>CM035122.1:25127589-26589632 GCA_020205555.1 Panax stipuleanatus
GTATTCCATAGCGAGTCACGTTCAGTGAACTTATTCTCCAATAAGCACCTACATACTTGCTTTAGTGTCTCCACACAAATGACCATGAGATCAGTCATCCTCATCTAATGAGCAAGCAACATATGTACCAATCTATCCGGATTTACTAATCCCCATTTTAGTAATCCCACAATTGGGAACTATTTTAGTTTTTAAGCTTTCTAAAAATTTAGATCTCATTAGCATGATCTCATTATGATTCTAAAAGCATTGCTTAAAACTATGGGTTATTTACATATTATAAAAATAGCACCATGTAGATAATTAAATGCCTTAAATGAATATTTTATTAATAAATAAATAAGATTGTTTACAAAGTATGTGCTTTATCATCATACATGATTGGCTTGTATGCACACTACTGTCAATCTCCCACTTGCACTAAAGCCAATCGCCATGGTATCTCATACCCAACTTCTCTAAGTGATGATCAAACTGCTGTTGTGTTAAAGCTTTAGTAAATGGATCTACAATATTATCTTGAGAGTCCACACGCTCCAAGGTGACGTCTTCTCTTTCAATGATCTCCCTATCAGGTGAAATCGCCGCAACACGTGTTTGGATTTCTGATGAGACCTGGGTTCCTTAGCCTGTGCAACCGCTCTGGTGTTGTCACAGTATACGGGAACTACTTCTCCAATGCTAGGAACCACACCAAGTTTTGTTATGAACTTCTTCATCCAAACAGCTTCCTTTGTAGCTTCACTTGTAGCTATATACTCTGCCTCTGTCACTGAATCAGCAACTGTTTGCTGCTTGGATCTCTTCCAACTCACTGCGCCTCCGTTCAAGGTAAACACATACCCTGAAATAGATTTACTGTCATCTTGGTCTGTTTGAAAACTTGAGTCCGTGAATCCCTCGAGTTTTAATTCAGACCCACCATAGACAAGAAAAATATCTTTAGTCCTTCTCAAGTACTTTAGGATATTTTTCACTACCTTCCAGTGCTCTTCTGCTGGATTCGACTAGTATCTTCTCGTTACACTAAGTGCGTGAGCAACATCCGGTCTAGTACATATCATACCGTACATTATAGATCCTATTGTAGAAGCATAAGGGATCTTACTCATACGGTCTCTCTCCTCAGGTATCTTTGGGGCCTGTTTCTTGGAGAGATGTATTCCATGGCTCATCGACATGAGACCTCTTTTGGAATCTTCCATGCTAAACCTCTTTAGCATCGTATCAATGTACGTTCCTTGGAATAAGCCCAGCATCCTTTTAGATCTATCTCTATAGATCTTTATCCCCAAAATATAGGATGCTTCACCCAAGTCCTTCATAGAGAAGTTTTTAGATAACCAAATTTTAATTAATTGTAACATAGGAATGTCATTTCCTATCAGTAATATATCATCAACATATAATACTAGGAATGATACTGCGCTCCCAAGAACCTTCTTGTATACACATGGTTCATCCTCGTTTTTGATAAAATCAAACTCTTTGATTGTCTCATCAAAATGAATGTTCCATCTACGAGAAGCTTGCTTCAACCCATAAATGGATCGTTGTAGCTTATAGACTTGATTTGTTCTAACTTTTGAAATAAATCCCTCTGGCTGTGTCATATACACATCCTCCTCAAGTTTTCCATTGAGAAAGGCCGTTTTCACGTCCATCTGCCAGATCTCATAGTCGTTGTAAGCTGCAATTGCAAGCGAAATCCGAATGGACTTGAGCATGGCTACTGGTGAGAAGGTTTCATCATAGTTAACTCCTTGTCTTTGTGTGAAACCTTTTGCAACCAGTCGGGACTTATAGGTCTCTACCTTTTAGTCTGCTCCAGTCTTTCTCTTAAAAACCCATTTACACCCAATAGGTTTAATATCTTTAGGTGGTGAAACCAAAGTCCATACTTTGTTTTCATACATGGAGTCCATTTCGGATTTCATGGCTTCAAGCCATTTCCGTGAGTCTTTATTACTCATAGCCTGTTCATAATTCAATGGATCATCATCATTCATGATGTGTACCTCATCGTCATCCTCTATAACGAATCCATACCTCTCATGCGTCTTTGGTAATCTTCCATATTTACGAATAGGGTGTGGTGCAATAGGTTCTTCTATTTGGTCAGGTACCTGACTTTGATCCGTGGTAACTTGTGGTTCTTGAATTTCTTCAAGATATATCTTACTCCCACTGACCCCTTCATGGATAAACTCTTTCTCCAAGAAGGTAGCATGTTTCGAATCTAACACCTTTTGATCAGTTGGGTGATAGAAATAATACCCTACAGTTTCTTTAGGGTATCCCACAAATCTACACTTATCGGATTTAGTCTGTAGCTTATCATTTTCAAACTTTTTGACATAAGCTGGACAACCCCAAGTCTTAACATGCTTAAGATTTGGTTTCCTCCCTTTCCACATCTCATATGGAGTCTTAGGGGCGGATTTGGTAGGTACCTTGTTAAGTAGGTATGCAGCCGTTTCTAGGGCATATCCCCAGAAGAAATTGGAAGGTCGGTAAAACTCATCATGGATCGAACCATATCCAACAGTGTTCGATTTCTTCTTTCAGATACTCCATTTAACTGTGGTGTACCTGGAGGAGTCCATTGTGAGATTATACCATTTTCTTTGAGACAATTGAGAAACTCACAGCTTAAGTATTCTCCACCTCGATCTGATCGAAGTATCTTAATACTCTTGCCCGTTTGTTTCTCTACTTCACTTCTGAACTCTTTAAACTTTTCAAATAATGATTTGTATTTCATCAAATACACATATCCAAATCTTGAGTGATCATCAGTGAAAGTAATAAAATAAGAATACCCACTCCGTGCACTTGTTGTCATAGGTCCACAAACGTCTGTGTGAATTAATGCCAATAACTCGGTAACTCTTTCTCCTTTTCCACTAAAAGGAGATTTAGTCATTTTACCCATGAGACAAGATTCACAAGTTGGATATGATTCATAATCGGATATCTCTAGGAGCCCATCCTTATGCAACTTGAATAATCTTGTTTCATTGATATGACCGAGTCTACAATGCCACATATAGGTATAATTAATATCATCTCTTTTCTTTTTCTTAGTTTGTTCAATTTGAAATATATTTTCTTGTAAGTCAAGTGTATAAAATCTATTTCGCAAATTTTTAATACCATATAAAACATCGTCTGTATAAATAGAACAACCATTGTTCTTTATAATAACGTCAAAACCTTCCATATCCAATACAAAAATTGAAATAATGTTTTTAATAATATTCAGAACATAATAACAATTATTAAGATAAATGGACTTGCCCGAAGACATTGCTAAACAATAAGTTCATACAGTTAATGCAGCAACCTTTGCTCCATTCCCCACTCGTAGGATCACCTCATCTTTGTTCAGTTTCCTACTTCTGACCAGTCCCTGCACAGTGTTACATATGTGAGAACCACAGCCGGTATCCAATACCCAAGTAGAATTATGACTTTCAAAAAAATTAATTTCAATCATAAACAAACCTTGATTGGAAGTCGAAGCTTCTCCAAGCTTCTTCTCTGCTAGAAACTTCTTGCAGTTCCTCTTCCAATGTCCCGGCTCATTGCAATGAAAGCACATTCCTTTAGCTGGTTTAGGTTTCTTTTGTTCTTTTTTTCCCCTTTCCCTTAGCCTTCTTGGATTTCTTCTTTTCAGAAGACACCTTGGGCCTCTTCCTTTTATTGGAAGAATCCACCATCAAGACATGGTTCTTCTTGGATGAGAAGTGACCTTCTGCAGTTTTCAGCATGTTAAGCAGCTCAAGCAAGCTGACATCTAGCTTATTCATGTGAAAATTAACCACAAATTGCGAGAAGGTCTCAGGGAGTGACTGCAAGACCAAGTCTTGACTCAACTCCCCATCCATGACGAACCCAAGCTGTCCAAGGCGTTCAATCAAATAGATTACCTTCAAAACATGAGTCTCGACGGTAGTGCCCTTGGTTATCCGAGATCGGAAGAGCTCCTTAGATATATCATATCTAGCAGTCCTACTCTGTTCACCATACAACTCTTTGAGGTGAAGCAGCATAGCAGGAGCATCCATTTTTTCGTGTTGACGCTGAAGCTCGTTATTCATAGATGTGAGCATGATGCATTGAGCCACAGATGCATCATCTTGCCACTTATTGAAAGTGGCAATCTCTTCCTCAGAGGCTGTTTCTGAAATAGATTCAGGGATAGTTGAATTTAGGACATAAGAAATCTTTTCAGCAGTGAGAACAATTCTCAGATTTCTTAGCCAGTCCTCAAAATTCGGCCCGGTAAGCTTATTTGCATCAAGTATGCTTCGTAGTGAGATTAGTGATTTTGATATTTTTAAAATTCTGCATGTGAAAAGACAATATTTTAGCAAACATTCATTTTATTAACTTTGCATACCAAAATAAATTTATGTCTTTATTTTAAACTGGTATCTCCCATTATTTTCAGCAAACTATATTACCCTCACTTATATAGTTCGGCAATATCTAATTAAAG
Organism: Panax stipuleanatus; assembly: GCA_020205555.1. NCBI lineage: Eukaryota > Viridiplantae > Streptophyta > Magnoliopsida > Apiales > Araliaceae > Panax > Panax stipuleanatus. The sequence goes on from CM035122.1 coordinate 25,132,094, forward strand.
ATTTGCTAGTGAGATTAAGGATCCCATTTCAAATGTATATAACTTTGTGGATAACACAACAAGCGATATACAAATAAATAGGTAGACAACTCTTTGTCAATTACATCACCATGTAACTCCTTTTATTTTGACTCTTAAATCATAATGGTCATGTGTGTGCACATCCGAACTAAAATGATTTAAGTTAAGTCCAGCCTAGCACTTTTATAAATTCAAAAAAGAAAAATTTTCGTCCTTGTGGATAGCACAACAAGACTAGATCGTTCAATTTTCTTGATAAGCATCAAATGTGATTAATTAACATTTTAAATATTCAATACTTGCCTTGTGGATAGCACAACAAACTCACATTAAATATTTAATACTCTATTAATTAATCATGCTAGAAGTCGACGTTCGATATTCCAAATATCATTTGAACGCTTCAGACTTAATATTATTTCTTTGAGGGGTTTGTTATTATTTGTCTCATCTTGTTTAGCGCGCATGCACATATATATATATAAAATACGCGTCATTTTATTAAACATGCGAAGCATGTTTGCATAAAATATAATATATATAATATTTAGCATGCAATATAGAATACTATATTCTACCCGGATTGATTATGGACTTTTATTCTAGTTTGGTTCACTAGAGCCACCAAGTGAACCAAAAGGTCAAACCTAGGAGTGCAAGAAATTAAATTTTAAATGTAACTATTACATTTAAACTTGGGCTCCATACAAACGGGTCTTCACGCGCTCCTTGCTTCTTGGTCTCCAGTTTCTTCAAGATAATTCTAACTATCTCTATTACATAAACTATTTTTAATTAAATAGAAACCTTGATCAGCAGTCAAAGAGAAGTACATAGGAGGGAGATAGAATTTTACACTGAGAATAAAACTAGAGAAGACGAGGTAGGCAGACCCCATTTTATAAAACCCATACATTCAAGCATTCATCCAAAATAAAATCCAATCACATTGGTCATAGTCCATAATCAACCCCATAATATTATCATACACATCAACATATGTATCAATAAATATCCATTCATCTCATGAATAATAAAGCTATTCCATATATGGATCGATGTTATTTAATGGACAAAAGTTTTGCTAATTTTTTTTTTTTTAAAAATAAACTCTTTTATTTTAATAAAAAATAAATCCAAATTAAACTCCATTAATTTTAGCAATCTGAAATCATATTTCAGATAAAATAAACATCTTTATTTTAAAATTTTATCAATTAAATAAACAGTTTACTTAATTAATTAAAATCAATTTTTAAGGTCTGTCCAGGTATCGGCTCAGCTGCGCCAGTAATGAACTGTGCTGCTGCGCAGGTAGCCTGAAGCAGCAGTTTTTGCAGACCGGCGTAGCTGCGCCAGTAATGAACTGGGCAGCTACGCAGCTGCGCCGTTCGTCGCAGAAACTTGCAGAAAACGATCCACTTATCACATCAATTCATACATAGAATCATAAATTTGATAATTATCACAAAATTAGGCTCTGATACCACTGTTGGGTTTGTACATAACGCAATCATGCAATCAAATCACATAAATAGGGCGGAAGCGCGAAACATAGGTTTTCAAAAATTATACAAACCCATAACCATGATCATGCTTTGTGCTAGTTATCAATAACAGAAAAGAGGATGGAATTATACCTTTGAAGATCCAAGCTTCCTCAGGTACAAGTTCTACTCTTTTGATTCATTTGATTCCTCTGTAGTGGCTCCTTCCCTTGATCAATGTCAGCCACCCAAATGTTTGGCCTCTAACGGTGATCCACCAAGGAAGATGAAGAACTCAGAAAGATGGGTTATTGGCTTAACCCTTGTTTCTATCTCTATAGAATATGTGTACTCCCAACTCTTTGAAAAATTCACGTACCTTATTTCTGATATAAGACTCTCTTATATAGATATTAGGTTAACCCTCCTAATCCAATTAGAATAGGGGTTAATTAATTAATTAAACACTTTTAATTAATTTATATCCTAATCTTATTAGGATTGAGAGAAAGAGTACTGATATTATATTAATTTCTAAACTCCTTTAGAATTAAAATAATAATAATAATATTAATAAGACTCCTCTTATTAATTTATATTTAATATTTCTAAAATATTAAATAATAAACATTAAGCTATTTAATTTATTCTATCACCATAGATTAAGTTAATTATACTTAATGCATTATTACTAACATGCTATTTTCTTCTTAAATAATTCTTCTTCCTTTTATGGTGTGACCCTTTAGGTTCTCCATATTAAACCGGTTGTGAATAAATCAATTAGAACAATTCTAATCTTATTTAAATAAATAAATTAAACTAATAATCTATTTAAATAAATAACATTTATTCTACAATAGGGATAAGCCTCCCTAGCGATCAACGACTTTTCAGATAATATAATTTTCAACATTAATCATAAAAGAACGTGTGAGTTAATAGTTACCGTACAATTCAATCCTTCCACCAAACAATGTCCCAATAAAATATAAGACATGGATTTACTGTCAACTCTTAATTTATTTAATCATATGTATTTCGATTAGAAAATGCACAACTCCAAATAATGCAAATTAGAAACCTCTTTCTAATTTTATTCTACCTTGGCCAAGGATTCCTGGGTTGTCATTTGACGAATCACATAGGACATATCTCCTCTTTTACTAGAGGTGGTAGATTCTTTATTGATCATAGATTATCTCCATATGAAACTCATTATACCCAAGCATACCCTATATATGCCTTAAAAGGCCTTAAGGAATAAGTCAAAGTATAATTTGTGACATACAAGATACTATGATGATCTCAAGTCCAAGGATCACTTGTACTACTATCACATTAGGAATTCCTATTGACAGGCGAGTAAAACTCTATTAGGTATTCCATAGCGAGTCACGTTCAGTGAAATTATTCTCCAATAAGCACCTACATACTTGCTTTAGTGTCTCCACACAAATGACCATGAGATCAGTCATCCTCATCTAATGAGCAAGCACATATGTACCAATCTATTCGGATTTACTAATCCCCATTTTAGTAATCCCACAATTGGAAACTATTTTAGTTTTTAAGCTTTTTAAGAATTTAGATCTCATTAGCATGATCTCATCATGATTCTAAAAATATTGCTTAAAACTATGGGTTATTTACATATTATAAAAATAGCACCATGTAGATAATTAAATGCCTTAAATGAATATTTTATTAATAAATAAATAAGATTGTTTACAAAGTATGTGCTTTATCATCATACATGATTGGCATGTATGCTCACTACTATCAATTCCTTGTCCTCATATCTGCAGTTATAGCCTAAGGTAACCCTACCTAAGGTTTATAACCTACAGCTTTGATACCAACCTGTGACACCCCGAAATCTGGGTTCCTTGAACCTTAGACCTAGTACGTTACAGTACATCATTTTCATACATATTCTATAAACTAATGCGGAATATATAAACATAAATTGTTTATACAATAAATTCTACAATATTTTCCAAGGTCTACAACCTTTAGCTTGATACATACCTTTAATAACTCACAAGGTTTACATCGATAATTCACATCAAACAACTAAATAGTTAAACGTGCATAATATTTTACTCTTATACTTTGTCCTTGTCTCTGTCTTTCATCGAACATTCATCTCAATCTGAAAATGTTATCATGATATAGCAAGAGTGAGCAACTACTTTGCTCAGCAAGTTTAAATATAAAATGGATATATTATGATTGAAAAAGGAATAAGCTTTCAAGTTTTCAACAATGTATAATAATTGTGAAAAATCATGAATCAAAATTTTAATAATTGAATAACTGAATCAATAATGTAGGGTGGTCAACAATGACCATGAACAAATTTAACTGAACCTTATGGTAATGAAGGTGATCCGCCTTTCATACCTGATGAACATATGCAACTTGCACTAAGTGCGAATCAGTAATCAAAGATGTGGAATAATTATAAATAATTAAACCGCTAGCATGCTTGAAACATAATAACTCAAGTTTGAGTTAGGAAACTTGCCTGTACTGCTGATTACCGCTAAGCAATCTAATTTAGTCTCTTTATTGAAAAGACCTATCAGTTATAAGATTGATCTTTCAATTAGCATAACATACTTTATCTCACAATACTATTACTTGAATAATAAATTAGCTAATCTTTAGTCATATAATCAAACATTAGATAACATCTTAATCCATTAGTAATATTATCGTCATTTGATAATATTGCTATCACATAACCATAACCTTAAACTCTCGTCTAATATTATTAGCCCTTTAATAATATTTTAGTCACTTAATATTATTAATCACTTAATAATATTTAATCATTTAATAAAGTCTTAATCATTCACAAATATTATTAATTATTTAATTATATTTTTAATCATTATCTAATATTATTAATCATTTAATAATATTCAAATCATCTACTAATATTATTAATCATTTAATAATATTTTAATCATCTACTAAATATAAATAATAAAGGTCTCACATATTTTAAGATATAAATATTTTACGTCTTGAAGCTTAAACCGTTTATATTCTATTTCAGAAATATCTTTTACCTTTACTCGCAACTACGAGTTTAAACAGCAAATATATAGCTTTTATCGTAAAACTCAATTTACTATATTATTTCTTTAATTTAAATAATTTTTATCTCATTTTGTCCGTTCATGAGTTAACTCGAACTATTGTCTCATATATAAACACTTCATCCTGCTAGCATATTCGCTTTATTTTTTGTTTTACGAATATTCGCATTTTCGCTATATATATATATATATATTATATATATATATATGCGTTACATAAATCTTAGATCAAAAATCTCATTTTAAACTCCGAAACCTCAAAATATCATTTTTATGATTAATACAATTTTTTAAAGGTTTTACGTTTTCGTTGCACCACAAAATAATTTTATAGGAAACTATAGTTTTTATTTTGCTTAAATATGTAAATTTATATTTATTACATATTTTTATTGCTTAATTTATGCCCGAAAGAAAGTTTCATGGCATAAAATATCACTTATAGTCAAATCTCGCCCCGTATGACTTTATTAAATTTATTATGACTTATTATTTCGCCGAAACACGATTCGGAATGTCAAACATCAAAATCGCTCGACGTGTCGGCGGTCGGCGTTTGCTCGTTTACAAGTTCTGACATGCTCTTTTGCTCATTTTTAATTCTCAAATCATAAGTCATATAACAGCAAAATTTTGGGCATGTTATAGACCTCATGGCGTAGTATTTTAAAAAAACTCTAAACCACGAAAATGGACCACAGAAGCCATTCAAAACGGGGTTCAAAAATAACTTCAAAAGCTAGCTGCAGAGCTGGCGCCGGTGCTGCTAGGCGCTGCTTGCAGCTGCTGCCAGAAGCTGCTGCTGCAGTGCTTAGCGAACAGCACATTTTACGATTTTCCCCTGCCATGTTTGCTTATCGAAAAATTCCCAAATTTTGATGTGTTATACATGGCATACCAAAGTATTTTTAAAAAATATAACCCACAAAGTTTGGAACTCATAGGCAGCCTAAAACATGCCCCAAAAATGTCTACTCGTAACAGTTTTTATTTTCTTTTCAGTTTTACCCCCTCTCGCTAAAATAGTCATAACTTTTTCGTTTCAAAACGTTTTTGAGCGATTCTTGAGCCAACGCGAAGCTAACTTCCGGGGCTACAACTTTCGTCCGGACCATCTTCAAATTCTAAGCACAAAATTCTAGAAAATTAGTGGAAGGGGACTGAACCGCACTTGTTTTCTATTTTGAGTCGGCTACTTTGAAATGTCATAACCTTTTGCTACAAAGTCAGAATTAGTCCGTTTTACAGTCTATAGAAAGCTTATTCAGTTTACTATAACACCCCAAAAGCCCAGAAATTTTAGAACATTCTAGCTAATCCCGAATTTCCTGTTTAGGGGCAGCAGTCCACTAATTTTTTTAAGCTTTAAAAACTGTTTTACTTTTCTTCCCTTTTATCTAACTTTTAACATCTAAAATGTTTAGATCTAAACATCACACCATAAAACATGTTGATCTATAGTTTTTGAAGTTCAATAAACATAGTTTTTGTATTTTGTAAAACAACCAAAATAAATCTCATGGAACAAATTAAAGGTTAGAAATTTTATACCTTTTGTGCTCTTTCTTCTTCCACCATAGATTTCAAGGCTATGTAGCATGAAAGAAATCTTTTCTCCTTCCCTCTTAGGTGCTGCTCGAAACCCTTCTCTCTCTCTCTCTCTATTTCTTTCCTTAGGTAATTTAAGACATGAAGAAAGAGAAATGAAGTAACTTATTTTTACTAAAAAGAAAGGGTATGTATATTTGGGTAAAATGTGTGTATATAGATAACTTGTATGTATATGCTATCTCCCACATATGTCCATCTTCTCTCTCTGATCTCTTCATATCTTGCTTTACTTGCACATTTAAACAAAATAAATGAGAATAGAGCTTAGAGTGACACATGGCCATGGGTGTAAAGCTTGCCAAATACATTCACCATGTGCAAAAGAAAATAATCACTTGAGGTGCCGGGTGCTCCCTATCCCCAAATTGGCCTAATATTTTATTTTTTTTTATTAATTTGCTAATTTGCATCATTTTAATACTAGATATTTCATACTTGTTTGGGCCAAAGCTTCGCCATGCCTTTAATTTATTTGGGCTTTTAAATAACTTGCTTGGGCCATGAAAATATTATGGTCCAATGTCTTAATTTTATCTTACCCTATTTATTTAATTAGAGTTTGTATTCCACTCATTTTGGAAATTAAATACTTACTTACATAATTTAATTATATAACCCAATTAAGCTAGGTTTAAAATAATTAATAAATTGAGATAATAAAATCAATCTCTTAGGCTAGTATACTAGTATAAAATTTAAATATTAGCATTTTATACTTGCTATAACTCTGAGGTTATTTAAATCTCATTCCTAAATATAATATTAGGTTATATAGCTTTCTTATTCATTTTATTTATATATTAAATAAATATATACATATTTACAATATATATTTATTCAATTGTCCACATACTTCACATAAGTCACAAAAATATTTACCATTATTGGTAAACAATTAATATATTCTCATATATTATGCTAGACATTTAATTTAATGTCTATAAAATCTCTTAATGCGATTTGCTACAATAAATAAACCTTCTTCATATGTTTTGCAATATATATTATTCTGACTTGCCATATTCTTAATCCCTTTTCTAATATTTGACTACTAGGTTAGGGTTAATTTTCACAAACTTCAATAATGAAGCTTTTCATTTATTCTTGTATGATTAATTTTAAATTAACCATTCATCTTATTTGGCTAAAAAAATAACACCTTCTACGTATATATGTATATATACATATATATACACATTAACTTTAATCTTGTAATATCTTTTCCTTTGAAATTTAATTCCTTAATAAATTTCCACATATACCATTACATAATCTCTTTCTTAATATTTTTTTCTCAAAATTTCTATCATTCTTAATTAATTCTCTTTACATTCTTTCAAATATTAACCCATATAGGTTTTTCTCAAAAATTTTAATCATTCCTCTATTTTCAAATTTAGGTTTATTCTTTAAACCTTTATTTATTTATTTGAGACATGTCTCATAATTTTCGGGTTATTACATTCACCCATTCTTCTAAGAATTTTATCCTCGAAATTATAGTGTACTAGTCTCTACTCCATTTATTCATCAAAACTAGGTTTTCATAATAACCTTTATTCAATCATATCAGATTCTACCCATAAGTAATGAGTTTATACTATTTCATACCCATCATCACATACTACCACCACATCACTCTAAAGAGTAAAAATTTTCATATCATGCTGAGGAGTCATATAGACCATGAACTTTGAGGCTTAAAGGTATTAATAATACCTGCTACGTCTTTCAATTAAGAAAAAGGTACTCTACCCTTGAAAAGGTTAACGGTATTTCACCACAGTACTTCATACTATAAACATTCTCTACTAGGTATTCTTTACAATCACGAAGAAGGTAAACTACCTAGTCGGGTACATTAGGTTATCAGCCTATCGCACCTTAGTTTTTGGAACGGCTATATGCGTTTTTAGATTGGAATATATCATCAAACCAGTATATCCCTTTTTTTTCGGGGTTGTTCACCTCAGTCATAACAGCAGAGTTCGTACCAAAACAATTTGGTTCGGGATAAATTCTCAAAGAGATACTTGAATTTTTCATAAACATTTGTCTAGCTAAATCAATTAGCTTAAACTCATACCAATAATTCGAATTTCAATCGAAACATGTCTGGCCAAATCCAGTTGGCAATAGTTTATCTTTAAAATTTCATAAAGAATAATTTTATGACGTCATAATACTGCACTGTATTTACAGTCCATTTGAGGATTCCGTCATTGTGTGACTTTGTCAACTACATCATTCCATAGTGGACTGACGATCTTTAGATCGCATCCAACTAAGTAATTCTGCATTGATAACTCCATCACTTTTTATCATCTCTGCACCCCAGGTTACATGATGCATTAATAATATAAAATATATTTTGATATTTCAAATTATTTTCGTCTAGCCAAAATAATTAGCATAGACTTTTCTTTTAAATGATTCAAAACCATTGAAAATCAGTTTTAGTATTATCATACCTCAATAGGTAACGATGTGTTAGTGGCCCGAAGTCCACACATACACACTTGTCACCATATGTTGAGAATAAAAAAATCATTTTTTTAAAAAGCACATCAGTGCGTATTTAGCTTGATGTCAACAATTTTGAAGTCTAGCATAGCTGGAAGATTTGGAATGCCTATGCTTCCACCATCAACTTCACTTTCTATACTGATCCATTACTTAATAAGTCTATCTATTTCTATCATCCTCAATCCTTTATTCACAACTTTTCTATAGCCCGATATAGTTCATAAAACTTACCACACTTTAGGAGTTCAGGAACTTTCCACAATAATATGAGTTTAGGAACTTATCCTAGCAATACGTAGTTCAAGAACCAATCAAGAAATGTCCATACGCTTAGGGGTTCAAAAATATACCATACGATTATGAGTCACAAACTTACCATAAGTGTGAATTTTAAGAATTCGCATCTAATCTTATATTCTCTACCTATTCGTTATACACCTGAGAAAAGAATCACCTTCTCAACACACATATAGCGAATAGCGCGACACCAACATTTCAATGATTATCAATATAAGAAACTAAGTGGTTGTCGAACCAAAAAAAATCCCCTACCCATACAAGGAATTGGTCTACCTCAGCCACTAATCAATATAGGAAGCTAAGAGGTTGTTAAACCAAGGACAACTCCCTACCCATACAAGGAATTGCTCAACTCAACCACTATATCAATATAGGAAGCTAATTGGTTCTAAAACCAAGCATAAATTCCCCGCCCATAGAAGGAATCATACAAGTTAGCTGCTAACATGAGTCCTCAATTAAAATCCCACATAATCTTAGTCTCCTCTTTGCTCAATACAAATTTCATATAATCCGTATCTCATCATCTTTTTTAGCTCTTTTGAGTTTAATAAGTACTATTTTATAGTACCATATTCGTATAGCAATTATGTTATTAAGTCTTCAATCAATAGATTGATCATCTGTCCTCCTATGATCTCACCAGATCATGTTGTGACATTTTCTTATAATTGTGTTATATTACGATTCTTTTATATCTTTTGATCGTTTTATTTTACGATATTCTTCCCTTTAATCATATTATATTTTGATTTTACACTTTTCCTCTTATAGACTTTGTCTATTTATTATCACTTTTCATAGTTATTACTGGAGTCAGGTATCTCCAGATTCTTATCTTTATAACTTTTCAAGATTCTTCTTTGAATCTTATTTATCTTCTCCTTATCTTTAATAATGAATTTTCTGAATTCATCTCTTAGCACTTAAACTCTATTTGAGTTTATTCCTTATCCTCATCTCTGCAGTTATAGCCTAAGGTAACCCTAACTAAGGTTTATAACCTACAGCTTTGATACCAACGTGTGACGCCCCCAAATCTGGGTTCCTTGAACCTTGGACCTGGTACGTTATGGTACATCATTTTCATACATATTATATAAACTAATGCGAAATATATAAACATAAATTATTTATACAATAAATTCTACAACATTTTCCAAGGTCTACAACCTTTAGCTTGATACATACCTTTAATAACTCAAAAGGTTTACATCGATAATTTGCATCAAATAACTAAATAGTTAAACGTGCATAATATTCTACTCTTATACTTTGTCCTTGTCTCTGTCTTTCGTTGAACATTTGTCTTAATCTGAAAATGTTATCATGATATAGCAAGAGTGAGCAACTACTTTGCTCAGCAAATTTAAATATAAAATGGATATATCATAATTGAAAAGGAATAAGCTTTCAAGTTTTCAACAATGTATAATAATTGTGAAAAATCATGAATCAAAATTTTAATAATTGAATAACTGAATCAATAATGTAGGGTGGTTAACAATGACCATGAACAAATTTAACTGAACCTTATGGTAATGAAGGTGATCAGCCTTTCATACCTGATGAACATATGCAACTTGCACTAAGTGTGAATCAATAATCAAAGATGTGGAATAATTATAAATAATTAAACCACTAGCATGCTTAAAACATAATAACTCAATTTTGAGTTAGGAAACTTGCCTGTACTGCTGATTACCGCTAAGCAATCTAATTTGGACTCTTTATTGAAAAGACCTATCAGTTATAAGATTGATATTTCAATTAGCATAACATGTTTTATATCACAATACTATTATTTGAATAATAAATTAGCTAATCTTTAGCCACATAATCAAACATTAGATAACATCTTAATCCATTAGTAATATTATAGTCATTTGATAATATTGCTATCACATAACCATCACCTTAAACTCTCGTCTAATATTAGTAGCCTTTTAATAATATTTTAGTCACATAATATTATTAATCACTTAATAATATTTAATCATTTAATAAAGTCTTAATCATTCATAAATAATATTAATCATTTAATTATATTTTAATCATTATTGTAGACACTCAAAATTTTTCTTGCCCCAATACTAGCATTGTAGGAGGGCAAAACCGTCAATCAAGCCAACCCTGGTCCCGACACCAGACATCCAATCTAAATCCGGCCACCAATGCCGGCCCTTCAGCCTAAATCCGATCCCCAATGTCAGTCAATTCCAGTCAAATCCAATCACCAATATCTGTACTTCAGCCAACTCCGATCGTCAATCTGACCGTCAATCCAACTCCAATCGTCAATCGGACCTTCAGATCATCACCGATCTCAATATCGGCACATCAGCTCAAACCCAATCATCGATATCAGGACAACCACAGAACCGATCAACCATATTGAGATGTCAAAGCAGCCTCGACAGCAACCCGGGATGTACAAATCAGCCCCGACAGCAACCCGGGAGGTACAAATCAGCCCCCGACAGCTACCCAGGAAGTACAGCTCAGCCCCGACATCTGTCTGGGAAGTTAGGTCTACTTTGGACATAAACCTGAAGCACCACAACACTTCCAAAAGAAAACCTGGAATGACCACGTCAGCCACAGAGGCAACACTGGGGACAAACAGACTCGAATGGGATCCAAGTCTTGGAAACAGCTCCCGAAAGTCAACCAGAGGCCATGTAGACACCCAGGGCAACCCCGGGAGGGGCAAAATAGTCATTTCACCAAATCTCATCTGATTTAGTCAAACTCAAGCCGAATTGATGCCACCAAGGTCAGAAAGAACCACAACGGTGATCTCGGGTTAAAACAGCACCAGACGGCTCGACGGATGAACTGCAGGGAAATGAAGACCCGGTTATGAACCCATATTTGGGGACTTAAAAAAGTTTAAAACCAATCTCATTGCGACACTCTCAGCAAGGGCTTTCCGTAAAGCTATAGCACGTCCCAAACGGACGCTCCGATCAAAAGTTATGAAGTTTCGAACCTAACATCGCGTCGCCCAGCATGCACGCACCCTAAGATGACCAAACCGGGCATTTGGGCCCCACCTAGGGGAGCCGCAGCTCTACCTGCGGCTGCCGCAGGTAGAGTGGAGGCTCCCTGGCCTATATATAGAGGTGCACCCCCGTTCATTTCAATAATTCTGAAATGCAGTGAAGCTCTGGCAGTTTGATTTTCTGACTTTTAACATCTCTTCCAAACCCAAATATTTTCACTCTAACACATAGATATACCCATATACTACCACATATCAAAAAACCACCGATAGATTTGGACGTTTAAAGCCTACGATTTGGCAAAAAGCCCGTATTGCAGTCCATTGTAAGTATTTTTACGATCAGCAAGTCAATACTACTACTTTGCACTGCTTTACACTTGCACGCAAAGTTTCATCGTCTAAATATGCCCGGAACTTAGTTCCATGGCCTTTTTCGTCAAAAATTGATACATTTTTGTACATAAACTCTGTTTTCAACATTTCTGCAACTCGGTTTGACGATCCGTCAGCTCTAGCATCTTCAATGCACTAGCACGCACATTTTGGCAACTTCGCCAGACTGGGTTATCTTCCCAGTCCGAGTTTGGCCTTTTTCTGTACATATTTAACTACAAATGTACTAACATTTCAATTTTGTCAAGCCCGAATGTCAAATTCGAGGTAGTTTACCGCTTTTATATATATTTACGTATATATAAGCGACTTTCACCATCACTGGTATTCCTATCAGTCCTAGTTGACTACATTTCTGTCAATATATATATATATATATATATATATATATATATATATTTTCAGTCCGGCCTGGATTACTTCGTGGTCATTTTACTGCTTTTGCACACTTCCCCATACTGGGTGCTCTCCCCAGTCACTAGGTGACAATTTTTTTTGTCAATTTCAATTCAAGTACGAGCACAGGCGTGAAAACCCATCACCCTTTCTACTATTTTTTTTTTCTCTCTCTCTCTATATATATATATTTTATTTCTGTCACAGCCTGGATTATTTCGTGGCTATTTACAGTTTATATATATATATATTTCCATTCCAGTCCGGGATTGCGAGTGAAAACCCATCACCCTTTACAGCTTTTATATATATTTAACTATATATATTGCTTTATTCTATTTCTTCAACTGCTGCATTTAACATTCATTTGTATATAAATTTGCACTAACATATCTGCGGGTGAACTAGATTTATCCAAATCTCTCCAATTCTAGCTTTCAACGGTTCAAACAGGTCCCGACAAAACCCGGAAGCTATAATGGCTGAGATTTCTTTAAATCTAGTTATTTTTATAGTTTCAGCTTCAAAAGAAACCTCGCGTCCCTTAGATCGCTATATAGTAGGAACGAGACGCTTTGGCCACGCGCAGCCAGGATTTACTGATGAATCCTTGGTTCCATTGTGACGTGATGACGCATACATTTATCTCTGTACAAATTTGAACTGTGCAGGTTTATTGGCTACTCATATGCGAGCCTATGAATCATGGAATTTATGATCAAACTGATCAGAATCTGATTCCCACGATGGACAAACTCTGATTTACAGATGTACCCTGCCAATTTTTCTATAAAATGTACATGCACAGACCTTAAAACGGTTATCCGGATTTAAAGTCTCAACATAGTGAAAATATGGATTGTCGTGTCAGCGTCCCTCCGATGGTTTTCATACCCATGAGGAGACCGACTCTTTATATTTCTGTGGTCGAGGATGCTTCGCAGCCCGACAAATCACCATTTGCATGCAGCCTTAAGGCTATAAAGATAAAATTGAGAGTAGCGATATGCTTAATTCCTATGTCAGCGTAAGGGTTTGATAAAACCATCTTTCAAAACATCACTGTCAATTCAATTCAAAAGCTTTTGCAAATCAAATTAAATAATGCTTTTTGCAAATTAAATCAAAGACTGATTTTCAAATCAAATCAAACCCTTCGTATATATGCTCAACAAAGCCTGTCAAAGCTTTCAATCAATCAATCAATAGGCCCAATTTTCAAACAGCATTCACTCACGCATTCCAGTTTTATGGGAAATATTGAAAAGATTATGATACCGTGTTTACACGGGAGTCGTGGGGTGCCTAACACCATCCCCACACTTAACCAAGCCCCGAACTCAAAACTCCGATTTCAAAGATCAAGTTTCGATAGTGTCCAGCAATTTGGCCTCTTTTCAAATCAAACTCGATTGAGTTGGTACAACCATTTTCAAAACTACCAACTGGCGACTCTGTTAATCAAATCAAATCGTCGACATATACACATGTTGGCCTCTTTCCTAAAAAAACCCTTCAAAACCTTTTTTACAATAAAAAGAATAAGGGTAGAGATAACTTAGGAAGATCGATTTGAGGAAAACCGGTTTACAACAGACCAACAGGATTTCTTAAATTTTCCAACGTCGACAGGTGGCGACTCTGCTGGGTTTAGTAGAGGGCTTAGGCCGCTTTCAATCTTTTCAAATATTTCCCTTTCAAAACTATTGAATGCGTGAAATCCTGCGCCTCCACAGTCAATGGATGAGTGAATGCTGCATCTTTCATTGAATGTATGAATGCTATGCCTTCACATTAAATGAATGCGTTAGTGCTTCGGTCCCATATTAGTGCTTCGCATAAATTGTCATTGCATGCATAAGTGGTAAGGCCGATGTATGTGAATGCATGATGTGAGTCCCTCCACCAGAAGGCTAACCCAGTCGATGATAAGTAAGGACTCTGGGGACGACTAAGTCTCCGGGGCTGCCTCCTGAAAATGCACGACCCAGATTTGCTCCAGTTGAACGATCGGATTAACTTCCCTTCTAGTAGATTGCGATGATCTGGGAACCTTCATGCCGAAACAAAAGCCGCGAGAGTAACCTAGGATAGGTCAGTTTCTGATCAACCGAATACAACGGGATGCTTCTTCATGCCTTCCTCTTTCAATTCCATGTCAAGTCTCCAATTACTGAGGAGCACAATGTAAATGACAATAATGAGAGATTTACTTTCCTATCAGATATTCTGTCATCCTGCCATCAAAACAACTAACCTCGATTTTGCAGGATAAACTTAAAAAATACACATCATAAATGCATCCAGTCATTACCTACCTCAGGAAACTGACACGCCTACGTTTTGGTTGTAGGTGAAAAAAGTGGTCTCACTACTACATCATAATCTGAAAAGGCACAAAGCTTATCCAATGACATGGCTGAAAGTAGCCAATGCGAGTCGGTTCTGTATCTCAAAAAGAGTTTGAGGGACTTAAGAATCAAATAGCAGAATTGGCTATCCTCCTGAAAGAAAAGAGCAAAAGCACTCAGGGTCAGTCAATGCTCAAACAAACAGAGTCCTCCTCACAGGGTGGCAATCAAAGTACTGAGAAAAAGGGGGAAATGTAGATCCCTGAACCTCGATCCACTAAAAGAACCAACAAAACCCCTAAAATCACAAATCTCATGGAGGATCGGGAAACTGGCGATCTCCGAAGGAAAGTTCGACAAATGGAAGAAACCATCCGGGCAATCAAAGGGACAGGAAACCTTGGAAGTGTTACCTATTCAGATCTTTGCATATTCCCAGGGGCTAGATATCCTGACAAATTCCATGTCCCAGAGTTTGAAAAGTACAATGGTGCAGGCGATCCTTATACACACTTGAAAGTATACATTGGCGAGCTAGGGTCTTATGCTGAAGACGAAAACCTTAGAATGCAGCTTTTCCAAAAGAGTCTCACTGGAGAGGCTAAGACTTGGTATGCTTGACTTGATAATGCAAAAATTCACAGTTGGGAAGAGCTAGCTCATGCCTTCCTAACTCAATACAGCTTCCAGTCTTAGATGGCTCCGAATCGATATCAATTGACCAAAGTCAAAAAGCAGAGTACCGAGTCTTTCCGAGAGTATGCCCAAAGATGGAGACGTCTGGCAGCACAAGTCAGCCCGCCTATGACTGAAGCTGAAATGGTGATGACTTTCATAGACATCCAAGAGACACCTTACTATGAGAGGATCTTAGTTGGAATAGGAAAGCCATTCTTAGATATGATCAAACATGGCAAAATGATAGAGATGGGCCTGAAAGCAGGAAAGATCAAAGATCTCACAACCTTGAAAATAGTCCCCGAGGATATACAGTCTGGAAACTATGCGAGTGATCCCGTGAGGATACCCAAGAAAGGCGATGAAGATGTATCACTCATTGTATAGGGGCAGTCTAGGAGATCTAACCATAGTCCCCCCATTTGGAAGAGGGAAAGCAATCTGCCATCACAACAGACCGCATTCAACAATTACCAGGAGAGAAAGAGAAAATCGAAAGAACTGAAAATCAGGAGTTCACTCCATTAGGCGATTCCCTTGAAAACATATTGGTGATGTTAACAGATCACAAGAAGATTACCGAGTTGGCTCCACCTCTGGATCCAAAAAGCAAAAGATACAATCTGAGCCAGAGATGTGCTTACCATTCAGGATCTCCAGGACACGATACACAAGATTGTTGGACCTTAAAGAATAAAATCCAAAACCTGATCTAAAGCGGTGATCTTGTGATCCAATAACCTGACCATCCAAATGTCAACGCCAACCTTCTGATGCAGCATGATACAGAGGAAAACATGATCGGGTCAGGAAGCGATGAAATGTATCCAAATCGTAAATACATACGAAGGATAGAGGATTACCCCCGAAGGAACAAGACAAATGTCCTCGAGTCAGAAAATTCAGAGGAGGGTATGATAATAATGCAAAAATTGGATGTGATCCAACAGCAAGTGACTTTGCTGGCTAATCTGGTAGTGCACCAACATCAGGATACAAGGCAGCATTTCACTCAAATATCAGAAAGCCAAGAGAAAGAGGAGGTTATTCAGAATGAAAACATATCTTCCCCCAAAATCCGTCGGCTAAATGAAGAGGATCAAAGCATGTCGGATGGACGAGAAAGATGGAATGATAAAATTACTCGAAGTCCTCGCCAAAAGAAAAATCCTCCAGAGGAATGCGAACTCCCAAATAGGAAATATCAAGAGACATTCCAAACACGAGCAAACCCTCAAAATCTTACAGCACCGAGAGTTGGGGAGAGTTTGCGAAGAAGGGTATTCACACCTGTGGAGGACTCATTGGAAAATATGTTAGCATTGTTGGTTACGCAAAGAAAGATTATTGAGTTTTTGCCTCCTACCAAGCCTGAGACGAGAAGTTATGATGCCACAAAGATATGTCGCTATCATTCTAACTCACCCGGATATGCAACTGAGGAATGCTGGTCTCTAAAGCATAAAATCCAGGACCTCATTGAAAATGGAGAACTAAAGAAAGAATTCCCCATGACCAGAAAAGGTGAAAGGGAGATAAAGACCTCAAGATGTCCACTAAAAGCAGGCAGTTCAAAGGATGTGACGGCTATGAGCATCAATCTTGGCATAACACAAGGTGGACCGACCCTAATCTTGGGAATGACCTAAGAAACAAAAGAATCTCCCAATGAAGTTCATCCACCATCATCAAATATCTTGATGACCAAAGCCAACAGCTATATGCCTGACTTTATCCTTCTGAAAGATGAGGAGGAGATACTAATCCTTCCCTGTATGGAAAAAGCACAAAAGGAAAGTTCTTTGCGAGAGATACCACATCAATGCGAGGGGGATTTCATACTCGAATCCTCTCAATGCTATGAGAAAGGTGAAGGAGCAGACGAAGAAAAAGGTGGCGAAATTCTCAAAGAAGCCAACCCATCGAGGAATTCGGAGTTCATCCTTTATGTGACGAGTCCAGTTTAAGATTCCTTAAGGGATATACTGATTCAGGAGGCGATCAATTTATAGCAGGGATTAAAGATATTTAGAGCCAAGAGGGAACCTCTATCACAAGCCTCGAAGGAAACATAACCATGGACGACTGGACTATTATGCCTCAATTAGCCAGGAGGACGTAGATAGAGGAAAGCTGCGAGTTCCAAAGGATGTCAGGACGTTATCCTTTTCTTTAGCCTTGTGCCTTTTATTTTCCATACATACAAAATCAAAAGACAAAAAAAAAATCAAAATCAAAAAATCAAAAATCGAGCCTTTTATGCTAGTGTGAACTACGAAAGACCATGATTTCCCTCAACCCGGGAGTACGTAGGCAACCATCTTAGTGCGGTCAAACCAAACAAAAAATTCAAAAACCCTCAAATCCAAACACAAAATAAACAAAAACTCAAAAGCTCATCAAACCAAATTCAGAACCCAAAAGGGACACTTCTCAGCCCTCTCTCAAAAATAGAACTACGAATTACCTGATCTCCCTCAACCCGAAAGTACGTAGGCAGCCATCTACGGCGTGATTTGACCTTAAAAAAACAAAAAAATAAAGACCAGTTCCAAGACACCAAAGACAAATAAAAGCCAAATTCTATCAAACCACCTGGTCAACATGCCTTGCTGAAGAAAATCAAAGCTAGTCTATAAACCCGTGGATAAGTGGGATACCAGTGCCAACACGACATCTCTCTGAAGATAGAGGAGCAGCTGCAAGCTCCTAACCCTCAGTCTCCATATGAGCCAGAACATCCACTGCCATTTTTATACTATGGCCTCGTCCCTCTCAGCAAAGGCAACATCCCGAGTGGCTCGGGCCTCGCCTCTATCAACAGAAGTCATATCTCTAATAGAATGGGTCGTCAACATCAACTCCCTGGCCTGATCTCTCTCGAGGTCATCCGAGCTGTCAAATCTGCTATAGCCAGATCTTTCCCGGCAGGGACACTAGGTAGGTCATCAACCAAAACCACGGTCAAAACCATCATATCACCAACCATCACAAGCCCTTGAGTCCAATTATTGGAGTTCGAAGGCATCTCGACATCAAGCGTTAAAGTTAGAACAACAACACAGCGATATATCAAGCATAAACATCCGCAAGGACGTTCGAAGAGCTGAAGCCTCAATCTAAAACTTTCATCAAATCAAAGGAAAGGTCATCAAAGCCAATTGCTCCTACAAATCAAAAATAATGACTAGGGCATCCAAGCATTAAAGCCAAAATCCACTACCTATTCACCATGGGGGTCATACGATTAAAGACTCTTGAGATCTCGGCATCTTATCAGCCCATCGATCAAACATACAACCAAGCAATCCTCCCAGATGACAAGCAAGACTGAGGCAAGTCCAAAGTCAACAACAACCCGATATTGGGACACTTGCAACAAGACTGGACCAATTCTGGAAATGGCGACAATTCAACACTGGGGCATTTATCAACCATCCAATCAACATGCACTAGTCGCGCCATCAGCATGGTCCATCATTATCCAAGCTTCCATCATTGGCAATCCGGTATGACCAATCGACCTTTGCCAATCATAATTTTCTTAGAATACTACGATCCACTGATAAGGTATGACTCTTTCATCTCTTTATGTGTTTTTAATTTCCATGCATTAGCGATAATACACATAATTCCTGCATTAGAGTGTCAAAAAAGAATAAGAAAAAGAAAAAGAGATTTTTGCTTAACTTGTTATGAATTAGATTAATTCTGATAAGCATCCGTGGAGCAAGAATCATGAAAGCGGTTAGAGAATTAAGACCATTCAACCTTTGGATTAGACACGACGTCCTAGTTCAAAGCACTTTTTAGAGCAAACATGACCTCATATGCATGTCTGCACTTAGCGATTGACCTGATTCTTAGTTGTGGGGTATGAAAATATGACGACAAGGATGAAAATTAGTAGCCAGCCAAATATCTTGAATCGTGGTCTGGGTTACTCGAGTAATTAAGCCCAAGGGGTGTCTCTACACCTGGTGCCCTAAAGCCATCTAGGTTTGGGAGCCACCGGCCCAACGCTCGTTCCATGGGTAACTCAGTTCCTAAGAAAATGAGCATTGCAAGAAATCAAAGTATAAGCAGATTCGAATCGTGGCCTAGGTTACTCGAGTAATTAAGTCCGAGGGGTGTCTCTACACCTGGTGCCCTAAAGCCGTCTGGTTTGGGAGTTACCGGCCCAACACTCGCTACATGGGTGACTTAGAGCCTAAGAAAATGAATCTTGCACCAGCTAAGGAGAATCAAAAGAATAAACCGCTTAACTTGTCTCGAAGTGTGTCCTTTGTTACTCGAGCCAGTAAATCCGAAGGGGTGTCTTAACACGTAGTGCCCTAAAACCATCTGGTTTAGGAGCATTGGTCCAAAACTATTTACATGGGTAACTCTGAAAAGCCTAAGAAAATGAGATAAAGTTAAGCGAGAAAAGCAAAATAATTTGGCAAGAAAAAATGAGGTCATCTAGAAGTCATACAAGAGAAACCCCTGCTAAAGGTTGTGTCACACATAGTGCACATGTCATATGATCCTAATCTTGTGAAGAACAGTGTCTAAATCAAATATGAGATGTCTCTGATGAAGGGAGATAAGTCTTGTGACTATAATCCTACCCATGAAAAATGACCATGGACGCTTAAAACTTTTCTTGCTATTTCATAACTTGTCAAGCAAAAAATTTCGCTTTCATTAGGAAAAATTCATTTTCATTCTCCCTTTCAAGATCATTAGGGATAAGATGAGAGTGCATTGAATACAAGCATTCAATTTCATAAACTCTAACTTTCAAATGCCTCATACTAATTCCGACGGTCCGAGCAATCAAGCTGTCGGCACATCTTGTTGTTTGTCTGAATGTGCAGGATGTTGCTCACCGTGGATATGGTCAACAAAGCGAGTTTTTCTATGAACCCTAGTAATAACCTGCAAAAGGGCTGGGGCATTTTTCCATTCCAAGAAATGGAAAGGATCTACGGCGGGACCAAGTTCTTCATCAAAAGAAAAGGGAGAGTTCCTGAAAGAAATCAAGGCGACATCAGCTGTCCCTCTACAAAAAAGGGAAAAATCCTCAACAGATTCCTTAACTCGGGAAGAACAGATGCCTGATGGCAAAAAGATCTAGCGAAGGAAATCTGCATAATCAAACATGTTAACTTGCGCCAAGTCCTCATCAGTCGAGGCGTCTACACTAAAGTTCAAATCTAGGCAATGAAAGAACGGGCTACATCCTCCAGGACGTCAGCATCACCCGGGTCATCAGCCAAGCCAGAACTAATCCAGCAAGGTCACAAGTGAAGAGCTGGCCCCTTTTTGGACTCAATGATCAGCCGTTGGCACAACCCCAGCGAAGCATCAGGAATGGCCCGATGGCGAAAAGAGTATATCGATCCATCCCCACAGAGGGCAGATGATGGAATCTGTTATACAAATCTTTAGAAGGGGAATTGAGAAGAATCTAGTGATGTAGGTCGTGGAATGCTACTTCGACAAAGATATCGGGATACCTCTTAAAAAAGCCATCAGTGCTTGGACCACTAGAGGGACCAGCACCAAATCTAGATCTAGAAAATAGCAGCCCCTGCGAGATCCTCACCAAAGACGATATATAAAAGGGGAACATCCAAATTTGCTATGTGAACGACAAAAGGAGCCATACGAGAGTCAGAGCTGATAAGCCTATCAAAATTTGTGCTTGAAAAGAAACTCCAAATCACCTCAGAAAGAATGAGGTATGGTTCTACATCAATTTAATTAAGCATAGGCATCAACTTAGGAAAAATTAAGATCATCTTATCATGTCTGGTCTGCACATGTGCAACAAGCGCTACATCAGCGCACATCTCCATAAAAATATTAGGCATACATACCTAATAGAGCCAAAAATGTATACATATTAAATACACACTCGATGAAAAAGTTTGCTACAGTTCGAGTAGGCATCGGGATAGTCCAATACCGTAACATAGAGTTACGTGATTCTGTTCAGGAGCTGAGGGAGACTGTTCAGGAGCTGGGGGAATGATTGGTTACTCAATAGTCTACCATCGAGCAGAGGGATGGAGAGGTTGAGGCTCTTCACACACATTTGGGAAATGTAGAGTGGAATCTGGTTCACGAGAAAGGCCAAATCGAGCAGAAGTAAGAGGAAATAGAGGAATTGAAGAATGAACTAAAAGAGAAATCAGCAAGGCTGGTCATAGCAGAGGAGGCCTGGGTAAGGGAATCACGACGAGCAGATCTCGTAGAAGATAACTGTCGGGCGAAGAAGGCCAAGCTTGAGGAGATGTACTCTATGCTTCAGTATGCAATTAATGAGGCCCAGGATCGGGTTATGAGGTACCCAATTCAATTCAAAGAACTACAGTCATATATGTTAGATCGCAGGACGATGTCCCGGATTATGGAAGAAGAGCGTGGCAAAGCTGTTCGTCACCTTAATGGGCAGTGATAGGAACATTTGATTTTGTGAAACCTATTTGGTAGTTAATAATGTAAATTCCAATGTGTTTATAAATAGTATGTTTTAAATCCTGTAGATTCTTTATCTCGGGATAGTTGATGTACATAGCAGTGATGCTATCGTGTTATGTTAAAACTTTTGATTTAATAAAATATCAGAGTTTATTTGAGATAATGTGTTGACTGATTGTGTCTAAATGTTTAAGTTAAACCTTGGATATTTAAAGAATTGAATAAAGATCTAATAAGCGTATTTCTTAACAAAAAAATGCCGCTAAGGAGACGATCTAACCGTCAACAGGCCCAAGAAGGGTCAACGAACAACAACAACGACGCCAATGCTAACCCCGTTCAGCAGTTGGCGAGCTTACTTACTGGAGCGCTTAACAACCAACCTCAAGCTCCACCGAACACAACGTTCAAGGACTTCAAGGCGGTGGGACCGCCAAAGTTTAAAGGCACCATGAACCCGATAGAAACTCAAACCTGGGTCATGGAGATGGAAAAAGTTTTCGACGTCGCCAGAGTCAGAGAAGACCAGAAAATCGCCTACGCAACCTTCATGTTGAAATCCGAAGCTAGTTATTGGTGGCAAGCAAATAAGGTCCGGGGAGGAGAAGGTGTGATTACCTGGGATAGGTTCAAAGAGATGTTCTTTGAGATGTACTTTTCGACCAGCTTGCAGAATCAAATGGAGGTCCAGTTCCTGGAACTGAAACAGGGGAATATGTCCGTATCGGAATATGCGGCAAAATTCAATGAGTTGGCTAGGTTTGCCACGTATCAAGTGCACACCGATCAGAGGAAGGCAAGGAGGTTTGAGCAGGGCTTGAAGCCCTGGTTCTATAGCAAAATTTCAATATTCCAATTGAACACTTTTGCTGGGGTGCTAGAGAAGGCCATTCTTGCTGAAGGAGGGAGTGACGCTGTTACAAAGTATAACCAAGATCAGAAAAAGAAGAAGAGTGAAGGTGAAGGAGTTAACGAGGCTAGTGGTAGCAACACGGGAGGGAGTAATAACCAGAAGAGGAGGTGCAATGATAACTCATCGACTGGGAATCAGCAAGGAGATCAGAAGAAGAGGATCGAAGCATGTCCGACCTGCGGGAAAGCTCACCTGGGGGTCTGTATGAAGGGAAAACGAGTATGCTATAATTGTGGTCAGGAAGGCCACATAGCACCTAACTGTCAGAACCCAAAGAAGGGCGCTTGCTTCACTTGCGGCTCAAAGGACCATCTGGCAAGGGACTGTCCCAAGAAGGGATCTGGAGGGGCCGGATCAAGAGGGAACAGGGAAAACAGCGGTGGAAGTGCTCTAACTATCACGGGACCAACCGCAACCAACCGACCAACCGCCAGAACCTTCAATATGACCGTGTAGGATGCTGTACAGTCTCGCGATGTGGTGTCAGGTATCATTCCGATCAATAAAGTTAATGCTTATGTACTATTTGATTCGGGTGCTACTTGTTCATTTATATCCAATGACTTTGCTAAGAACTTAGAATTGCCTATGGACGAGTTAGAATACCCCATGAACATAGAAATTGCGAATAGAGAAGTGATCCCTGTTAAGTACGTACACAAGAACTGTAGGGTGGATATTAAGGGTAACATTATGAACGTAGATCTTATCCCGATTAGATATGGGGAATTCGATGTTATTCTGGGAATGGATTGGCTAGTCAATTATGGGAATGTAATTGATTGCCAGAGGAAGTGTATCAACCTTATGACCCCGTCAAAGGTTGTGTTTTATTGCAGCAAATCGCCTAGACAAGCGAGTTGTCTGACGATGATGCAGGCCAAGAAGTTGTTAAGACAAGGCTGTGTAGGATATTTAGCCTACATAGTCGATAGTGGTAAAGAAAACCTGAAAGTGGAAGATATACCAGTCGTGAGGGACTTCATAAACGTATTTCTGGACGATCTTCCAGGACTTTCGCCAGACAGAGAGGTTGAGTTTGTGATCGATTTGGCACCAGGGACGACCCCAATATCGAAGGCACCATACCGGAAGGCTCCGGTAGAGATGAAAAAGTTGATGGTACAACTGCAAGAGTTACTGGATAAGAAGTACATCCAACCGAGCGTATCGCCGTGGGGAGCGCCGGTGTTGTTTGTGAAGAAGAAGGACGGGATGATGCGGCTTTGCATCGACTACAGAGAACTGAATAAGGTCACAATTAAGATTAGATATCCATTACCGAGGATCGACGATCTGTTTGACCAATTGAAGGGTGCAAGGTACTTTTCAAAGATAGACTTGAGGAGTGGCTATCATCAGCTGAAGGTGAGGCCAGAGGATGTTCTGAAGACAACATTTAGGACTCGATATGGTCACTACGAATTTCTGGTAATGTCATTTGGTCTAACGAATGCTCCTACAGCATTCATGGGCTTAATGAATGGAGTGTTCAAGCCGTTTTTGGACAAATTCGTCGTGGTTTTTATCGACGACATTTTGGTATACTCGAAGACCAAGGAAGAACATGTAGAACATTTGAAGTTAACATTAGAGGCATTGAGAAGAGAGAAGTTGTACGCCAAATTTTTGAAATGTGAATTCTGGATTGAAAGAGTGCAATTTCTTTGACATGTGATCGACAAGGATGGAATTTCAGTAGATCCCTCTAAAGTCGAAGCTGTGATGAACTGGGATCAGCCGAAAACACCATCGAAAGTGAGAAGATTTCTTGGATTAGCGGGCTATTATAGAAGATTCATTTAAGACTTTTCCAAGATCGCAACTCCGCTGATGAATTTGACTAGAAAATTGGTGAAATTCGTTTGGACGGAGAAGTGTGAGGAAAGCTTCCAAGAGCTTAAGAGGAGGTTGAGTTCAGCACCTGTGTTATCCCTTCCGGACGACACAGGAAATTTTGTGGTTTATAGTGATGCGTCGCACAAAGGACTTGGCTGTGTGCTCATGGAAAACGGCAGGGTCATTGCGTATGCGTCACGACAATTAAAAGATTATGAGAAGGGATATCCAACCCATGACTTGGAGTTAGCTGCAGTGGTATTTGCTTTGAAAATTTGGAGACACTATCTCTATGGGGAGAAGTGTGAAATATATACAGACCACAAGAGTCTGAAATATATTTTTACACAAAAAGACTTGAATATGCGCCAGAGAAGGTGGCTAGAGCTAATTAAAGACTATGACTGTGAAATTTTATACCATCTGGGTAAGGCTAATGTGGTTGCCGACGCCTTAAGCAGAAAGGGTCGGGAGAATTTGATGATGTCGACTGCTCAGGAGGACCTAATTTCAGCAATGGAAAAACTGGAATTGGAAGTGAAGTATCAGATGGAGATGGACGAGAAGTTGTTTCAGATGCAAGTTGGTACAACCCTATTGGATCAAGTTACGGAAGCCCAACTTCAGGATGAAGAATGTGAGAAGGTAAAGAAAAAGATATCTGAAGGAACCGAACCGAGATTCAAGATAGACAGTGAGGGACTATTGAGATATTTGAGAACAGAGTGTGGGTACCGTCAGTGCCAGAGATTAAGGATGACATTTTGAGCGAGGCTCATAGTTCACGGTATTCGATTCACCCTGGTAGTACCAAGATGTAGCATTATCTTCGACAGCACTTCTGGTGGCCGAATTTGAAACGAGATGTTGCTGAGTGTGTTGCAAAGTGTCTAACCTGTCAGAAAGTGAAAGGAGAACATCAGAGACCGAGTGGTTTGCTACAACCCCTGGAAATCCCAGAATAGAAATGGGAACACATTACGATGGATTTCGTGGTTGGCCTTCCGACAACTCAGAAAGGCTACGACGCAGTATGGGTTATCGTTGACCGACTAACAAAATCTGCACACTTCCTTCCGATCAAAATCAGATTCAACTTAGACCAGTTGGCAAGGTTATATGTGAAAGAGATTGTTTCGAGGCACGGAGTTCCAATATCAATTATTTTCGACAGAGATCCGCGCTTCACATCGAACTTCTAGAAGCGACTACAGGAATGCATGGGGACACAGTTGAGAATGAGTACGGCTTATCACCCTCAGACAGATGGGCAGAGTGAAAGAACGATCCAGACATTGGAAGATATGTTGAGAGCATGCATCATGGATTTTAAAGGAAATTAGGATGATCACCTACAGCTTGTGGAATTCGGTTACAACAACAGTTACCACGCTAGTATTGGCATGCCGCCTTACGAAGCGTTGTACGGAAGAAAATGCAGAACTCCACTATACTGGGATGAAGTTGGCGAGAGACAACTACTAGGTCCAGAACTGGTACAGCAGACAGCAGAGATAGTCAAAGTGATCAGAACAAGACTGGTAGCAGCCCAGGATAGGCAAAAGAAATACGCCGATCCACACCGTAAGAACATTGAGTTTGAATCGGGTAGCTATGTGTTTTTCAAAGTCTCTCCCTGGAAAGGAAAATTGAGCCCGAGGTTCATTGGTCCCTTTGAGGTACTGCGAAGGATTAGAGAAGTTGCGTATGAGGTAGCCTTACCTCCGGCGCTCGAGAATGTCCACAACGTCTTCCATGTTTCAGTTTTATGACCCTACAAACCCGATTACAAGCATGTGATTGAATATGAACCCCTACATTTTGAAAAAGACTTATCCTATGAAGAAATTCCTATTCAGATTGTTGACAGGAAAGAGCAAGTCCTCAGAAACAAAGTTATACCTTCTGTTAAGGTAAATTGGAGGAACCACAATGCTAAACAAGCTACGTGAAAACTCGAAGAGCATATGATGAAGAATTGCCCACATTTATTTACTTAATTTATGTGTATGCAATTCTGGGAACAGAATCTTTGTAAGGGGGAGAATAATGTAACGGGACGAAATTTAATTGAACCGTGATTCTGGGGACAGAATCCTTTTAAGGGGGGAAAGATGTGACGAACAAGATTTTTGTAATTTAATTTGAATATTTATTGAATTAAATAAATATTTTTCGATAATTTAATTATTGAGTTAAATAATTAATTGATGAAATTGTGGTAGATTAATTTAATTATATGTGTCACATTAGCTAAATTAATGTGGTGAATTTTTTTTATATTCAAAGTATGTATTTAATTGAGCTTATTTGATTAATATATTAATTAATAAGCATAATGTTATTCTAATTAATTTAAATAATTAATTAGAGATTTAATGATTTGGCATAATTAATGAATGAGAATTTTAATTATGTGACTATGTGATTTAATATGGATTTATGCTATTTTTAAGTGATTTAAATAACATTATTTGATTTAATTGGGTGTGACATTAAAACTATTTTATAAAGCTTTAATTAAATTAAATGGAAAAGGAGGAATAAGGAACAAGCAAACAAAGCCTTATTGGGGGTTGGGGTCAGTTAACCCATTATGGGATTAACGGACGACCCATGACTCCACTATTATATACGTATATCATATTAGTGGTATATCATATATCATATATTGCATTCATCAGTTAAGAAAGTAGAGAGAAAACACATAGAGAAAAAGAGAGAAATTGAGAGAAAAGACTTGAGAATTAGTTAGAGAAGAGATTAAAGAATTTAGTTGCATCATCATCACTAACTAGCAAGGGTAATTCTCTGTGAATGACTAATTTGATGATTAATGCATGATATGGTTTTATATGTGTTATTATATGATCATAACATGTTTTATACCATGTATGCATGATTTAAAGTAATAAATTACATACAATTATGCTTGATTTGATTTTACAAAAGTCATAGAGTAGAAAAGTTATATATATGGCCATACGGCCCTTACGTACAAATTTTATGCCATGAATCGATGGTTTAGCTTTAAATTGACTATTGAATTTGATTGTGAACGTTTAAATGAACAAAATGGAAGTTAAACGAACGGATTCGGTCTTATAACGAATCCGTAATGTTGAATTTCTTGTATTTCTTTCAAAACTTGATAAAGTATGAAAACAGTGAAATTAGTTGCCTTGGATTGTGTGATTTACATGATTTAGAATGCTAAGATCATGCTAGAAATGTTGTATAGTATTTCTATGAAGTCCATACTTCATGGGTAGCAATTAAATTGTTGTGGTAGCAGTAAATGGTGAATTCTGGGCCTGGTTCTCTATTATTCGTGAACTGCAAATTTTGAAAATGGCGTGTGGAGCTGCAGCGCCAACTTTAAGCCTAAGAGTGGGGCTGCAACGCCAATGGGAGCTGCAGCGCCAGCTTTAAGCCTAAGAGTGGGGCTGCAGCGCCAGTGGAGCTGCAGTGCCAACTTTAAGCCTAAGATTGGGGCAGCAGCGCCAGTGGAGCTGCAGCGCCAGTGGCAGCTGCAGTGCCATTTTTAGTTCAAATGGTGGAGCTGCAGCGCCACTTGGCAGATTTTGCCCAGAAATAAGATTTTAATTGTTCAAGTCCAAGAAATGTAATTGTAACCTAATGTAATAAACATAAAGACATGATTAAACATATAATAAGAGATTAATAACTTCTATTACGTGAGTAATTAATAAGTTAATTACATGACTTGAATCGTTTATTGTATAGTCCAATAACGTGCTCAAGACCGATGTGTGTGATTCGATACGTATATCGAGTTATTGATTAATGTGTATTGTGAACGTATTGATATGTAGGATTTAATAAAGAACGTGAATTATAAATTGTGGCTTGTGCAAGAGGCAAGTTTCCTATCCTTAAACTTGTTTAATATTTTGCAAGTTTCCTAAACTCAAATCTTACTTTTACATTGAGCAAGTTCTTATCCTTGTTTATTCAAGTTGAGATTTTCATATGAGATATTACTATTCCTTTAAGTATTACTTCAATTATACAATACTTATTCAATTGTATACTCTTGATATTTATTATTCAAGTTGAATATCGTTGTTATTGTTAAACCTTATAAGACTAGCGAACCCTTATTGATTCGAGTAGTCCATAGTTGATGAACGTTCTAAATTCTAGAATTTTTATTGAGCTTATCCAAACTAAACTTCCATTGGTGCGGACTCTGATGTCAAACTGA
This sequence comes from Panax stipuleanatus, assembly GCA_020205555.1. NCBI lineage: Eukaryota > Viridiplantae > Streptophyta > Magnoliopsida > Apiales > Araliaceae > Panax > Panax stipuleanatus. The sequence goes on from CM035122.1 coordinate 25,161,422, forward strand.
GATGAACAACCCTTTAATAGGGGATTATTTACGCTTTAGCGTTGAGATATTGTGCACAGTATGGTACTGAGGGCTGATCCCCCTAAGTACGAGAAGTAGAGTCCATAGTCTTATGACTGTTAAAGGTTTAAAGTTTAAACACTTTACAACCTAGGACATAGTTCGAGGTCTTATGACCCACAGATGTTATTTTGATTCTTGTTATTCATTCTTGAGTCAAAAGTTGAGTTTCTTTATTCAAATGTCTTTGATTCACTCGCATGTTATTATATTGTTGTCATATTATTATACTTGTGGGCAATCGTGCTCACTCTTGCGTAATAATAACATTGCAGTTAAGAACGAAAGGTCCGACGAGCCTTCTACTAGCAAAGGCAAGGGTAAGGTCAACAAGTGATGAAGACTTGTTGTTTATCTTATGTTTTTATGTTTCAGAATTATATTAAAGTTATGTAAGACTTATTTAATTGTTTATGTTTCCGCATTTGAGATTTAAGGTTAAGTACAACCTTGGATTGATGTATTTATTTTTCAGATGTTGTAACCCCATAAGGGGAGGATTACTTCTATTTATTTCATGGTTTGCATTTATTATGGATAGATAGATAGATGATATTTGTCCAGTGAACACCAAGTCCTGTGGAAATTGAAGTACCCAGATTTGGGGGTGTCACATCACACAAGTCTTCTTTTAGGTAGACCTTCTAATTGTTCCATTGATTCTCTAAAATTGTCAAAGAAAGAGGTGATTAGGAGTCCTATAACTTTGTTCTAGTTTGATTAGTATCAAAAGGAGCAATTCCATGACTATCGCGTTCGAAACGATGCGTACATCTGACACAATTCTTCATTTAAGGAGACCTTATTATTTCATTGGTTCTCTAAAATAGTCAAAGAAAGAGGTGATTAGGAGTGCTATAACTTCGTTCTAGTTTGATTAGCATCAAAAGTAGCAATCCCATGACGATCGCGTTAAAAACAATGTGTACATCTCACACAAGTCTTCATTTAAGGATACATCATTATTGTTTCATTGGTTCTCTACAATTGTGAAAGAAAGAGGTGATTAAGAGTCCTATTACTTCGTTCTAATTTGATTAGCATCAAAATGAGCAGTCTCATGACTATCGCGTTAAAAATGATGCGTACATCTCACACAAGTCTTGATTTAGGGAGACCTTCTTATTGTTTTATTGGTTCTCTCAAATTATTAAAGAAAGATATGATTATAAGTCCTATGACTTCGTTATAGTTTTATTAGCATCAAAGGAGCAATCCTATCACTAGTATCTTCAAAACGATTCGTACAACTCACACAAGTTTTCATTTAGGGAGACCTTCTTATTGTTTCATTAGTTCTCTCAAAATATCAAAATATAGGTAATAATGAGTCCTATTACTTCGTTCTAGTTAAAATTAGCATCAAAAGGAGGAATCCTATCACTATCGCATCCAAAACGATGCGTAGACCTCACACAAGTCTTCATTTAGGAAGACCTTCTTATTGTTTCATTTGGTTCGCTAAAATTGTCAAAGAAGGAGGTGATTAGGAGTCCTATAACTTCGTTCTAGTTTGATTTGCATCAACAAGAACAATCCCATGACTATCGCGTTCAAAATGATGCGTACATCTCACACAAGTATTTATTTAAGGGACTTCTTATTATTTTATTGGTTCTCTAGAATTGTTAGAGAAATAGGTGATTAGGAGTACTTTTACTTTGTTCTAATTTTATTAGCATTAAAAGGAGCAATCCCATGATTATCGAGTTAAAAACGATGCGTACAACGCACCCAAGTCTTGATTTAGGGAAACCTTCGTATTATTTCATTGGTTCTCTCAAATTATCAAAGAAAGATGTGATTATGAGTCCTATCACTTCGTTCTAGTTTGATTAGCATCAAAAGGTGCAATTCTACCACTAGTGCCTTCAAAACGATCCGTACATCTCACACAAGTCTTCATTTAGGGACACCTTATTATTTTTTTAATTAGTTCTCTCAAATTGTCAAAATATAGATGATTATGAGTCCTATTACTTCGTTCTAGTTGAAATTAGCATCAAAATGAGCAATTCCATCACTATCGTGTCCAAAACGATGCATAGATCTCACACAAGTCTATATTTAAGGAGACCTTCATATTGTTTCATTGATTGTTTCAAATTTACAAAGAAAGAGGTGATTAAGAGTTGTATTATTTCGTTCTAGTTTTATTAGCGTCAAAAAGAGAAACCCATGACTATCGCGTTCAAAACCATGCGTACATATCACACAAGTCTTAATTTAGGGATATGTTCTTATTGTTTCATTGATTCTCTAGAATAGTCAAAGAAAGAAGTGATTATGAGTCCTATAACTTCGTTCTTGTTTGATTAGTATCAAAAGGAGCAATCCCATGACTATCGCGTTCAAAACGATGCGTACATCTGACATAAGTCTTCATTTAAGGAGACCTTATTGTTTCATTGATTCTCTAAAATAGTTAAAGAAAGAGGTGATTAGGAGTCCTATAACTTCGTTCTAGTTTGATTTGCATAAAAAGGAACAATCTCATGACTATCGCGTTCAAAACGATGCGTACAACTCACACAAGTCTTCATTTAAAAAGGACTTCTTATAATTTCATTAGTTCTCTTGAATTGTCCAAGAAAGAGGTGATTAGGGGTCCTTTTATTTCGTTCTAATTTGATTAGCATCAAAAGGAGCAATCCCATGACTATCGCGTTAAAAACGATGCGTACATCTCACACAAGTCTTGATTTAGGGAAACCTTCTTATTATTTCATTGGTTCTCTCAAATTGTCAAAAAAAGAGGTGATTATGAGTCCAATGATTTCGTTCTAGTTTGATTAGGATCAAAAGGAGCAATCCACTAGTGCCTTCAAAACGATCCGTACATCTCACACAAGTCTTCATTTAAGGACACTTTCTTATTTTTTCATTACTTCTCTCAAATTGTCAAAATATAGGTGATTATGAGTCCTTTTACTTCGTTCTAGTTGAAATTAGCATCAAAAGGAGCAATCCCATCACTATCGTGTCCAAAACGATACGTAGATCTCACACAAGTCTTTATTTAGGGAGACCTTCATATTGTATCATTGGTTGTTGCAACTTTACAAAGAAAGAGGTGATTAAGAGTTGTATTATTTTGTTCTAGTTTTATTAGCATCAAAAAGAGAAATCCATGACTATCGCGTTCAAAACTATACGTACATCTCACACAAGTCTCCATTTATAAAGATCTTCTTCTTCTTCTTTTTTTTTGCTAAAATAAAGATCTTCTTATTGTTTCATTGATTCTCTAAAATTGTCAATGAAAGAGGTGATTAGGAGTCCTATAACTTCGTTCTAGTTTGGTTAGTATCAAAAGAAGCAATCCCATGACTATCGCATTCAAAACGATGTGTACATCTCACACAAGTCTTCTTTTAAGGAGACCTTATTGTTTTATTGGTTCTCTAAAATAGTCAAAAAAAGAGGTGATTAGGAGTCCAATAACTTCGTTCTAGTTTGATTAGCATCAAAAGTAGCAATTCATTACTATCGCGTTAAAAATGATGCGTACATCTCACACAAGTCTTCATTTAAAGAGACATTCTTATTGTTTCATTGGTTCTCTAAAATTGTCAAAGAAAGAGGAGATTAGGAGTCATATTACTTCGTTCTAATTTGATTAGCAAAAATCCCATGACTATCGCGTTAAAAATGATGCGTACATCTCACACAAGTCTTGATTTAGGGAGACCTTCTTATTGTTTTATTGGTTCTCTCAAATTATCAAAGAAAGATGTGATTATGAGTCCTATGACTTCGTTATAGTTTGATTAGCATCAAAGGAGCAATGCTATCACTAGAATCTTCAAAACGATCCGTACATCTCACACAAGTTTTCATTTAGGGAGACCTTCTTATTGTTTCATTAGTTCTCTCAAATTGTCAAAATATAGGTGATTTTGAGTCCTATTACTTCGTTCTAGTTAAAATTAGCATCAAAAGGAGGAATCCTATCACTATCGCATCCAAAACGATGCATAAACCTCACACAAGTGTTCATTTAGTGAGACCTTCTTATTGTTTCATTTGGTTCCCTAAAATTGTCAAAGAAGGAGATGATTAGGAGTCCTATAACTTCGTTCTAGTTTGATTAGCATCAAAAAGAACAATCCCAAAACTATCGTGCTCAAAATGATGCGTACATCTCACACAAGTCTTTATTTAAGGGACTTTTTATTATTTCATCGGTTCTCTAGAATTGTCAGAGAAATAGGTGATTAGGAGTCCTTTTACTTTGTTCTAATTTCATTAGCATTAAAAGGAGCAATCCCATGACTATCGCGTTAAAAACGATGCGTACGACTCACCCAAGTATTGATTCAGGGAGACCTTCGTATTATTTCATTGGTTCTCTCAAATTGTCAAAGAAAGATGTGATTATGTGTCCTATCACTTCGTTCTAGTTTGATTAGCATCAAAAGGAGCAATTCTATCACTAATGCCTTCAAAACGATCCGTACATCTCACACAAGTCTTCATTTTGGGACACCTTATTATTTTTTTAATTAGTTCTCTCAAACTGTCAAAATATAGATGCTTATGAGTCCTATTACTTCGTTCTAGTTTAAATTAGCATCAAAATGAGCAATCCCGTCACTATCATGTCCAAAGCGATGCGTAGATCTCACACAAGTCTTTATTTATAAAGACCTTCATATTGTTTCAATGGTTGTTTCAAATTTACAAAGAAAGAGGAGATTAAGAGTTGTATTATTTCGTTCTAGTTTTATTAGCTTCAAAAAAGAGAAACCCATGACTATCGCGTTCAAAATCATGCGTACATCTCACACAAGTCTTAATTTAGGGATATGTTCTTATTGTTTCATTGATTCTCTAAAATAGTCAAAGAAAGAGGTGATTATGAGTCCTATAACTTCGTTCTAGTTTGATTAGTATCAAAAGGAGCAATCCCATAACTATCGCGTTCAAAACGATGCGTACATTTGACACAAGTCTTCATTTAAGGAGACCTTATTGTTTCATTGGTTCTCTAAACTAGTCAAAGAAAAAGGTGATTAGGAGTCCTATAACTTCGTTCTTGTTTGATTAGCATCAAACGTAGCAATCCCATGACGATCGCGTTAAAAACAATGCGTACATCTCACACAAGTCTTCCTTTAAGGATACATCATTATTGTTTCATTGGTTCTCTAAAATTATGAAAGAAAAAGGTGATTAAGAGTCCTATTACTTCGTTCTAATTTGATTAGCATCAAAATGAGCAGTCTCATGACTATCGCGTTAAAAATGATGCGTACATCTCACACAAGTCTTGATTTAGGGAGACCTTCTTATTGTTTTATTGGTTCTCTCAAATTGTCAAAGAAAGATGTGATTATGAGTCCTATGACTTCGTTATAGTTTGATTAGCATCAAAGGAGCAATCCTATCACTAGAATCTTCAAAACGATCCGTACATCTCACACAAGTTTTCATTTAGGGAGACCTTCTTATTGTTTCATTAGTTCTCTTAAATTGTCAAAATATAGGTGATTTTGAGTCCTATTACTTCGTTCTAGTTAAAATTAGCATCAAAAGGAGGAATCCCATCATTATCGCATCCAAAACGATGCGTAAACCTCACACAAGTCTTCATTTAGTGAGACCTTCTTATTGTTTCATTTGGTTCCCTAAAATTGTCAAAGAAGGAGATGATTAGGAGTCCTATAACTTCGTTCTAGTTTGATTAGCATCAAAAAGAACAATCCCAAAACTATCGCGCTCAAAATGATGCGTACATCTCACACAAGTCTTTATTTAAGGGACTTCTTATTATTTCATCGGTTCTCTAGAATTGTCAGAGAAATAGGTGATTAGGAGTCCTTTTACTTTGTTCTAATTTCATTAGCATTAAAAGGAGCAATCCCATGACTATCGCGTTAAAAACGATGCGTACAACTCACCCAAGTATTGATTCAGGGAGACCTTCGTATTATTTCATTGGTTCTCTCAAATTGTCAAAGAAAGATGTGATTATGAGTCCTATCACTTCGTTCTAGTTTGATTAGCATCAAAAGGAGCAATTCTATCACTAGTGCCTTCAAAACGATCCGCACATCTCACACAAGTCTTCATTTTGGGACACCTTATTATTTTTTTAATTAGTTCTCTCACATTGTCAAAATATAGATGATTATGAGTCCTATTACTTCGTTCTAGTTTAAATTAGCATCAAAATGAGCAATTCCATCACTATCGTGTCCAAAACGATGTGTAGATCTCACACAAATCTTTTTTTATGGAGACCTTCATATTGTTTCAATGGTTGTTTCAAATTTACAAAGAAAGAGGAGATTAAGAGTTGTATTATTTCGTTCTAGTTTTATTAGCGTCAAAAAGAGAAACCCATGACTATCGCGTTCAAAACCATGCGTACATCTCACACAAGTCTTAATTTAGGGATATGTTCTTATTGTTTCATTGATTCTCTAAAATAGTCAAAGAAAGAGGTGATTATGAGTCCTATAACTTCGTTCTAGTTTGATTAGTATCAAAAGGAGCAATCCCATAACTATCGCGTTCAAAACGATGCGTACATTTGACACAAGTCTTCATTTAAGGAGACCTTATTGTTTCATTGGTTCTCTAAACTAGTCAAAGAAAAAGGTGATTAGGAGTCCTATAACTTCGTTCTTGTTTGATTAGCATCAAACGTAACAATCCCATGACGATCGCGTTAAAAACAATGCGTACATCTCACACAAGTCTTCTTTAAGGATACATCATTATTGTTTCATTGGTTCTCTAAAATTATGAAAGAAAAAGGTGATTAAGAGTCCTATTACTTCATTCTAATTTGATTAGCATCAAAATGAGCAGTCTCATGACTATCGCGTTAAAAACGATGCGTACATCTCACACAAGTCTTAATTTAGGGAGACCTTCTTATTGTTTTATTGGTTCTCTCAAATTGTCAAAGAAAGATGTGATTATGAGTCCTATGACTTCGTTATAGTTTGATTAGCATCAAAGGAGCAATCCTATCACTAGAATCTTCAAAACGATCCGTACATCTCACACAAGTTTTCATTTAGGGAGACCTTCTTATTGTTTCATTAGTTCTCTTAAATTGTCAAAATATAGGTGATTTTGAGTCCTATTACTTCGTTCTAGTTAAAATTAGCATCAAAAGGAGGAATCCCATCACTATCGCATCCAAAACGATGCGTAAACCTCACACAAGTCTTCATTTAGTGAGACCTTCTTATTGTTTCATTTGGTTCCCTAAAATTGTCAAAGAAGGAGATGATTAGGAGTCCTATAACTTCGTTCCAGTTTGATTAGCATCAAAAAGAACAATCCCAAAACTATCGCGCTCAAAATGATGCGTACATCTCACACAAGTCTTTATTTAAGGGACTTCTTATTATTTCATCGGTTCTCTAGAATTGTCAGAGAAATAGGTGATTAGGAGTCCTTTTACTTTGTTCTAATTTCATTAGCATTAAAAGGAGCAATCCCATGACTATCGCGTTAAAAACGATGCGTACAACTCACCCAAGTATTGATTCAGGGAGACCTTCGTATTATTTCATTGGTTCTCTCAAATTGTCAAAGAAAGATGTGATTATGAGTCCTATCACTTCGTTCTAGTTTGATTAGCATCAAAAGGAGCAATTCTATCACTAGTGCCTTCAAAACGATCCGCACATCTCACACAAGTCTTCATTTTGGGACACCTTATTATTTTTTTAATTAGTTCTCTCAAATTGTCAAAATATAGATAATTATGAGTCCTATTACTTCGTTCTAGTTTAAATTAGCATCAAAATGAGCAATTCCATCACTATCGTGTCCAAAACGATGTGTAGATCTCACACAAATCTTTTTTATGGAGACCTTCATATTGTTTCAATGGTTGTTTCAAATTTACAAAGAAAGAGGAGATTAAGAGTTGTATTATTTCGTTCTAGTTTTATTAGCGTCAAAAAGAGAAACCCATGACTATCGCGTTCAAAACCATGCGTACATCTCACACAAGTCTTAATTTAGGGATATGTTCTTATTGTTTCATTGATTCTCTAAAATAGTCAAAGAAAGAGGTGATTATGAGTCCTATAACTTCGTTCGAGTTTGATTAGTATCAAAAGGAGCAATCCCATAACTATCGCGTTCAAAACGATGCGTACATTTGACACAAGTCTTCATTTAAGGAGACCTTATTGTTTCATTGGTTCTCTAAACTAGTCAAAGAAAAAGGTGATTAGGAGTCCTATAACTTCGTTCTTGTTTGATTAGCATCAAACGTAACAATCCCATGACGATCGCGTTAAAAACAATGCGTACATCTCACACAAGTCTTCTTTTAAGGATACATCATTATTGTTTCATTGGTTCTCTAAAATTATGAAAGAAAAAGGTGATTAAGAGTCCTATTACTTCATTCTAATTTGATTAGCATCAAAATGAGCAGTCTCATGACTATCGCGTTAAAAACGATGCGTACATCTCACACAAGTCTTAATTTAGGGAGACCTTCTTATTGTTTTATTGGTTCTCTCAAATTGTCAAAGAAAGATGTGATTATGAGTCCTATGACTTCGTTATAGTTTGATTAGCATCAAAGGAGCAATCCTATCACTAGAATCTTCAAAACGATCCGTACATCTCACACAAGTTTTCATTTAGGGAGACCTTCTTATTGTTTCATTAGTTCTCTTAAATTGTCAAAATATAGGTGATTTTGAGTCCTATTACTTCGTTCTAGTTAAAATTAGCATCAAAAGGAGGAATCCCATCACTATCGCATCCAAAACGATGCGTAAACCTCACACAAGTCTTCATTTAGTGAGACCTTCTTATTGTTTCATTTGGTTCCCTAAAATTGTCAAAGAAGGAGATGATTAGGAGTCCTATAACTTCGTTCTAGTTTGATTAGCATCAAAAAGAACAATCCCAAAACTATCGCGCTCAAAATGATGCGTACATCTCACACAAGTCTTTATTTAAGGGACTTCTTATTATTTCATCGGTTCTCTAGAATTGTCAGAGAAATAGGTGATTAGGAGTCCTTTTACTTTGTTCTAATTTCATTAGCATTAAAAGGAGCAATCCCATGACTATCGCGTTAAAAACGATGCGTACAACTCACCCAAGTATTGATTCAGGGAGACCTTCGTATTATTTCATTGGTTCTCTCAAATTGTCAAAGAAAGATGTGATTATGAGTCCTATCACTTCGTTCTAGTTTGATTAGCATCAAAAGGAGCAATTCTATCACTAGTGCCTTCAAAACGATCCGCACATCTCACACAAGTCTTCATTTTGGGACACCTTATTATTTTTTTAATTAGTTCTCTCACATTGTCAAAATATAGATGATTATGAGTCCTATTACTTCGTTCTAGTTTAAATTAGCATCAAAATGAGCAATTCCATCACTATCGTGTCCAAAACGATGTGTAGATCTCACACAAATCTTTTTTTATGGAGACCTTCATATTGTTTCAATGGTTGTTTCAAATTTACAAAGAAAGAGGAGATTAAGAGTTGTATTATTTCGTTCTAGTTTTATTAGCGTCAAAAAGAGAAACCCATGACTATCGCGTTCAAAACCATGCGTACATCTCACACAAGTCTTAATTTAGGGATATGTTCTTATTGTTTCATTGATTCTCTAAAATAGTCAAAGAAAGAGGTGATTATGAGTCCTATAACTTCGTTCTAGTTTGATTAGTATCAAAAGGAGCAATCCCATAACTATCGCGTTCAAAACGATGCGTACATTTGACACAAGTCTTCATTTAAGGAGACCTTATTGTTTCATTGGTTCTCTAAACTAGTCAAAGAAAAAGGTGATTAGGAGTCCTATAACTTCGTTCTTGTTTGATTAGCATCAAACGTAACAATCCCATGACGATCGCGTTAAAAACAATGCGTACATCTCACACAAGTCTTCTTTTAAGGATACATCATTATTGTTTCATTGGTTCTCTAAAATTATGAAATAAAAAGGTGATTAAGAGTCCTATTACTTCATTCTAATTTGATTAGCATCAAAATGAGCAGTCTCATGACTATCGCGTTAAAAACGATGCGTACATCTCACACAAGTCTTAATTTAGGGAGACCTTCTTATTGTTTTATTGGTTCTCTCAAATTGTCAAAGAAAGATGTGATTATGAGTCCTATGACTTCGTTATAGTTTGATTAGCATCAAAGGAGCAATCCTATCACTAGAATCTTCAAAACGATCCGTACATCTCACACAAGTTTTCATTTAGGGAGACCTTCTTATTGTTTCATTAGTTCTCTTAAATTGTCAAAATATAGGTGATTTTGAGTCCTATTACTTCGTTCTAGTTAAAATTAGCATCAAAAGGAGGAATCCCATCACTATCGCATCCAAAACGATGCGTAAACCTCACACAAGTCTTCATTTAGTGAGACCTTCTTATTGTTTCATTTGGTTCCCTAAAATTGTCAAAGAAGGAGATGATTAGGAGTCCTATAACTTCGTTCCAGTTTGATTAGCATCAAAAAGAACAATCCCAAAACTATCGCGCTCAAAATGATGCGTACATCTCACACAAGTCTTTATTTAAGGGACTTCTTATTATTTCATCGGTTCTCTAGAATTGTCAGAGAAATAGGTGATTAGGAGTCCTTTTACTTTGTTCTAATTTCATTAGCATTAAAAGGAGCAATCCCATGACTATCGCGTTAAAAACGATGCGTACAACTCACCCAAGTATTGATTCAGGGAGACCTTCGTATTATTTCATTGGTTCTCTCAAATTGTCAAAGAAAGATGTGATTATGAGTCCTATCACTTCGTTCTAGTTTGATTAGCATCAAAAGGAGCAATTCTATCACTAGTGCCTTCAAAACGATCCGCACATCTCACACAAGTCTTCATTTTGGGACACCTTATTATTTTTTTAATTAGTTCTCTCAAATTGTCAAAATATAGATGATTATGAGTCCTATTACTTCGTTCTAGTTTAAATTAGCATCAAAATGAGCAATTCCATCACTATCGTGTCCAAAACGATGTGTAGATCTCACACAAATCTTTTTTATGGAGACCTTCATATTGTTTCAATGGTTGTTTCAAATTTACAAAGAAAGAGGAGATTAAGAGTTGTATTATTTCGTTCTAGTTTTATTAGCGTCAAAAAGAGAAACCCATGACTATCGCGTTCAAAACCATGCGTACATCTCACACAAGTCTTAATTTAGGGATATGTTCTTATTGTTTCATTGATTCTCTAAAATAGTCAAAGAAAGAGGTGATTATGAGTCCTATAACTTCGTTCGAGTTTGATTAGTATCAAAAGGAGCAATCCCATAACTATCGCGTTCAAAACGATGCGTACATTTGACACAAGTCTTCATTTAAGGAGACCTTATTGTTTCATTGGTTCTCTAAACTAGTCAAAGAAAAAGGTGATTAGGAGTCCTATAACTTCGTTCTTGTTTGATTAGCATCAAACGTAACAATCCCATGACGATCGCGTTAAAAACAATGCGTACATCTCACACAAGTCTTCTTTTAAGGATACATCATTATTGTTTCATTGGTTCTCTAAAATTATGAAAGAAAAAGGTGATTAAGAGTCCTATTACTTCATTCTAATTTGATTAGCATCAAAATGAGCAGTCTCATGACTATCGCGTTAAAAACGATGCGTACATCTCACACAAGTCTTAATTTAGGGAGACCTTCTTATTGTTTTATTGGTTCTCTCAAATTGTCAAAGAAAGATGTGATTATGAGTCCTATGACTTCGTTATAGTTTGATTAGCATCAAAGGAGCAATCCTATCACTAGAATCTTCAAAACGATCCGTACATCTCACACAAGTTTTCATTTAGGGAGACCTTCTTATTGTTTCATTAGTTCTCTTAAATTGTCAAAATATAGGTGATTTTGAGTCCTATTACTTCGTTCTAGTTAAAATTAGCATCAAAAGGAGGAATCCCATCACTATCGCATCCAAAACGGCGTAAACAAACAATGATAGCCTATCACCAAGGGTTACCACGAATAATGTTATCCCAGCAGAAAATAATGTAATCAACCAGTGATAACCCTACCCCCTCAAAGACATCTAACACTCATAACATATCCTGACATGCATTACATTACATTTGCATCTATCATATTTCTAGTATCTTGCAATCTTTATCCTGTTCATTCCATTGGACTGCATAAACATGATAAAGAGGGGCATCTGTAGACACTAGAAATTTTATATTCCTGTTACTAACCCTGCAGGAGAGCAAAATTATCTTTCATCTTCTGGAGACAACCGTAAAATATCATACCAAAATCAGCCCCGGTCTCAATACCGGGCTTCCAACTCAACCTCGATCTCAATATCGGGCTGCCAATTCAACCATGGTCTCAATATCGGGAAGACAAATTAGCCCCGATCTCAATACCGGGCTACCAATTCTACCCCAGTCTCAATACCGGGAAGACAAATCAGCGCCGATCACAATACTAGGCTGCCTATTCAACCCCGGTCTCAATACCGGGAAGACAAATCAGCCCTGGTCTCAATAGAGAGCTGCCAATTCAACCCCTGTCTCAATACCAGGAAGACAAATCAGCCCCGATCTTAATACCGGGATGTCAACTCCTCTGCCAACTCAACCCCAATCTCCATACCGGGCTGCCAACTCAGCCCTAATCTCAATACCGGGATACAGTTCAACCCCAGTCTCAATACCGGGATGTCAATTCAACCTTGGTCTCAACCCGGGAGGTACAACTCAGCCTCGGTCTCAACTTGGGAGGTACAACTCAGCTCCGATCTCAACCCGGGAGGTACAGTTCAACCACGGTCTCAATATCAGGATGTCAGATCAACCTCGGTCTCAATACTGGGTTGACAGGTCAGCCTCGGTCATAACCCGGGAGGTACAGGTCAACCCCGATCTTTATCTTCTTCTCTTATAACTCTCTCTAACTTTCTTCTCTTGTTTTTCTTTGTTTTGTTAAACTAACGTATCTTTTAACTTATCTAACATATATTTTACAATATACATTTACATATATAATATATATGTAACCTATAAATAATAAATATAATACTTATTACCATAATAAATATTACTAATTACATAGGTTATAGAATTTGAAAAATCCAAGACCATGATTGGCAAGCCCTTTATCTTTTAAAAATAGATTATTAGCTAAGGCCTTGTTTGAAAAAATAAGATTAAACAAGTATAAGGGCCTTATTTGGTAAAACACTTTAAAACCCTTTTCTAGTCTTTTAATAACTCTTTAAATCCATATATTAAATATTACACTTATTTAATTAAATTACCACATTCTAATTCAATTAAATAAAAGCTAACATTCATTAATTGATAAAACACACAATATCAAATTGTTACACAATTGTAATTCCTTTATTAAACATAATTCATGTAACAATTATTCTTAATATTAAATTTAATTGAATTATTCTCAACTAAATTAGAATTATGCTACACCATTGCTAACATATCAATTTAATTAAATATATGGCACTTAATTAAATTATCCACAGCAATCACATAATTTATTTATTTATCTCCACAAATAAATTCAATAAAATATTTATTTAATTCAATAAATATTCACAATTAATATATAAAATTCTCAATCGTTACATTTATGACTCTTAAGAATGACAGAACTCCTATAAGTCTTTATGACTCCTAGGAATGACAGAACTCCTATAAGTCTTTGTGACTCTTAGGAATGTGAAAAATACTCTAAACTTTATGTTCCTTCAATTTAGATACTGTGTGAGTATAAACTGTAATTCTTTAAAACTTATTGAGCATTTTAAAGCTCATATTGGCAAATATTCTTTTCCTTTGCAGTTGCATCGAATACCCCAGAAGGTTCAGGAAATCATACATGTGGGTAGAAGTAAATTTATGGAAATAAATGTTTATTGTATTAAGAATAAGAATGTAACTTGTTATTTCTATGATGTAATAGTTGAACAGTAGGTAACCAGATATTATTATGTTGTTAAGTTATTAGTGGAATGGTTTTACATTATTAATAGTGAATAGAATCAAGTACAGCATCTATATGAACTATACATCTGAATGAGGGTATTGAATGATCTTGGGAGGTAAGCACTGAGGTCGCTCCTCAGTTCCAAGAACAATCTTATCATTTGTACTATGAATGTCAGATAGATAGGAATTATTGATATGCAAGAAATATCTGTAAGATCATAAATCTATACATCCAAGTGAGGATATCTAGATATGATAATTGTTCTGACGAGAACTCTTAACTGATTGGGATACTGTGAATTTTGAATTTATAGAAGTTATTATCTTATAGAATATTTACGTGAGCACCGAATCTTCTACAAAAAATGTAGAGAATTTGGCGGCGTCACAGTTACTGAATCCACTTCCAAAATCCCCGCTACCTTGGGTTGTGTCAATCTATCAGTTGGCCACTGATAGTTATTTGCTGCCATTGTTTCTATCAATTCATAAGCCTCCTCAAACTTCTTCGCCCTGAAAGCTCCTTGTGACGCCCCCAAATCTGGGTTCACTAACCTCAGTTTTGGTGCTCACGATCCATGATACATATCACATCTAAATACATATTCATTAATGAAATACATTATTCATTACATGTCCTTAATAAAAACATACTTTAAAACATAATTATATCATCATCCCAGGTTAACTAACCTTAATATTACAAGCCTATAATACAACTGACTTAAACCAAAAATATAATATAATATTCATCATTACACAACTGCTGCTACTCGGTCACCTTCGCCTTGCCTTTATCCCTGCTAGATCCTTCGGCTACCTTAGCTTTAGCTGAAATGTTTTATTTAAGCAAGGGTGAGCAACGAGTTTTCTCTGCAAGTTAAAGCGTACAATAAAGGATTTATATCATGAACAGAAGAGTCTAACGTTTATAGAACTTCAACAATATTCAAAAGATTTCAAAGTAGCTGAATAATAAATTAATTTCAATAATAAGACTTTTCTTGAATTCCATGCTAGATAACATATCAAGAATGAAAGAGTAAAATTCTTTCAAAGGTTCAGTAATATTCAAGTGAATAAGAAGAATTACCAATACTGCAATAATATTCAATAAAGTGAAATATTCCCAGATTTCATGCTGAGTGATCACACATGGATCATGAACTAATAGAGGCATTACCAGTTCATTTATTGATTCTTTTTAAATAGATCAGCTTGTTGCAGAAGACGCGAACAGAAACAGAAAAGAAAGAGGGAAGGAGGAGAGGATCGGAAAAAGAAGACGACACCGCCGCCCTGCCGCCCGCCGCCGCGGCCCGCCTCCGCCTCCGCCTTTTGCCGTACGCCAGCCGTCGTCTGCCATCGTCGCCGACAACCCCATCTAGGTATCATTTCTCTCTCTTTTCTTTACTTTAATTAGTTAATTTATATGTATGTTGATTTGAAATTTTATATATATATATATATATATATATTGCATATTGTGTGTTTATGTGTTTGATTTGCCTATTTAGTTTGAATATGGGTTAGATTTATATATATGTGATATTTAGTTTCAATTTGGCTTTAATGTGTTCAATTTGAGTGCATGCATGTTCATAATATGATATTTTGAGTGCATGAGTTCATAATATAATATTGAGGCTTATGTTAGTTTATTATTATATAATATTAATTACTAAAATATATAAATTAAATATTAATCTAAATTAAATTAAATATAATAACATATAAATATAATAAAATAATAGAAAATAATACAAACTAAGTTTAATACAAAATAAATTAAATTAAATATATAATAACATATATTACTTAATTAGTTAATATATAAATAGCATATATTACATATATTACTTAGTTAATATAATAACATATAGTACTTAGTTAATATATAAATAACATATATTACATATATTACTTTACTTAGTTAATATAATAACATATATTACTTAGTTAATATAATAACATATATTACTCAGTTAATATATAAATAACATATATTACATATATATTACTTTACTTAGTTAATATAATAACATATATTACTTAGTTAATATAATAATGTATATTACTTAGTTAATATTACTTATTAGTTTCCCACTACTAATTAAAATAAATTAATTAGTTTTAATATTACTTATATTAGTTAATATTACTTAATTAGTTAATATTACTTATTAGTTTCCCAATACTAATTAAAATAAATTAATTAGTATTAATTTACTTATAAAATAATGCTACTATCACATAATTTGGGTTACATAATGCTCACATACACATAGTATGCATGTGTGTATGTGAGCATTATGTGACCCAAAATTATGTGAAAGTAGCATTATTTTATAATATATTACCAAAAAAATATACTCAAATGACAACGATAGATGTAATTGAAAAAAAGAATAACAATGATTTAATTAAAATAAATAAAAGAGAGAACATACTCTATCAATAACTCAGCTGCAGCATCATTAAGACTTACTTAATATTTTGAATATTTTGTAACCAAATATCAGCATTTTCTTGGAAAATACTTTCTCTCATAATCTATATCATCATGAAAGTATATACCATATGAATTTGCAATCAATTAACGTAATTAGTCTTGAATCTGACTCCACAAATACATACCTTCATCATCGCCCATGAGTAATGATTACGAGGATTAGAGTCAACAACTTCATTGTATGCAGGATTCAATATAGCAGTTGCAGCTAATACTCCAACAGGTTCCTCGGCAGCCAAAAAAATAGGGTTGTGTAGTTCTTGTTTGTGTGTCATACTCGAATAATAATTAATTGAATTATTGTAGACATTCCGAACTGTTCCATCATAACAGATGACAACATCCCTAAGCAATGCCATTAAGTTGTTGAACATAGCAGTATCACCGATTTTTCTTTGTAAACTACCCAGCTGAGTAATTTGGAGTGGTTAGAAGCTGTTTATGTCATGGACTGGACTCATATCAAGCGATGATTCATATCTATGAAATAAATCATCGCTTGATATGGGTCCAGTCCATGAAATAAACAGCTTCTAACCGCTCCGAATTCCTCATATGGGTAGTTCTCATAGAAAAATAGGTGAGACATTCTGTTCAACAGCTTAATGGCCCTCTTTCGGGATGTTGTCATCTGTTATGATAGAATAATGAGGAATGTCCGCAATAATTCAATTAACTTATTATTCGAGTATGGATCACAAATAAGAACTACACAACCCTATTTTTTTGGCTGCCGAGGAACCTGTTGGAGTATTAGCTGCAACTATTATGTCGAATCCTGCATACAAGGAAGTTGTTGACTCTAATCCTAGTATTCATTACTCATGGGCGATGATGAAGGTATGTATTTGTGGAGTCAGATTCAAGACTAATTACGTTAATTGATCGCAAATTCATATGATATATACTTTCATGATGATAGAGATTGTGAGAGAAAGTATTTTCCAAGAAAATGCTGATATTTGATTACAAAACATTCAAAATATTAAGTAAGTCTTAATGATGCTGCAGTTGAGTTATTGATAGAGTATGTTCTCTCTTTTATTTATTTTAATTAAATTATTGTCATTCTTTTTTTAATTACATCGATCGTTGTCATTTAAGTATATAAACATATATATCTTTCTGTATTTTATATACACATCTTGATGATATTATATTTTGTGAACAAACAGATTGCGACTTCTAATCAATTAACTATATATAGATTCAAGACTAGCAAGATAAATTTTCCCCTTATACTCCATGAGAAGTGTAAAAGCTGGTTTGTCCCACCTCTCCATGAAATCAGGAAACATCCTCGGTTTTAAAGCCATAGGACTTTTAGTTGTTACTCCTTTTTTTGCAAAATCAATTGTCATAGAGTGAAGGGTTGTCAACTGAGACATTTTTTACTCATAGTCTTATCTGACTCAAGGTTTGCATGTAATATGAGAGACTCCTCGAGAGTTACATGAAATTCAACAGTTCCCAATAACTGGTTCAATTAATTCCACTGTATTTCCTGTTGAACTCCTGAACAAAGTTGTTCATTAACGGTTCGGGAGTGAATTAACACTTTGTTCGGTAATTAACCACTTTGTTTTAGAATTCGAGAGGAAGTACAGTATGGTGAAATACTTATTAGAAATTATTGAATTTTCTGCAGCTCTTCCTTTGTCTCTTATACCTTGAGTCAGATAATACTATGAGTAAAAAATGTCGAATTTGACAACCTTCCACTCTATAGCAGTTGATCTTGTAAAAACAGAAGTAAATCTGAAAAACCTAGGACTATAAAACCGAGGATGTTTCCCGATTTCATGGAGAGATGGACCACAACTAGCTTACACTTCTCTACGAGTACTGGGGACAAACTTTATCGACGTACGACGACGACCGACGACTATATATATCAAGATCTACTTCTTACACTTGGGGCGATTATCGATGATGATGCAGAGGTAATTTTGTCCTGAATTTAGCTTTATGCATGCATGTTTAGTACACTTATGGAATTCATCTATTGTATCTTTTCTTCATAAAGATGTTTCTCTTTGCAGGAGATCTATAAATGACTGTAAGAGTTTCTAATCGTTTGCTTATTGAGTTCATCGTTGTCAAAGGCAAACATACTCCATAATTATAGTTTTAGATTCAATATATATAGTTTATATAAATTTTAGTCGCTCGAACGATTTGTTTATTGTGCTGGTTAGTTTATGGATGTGGATCGATTAATTTAAATACTTTTGGTGATTTATATATACTGTTGTGTGTTGATGAGATATAAAATAGGTACAAACATGTATAATTTTTTTTGAAAATCCACAAAACAGGTAATCTTTTTTATTTTACTAATCAGCGACCGCATCCGGCCGCAGATATGTATCTGCGATCGGGATAACTTGGCTGTATCAGTGACTGGTAGTGGTCGCTAATGGTGGTCAAGGACACGTGGGCCACGTCAACAACGAGACGTGACTCAGCTTAGGGACGACGTCAGTCGCTATAGGTCGGTCACTAAAATTTCGTTCGTTAAAAGTGGTCGCCGCCTTACAGTTAGCGACCAGATAATATGCGACCACTATCTGTGATCGAATACGGTCGCAGAAAGCCATCTGCGACCGGTTACGATCGCAGATGGGCGGTCGCTAATAAGCCTTTTTCTTATAGTGTTACATCATGAGTATGTACCACAACAATATGGTTTGGATTGCTTTTAAAGAAATACTATGATTTTAACATATAATATCAATATTGATCTAGTCAAAATCAATGACATAAATCATCTAATAAATCAGTTCATAATAAATAGAATGTTTAATGATTTAACAAATATTAGTCTCACTAAAACAAATAGCTGAGACATGGCTCATAAATAGTTCAAATAATAGAACATGAACCAATTGCACTTTGTGCGAATAACAATAATCATTATGGATGTGAATAATCAACAATAATTATTCACTAATCATGCTTTGAATTTAATAACTCAAGTTGAGTTAGGAAACTTACCTGATTCGTTGACTACTGCTACACAATTTAAGTTAACTTCTTTTGTAAGTCATATCAATAATAAGATCTATCTCTCAATTAGCATCGCATATCTTACCTATAGTAATTTATCTAACATGTAATCACATAATCAAATATTAGATAACACCTTAACACCATAAGTATTCATAAGTCTGAACCTAACACACATCGAGTCTTTAATAGTATTCAATATAGTATATTGAGTGGTTTACCACAAACAACCAATAAATTAGTTTTTGTCTCGTCTACACTGTTTTATACAGCGAGTTAGATCAGTTGCTAATTCGTATATACCTCCGTTCTTTGAAGGAATCGTTTAGCCCAGATACTATACAACAACCATTAAAGAGTACGATTGTACTACTTTAGCTTTAACACTTACTCTTTCATTTTATAAGTTCTTATTATAACTCGGTAAACTGTTTACAAATCTGGCAAACCGAATATATCAATTCAGCAAGCCAAATCTAAACTGTATTCACACGTATTATTAATCATTTAATAATGTCTTATGCACCTCATACTATTATTAATTATTTAATAATATCTTACTCATCCCATAATATTATTAATCATTTAATAATATTTTAATTCATAACTAATATTATTAATCATTTATTAATAATATTTTAATCATTAACTAATATTATTAATCATTTATTAATAATACTTTAATCATTAACTAATATTATTAATTATTTAATAATTTTTTAATTTGACTTTAATTTAAATATTATTAATTACTTAATAATACCTTAGTCTATTATTATTAATCATTTAATAATATTTTAATCATTTATTAAGCAATTAAGCAATTTATTTTAATTATTTACACTGTACTAATTAATTCATTTAATTATTTTAAAAGGACATACACCTAATATCTTATCACAAATGACCAAAACCCACATCAAAAATTTGCATAAACCATATTTAGGGTTTCCAAGTAATAAAATCCTATTTCCATATTTTTAACATTACATAACATATTTAATTTATTTATTCATAACTATCCATGAAAAATACCAAATCATCTTATTATTTTTTTATCTTTTGGCCACACATATATACATATACTCCATACATAGAAATAATTTTTTTGGAATTTTTCAATTTTCTTTATTATTTTTCAAAAGTTTGTTTTTAGTTCGTATCTTAAGAAAATTAGCTATATCATGCTCAACTCCAAAAATTTCCAACTCTTGGTAGAATCTTACACGCATTAACATGAAATTCCAGTTTAAATTTTGTGGCCATCGGAGTTATAGAACTCTAGTTATAGCAGTTTTCGTCGAAAAATTCCAAATATTGAAATGACCATAACTCGGTCGATTTAATCCAGAATAAGCTCATCCTTGGACATGAGATACTTTATATCATATATTTTCTTGTCCCAAAAGGTTTGAATTTATTTCAATAATTAAGTTACCGAAACTGCCCCTGGAAGTTTTGGACATATTATTTTTCAGTTTTTTCCAGATTTTACCTACTTTGTTAAAAACAGTCCATACAAAAATCTACAATACCTTTTTCAGTTATTCCACTTGGAAATTTTAGAAGACTCATAGATCTAACTCTAGGACTTGACCACACTCAAAAAGTTGAAATAGAATGAGAGATATGATCGCTTGATTTTCATGTGCTTGAATTTCATGTTTTGTTTTCTTAAACATTTGATTTTTTATCCCTTGTAATTTCTAAGAAAACATCCATGATCTCTTGCTTAATCAATCATTAACCATCATAAACCATCATAATACATAATAATACTCCTTAAGATCAAAGATCTACCATGATCCATCATCTATTTCATTAAACTTTCACAACCACAAGGTCAAACACAATCAATGCTAAGAAAAATAAAGTTTAGGGTTTTCTAACTTTTTGAAAACCTAGTTTTCATTTCTTGCTTTAGATCCAACTTTTGGTCCTCAAAATGGTTAGATCTAAACATGAAACACTTATTAACACATAGATCTAAGGTTTTTCAGTTTTGAAATCTTAGATCTTAGTTTTGATTTAAAACAATTAAAATTAAATTAAATAAACTAGTTTAGGGTTTGATTTTCTTATACCTTGTTTTATGGCTTTCTTTCTTCTTCAAACATATGTGATGAACTAATTCTCTCCTTCCCTTCCTTCCCAAGAAGTCGGCAACCCCCTCTCTCTTTTCTCTCTCAAGTATTTTATCTCTCTTTCAGCAACTTAGGAAATAAAAATGAAGATTAGCTTTTGCTAGCAAATGGAGAGGGGTTTATTTATAGGACTAAAAATGTAGATATATAACTTGTATATGTACTTGCATATATTCCAATATCTCTTGCATTCTCTCCTTGCTCTTGCTTGTAAATCTAGACAAAACATTATGGCTACATGAAAGAGAGACACATGTCTTGGAGTTGTTGGAACAAATCTTGAAAAATCTTGTCCAAGTAAATTCACCAAATGCTCTTTTTCTCCCCATTGGGCCGGGTATACTCCCTCCCTCTTAGCCCAATTTTTGATTTTTTTGTTATTCTATATAGTTATTAGTTTAGCTACTAAAAAATCCCCCTAAGTTTGGGCTAAGTGTTGGGTCATTTCTTTAATGGTTTGGGTTATTCAATAAATTACTTGGGCTCTCTAGTTAATTTGTTTGGCTTTCTAATTAAAATGATTGGGCCATAAGAATTTGCATGATCCAATACTTTTAATTTTATCTTACCCTAATTATTTAATTAGGGTTTCTATTCCACTTATTTAGAATTTAAATAATCACTTACATAAATTAAATTATATAACCTAATTAGACTTGCTATAATTAGGTTAAAATAATAATAGGTTGAACTATTAAAATAAAATTCCTTAGACTAGTCCATATGTATGTAATTAAATACTTGGACTTTTTATTAAAAATAACACTTAGGTTATTTAAATTCCTATTCCTAATATATATAATTAGGTTACAATGTTTTAACCTCAAGCTTAGTTAGTTAGTAACATAAGCTTAAATAAATTTATTATCTCTTGGCTTTCCTTTTTGTTCCATTAATTCATTAACTTAATTAGCCTTAATTGGCTTGATAAATTATTACCACTTATATAATCACTATATATAATTCATATCAATAGTTAATCACTTAAAGATTATAAATCTTTTAAATTTAATAATCAAGATTAACATGCAAGCTATGTTAATTTTTAACATAACTTATCATACTTTTCCTTAAATTAATAAATAAATTAACTATCTAACTTTTTTCACATATTCACTTACATGGTTCAAGTACTTTCTAAAAAAAATTTATTCGTAAAAATTTACACCTATAATAATGTAAAATTCTCGGTCTATACACTCCCCCTGATGCTGCATCAATGTTGGTCCGGGTATGACTGCCTAACCCATTGTATAAGGTATTCATCTACATCCACTTAGGCAGTTCATGGTGGGGATATTTTCTCAACAACTCTTTATACCTTTCCCAGGCTTTATATAATGGTTCACCCTGCTGCTGTGCAAATGTAGAAATCTCAGTTCTCAATCTGGCTATTTTTGCTGGCGGGAAGAATTTAGCCAGAAATTTATGTGCCAAATCATTCCTTGTGGTAATTGACCCCGGTGGTAGAGAATGGAGCCAACTCTTCACTTTGTCCCTGAGAGTGAACGGGAATAGCCTCAGTCTAATAGCATCATCCGTCACACCATTGCACCTAAAAGTGTCACAAATTTCGATAAAACTGACAATGTGATCATTCGGGTCGTCATTCGGTAGACCCCCAAACTGACAAGTATTCTGCACCATTTGTATAGTACCAGGCTTGATCTCGAAATTGTTAGCATTAATAGCAGGCCTGGTAATACTTGACTGAATTTCTATAACCCGCGGTGTGGCATAGTCCCGCAGTGCTTTTTGATCTTCTTTAGACATGTTGCCAGGTGTTTCAAGTGTTTCTCGAGTTTTATCAATCCACTTACTCAACCTCTGAAATCGTTTGTCGATGTCATCCTTATAAGGCAACAATTTAGGCTTCTTTGATCGAGTTTGCATGCACTAATCGAGAGTACCTGAAATAATAAATAAAATAAAAATAAAAATAAAAATGTTTAACTAAAACTGATTTAATTAAACTGATATTGAAAGTAATAAACACAGTTATAATTCCCCGACAATGGTGCCAAAAACTTGTAGGGTAAAATCTAGTTGCGCGCAACACGCAAGTATACGTGGTCAACAAGTAATAAAGTGATGAGTTGAGTATCGTTCCCACGGAGAAAATAACTGCAATTTATCCTAACAATTACAAATTTTATATTATCCCAATTTTATTAAACCAATGATCAAGTGATGATATTTACGAAAAAAAACTTCCAATTAAATTATAACTACTACTACCCATGAGTTTAAACAAGTTTTTTTTTCCTGAAGAATTAAGCCTATAACTTCACTTAATGTTTCACTTCGAATGTTACACTTCTTTTTAATTCAAATTAACTATTCCAAATTATTAACCAAGAATAAAATAGTAGATTTAACCATCTCTCAATGGATTATACACATACCAACTTAATCCCACAATTGATAGAATTAAGTAGGACATCCTAATTAACTAATTCACTATATCTCTATGTGAATTATAATTAAAGAAGGTTTTAGTTCATGTTCTTATTAGATTATGTACGATGCGTAGGTATATCTCTATCCTAAGCATAAATTATGAATCCCAACTAAATGCAAAAATCATAAATATACACTACTATGATTAGTTCTAACCCCATATTCCATCTCTCGAGTTCATATGAAGTAACAAGTAATTGGTGATCAAGCAACTATGTAATGAAGCATAAACCATAGTAAATAAATCTGGAAATAGTCTCAATAAATTAATATGGAAGCATGTCAATTCTTCGTTACACAAAAAGCTCCATTGTAGACTAAAAAAAGTAAGCTAGTTCATGCTAGATGAATAAAAAACTGACATCCACAAGTTTACTAGCATTCTGAATACAAGGAAAAAAAGAAGAAAGAGAATAGAAACTGAGAGTGTAGTGCTACTCTTCTCCAATCTCGCCTTGTGTTCTTCGTGCCTTTCGCCTTGCTTCGATTCTCCAAAACGTGATCTCCCAGGTTAGGGTTCTGTTAATGATAATGAAAAATGTCCTCTCCGCCCCTATATTTGCCTTTAATATTATTCTAATCGCGTTCCAAATCCATCAGCCAAAGATCTCTAGAATCCAACTCGAACAAGGAAACTTTAAGCTGTCTGCCGCACACTTCGCCCCAGTGCACATTTCTGCCTCACAATTCTGTCCCGGCGCACCTGCGCTCTGGCGAACATCTAACACACAAAACTGCGCCTCCGCGAGTATGTCTAGTTTGGCCTGACTTTTGTCATTTTGGACTGATTTTCTTGTTCATGTCCGCGTAACCTATCCTTGCACATAAACACCAAAAACCAGTAACAATGCTCCTAAATATACCCAACGTAGCCAAGACTTAGGTTTGAAAAGTACCCAATTCGTAGGTATGAAACCCACTCATCACTAGCAAAGGAATGTGCTTTTATTGCAACAAGTCGGGTCACTTGAAGAGGAACTACTAGAAGTTTCTAGCAGAGAAGAAGCTTGGAGAAGCTTTGACTTCAAATCAAGGTTTGTTTATGATTGAAATTAATTTTTCTAAAAGGCCAACTTCTATTTGGGTATTGAATATCGGTTGTGGTTCTCGCATATGTAATACTATGCAGGGACTGGTCAGAAGTAAAAAGCTGAACAAGGATGAAGTCATCATATGAGTGGGAAATGGAGCAAAGGCCGCATTAGCTGTAGAGACTTATTGTTTAGCACTACCTACGGGCAAGTCCATTAGTTTAAATAATTGTTATTTTGTTCCAAACATCATTAGAAACATTATTTCTATTTCATTGTTGGATATGGATGGTTACAATATTATAATAAAGAATAATCGTTGTTCTATTTATAATAAGGATATTTTATATGGTGTTGGAAAATTACCTAATGGATTTTACGTACTTGACTTGCATGAAAATATATTTCAAATTGATCACATTAAGAAACAGAAAAGGGATGATGTTAATTATACCTTTATGTGGCATTGTAGACTCGGTCATATTAATGAAACAAGATTATCCAAGTTGCATAGTGATGGGCTCTTAGAGCTATCTGATTTTGAATCATATCCAACATGTGAATCGTGTCTCATGGGAAAATGACCAAATCCTTTTTTAGTGGAAAAGGAGAAAGAGTTACAAAGTTGTTAGCGTTGGTACACACAGACGTTTGTGGACCTATGACAACAAACGCATGAGGATGGTATTCTTATTTTATTACATTCACTGAGGATCATTCAAGATTTGGATATGAGTATTTAATGAAATACAAATCTGAATCGTTTGAAATGTTCAAAGAATTCAGAAGTGAAGTAGAGAAACAAACTGGCAAGAGTATTAAGATTTTTCGATCGGATCGAGGTGGTGAATACTTAAGCGGTGAGTTTCTCAATTGTTGCAAAGAAAATGGTATAATCTTACAATGGACTCCACCAGGAACACCACGGTTTAATGGTGTGTCTGAAAGGAGAAATCGAACACTTTTGGACATGGTTCGTTCCATGATGAGCTTTATCGATCTTCCAGTTCCCTTCTAGGGTTATGCCCTAGAATCGGCTGCATACCTGCTTAACAAGGTACCTACCAAATCCATCCCAAAGACTCTATATGAGATATGGACAAGGAGGAAGCCAAATCTTAAGCATGTTAAGACTTGGGGTTGTCCAACTTATGTCAAAAAGTTTGAGAATGATAAGCTGAATACTAGATCCGACAAGTGTAGATTTGTTGGATACCCTAAAGAAACATCAAGGTAATATTTCTATCATCCAACTGATCAAAAGGTGTTTGTTACGAAACATGCTGCCTTCTTAAAAAAGGAGTTTATCCTCGAAGGGGTCAGTGGGAGTAAGATATATCTTGAAAAAGTTCAAGACCCACAAATAACAATGGATCAAAACCAGGTACCTGACCAAGTAAAAGAACCTCTTGTACAACACCCTATTCGTAAATCTGGAATAATACCAAAGATACGTGATAGGTATAAATTCGTCATAGAGGATGACGATGAGGTACACATCATGAATGATGATGATCCATTGAATTACGAACATGCTATGAGTAGTAAAGACTCAGAGAAATGGGTAGAAGCCATGAAATTCGAGATGGACTCCATGTATGAGAACAAAGTATGGAATTTGGTTTCATCACCTAAAGGCATTAAGCATATTGGGTGCAAATGGGTCTTTAAAAGAAAGACTGGAGCGGACGATAAGGTAGAGACCTATAAGGCCCGACTGGTTGCAAAAGTTTTCAAACATAGACAAGGTATTGATTATGATGAAACTTTCTTGCTAGTAGCAATGCTCAAGTCCATTCGGATTTTGCTTGCGATTGCAGCTTACTATGACTACGAAATCTGGAAGATGGACGGGAAAACGGTCTTCCTCAATGGAAACCTTGAGAAGGATGTGTATATGACACAACCATAAGGATTTGTTTTAACGGTTGGAACAAATCAAGTCTGTAAACTGCAATGATCCATTTATGGGTTGAAGCGAGCTTCTCGTAGGTGGAACATTGTCGTGTAATTTTCTACGCCCAACACGCAAGTGTACGTGGTCAACAAGTAATATAATGATAAATCAGATATCGTAGCCACAGAGACAATAATTACCGTTTACTCAAACAAGTACCAACTTTATAATAACTCAGCTTTATCAAACTAACGGTCAAAAGATGTTTTTATAACTACATTACTACTTTAAGCAATCGTAACACTAAAGAAAGATTTTAACAAGATTGAGAAAATTAAGCCTACAACTTCACTTATTATTTCACTTCAGATATTATCCTTTTCTTCAATTTATTTCAATTACCCCAAACTATTAATCAAGAACAATAATGCAGATATAACCATCTTCCGATGCACTATACCTATACTCATTCGCATCCACAGATAATAGAATTAAGCAAGACACCTTAGATAAATAACTCACTATATCACTATATGAATTACAATTAAATAAGGTTTAAAAACAAGTTCTTATCAGATTACATACGACATATATATATATTCCTATCCTATACGTGAATTATGAATTCCATCTATGCAGAAATCACAATCATATGTCACTATGGCCAGTTCTAATCCCTTATATCATCTTCCGAATTCGTATGGGATAACAGATAATTGTTGATCAGGCAATTAGATAAATTAAGCACAACACATAGCAAATAATCTGGGAATAACCTCTATAAATTGAATTTAAGAATAGTTAATCTTCCATTACATAATAAGATCCGTCATAGGCTTAAATAAATAATTAGTTCATAACGAATGAAATAAAATCCATAATCCATAGAGTATTAATCATAACGAATACAAAGTAAAATGAATAGAGAAAGATAGGAATATGAAAATCCTGTCGTTGCTCATCTCCAAGTTGCTTCACGTTCATGCGAATATGCTCCGCTTCAATCCTCCTTTTCAAGTTCAGATCCATAATTCGTGTCACCGTGGCTGCTATGTATCTCCTTTTCTAGGTATTTTTCATTCCTTATATATCTCATGCCAAAAACAGCCCTCCACTTCGCTCCTTGCAGCCAAAACCAACTCAGAGTAGGAAAGCACTCTTTTCATACGCGCCTCCCCGCCCCAGCGGGGAGTTCTCTTGTCAAAGCCCTGCCCCAACGGTAAAACACTCTGCCCAGTGGCTTTTTCTCTTGCTCGGAACTCGCCTGCATCCTCTTTTATTCGCGGGCCCTTTTTTTGCTATATCCTTGCCAGCTCCTGCATCCAAACACACCCCCTCCTCCTTATGAATACAAGCAAGTCATGTGCGTGACCCACTTGAATCAATGACCCACAATAATCCATGAGCAGCTTGGAAATTTACATGGATCAGTTGCTTCCTTAAGCTACTATGTCACAAAATCAAAAAGAATCCCTCCTAAAGCCATGTGCATGGCCCACATACCTATGCTGCTCCTTTTTTAAATACCTGGCCCACCTTAAACAATATATACAATATATTACCTGCATGTGCTGCCCACTTTGCCTAACGAAAATCACTTATTAAGCTACTGATTTCGTGAGTGCTCCAAGCGTTAAGTGAATTGCTAATGCAAAGCTGCATGGATTTAAACCAATCCGTGGCCCCCACCTAACATAAGCTGAACAGAATTACTTGAATACCAATTCGTGAGCTGCTCCTCCTCAATTATATGTGCAGGGTTCAGAAGTTGGCTAGCCTATTCATTCCTTCGCAATTAACTAAGCAACACTCTGACCCATACATATAGACTCCGCATTGTGAGTTGCTTGTGAACGTGCCCATGTATTATGAGTTTCCCACTTGCTTGCCAATGTTGATCCAAGAATACCAAATATTAACTCGGCCCATGTATACTGAATCAAATTCCTTCATTAATTCGAAAGCTGCTTGGGGCTTTGCATGGCAAACCAACCCACATAACGGTTGCACTAGCTGATCCCTTAGTCCTTAACTGCCGAATTGAGTCAACCTCAATTGGTCCCAAATTTAACTCCAATTCATCCTTTCAAGCCACTTTAGCGTCCATTCCGTTTTCTGCCAATAAAACATAAATTAGAGTAAAATGCTCAGATAACTACTTGAAAATAACAAAAACCAAGCTAAAACGAATACCGATTCGCAGGTATGAAACCTACTCATCAAATACCCCCAAACTTGAGACTTTGCTTGTCCTCAAGCAAAAATCATGCATATGTAAAAATTTACAATGCTCATGAATGCAACTGTCAGTGTGTACCACGTTAACTCATCGTGCCTCAGAGAATTCACAACAGATATAAACATTAAATCTAACCAGATATGTATCCGCAACTAACACCAATCTATGAATCTATACCTGCAAACACCGCTGCTGTGTGTGTGTGCTCAACAACAATATGCTCAACTACAGATCAAATATATTACATAATACGCGTCTTAGAATGCAATCATAGTTTAACTCGAGAAATCGCGTAACCAAGGTACAGTGAATTCAAGTAAACGTTAACCAAGTCGAAGTTCAATATGGGAGATTTTTTTTTCTTTCTTTATTCACGGAGACATTTTGCTCTTTTTTCGTATCTCAATTTTCCTCATGACTGTGAAATGTCTAGTTCCCTTAGGCTCTTCAGTGATATCCATGTAGCGAGCTTTCGACCAACGACTCCCAAACCGAATGGCTTTAGGGCGCTGGGTGTAAAGACATCCCCTAGGACGTACTTACTCGAGTACCACCGGCCACGAAACTAAACAAGTCACGGTGTTTATTCATGTTTCTTTTTTTTTTCTTTTCACATTTTGAAATTTTTTTCCTTTTTGCATTTTTTTTTCTTTCAGATAGCTCCCATATCTTCCCCAAACTTGAGTTTCAGTCTAATCTTAGTCACTAATACCAGTTCACTGAATTTCCTTTATTAAAACCCAATTTCTCTTCAAGACGACAATTATGTGACTATTCGAACTGAGTTGACTAAATTGGTGTCTATTGTGCTAACCAGTGCAATAATGTCAAACAGGTAAAGACTCATGCAAAAGTCTGAATACACATCAACTTTCTAATTATCATCATGTTTATGTTCTTATGTAAGTCCAGTCTCATCACAGGCTAAAGTTATTTATTACCACTGATATATGACTAAGACAATTCTAATTAACACTCTTCTTGGTCTTTTATAATTTTTTTTTTCAATATAAGCATAACATTTAACTAAAGCTACTAAAACAAAAAAAAACTAATCTACTATGCAAATTATAACTAGCCTATACTATTCATGCAACAAGCTAACACAATTATGATGATAATAAGCAAACACCCCCAAACTTAAACTTAACAATGTCCTCATTGTGAAAAATATAGAATTTAAGTGTCGAGGACTTCCCTGTTCTGTCAAGCATCCGGTCTAAATCCACGTTCATGAATGAGGGCCTTGCCTGACACATAATCAAAGCATTCGGCGGCGGAGGATAACCCGTCACCATTATTGCCTTGTTTGTGGACGAGGCGACATATTGTTTCCGTGCTCAAAAGTGACGACTTTCTGAAGAATTGTGGTTTAAGACTTTCGTCGAACACTTGGTAGGTGTTGTCAAAGTGGGTTTATGTTGAGTGAGGTTGCTTACTCTGATTTCCCCAAATTTTGTTACTCAACCAAGCATGCAAGTATAATATAACAATGATCCATCCCTTCTTCTCAAGCAATTATCCAATCCAAAACAGAATTACCAAGTGTTCACTTTTGACCCAATTGAACAATAAAAACCCAATACCTTAGTATGCCGTTCAATTCGAATTGTAGTGGAATATATGAATGATCTTCAATATTTGATGGCTGCACTATCCTTGAATTTCGGCTTCGTGGGGGGTGGGGTTGTGATATGGGGGGGAGAAAGAAATTCTGTAGTGGCTTGGAGTTAGATTGTAGGAGAGATTTGATGATGACGGAATAGTGGGGGTGGGGCTTCAGTAGTGGGTTAGGATAGTGAAGGTTTAGATATGAAGTAGGGTAATGGAGGTAAGATGTTGGGGTTGTGGTTATTTGGTGGAATTTTGTGAGGGGGATAGGATTGTAGTGGTGGGTGATGTAATGGATAATGGAGATAGGATAGTGGGAAGTTGTGTATCGATAGGAGGAAGGCTTCTTTTCATGTTGTCGAATCTGCCTCTCCGCCCCAGCGGGGTCTTTTCCTTTTTGTTCCCCGCCTTGGCGGGTTAACTCCCTGTCCGTATTTTCTACGTTCCGCCCCAGCGGGTCTATGCTACCTTTTTTTCCCGCCCCAGCGGGTGATCATGTGTTGTACAGATGGACTTTTGCTTTGCTTCATCAATTCCCTTTACTCCCTTTAAGTTAATATATGCCCCCACCTTAAATGTATGTTTGATGATATTGCAAGTTCCTGTATCAATTACACCATAAAATATGTTAGACATGCATCATGAAGATAAATTACCAAGTATGCTACAATATTACAACTAGATGATATAAATGTAAATAAAAAAATAAAATAAATAAAATAACCGATGGGTTGCCTCCCATCAAGCGCTTAATTTTACGTTGTTAGCCTGACTCCTGTGATTTGTTAATCAGGATCTGCTGGGATGTTGTGAATGCTCTTGATTTCCATTGCGCATACCCAACATTGTTTCATAGTTTGTCCTTTTTCATCAGGACTTTGCTTAAGTCTGCGACTGTCACCACCAATTCCACTTCTTTCACCAACTTTATCCCTGGACTTATTCTGACCATCTTCGTTGCTATCCGTCATGTCAGGACTATCTTCGGCACTGGTTGGGAATGTGATTGCCTTAAACACTTGAAATTTCACTTCTTGGTCATTTACCCTCATAGTTAATTCACCGTTTGGGACGTCAATCACAGTTTTGTCGGTGGCCAAGAATGGTCTTCCCAATATTATTGGAATGTCTTTGTCCTCTTCATATTCCAATACCACAAAATCTGCTGGTAAAATTAGCTTGTCAACCTTAACCAGAACATCCTCCACTATGCCGAATGGATACGTAGTTGTTCTATCTGCCATTTATATAGTGATATTTGTTGGCTTGGCTTCCTTTAGACCTAACTTCTTATATATTGACAGTGGCATTAAGTTGATACTCGCTCCCAGATCACATAATGCTTTACCCACAAACTGGTTCCCGATTGAACAAGGGATGTTGAAACTCCCTGGATCCTTCAATTTCGACGAAAGCTTTCTCTGGAGAATTGCACTACATTCTTCCGTTAATGCCACAGTTTCATACTCGCTCAACCTACGTTTTTTTGATAGTATGTCTTTCATAAACTTCATGTAACTGGGTATTTGCTCTAGTGGCTCGGCGAACGGAATATTGATATGTAACTTCTTGAACACTTCCAAAAACTTTGTGAAGTGTTGCTGTAGTTTCTGCTTACGGAGCCTTTGTGGAAATGGCGGTGGAGGGTAAACTACTGGTGTAGCCACTTGTTCATTTTCTGTAGGTTTTTCTCCTGCTTCCCTCTCCACTGTTTGTTCCTTATTGGTTTCAGGTTGCTCTTCGGTTCCCGGCTTCTCCAAATCCTGCTCCACTAACTGTTTCCCACTTCGAAGTGTTACAGCATGACATTGCTCATGGCCTCCCCTTGGGTTCTTTTCTGTGTCGCTTGGCAAAGTTCCTTGGGGTGGATTATTCAGTGCACTCGCTATCTGTCCCATTTGAATTACTAGATTCTTCATGTCCGCCGCCAGGGCCTTCATCTCTGCTTCTTGAGCTCTCCTCGCCACTTCATTTTATGTTCTGACTCTGGCTATAGCCTCTTCCCAACCTAGCTTTTCCTCCTGCTGTTGTGCTGCCTGTTGCTGCTGATTCAGAAAACCAGGAGGGTATGCTTGTAGTGGAGCCTGCTGCTGGTTTTGAGTCTCGGTGTTGCTCCATGAGAAGTTCAGGTGGTTCCTATTCCCCTGATTGTATGTATTCTGGTAGGTGTTGGCTGGTCTGTTATAGTTTCCCACATAATGAACTGCAGCTGGGTTAATTGCACATTGTTCAATCGAATGTTCTCCTGCAAAAAGTTCGAATACGACTGCCACCTGCTGCACGTTTCCCCTTGTCATGGTCTCAATACACTTTTGTAATGATGCCAGTTGTGCCAATATAGCTGTCGAAGTATCCACTTGCAGAACACCTGCTGCTGTGGGTTGAGTCAATCTTTCAGTCTGCCATTGGTACCCATTTGCAGCCATCGTTTCTATCAATGCCCATCCGTCCTCAAATTTGTTCGTCAAAAAAGCTCCCTGTGACGCTGCATCAATGCTAGACCGTATCTGACTTGATACTCCATTATAAAAAATACTCAACTGCATCCAGGGTGGGAATCAGTGATGTGGGCATTTCCTCAACAATTCCTTTTATCTTTCCCATGCTTCATACAGTGGCTCCCCTTGGTACTGTGCAAACGTAGATATCTCCGACCTTATCTTGTGTGTCTTCGATGGTGGGAAGAACTTGGCCAAAAATTTCTGTGCTAGATCATTCCATATCGTGATTGACCCCGATGGTTCAGAATGTAACCAAGCCTTCGCCTTGTCTCTGAGCGAGAAGGGAAATAACCTTAACTTGAGTGCATCGTCTAACACTCCATTGACCTTGAAAGTGTCACAAATTTCGATGAAGGTGAAAATATGACTGTTCGAATCATCATTCGGAAGACCCCCAAACTGACAAGTGTTCTGCACCATCTGTATTGTCCGAGGCTTAATCTCGAAGTTATTTGCATTGATTGCTGGCCTGGCTATACTTGAATGGATTTTTGAGATTTTTGGTATATCATAGTCTTTCATTGGTTTGTCTTCCTGTTGGTGTTCCACCATGTTTGTTCTAGGTGTTTCAAATTCCTCTCGATTCTTTGCAATCCACTTAGTTAATCTCC
This sequence comes from Panax stipuleanatus, assembly GCA_020205555.1. Classification (NCBI taxonomy): domain Eukaryota; kingdom Viridiplantae; phylum Streptophyta; class Magnoliopsida; order Apiales; family Araliaceae; genus Panax; species Panax stipuleanatus. The sequence goes on from CM035122.1 coordinate 25,195,468, forward strand.
GAAACCGTTTGTCGATGTCGTCCTCAAAGGGCAACAACTCTAGCTTCTTCGATCTAGTTTGCATGCACTATTCGAAAGTACCTGAAATAACCAAACAAACAAAAATAAGAATAAATATATATATGTTTAATTAAAACTGATCTACTTAAATCGATATTATAAGTAATAAACGCAATTACTATCCCCCGCAACGGCGCCAAAAACTTGTTGTGTAATTTTCTACGCGCAACACGCAAGTGTACGTGGTCAACAAGTAATATAATGATAAATCAGATATCGTACCCACAGAGACAATAATTACCGTTTACTCAAACAAGTACCAACTTTATAATAACTCATCTTTATCAAACTAACGATCAAAAGATGTTTTTATAACTAAATTACTACTTTAAGCAATTACAACACTAAAGAAAGATTTTAACAAGATTGAGAAAATTAAGCCTACAACTTCACTTATTATTTCACTTCAGATATTATCCTTTTCTTCAATTTATTTCAATTACCCCAAACTATTAATCAAGAACAATAATGCAGATATAACCATCTTCCGATGCACTATACCTATACTCATTCGCATCCACAGATAATAGAATTAAGCAAGACACCTTAGATAAATAACTCACTATATCACTATATGAATTACAATTAAATAAGGTTTAAAAACAAGTTCTTATCAGATTACATACGACATATATATATATATTCCTATCCTATACGTGAATTATGAATTTCATCTATGCAGAAATCACAATCATATGTCACTATGGCCAGTTCTAATCCCTTATATCATCTTCCGAATTCGTATGGGATAACAGATAATTGTTGATCAGGCAATTAGATAAATTAAGCACAACACATAGCAAATAATCTGGGAATAACCTCCATAAACTGAATTTAAGAATAGTTAATCTTCCATTACATAATAAGATCCGTCATAGGCTTAAATAAATAATTAGTTCATAACGAATGAAATAAAATCCATAATCCATAGAGTATTAATCATAACGAATACAAAGTAAAATGAATAGAGAAAGATAGGAATATGAAAATCCTGTCGTTGCTCATCTCCAAGTTGCTTCGCGTTCATACGAATATGCTCCGCTTCAATCCTCCTTTTCAAGTTCAGATCCATAATTCGTGTCACCGTGGCTGCTATGTATCTCCTTTTCTAGGTATTTTTCATTCCTTATATATCTCATGCCAAAAACAGCCCTCCACTTCGCTCCTTGCAGCCAAAACCAACTCAGAGTAGGAAAGCACTCTTTTCATACGCGCCTCCCCGCCCCAGCGGGGAGTTCTCTTGTCAAAGCCCTGCCCCAACGGTAAAACACTCTGCCCAGTGGCTTTTTCTCTTGCTCGGAACTCGCCTGCATCCTCTTTTATTCGCGGGCCCTTTTTTTGCTATATCCTTGCCAGCTCCTGCATCCAAACACACCCCCTCCTCATTATGAATACAAGCAAGTCATGTGCGTGACCCACTTGAATCAATGACCCACAATAATCCATGAGCAGCTTGGAAATTTACATGGATCAGTTGCTTCCTTAAGCTACTATGTCACAAAATCAAAAAGAATCCCTCCTAAAGCCATGTGCATGGCCCACATACCTATGCTGCTCCTTTTTTAAATACCTGGCCCACCTTAAACAATATATACAATATATTACCTGCATGTGCTGCCCACTTTGCCTAACGAAAATCACTTATTAAGCTACTGATTTCGTGAGTGCTCCAAGCGTTAAGTGAATTGCTAATGCAAAGCTGCATGGATTTAAACCAATCCGTGGCCCCCACCTAACATAAGCTGAACAGAATTACTTGAATACCAATTCGTGAGCTGCTCCTCCTCAATTATATGTGCAGGGTTCAGAAGTTGGCTAGCCTATTCATTCCTTCGCAATTAACTAAGCAACACTCTGACCCATACATATAGACTCCGCATTGTGAGTTGCTTGTGAACGTGCCCATGTATTATGAGTTTCCCACTTGCTTGCCAATGTTGATCCAAGAATACCAAATATTAACTCGGCCAATGTATACTGAATCAAATTCCTTCATGAATCCGAAAGCGGCTTGGCTTTGCATGGCAAACCAACCCACATAACGCTTGCACGAGCTGATCCTTAGTCCTTAACTGCCGAATTGAGTCAAGCAAATTGGTCCCAATTTTAACTCCAATTCATCCTTTCAAGCCACTTTAGCGTCCATTCCGTTTTCTGCCAATAAAATATAAATCCGAGTAAAATGCTCAGATAACTACTTGAAAATAACAAAAACCAAGCTAAAACGAATACCGATTCGCAGGTATGAAACACACTCATCAAATACCCTCAACCTTGAGACTTTGCTTGTCCTCAAGAAAAAACCATGCATATGCAAAAATTTACAATGCTCATGAATGCAACTGTCAGTGTATACCACGTTAACTCATCGTGCCTCGGAGAATTCACAACAGATATAAACATTAAATCTAACCAGATATGTATCCGCAACTAACACCAATCTATGAATCTATACCTGCAAACACCGCTGCTATTGTGTGTGCTCAGCAACAATATGCTCAACTACAGATCAAATATATTACATAATACGCGTCTTAGAATGCAATCACAGTTTAACTCGAGAAATCGCGTAACCAAGGTACAGTGAATTCAAGTAAACGTTAACCAAGTCGAAGTTCAATATGGGAGATTTTTTTTTTCTTTCTTTATTCAAGGAGACATTTTGCTTTTTTTCCGTATCTCAATTTTCCTCGTGACTGTGCAATGTCTAGTTCCCTTAGGCTCTTCAGTGATACCAATGTAGCGAGCTTTCGACCAATGACTCCCAAACCGAATGGCTTTAGGGCGCTGGGTGTAAAGACATCCCCTAGGACGTACTTACTCGAGTACCACCGGCCACGAAACTAAACAAGTCACGGTGTTTATTCATGTTTCTTTTTTTTTTCTTTTCACATTTTGAAATTTTTTTCCTTTTTGCATTTTTTTTTCTTTCAGATAGCTCCCATATCTTCCCCAAACTTGAGTTTCAGTCTAATCTTAGTCACTAATACCAGTTCACTGAATTTCCTTTATTAAAACCCAATTTCTCTTCAAGACGACAATTATGTGACTATTCGAACTGAGTTGACTAAATTGGTGTCTATTGTGCTAACCAGTGCAATAATGTCAAACAGGTAAAGACTCATGCAAAAGTCTGAATACACATCAACTTTCTAATTATCATCATGTTTATGTTCTTATGTAAGTCCAGTCTCATCACAGGCTAAAGTTATTTATTACCACTGATATATGACTAAGACAATTCTAATTAACACTCTTCTTGGTCTTTTATAATTTTTTTTTTCAATATAAGCATAACATTTAACTAAAGCTACTAAAACAAAAAAAAACTAATCTACTATGCAAATTATAACTAGCCTATACTATTCATGCAACAAGCTAACACAATTATGATGATAATAAGCAAACACCCCCAAACTTAAACTTAACAATGTCCTCATTGTGAAAAATATAGAATTTAAGTGTCGAGGACTTCCCTGTTCTGTCAAGCATCCGGTCTAAATCCACGTTCATGAATGAGGGCCTTGCCTGACACATAATCAAAGCATTCGGCGGCGGAGGATAACCCGTCACCATTATTGCCTTGTTTGTGGACGAGGCGACATATTGTTTCCGTGCTCAAAAGTGACGACTTTCTGAAGAATTGTGGTTTAAGACTTTCGTCGAACACTTGGTAGGTGTTGTCAAAGTGGGTTTATGTTGAGTGAGGTTGCTTACTCTGATTTCCCCAAATTTTGTTACTCAACCAAGCATGCAAGTATAATATAACAATGATCCATCCCTTCTTCTCAAGCAATTATCCAATCCAAAACAGAATTACCAAGTGTTCACTTTTGACCCAATTGAACAATAAAAACCCAATACCTTAGTATGCCGTTCAATTCGAATTGTAGTGGAATATATGAATGATCTTCAATATTTGATGGCTGCACTATCCTTGAATTTCGGCTTCGTGGGGGGTGGGGTTGTGATATGGGGGGGAGAAAGAAATTCTGTAGTGGCTTGGAGTTAGATTGTAGGAGAGATTTGATGATGACGGAATAGTGGGGGTGGGGCTTCAGTAGTGGGTTAGGATAGTGAAGGTTTAGATATGAAGTAGGGTAATGGAGGTAAGATGTTGGGGTTGTGGTTATTTGGTGGAATTTTGTGAGGGGGATAGGATTGTAGTGGTGGGTGATGTAATGGATAATGGAGATAGGATAGTGGGAAGTTGTGTATCGATAGGAGGAAGGCTTCTTTTCATGTTGTCGAATCTGCCTCTCCGCCCCAGCGGGGTCTTTTCCTTTTTGTTCCCCGCCTTGGCGGGTTAACTCCCTGTCCGTATTTTCTACGTTCCGCCCCAGCGGGTCTATGCTACCTTTTTTTCCCGCCCCAGCGGGTGATCATGTGTTGTACAGATGGACTTTTGCTTTGCTTCATCAATTCCCTTTACTCCCTTTAAGTTAATATATGCCCCCACCTTAAATGTATGTTTGATGATATTGCAAGTTCCTGTATCAATTACACCATAAAATATGTTAGACATGCATCATGAAGATAAATTACCAAGTATGCTACAATATTACAACTAGATGATATAAATGTAAATAAAAAAATAAAATAAATAAAATAACCGATGGGTTGCCTCCCATCAAGCGCTTAATTTTACGTTGTTAGCCTGACTCCTGTGATTTGTTAATCAGGATCTGCTGGGATGTTGTGAATGCTCTTGATTTCCATTGCGCATACCCAACATTGTTTCATAGTTTGTCCTTTTTCATCAGGACTTTGCTTAAGTCTGCGACTGTCACCACCAATTCCACTTCTTTCACCAACTTTATCCCTGGACTTATTCTGACCATCTTCGTTGCTATCCGTCATGTCAGGACTATCTTCGGCACTGGTTGGGAATGTGATTGCCTTAAACACTTGAAATTTCACTTCTTGGTCATTTACCCTCATAGTTAATTCACCGTTTGGGACGTCAATCACAGTTTTGTCGGTGGCCAAGAATGGCCTTCCCAATATTATTGGAATGTCTTTGTCCTCTTCATATTCCAATACCACAAAATCTGCTGGTAAAATTAGCTTGTCAACCTTAACCAGAACATCCTCCACTATGCCGAATGGATACGTAGTTGTTCTATCTGCCATTTATATAGTGATATTTGTTGGCTTGGCTTCCTTTAGACCTAACTTCTTATATATTGACAGTGGCATTAAGTTGATACTCGCTCCCAGATCACATAATGCTTTACCCACAAACTGGTTCCCGATTGAACAAGGGATGTTGAAACTCCCTGGATCCTTCAATTTCGGCGGAAGCTTTCTCTGGAGAATTGCACTACATTCTTCCGTTAATGCCACAGTTTCATACTCGCTCAACCTACGTTTTTTTGATAGTATGTCTTTCATAAACTTCATGTAACTGGGTATTTGCTCTAGTGGCTCGGCGAACGGAATATTGATATGTAACTTCTTGAACACTTCCAAAAACTTTGTGAAGTGTTGCTGTAGTTTCTGCTTACGGAGCCTTTGTGGAAATGGCGGTGGAGGGTAAACTACTGGTGTAGCCACTTGTTCATTTTCTGTAGGTTTTTCTCCTGCTTCCCTCTCCACTGTTTGTTCCTTATTGGTTTCAGGTTGCTCTTCGGTTCCCGGCTTCTCCAAATCCTGCTCCACTAACTGTTTCCCACTTCGAAGTGTTACAGCATGACATTGCTCATGGCCTCCCCTTGGGTTCTTTTCTGTGTCGCTTGGCAAAGTTCCTTGGGGTGGATTATTCAGTGCACTCGCTATCTGTCCCATTTGAATTACTAGATTCTTCATGTCCGCCGCCAGGGCCTTCATCTCTGCTTCTTGAGCTCTCCTCGCCACTTCATTTTATGTTCTGACTCTGGCTATAGCCTCTTCCCAACCTAGCTTTTCCTCCTGCTGTTGTGCTGCCTGTTGCTGCTGATTCAGAAAACCAGGAGGGTATACTTGTAGTGGAGCCTGCTGCTGGTTTTGAGTCTCGGTGTTGCTCCATGAGAAGTTCAGGTGGTTCCTATTCCCCTGATTGTATGTATTCTGGTAGGTGTTGGCTGGTCTGTTATAGTTTCCCACATAATGAACTGCAGCTGGGTTAATTGCACATTGTTCAATCGAATGTTCTCCTGCAAAAAGTTCGAATACGACTGCCACCTGCTGCACGTTTCCCCTTGTCATGGTCTCAATACACTTTTGTAATGATGCCAGTTGTGCCAATATAGCTGTCGAAGTATCCACTTGCAGAACACCTGCTGCTGTGGGTTGAGTCAATCTTTCAGTCTGACATTGGTACCCATTTGCAGCCATCGTTTCTATCGATGCCCATCCGTCCTCAAATTTGTTCGTCAAAAAAGCTCCCTGTGACGCTGCATCAATGCTAGACCGTATCTGACTTGATACTCCATTATAAAAAATACTCAACTGCATCCAGGGTGGGAATCAGTGATGTGGGCATTTCCTCAACAATTCCTTTTATCTTTCCCATGCTTCATACAGTGGCTCCCCTTGGTACTGTGCAAACGCAGATATCTCCGACCTTATCTTGTGTGTCTTCGATGGTGGGAAGAACTTGGCCAAAAATTTCTGTGCTAGATCATTCCATATCGTGATTGACCCCGATGGTTCAGAATGTAACCAAGCCTTCGCCTTGTCTCTGAGCGAGAAGGGAAATAACCTTAACTTGAGTGCATCGTCTAACACTCCATTGACCTTGAAAGTGTCACAAATTTCGATGAAGGTGAAAATATGACTGTTCGAATCATCATTCGGAAGACCCCCAAACTGACAAGTGTTCTGCACCATCTGTATTGTCTGAGGCTTAATCTCGAAGTTATTTGCATTGATTGCTGGCCTGGCTATACTTGAATGGATTTTTGAGATTTTTGGTATATCATAGTCTTCCATTGGTTTGTCTTCCTGTTGGTGTTCCACCATGTTTGTTCTAGGTGTTTCAAATTCCTCTCGATTCTTTGCAATCCACTTAGTTAATCTCCGAAACCGTTTGTCGATGTCGTCCTCAAAGGGCAACAACTCTAGCTTCTTCGATCTAGTTTGCATGCACTATTCGAAAGTACCTGAAATAACCAAACAAACAAAAATAAGAATAAATATATATATGTTTAATTAAAACTGATCTACTTAAATCGATATTATAAGTAATAAACGCAATTACTATCCCCCGCAACGGCGCCAAAAACTTGTTGTGTAATTTTCTACGCGCAACACGCAAGTGTACGTGGTCAACAAGTAATATAATGATAAATCAGATATCGTACCCACAGAGACAATAATTACCGTTTACTCAAACAAGTACCAACTTTATAATAACTCATCTTTATCAAACTAACGATCAAAAGATGTTTTTATAACTAAATTACTACTTTAAGCAATTACAACACTAAAGAAAGATTTTAACAAGATTGAGAAAATTAAGCCTACAACTTCACTTATTATTTCACTTCAGATATTATCCTTTTCTTCAATTTATTTCAATTACCCCAAACTATTAATCAAGAACAATAATGCAGATATAACCATCTTCCGATGCACTATACCTATACTCATTCGCATCCACAGATAATAGAATTAAGCAAGACACCTTAGATAAATAACTCACTATATCACTATATGAATTACAATTAAATAAGGTTTAAAAACAAGTTCTTATCAGATTACATACGACATATATATATATTCCTATCCTATACGTGAATTATGAATTTCATCTATGCAGAAATCACAATCATATGTCACTATGGCCAGTTCTAATCCCTTATATCATCTTCCGAATTCGTATGGGATAACAGATAATTGTTGATCAGGAAATTAGATAAATTAAGCACAACACATAGCAAATAATCTGGGAATAACCTCCATAAACTGAATTTAAGAATAGTTAATCTTCCATTACATAATAAGATCCGTCATAGGCTTAAATAAATAATTAGTTCATAACGAATGAAATAAAATCCATAATCCATAGAGTATTAATCATAACGAATACAAAGTAAAATGAATAGAGAAAGATAGGAATATGAAAATCCTGTCGTTGCTCATCTCCAAGTTGCTTCGCGTTCATACGAATATGCTCCGCTTCAATCCTCCTTTTCAAGTTCAGATCCATAATTCGTGTCACCGTGGCTGCTATGTATCTCCTTTTCTAGGTATTTTTCATTCCTTATATATCTCATGCCAAAAACAGCCCTCCACTTCGCTCCTTGCAGCCAAAACCAACTCAGAGTAGGAAAGCACTCTTTTCATACGCGCCTCCCCGCCCCAGCGGGGAGTTCTCTTGTCAAAGCCCTGCCCCAACGGTAAAACACTCTGCCCAGTGGCTTTTTCTCTTGCTCGGAACTCGCCTGCATCCTCTTTTATTCGCGGGCCCTTTTTTTGCTATATCCTTGCCAGCTCCTGCATCCAAACACACCCCCTCCTCATTATGAATACAAGCAAGTCATGTGCGTGACCCACTTGAATCAATGACCCACAATAATCCATGAGCAGCTTGGAAATTTACATGGATCAGTTGCTTCCTTAAGCTACTATGTCACAAAATCAAAAAGAATCCCTCCTAAAGCCATGTGCATGGCCCACATACCTATGCTGCTCCTTTTTTAAATACCTGGCCCACCTTAAACAATATATACAATATATTACCTGCATGTGCTGCCCACTTTGCCTAACGAAAATCACTTATTAAGCTACTGATTTCGTGAGTGCTCCAAGCGTTAAGTGAATTGCTAATGCAAAGCTGCATGGATTTAAACCAATCCGTGGCCCCCACCTAACATAAGCTGAACAGAATTACTTGAATACCAATTCGTGAGCTGCTCCTCCTCAATTATATGTGCAGGGTTCAGAAGTTGGCTAGCCTATTCATTCCTTCGCAATTAACTAAGCAACACTCTGACCCATACATATAGACTCCGCATTGTGAGTTGCTTGTGAACGTGCCCATGTATTATGAGTTTCCCACTTGCTTGCCAATGTTGATCCAAGAATACCAAATATTAACTCGGCCCATGTATACTGAATCAAATTCCTTCATTAATTCGAAAGCTGCTTGGGGCTTTGCATGGCAAACCAACCCACATAACGGTTGCACTAGCTGATCCCTTAGTCCTTAACTGCCGAATTGAGTCAACCTCAATTGGTCCCAAATTTAACTCCAATTCATCCTTTCAAGCCACTTTAGCGTCCATTCCGTTTTCTGCCAATAAAACATAAATTAGAGTAAAATGCTCAGATAACTACTTGAAAATAACAAAAACCAAGCTAAAACGAATACCGATTCGCATGGTATGAAACCTACTCATCAAATACCCCCAAACTTGAGACTTTGCTTGTCCTCAAGCAAAAATCATGCATATGTAAAAATTTACAATGCTCATGAATGCAACTGTCAGTGTGTACCACGTTAACTCATCGTGCCTCAGAGAATTCACAACAGATATAAACATTAAATCTAACCAGATATGTATCCGCAACTAACACCAATCTATGAATCTATACCTGCAAACACCGCTGCTGTGTGTGTGTGCTCAACAACAATATGCTCAACTACAGATCAAATATATTACATAATACGCGTCTTAGAATGCAATCATAGTTTAACTCGAGAAATCGCGTAACCAAGGTACAGTGAATTCAAGTAAACGTTAACCAAGTCGAAGTTCAATATGGGAGATTTTTTTTTCTTTCTTTATTCACGGAGACATTTTGCTCTTTTTTCGTATCTCAATTTTCCTCATGACTGTGAAATGTCTAGTTCCCTTAGGCTCTTCAGTGATATCCATGTAGCGAGCTTTCGACCAACGACTCCCAAACCGAATGGCTTTAGGGCGCTGGGTGTAAAGACATCCCCTAGGGCGTACTTACTCGAGTACCACCGGCCACGAAACTAAACAAGTCGCGGTGTTTATTCATGTTTCTTTTTTTTTTCTTTTCACATTTTGAAATTTTTTTCCTTTTTGCATTTTTTTTTCTTTCAAATAGCTCCCATATCTTCCCCCAAACTTGAGTTTCAGTTTAATCTTAGTCACTAATACCAGTTCACTGAATTTCCTTTGTTAAAACCCAATTTCTGTTCAAGACGACAATTATGTGACTATTCGAACTGAGTTGACTAAATTGGTGTCTATTGTGCTAACCGGTGCAATAATGTCAAACAGATAAAGACTCATGCAAAGGTCTGAATACACATCAACATTCTAGTTATCATCATGTTTATGTTCTTATGTAAGTCCAGTCTCATCACATGCTAAAGTTATTTATTACCACTGACATATGACTAAGACAATTCTAATTAACACTCTTTTTGGTCTTTTATGATTTTTTTTTTCAATATAAGCATAACATTTAACTAAAGCTACTAAAACAAAAAAAACTAATCTACTATGCAAATTATAACTAGCCTATACTATTCATGCAACAAGCTAACACAATTATGATGATAATAAGCAAACACCCCCAAACTTAAACTTAACAATGTCCTCATTGTGAAAAATATAGAATTTAACTACGTAAGACAGCTTAACGGACTAAACTACGGGGAATCGAAGACCTGGTTATGAACCAGTCTTCTTGGACCCGAAAAATGTTTTATCCCATGTCAGTTGTGACACTCTCGGCGAGGGCTTTCCGGAAAGGTACATCACGCCTCAAACGGACGCTCTGATCAAAAGTTAGAAAGTTTCGACTTCTACCTCGCGTTGCTCGGAGTGCACGTACTTCGAGATGACTGAACCAACTACGTGGTCCCCACCAGGGGAGCCGAACCTCTACCTGCGGCAGCAACAGGTAGGGTGCAGACTCCCTGGCATATATATATGAGGGCACTCCCCTCATTTTTATAATTTCAAAACGCTCCGAACCTCAGCCTGTTTGATTTTTTGACTTTTTTGTGTCTTCCAAACCCAAATATTTTTCACTCTAACACATAGAGACACCCACATACTACCACATATCAGAAAATAACAGGTATATTTGGACGTTTAAAGCCTACAATTTGGCGAAAAGCTCGTGTAGCATTCCATTGTCAGTATTTTTATGATCAGCAAGTCAAGACTAATACTTTGCATTTTTAAACACTTGCACATTAAGTTTCGTTTTCTAAATATGCCCGGATTTCAGTTCTATGGTCGTTTTCGTCAACTTTTGGTATATTTTAGTACCTAAACTCAATTTCTGGCATTTCTACAATTCGAATTGACGATTCGTCGCTTTCAGCATCTTCGGCATACTTGCATATTCGTTATAAGAAACTTCGTCGAATTGGGTTATTTTCCCAGTCCGGGTTTGACTTTTTTTTGTATATATTTAACTGTATATATACTAACTTTTCAATTTTTTTAAGTCCGGATGTCAAATCCGAGGTAATTATTGCTTTTATATATATTTCTGCATATATAAGCAACTTTCACCACCACTGGGTTCTCTTCCCAGTCTTGGTTGACTACATTTCTTTACATTTACATTGCTGTTCGGCCTGGATTATTCTGTGGCCTTTTATTGCTTTTATATATAAATATGCATATATAAGCAGCCTTCACCACCACTGGGTTATCTTCCCAGTCTTGGTTGACTATTTTTTTGTCTATTTCAATTTCAGTCCGGGAACAGGCGTGAAAACCCATCGCCCTTGTTACTAGTTTTCTATATATATATTTCAATTTTGTCCAGCCTGGATCATTCCGTGGCTTTTATACAGCTTTTATAAATATCTATATATATATATATATATTTCAATTCCAGTCCGGGCACCGGTCTGAAAACTCATTACCCTTTACAGCTTTTGTATATATAATTGTATATATCTTGCTTTACTCGCTTTCATTAAATTGTTGCTTTAAATATTCATTTTATATGAATCGGCACTGACATATCTGCGGGCGAACTAGATTTATTTAAATCTCAACAATTCTAGCTTTCAAACGGTTCAAAATCGGTACAGACGGAACCGGGAATCTAGAATGGCTAAGATTTATTTAAATCTAGCATTTTTTTAGTTTCAGTTGTAAAAGCAACCTCGCGTCCCTTAGATCGCTATCTCGTGGGAACGAGACGCTTCGGCCAGGTGCGAACCAGGATTTACTGAATGAATCCTCGGTTCTGGCGACGTTTGGGATATATATCTATTTCTATCAAAATTTGAACTGTGCAGGTTTATTGGCTACTTATATGTGAGCCTAAGAATCGTGGGATTTATTATCAAACTGATCAGAATCTGATTCCCACGATGGACAAACTCCACTTTACAAATGTATCCTGCCAGTTTTTCTGTAAAATGTACATACAAAAGACCTTAAAACGGTTATTCAGGTTTAAGGTCTCAACATAGTGAAAATATGGTTTGTCGTGTCAGAGTCCCTCCGATGGCTGTCATGCCCATGAGGAGACCGACACTTATATTTATTTTTGTGGTCGAGGATGCTTCGCAGCCCGACATTCACCATTCAAACTGTGCCTTAAGGCTGAAAAGATAAAAAAAGTGGAAGTATCAACAGGCTTCAATTCCTATGTTAGCGTAAGGGTTTGATAACCAGCTTTCAAAACCTCACTTCAATAATCTTATTGAAAAGAAATGTTTTTGCAAATCAAATCAAACACTTTTGCAAATTAAATCAAAGACTTTTTGCAAATTAAATCAAATCCTTCGTATATAGGTTCAATGATGCAAATAACTACTTTTAATTAATCAAACATAGGCCCAATTTTCAAACAACATTCACTCACGCATTTCAGTTTTAAAGGGAAATATTGAAGAGATGCGGTACCGTGTTTTCACGGGAGTGTGTGGTGCCTAACACCTTCCCCACACTTAATCAAGCCAGAACTCAAAACTTTGTTTTTAAAGATCAAGTTTCGACAGTGTCTAGAAATTGGGCCTCTTTCAAACAAAACTCGGTTGAGTTGGTACAACCATTTCAAATCTACCAACTGGCGACTCTGTAAAACGTTCAAATCGTCGACATGATACATGTTGGCCTTTTCCTAAAAAAACCCTTCAAAACCTTATTCGCAATAAAAAGAGTAAGGGTAGAGATAACTTAGGAAGAGAGAAAGATCCGGGTTGTGAATCGACCAGCGGATATTTTCCCGACGTCGACAGGTGGCGACTCTGCTGGGGACAGTAGAGGGCTTATGCCGCTTTCTAATCTTTTCAAACATTTCCCTTTCAAAACTATGAATGCGTGAAATTCTATGTCTCTACATTGAATGAATGCGTGAATGATGAGTCTTTACATTGAATGAATACATGAATGTTGCGTCTTTACATTGAATGAATGTGAATGAATGCCTTCCTGCTTTTTAGTGCTTCGCACCCATATTAGTGCTTCGCACAAACTGTCATCATATGCATACGGTGAGGGCGATGTATATGAATATATGTTGTGTGATTCCTCTCACAAGGAGGAAAAACCCATCGGTGATAAGTAATGTCTCTGGGGACGGCTAAGTCTCTAGGGCTCTTCAAAATTCACCACCCAGATTCGCTCCAATTGAAAGATCGGATTAATTTCCCCTCTAGTAGATTCCGATGATCTGGGGACCTTCATACCAAAAAGCCGTGAGAGTAGCCTAAGATAGGTCAGCCTTTGATTAACCAAATCCGATGGGAAGCTTCTTCATGCTTTCCTCTTTCAATTCAATGTCAAGTTTTCAATGTAAATATCATAATGAAAGATTTACATTTCTTGTCATCCTGTCATCTAAACAACTAACCTCTGTTTTGCAGGATAAGATTAAAAACCACATCATAACACGCATTCTATCCTTACCTACATCAGGAAATTGACACGCCTACGTTTTGTTGTAGGTAAACAAATTAGTCCTGTCACTAGATCTAAATCCAAGAAAGCACCATCTACGGACATAACTTCGAGTGCTCAACCAGAATCCACCCCTGTATCTAGGGAAGAGTTTGAAGGACTGAGAAATCAGATAGCCGAATTGGCCAATTTTTTGAGAGAACAAAGCAAGACCCTTAAAGGAAAGCAAGCCCAATCTCACATAGAACTGGGAATACCTGGTGGTAGTAGTGGCATTCAAGAGACTGAAAAAGCCGAGACTCAGATTCATGGACCACAAAATCAGGACACAACCAACAAAACCCCTGAAATCACCACATTTAACAAAGAACAAGCTGGTGACATTGTGAAGAAAATACAACAAATGGAGGAAACTCTACGGTCTATCAAAGGGATTGGGGCATTCAGCAGTGTTAATTACTCCGACCTCTGTATATTCCCTGGGGCTCGTAATCCCAAAAAATTTAGAACTCATGATTTTGAGAAATACGATGGATTGGGAGACCCCTACACTCACCTGAAAGTGTTCATTAGAGAACTTGGATCCTATGCAGAGGATGAGAAGCTTCGAATGCAATTATTTTAGAAGAGTCTGACTGGAGAGGCCAGAGCCTGGTATGCGCATCTGGATAACTCTAAGATTCACAGTTGGGAAAGTTAACCAATGCCTTCCTCAGTTAGTACAGCTTCCAATCTCAGCTTGCTCCAGACAGAAACCAAAATCAAGAAAAAGAACACTGAATCATTCAGAGAGTATGCCCAACGATGGAGGCGGGTTACAGCACAAGTCACCCCAGCCATGACTGAGTCTAAGATAGTCATGACCTTCATCGACATCCAAGAAGCTCCATATTATGAGAGGGTCCTAGCAGGCATAGGAAAATCATTCTCTAAAATGATCAAACACGGCGAAATGGGGCTCAAGTCCAGGAAGATAAAAGATTTAACCGCCCTCAAAGCTGTTGTCGAGCATATCCAGTCCGAAAATTATGGGAGTAATCCCCGGAGGGTACACAAGAAGAAAGATGAAGAAGTGTCCTTAGTGTTACAAGGACAGAATCAAAAAGGCAAGTCAAATAGTATGCCCATTCAAAGGAGGAACTATACCCCTTTTCAGACTCCTGCGCAACCTTCAAACCCTCCATTCCAGAAAAATATGGAGGTCAGGAGACGAAGAACTTTCACCCCTCTAGGGGATTCTCTCGAGACAGTGCTAAAGCTGCTGACGGCGTAGAAAAAGATTGTCCAACTCCTTCCACCCACCAATACTGGTGGACGAAATTTTGATCCAAGCAAGAAATGTGCTTATCATTCTGGATCCCCGGGCCAGGACACTCAAGACTGTTGATCTCTCAAGCATAAAATCCAAGACTTGATTGACAATGGAGATATTGTGGTAACGAAGCCCGAACAATCGTATGTGCAGGATAATCCTCTCCCTCAGCATAAAAAGGAGAATGCCAATATGATCAGCACCACAAGTGGAGAAGGATCCAAAAACCTTCGTTATATGGGAGAGTCAACTTCATCCAGCAAATACCCCATACAGCTGGGAAGTCTTAGAAAGGCAGTTCCTGATAGAGTAAGAGATAAAATCTATCAAGGAACAAATCGAACAATTAGTAGAACTGGTCGTATATCAGCATAAGATCACCAGACAGATAATTAAGCGGGCCAACCAGTTTGACATCGATCGTCCTCCCACACCAGAAATCAATCCCAGGAGGGATCACTATCGGTCTCATGAGCATGAACCTTGGACCGACAAAATGGTTAAAGATGAGAATGTCCACACTGGTAGGAAATTCTTATTTCAAAGGAATTTCACCAACCTAAACCAGTCGATGGAGGAAATCCTCCATATGCTAATCAATGAAGGAATGGTTGCAGATTTATTACCTCCACTAAACCCTCGATCCAGAAAATTAAAGCCTGACCAAACATGTCAGTTCCACTCCAATTCACCCGGCCATGATACTGAAGATTGCTGGGCACTTCGTAACCCAATTCAAAACATGATTGAGAGTGGTGAATTGATAAGGGGAAATCAAGTTCTCGACCCCCCAGATGAAGATTCTCTCTAGATTCCCACTGCATGGAATTATGGTACAGTAAATCTCATCTCCTGTGACAATGAGCCAACCGTCACACCCTTAGTACTACTGGGGAAAGGGGTCCAAGAAATACAAAACCCTGTGAAGGTGGCCGCACCCGACCCTTTAATCTTACCCTTCAGACCTCAGTACCCGGTTAGTAGTCTGAAGAGGGTCCCATGGAACTACGAGAACGACGAAGGTTCCACTTCAAATAACATTGCCATCGTACCAAAGGATAATCCATTATACCTACCTCAGTGGGTGATCAAACCAGTCATCAAAGCCAAAATAATGGTGGCCGATGAGAAAATCGAAGAGTACCTCAAAAAAATGGGACACAATGAAATCAAGGTGGTGCAAGGCTTGAAGGACGCACCCAAGCAAATGTCTATCCTAGACTTGGTCTTGTCATCGGTGGATCATCGTGACATTCTAGTGAAAGTGCTGGAAGAATCCCATATGCCACATACCATGGATGCTGAGAAATTCTGTCATGTGGAAGAACACATTTTCAACAACAATATGATTTCTTTCGCTGATGATGATATCCCTGCAGAAGGAACATGCCATCATAAGTCCCTGCACATAGCTGTGATGTCTTCCATATATGTGATCAGAGGTGTACTCATAGATGGAGGATCATCCCTCAACATCTGTCCCTACGATACCTTGGATAGAATGAAGATCAACCCGAACCGGATCAAAACCAGTCATGCGGTAATTCTTGCTTTCGATGGATCTCACCGACAAGCCATGGGAGAAATAGAGCTTCCTCTAGAGATTGGTACACACACTTTCTATGTGTCCTTTCAGGTGCTCAACATCACCACTGGATACAACTTGTTGTTGGGCAGGCCATGGATTCACATGGCAGGGGCAGTGCCATCCACCCTCCACCAACATCTCAAATACATTATCAATGACAACCTCATCACGGTCAACGCCGAACCAAAATACTCTGTCTGCATATAGGGAGACATGCCAGTGATTAGCCTGGATGCAGGGATTGAACCTGCAAGTTTTCAAGCTCTGGAGGTGAATGATACTCAGTATCTACCTATCGGAGCACCAGCCCTAAAGCCAAAGGTCTCCACCTAAGTTATAAAAGTGGGCCAGGAAATGGTATCTTTGGGTTTCCAACCTGGAGAAGGGTTAGGAAAGAATCAACAAGGTATCAAGAGACCAATACAAATCCCGAGTCAGATTGGGAGGGCCGAATTGGAATACTCATCCGGGTCAAACCACCGGAACACACACAAGCATCCTAAGGCTCATGCTTCCACAATTTTGCTGCCAGACCTTACGGGTGTCAGATGGGTAAAGCCCATGAGGAAGATCCCTACTGTGGTATCAGCCATGTTATTTTCTCCCATTATACCAGCAAGTGAGAGAACAACTCCCAGATCCGAGGTGGATAGTAAAAAAGGAAAAGAAAAGATCATGTACAATGGACAGACCCATTTGCTAACATGCGGGTTATTATAAACTACGAGGGTATGAATGATGGGATCCCAGACAGTGACGACGAGGATCAGATTCAAATTCCTCGCATCAAGAAGGAAAAAGGGGGCAGTTCGAAGAAAAACCCTGGCCCTATTTCGAAGGATGTTTTAGTCATCATCCAAGACGAAGCGGATGATCACCAATCCTTGATCCTTCCTGTTCATGAGGATCTGACCTTGGATAAATGGAGCAGCGTCCCTTACCTCAGTCGGAAAGGGTAAAGGGGCAGAGAGTCTGTCTACCCTTTAAACATACTTTCATTTACTGCTTCCTTTTGATTGCACAGCTATAGCAGTAACTTTTGTCATGCTTTACCAAATGCTTTGTATATTTAAGCAGTTGTATATATTTAAAATGAATTTTTTTTTTCAGGACTCAATCATTGGAAATGTTTGTCTCTGCTAATGAGATGCCAACTTGTCACAGTGACTGCGACTTTGATGTAGAACTAAACTTCGACTTGATGGATATTGATCAAGAGGAGGAAGATGACTATAAGGTTCCCGAGGAGATCAAAGAATGGGTCGAAGACAAACCTTGACCAAACCACCACTATCAATATAGGAACCTCCGAAAACATCAAAGAAATCCAGATAGGCATAGACCTCACCCAAGACCAAAAAGCTGACCAGATCGAACTCCTAACACAGTTTTAGGATGCGTTTGCATGGTCGCATGAAGATATGATTGACCTAGTCCACTGACATTGTCATCCATCGAATGCCCATCAAAGATGGATTTAAGCTAGTCAAGCAAAAGCTCAGGCAATTGAAACCTGAATGGAGTTCAAAAGTCAAAGAAGAAGTTGTTAAGCAATTCAAAGCTAAGATTCTCATGGTATCGACCTACCCATAGTGGCTTTCAAACATAGTCCCCGTGCCTAAGCCCGGAGGGAAGGTACGATTATATATGGATTACCGGGATTTAAACAAAGCCTGTCTCAAGGAAACTTTTCCCGGTACCTTTCATCCACATCTTGATAGACAATACAACGCAGTACGGCATGTATTCCTTCGTAGATTGCTTTGCTGGTTACCATCAAATCATGGTTGCTGAAGAGGACCAAGAGAAAATAGCTTTCATCATTCCCTGGGGAACCTTTTGTTATAGGCGACTATCCTTCGGCCTCATCAATGCAGGAGCCACATATCAGTGAGCCATGATGGCCCTATTTTATAACATAATGCACAAGGAGATAGAGGTCTATGTGTATGACATCATCATCAAATCCCGAAGGGAGGATGATCACATAGAACATCTCAGGAAGCTGTTCAACAGGTTGCGCAAGTACAACCTCAAGCTGAATCCCGCCAAATGTGCTTTTGGCTTCAAAGCAGGCAAACTGTTTGGATTCTTGGTGAGTAATCGAGGCATCGAGCGAGACCTTGCCAAGATCAAATCCATCACTGAGATGCCAATACCTCAAACAGAGAAGGAGATACGTGGGTTCCTGGGAATAATCAACTTCATAAGACGATTTATTTCCCAGCTCACAACAACCTGTGAACCCATATTCAAGCTATTAAGGAAGAATTCCTCCACCAAATGGAACGAGGATTGTCAACTAGCCTTCCTTGCCATCAAGAAACAGCTGGTCGAAGCACCTATTTTGGTCCCTCCTAGGGATGGAGTTCCCTTGTTCAAGTACCTGTCCGTCAATGCCAATGCAATGGGCTGTATGTTAGGACAGAAGGATGATAGTAGCAAGGAAAGAGCCATCTACTACATCATCAAAAGATTCAGCAGTGGTGAGCAGAAGTACACTCTGATCGAGAAGACATGTTGTGCGTTAGCATGGGCCGCAATGAGGTTACAACATTACCTCCATGGGCACATAACCTACCTCATATCCCGCATGGATCTACTTAAATATGTATTCAACAAGCCAATGTTGAATTGTCCGACTGTCTAAATGGCAGTTGATCGTACAACAGTTTGACATTGTCTACGTGACTCAGAAGTCAATCAAGGGTCAAGGCATTGCAGATCAATTAGCTAAAGCACCTTCAGGAGGGTTCAAGCTCCTGGAGACTTATTTCCCAGATGATAGAATGATGACAATTCAACAACTCCAGCAAGAGAATACAGTCCAACCATGGAAAATGTATTTCGACGGAGAAGTAAACATTGAAGGTGTCGGAGCTGGGGCAGTCCTTATCTCTGGTACAGGACAACAATATCCTATGGCTACCAAACTTTAATTTGGCAACACCAACAACACAGCCGAGTATAAAGGCTGTATAATGGGGTTGAAGCTAGGCCAATCCATGGGTATCAAACACCTACTGGTCTTTGGAGACTCTGAGTTGGTCATCAGACAAACCACTGGGGCATATCACACCAAAGAACTGCATTTGCTACCTTATCATCGGCAGGTCGTTAGAATATCCTTGGAATTTGAAGACATAACCTTCAGCCATATTCCTCGGGGTAGGAATGACTTCGCTAATGCATTGGCTATGTTAGCTTCCTTGATCCTCATATCCGATAGGAGTGGGATTCCCTGCGTCAAATTCATAAATCAAAAAGCCCTGACATACTGGAATTACATTGGAGAAGTATCAGATGAAATACCTCCTGTCAATCAACCTTGGTATCAAGACATCAAGGAATATCTACGAGATGGATCTACACCTGCTGGGGCAAGCTAATCCGAGAGAAAGTGGATTCACAAGATGGCTATGAAGTTCTATCTGAGCGGAGATGCACTCTATAAAAGAGATGCTGGAATCGGCTTGTTAAGATGCCTTGATAAAGAGCAAGCCCAGAGACTGATGGATGAAATCCACGGTGGAGTCTGTGGTCCACATATGAGTGGTCATCTACTGGCCAAGAAGATATTAAGAACAGGACATTACTGGATCTCTCTCAAAGCTGACTGTGATGATCACGTTAGGAGATGCTTTCAATGTCAAGTACATGGAAATGCCATCCACGCTCCATCGAATGAGCTACACAACTTGAGTTCACCATGGCATTTCTCCATGTGGGGAATGGATGTGATCGGTCCAGTGGAACCCAAAGCCAATAATGGTCATTGATTCATCGTCACTATAATTGACTTCTTCACTAAGTGGGTTGAAGCAGCCTTTTTTCCCAAAGTCACTAAAGAGGTAATCATTGGTTTCATCAGAAATAATATCGTCTGTCGATATGGACAATCGGAGGTGATCATATCAGACAACGCAAAGAACCTGAACAATCAAATGATGAAAGAACTGTGCAGTAAATTCCACATCAAGCATCTCAATTGCATCATCTATCGGCCAAAGATGAATGGTGCTGTTGAAGCGGCCAACAAGAACATCAAAAAGATCATGCAAAAAATGTCCGCCAACCACAATAAATGGTCTGACCTGCTGCCTCTAACCCTGTTAGTATACAGGTTGTCAAGGCGCACCTCTATTGGGGCTACCCCCTATTCATTAGTCTATGGAATGGAAGCAGTCCTCCCCATAGAAGTAGAGATGGAATCCTTGCGAGTTTTAATAGACGCTCAGATGGACGAAGATCAATGGTTACAAAACTGACATCACCAATTGTCCTTGATAGTTGAAAGAAGGGCTACAACCATTTTCCACGGGCAGTTATATCAGCAAAGGATTGTTCGATCCTACAACAAGAAGGTCCGAATATGACAATTCAAAGAAAATGACTTGGTGCTGAAGAAAATCTTGGCCAATCAAGATAAAGACAAAGGAAAGTTTGCCCCAAATTGGGAAGGCCCTTTCATTGTCAAGGAGGTGTTGACAGAAGGAGCTATCAGATTACAAGAGATGGACGGGAACGAATTTCCCCAACTCATCAATTCAGATGCCGTGAAAAGGTACTATGTCTGAAGCACATGCATGCCCGCATCCAAGTCCTACAAATCAAATCAGGTTCGATTTTTCACTAGAAAGCCGGAACTACGAATGACCTGATCTCCCCCCACCCGAGAGTATGTAGGCAGCCATTTATGGTGCGGTTAAACCAAACAAAAACTCAAAAATTCATCAAACCAAATTCAAAACCCAAGATACATACTTTCCAAACCTCTATCACATGGACAGTGTTGGGTTTGTACGTAACGCAATCATGCAATCAAATCACATAAATAGGGCGGAAGCGTAAAACTAGGTTTTCTAAAATTTATACAAACCCATAACCATGATCATGCTTTGTGCTTGTTATCAATAACAGAAAAGAGATAACATGGAATTATACCTTTGAAGATCTAAGCTTCCTCAGGTACAAGTTCTACTCCTTTGATTCCTCTGTAGTGGCTCCTTCCCTTGATCAATGTCAGCCACCCAAATGTTTGTCCTCTAACGGTGATCCACCAAGGAAGATGAAGAACTCAAGAAGATGGGTTATTGGCTTAACCCTTGTTTCTATCTCTATAGAATATGTGTACTCCCAACTCTTGGGAAAATTTCACGTCCCTTATTTCTGATATAAGACTCTCTTATATAGATATTAGGTTAACCCTCCTAATCCAATTAGAATAGGGTTTTATTTAATTAATTTATATCCTAATCTTTATTAGGATTGAGAGAGAGTACTGATATTATATTAATTCCTAAACTCCTTTAGAATTAAAATAATAATAATAATAATAATATTAATAAGACTCCTCTTATTAATTTATATTTAATATTTCTAAAATATTAAATAATAAACATTAAGCTATTTAATTTATTCTATCATCATAGATTAAATTAATTATACTTAATGCATTATTACTATCATGCCATTTTCTTCTTAAATAATTCTTCTTCCTTTTATGGTGTGACCCTTTAGGTTCTCCATATTAAACCGGTTGTGAATAAATGAATTAGAACAATTCTAATCTTATTTAAATAAACAAATTAAACTAATAATCTATTTAAATAAATAACATTTATTCTACAATAGGGATAAGCCTCCCTAGCGATCAACGACTTTCCAGATAATATAGATTTCAACATTAATCATAAAAGAACTTGTGGGTAAATAGTTACCGTACAATTCAATCCTTCCACCATACAATGTCCCAATTAAATATAAGACATGGATTTACTGTCAAGTCTTAATTTATTTAATCATATGTATTTCGATTAAAAAATGCACAACTCCAAATAATGCAAATTAGAAACCTCTTTCTAATTTCATTCTACCTTGGCCAAGGATTCCTGGGTTGTCATTTAACGAATCACATAGGACATATCTCCTCTTTTACTAGAGGTGATAGATTCTTTATTGATCATTCATTATCTCCATATGTAACTCATTACACCCAAGCATACCCTATATATGCCTTAAAAGGCCTTAAGGAATTAGTCAAAGTATAATTTGTTACATACAAGATACTATGATGATCTCAAGTCCAAGGATCACATGTACTACTATCACATTAGGAATTCCTATTGACAGGCGAGTAAAACTCCATTAGGTATTCCATAGCGAGTCACGTTCAGTGAACTTATTCTCCAATAAGCACCTACATACTTGCTTTAGTGTCTCCACACAAATGACCATGAGATCAGCCATCCTCATCCAATGAGCAAGCAACATATGTACCAATCTATCCGGATATACTAATCCCCTTTTTAGTAATCCCACGATTGGGAACTATTTTAGTTTTAAAGCTTTCTAAGAATTTAGATCTCATTAGCATGATCAACATCATGATTCTAAAAGCATTGCTTAAAACTTATGGGTTATTTACATATTATAAAAACAGCACCATGTAGATAATTAAATGTCTTTAATAAATAAATATTTTATTAATAAATAAATAAGATTGTTTACAAAGTATGTGCTTTATCATCATACATGATTGGCTTGTATGCACACTACTATCAATCTCCCACTTGCACTAAAGCCAATCGCCAGGGTATCTCATACCCATCTTCTCTAAATGACGATCAAACTGCTGTTGTGTTAAAGCTTTAGTAAATGGATCTGCAATGTTGTCTTGAGAGTCTACACGCTCTAAGGTGACGTCTCCTCTTTCAATGATCTCCCTGATCAAGTGAAATCGCCGCAACACGTGTTTAGATTTCTGATGAGACCTGGGTTCCTTAGCCTATGCAACCGCTCCGGTGTTGTCACAGTATACGGGAACTGCTTCTCCAATGCTAGGAACCACACCAAGTTCAGTTATGAACTTCTTCATCCAAACAGCTTCCTTTGCAGCTTCACTTACAGCTATATACTCTGCCTCTGTCACTGAATCAGCAACCGTTTGCTGCTTGGAACTCTTCCAACTCACTGCACCTCCGTTCAAGGTAAACACATACCTTGAAACAGATTTACTGTCATCTTGGTCTGTTTAAAAACTTGAGTCCGTGAATCCCTCGAGTTTTAATTCAGACCCACCGTAGACAAGAAAAATATCTTTAGTCCTTCTCAAGTACTTTAGGATATTTTTCACTGCCTTCCAGTGCTTTTCTCCTGGATTCGACTGGTATCTGCTTGTTACACTAAGTGCGTGAGCAACATCCGGTCTAGTACATATCATACCGTACATGATAGATCCTATTGCAGAAGCATAAGGGATCTTACTCATACGGTCTCTCTCCTCAGGTGTCTTTGGGGCCTGTTTCTTGGAGAGATTTATTCCATGGCTCATCGGCATGAGACCTCTTTTGGAATCTTCCATGCTAAACCTCTTTAGCATCGTATCAATGTACGTTCCTTGGGATAAGCCGAGCATCCTTTTAGATCTATCTCTATAGATCTTTATCTCCAAAATATAGGATGCTTCACCCAAGTCCTTCATGGAGAAGTTTTTAGATAACCAGATTTTAATGGATTGTAACATAGGAATGTCATTCCCTATCAGTAATATATCATCAACATATAATACAAGGAATGATACTGCGCTCCCACTAACCTTCTTGTATACACATGGTTCATCCTCATTTTTGATAAAATCAAACTCTTTGATTGTCTCATCAAAACGAATGTTCCATCTACGAGAAGCTTGCTTCAACCCATAAATGAATCGTTGTAGCTTACAGACTTGATTTGTTCCAACTTTTGAAATAAATCCCTCTGGCTGTGTCATATACACATCCTCCTCAAGTTTCCCATTGAGGAAGGCCGTTTTCACATCCATCTGCCAGATCTCATAGTCGTTGTAAGCTGCAATCGCAAGCAAAATCCGAATGGACTTGAGCATGGCTACTGGTGAGAAGGTTTCATCATAGTCAACTCCTTGTCTTTGTTTGAAACCTTTTGCAACCAGTCGGCCCTTATAGGTCTCTACCTTTTCATCTGCTCCAGTCTTTTTCTTAAAAACCCATTTACACCCAATAGGTTTAATACCTTCAGGTGGTGAAACCAAAGACCATACTATGTTTTCATACATGGAGTCCATTTCGGATTTCATGGCTTCAAGCCATTTCCCTGAGTCTTTATTACTCATAGCATGTTCGTAATTCAATGGATCATCATCATTCATGATGTGTACCTCATCGTCATCCTCTATAACGAATCCATACCTCTCAGGTATCTTCGGTACTCTTCCAGATTTATGAACATGGTGTGGTACAGTAGGTTCTTCTACTTGGTTAGGTACCTGACTTTGGTCCGTGGTAACTTGTGGTTCTTGAACTTCTTCAAGATATATCTTACTCCCACTTACCCCTTCATGGATAAAGTCTTTCTCCAAGAAGGTAGCATGTTTCGCAACAAACACCTTTTGATCAGTTGGATGATAGAAATAATACCCTACGGTTTCTTTAGGGTATCCCGCAAATCTACACTTATCGGATTTAGTCTGTAGCTTATCATTTTCAAACTTTTTGACATAAGCTGGACAACCCCAAGTCTTAACATGCTTAAGATTTGGTTTCCTCCCTTTCCACATCTCATATGGAGTCTTTGGGGCGGATTTGGTAGGTACCTTGTTAAGTAGGTATGCAGCCGTTTCTAGGGCATATCCCCAGAAGGAAATTGGAAGGTCGGTAAAACTCATCATGGATCGAACCATGTCCAATAGTATTCGATTTCTCCTTTCAGATACTCCATTTAACTGTGGTGTACCTGGAGGAGTCCATTGTGAGATTATACCATTTTCTTTGAGACAATTGAGAAACTCACCGCTTAAGTATTCTCCACCTCGATCTGATCAAAGTATCTTTATACTCTTGCCCGTTTGTTTCTCTACTTCACTTCTGAACTCTTTGAACTTTTCAAATGATTCTGACTTGTATTTCATTAAATACACATATCCAAATCTTGAGTGATCATCAGTGAAAGTAATAAAATAAGAATACCCACCCCGTGCAGTTGTTGTCATAGGTCCACAAACGTCTGTGTGAATCAATGCCAACAACTCTGTAACATTTTCTCCTTTTCCACTAAAAGGAGATTTAGTCATTTTACCCATGAGACAAGATTCACAAGTTGGATATGATTCATAATCATATAACTCAAGGAGCCCATCTTTATGCAACTTGGATAATCTTCTTTCATTGATATGACCGAGTTTACAGTGCCACATGTAGGTATAATTAATATCATCTCTTTTCCTTTTCTTAGTTTGTTCAATTTGAAAAATATTTTCTTGTAAGTCAAGTGTATAAAGTCCATTTCGCAAATTTCCAACACCATATAAAACATCGTCTTTATAAATAGAACAACTATTGTTCTTTATAACAACGTTAAATCCTTCCATATCCAATACAGAAATTGAAATAATGTTTTTAATAATATTCGGAACATAATAACAATTATTAAGATAAATGGATTTGCCCGAAGGCATTGCTAAACAATAAGTTCCTACAGCTAATGCAGCAACTTTTGCTCCATTTTCCACTCGTAGGATCACCTCATCTTTGTTCAACTTTCTACTTCTGACCAGTTCCTGCACAGTATTACATATGTGAGAACCACAGCCGGTATCCAATACCCAAGTAGAATTATGACTTTCAGAAAAATTAATTTCAATCATAAACAAACCTTGATTGGAAGTCGAAGCTTCTCCAAGCTTCTTCTCTGCTAGAAACTTCTTGCAGTTCCTCTTCCAATGTCCCGGCTCATTGCAATGAAAGCACATTCCTTTAGCTGGTTCAGGTTTCTTTTGCTCCTTTTCTTTCCCTTTTCCCTTATCCTTCTTAGATTTCTTCTTTTCAGAAGACACCTTGGGCCTCTTCCTTTTATTGGAAGAATCCACCATCAAGACATGGTTCTTCTTGGATGAGAAGTAACCTTCTGCAGTTTTTAGCATGTTAAGCAGCTCAGGTAAGCTGACATCTAGCTTATTCATGTGAAAATTAACCACAAACTGCGAGAAGGTCTCAGGGAGTGACTGCAAGACCAAATCTTGACTCAACTCCCCATCCATGACGAACCCAAGCTGTCCAAGGCATTCAATCAAATTGATTACCTTCAGAACATGAGTCTCGACGGTAGTGCCCTCGGTCATCCGAGATCGGAAGAGCTCCTTAGATATCTCATATCTAGCAGTCCTACTCTGTTCACCATACAACTCCTTGAGGTGAAGCAGCATAGCAGGAGCATCCATTTTTTCGTGCTGACGCTGAAGCTCGTTATTCATGGATGCGAGCATGATGCATTGAGCCACAGATGCATCATCTTGCCACTTATTGAAAGTGGCAATCTCTTCCTCAGAGGCTGTTTCTGAAACAGATTCAGGGATAGTGGAATTTAGGACATAAGAAATCTTTTCAGCAGTGAGAACAATTCTCAGATTTCTTTGCCAGTCCTCATAATTCGGGCCGGTAAGCTTATTTGCATCAAGTATGCTTCGTAGTGAGATTAGTGATTTTGACATTTTTAAAATTCTGCATATGAAAAGACAACATTTTAGCAAACATTCATTTTATTAACTTTGCATACCAAAATAAATTTAGGTCTTTATTTTAAATTGGTATCTCCCACTATTTTCATCAAACTATATTACCCTCACTCATATAGTTCGGCAACATCTAATTAAAGATTTGCTAGTGAGATTAAGGATCCCATTTCAAATGTATATAACCTTGTGGATAGCACAACAAGCGATATACAAATAAATAGGTAGACAACTCTTGTCAATTACATCACCATGTAACTCCTTTTATTTTGCCTCTTAAATCATAATGGTCAAGTGTGTGCACATCCGAACTAAAATGATTTAAGTTAAGTCCAGCCTAGCACTTCCATAAATTCAAAAAGAAAAATTTTCGTCCTTGTGGATAGCACAACAAGACTAGATCGTTCAATTTTCTTGATAAGCATCAAATGTGATTAATTAACATCTTAAACATTCAATACTCGCCTTGTGGATAGCACAACAAACTCATATTAAATATTTAATACTCTATTAACTAATCATGCTAGAAGGCGACGTTCGATATTCCAAATATCATTTGAACGCTTCAGACTTAATATTATTTCTTTGAGGGGTTTGTTATTATTTGTCTCATCTTTTAAGCGCGCATGCACATATATATATAAAATACGCGTCATTTTATTAAACATGCGAAGCATGTTTGTATAAAATATAATATATATAATATTTAGCATGCGATATAGAATACTATATTCTACCCTGATTGATTATGGACTTTTATTCTAGTTTGGTTCACTAGAGCCACCAAGTGAACCAAAAGGTCAAACCTAGGAGTGCAAGAATTTAAATTTTAAATGTAACTATTACATTTAAACCTAGGCTCCATACAAACGGGTCTTCACGCGCTCCTTGCTCCTTGGTCTCCAATTTCTTCAAAATAATTCTAACTATCTCTATTACATTAACTATTTTAAAATTAAATAGAAACCTTGATCAGCAGTCAAGGGGAAGTACATAGAAAAGAGATAGAATTTACATCGAGAATAAAACTAGAGAAGACGAGATATGCAGACCCCATTTTATAAAACCCATACATTCAAGCATTCATCCAAAATAAAATCCAATCACATTGGTCATAGTCCATAATCAACCCCATTTATTATCATACACATCAACATATGCATCAATAAATATCCATTCATCTCATGAATAACAATGCTATTCCATATATGGATCGATGTTATTTAATGGACAACAGTTTTGCTAAATTTTATTTTTGAAACAAAATAAACTCTTTTATTTTAATAAAAAATAAATCCAAATTAAACTCCTTTAATTTTAGCATTCTGAAATCATATTTCAGATAAAATAAACTTCTTTATTTTAAAACTTTATCAATTAAATAAACAGTTTACTTAATTAATTAAAATCAATTTTCAGGGTCTGTCCAGGTACCGGCGCAGCTGCGCCAGTAATGAACTAGGCATCTGCGCAGCTGCGCAGGTAGACGAAAGCAGCAGTTTTTGCAGACCGGCGCAGCTGCGCCAGTAATGAACTGGGAAGCTGCGCAGCTGCGCCGTTCGCCGCAGAAACTTGCAGAAAACGATTTTTGCCCAGAAAAATGATCCAATTCTCACATCAATTCATCCATGGAATTATAAAATTGATAATTAGCACAAAGTTAGGCTTTGATACCACTGTTGGGTTTGTGTGTAACGCAATCATGCAATCAAATCACATAAATAGGGCGGAAGCGTAAAACTAGGTTTTCAAAAATTTATACAAACCCATAACCATGATCATGCTTTGTGCTTGTTATCAATAACAGAAAAGAGAGAACATGAAATTATACCTTTAAAGATCTAAGCTTCCTCAGGTACAAGTTCTACTCCTTTGATTCCTTTGTAGTGGCTCCTTCCCTTGATCAATGTCAGCCACCCAAATGTTTGGCCTCTAACGGTGATCCACCAAGGATGATGAAGAATTCAAGAAGATGGGTTATTGGCTTAACCCTTGTTTCTATCTCTATAGAATATGTGTACTCCCAACTCTTGAAAAATTTCACGTCCCTTATTTCTGATATAAGACTCTCTTATATAGATATTAGGTTAACCCTCCTAATCCAATTAGAATAGGGTTTTATTTAATTAATTTATATCCTAATCTTTATTAGGATTGAGAGAGAGTACTGATATTATATTAATTCCTAAACTCCTTTAGAATTAAAATAATAATAATAATATTAATATTAATAAGACTCCTCTTATTAATTTATATTTAATATTTCTAAAATATTAAATAATAAACATTAAGCTATTTAATTTATTCTATCATCATAGATTAAATTAATTATGATCTTATGATGATTGCCATTTCATCCATGTGACTGGTCGTCTTGATGTATCGCTGCCTCTTCCTTTCCGGGACTTGTGCCAGATTTGATGGAATCAAATTGAGGTACAGTTGGGTCTTCTCAACATGGCTCGCCAACCTTGAGGGTTTTTCTTGGGTGTAGGCTTTTCAAGTTTGATTTTGGTGTCTTGAGACTAGTTTTTGGGTTTACATTTAGGATTGGATTTTGGGTTTATATATTTCTTTTGAGGGTTAGACCGCACCATAGATGGTTGTCTATGTACTCCCGAGGATGGGGGAGATTAGATCACTCGTAGTTCATATTTGGCCTGAACGGTTTGAGAAGTGGGTTTTTGTTTTTGTTTTTTGTTTGGATTGAGTGAGTTTTTGGGTTTCTTGTTTGGTTTGACCACACCAAAAATGGTTTCCAATGTACTCCCATGGCTGATGGGAGACCAGGTCTCTCGTAGTTCAGGCTTGGCCTGAATGGTTGAAAAGTGTTTATTTGGGTTTGATCTTGGTTTGAGGGGTTTTTTGTTTAGTTTGACCGCATCATAGCTGGCTGCCTACGTACTCCTGTGTATTTGGGAGATCAGGTCATTCGTAGTTCAGGCTTGGACAAGATCTGATTGGTTTGATTGATTTTGATTTTTTGATTTTTTGATTTTGATTTTTTTTTCAATATGTACATGCATGGAAAATAAAAGACATAACACTTAGAAAGTGATAACATACCAACATCTCCTAGAACTCGTAATTTTCCTCTAGATCTACGTCTTCCTAGCTAGCTGAGGCCTGATGGTCTAGTTGTAAGTGGTTATGTTGCCTTCGAGGCTCGCGATAGAGGTTACATCCTGGTTCTAAATATCTTCATACATGTCCAAAACTTGATCGTCTCCTGAATCAACATTTCCCTTAAGGAGGCTCAAACTGGACTCATCACAAAAAGGGATGAACTCTAGATTCCTCGATGGGTTGGTTATCCACGACAACCACACCACCTTTTTCTTCATTTGTTCCTTCATATATTTCATGGGCTTGAGAGGATTTAACTATGAAATCACTCTCGAACTGTTGTTGTATTTCTCACAAGGAACTTTCCTTTTTGGCTTTTTCCACACTAGGAAGGATCAGTATTTTCTCCTCATCATTCAGGAGGGTAAAATCAGGAATGTGGTTGCTGGCTTTGGGCAACAAGATATTTGATGGTGGTGGATGAATTTCCTTAGAGGACTCTCTTGTCTCCTCTGTCACTCCTAACATTAAGATCAGTCCACCTTATGTTCTGCCAAGATTGGTGCTCACAACCGTCACCTCCTTTAATTTGCCTGTCTCGAGTGGACATCTTAAGCTCTTTATTTCCCTTTCGCCCATTCTAGTCATGGGGACTTCAATATTTAGTTCTCTATTTTCAATGAGATCTTGAATTTTATGCTTTAAAGACCTGCATTCCTCAGTTGCATGTCCATGTGAGTTAGAATGGTATAGACATATCTTGGTGGAATCATAACTTTTCACCTCGGGATTTGTAGGAGGCAGAAACTCAGTAATCTTTTTCTACGCAACCAACAATGCTAACATATTTTCCAACAAGTCCCCCAAAGGCGTGAATACCCTTCTCCGCATACTCTCCCTGACTTTTGGTGCAGTAGGATTTTGAGGGTTTGCTAGTGTTTGGAATGTTGCTTAATATTTCCTATTTGGGAATTCGCATTCCTCCAAATGATTTTTCCTTTTGCAAGATCTTCTAGTAATTTTATCATTCCACCTTTCTCGTCCATTCAGCATGCTTTGATCTTCTTCATTTAGCTGGCTGATCTTGGAGGGAGATAGGCTTACATTCTGAATAACCTCCTTTTTCTCTTGGCTTTCTGATAGTTGAGTGAAAAGCTGTCTTGTATCCTAATGTTAGCGCACTATCAGATTAGCCAACAGAGTTACTTGATGCTGGATCGAATCCAATTTTTTAATCTCGGTTATACCCTCCTCTGATTTTTCCAACTCTAGGACATTTGTTATATTCCTTTAGGGGTATTCCTATATCCTTAGTATGTATTAACGATTTGGACACATTTTGACGCTTCCTGACCCGATCATGTTCACTTCCTCCGTTTCATGTTGTAACAGAAGGTTGGTGTTGACATTTGGATGGTTAGGTTGTTGGGCCACAACTTCGCTGCTTTCGATTAGATTTTGGATTTTATGCTTTAAGGACCAACAATCTTGTGTATTGTGTCCCGGAGACCCTGAATGGTAAGCACATCTCAGTCTTGGATTGTATCTTTTACTTTTTGGATCCAGAGGTGGAGCCAATTCAGTAATTTTCTTCTGTTTGATTAATAACTCCAATACATTTTTCATGGAATCGTCAAATGGAGTGAACACCCGATTTTATGTTCTTTCAAATTTTCTCTTTCTGTCCTGACATTGGTTGAATGCAATTTGTTGTTGTAATTACAGATTTCCTTCTCTCTTCCAAATGGGGGGACTATAGTTGGGTCTCTTAGCTTGCCCTTGTAAAATAAGGGATACTTCTTCATCGCCTTTCTTGGGTAGCCTCATGGGAGAGTTTACAAAGTTGCCAGACTGTATATGCTAGACGACTGCTTCCAAGGCAGTGAGATCTTTAATCTTGTCTGCTTTCAGGCCCATCTTTGCCATTTCGCCGTGTTTGATCATCTCTGAGAATTACTTTCCTATTCCAGCTAGGATCCTCTCATAGTAAGGTGCCTCTTGGATGTCTATGAAAGTCATCACCATTTTAGTTTCTGTCATAGGCGGGCTGACCTGTGCTGCCATACGCCTCCATCTTTGGGTATATTCACGGAAAGACTCAGTACTCTGCTTTTTAACTTTAGTCACTTAGTATCGATCCAGTGCTATTTGTGAGTGAAAACTGTACTAATTTAGGAAGGCGTGGGCTAACTCTTCCCAGCTGTGAATTTTGGCATTGTCAAGCGAGTATATCATGCTCTGGCTTCTCCAACTAGGCTTTTATGAAATAACTGCATTCTCATCCTCTGCATAGGATCCGATTTCTCCAATATATACCTTCAGGTGGGTATAAGGATCTCCCATCCCATTGTATTTTTTAAAATCTGGGACTTGGAACTTGTCTGGATAACGAGCCCCTGGAAAAATACAGAGATCTGAGTAATTGACACTTCCATAGGTTCCAGTTCCTTTTATTGAACGGATGGTTTCTTCCATTTGTTGGACTTTCCTTCGGATATCGCCAGTTTCGCGATCTTCCCTGAGATTTGTGATTTCAAGAGTTTTGTTAGTTCTTTCACTGGATCGAGGTTCATGTATCTGTACTTCCCCCTTTTTGTCAGCACTTTGATTGCCACCCTGTGAAGAGGAATCTGTTTAATTTGGCGTTGTCTGGCCCTGAGTGCTTTTACTTTGTTCTATTAGGAGGATAACCAATTCTTCTATTTGATTCTTAAGTCCCTCAAACTCTTTTTGAGATACGAAACTTGATTCGTGTTGGGCACTTTCAGCCATGTCGGTGGATAGGCTTTGTATCTTTTTAGATTATAATCTAGTAATGGGACCACTCTTACCTACAAGGCGAGTAGGTAGTTTAGTTTTGATAGACACTAACCATATACATGCTATGTAATGTGTCAGGTTTAGGGGTTTTTAAATCTTTTCCTGAAAAACAGATGTTAGTTGTTTTACTGATAGGATAGCATGACAGGATTGAATATATGTGCAAAAATAAAATTGACGGGAAATAGAATGTACATTTTCTTTTTCTTTTTCTTTTTTTATATTTACATGGAATCGTAATTTACATTGAATCGAAACTTTACATGGAATTGAAAGGGAAAGGTATGAAGAGACTCCCCTTCGCATTTAATTTATCAGAGGCTGACCTATCTTAGGCTACTCTCGCGGCTTTTCAACATGAAGGTCCCTAGATCATCGCAATTTACTGGATGAAAAATTAATCCGTTCTTCCAATTGGAGTGAATCTGAGTGGCGCCTTTCCTGAGCCTCACATGATTAGTCTCCTTTGAGTCCAGTAATCAAACGTCGATGGGTTCGCCTCCTGGTGGAGGAATCACACAACATACATTCACATACAACGTGTCTCACCGTATGAAATGATGACATTGTGCGAAGCACTAATATTTAAAGCAGTAAAATATTTATTTACATCCATTCAATGTAAACACAGCATCCACACACATGCAGATAAAAATGGAATTTTTGAAAAGATTGAAATGCTACTTAAGCCCTCTACTGTCCTCAGCAGAGTCGCCACCTGTCGACGTCAGGAAAAATATTTGGCGATCCCTTTTCCTGTGTGTTTCTACCCTTGATGCCCTCTATTTGATTTGTTTGATCTGCAGGGTGAATTTTTTGGAAAAGGCCGACATATAATGTTGACGATTTGAAAAGTTTGATTTTACAGAGTTGCTAGTTGGTATGTTTGAAATAGTGAACCAACTCAACCGAGTTTTATTTGAAAATTATTGCAAGTAGGCCCAATTACTGGACTCTGTTTAACTTGGCCTTGGAAACCGAGATTCATAGAGTTCGGGGGCTTAATTAAGTGGGGGGAAGGTGTTAGGCACCCCCCCCCCCGACTTCCGTGAAACACGGTTACTGTGTCTTTTCAATTACCCTAATTTATTTTTAGTGTGTGTGTGCTTGCAGTAATTAGGCCTAAGTGCTTTATTTAAAAGTAGTGTTGTGCTTCGTTGGACCTATATACGAAGGGTTTGATTTAATGAAAAGTCCATTTTTAGACAAGGTATGAAAGTGTAGTTTTGAAAGATGGTTTTCAAACCCTTTCGCTAACATAGGAATTAAAGCCTTTTAATACTTCCATTTTTATTCCATATTCGGCTTGATTTGGATTTTCTTGTCGGGATGCGAAACATCCTTGACCAAATAATATATATACAAGTGTCGGGCTCCTTATGGGCATGAAAGCCATCGAAGTGGCCCGAGCACTACAAACTATAATTTACTATGCTGAGACTTTAAATCCGAATAACCGTTTTAAGGTCCCTCTGATTTACATTTACAAAAAGATAGGCAAGCCTTATTTACAGTTTAAATTTGTCCATCGTGAAAATTGGATCTAGATCCATGTGATTAATCGTAGATCCCGTGATTCCTAGGCTCACAAAATATCATCAAAAGCTTGCACAGCAGATATATTGAAATAAAATGCAAATTAAAATCTAGATGTCGCAAGACAAAGGATTCATCAATTAAATCCTTGTATACGCATAGCCAAAGCTTCCCTTTCCCTCTAGATACAGATCTAGGTTCACGTAATTGCTTTAATATTTACAAAACTAGAAAGAAAACTATATTTAAATAAATCTTAGTCATTCTAGCTCAACGGTTCCAGTTTGACAACTTTTGAACCGGTTGAAATTTAGAGATGGCTAGATTTAGATAAATCTAGTCCACAAACTTTGCGTTTAGAACAGATTTACATCAAATAAACAGTTAACACTGGCCTTTAATCATATTGAATAAATAATATATATATATATATATATATATATATATTACCTATATATATTACTTATATATATATCAAAGTTGGAAAGAGCCACGGATTTACAATCTAAGCGTGACTGATCAATGTAAATATTTATATATATATATATATATATATGCTTCTATATATATTGAAGCTGAAAAGGCCACGGATTAGCAATCCAGGACAAACGAGTTTGTATATATATATACATATATATATATTAAAGCGAAAAAAAGCAACGGAATAGAAATCCAGGCTAACGGGGTTAATATAAATATATATATATATATATATATATATACATATATATATATATATATATACATATATATATATATATATTTATATATCAAATCGATAAAAGCCATAAATTTGCAATCCATGCCGAAATAGCACTTATAAATGTATATATATATACTTATATATATATATATATATATATATATATATATATATATAGATTGAAGCCAGAAAGGCCACGGATTTGAAATTCAAGCAAAACTAGAAGCTATAAATATATATATATATATATATATATATATGCTTATATATATGTTAAAGCAGTAAAAAGCTTCAGATCACAAGAAATCTCACAGTGTATAGCGCTAGAGGCTTTAAACCACTTGGTAGGCTTGAAAACTTCATTTCCACTGGTGAAAATTTTATATGTTAGTATATATATGTATACAAGTGTTTTGGAAGAGTAAAATTGAAGTTTGGAACACTGTAGGTAGGGTTAAGAGCTGAAATGGGCTGAATTTTCTCTCTTTTTCTCTTTTTTTCTTTTCTTTTTTTGGCTGATGTGGGGTCTTATTTATAGACCCTATAAGCTTGAGACAAGATCTAACAAGTGCAGATTTGTAGGATATCCTAAAGAAAGTTTAGGGTATTATTTCTATAATCCTACTGAGCAAAAGGTGTTTGTTGTTGTGACGCCCCCAAATTCGCGTACCTTTAAACCCTAAATAAGGTGCTACACAATGCTACAACATCCACAATATACAACTATATATTTTATTGACATGAATGTAATTACTATACTATTACATCACATCCGTCCATTCTCCCAGGTTTCTATAACCATTACTTGTTCACTTTGTCATAATATAGTTTATTACAAAATTACTACTATTATTACAACAAGGTTCTATTTATCCACCTTTGCTTTTCCCTAGTCCTTACCGGATCCCTCGACCCGTTCGACCTTAGCTGAAATCATATAATTTAGGCAAGGATGATCACTTATTGCTCATTAAGTATAACATTTTAATAACAACAAAATCAAGAATTATATGATCATTATTAAACAATTGTACAAATAGTTGAGAATCAACAAGAATAACAAAACAAATATTTTTCTTTTCTTTAAAACATTTTCAAAACCATATATTGAATACTGAAACTGATTTGGTCAAAAGACCAAGAACTTTCCATTTTCTTTCATTAAATAGGGGCTTCCCGATAAAACTGATATATCTTACGTGCACTTCTAGGTGATCAGCCTATAATACTCTATGTTGATCAACATTCATCCATTAAACGTATTTACGTTTAGTTTTGACACCTTACGTATCAGTCGAAAACTTGACTAAAACAGTTGTTTGTTTATTTTTAGGCTTACCTTTGCATCAATACCAAAGCAATTGGCATTAGATAGCTTAACTTTTTCATAAATAACATTTTAAAAGATTTACTAATAAATCAATAAAATATTTTTGCATTTGTCTAGCTGAATACTAACATCGACACTTTCTTAAACAGTTCATGACATAGCATGTCTTGAATACTTGCACAAATATTTGAAAGAGTTGTATAAGTATGAAAATTCACATAAGCTTTATAAGGGAAAAGTTTAGAAAGACTTGCCTCAAGCGGCTTCTATTTTTAGTTTACGCTAATTTTTTCTTTAACAGCCTACACACATAAATTACATGTGCATACCAATTAGACACACAATCAATGCCAAATATTGGCTTACTTCTACTTCCATTAACCCCATCCCCCGTATTTGTTCAATTCATTAGAATTAAATTATACTTTAAATTCATTACCATCCATGGACGTTAAATTATCATTCTTCCTTATTAATATGCTAATGTCAAAGACATACCCTTGTATACCTTAAACATGTTCATTCTGCGCAAACACTAAACAATTACATTATTTCGGTATTTTACGTTTAAGTCATTTCATTCTTTTAATTTAACATTTAATCATAACTTTAAGGTTCCAATCCCCTTATTAGGTTGTTATATCCAATAATTATTCATCTTCATTCTTATTTCATAAGTTTCCACCCACTTTATGATTTGAAAAGCTCTTTACTAGGTGAAGCACAAGACCAGCGCTGCGATGCCAAGTTATAGTTCATTTCCTGGCACTGCGGTGCCCACTAGCAGAAGTTCTTAGACGGTTTCTTAGGCATAAATGGCACTGCGGCGCCAGGCTATATCCCTTAAAAAAAATTTAAGTTTTAAACTACGATCCTGACGTTAACTTTGCAGTTTCATAACTTGATCATTCTAACTCGGAATTAGACCATTCCCGAGCCATTATCTTACTTTCATAGCATAATTTAAATCCCTACGGACATAAATATTTTTCAAACTTCCTAACCAACTGTTTAATTGATTCAAAATTCCCATAACGCATAGTTTTTTTTATTTAGCGTTTTTAACGTTAAATTTTCATTTCTTCATAACTTTCTTATCCGGAACCGGAATAAGCTCGTTCTTGAGTCTACGGCTTCCATTTCTTGGGAATTACTCAATTCCTTGGGTAATAAAATTCTTGGAAGTGACTAACTTCAAACGAAAATCATTTTAACTTAGATTTTTTGCCGATTAACGTCTTTTACTAAAATTTTAGTCATAACTTCGTTATAGCATATTTTTACTCCGTTCCAAGGGAAAAGTTTTCACAATTCTTACACTAACAAATGATGGTTTTCAATTTAACCATCAGCAACATATATGAGGTTTTTAATTTGTCCATCAACAACAACTAACATAATTTTCCTACATTCTTCATTTTACGATTATCATTTCTCTTATTATGCATAGTTTAATGATTTTAGTCCATTAAATCTTCCTTATTCCACCGATATGCTAATGATTCATAAGAATCACCTAACCATCCACCAACAAGCACTTCATAACAAATCTAGAAAGCTTTTTAAAGAAGGTGTAGATGAAGTAGATGGAAGGGTTATGATTCCTTACCTCTTATGTTCTTGATTATATGATGTTCTTGATGATTTAGCTAGGACTTCCTCCTTGATTCTTCAAATATTAGCTCTCACTTCTCACTCAATATAATGGCTTCTTCAAGTGTTAGATTATGCTTTTAAAAAGAAAAACTAACATTTTGCCTTCTATTTATAGAAAAGGCAATAGTTGGGGTATTTTAGTCTTTAGGACATCTTTGTATTAGGTTACAATTTGTTCACTTAGCTTTAAGCCTTTTATGATCATCTCCCTCATCTTTCCATTCTTACTATTCACCCCCTCATCGCCTCCTCTTTAACTCAACCATGGTTGAGTCATCATCATCATCTAAGACTTTTCAACCATTTAATTAAATGAAACTTAGCAAGTGGGAGATATTTTTGGTGGAGCAAACCTCCTTTGGAGGTGGTGGCTGGGTATAGCCCCCCTTTGGGGTTCCCATATGGGTTTGGTTCATCCATTTACCCACCCATTTGATTCATGGTTCAACCCATGGGTTTGGACCTTGATTTGGGCTTGATTTAATTTCACTTTGAGCTTCCTTTTGGGCTTGAATTAATATTTTATTGACTTTGACTTTTTCGTATTCGTACCATATAATTCTCGTATTATTATCATCGTATTCTATTCATATAATAATTTGTATTATACACGTATCCTTCTCGTATAATACTTCATATTATACTCGTGGTCTTCCCGTATAATAATCCGTAGTATACTTAGTTATCTTTTAAAAATTCAACACACAGTCTAAAACTGTATTTTTCATTTATGAATTTTATTTGATATTCCATCTTTCCTCAAAATTTTAACATTTACGCGTTTTCCAGAAAATTGAAAAAATGCAAAATCATTTTTCGGGTGAATAGTGTTTTTACGTAAATTTCTCGAATTTTTTTTATTTTCATCTTTGAAATTCTTACTTATTTATTCTTGCACGTATCCAGAATACTAACGTTAAACAATCATCCTAGGTCATAGAACGACCTCTAAACACATAACACAGAATAATATTCATAAAACTCCATTTTGTTAAATAATATTCACAAAACCCTAATTACAAGCTAAGTTCGATTTCTCGATCGTTACAGTTGTGAAACACGTTACCTTCTTGAAAAGGAGTTTGTCCTTATGGGGCTAGTGGCGGAAAATAGATCTTGAAGAAGTTCAAGAATCACAAACCACTATATGTCAAATGGATGAACCTGTCCAAGTAGAGATACCTTCTTTACCACAACTGAATCGTAAATTTGGAAGAGTACCGAAGATAACTGAAATGTATGGATTCATCATGGATGATGGTGATAAGGTACACATCATAGAGGATGATGATCCAGTTACATACGATAAGGCTATGAGTAAAAGAGACTCAGAGAAATGACAAATGACCATAAAATTCGAAATGGACTTCATGTATGAGAACCAAGTGTGGACTTTGGTTAACCTTCTGGAAGGCATTAAGCGTATAAGGTGTAAATGACTCTTTAAGAGAAATACTAAAGCAGATGGCAATGTGGATACCTATAAAGCCAGATTGGTGGCAAAAGGTTTCAAACAAAGACATGGAGTTGACTATGATGAAACCTTCTCACTGGTAGCAATACTAAAGTCCCTTTAGATTTTGCTTACGATTGCAGCTTACTATAATTACGAGATCTGTCAAATGGACATGAAGACGACATTCCTCAATGGGAGATTAGAGGGGAAATGTATATATGATACAACAAGAGGGATTTATTTCATTAGATGGAGCAAATCAAGTATGTAAGCTACAACGATCCAGTTACGGGTTGAAGCAAGCTTCTCGAAGATGGAACATAAATTTTGATTATACAATCAAAGAGTTTGATTTTATCAAAAATAAGGATAAACCATTATGTAAAAGAAGGTCAGTGGAAACGCTGTTACATTCCTGGTACTATATCTTGATGATATACTACTTATTCGGAATGACATACCAATGCTTTAATTAGTAAAGATATAGCTGTCTAAAGACTTCTCCATGAAGGATATGGGAGAAACATCCTACATTTTTGGGATAAAGATATAGAGATAGATCTAAAAGGATTCTCAACTTTGAAAGTAGTATGCACATAAGTCAATCATATTTGATATGATGTTGCATATACTTTGTAATCTTATTTGTTTATTAATAATAAAAATTAATTTATTAAAGGCGTTTTACTTTATCTATATGGTGCTGCTATTTTATATGTGATAAACCCATAGTTTTGAGCAATGCTTTTAGAATCATAATGATGATCATTCTTATGAGATATAAACTCTTAGAAAGTTTAACACTAAAATCTTTCCTAATCGTTGGATTACTAAAAAGGGGATTAATGAATACATATAGATTGATACATACTTTGCTTGCTCTTAGGAAGAAGATGATTGATCTTATAATCATTTGTGTGTATACACTAAAACAAGTATGTGAAAGTAGTATGCATACAAGCCAATCATGTTTGATGATAAAGCATATACTTTGTAACAATCTTATTCATTTATCAATAAAAGTATTATTTAATTAAAGGCATTTATTTATCTACATGGTGCTGTTTTTATAATATGTGATAAACTCATAGTTTTAAGCAATGCTTTTAGAATCATGATGATGATCATGCTAATGAGATCTAAATTCTTAGATAGCTTAAAAACTAAAGTAGTTCCCAATCGATGGAATACTAAAAAGGGGATTAGTAAATTCGAATAGAT
The DNA here is from genome assembly GCA_020205555.1 of Panax stipuleanatus. Lineage (NCBI taxonomy): Eukaryota > Viridiplantae > Streptophyta > Magnoliopsida > Apiales > Araliaceae > Panax > Panax stipuleanatus. Next base: position 25,236,519 of record CM035122.1, read on the forward strand.
TGGTACATATATTGCTTGCTCATAGGATGAATATGATTGATCTCATGATTATTTATGTGGAGACACTAAAGCAAGTATGTAGGTGCTTATTAGAGAATAAGTACACTGAATGTGACTCGCTAAGGAATAACTAATGGAGTTTTACTCGCCTGTTAATAGAAATTCCTAATGTGATAGTAGTACAAGTGATCCTCAGACTTGAGATCATCATAGTATTTTGTGTATAATTAATTATACTTTGACTTATTCTTTAAGACCCTTAGGGTATATCAAAGAATATGATTGGGTGTAATAAGTTATATATGGAGATAATGAATGATCAATAAAGAATCTACCACTTCTAGTAAAAGAAGAGATATGCCCTATATAATTCGATAAATGACAACCCAGATATCCTTGGCCAAGTTTCTAATTTGTATTATTTGGAGTTGTGCATTTTGGAATCAAAATACATATAATTAAATAAAATAAGACTTGACAGTAATTTCATGTCTTAATTTAATTGGGACATTGTGCGGTGGAAGGATTGAATTGTACGGTAACTATTTACTCACTGGTTCTTTTATGATTAATGTTAAAATCTATATTATCTGGAAAGTCGTTGATCGCTAAGGAGGCTTATCCTTATTGTAGAATAAATATTATTTATTTAAATAAATTATTAGTTTAATTTATTTGTTTAAATAAGATTAGAATTATTCTAATTAATTTATTCACAACCGGTTTAATATGGAAAACCTAAAGGGTCACACCATAAAAGGAATAATATTTATTAAAGAAGCAAATGACATAATCGTAATAATAAGTTAAGTATATTTAATTTAATCTATAGTGATAGAATAAATTAAACAGCAAAATATTTATTATTTAATATTTTAGAAATATTAAATATAAATTAATAAAGGGAGTCTTATTATTATTATTATTTATGGACTATTGACTAATGTGATTGTATTTTATTTTAGTTAAATGCTTGAATGAATGTGTTTAATTAAATTGGGTCTGCGTACCTCGTCTTCTCTGATTTTTTTTGATGTAAAATTTTATCTCCCTCCTATGTACTTCCCCTTGTCTGCTGATCAAGATTTCTATTTAAATTAAATAGTTTATGTAAAAGAAATAGTTAGAATTATCTTGAAAAAATTGGAGACCAATGAGCAAGGAGCGCGTGAAGACCCGTTTGTAATGGAGCCCGGGTTTAAATGTAATAGTTACATTTAAATTTAAATTATTGCACTCCTAGGTTTGACCTTTTGGTTCACTTTGTGGCACTAGTGAACCAAACTAGAATAAAAGTCCATAATCAATCCGGGTAGAATATAATATTCTATATGTGCATGCTAAGTATTATATATATTATATTTTATGCAAACATGCTTCGTTTTAATAAAATGACCCGTATTTTATATATATGTATATATATATATATATATATATATATATGTGTGTGTGTGTGTGTGTGTGTGTGTGTGTGCATGCGCGCTAAACAAGATGAGACAAATAATAACAAACCCATCAAAGAAATTATATTAAGTCTAAAGCGTTCAATGATATTTGGAATATCGAACGTCTCCTTCTAGTTGTTGGGTTTGTACGTAACGCATACATGCAATCAAATTACACAATTAAAGGGCTGAAGCGCGATACATAGGTTTTAAAATTTTTATACAAACTCATACCATGATCATACTTTGTGATCAATTATCAATAATAGAAAAGTAAGGATGAATCAGAATCATACCCTTGTAGAATTTAGCTTCCACATGTACGAGTTCTACTCCTTACTCTCTTAGATCTCCTTGAATTTTTTGTAGTGGCTCCTTTCTTTGATCAACATTAGCCACCCAAGTATTTGGCCTCTAGAGGTGATCCACCAAGGAAGAGAAATTGGTCAGGAATATGGGTGGTTGGCTAAACCCTTTTTCTAATCTCTGTAGAAAAAATGTGGTACTCTCCAACTCTTGGAATCAAGTATATTATATCTTATATAAGACTCTCTTATATAGATATTGGGTTAACTCTACTAATCTAATTAGAATTAGATTTTATTTAATTAATTAATTAAACTCTTTTAATTAATTGGGGTTCCCAACATATTGGGATTAATTAATTAAACTCCTTTAATTAATTTGTCTCCTAATCTCATTAAGAATGAGTGAGAGTACTTATCTTAAATTAATTCTTAAACTCCTTTAGAATTAAAATAATAATAATAATAAGACTTCTCTTATTAGTTTATATTTAATAATTTTAAAATATTAAATAATAAATATTAAGCTATTTAATTTATTCTATCACCATAGATTAAATTAATTACATTTATACATTATTACGATTATGCCATTATCTTCTTAAATAATTCTTCTTCGTTTTATGGTGTGACCCTTTAGGTTCTCCATATTAAACCGGTTGTGAATAAATCAATTAGAACAATTCTAATCTTATTTAAATAAATAAATAAAATTAAAAATCAATTTAAATAAATAACATTTATTCTACAATAGGGATAAGCCACCCTAGCGATTAACGACTTTCCAGATAATATAGATTTCAACATTAATCATAAAAGAACCTGTGAGTTAATAGTTACCGTACAATTCAATCCTTCCACCATACAATGTCCCAATTAAATATAAGACATGGATTTACTGTCAAGTCTTTATTTATTTAACTATATGTATTTCGATTAGAAAATGCACAACTCCATATAATGCAAATTAGAAACTCCTTTTTAATTTCATTCCACCTTGGCCAAGGATTCCTGGGTTGTCATTTAACGAATCACATAGGACATATCTCCTCTTTTACTAGAGGTGGTAGATTTTTTATAGATCATTCATTATCTTCATATGTAACACATTATACCCAAACATACCCTTTCATATACCCTAAGGGCCTTAAGGAATAAGTCAAAGTATAATTCATTATACACAAGATACTATGATGATCTCAAGTCCAAGGATCACTTGTACTACTATCACATTAGGAATTCCTATTGACAGTCGAGAAACTCCATTAGGTATTCCATAGCGAGTCACGTTCAGTGAACTTATTCTCCAATAAGCACCTACATACTTGCTTTAGTGTCTCCACACAAATGATCATAAGATCAATCATCCTCATCCAATGAGCAAGCAACATATGTACAATTCTATCCGGATATACTAATCCCCATTTTAGTAATCCCACGATTGGGAACTATTTTAGTTTTTGAGCTTTCTAAGAATTTAGATCTCATTAGCATGATCAACATCATGATTTTAAAATCATTGCTTAAAACTATAGGGTTATTTACATATTTAAAAAACAGTATCATGTAGATAATTAAATGCCTTTAATAAATAAATACTTTTATTAATAAATAAATAAGATCATTTTCAAAGTATATACTTTATCATCATACATGATTGGCTTGTATGTATACTACTTTCAATCTCCCACTTGCACTAAAGCAAATCGTCATGGTATCTCATACCCATCTTTTCTAAGGGACGATCAAACTGCTGTTGTGTTAAAACTTTAGTAAATGGATCTGCAATGTTGTTTTGAGAGTCCACACGCTCCAAGGTGACGTCTCCTCTTTTAATAATCTCCCTGATCAAGTGAAATCGTCGCAATACGTGTTTGGAATTCTGATGAGACCTAGGTTCCTTAGCCTGTGCAACTACTCTGGTATTGTCACAGTATACGAGGACTGCTTCTCCAATGCTAGATGTTGGGTTTGTACGAAATCGTGATGCAATCAAATTACAAAAATTAGCGGAAGCATGGTATATCAGAGTTTAAAAAAATTTCTACAAAACCATTACCCGGATCATCCTTTATGCAAATTATTAATTTAAAACGATAAATAAGAACTTATGGAATCATACCCTTGTAAAACGAAGCTTCCACAGATACGAGTTCAACTCCTTGTTCTTCGTGATCTCCTTGAATTTTTGAGTTAGATTCCTTCCTTTGATCAACGTTAGCCACCCAAGTGTTTGGCCTCTAGAGGTGATCCACCAAAGAAGATGAATTATCAAGAAGGAGGGTGGTTGGCTTAGTTTTCTATCCTCTATAGAAAAGGAGTACTCTCCAACAATTGGAATTGCCTCAACTGATATCTATTATAAGACTCCTCTTATATAGATATTGGTCAACCCTTCTAATCCTATTAGACATGGGATTTCTTTTAATTAATTAAACTCCTTTAATTAATTTAGGCTTCCCACCACATGGAGAATAATTAATTAAATTCATTTAATTAATTTGTCTCCTAATCTTATTAGGAATAATGAGAGTACTAATATTAAATTAATTACTAAACTCCTTTAGAAATTAAAATAATAATAATTGTAATAATATTAATAAGACTCCTCTTATTAATTTATATTTAATATTTTCAAAATATTAAATAATAAACATTAAGCTATTTAATTTATTCTATCACTATAGATTAAATTAATTACACTTAATGCATTATTACGATTATGCCATTACCTTCTTAAATAATTATTCTTCTTTTTATGGTGTGACCCTTTAGGTTCTCTATATTAAACCGGTTGTGAATAAATCAATTAGAACAATTCTAATCTTATTTAAATAAATAAATTAAACTAATAATCTATTTAAATAAATAATATTTATTCTACAATAGGGATAAGCCTCCCTAGCGATCAATGACTTTCCAGATAATATAGATTTCAACATTAATCATAAAAGAACCTGTGAGTAAATAGTTACCATACAATTCAATCCTTCCACCATACAATGTCCCAATTAAATATAAGACATGAATTTACTGTCAAGTCTTATTTTATTTAATTATATGAATTTCGATTAGAAAATGCACAACTCCAAATAATGCAAATTAGAAACTCCTTTCTAATTTCATTTTACCTTGGCCAAGGATTCCTGGGTTGTCATTTAACGAATCACATAGGACATATCTCCTCTTTTACTAGAGGTGGTAGATTCTTTATTGATCATTCATTATCTCCATATGTAACTCATTATACCCAAGCATACCCTTTTATATACCCTAAAGGACTTTAAGGAATAAGTCAAATTATAATTCATTACGTACAAGATACTATGATGATCTCAAGTCCAAGGATCACTTGTACTACTATCACATTAGGAATTTCTATTGACAGGCGAGTAAAACTCCATTAGGTATTCCATAGCGAGTCACGTTCAGTGAACTTATTCTCCAATAAGCACCTACATACTTGCTTTAGTGTGTCCACACAAATGATCATGAGATCAATCATCCTCATCCAATGAGCAAGCAACATATGTACCAATATATATGGATTTACTAATCTCCTTTTTAGTAATCCCACGATTGGGAACTATTTTAGTTTTAGAGCTTTCTAAGAATTTAGATCTCATTAGCATGATCATCATCATGATTCTAAAAGCATTGCTTAAAACTATTGGTTATTTACATATTATAAAAACAGCACCATGTAGATAATTAAATGCCTTTAATAAATGAATATTTTATTAATAAATAAATAAGATTGTTTACAAAGTACGTGCTTTATCATCATACATGATTGGCTTGTATGCACACTACTATCAATCTCCCACTTGCACTAAAGCAAATCGCCATGGTATCTCATACCCATCTTCTCTAAGTGACGATCAAACTGATGTTGTGTTAAAGCTTTAGTAAATAGATCTGCAATGTTGTCTTGAGAGTCTACACGCTCCAAGGTGACGTCTCCTCTTTCAATGATCTCCCTGATCAAGTGAAATCGCAGCAACACGTGCTTAGATTTTTTATGAGACCTTGGTTCCTTAGCCTGTGAAACTGCTCCTGTGTTGTCACAGTAAACGGGAACTGCTTCTCCAATACTAGGAACCATACCAAGTTCAGTTATGAACTTCTTTATCCAAACAGCTTCTTTTGCAGCTTCACTTACAGCTATATACTCTGCCTCTGTCACTGAATCAGCAACTGTTTGCTGCTTGGAACTCTTCCAACTCACTGCGCCTCCGTTCAAGGTAAAAACATACCCTGAAACAGATTTACTGTCATCTTGGTCCGTTTGAAAACTTGAGTCTGTGAAGCCCTCGAGTTTTAATTCAGACCCACCGTAGGCAAGAAAAATATCCTTAGTCCTTCTCAAGTATTTTAGGATATTCTTCACTGCCTTCCAGTGCTCTTCTCCTAGATTCGACTGGTATCTGCTCGTTACATTAAGTGCATGTGCAACATCTGGTCTAGTACATATCATACCGTACATGATAGATCCTATTGCAGAAGCATAAGGGATCTTAGTCATACGGGCTCTCTCCTCAGGTGTCTTTGGGGCCTGTTTCTTGGAGAGATGTATTCCATGGCTCATCAGCATGAGACCTCTTTTGGAATCTTCCATGCTAAATCTCTTTAGCATTGCATCAATGTACGTTCCTTGGGATAAACCAAGCATCCTTTTAGATCTATCTCTATAGATCATTATCCCCAAAATATAGGATGCTTCTCCCAAGTCCTTCATGGAGAAGTGTTTAGATAACCATATTTTAATCGATTGTAGCATAGGAATGCCATTCCCTATCAGTAATATATCATCAACATATAATACAAGGAATGAAACTGCGCTCCCACTAACCTTCTTGTACACACATGGTTCATCGTCGTTTTTGATAAAATCAAACTCTTTGATTATCTCATCAAAACGAATGTTCCATCTACGAGAAGCTTGCTTCAATCCATAAATGGATCGTTGCAGCTTACAGACTTGATTTGTTCCAACCTTTGAAACAAATCCCTCTGGCTGTGTCATATACACATCCTCCTCAAGTTTCCCATTGAGGAAGGCCGTTTTCACGTCCATCTGCCATATCTCATAGTCGTTATAAGCTGCAATCGCAAGCAAATTCCGAATGGACTTGAGCATAGCTACTGGTGAAAAGGTTTCATCATAGTCAACTCCTTGTCTTTGTTTGAAACATTTTGCAACCAGTCGGGCCTTATAGGTCTCTACCTTGCCGTTCGCTCCAGTCTTTCTTTTAAAGACCCATTTACACCCAATAGGCTTAATGCCTGCAGGTGGTGAAACCAAAGTCCATACTTTGTTTTCATACATGGAGTCCATTTCGGATTTCATAGCTTCAAGCCATTTTCCTGAGTCTTTATTACTCATAGCCTGTTCGTAATTCAATGGATCATCATCATTCATGATGTGTACCTCATCGTCATTCTCTATAACGAATCCATACCTCTCAGGTATCTTCGGTACTCTTCCAGATTTACGAACAGGGTGTGGTATAGTAGGTTCTTCTACTTGGTCAGGTACCTGACTTTGATCCGTGGTAATTTGTGGTTCTTGAACTTCTTCAAGATATATCTTACTCCCACTGACCCCTTCATGGATAAACTCCTTTTCCAAGAAGGCAGCATGTTTCGCAACAAACACCTTTTGATCAGTTGGATGATAGAAATAATACCCTAAAGTTTCTTTAGGGTATCCCTCAAATCTACACTTATCGAATTTAGTTTGTATCTTATCATTTTCAAACTTTTTGACATAAGCTGGGCAACCCCAAGTCTTAACATGCTTAAGATTTGGTTTCCTCCCCTTCCACATCTCATATGGAGTCTTTGGGGCGGATTTGGTAGGTACCTTGTTAAGTAGGTATGCAGCCGTTTCTAGGGTATATCCCCAGAAAGAAATTGGAAGGTCGGTAAAACTCATCATGGATCGAACCATGTCCAACAGTGTTCGATTTCTCCTTTCAGATACTCCATTTAACTGTGGTGTACCTGGAGGAGTCCATTGTGAGATTATACCATTTTCTTTGAGACAATTGAGAAACTCACCGCTTAAGTATTCTCCACCTCGATCTGATCAAAGTATCTTTATACTCTTGCCCGTTTGTTTCTCTACTTCACTTCTGAACTCTTTGAACTTTTCAAATGATTCTGACTTGTATTTCATTAAATACACATATCCAAATCTTGAGTGATCATCAGTGAAAGTAATAAAATAAGAATACCCACCCCGTGCAGTTGTTGTCATAGGTCCACAAACGTCTGTGTGAATCAATGCCAACAACTCTGTAACATTTTCTCCTTTTCCACTAAAAGGAGATTTAGTCATTTTACCCATGAGACAAGATTCACAAGTTGGATATGATTCATAATCAGATAACTCAAGGAGCCCATCTTTATGCAACTTGGATAATCTTCTTTCATTGATATGACCGAGTCTACAGTGCCACATGTAGGTATAATTAATATCATCTCTTTTCCTTTTCTTAGTTTGTTCAATTTGAAAAATATTTTCTTGTAAGTCAAGTGTATAAAGTCCATTTCGCAAATTTCCAACACCATATAAAACATCGTCTTTATAAATAGAACAACTATTGTTCTTTATAACAACGTTAAATCCTTCCATATCCAATACAAAAATTGAAATAATGTTTTTAATAATATTCGGAACATAATAACAATTATTAAGATAAATGGACTTGCCCGAAGGCATTGCTAAATAATAAGTTCCTACAGCTAATGCAGCAACCTTTGCTCCATTCCCCACTCGTAGGATCACCTCATCATTGTTCAGCTTTCTACTTCTGACCAGTCCCTTCACATTATTACATATGTAGGAACCACAGCCGGTATCCAATACCCAAGTAGAATTTTGACTTTCTGAAAAATTAATTTCAATCATGAACAAACCTTGATTGGAAGTCGAAGCTTCTCCAAGCTTCTTCTTTGCCAGAAACTTCTTGCAGTTCCTCTTCCAATGACCCGGCTCGTTGCAATGGAAGCACATTCCTTTGCTTGCTGGATCAGATTTCTTTTGTTCCTTTATGTTCACTTTGCCCTTGGTCATCTGAAATCGGAAGAGCTCCTTAGATATCTCATATCTAGCAGTCCTACTTGGTTCACCATACAACTCTTTGAGGTGAATCAACATAGTAGGAGCATTCATGTTTTCGTGCTGACGCTGAAGCTCGTTATTCATGGATGCGAGCATGATGCATTGAGCCACAGATGCATCATCTTGCCACTTATTGAAAGTGGCAATCTCTTCCTCAGAGGCTGTTTCTGAAACAGATTCAGGGATAGTGGAATTTAGGACATAAGAAATCTTTTCAGCAGTGAGAACTATTCTCAGATTTCTTAGCCAGTCCGTATAATTCGGCCCGGTAAGCTTATTAGCATCAAGTATGCTTCGCAGTGAAATTAGTGATTTTGACATTTTTAAAATTCTGCATGTAAAAAACAACATTTTAGCAAACATTCATTTTATTAATTTTGCATACCAAAATAAATTTAGGTTTTTATTTTAAATTGGTATCTCCCACTATTTTTATCAAACTATATTACCTTCACTTATATAGTTCGGCAACACCTAATTAAAGATTTGCTAGTGAGAATAAGGATCACATTTCAAATGTATATAACCTTGTGGATAGCACAACAAGCGATATACAAATAAATAGGTAGACAACTCTTGTCAATTACATCACTATATAACTCCTTTTATTTTGTCTCTTAAATCATAATGGTCAAGTGTGTGCACATCCGAACTAAAATGATTTAAGTTAAGTACAGCCTAGCACTTCCATAAATTCAAAAAAAAATAAATATTCGTCCTTGTGGATAGCACAACAAGACTAGATTGTTCAATTTTCTTGATAAGCATCAAATGTGATTAATTAACATCTTAAATATGCAATACTCGCCTTGTGGATAGCACAACAAGCTCATATTAAATATTTAATACTCTATTAATTTATCATGCTAGAAGGCGACGTTCGATATTCCAAATATCATTTGAACGCTTCGGACTTAATATTATTTCTTTGAGGGGTTTGTTATTATTTGTCTCATCTTGTTTAGCGCGCATGCACACACACACACACACACACACACACACACACACATATATATATATATATATATATATATATATATATATATATATAATACGCGTCATTTTATTAAACATGCGAAGCATGTTTGCATAAAATATAATATATATAATATTTAGCATGCAATATAGAATACTATATTCTACCCAGATTGATTATGGACTTTTATTCTAGTTTGGTTCACTAGAGCCACCAAGTGTACCAAAATGTCAAACCTAGGAGTGCAAGAATTTAAATTTAAATATAACTATTACATTTAAACCCGGGCTCCATACAAACGGGTCTTCACGCGCTCCTTGCTCCTTGGTCTCCAATTTCTTCAAGATAATTCTAACTATTTTTATTACATTAAACTATTTAATTAAAATAGAAACCTTGATCAGCAGTCAATGGGAAGTACATAGGAGGGAGATAGAATTTTACATCAAGAAAAAAAATTTAGAGAAGACGAGGTACACAGACCCCATTTAATAAAACCCATTCATTCAAGCATTCAACTAAAATAAAATCCAATCACATTGGTCAAATAGTCCATAATCAATCCCCATTTATTATCATACATATCACCATATATATCAATAAATAAATATTCATCTCATGAATTAAAACATTCCATATATATATGAGTATCATTTAATGGGCAATTTTAAATTGCATGAAATCCAATTTCAAGATTAAAATAAACTCTTTATTTTAATTATAAAATTATTTAGAATATAATATATAAATATATCATATATATATATATATATATATATTTGATATTACCGTATATATTATATATATTTATATAACGAATCAGGTTATATATATATATATATATATATATATATAAAATATAAATTAACATTTATTTTTTTAAAAGAAGTCACCTTCTTTTATTAAAAGAGTCCTGCAAGTTTATTAAAAGAGTCCTTTTCTGATGGGTCACATTCTTTTTGGAGTAAGAAAGAGACAACACATTTTCTTTGCAGAATTCAAGATTAGCACCCCAAAAAAAAAATTGTGATTCGTCCCCAAAAAAAATGTCATTTTTTTTTCTTAAAAAAAATAATTTTATACAATAAAATTATGTCCAATAAATTATTTTAAATACATACCCATATATATATGAAATCAAAAATAAATTAATAATTGTATAAAGGTTTGGCTCTGATGCCACTGTTGGGTTTTTACGAAATCGTGATGCAATCAAATTGCAAAAATTAGCGGAAGCATGATATATCAAAGTTTAAAAAAATTTCTACAAAACCATTACCCGGATCATCCTTTATGCAAATTATTAATTTAAAACGATAAATAAGAAGTTATGGAATCATACCCTTGTAAAACGAAGCTTCCACAGGTACGAGTTCAACTCCTTGTTCTTCGTGATCTCCTTGAATTTCCGAGTTAGATTCCTTCCTTTGATCAACGTTAGCCACCCAAGTGTTTGGCCTCTAGAGGTGATCCACCAAAGAAGATGAATTATCAAGAAGGAGGGTGGTTGGCTTAGTTTTCTATCCTCTATAGAAAAGGAGTACTCTCCAACAATTGGAATTGCCTCAACTGATATCTATTATAAGACTCCTCTTATATAGATATTGGTCAACCCTTCTAATCCTATTAGACATGGGATTTCTTTTAATTAATTAAACTCCTTTAATTAATTTAGGCTTCCCACCACATGGGGAATAATTAATTAAATTCATTTAATTAATTTGTCTCCTAATCTTATTAGGAATAAATGAGAGTACTAATATTAAATTAATTACTAAACTCCTTTAGAAATTAAAATAATAATAATTGTAATAATATTAATAAGACTCCTCTTATTAATTTATATTTCATATTTTCAAAATATTAAATAATAAACATTAAGCTATTTAATTTATTCTATCACTATAGATTAAATTAATTATACTTAATGCATTATTACGATTATGTCATTACCTTCTTAAATAATTATTCTTCCTTTTATGGTGTGACCCTTTAGGTTCTCTATATTAAACCGGTTGTGAATAAATCAATTAGAACAATTCTAATCTTATTTAAATAAATAAATTAAACTAATAGTCTATTTAAATAAATAATATTTATTCTACAATAGGGATAAGCCTCCCTAGCGATCAACGACTTTCCAAATAATATAGATTTCAACATTAATCATAAAAGAACTTGTGAGTAAATAGTTACCATACAATTCAATCCTTCCACCATACAATGTCCCAATTAAATATAAGACATGAATTTACTGTCAAGTCTTATTTTATTTAATTATATGTATTTCGATTAGAAAATGCACAACTCCAAATAATGCAAATTAGAAACTCCGTTCTAATTTCATTTTACCTTGGCCAAGGATTCCTGGGTTGTCATTTAACGAATCACATAGGACATATCTCCTCTTTTACTAGAGGTGGTAGATTCTTTATTGATTATTCATTATCTCCATATGTAACTTATTATACCCAAGCATACCCTTTTATATACCCTAAAGGACTTTAAGGAATAAGTCAAAGTATAATTCATTACATACAAGATACTATGATGATCTCAAGTCCAAGGATCACTTGTACTACTATCACATTAGGAATTCCTATTGACAGGCGAGTAAAACTCCATTAGGTATTCCATAGCGAGTCACGTTCAGTGAACTTATTCTCCAATAAACACCTACATACTTGCTTTAGTGTCTCCACACAAATGATCATGAGATCAATCATCCTCATCCAATGAGTAAGCAACATATGTACCAATCTATCCGAATTTACTAATCCCCTTTTTAGTAATCCCACGATTGGGAACTATTTTAGTTTTAGAGCTTTCTAAGAATTTAGATCTCATTAGCATGATCATCATCATGATTCTAAAAGTATTGCTTAAAACTATGGGTTATTTACATATTATAAAAATAGCACCATGTAGATAATTAAATGTCTTTAATAAATGAATATTTTATTAAAAAATAAATAAGATTGTTTACAAAGTACGTGCTTTATCATCATACATGATTGGCTTGTATGCACACTACTATCACTAGAAAACACACTATGTTCTGTTATGAACTTTTTCATCCAAACAGCTTCCTTTGCAGCTTCACTTGCAGCTATATACTCTGCCTCTGTCACTGAATCAACAACTGTTTGCTGCTTGGAACTCTTCCAACTCATTGTGCCTCCGTTCAAGGTAAAAACATACCCCGAAATAGATTTACTGTCATCTTGGTCCGTTTAAAAACTTGAGTCCGTGATGCCCTAGAGTTTTAATTGAGACACACCGTAGACAAGAAATATATCCTTAGTCATTCGTATGTACTTTAGGATATTCTTCACTGCCTTCCAGTGCTCTTCTCCTAGATTCCACTGATATCTGCTCGTTACACTAAGTGCATGAGCGACATCCGGTCTAGTACATATTATACCGTAAATGATAGATCTTATTGTAGAAGCATAAGGGATCTTACTCATGCGGTTTCACTCCTTAGGTGTCTTCGGTGCCTGTTTCTTGGAGAGATTTATTCCATGGCTCATCGGCATGAGACCTCTTTTGGAATCTTCCATGCTAAACCTCTTTAACAACGTATCAATGCGTTCCCTGGGATAAGCCGAGCATCCTTTTAGATCTATCTCTATAGATCTTTATCCCCAAAATATAGGATGTTTCTCCCAAGTCCTTCATGCAGAAGTGCTTAGATAACCAGATTTTAATCGATTGAAGCATAAGAATGTCATTCCCTATCAGTAATATATCATCAACATATAATACAAGGAATAAAACTGCGCTCCCACTAACCTTTTTGTACACACATGGTTCATCCTCGTTTTTGATAAAATCAAACTCTTTGACTGTCTCATCAAAACGAATATTCCATCTACAAGAAGCTTGCTTCAATCCATAAATGGATCCTTGCAGCTTACAGACTTGATTTGTTCCAACCTTTGAAATAAATCCCTCTGGCTGTGTCAAATATACATCATCCTCAAGTTTCCCATTGAGGAAAGTCATTTTCACGTCCATCTGCCTGATCTCATAGTCATTATAAGCTACAATCGCAAGCAAAATCCGAATGGACTTGAGCATAACTACTGGTGAGAAGGTTTCATCATAGTCAACTCATTGTCTTTGTTTGAAACCTTTTGCAACCAGTCGGGCTTTATAGGTCTCTACCTTGCCGTCCGCTCCAGTCTTTCTTTTAAAGACCCATTTACACCCAATAGGCTTAATGCCTTCAGGTGGTGAAACCAAAGTCCATACTTGGTTTTCATCCATGGAGTCCATTTCAGATTTCATGTCTTCAAGACATTTTCCTGAGTCTTTATTACTCATAACATATTCGTAATTCAATGGATCATCGTCATTCATGACGTGTACCTCATCGTCATCCTCTATGACGAATCCATACCTATCAGGTATCTTCGGTACTCTTCCAGATTTACGAATAGGGTGTGGTACAGTAGGTTCTTCCACTTGGTCAGGTACCCGACTTTGATCCGTTGTAATTTGCGGTTCTTGAACTTCTTCAAAATATATCTTACCCCTTCATAGATAAATTCCTTTTCCAAGAAGGCATCATATTTTGTAACAAACACCTTTTGATCAGTTAGATGATAGAAATAATACCCTATAATTTTTTAGGGTATCCCACAAATCTACACTTGTCGGATTTAGTTTGTAGCTTATCATTTTTAAACTTTTTGACATAAGCTGGACAACCCCAAGTCTTAACATGCTTAAGACACTACTACAAAACAGTAAATAGATGACACTTAATAGACAACATTTTTATAAAAAACGTTGTGGTATTTTTTTCCATAACGTTTTTAGAGAAAACGTTGTAGTTTAATATGGAAAAACGTTATGGATTCATAAGGGCCATTTTTTGATTTTAAATTTATAACATTTTTCTTAAAGAAACGTTGTCTATTAAAAAAACACGGAGGCTGTTAATCGCGAGCTACTACCTCTCGCTCTCTCTTCAATCAAATTACTCTGGTTCTTTTCTTTTCTTCTCTTCTCTTCATGCTCTCAGGTTGATTAGGGCTTATATCTGTTTACTGTGGTTCTAGAATCACAATCGAACAACGAGGAGAAAGGTTTATTAGCTCTCTTATTTTCACTTCATTCTCTATATTTCTGTCTCCTAGGGTTTCATAATATCCGTTTACTTTGTGTTTTGAAGTGTGATGAAGAAACGCAAGGCTGCTGCATCTGATTCAAAAGCGAAGAAAGTGAAGGCGAGCAAGAACTTCGGTGCTCTGAAGCGTCCTCCTAGTGCTTTCTTTGTCTTCATGTGAGATCTAATTTCGACTTCTCTTCAAAGAGATTTGTTTTTGGTGTATAATTATCACTACTTTTTAATTTCTGATGGTGATGATTTGACAGAGAGGAGTTTAGGAAGACATACAAAGAGAATTTTCCTGAAAACAAATCGGTTGCTGCTGTAAGTTCTTTTAGGCTTCTTTTATACGCGTTTTGGTTATGTCTAATATTTCATTTACATTTGTTTGGTTGCTGAGAAAGTGTGTGAACCGAAAAGAAAAAAGTACCGAGTTATAGTTCTGAAAATATGAACTCAACTCTATTAATTTGAGCTTTAGTAACTTTCTGTTTACATGATTGATTGATATTAATAATTAGCTCTGAATAATATCTTAGCAACTGTATCGAACAGAGAGAGTTTGTGAATTTGAAATTATGTTATGAGTTTTGTGAGTTTCAGGTTGGAAAAGCTGGTAGCTAGAAATGGAAATCATTGTCTGAGTCTGTAAGATCTTCTACTTCATAATGCAATTAATTAAACTGTTATTACAATTGTTAATGAAGTGAGGATATCAATTGTTGGTGAAGTTTGTCAATCCGATCTATTGTTTTTGAGATCTGAGGTTGAACTGGAGTTCTTATTTTGTTGATTTTCTAGTATCCAATCTATAATTATAAACAATATGGGTGAAATAGACTTAGGTGATTCATGTTGTACACAATTGTTATGCATTATATGTTATGACATTGAATGACTTTGAGGAGAGAGCTGCACTTGAAGCCAAATACCAGAAACTTTATGAACCTCTGTACACTAAGGCAAGAAGTGCTGCAAGTTTGTTATTGAATAAAAGCATCATATGTATTCTCCAATTTCTTATTCAATATGATTTCTCCAATTTCTTATTCAATCACATCTTTGAATAATAATTTCAGAGATACGAAATAGTGAATGGTATTGTCAAAGCTGAAGGAGTTAAAAGTGAAAATGCAATGGACTAGGAAGAAGATAAAGATAAAGGTGAATAACTCATCCAAAGATAGTCAATACTTACCAAGTTCATTATTATAGTATTTTTTCTTTGTAAGCAGTAAGCTCTTGTACAGTGCTTCACAAAGAAAGATTGAAGCTTGGGAACTTTAATCTGAATGTTGATCTCTCAATTTTCCCTTGTTAATCTCTCATGAAACTTCCAAAGCTATAAGGAGTATACCAGGTGTGCAGTATAATATATCTGTTAGGCTTTTATTTTCATTTTTAGCATAGAATTTGAAATTTAGAGGGTGTTTATGTTTGGTATTTATACACATTTCTTAAATTGAGCTCATACTTTTACTAGTAGTTTCTGAAGCATTCCGTATTTTAGGTGCTTCTGCTTTATACTGAAACAATACATTTCAAATCCTTTATGAGAAAAGCTCTATGTTCTTTTTTCTAGCATGTTTCATTTAAATTGCTTGCTAGAGCCTGTTTATAAACACTAACAAAAAGGGATATTTCCGACGGAATATTCCGTCGAAATTAAGGATAATCCGTCGAGGTTATGCTTATTTTCGACGGAATATTCGGTCGGATATAATCACATCGAAATTTAGTCCGCCGATCTTTCAGTCGGGGATAATTAAACTCGATGGAATTATCCTCGACCGAATATTCAGTCGAAATTATTTTATGTTCGACTGAATTTAATCCCTCGAGGATAGTCCGTCGAGGATAACTATGACATATGGCAGGCTGTCTAAAATGGATAGGGTCTTAAATTCGACGGAATTTCATCGATCTTAACCACTATTTCGTCCAGAATAGTAGTGCCACGTGGCAACTGACCAAAATGGTAACGGTTTAATTCTGATGGAAATCCGTCGAGGTTAGCACTATTCCTTTGAGAATAGTGTAATTTTTTTTAATGTTTTATTTGTTTTTGCAATAGCCAGGGATTTAACCCACATCTTTTAATTTGTACATGTAAACCTGTTCATTTTTTCCCAACAGCACATACACAAGCTAACAATATGGCCAACATGAATCCCATTAATTTAAACTAAACATGTCAAAAACATAAACAAAACTAAAGTAAAAATGAGAAGTAACTAAATGAGATGAATTACAATTAACTTAATAAGGCCCAGTAACATGAATTACAATTACCAAGGCCAACAATATGTCAAAAACCAACTAAATGAGAAGAAAAAATGTCAAAAACATCCTATTAATTTAAACTAAAGTATATCACACATCCCATTAAGCTAAACTAAACTAAATGTCAAACCGCAACAAAACTAAAATAAAGAGATATTTCAAACTAAAGTAATAACAAGGTTTAAACTACAATACGTCAAAATAATGTAAACTACAAAATAATGTAACTCAAAAGAAATTAAACTAGGTCAAAAATAATGTAAACTACAAAAGAATGTAAACTAAGTCAAGCTAGTAAAGCCCCCGGTGTGAGGAGGGTCATCAGGCGGGCGTCGACGCTGCTCTGGAGTCTGAAAATCGCAGTCATCGTCATCCCGCTCGTCACCCTGTTGATATAATATAATGTAACTCATTAGTCCATATATATGATATAGTTAAAGATAACTAAATGAAAATTAAATAACATGCAGAATATACACTTGAATTTAAAACGAATAGTATACCTGAGTAGTCGAGGGCTGACTCAGCATCGGCCCAAACGCGTCCATGTGTAAGGTAACTACCATTCGAACAATCTCGTCGCATATCGCGGCGAACTGCTCTGGAGGGATACCCGTACTCTCGGCGGTGGCACCAGCTGCAACGTCCTGCGCAAGCTGATGGAGGCGAGCACGGCTGAGCAGGTTCTGATGACAGAACAACGGATCAGGACTCAAACCTCTCCGAGACTGCAGCCATAACCCGCTGGAACAAAGCATCGTTTAAGCCATCGCCTGTATGTGATGGTCCCACGGGTGCTTTCGGACGCAGACACTGGCTAGAGCCTACAAAAATAAATATAACATGCATAATATTATAAGTTTACTTTATTCATAAATAATAAATAAACTAAAATATTATACTTCGTCGGTAAATTGTGGAAAATTGGCATCAAAATTCTTCCATTCATCTCCATCTGCTGGGTGAGTAAGCTGACCAGGGACGACATCCCTTGTCCTATGCCAACGCATACTGGGTGCAGTGTGCGAAGACATCAATAGCCACTGCAACCTCGGCGCAAGAGAAAAGTACCGTAATATCTTCTTCGGAACATGTTTCTCCTTTCCCCCACGTTTTGTGATCTTGTACCGAGGCAAATTGCATATATTACATTGAACCTTATCTTTGTCCTCCCCATAGTATAACATACAGTCTTGCTCACAAGTATCGATCTTCTCATACTCGAGATTCAACCCCTTTAACCATCTTCTTCACTTCATAGTAACTCGGAATTGGCTTATGGTCGACTGAATCCATTCCGTCGGGGCTATTTCAGTCGGAAATAACCTATTTTCTTGTAGTGAAACCTGAACACAGGATTAAAGTTTAATTGCCCAAATTGGAAATGTTGAAGGGGAAAAAGAAAAGAAAGTCACTCCTAAAACATAATACTACCTCTGTCCCATATTTATTGCCACGCATCTTTTAGTTTTTGTAGCATAAATTTTAAGATGTCTCAAAACATATTTAAATATTATATATTTTGAAAATACAGAATATAGTTAATAATATAACATTTGTATATACTATAAAAAATATAAATGTATAACATATGAATATATTTTTAGCATGTCTTAAATTTTGTACCACAATCACTAAGATTTGTTGCAATAAATCTGGGACAGAGGGAGTATTGACTGCATATACTAATAAAAGAAAGCAAAACTAAGCAAGTGTATAAATCAGAGATTTTCTTCTAGTGAATCTTACCCAAATTTGGCTCCAGGTAAGTTTTGTTCATAATTTTTTTTATGTTGTATTGTTTTTTTTTCGTTTCCCGGTCGATATTTTTGGCAACTTAGTGGTTTTCTATTCCTCATTAAATCTTTTCTGTTAGCATGGTAAATATAAGCAATTGCCATTAACTTTTGGCAGGGTATTAATGCCTTGTATGAAGCAAAGTTCATTAATGTATGTATTTAACTTTCCACTTGTGATGGTATGGAGCTGTAACAAAATTTCTATTTGATTCCAATTATTTCCAGAGAATTGTTCAGGTCAGACAAATTTGTTTAGTCCAACTGTTTGTGTTTGTGTTTCACCAAAAACTTGTTTGTTGGGCGCTGACATGTAAATTTTTTAATAATGGTACTTAGATTATTCTGTATTTGTTGTATGACTTTCTTTATGAATTGTTGGGGCTTAGGTGCTATTTCTTTTACTTAGGTACTACCTCCGTCTCATAATAAGTGTTTTTTAGCTAAAATTACATATACCAATACACAAGTTAAAATAGCAAAAATACTCTTAATATACTTTCTTTGTTTTGTTTGAGACTTTTTTATTGTCTTTTGGTCTCTCTTTCTCTTTCTTCAACCTTTCAACTTTCCAATAAATACGCAATAAATATCATTGGTTGCATAAGGGCACATATGAGAAAATATTATAAAAATTGTATTGGAATTCTAACACATCACTTATTTTGGAAAAAAATATTAAACCTAAAAAATCACTTATTGTGCGACGGAGGTAGTATAATTTTTCAATTTAAATTATGTCATTTGTCTTTTGTTAATGAATTTGTGTACAAGTGCACATTTTCTAAATGCTAATTTATTCAATTTCTTCATGATTTTGATGTGCACAATGTTGTGAACAAGTATTAATGCCTACAACTTGGAGGAAGTCTTGTCACCGAAGATCTCTGATAATGTTAGACTAATAATTAATTATGCCAATATTTTTAGCCGTCAATTTAGATGTTTTCATATAAAAATTACTGACTCCTTAATATCAGAAATGATACTACACGTTAAAATTTGAATCATCCGAAGGGTAAATATCCTGTGTTGCTATCTATTGATGGGCATCCACTTATGGTAAACCTTACTCATTTAATGGGAATTGCCATGAAAGCTCAAACACCTTCACTAATCCATGACCAAAGTTTTCAGTATGTGCTACCATTATTCTAATTTAGGAGTCACAGGGGTCCTTGCCAAGTGGTTTATCACATTCTCGAGCTTCTTCATGTTACCATGTCCTGCATTAGTTTACCTAATCAAGATTCATTTTCGAATAATTTTAGAATTTTATTATTTCTAATGTGGTCCAAGCTTTGGATCCTTTTCTCTTCTTTTTCCTCCGCTAGATTTCATATTATGTTTGATACCAAGGTAACATAGGATAATTTCTTACATATCTAAATTGAAAGAAGAAGACATATTATATGGTTGGTTTCCCATTCTAACACCACCATGACGTATTAGTGAACATGTTCACATGCACTTGCGTTTACAGGTGTGCTCTTTTTAGCTGTATTGTCGTAGTAATGATCCAAAAGGTAGCTTGTAATTGACTGTCTTCTGACGATGAAAATGCTGTGTTTGTTGAATTTTTTTTTATTGACATGTACATATCACAACCTCTAATTAGATGACTACACAATTTTTTGTTTAGTAGTATTTTTCTCTGCCCTGTAATATTTTTCTACACAACCTGTATTGTCTTTGATACTTGATGGTTTACTACTTAATTCCATTGTGCTTCAGTTATTTGGGGTTAAGTGAATATTGGCATCAATAACTGCTATAGCGAGGAACAACAGTGTGGCTACTTGTAAGGCTATTCTGCAAGCTTGATACATGCTGATGTACTGGATGAAAGTGACATGCGGAGAGGTTAGAATTTAGATATATGTGTAAGGTACTGTAACAACCCGGATTTTTAATAATTATTATAATAAGAATTTAATAAATAAAATTCTTATTACGAGATGTTTTGAATTTGAATATATGTTATATATGGTGAAATATATGATGTGGTGTGAATATAGAATATATATATATTCATATGTTGGAGGAATGAGATTTAGTAGTTAATTTATTTTAACTATTAAAGAAAGAAAATGAAATTGTTTGAAAAGGGAAGTAAGTTAATTTAATTAAGTTGGAAGTTATATTATTGAATAATATAATTTGTTGGTTATACCTTGTTGGCTATGAAAATGCTTGAATTAAATTCATGAATAACGTGAGTAATTCACTTAATTTAAATTGTGAATTAATATAATTGTTTTAATAAAATGAGAAGGTAATATATTGCATAAAAATGTACTACGTTAATGTATTACGATAGTGAATTTCGTAAATAGTAAAATATTTATTAAATGAAATAAATATTTTAGTTGAAATATTTATAGAATAAAATGAATATTCGATGAAAATTATTAGAGAATAGTTTATTTAAGTACGATATTATTGATTAAATGATTTTATAATCAGTGCGTATTTTATTACGCTAATGGAATGAAAATAGTCTAATTTAACTAAATAATTAAATTAGAGGATTAATGATTTGTTAAACAAATTATAATTGTATTAGCTAATTAAATATTGTATTGGCTAAATAAATATTATAATTTAATTGAGTAATGTGTGACATGAGTACTATAGGATAAGAGAATTATAAAAATAAAATAAAAAGGGTTTTAAGGTGTGGCAACCAAACAAGGTCTTATGACCTGTGATATATTGTAACTGCTGAGACCCTTAATTTATTTGAGTGTAAACCGTTTGTCAATTTTTATGTTACGCATTATTTTGCTAAGTCTAAATAACAGAGAGGAAGGGGAGCCTTATAGAGGGTTTGAGAGAGAAAGAAATTTTCTGTGGATTAAGAAAAGAAAATCCTGAGAATTAAGAGGGGAGAAGAGGTGTAATCAAGGTTTTCTAGTCATCTTCTAATCAATCTAAAGAAGAAATCTAAGGTAACAACATACTGGAGGAAAAAGTCGCGTAACACGCTGCCAGGGGCGCAGCTGCGCTGCCCCCAAGGCTGGTTGGGGCGCAGCTGCGCCGGGAGGAAAGTCAGTCCGGGACTGTTGTGACCTCCTGTGGTAAAATAGTCATAACTTATTCATACGAACTCCGATTGAGGCGATTCAAGATGATCCGAAATGAGCACGAGTATACCTACAACTTTTGTTTTTTAAGTTTTTTAATTTGAGGTCAGTATCAGGGGTCAAAATGGTTATTTTTGGGACTGATGTGTTTTTGGAGGCAATCGGGGGGCGTCGGGCATGCACGTATGCACATGTAATGCTCCCGACCATGTAAAATGATGTTCTAACTTCCATAACATGACTATTATGTATTATAATGATACTTAACATTAACCTTGAGTATTATACAAGTCGTATGGGCGTGCTAAGCGTGCGCAAATGCGTGTCGTTTGTGGGTTCGAATAAGCAAGTTTGACGTACGAAAGTGAAAGCGTCGCAGCACCGTAACGAGTGTGTATGGCCTTGTTTAATATTATGTTTTCAATAAGAATGAAACATTATAGAGTAATGTAACCCAATATTGGAGCATGCAAAGCACATGCAAAAGAGGCGAGTTAGGCGTGTGACGTATAAACGTCGAAACGCCGTGTAATGTGATAATATACTTAAATAGTGTTTCAATTGTAATGTAACGAACATTATTATATATGAAATGTGGTTAATATAAAATCAATAGGTAGCCCTAGCAGGACTTAAACACTTGAATGAATTTCGAATATTACTAAGAAAAGAAATATAGTGATATATAAGTCGATAGTTAACATAATCAAATTGAACATTGTGTATTTATAATAGGAAGGGTTATGAGATGTAGAGTAAAGTTTACATTACAACTAATATGCTTTTCTATGTGACTAATAGTTGATGTGCATGATTATATAATTATGTAGGGCACGTGAAGTGCAGATATCTGTAAGCTGTTAAACTGTACATTATTGGTAAACAACGATCAAGGCAAGTCTTTCAGTTCCTATTTTCTACGTGCACTTGATGATGAACTGTTTTAAATATTTTTGCAAAGAGCATGATATGTTGTATATATGTTTTAAGCATGAAATGTTAAAGTCAATTTATGACTACATTGATTGATTAAAGAATGTTGATTGAGTAAGGAACTCAATCTTTATATTTGTTATGTGAAGTAAAGTATGTATGCCATGTTACTTTAATTATTATGAGATGTATGTTGAGCATGCATTTATGTGCTATGTGATGCATGAAAGCTGTTAGATTTTGCTGAGCTGTCGAGCTCATTCTTGCAAATAATCACTTTTGCATGTTAAGGATTCAAGGTAACGCTATGTGCTACTTGAAAGAAATGAATCAGAAGTAATGCATGAAGATTTATATACTTTGGCTGAATTGTTATTATTTTGGACCCTGTTTAAGGTTTCAGATAATGTATTTGATAATGTATGGTTAACAGATGTTGAGTTGTAAAGTTTAAATTTTACCAATGTATAAGGGTTATTGAATGTGGTTGTAAGGTTTAGTTTATAATAACTCTGACGAAGCGATTCATGAAATAAAGTTGAATCAAAGTTATGTAATGATAAAGGTTGAGATTCAGGGATAATAAAGAAGGAATAATATAAAAGTTTTAAATATTCCGTATTTTTAGTGATTGTATCATTTATTAATGATGTAAAGCCTGAATAAGGATGTATTGTTAACGACCGATGTCGAGAGTTGTATTGTATGAATTTTGGGGTCGTTACAGTTGGTATCAGAGCTGATAGGTTATACACCTTAGGTAAGAGTACCTTGGGCTATGACCTTAGAGAATGAGAAGTTAAGTTACGTATAACGAAAAGGTGATTCCTTTCACATACGTAAAAGTATAGGATGAGTTAAATCCTAAAAATGTTATAAGAAGAAGATGATAATAACGAGGAATAAAACTTGAATAAAATGTTGACTTTATGAACGAAGTTGGAAATTCTTAAAAGAGGAGTTGTTAAATAAACAAGAGGATTTAAAGAAGAATCCCGAAGAGATATGAAGATTAGAATCAGGAGTTACCTAACTCCAATAATAAAGATGCCGAATAACGATGAATAAACAAAGTCTATAATATTAAAAGCGTAAAGGAAATCATGATATGACATGATGATAGGTAAAGATAAGAAGTTTTTAAAACAAAACGATAATGAGATAAGAAAGAATCATAAGGGAGATGATTATAGAATAAGGTCACGACGTGATCTTTTAAAGTTGAAAGACAGATGGTCAGTAATGATTGAATAGTTATAGTTTGATGCTATAACGAGAATGTACTATGATATAGTACGAGATTAACTCACGAGGAGTTATAAATGATGAGATGCGGAAAATTCGTATCGAGTAAAGAGCAAGTTATGAGCAAGATAGAGTTAGGTGGGATTTCAATTAAAGAATCATGTGATGGCTGAGTTGTACAAACCTTTGTATGTGCGAGAGTTTTGTGCTTGCAGTTAGTTTATCACATTGATAATCATTGGAATGTTGGTGTCGCGCTATCAATGTATATGTGGTGAAAAGGTGATTCTTTTCTCATGTGTATATTTGATAGTTAGAGACTATTAAATATAGTAAGATGTTATTAGGATTAAGTGCGAGTTCTTAAAACTCATGCTTATGGTAAGTTCATGACTCATAATCATATGGTATGTTTGGAACTCCTCAGCGAATGGACGCCTATGGTCTGACTAGGAAGTTCTTAAACTCATATTATTGTGGAAAGTTCCTGACTTCCAAAGTGTGGAAAGTTTGATGAACTATACTAGGAATAGAAAGGTTATGGTGTAGGAAGCATTGATGTTGTTTAAGGTTGATAGAATGATTAAGTAATGATGGAGTAAAGATTTAATTGATGGAGAAAGTTTTATATTCTAAATCTCCTAGCTTTGATAGATTTTCAAAATTTATTGACTTCGTACTGATGTTGCATTTCTGTTTTCTTGAAAAATATTGGATCAAATGATGGAATCAATGAATTTTTTTTAAAATAGTGTTATTATTCACATGCCTATGCTAATTGCTTCAGCTAGACAAAAATAATTTTAAATTTTCAAAATGTATTTTATGTGTTCTATGCATCATATGATATGGTGTAGAGACAATAATCGAGAAAGTTATCAATGCAGTTAAACCTAGTATTGGATGTGATCGTATGATCGTCAGCTCACTATGGTATGATGTAGTATGACGACGTCATGTAATGACGAAATCCTCAACGTACCATTATTACGGTACGGTATCAGGATATTATGAAAAAATTCATTTATTTTTAGTTTCCTTAAACTATAAAAAAAGGGGATTTATTTACTTTTAGTTTCTTTAAATAAAAAAAAAAAAAAAATTTGAGTTGGTTAAAGATATATATATATATATATATATATATATATCTCGATTAATGTCCGAGTTATTGCTAGAAGTCTATGCTACTTGATTCAGCTAGACGAATATTGAAAGAGGTTCATGAAATTCAAGCGTTCTTTGTCAAACTATACCAAACCAAATTATTTTGGTGGGGATTCAAATGTTAAGAAGCTGAGGTGAACAACCTTGTAAAAGGGGACATGTTATCAGAGACAATGGTTCCGAAAGTTACGCATATAGTCGTTACGATATTAAGATGCAATACGTTGTGCATGACGTAGGGGTACGATAGGCTGATCACCTAGAGTACTTGCAGAGAGTGTTTTCAGTCTGTGTGATTGCTAAATATTATGTTAAAGATGGTTTACAGTGGTGATGCACTATTAAACCTGGAGAAGAGTTCAAGGTCTTATGACCCCTCAGCATGAGTTGGAATCTTTTAAATTTCTGTTATTCATATTGCTTCCCAATTATTGAGCACTTGTGGAAGATTCTTATTATTCTGAAGGTGAAGGTAGTAAGAATGATATTCCTTAGAAAGAAATAGTTGTAGAACACAACAAGTTAGAGAATAAGATTAATGTAAAATCTACTTTGATAGATTGAATGAATGAAGATTTATATTAAAATTTCAAGGGCGAAATTCTTAAAAGAAGGGGTGAATGTGATAACCCGAACAACTATAGATGGTGAATTACGAAGTATATGAATTCTATGAATAGAATATATAGTAATGATCCTTAGAAAGGAAATGAACGAGGTAAAGAATATATGATTGTGTTTAAATTGAAGGTTTTAAAATAAAACCTAAAATTTGTTGAAGAAATGAATGTAGTAGGAAATATAAAACCTATACTAAGGTAATGTGTTAAAGTTATTCAACGATAAATGTTTTTAAAGAGATTTGATGAAAACCTGAGTAAGGTAGGGTTTCGGTGATTTCGAGGACGAAATTCTTATAAGAAGGGAAGGATGTGACAACTCGAATTTTTAAAAATTATTATATTAAGAATTTAATAAATAAAATGCTTATTACGAGATGTTTTGAGTTTGGATATGTGTATATATGTGTTATATATAGTGAAGTATATGATGTGGTGTGAATATAGAATATATATATATATATATATATATATATATATATTCATATGTTGGAGGAATGAGATTTAGTAGTTAATTTATTTTAACTATTAAAGAAGAAAAATGAAATTGTTTGAAAAGGGAAGTAAGTTAATTTAATTAAGTTGGAAGTTATATTATTGAATAATATAATTTGTTGGTTATACCTTGTTAGCTATGGAAATGCTTGAATTAAATTCATGAATAATGTGAGTAATTCACTTAATTTAAATAGTGAATTAATATAATTGTTTTAATAAAATGAGAAGGTAATATATTGCATAAAAATGTACTATGTTAATGTATTACGATAGTGAATTTCGTAAATAGTAAAATATTTATTAAATGAAATAAATATTTTAGTTAAAATATTTATGGAATAAAATGAATATTCGATGAAAATTATTAGAGAATAGTTTATTTAAGTACGATATTATTGATTAAATAATTTTATAATCAGTGCGTACTTTATTACGCTAATGGAATGGAAATAGTCTAATTTAACTAAATAATTAAATTAGAGGATTAATGATTTGTTAAACAAATTATAATTGTATTAGCTAATTAAATATTGTATTGGCTAAATAAATATTATAATTTAATTGAGTAACGTGTGACATGAGTACTATAGGATAAGAGAATTATAAAAATAAAATAAAAAGGGTTTTAAGGTGTGGCAACCAAACAAGGTCTTATAACCTTTGGTATATTGTAACTGCTGAGGCCCTTAATTTATTTGAGTGTAAACCGTTTGTCAGTTTTTATGTTACGCATTATTTTGCAAAGTCTAAATAACAGAGAGGAAGGGGAGCCTTATAGAGGGTTTGAGAGGTAAAGAAATTTTCTGTGGATTAAGAAGAGAAAATTCTGAGAATCAAGAGGGGAGAACAGGAGTAATCAAGGTTTCATAGTCATCTTCTAATCAATCTAAACAAGAAATCTAAGGTAACAACACACTGGAGGAAAAAGTCGCGTAACATGATGCCAGAGGCGCAGTTGCGCTGCCCCCTAGGCTGGTTGGGGCACAGCAGTGCCGGGAGGAAAGTCAGTCCGGGACTGTTTTGACCTCCTGTGATAAAACAGCCATAACGTTTTCATATAAACTCTGATTGTGGCGATTCAAGATGATCCGGAACGAGCACGAGTATACCTACAACTTTCGTTTGTAAGTGTTTTAATTTGAGGTCAGTATCAGGGGTCAAAATGGTCATTTTTGGGACTGATGTGTTTTTGGAGGCAATCGGGGGGTGTCGGGCATGCACGTATGCACATGTAATGCTCCCGATCATGTAAAATGATGTTCTAACTTCCATAACATGACTATTATGTATTATAATAATACTTAACATTAACCTTGAGTATTATACAAGTCGTATGGGCGTGCTAAGCGTGCGCAAATGCTTGTCGTTTGGGCGTTCGAATAGGCAAGTTTGACGTACGGACGTGAAAGCGTCGCAGCGCCGTAACGAGTGTGTATGACCTTGTTTAATATTATGTTTTCCATAATAATAAAACATTATAGAGTAATGTAACCCAATATAGGAACATGCAAAGCACATGCAAAATAGGCGAGTTAGGCGTGTGACGTATAAACGTCGAAACACCGTGTAATGTGGTAATACACTTAAATAGTGTTTCGATTGTAATGTAACAAACATTATTATATATGAAATGTGGTTAATATAAAACCAATATGTAGCCCTAGTAGGAATTAAACACTTGAATGAATTTCGAATATTACTAAAAAAAGAAATATAGTGAGATATAAGTCGATAGTTAACACAATCAAATTGAACATTGTGTATTTATAATAGGAAGGGTTATGAGATGTAGAGTAAAATTTATATTACAACTAATATGCTTTTCTATGTGACTAATAGTTGATGTGCATGATTATATAATTGTGTAGGGCACGTGAAGTGCAGATATCTGTAAGATGTTAAACTGTACATTATTGGTAAACAACGATCAAGACAAGTTTTTTAGTTCCTATTTTCTACGTGCACTTGATGATGAACTATTTTAAATAGTTTTGCAAAGAGCATGATATGTTGTATATATATTTTAAGCATGAAATGTTAAAGTCAATTTATGACTACATTGATTGATTAAAGAATGTTGATTGAGTAAGGAACTCAATCTTTATATTTGTTATGTGAAGTAAAGCATGTATGCAATGTTACTTTAATTATTATGAGATGTATGTTGAGCATGTATTTATGTGCTATGTGATGCATGAAAGCTGTTAGATCTTGCTGAGCTGTCGAGCTCATTCTTGCAAATAATCACTTTTGCAGGTTAAGGATTCAAGGTAACGCTATGTGCTACTTGAAAGAAATGAATCAGATGTAATGCATGAAGATTTATATACTTTGGCTGAATTATTATTATTTTGGACCATGTTTAAGGTTTCAAATAATGTATTTGATAATGTATGGTTAACAGATGTTGAGTTGTAAAGTTTAAATTTTACCGATGTATAAGGGTTATTGAATGTGGTTGTAAGGTTTAGTTTATAATAACTCTGACGAAGCGATTCATGAAATAAAGTTGAATCAAAGTTATGTAATGATAAAGGTTGAGATTCAGGGATAATAAAGAAGGAATAATATAAAAGTTTTAAATATTCCGTATATTTAGTGATTGTATCATTGATTAATAATGTAAAGTCTGAATAAGGATGTATCGTTAACGACCGATGTCGAGAGTTGTATTGTATGAATTTTGGTGTCGCTACAGGTACAATTGAGATCTTTGTGTTACTTCTCTGTGTCCAATAAAATTATATGCATCTTTTAGTTCTGTCCAAAATATAATTGAACTTTTATATTTTCTTTTGGTGGTGATGTTATTACCAAACCAGTGAGATTTTGATCAGTTGGTTTGAGCTGCATAATATGGTTGAGCATGGTTGGAAATCAAGCCTGTTTAAATGTGTCCTATTTACCAAAACAAAAATACGTGGCATGGCGAGACTGAGGTGGAGGGTTTAGCCTATAATACAGATGATTCTACATAATTGAATATCTAGATCGAACTTTATCTTTCTCTGTACTCTTTTTTTTGTGCGCAAGCGTCTATAATCTAAATAAGAGTTACATTTGAAGGATATATACATAAATATGTGTACAAGTAGTCTAGGTAGATCTCTTCAAGTGCACCCTTCAATAATGACGATCACGGGTTTCTATCTTTATACTTGTATATGTGAAATGAAAAGACTTCTTACTAGTCTTTCAAATGTGTATTAACTGATTTTTATCTCATCTTGACACCATAGCTCGTGTTGGGCCGTGTGATTATTTGGGCCGGTCAGGTCCTACTCCTTTTGGGCTTTCCGGGTCAAACCCGTTTTTATTCTTAGAGTAGTGGGCTGTTATTTAAATTGGTGACTCAAATAAGGCTTAGGTTAATGGTTTATGGAGTGGACAGGTGGCTACTTGTGGGTCCACTATCTCAGCTAATATGGATTAGCCGTAATCTATAATATTAGCAGGCGGCTGATTGATTGGCTTAGCCTTCCTCATTAATGAGGACTTGACATAATATTGACTTAGTGGGAAACAAGAATTTGATAAAGCCTGCATGAAATAAGATGACATCAGCATAGAGGTGACATGCAAGGTGGTGAGATAATATAAGTATACAGAGCATTATACAAAGGAGGTAACATAACATTTTACTCTACCAGACACTAGAGCACACAACCTCCATTGTTAATCCTTTTTTCGGCTTGTGCTTATTTTCACATCGGAGCGATCCCCGGCGGCCCAAGCCGTCGAGATCCGGTGCTGGCGTGTTTATTGTGCAGGGTTAGACGCGCTTTTGGTGATTGAGGCGCGTGGCAAAATCTTGGCGTTAACATTGGCGCTAGAAGGAGGGCTTTTCTAGTGATTCTGGTTTTCAATCACAATTATTCAACGTCCTACATCAGAAGTTATGGAGTATAGTAAGACGGTTGTAGTTGAAGGGCAGCTCTCTGCTGCAAGTTCTTCTCAACAGAGGGTTTCTGTAAAAGATAGGTTGGGTCCTTCAAAGAATGTTCATGAAAGGCTCGGGTCATAGGATTTTCCAGAGAGGTCACGTGCAAGAGATCATGGTGATGCTAAAAGGAAGTTATTCGTTACTACCAGTAAAAGACCTGTTAAAGATCGAAAAAGGGTAGAAGGCACATTGCTTAGAACCCAGTACCAAGAAAGACCGGTGGATAAGGCATCTACTTTAGCAAAGATGGCACAAGAAACTGACATGGCTCTGAAGGCACTTCTGCAACAAAGGGAGGAGATTGCTAAACAGATGATTCTTGTGGTTGAGTTGGAAGGTGGAGCATCCAGTTACACTCAACCCAAAGAGCAGGGTAGATCTTTGGATAAGCAAACAAGGGGTGATGAAAATTCTAGACATTCAGAAAATAGCTTTCAGATCCGTTCTCCTACCGGAAGTGAAGAAAGACGTCGTATTCCCGAAGATCTGAGGAGGACATCTCGCCATGAGGACTCTCGGGGTGAAGGTAACGACAGGAGACGAAGCAGATCAAGGGGACGCTCTCTTGAGGCTTCTAAGAAGGCACCTCGTATTGAATATTATTCTTAGTATAGTGAAGAGGATAGTAGCAGAAGCCGATCAAGTGGTCATTCTCTGAGAAGTCTGAAGAGGGACACACCGCCCTTTGGATTCTCGCTTCAGCAGAATTGATCGTAAGAAGAAGAGTTCCTCAAGGGAGAAGTACTCCCCGAAGAGGGAAGTTTCGCCAAAACCAAACCCGAAGCCAGAAGGAGTTGAACGTTTAGCCCAAGAGCTCAAAGAACTTCGGAAGCAATTGGCCGAAGTTTAGCAAGGGAAAGAGACTTCGGGAAAGAAGGTATCTCCCTTCTTTACAGAAATCCTTCGGGAGAAGGCCGATCCTTGGCTCAGGAGATCCATAAGACCACAGCCAGGCGTTTGAAAGGTTGATGGATTATTACGACTATTCGGATGCGGCAAAGTGTCAGACCTTTGGGATGACATTGAGAAAAGATGCAAGGTAGTGGATGGGGACTTTAGCTTCGGACTCGATCTCATCATGGGCTGATATGTGTGACAAGTTCCATGCTCTATTCGGTAGCAATAAGAGAAGAGGGAAACCAACGGGGTCGTTGGCACAGGTTAGGCAGTATTCGAATGAGACTCTGGGTCAGTATGTGAAAAGATTCAGAGAAGCGGTGGGGCTAGTGTTAAATCTCAACGATCTTCAGGCTGTGGGGTTATTTTAGAACGGCTTAGATTTGGTGAAGTCTAAAAATTTGGTAAAAAAGCTGATGTTCAATCATCCGAAGA
The DNA here is from genome assembly GCA_020205555.1 of Panax stipuleanatus. NCBI lineage: Eukaryota > Viridiplantae > Streptophyta > Magnoliopsida > Apiales > Araliaceae > Panax > Panax stipuleanatus. The sequence goes on from CM035122.1 coordinate 25,268,393, forward strand.
GCTTTGCCGAAGCGTTTGAAAAGGCAGAAAGGTTTGTAGTGGTTGAAGAGGCAATGAACAGCCTGAAGCGTGGTTCTACAGAGAAGGCAAAGGACAAAGATAAGGAGAAATTCGATGGCAGTCATAAGAAGAGTGGTGGCAACAATGATCGATTTGACAGTAACCAGAGGAGGTATAATAGCAATTGGGTACCAAGAGGAGATTGTCCGCCTGTTCCCGGTCCGAAGGTGAATAAGGTATATACTCAACTTAACACAGATCGGGTTACTATTCTGGAGCGGATAAAGGACCAGCCTTATTTCAAGCCACCTCAGGGTAACCTTAGACCCGGAGGTGGGAATTCTCATAGGTATTGTGACTATCATCGGGCGACTGGACATGATACGAATTTCTGTTGGGACTTAAAAGAGTTCATTGAAAGAAAAGTTCAAAGTGGAGCTCTAGTTCAGTATGTGGCGGGTTGAGAACAACCAAGGGAGCAGCCGAGGAATAGGGTTCCTACTCAGGCAGCCCAGCCAGAACAGCCAGCTCAGAATCAGCAGGCGCGACACGTTGTAGATGTGATCACTGGGGGTAACTTTGGTAAGTTTGCTGGGAAGAAGCGTCAAGGCTATCTAGATTCAGTAATGGTGGTGACGGGTAAGCCTCTGAAAGCTGAGAGGGCGTATCCAGGGGCGGTTATCTCCTTTACAGATGATGATTTCCCTTCAGAACCAATCGAACTGCATGAAGGAGCTCTGGTGATTACTGCGTAAGTGGGTTCGGTGGACATGAAGAGGATGATGATAGACAATGGGTCTTCAGTGGATATTCTGTACGCACATGCATACCATAGGATGCCGTTGGATGGTTAGAAGATGGAAATTGGGCAGGAGGCTTCTTTGTATGGCTTCAGCAATGATCCAGTTAAAGTGGCGGGAACTATCGAGCTGCCAGTTATCTTCGGAACGGATCCTCAACAGGTTCAAATTATGTGTAAATTTTATGTTGTTCATGTGGATTCTGCATATAATGCTATTTTGGGAGACCTAATTTGACAGCTCTTCAGGCAGTTACATCAATTCCCCATTTCAAAATTAAGTTTCTGATGCCACGTGGAGTTGGCAAAGTTGCAGGAGATCTGGATTTGGCGAGAAGATGTTATCGGAATGCTTTGATCACGTCGGGAGTATGGGTTAGTAGACAGAAGAAAACCATGGCCATCGAAATTGAGCCGTTTATAGAAAGCAGCACAGAGTCATTGGTTATGCCAGCAGAAGAGACTGAGGAGAATGAACTGATACTAGAGAAGAAGGAAAAGACTGTGAAGATAGGATCGGGACTGCCATAACCTTTTCAGTTAAACCTAATAGAGCTGCTTCGGTGTTATGCTGATATCTTTGCTTGGATCCCAGTGATATGCCTGGGGTGAGTCATAGAGTGGCCGAACATAGACTGCACGTGGATCCAGCAAGGAAGCCAGTTTGGCAGAGGAGGAGGATCTTGGCGCCAGAAAGACAGAAGATAATCGATGAGGAAATAGCGAAGTTGCTAGTCGCAGACTTTATCTTTGAGATCGATTATCCGGAGTGGATGGCCAATGTAGTTCTGGTGCAGAAGCAGAATGGAAAGTGGCGGGTTTGTATAGATTATACCGATCTGAATAAGGCATGCCCGAAAGACTTTTATCCTTTGCCTCACATCGATCAGCTCATTGATGCAACTTCGGGGTATGCCATACTTAGCTTCATGGATGCTTTTTCGGGATATCATCAGATTTCTATGTGCAAGGAGGATATCTTGAAGACAGCTTTTATTACTTATCGGTCGGTATACGCCTACAAGAAGATGACGTTCGGGTTGATAAACGCGGGAGCTACCTATCAGAGGATGATGAACCACGTCTTCACGAAGTAGCTAGGGAAGAATATGGAGATTTATATCGATGATATGATAGTAAAGAGCATGACGGTTCGTCGTCATCTGGACGATCTAGAGGAGTGCTTCCAGACGGTTCGACATTATGATTTGAAACTGAATCCGACCAAGTGCACCTTCGGACTTGGAGCATGCAAATTTTTGGGTTATTTGGTCAATAAAAGAAGTATCAAGGCGAACTCGGAGAAGATTCAAGCTATCTTAGATATGAAGACTCCACAATCCTATAAAGATGTTCAGCGTCTGACGGGTCGGATAGCAGCGTTGTGGAGGTTCATGTCTAAATCAGCAGAAAGATATTTGCCGTTCTTTGACACTTTAAAAGGGCCGAAGAATACAAAGACCTTTTAGTGGACTTTGAAGTGTGAAGATGCTTGCCAGGGGATAAAGAAATATTTATCTTCAACACCTTTGTTGGTAAAGCCAATTCCTGCCGAACCTTTGTATTTGTATCTGGCTGCAAGTTCACTGGCGGTAGGAGCAGTTCTGGTGCGTGAAGTTGGGGGTAAGCAGCACCCGATTTACTATGTGAACCATGCCCTTAGGGATGCAGAGACAAAGTATCCAAACCTTGAGAAATTTGCCTTCGCTCTGATAGTAGCTAGTCGAAAGCTTAGACAATATTTTTAAGGTCGGATAATTATGGTATACACGGATCAATCACTGAAGAAGGTGTTGGGAAAGCCAGAGGTTTCGGGGAGACTTGCTGCGTGGACGATGGAGCTATCTCAATTCTTTATAGAGTATCATCCGCGAACAACTATTAAAGGTCAAGCCTTGGCCGATTTTGTCGTAGAATGATCATTCTCCGAAGCTGATGAGAGAGAGATCTACAGGAACGGTAGCAACACTTCAGCAGTCGTATAGTTCTTAGACGTTATATGTTGATGGATCTTCTACTTCGGACATCAGTGGTGCTAGAATTATTTTAATGAGTCCGGAGGGATTCAAAGTGCAGCAGGCTATCAGGTTTGGGTTCAGGGAAATGAATAACGAGGCTGAATATAAAGCAGTGTTAGCTGGGTTAAGATTGGCAAAAAGCTTGGAGGTTCAGAAGCTGATCATCTACAGTGATTCTCAGCTGGTTGTCAAACAAGTTTCGGGGGAATATGAAGCTCGGGGCTCTAAAATGGTTAAATATCTTGCAGAGTTGAAAGATCGGCGTTGGTACTTCAATTCTTACGAGTTTCAAGGGGTTGGTCGAACTGATAATTCAAATGCCGATGCTTTGTCAAAGCTGGCTACAACTGAATTGAGTGCTTTTGATGGGTCAGTTTACTTGGAAGTTTTAAAGCAACCCAGCATCCAGCACGAGGAGGTGATGTGCATCGAGCGATCTAATTGCTGGATGACGCCATATATAAACTATCTGGCAGATGGTATACTACCTTCGGACAAGATGTTAGCAAAGAAAATGAAGTATAAAAGCGCAAACTTTATGCTTATTGATGGAGATCTTTATCAAAGGGCTTATTCGTCTCCTTTGCTGAAGTTTTTGGTTCCATCTGAGGCTGAGTATGCCCTTCGAGAGGTTCATGAAGGAATTTGCGGTGATCACATGGCTGCGAAGTTGTTAGCATATAAAGTGCTTCGTCAAGGATATTATTGGCCTATAATTTTTAAGGAAGCTACCGAATATGTGAAGAAGTGCCAGAAATGCCAGCTAAATGGTCCGATCCCACATCAGCCACCAGAAGAGCTATACTCGGTTTTATCTCCTATACCTTTTGATGTATGGGGGGTAGATATACTGGGTCCATTACCGAAGGCAAAAGGGCAAGTTAGCTTCATTATTGTGGCGATTGATTACATGACTAAGTGGGTAGAGGCGAAACCACTTCGGCTGATTACGGAGCAAGAATGCTTGAAGTTTTTGAAGGAGAATGTGGTGTTTCACTTTGGCATCCCCATGGCGGTAGTTTCGAATAATGGTTGACAGTTTGTTGGTTCAAAATTTGAAGCATTCTTGAAAGAGTTGGGTATTTAGCATAGAAAGACTTTGGTTGCCCATCCTCAGTCTAATGGGCAAGTTGAGGTAACCAACAGAATACTCTTGAATGGGATTAAAAGAAGATTGAGCGATGCAAAAGGAAGATGGCCTGAGGAGTTTCTCAGCGTATTATTGGCTTATCGAACTACGACAAGGACTACAACAGGAGATTCACCTTTTAGACTGGCTTATGGTTTAGATGCTTTAGTGCCCGTGGAAATTGGGTCTATAAGTCTTCGGGTCAGCTAGTTCAAGGATGTGTATAATGATGAGGGACTTAAAGTCAATTTGGATCTGCTTGAAGAATTTAGGGAGGCAGCTTTGATAAAATTGGCAGCAAATCAACGCCGTGTTGCTAAGCATTACAATAAAGGGGTAAAGCTCCGAAGGTTTAAAGTTGGAGATTTCGTTCTTCGGGAAGTAGAAGCTTCTACGCCCCAGAACATGGGGAAGCTCATGCCAAATTGGGAAGGCCCTTATGAAGTTGTTGGTGTGACAAAGCCAGGGACTTACCGATTGTGAGCGTTAGATGGGTCTGAGATAAAGAATACTTGGCATGCCGGAAGACTCCGTAAATATTTCCAATAGGGTTAGCGTCGAAGTACAGGAGTCTATAATTATGATAGCAGTTATCAATAAAGATGGCTTTTTTCTTCAAGACTGATTTATTTACCAAATTATTATAAGGATGGATCCCTTTGACTCCTCGTAGCAAAGTGGAATATCTTTGGGTTAAACCTGTTCGGCTCTCAGAGAGAACGAGGTTGCCAGTTGGGAATAAGGTTGGATTCCTTCGTCTCCTCGTAGCGAAGCGAAATATTGATTGGTTGAACCTGTTCGGTTCTTGGAGAGAACAAGGTTACCAAATTATTATAAGGATGGATCCCTTCGACTCCTCGTAGCGAAGTGGAATATCTTTGGGTTAAACCTGTTCGGCTCTCGGAGAGAACGAGGTTGCCAGCTGGGAATAAGGTTGGATTCCTTCGTCTCATCGTAGCGAAGCGAAATATTGATTGGTCGAACCCGTTTGGCTCTTGGAGAGAACGAGGTTACCAAATTGTTATAAGGGTGGATCCCTTCGACTCCTCGTAGAGAAGTGGAATATCTTTTGGTTAAACCTGAGAGAACGAGGTTGCCAGCTGAGAATAAGGTTGGATTCTTTCGTCTCCTCGTAGCGAAGCGAAATATTGATTGGGCGAACCCGTTCGGCTCACGGAGAGAACGAGGTTACCAAGTTGTTATAAGGATGGATCCCTTCAACTCCTTGTAGCGAAGTGGAATATCATCGGGGTTGAACCAGCTCGGCTCTTAGAGAAGAACGAGGTCTCTAGTTATAAGCTTGGATGTTATTATAAGTTCTTCGGAACAAATATTCTTATGAAAAGTTTGGTGATCTGTTCATCATAAAGATGACGTACGAAAACACTTCGGTAATGAGTAAGTTTTACCTTACATTATTACTTAATTTATTTGAAGTGTTAAATTTAAATTATGTATTGTTTGAATAATAATATAACTTAAATTGAAAAGGAGTAATAAGGAATAAGATATATTTCATTACATAAATAAACGGAAGTTACATTGTTGATCGAAATTTTTACAAGTTTATAAAATAAGTCAAGGTAGGTTATCTTTGCCATTACTCTTCGTCTTCGTCATCGGAAGAATCAAGAAGTAATGGGTTCAGAGAGGTAGCAACTAGTTTTGCTTTGCCTTTGCTTCGGGCCTGTTCATAGCCTTCGGCATACATCTGAACTATCTCGTTTGTTAGCTCGGGAGATTTTTGGTATGCAATTTGGATTTCTTGTCGAAGCTCTTCAGTGAGTGGGGGGCCGGCTAATTTCAGATCGCGAAGCTCCTTCTCGACCTTGCCCCGAAGGTCAAGATGTCGTTCTTCAGACTTTTTGGCTTCAGCGATAGCCTTGGTTAGGCTTCGGTTGTTTTGGCATAACTGCTCGTTGGCACTTTGTAATTGTAGGTTTTGTTAAGCGGTTGCTTGTAAGTCAGTTGTTCTTTCAACTTTATGAGTTCGATTTGAAGGCCTTTGGTGTTGAAGAGGGTATTTTCATGTTCGCTTCTCTTTCTCGCCAAAGACGACTTCAAAATAACATTTTCTCTTCGGGCCGCCTCTTCTTTGGCTCTAGCTTCTTTATATCTTTGATAAAGACGCCCGAAGACTCCATTTGCCTACAGTTATCCAGAGTTAATAAAAGGCCTCAAGAAGATATTTATAAATAGAAATGGTTAAGTACTTACTCTGGCTTGATTAGCCATGCCCTCTTCCATCAGATCAGAGATGGAACTGTTGCCGAACCGATGGTTATCTGTATCCAGAACGAAAGAGTTGTAGAGGTGCGGAGGGAAGTCCTCGTTCTGGTCAGGCCATAAGCTGGGTAATCGGGAAGCTCCATGCTCTAGTCCAAAGAAAGGAGGGGTTGATCGTTGTGGAGATGGTATTGTTTGTTCGAATGGAGGAGGGTCAGAGGTTATTGGAGGGTCAACTGTTATAAATGGTTGGTCATCTATAGTGTGCTTTTTCTTTCGAATAAGAGGAGAACTGGGTTCGACCTCAAATTTATCAGTTTTGATTGGTGAAGGAGGAGATTGATTAACTTCAGGAGGGGGTACTCTTAATTCTTCGATTGTGAGAGGTATAATTTTGGTCTTGGCCTTTCGCTTCTTGGTGAGGAGGATTTTGGTACGATCAGCGGCAGGCATATCAAGGAGACTCTCAGTTAATGAAAGGGCTGGCACATGTTTGGGTTTCCTAGCTGCTCTCTTCTTTCGGCCAGGCTGGCTGGTCCCTTCGACAGGGTTTAATTCGATAGTTGGGGGTTCGATATTTTGGGCTTCGAAAGCTTGTGCTTCGGTTTCTTGATCTTTGGGAGGATCTTGGGTTGGTTTGGCAAAAAGGAATTCCTCTAATTCTTTTATATCAGAGGAGGTGGGTCTGATGGGAGATACTACAAAAATCGAAGAAAGATATTTCAGAATAATTATTAAAAGAGATTGGAGAAATTATACAACTATTGACTTCGGACTTACATTTGTGGTCGTACAACCACGCTTGCTTACTCAGAAGGGCGAAGCTCCATTCTTCCATTGGAAGCTTCTCTATAAACTTTGCTATCTCCTTCACTCGTTCCTCTGGAATGTCACCAAGGTCTGCGGTAGTGTGCGCGGAAGTGGTCCAGTCAGGAATAGAAGAAATCTCAGGTCCTTTGACGAAGAACCATTTCTCATACCACTTTTTGTTGCTCGAAGGAGTGTCCATCAAGGGGCGTTTCTCGAACTTGGAGTTAGGTTTTGGGGCCTGTTTGCCTAACACCTTGAAACCTAGTTCGCGAGACTTACCCAAAGTGAAGAGAGTAAATAAGAAGTTAATAGAAGGGGAAGCCCCTATTTCACTACAGAAAGCAATAAAGGCAAGAATGTGAATATAGGAGTTGGGGGCTAATTGGGCGAACCCGACACCCATAAACCCTAGAAGGGTGATGGGGAAGGAATGAAGGAGAAAACGAACTCCTTTTTCTAAAAGGGTGAGGGGCATGGCGGTCCAGCCCTCAGGGCGTTGGTACATTCTTTCAGTAGAGGCCGGTGATAAGTGGTTTTTATATCGCGAATCAGATTCTCTAAAAGCTTAAGACGCTGCTGGTTTTATGTTATTTATTGAGCTTTTATAGATATTTTGTTGTTATTATGCTTATCCTGTATGATGCAGGGCTGTTTAGGTCATTTCCAGCTTAAAGGGGGCAAAATTGTCATTTTCTACACTCTGGCGCCGTAGCGCCAGAGCCTAGCCTTTTCCTCGCGCCGCAGTGCCGCTTCCTTGTCCACGCTGATGTCATCTACCGCTGCAGCGTCCCTTTTGCTTCTTGTGTTTGCGCCGCAGCGCGAGTGGAGCCGCAGCGCGAGTGGCGCCGCAGCGCCACCCAACAGCTATGTCTCCGCGCCACAGCGCCACCTTCGGTGCCTAGCCAGTGGCTCGCTTTTAATGACCTAATGAAAAGAAAGAGAACACACAGCGGGGGGAGCGATATAGAAAACAAGTACGGAGGCTAGGACAGTGGATGACAGACAGTGATAACAGAGTAGATTAATTAGATTCTAGAAGAGAAAGAAGCTGGTTTTGAGGGGAGAATAGTTATTGCATCCTACACAACTCAGGAGTTACACGGAGAAGAGAAGACTTGGAGACAGAAAACCTCACAACAGGAGTTTTCTTATTCCAAATCTCTCAGTTATTTGTGTATTACTGAGCAATGTTGAATGTTATAGAAATGAGTATTAGCATCATGGTTATGAACTAATTTCTTTTTGGGATTGCAATGTAACCTAGTGTTTAGCCTAATTAACTTTCTCTCCTATTTATATTAATGAATCATTTTGGGAATGGGTTGTTGTATTTCTTGCTTATTGACTGCTTGCTTGACACAGTTTTTGGTAGTGATATTAATGGATATTGAAAATTGGACATTAATATCTGGCTTTTAATATACAATAACACTTGTTATGCCCTTGCCTAAGGGAATGTGTGCATAAACTACTTAATAGGATAGACATATCTCAATTTGCCTTGTGTAGCCTTGAGACTGAGCTTAATGACCCTAGTCTAGTTATTTTCATCAATAGACATATTGTGATTCAGCTAGCTAGGGATGTGCATTTGGCCTTCGACAGAAGCATATGCGTAGTTCTATTCTCGGCTGACCATTCCTTGATTTGTTTGTAATGTGGAGAGTTAGGAGATTAGGCGACGCATTAGGGGAATTGTAATCCTAACTTGTCTCCCTAGCGCATCTATTTCTCTCACCTCCTTTAGTTGTAATCGCATAGATTAAAATACCATCTCCAATCACTTGTTTAGATAAGACAGTATAGAACTTACATTAGTATTTGATTTGCAATTAAGACTTCGTCCTCGTGGGTACGACACCCTACTTATCTTATATTACTTGTTGACCGCGTATACTTGCGCGTTAATTGTCGTTACATAAATCAACCAACAAGTTTTTAGCGCCGTTGTCGGGGACTTAATACTATTTGTTATCAATATTAAAACTAAGTCAATACGATCTTAATTTAGACTGATATTATCTGTTTAATTTTCTTTTCAGGTGATCTCTACGGCGTATGCCACCTCGAAGGGGTCTAAACATAATACCTCTCGATCCCGAGGTTGATAGAATGTACAGACGCCTGCAGAGAGAAAAAGCTCGGGACATACATACTCCTGTTACAATGGCTGAGGAACTTCAGAAATCTTTAAGGGAGCATGCTATGCCTCACATTGCATATTTGCAAGTGAGCATACTCAGGCCCGCAATCCAAGCAAATAATTTTGAGATCAAGCCGGGCACCATCCAAATGTGCTCCAATATTCAATTTGGGGGATTACCAAATGATGACCCCAATGATCACTTGATGAACTTCTTGGAGATCTGCGATACGTTTAAGTGCAACGGAGTATCTGACAATGCCATCAGACTCCGATTGTTTCCATTCACCTTGAAGGACAAGGCCAAGAGCTGGCTACATTCACTTCCTTCAGGCTCCATTACCACATGGGATGACTTGGCTCAAAAGTTCGTGGCGAAGTTCTTCCCACTAGCTAAAATCACCAGGCTCAGGCACGAAATTACCTCTTTTATTCAGTTTGAGTCAGAGTCTTTGTACGACTCATGGGAGCGATTCAAGGATCTTCTGAGAAAATGCCCCCTCCATGGACTGCCAGAATGGCTTCCCATCCAGACATTCTGTAATGGGTTATCTGGAGCTACTCGTTCGAGTATTGATGCCGCTTCTGGAGGAGCGTTCATGTCTAAGCATCACACAGCGGGGTATGAATTGGTGGAAACAATGGCGGCCAATAATTATCAATGGCCAAATGACAGGCAGGCCCCTAGAAGAGCAGCAGGAATATATGAAGTTGATCCAGTCACACAATTAGTGGCTCAGGTTGCAGCGCTAACAAAAAGACTCGACACCATGGGAGTGCAAGCTGTGCAGAATGTTCAGAGTGTCGTAATGTAGTGTGAATTATGTCAAGGGAGCCACCCAACTGATCAGTGTGCCATAAGCCCCGAGTCAGTTCAATTTGTTTCCAATTACGGGCGGTAGCAACATGCAAGTCTCCCTACTCATTATCATCCGGCTTGAGGAATCATCCAAACTTTTCTTGGGGCAACACAAATAACCATCAAGCACAACCTCCGACCACCAGGCCTAATTTCTCAAACCCTCCGGGTTTTCAAGCTCAAAATCAGTACAACCAACGACCACAGAGTTCTCATAATCAGTTCCACCATCCACCACCTCAACAAGAAAGAAAACCTAGTTTGGAAGATCTCCTGTCACGATATATTACCCAAAAGGAGACAAGGAGCAGTAATCAAGAAGCTTCCATCCGAAACCTTGAAGTCCTAATGGGACAGTTAGCCTCTACTTTGAACAGTCGACCGCAAGGCACATTGTCAAGTGACACTGATGTCAACCCAAAACAGGGATGGGAAGGAACATTGCAAAGTAGTTACACTACGGAGTGGGAGAACTATAAATGAAAAGGGTGGAGAGAGTCCTGTAGTGCAAGAAGAAGTGACTATAGAGGAACCTATTGTGGAACAGAGTGATGATAAGTTTGGGGGTGAGGTAAATGCTCAAGAAAGCCCTTCATCACCAACCCCTACAGTGAACATAACTAATCCTCCTATCCCACAGTTGCCATTCCCCCAGCGCATGCAGAAACAAAAGCTTGATAAGCAATTTTCTAAGTTTTTAGAAGCGTTCAAGAAGCTTCACATAAACATCCCGTTTGCAGAGGCGTTGGAGCAAATGCCGAGCTATGTCAAATTCATGAAAGACATATTGTCGAAGAAGAGGAAAATTGGAGATTATGAAACAGTGGCTCTGACAGAGGAATACAGTGCTATTCTACAGAACAAGCTCCCGCCAAAACTAAAAGATCCTGGAAGTTTCACGATTCCATGCACTATCGGGGACCAATTCATTGGCAAGGCCTTATGTGATTTGGGGGCGAGTATAAATTTGATGCCTCTGTCAATATATAAGAAGCTTGGGTTGAATGAAGCCAAACCCACAAGTGTTACCTTGCAATTAGCGGATAGATCTCTCACTTACCCTAAGGGGATAGTTGAAGATGTGCTTTTCAAGGTGGCACAAGTTAATCTTTCCAGCGGACATTATTATCCTGGACTTTGAGGAAGACCGGGAGGTTCCGATAATACTGGGCAGACCATTTTTAGCAACGGGGAGAACCCTTATAGATGTGCAGAAAGGGGAGCTGACTATAAGAGTACAGGATCAGGAAGTAACTTTCAATGTGTTTAGGGCAATGAAATATCCGAACACTCCTGAAGACTGCTTCCAGATTAAGGTGATTGATGATACAGTCAGGGAAGTATTCTCAGAAACATGCATGACAGACCCTTTAGAAGCTACACTAACAGGTACCAGTCCTATGGAAGAAGCCATCCATGTTGAATGTGCTAACTGGCTGGATGCACCCCAGAGATCTACACAGTTCCAAAGACAGTTTGAGTCTCTGAATGATCCAGAAGCATCTACTTCCAAGGCCCAGCCATCAATTGTAGAACCTCCTGTCCTCGAGTTAAAGCCCTTGCCCAATCATCTGAGGTATGCATACTTGGGGAAATCATCCACTTTGCCTGTTATAATATCTGCATCGTTAGATGAAGGCCAGGAAGAGAAGCTACTGCTAGTGCTTAAACAGTATAAAACGGCACTGGGGTGGTCGATTTCAGACATTAAAGGGATCAGCCCATCCCTTTGTATGCACAAAATTCTACTGGAGGAAGGATCCAAGCCGACCATTGAACATCAGAGGCGGTTGAACCCAATAATGAAAGAGGTGGTCCGGAAGGAAATCATTAAGCTGCTAGATGCGGGCATTATCTACCCTATCTCGGACAGTCCTTGGGTCAGTCCCATTCAGCGCAGTGCCAAAAAAGGGCGGCATGATGGTAGTAGCCAATGAGAATAACGAGTTGATTCCAACCAGAACGGTGACCGGATGGAGGGAATGTATGGACTACAGGAAGTTGAACAAGTCCACCTGTAAGGATCACTTCCCTTTGCCATTTATTGATCAGATGCTCGATAGACTTGTTGGTCATGCCTTTTATTGTCTTCTAGATGGTTATTCTGGATATAATCAAATTTTTATTGCTCCCGAAGATCAGGAGAAAACAACGTTCACATGTCCGTATGGGACCTTTGCCTTTCGAAAAATGTCCTTTGGGTTGTGTAATGCTCCTGCAACATTCCAACGTTGCATGATGTCCATCTTCTCTGATATGGTCGAAAATACCTTCGAGGTTTTCATGGACGATTTTTCTGTATTCGGGAGTTCATTTGATAACTGTCTGGTGAATTTGATGGCCGTTCTCCAAATATGTGTTGAAACTAATCTGGTATTGAATTGGGAGAAGTGCCACTTCATGGTCAAGGATGGCATTATTCTGGGCCACAGAGTATCTGATAGTGGTATCGAGGTAGACAAGGCTAAAATTGATGTCATCAATAGTCTACCACTGCCTACATCAGTGAAAGGGGTTAGGAGTTTTCTTGGGCATGCAGGATTCTATAGGCGGTTTATCAAGGACTTCTCAAGAATAACCAAACTGCTATGTTCACTATTGGAAAAGGATATGCCTTTTCAGTTTGATGAAGCCTGCCTCAGAGCATTTGAACTATTGAAGGAAAAACTCATTTCAACTCCTATTGTGGTAGCTCCTGACTGGACTTTCCCATTTGAGCTCATGTGTGACGCCAACGATTTTGCTATTGGGGCAGTGTTGGGACAGAGACGGGACAAAGTGTTCCACACGATATACTATGCCAGCAAAACATTAACTGATGCTCAGTTAAATTACACCACAACCGAGAAGGAACTGCTAGCAGTGGTTTATGCTTTCAACAAATTCCGTTACTACCTCATTGGAACAAAAGTGACCGTGTACACAGACCATTCGGCCATCAAATATCTGATAGAGAAGAAAGATGCAAAGCCTAGGCTGATAAGGTGGATCCTTCTTCTATAGGAGTTCAATCTGGAGATCCGCGACAAAAAGGGGACAAAAAACCAGGTAACAGATCACTTATCGAGGTTGGAAAACCCTCCTCATTCGGGAGATGCAATCAAAGACATCAATGATTTCTTCCCAGATGAACAACTGTTTGGCATCCAAAGAAAAGCCCCGTGGTATGCGGACTTTGCCAATTTCGTAGCTTGTCAAGTGCTTCCTCCCATCTTGAGCTATCAACAGAGGAAGAAATTCCTAAATGATGCAAAACAATACTTTTGGGACGAACCCTTTTTATTCAAACAGTGTTCAGATCAGATTCTGCGGAGATGTTTGCCAGAGGAGGAAATCGAAGGTGTGCTCCATCATTGCCATTCCTCTAATTATGGAGGACATTTTGGGGGGGACAAAGAACTGCTGCTAAAGTGCTCCAATCTGGGTTTTACTGGCCTACCCTGTTCCAAGATGCATACCTATATATGTCGCACTGCGATAGATGCCAAAGGGTAAGAACCATCTCAAAAAGGCATGAAATGCCTCTGCAGAATGTCCTTGAAATAGAGTTGTTTGATGTATGGGGTATTGACTTCATGGGTCCATTCCCGTCTTCCTAAAACAATCTCTATATTCTTGTTGTGGTTGATTATGTCTCTAAATGGGTAGAAGCAGTCGCCTTGCCTTTTAATGATGCTAAGGTGGTGCTTAATTTCTTAAGGAAAAATATTTTCACTCGTTTCGGCACTCCTCGGGCAATAATCAGTGATGAAGGGTCACATTTTTGTAACAAATATTTCGAAGCCGTTCTTGCTAAGTATGGGGTGACCCATAAAATAGCCACAGGTTATCATCTGCATACAAGTGGCCAAGCAGAGATCTCTAATCGAGAAGTTAAGCGTATCTTGGAGAAGATTGTTAACCCTAATCGGAAGGACTGGTCAAAGAAGCTTGATGATGCCTTGTGGGCATACCGCACCGCTTATAAAACGCCTATCGGAATGTCTCCGTATAGGCTTGTTTATGGCAAGGCTTGTCATCTTCTTGTGGAGCTAGAGCACAACGCATATTGGGCCATCCAAAAGCTAAATTTCGATATGGATGCGGCGGGTGAACGAAGGCTATTACAACTCAATGAATCAGTCGAGTTTCATCTGCATGCGTATGAAAATGCTAAGTTGTATAAGGAAAAGACAAAGCGGTGGCATGACAAGAAAATTGTCAAAAGGAACTTCGAACAGGGCCAGAAGTGCTTCTTTTTAACTCCCGGCTGAAATTATTCCCGGGGAAGTTGAAGTCCCGATGGTCGGGGCCGTTCACAATTGCTAAGGTGTATCCTCATGGGGCGATTGAGGTCGAAGACCCTCATTCAGAAAAAACCTTCAAAGTCAATGGACAACGTTTGAAACACTATTGGGGCAGCGAGGTCGACCGGCAAAACACCACCATCACCTTGGGAGACCCGGTGTAAGACGGGGTGAAAGTCAAGCCGACGACTCTAAATCAAGCGCTTGATAGGGAGGCAACCCCATCTCAGTATCAAAAATACCCTTATTGTTTTCATTCAGTGTTGTTTTCTTTAGTTATCATTAGTGCATTTGGTTTTCCTTAGAATAATTATAGATGCTGAGTTAGTATGTTAGTATGTAGGTTAATGGTTGGTATAATTGTCAGTATGATTAGTTTGTGTTGATTCAGTAATTTGGATGTTTGCTGTGCAGGAAATCAGAAGGTCGCGCCGCAGCGCCAGGTGCTTGGCTAAGTTTCGCGCCGCAGCGCCATGCTCATTATTTCAAAATTCTTCATCGCGCCGGAGCGCCAGTTCCTTTACAAATTATCCCGCCGCGGCGCCGGCTTATGCTGGAAGCTACTGGAGAGTTGCGTTGTAGCGTTGAGGCCTTCGTAATTCTTCGCGCTGCAGCTCCAAGATGTCGCGCCGCCGAGCCGAGAATGACGCCGCAGCGCCAATACAAATCTAACTCGCGCCGCAGCGCCATGCACCACGCTGCAGCGCCAGTGCCGTGTTTTTGAGTTTAAATAAGGCTTTTGGTATTCAGGTTGCAGTAGTTCATATATCTCCCCTCTTTTCTCTCACACACTTCTCCCCTTCTTTCAAGCAGTTCGACAAATCAACCGTCCCCCTTTTAGTTTCTGACCGTTCGGGGCCATCAACCGTCCTGCAGTTACTTCTCCTTCATCCTATTTATATCCTATTTAAGGTAAAGGAATTCTTCAGAGCCAGAGTTAGATTTTCGTTTGTTAAGTTTCTTTTTGTTGTCTTTGGAGTTTTGTTGGCAATGGGTTCAAAGTGTCCTTGCACTAGTATAGGTCCTCCTCCATCATCCAGAACCCCTCCTTCCCTTTGGGATGCTGTAAAATTCCCAAGTGAGGAAGCCTGGAAGCGATATGCCCAAAATTTTTCAAAGAGGAGTTTGGTGCCTGAAAGAGGGCTAAGGCTAGATGACAAGACGCACGGCGATATGAATTCCATGATTGTGGCTATGAAATGGATTCACTTCACCAAGCCACCAGAATCTGCAGTTATTTCGGTGGTAAAGGAATTCTACGCAAATGCTAATGCTGATGGTCCTGCAACAGTGCCGGTTCGGGGTAAGTTGATCAAATTTGACAGTCGTACCATCAATGCTGTGTATGGGACTCCAAACTACGATGGTAAGGATTATCTGGAGTCTGGGATGCGGAGTTACAGTACAGATGAGATTATAACCAAGCTCTGCAAGCCTGGTACCGTTTGGAAAACTAATGAATTCCACGGTGAAAAGACCTCTTTCCCCCATTAAGCCTTAAGTCGTTATGGTAAGGCGTGGTACTCCTTCATTTGTGCCAATATCATGCCAACACGCCACCTGAGCGATGTAACAAGAGAGAGGGCAGTATTGCTGTATGTAATTGTCATGGGGCTGAAGGTTGATGTGGGGTTGCTTATCCAGGATTCAATTAAGAAGGCCATCAGGAGCAACGTCAATTCTGAACTCCCTCACCCGTCGTTGATCACACGTCTATGCAAAAGGACGGGTGTGGTATGGGAGAAAGACGATATCACTCAGCCGCCTATGGCTGTCATTGATCATCACGTTATAGCCCGATATGGAGTATGGGATGGGGGACCTCCGTCGCACCCTAAGGGTCAGGGCTATTTGCCTGGGCCTCTGCCGCCTCCCTCATCTGAGGCTGGTACCTCCGCTCAAGCGCCTGAGCCCCCTTCTTCTAAGGCTATGCCACCCGGGGCCCTGGCAGAGATTTTGAGCAGCCTTAATTTTCTCCACTGCAAGGTTGATACGGTGGCTCAATGGCAGAACCAATTCAATCACTATCATACGGAGTTCGCAAATACAGTTTACAGTATCTATTATGCCCAGGGAGGAGATGATGCAGAGTCCATGCCCTTTCAATTTCCAGAGCCTCCAATTTTTGCGCCTTAGCCACCGCCATTCCTTGCTAGAGGAGAGGATCGCGAGGAGGACACAGCAGGTGCCGATGATGATGGCGATGATGATGGCGGCGATGATGATGCTCCAGAGGGTGAAGGCCAGTGAGGACATTGGCAGATTTCAAGCTTGGGGGAGATTCCTTTTTAAGTATTATTATATATGAATTGCTGTTATGTTTCTTTTGGGCGGTATAGCCCCAGACTATGTTTTATTTATGCTGTGTTTGTGTATGATGTTGGTTTATTATGGGATGCATGTTAAGATGCATTGGTATGTTCATTTTATTAAATATATATATGAATGTTTTGGTTTATAATTTTTGAATACTTTTACTTTATTTTGTATATAGTATTTTGCGTTCGCGTTAGCTATCATGTCATTTTTGGTTGGTGTGTTTATAGCCATATTTTGGGGATTGTGCAGATAATTGGTTTTCTTGATGCCATGGGTTATGGTTTTTCCTTATTTGGGCAGGGTGCTATTTCTTTTGTTACTTCATGCCTAAATTGTTTTGATTACCCCCCCTTTTTACCCGTTTTGTAACTGTAAATATGCTGGGTGAGGGTGTTATAGCTGTTAATTTTTGATCGTGGCTAATGACAGGCCCCAAGTAGTTATGGCTGTCTCTTAGAGTCGTGTCAAGCATGTATAAGTTAGGGGTTGTTAATCGATAAGTTAAGACTGTTATTGATCCGTCCTTCTTAGCAAGCACCGTCCAACTGTGTTAACTAGTTATTTTTTGATTTTAGTTCGCGCGTTTATTGCTTTGAGAGTATGTCATTCTTATAATCTTTCATTTCTACAAGGTAATAAAGGACTTAGGCGCTTTTACAGTTTTGGATCTTGGACTCTGGCATGTTGTATAGTAAAATAAAAATAACATAAATAAAATAAATTGAAAAGGAGATTGAATATCGAAAGTCTTGCGGTGGGTTGAGATGGAGCGTAAAACGCGCTCGCCCATAAACGCAGGACCGATGTTGAGATGGAGCATAAAATGCACTCGTACAAATAATCTTCAGATTTCGTAAAGTCTAATTTGGCTTATGTTGATTACGTGGCCTTTGCTGCTCGAGTTATTAGATTCATAAGGGTGTTCCACACCTAGTGCCCTAAAGTCATCTGACTTGGGAGTCACTGATCAAAAGCTCATTAATGGGTAGCTCTGTTTAGCCTAAGGTAATTAAGGACTGTCCGAGTCAGATTTTACAGTCTTCATGCTAGAGCCTTTTGATCTTTTCCTGTGCTTGCATCTTAGTCTTAATGCTTGTTGATTGTTTAAGTTGCGATGCATACTGGTTTTAGCAATTGACTGTGCGAGATTAATTGAGTTATAATTAGTTAGGATGGTTGGTCTTCACACACACATAGAATGGATCGAGTACAGTCTCATGCTTGCAAATTTGATTTTAAGCCCCCTTTCATGTCAGTGTTTGCCCTATTCTCGGAGAGGCTCTATAATTACGCTTAGAAGCCGTGGTATTATTCTATAGTAGTAGTTTTCATTCTCGTCTTCCAGTAGTGTAGGCGTGGATGTTAGATAGTTTGCTTGAGGGAAAGCAAAAGCTTAAGTTTGGGGGTATCTGATAAGTGGTTTTTATATCACGAATCAGATTCTCTAAAAGCTTAAGACGCTGCTGGTTTTATGTTATTTATTGAGCTTTTATAGATATTTTGTTGCTATTATGCTTATCCTGTATGATGAAAGGCTGTTTAGGTCATTTCCAGCTTAAAGGGGGCAAAATTATCATTTTCTACACTCTGGCGCCGCAGCGCCAGAGCCTAGCCTTTTCCTCGCGCTGCAGCGCCGCTTCCTTATCCACGCTGATGTCATCTGCAGCGCGAGTGGCGCCGCAGCGCCACCCAACAGCTATGTCTCCGCGCCACAGCGCCACCTCCGGTGCCTAGCCAGTGGCTCGCTTTTAATGACCTAATAAAAAGAAAGAGAACACACAAGCGGGGGGGAGCGATATAGAAAACAAGTACAGAGGCTAGGACAGTGGATGACAGACAGTGATAACAGGGTAGATTAATTAGATTCTAGAAGAGAAAGAAGCTGGTTTTTAGGGGAGAATAGTTATTGCATCCTACACAGCTCAGGAGTTACACGGAGAAGAGAAGACTTGGAGACAGAAAACCTCACAATAGGAGTTTTCTTATTCCAAATCTCTCAGTTATTTGTGTATTACTGAGCACTGTTGAATGCTATAGAAATGAGTATTAGCACCATGGTTATGAACTAATTCCTTTTTGGGATTGCAATGTAACCTAGTGTTTAGCCTAATTAACTTTCTCTCCTATTTATATTAATGAATCATTTTAGGAATGGGTTGTTGTATTTCTTGCTTATTGACTGCTTGCTTGACAGATTTTTTGGTAGTGATATTAATGGATATTGAAAATTGGACATTAATATTTGGCTTTTAAAATACAATAATACTTGTTATGCCCTTGCCTAAGGGAATGTGTGCATAAACTGCTTAATAGGATAGACATATCTCAATTTGCCTTGTGTAGCCTTGAGACTGAGCTTAATGACCCTAGTCTAGTTATTTTCATCAATAGACATATTGTGATTCAGCTAGCTAGGGATGTGCATTTGGCCTTCGACAGAAGCATATGCGTAGTTCTATTCTCGGCTGACCATTCCTTGATTTGTTTGTAATGTGGAGAGTTAGGAGATTAGGCGACGCATTAGGGGAATTGTAATCCTAACTTGTCTCCCTAGCGCATCTATTTCTCTCACCTCCTTTAGTTGTAATCGCATAGATTAAAATACCATCTCCAATTACTTGTTTAGATAAGACAGTATAGAACTTACATTAGTATTTGATTTGCAATTAAGACTTCGTCCTCGTGGGTACGACACCCTACTTATCTTATATTACTTGTTGACCGCGTATACTTGCGCCTTAATTGTCGTTACATAAATCAACCAACAGCCGGCACCCTCAGATGATGAGTATCTGGGATGGTATAACGCTCACAGATGATGTTAATATCATCCTCTGTAAGATTAGAAGGGCTATTGGCGATGGGGTGTTGTTCCTCATCCTTGAAGTCAAAAGGAGGGATCTCGGGGGTGGGATGTGAAGGATTCTTGCTGGATGAGGGCTTGGATTTGGGATTTGTTTCTGTCATGGTTTGAGTAGGATTCGGAGCAGCCAGGGTAGAGGAAGAAGGAATTTCAGAAGTCGAAGTAGTGTTTTATGTGTTTGGGAAGCCATTGCTAACAGAGAGAAGACGAGGAAGAAAGCCGGAGGAAGAAGAAAGCTAGAAATCTTTGTATCTCTGATGAACAGGTAAAGTTGTCTAAATTGGGGGGTTTGAGGCTTTATAGAGTTGTCCCTTCGATGGTTCACGAAACCCAAGGGCTGCACATTTAATTGAATGTAATGATAGAAACGCGAATTTGGCGTTTGGATTTGAACTCGAAAGGTTGAAGTCCGACTTTTGGTTTTTTGCTGAGTGGGTCGATTCGCTATATACTCTTTCATCAAACACTCGGTTTGATAAAAGACTAGAGGGCAATGTTGGGCTGTGATTATTTGGGCCGATCGGGTCCTACTCCTTTTGGGCTTTCCGGGTCAAACCCGCTTTTATTCTTGGAGTAGTGGGCTGTTATTTAAATTGGTGACTCAAATAAGGCTTAGGTTAATAGTTCATGGAATGGATAGGTGGCTACTTGTGGGTCCACTATCTCAGCTAATATGGATTAGTCGTAATCCATAAGATTAGCAGGCGGCTGATTGATTGGCTTAGCCTTCTTCATTAATGAGGACTTAACATAATATTGACTTAGTGGGGAACAAGGATTTGAAAAAGCCTGCATGAATAAAATGACATCAGCATAGAGGTGACATGCAAGGTAGTGAGATAATATAAGGGTACAGAGTATTACACAAAGGATGTAACATAACATTTTACTCTACCAGACACTAGAGCACATAACTTCCATTGTTAATCATTTTTTCGGCCTGTGCTTATTTTCACACCGGAGCGATCCCCGGCGACCCAAGCCGTCGAGGTCCGATGCTGACGTGTTTATTGTGCAGAGTTAAACGCGTTTTTGGTAATTGAGGCGCGTGACGAAATTTTGGCGTTAACAGCTCGTAACCGCCACCTTTAAGTTACAGCCCATAAGTTTCTTTTATGCAGGACAGGAAACAGTTCATCAACTATATGGTACTCGAGTGGCTGTGCTGGCAGGGGATTTTATGTTTGCACAGTCATCATGGTACCTGGCTAATCTGGAAAATCTTGAAGTCATAAAGCTTATCAGCCAAGTATGTTGGATGATCTACCTGCCTTCTTTTCTATATTCTCACATATCAATCCTAAGTTAGAACTTAGACCATTACTCATGGTCAATTTTTGAACTAAAATCGTGATATGCAAATTATTTGGGTGTTATGGGGGCGGGTTATTAAAGATTTTGCAAGTGGTGAAATAAAGCAGGCATCCAGTTTGTTTGACTGTGACGTTGAGGTTGAGGAGTATTTGATGAAAAGCTACTGTAAAACTAGGTACTGTATTGGACTAGTTGGGTTGTTATGGGCAAAGATGTTATTACAGGCATGTTTGGTTCTGTATACACTATTACAAAATAGTAAAAAGATGACCCTTAATAACATGCAAGCTTATTCTCTAGTTTAATTTTGAAGTTGAGATAATCTTGTGGACTGAATATGGACTTCGCTCTCTTGCAAAAACAAGGTAATGAAAACTATACATTTTTCTGTTATGAGTCGGACGAAGCCACATGGTGATTGGAGGGGGCTACGGCCCCCCCAAGGTTTGAAAATTTTGTAAAACTCACCTCAAAGGTTTGAAAATTTTGTAACTCACTTGTACATTTGGTTTGGATTAAAATTTTATAAGGCCGTGGCCCCCTAACGAAGCTTTGATATGTTCTAAAAGACTTTTTTTGCTTTGTTTTATTGTCTTTGTCAAAGCAAATTCTAATACTACATTATTTTTGTTTTAGTAAAAATATATTTTGTAATGATAAAATTTTACTTTTTAGTAATGAATATATTTTATGTTGTTAATTTTTTTTTTGGCCCCCCTCAAAAAAAAATCATGGCTTCGTCCCTGAATATGAGTAGAAGTTACTTGTGTAGAATCAAGTAATTCATGTTCATCCATAGAACCACGATAAATCCAGTAATTCAATTAATCAGCTTCCATAGAGAATTTAACCAGGTCTATAGTTCAGTGTTATTGCAGCAAGCTTTGGTAGGTGAAGACTCTGGAGAAGAAAAACATTTTTCTGCATTAAGCAGTATAACAAAAGATGGAAGTGTGGATGACCTCGGTAGCTACATAAAAAAGTTAAAAGGTATTCTGCTGCCTTCTTCTTCCTCCTCCTCCCCATCTCATTTTTCCGCTCTGCCTCTCAAGTGTAGTTGCTGCTAGCTGAAGTATGTGTCAGTTTGGTTGACAAGAAATGGCATCTGTTATGCTATTTGCATCTATGTTCCTTTTACTGTCTGTTGTTATTTTGTCTTTACATGGTATCTCCTTTATTGAAAATATCTTACAGAAAAAAGGAAAAAAATCTGAAATTCTAATGTGTAGTACCCTGAAGGAATTATACGATAATTGTGGAATTTGTGGTTATTCCACACCTTGAAATAGAAAAAAGAAATTTTATGATACTTGTATGATATTTTTTTTTTAAGTTTTGCATGGCGTGCGGTGAGTAAATTCTGTATTAATGTTGAACCCTTGTCCTTCCATTTTATTTTTGCAGGATCAGTATGGAGTGTCTTGTTCCTGCCCAGAAGTTGGAGAAAGCCCCCGTGTACATAGATTTCAAGTACTATTTTGATTCTTCTTTACTTGTCCATTTTTATAAATTTTCGCTTAGAGTAATGCGAGTCATGTGACTCTGATCAGGCGTATTATTGTCAGAGTTAAGTACAATCTTTTGAAGCTCGTAGATAAATCTCTGGCGATAACATAAAATGCTTTGATAATATTAATAAACAAGAAGATTAGAATATCTAAAACCACGAGGAATGTATAAAAGATGAGGTTAAAGAGGGTAATGGAAATGAAAAAAAATATCTCAATATCTCAAAAGATTCATTTTACTGGTGTGAGATGCCCCGGGGCCCTCGGGCAGGGGGGAATAAGAGGGTGAAATCATCTTTGTTGCTTGTACTTGTTATTTCATTTACTTTCTAGTATTTCTTCAAAAAGTTATAACCTTGCTATAGTAAGTAATTAACCTTGTGTTGTGTTCTGACTACGTTGCATTTTGCAACATATTTTTGTGAGCTATACCAAATTTAGGGCATCTCTACTTTATGTTCAATATAGATACTCAAGATTAACAATCTTTTACAATGACAATTACTAAATTTGTATCAGTAGATATGACAAACATTATTAATGATTTGCAAAAATATCAAAGAGAACACCTATGTTGTATGAAAGATTTAGTTATCAATTACAATAGGACATTAAAGTTTTAAGTTGAATTTCTTGCGCTTTTGCTTAGATGGTTGTTAAGAGAACTGTGTTCATAAAGCTGTAGATATTCAAAATTTTCACGTAGGGATTGATTTTTGTGCAGGGTAAGAGTGTCGAAGAAGACAAATAAGGAGAATGAAATGCTGATAGAGAAGTTGACTACAGTGGAGCTAGCACAAAAAGAGGCCAACATCTTAATTTTATGGATAGTTTGGTATATTTTGTGGATGTAGTCAAATTCGCAATTCAATGTATGTAGTAGTAATTATATTGACAAATTAATTTGAAATTGTAAACGTATGGTATTATTGGGATGTATGATATTTTGAAATATAGAATGCTTATATTTTGACTTTAAATATTGTGGATTGTGTCAAATAGACAATATTTTTTTGAAAAAAAAATATTGTGGATTGTGTCAAATAGACAACGTTTTTTAAGAAAAAAACGTTGTGTAATGTGTCAAATACACAATGCTTTTTATAAAAACGTTGTCTAATGTGTCAAATAGACGACGCTTTTTAGAAAAAATATTGTCTAGTGTGTCAAATAGACGACGCTTTTAAAAAAACGTTGTGTAATGTGTCAAATACACAACGCTTTTTAAAAAAAATATTGTCTAATGTGTCAAAATACACAACGTTTTTTTGAAAAACGTTGTCTAATGTATCAAATAGACGACTGTTTTTTTGAAAAAACGTTGTCTAATGTGTAAAATAGACGACGTTTTTTTGAAAAAACGTTGTCGAATGTGTACAATAGACAACGCTTTTTTAAAAAAAATATTGTCTAATGTGTCAAATAGACAATGCTTTTTTGTAAAAACGTTATCTAATTTGTCAAATAGACAACGTTTTCTTGAAAAAATGTTGTCTAATGTGTCAAAAGACAATATTTTTTAAACGTTGTCTATTTGTGTCTAATAGATGCACTGCTAACCACGACGTTTTTGGGGGACCTATTACAACGTTTTTTAAACGTTATGTATTTACTTTTTTCTAGTAGTGAGATTTGGTTTTCTCCCTTTCCACATCTCATATGAAGTCTTTGGGACAAATTTGGTAGGCACCTTATTAAGCAGGTATGCGGCCGTTTCTAGGGCATAACCTCAGAATGAAATTGGAAGATCGGTAAAACTCATCATGGATCGAACCATGTCCAACAATGTTCGATTTCTCCTTTCAGATTCTCCATTTAACTGTGGTGTACCTGATGGAGTCCATTGTGAGATTATACCATTTTCTTTGAAACAATTGAGAAACTCACCGCTTAAGTATTCTCCACCTCGATTTGATCAAAGAATCTTAATACTCTTGCCAATTTGTTTCTCTACTTCACTTCTGAACTCTTTGAATCTCTCAAATGATTTTGATTTGTATTTCATCAAATACACATATCCAAATCTTGAGTGATCATCAGTGAAAGTAATAGAATAAGAATACCCATGCCGTGCATTCGTTGTCATAGGTTCACAAACATCTGTGTGAACCAACGCTAACAACTCTGTAACTCTTTCTCCTTTTCCACTAAAAGGAGATTTAGTCATTTTACCCGTGAGACAAGATTCACAAGTTGGATATGATTCATAATTAGATAGTTCTAAGAGCCCATTCTTATGCAACTTGGAGGATCTTGTTTCATTAATATGACCGAGTCTATAGTGCCACATATAGGTATAAATAAAATCATCTATTTTCCTTTTCTTAGTATATTCTATTTGAAGTATATTTTCATGCAAGTCAAGTATATAAAGTCCATTTCGTTTATTACCAACACCATATAAAACATTGTCTTTATAAATAGAACAACTGTTGTTCTTTATTATAATGTCAAATCCTTCTATATCTAATACGAAAATAGAAATAATGTTTCTAATGATATTCAGAACAAAATAACAATTATTTAAATAAATGGACTTGCCCGAACGTATTGCTAAACAATAAGTCTGTACAGCTAATGCAACAACCTTTGCTCCATTTTTCACTCGTAGGATGACCTCATCATTACTCAGCTTTTTACTTCTTACCAGTCCCTGCACAGTATTACATATGTGAAAACCACAACCGGTATCCAAAACTCAAGTAGAATTATGACTTTCAGAAAAATTAATTTCAATCATGAACAAACCTTGATTGGAAGTCGAAACTTCTCCAAGCTTCTTCTCTGGTAGAAACTTCTTGCAGTTCCTCTTCCAGTGTCTCGGCTCATTACAATGGAAGCACATTCTTTTGACAACTGGATCAGGTTTCTTTTGTTCCTTTAAGTTCACCTTTTCCTTAGCCTTATTAGATTTCTTCTTTTCAGAAGACACATTGGGCCTCTTCCTTTTATTGGAAGAATCTACCATCAAGACATGGTTCTTCTTAGATGGGAAGTGACCTTCTGTAGTTTTCAACTTTAAGTAATTTAGGCAAGCTGACATCTAACTTATTCATGTGAAAAGAACTGCGAAAAGGTCTCAGGGAGTGACTGCAAGACTAAGTCTTGACTCAACTCCCCATCCATGACGAACCCAAGTTGTCCAAGACGTTCAATCAGATTGATCACCCTAAGGACATGAGTCTCGACAGCGGTTCCCTCGGTCATCCGAGATCGGAAGAGCTCTTTAAATATCTCATATATAGTAGTCCTACTTTGTTCACCATACAACTCCTTGAGGTGAAGCAACATAGTAGAAGCATCCATGTTTTGGTGCTGACGCTGAAGCTCGTTATTCATGGATGCGAGTAAGATGCATTGAGCCACATATACATCATTTTGCCACTTTACAATGGTGGCAATCTCTTCCTCAGAGGTTGATTCTGGAACAGTTCCAAGAACAGGTGAATTTAGGACATAAGAAATCTTTTCAACAGTGAGAACTATTCTCAGATTTCTTAACCAGTCCGTATAATTCGACCCGATAAATTTATTAGCATCAAGCATGCTACGCAGTGAAATACGTGATTTTGACATTTTAAAATTCTGCATGTGAAAGACAATATTTTAACAAACATTCATTTAATTAATTTTACATACCAAAATAAATTTAGGTCTTTATTTTAGATTGGTATCTCCCACTATTTTCATCAAACTATATTACCCTCACTTATATAGTTCGGTAACATCTAATTAAAGATTTGCTAGTGAGAATAAGGATCCCATTTTAAATGTTTATAGCCTTGTGGATAGCACAACAAACGATATATAAATAAATAGGTAGCCAACTCTTTGTCAATTACATTAACATGTAACTCCTTTTATTTTGCCTCTTAAATCATAATGGTCAAGTATGTGCACATCCGAACTAAAATAATTTAAGTTAAGTCCAACCTAGCACTTCCATAAATAAAAAAAAAAATTTGTCCTTGTGGATAGCACAACAAAATAATATTGTTCATTTTTCTTGATAAGCATCAAATGCGTGATTAAATTAATATCTTAAATACGCAATACTCGCCTTGTGGATAGCACAACAAACTCGTATTAAATATTTAATACTCTATTAATTTATCATGCTAGAAGGCGACGTTCGATATTCTAAATATCATTGAACGCTTCGGACATAATATAATTTCTTTGAGGGGTTTGTTATTATTTGTCTCAACTTGTTTAGCGCGCATGAACATATATATATATATATAATACACGTCATTTTATTAAACATGAGAAGCATGTTTGCATAAAATATAATATATATAATACTTAGCATGCACATACAGAATACTATATTCTACCCGGATTGATTATGGACTTTTATTCTAGTTTGGTTCACTAGAGCCACCAAGTGAACCAAAAGGTCAAACCTAGGAGTGCAAAAATTTAAATTTAAAAGGTAACTATTACATTTAAACCTGGGCTCCATACAAACGGGTCTTCACGCGCTCCTTGCTCCTTGGTCTTCAATTTCTTCAAGAAAATTCTAACTATTTTTATTACATAAACTATTTCAATAAATAGAAATCTTGATCAGCAATCAAGGGGAAGTACATAGGAGGGAGATAGAATTTTACATTGAGAAAAAATCAAAGAAGACGAGGTACGCATACCCCATTTAATAAAACCCATTCATTCAAGCATTCAACTAAAATAAAATTCAATCACATTGGTCAATAGTCCATAATCAACCCTATTTATATTCATACACATCAACATATGCATCAATAAATAATCATTCATCACATGAATAATAAAATCATTCCATATATAGATCGATGTCATTTAGTGGACAAAAAGTTTTGCTAAATTTTAGTTTTGAAACAAAATAAACTCTTTTATTTTAATCAAAAACCAAATCGAAATTAAACTCCTTTAATTTTTAGCAATCTGAAATTATATTTCAAATAAAATAAACTCCTTTATTTTAAACTTTTATCAATTAAATAACCATTTATTTCAATTGAATGAAAAATTATAATTTCAGTTTCTGTCCAAGGGGCTGGTGCAGCTGCGCCCAGAATGAACTGGGGCGCGGCACAGCTGCGCTGGCTTTCTGAATAGAACAAATCTACAAAACAGCACAGCTGCGCTTAGAATGAACTGGGGCGCGGCGCAGCTGCGCCCAGTCGCAGAACCAAAAAACAAATATGCACAACGGTGCAGCTGCGCCCAGAATGAACTGGGCGCGGCGCAGCTGCGCTCTGTCTCAGAATCTGCAGAATACGATTTTTGTCTAAAAAATTCGATCTAATCTTACATTAATTCATACATGGAATCATAAAATTGATAATTAACACAAAGTTAGGCTCTGATACCACTGTTGGGTTTGTACGTAACGCATACATGCAATCAAATTACACAATTAAAGGGGGAAAGAACGATACATAGGTTTTAAAATTTTTATACAAACCCATACCATGATCATACTTTATGCTCAATTATCAATAACAAAAAAGTAAGAATGAATCAAAATCATACCCTTGTAGAATCTAGCTTCCACAGATATGAGTTCTACTCCTTGCTCTCCTTG
The DNA here is from genome assembly GCA_020205555.1 of Panax stipuleanatus. Lineage (NCBI taxonomy): Eukaryota > Viridiplantae > Streptophyta > Magnoliopsida > Apiales > Araliaceae > Panax > Panax stipuleanatus. The sequence continues at coordinate 25,296,236 of CM035122.1, forward strand.
ATCTCCTTGAATTTGGTGTAGTGACTCCTTCCTTTGATCAACGTTAGCCACCCAAGTGTTTGGCCTCTAGAGGTGATCCACTAAGGAAGAGAAATTGGTCAGGAAGATGGGTGGTTGGCTAAACCCTTTTTCTAATCTCTGTAGAAAAAATGTGGTACTCTCCAACTCTTGGAATCACGTATATTATATATGATATAAGACTATCTTATATAGATATTGGGTTAACCCTACTAATCTAATTAGAATTCGGTTTCATTTAATTAATTAATTAAACTCTTTTAATTAATTGGGCTTCCCAACATATTGGGATTAATTAATTAAAATCCTTTAATTAATTTATCTCCTAATCTCATTAGGAATGAGTGAGAGTACTTATATTAAATTAATTCCTAAACTCCTTTAGAATTAAAATATTAATAATAATAATAATATTAATAAGACTCCTCTTATTAATTTATATTTAATACTTCTAAAATATTAAATAATAAACATTAAGCTATTTAATTTATTCTATCACCATAGATTAAATTAATTATACTTAATGCATTATTACGATTATGTTATTATCTTCTTAAATAATTCTTCTTCCTTTTATGATGTGACTCTTTAGGTTCTCCATATTAAACCAGTTGTGAATAAATCAATTAGAACAATTCTAATCTTATTTAAATAAGTAAATTAAATTAATAATCTATTTAAATAAATAATATTTATTCTATAATAGGGATAAGCCTCCCTAGCGATCAACGACTTTCCAGATAATATAGATTTCAACATTAATAATAAAAGAACTTATGAGTTAATAGTTACCGTACAATTCAATCATTCCACCATACAATGTCCCAATTAAATATAAGACATGGATTTACTATCAAGTCTTTATTTATTTAACTATATGTATTTCGATTAGAAAATGCACAACTCCATATAATGCAAATTAGAAACTCCTTTCTAATTTTATTCCACAGTGGCCAAGGATTCTTGGGTTGTCATTTAACGAATCACATAGGACATATCTCCTCTTTTACTAGAAGTGGTAGATTCTTTATTGATCATTCATTATCTCCATATGTAACACATTATATTCAAGCATACCCTTTCATTTACCCTAAGGGCCTTAAGGAATAAGTCAAAGTATAATTCATTACACATAAGATACTATGATGATCTCAAGTCCAAGGATCACTTGTACTACAATCACATTAGGAATTCCTATTGACAGGCAAGTACAACTCCATTAGGTATTCCATAGTGAGTCACGTTCAGTGAACTTATTGTCTAATAAGCCCCTACATACTTGCTTTAGTGTCTCCACACAAATGATGATGCGATCAATCATCCTCAACCAATGATCAAGCAACATATGTACCAATCTATCCGGATATACTAATCTCTATTTTAGTAATCCCACGATTGGAAACTATTTTAGTTTTTGAGCTTTTCAAGAATTTAGATCTCATTAGCATAATAAATGTCGACGTCGGGAAAAAATCAGTGGGTCGGGTCATAACCCTGATCTTTCTGTCTTCCTAAGTTATCTTTACCCTTACTCTTTTTATTGCGAAAAAGGTTTTGAAGGGTTTTTTAGAAAAAGGCCAACATGTATCATGTCGACGATTTGAACGTTTTACAGAGTCGCTAGTTGGTAGATCTGAAATGGTTGTACCAACTCAATTAAGTTTTGTTTGAAAAAGGCCCAATTGCTGGACACTGTCGAAACTTGATCTTTGAAAACAAAGTTTTGAGCTCGGGGGCTTGGTTAAGTGTGGGGAAGGTGTTAGGCACCCCACAACTCCCGTGTAAACACGGTACCGCATCTTTTCAATATTTCCCTTTAAAAACTGAAATATGTGTGTGTATACTATTTGAAAATTGGGCCTATGTTTGATTTGAAAAGCATGTCTATGCATCGTTGAACCTATATACGAAGTTTTTGATTTGATTTGCAAAAAGTCATTGATTTGATTTGTAAAAGTGTTTGATTTGATTTGCAAAAGCTTCTTTTTTCGAAAATATTATTGAAGTAATGTTTTGAAAGCATTTTATCAAACCCATACACTAACATAGGAATTGAAGCATATTGATACTTTAATTTTATCTTATCAGCCTTAAGGCACAATTTGAATGGTGATTGTTGGGCTGCGAAGCATCCTCGACCACAATATATATACAAATGTCGGTCTCCTCATGGGCATGATAGACATCGGAGGGACTCTGACACGACAAATCATTATTCTCATTATGTTGAGACCTTATATCCAGATAACCGTTTTAAGGTCTTTTGTATGTACATTTTACAGAAAAACTGGCATGGTACATTTGTAAAATGGAGTTTGTCCATTGTGGAAATCAGATTCTGATCAGTTTGATCATGAATCTCACGATTCCTAGGCTCACATACGGCGGCCAATAAACCTGCACAGCTCAAATTTGTACAGAAATAGATATATATCCCAAATGTCGTCAGAACCGAGGATTCATTCAGTAAATCCTGGTTCGCACCTGGCCGAAGCGTCTCGTTCCCACTAGATAGCGATCTAAGGGCCGCGAGGTTGCTTTTACAACTGAAACTAGAAAAATGCTAGATTTAAATAAATCTCAACCATTCTAGCTTCACGGTTCCGTCTGTACTGACTTAGAACCGTTTGAAAGCTAGAGTTTGCGAGATTTAAATAAATCTAGTTCGCCCGCAGATATGTCAGTGCCGATTCATATGAAATGAATATTTAAAGCAATAATTTAGTAAAAAGTGAGTAAAGCAATATATATATACAAAAGCTGTAAAGGGCGGTGGGTTTTCACACCGGTGCCAGGACTGAAATGTAAATGTACAGAAACGTAGTCAACCAAGACTGGGAAGATAACCCAGTATGGTGAAGGCTGCTTATATATGCATAAATATATATAAAAGTAGTAAAAAGACCACAGAATGATCTAGGTCGACCTGGAGTGTAAATGTATAGAAATATAGTCAACCAAGACTGGGAAGATAACCCAATATGGTGAAGGCTGCTTATATATGCATAAAAATATATATAAAAGCACTAAAAAGGCCACAGAATGATCCAGGCAAAACTGGAATGTAAATGTACAGAAACGTAGTAAACCAAGACTGGGAAGATAACCCAGTGGTTGTGAAAGTTGCTTATATATGCATGTTTATATATAAAAATAGTAAAAAGGCCACAGAATAATTCAGGCCGAACTGAAATATATAAATATATATATAGAGACAGAAAAGTAGTCAACCAAGACTGGAAAGATAACCTAGTGGTGGTGAAATCTGCTTATATATGCATATATATATATATATATATATATATAAGCAATAAACTACCTCGAATTTGACATCCGGGCTTGACAGAATTGAAAAGTTTGTATATATATAAATAAATATATACAAAAAAAGCCAAACTCAGACTAGGGAAGATAACCCTGTCCGACAAAGTTGCTAACAACGAAGATGCAAGAATATAAAAGCTATTAGACGCGACGGATCGTCAATCCGAGTTGTAAAAATGCCAGAAAATGCGTTTATGTTCAAAAATGTACCAAAAGTTGATAAAAACGGCCACAGAACTGAGTTCCGGGCATATTTGGAATACAAAACTTAACGTACAAATGTATAAAAGTGCGAAGTAGTAGTATTGACTTGCTGATCGTAAAAATACTCATGATAGACTGCTACACGGGCTTTTTGCCAAATCGTAGGCTTTAAACATACGAATCTACCGGTTATTTTTTGATATGTGGTAGTATGTGGGTATATCTACGTGTTAGAGTAAAATTTTTTTGGGTTTGGAAGACATGAAAATAGCAGAAAATCAAATAGGCAGAGGTTAAGAGCATTTTTAAATTATGAAAATAAGAGGGGGGTGCCCTCTTATTTATAGACTGGGGAGCCTCCACTCTACCTACGGCAGCCGAAGGCAAAGGTGCGGCTCCACAAGGCGTGGGCCCCGCGATGGGTTCCATCATCTCGAAGTAAGTGCACTCCGAGCAATGCGAGGTCGAAGTCGAAACTTTTTAACTTTTGATCGGAGCGTCCGTTTGAGGCGTGCGATACCTTTCCGGAAAGCTCTCGCAGAGAGTGTCATAATGACATGGGATAAAACATTTTTTGGGTCCAAGAAGACAGGTTCATACCAGGTTTTTGATTTCTCGCAGTTTGTCTATTGAGCTGTCTTGCACTGTTTGCACTCGGGATCATCGGTATGGTATGTTCTGACCTTGGTGGCATTAATTCGGCTCCAAGTTTTATTCTGGAGATGTTACGAGGCTTCAGGTTTATTTTTGAAGTTGACTTAACTTCCCGGGTTGAGACCAGGGATGACCTGCACTTTCCGGGTTGAGACCGGGGCTGATATGTACTTCCCTAGTTGAGACCGGGGCTGACCTGTACCTCTCGGGTTGAGACCGGGGCTGACCTGTACCTCTCGGGTTGAGACCGGAGCTGATCTGTACCTCCCGGGTTGAGACCGGGGCTGACCTGTACTTTCCAGTTTCAGACCGGGGCTGACCTGAACTTCCCAGGTTGAGACCGGGGCTGACCTGTACCTCTTGGGTTGAGACCGAGGCTGACTTGTACCTCCCGGGTTTAAACCGGGGTGGATATGTACCTCCCGAGTTGAGATCGGGGCTGATTTGATGGCTCGTTATTGAGACCGAGGTTTAGTTGATGACCCAGTATTGAGTTGATGGCACGGTATTGAGATCGGGGTTGAGTTGATGGCCCGGTATTGATATCGGGGTTGATTTGATGACCCAAAATTGAGACCGGGGTTAATTTGACGGCCCGATATTGAGACTGGAATTGATTTGATGGCCCGATATTGAGACCAGGGTTGATTTGATGGCCCGATATTGAGACCGGAGTTGAGTTGATGACCCGGTATTGAGATCGGGGTTGAGTTTATGACCCGGTATTGAGATCGGGGTTGATTTGACGACCTGATATTAAGACCGGGGTTGATTTGATGGCCCGGTATTGAGACCGGGGTTAATTTGAGGGCCCGATATTGAGACTGGGGTTGATTTAACGGCCCGATATTGAGATCGAGGTTGATTTGATAACCCGGTATTGAGACCGTGGTTGATTTTGACGGCCCGATATTGAGATCGGGGTTGATTTAATGACCCGATATTGAGACCGGGGTTGATTTGATGGCCCGATATTGAGACCAGGGTTGAGTTGACGGCCCGGTATTGAGACCGGGGTTGAGTTGATGGCCCGATATTGAGATCGGGGTTGATTTGATGACCCGGTATTGAGACCGGGGTTGATTTGATTGCCCGATATTGTGATCGGGTTTGAGTTGATGGGACGGTATTGAGATCGGGGTTGAGTTGATGGCCAGGTATTGAGATCGGGGTTGAGTTGATGACCCGGTATTGAGACCGGGGTTGATTTGACAACCCGATATTGAGATCGGGGTTGAGTTGATGACTCGACATTGAGACCGGGGTTGATTTGACGGTCCGGTATTGAGATTGGGGTTAATCTGATAACCCGATATTTAGACCAGGGTTGATTTGACGGCCCGATATTGAGACCGGGGTTGATTTGATAAGATAATTTTGCCCTCCTACAGTGTTAGTAATAGGGAAAGAAAATTTTGAGTGCTACAGATGCCCCACTTTATCATGTTCATGCAACGCAGTGAAATGGACAGGATAAAGGATTAGTAGACACTGTAAATGCCAATACACAGGGGAGGCAATGCATGCTATGGTATGTCATGAGTTCCCGATACCTTCGAGGGGGTAGGGTTGTCACTGATGGATTATGTTAGTTTCTACTGTTGTTATGCTAATAGGCTACTGCGAACTGTTCTTCGTCATTTTTTTTTCTGGGGATGACGTTATTCATGATAGCTTAGGGATGATTTTGTTGCCGCCGAATTATGCTAATGAGCTTTCCCGATGCCTCTCTTGACGATAATTTACATCGGTAGTTGGCAACAGGGGGGGTTGAATCACCAATCCTTCTTGGTGCTCCTTTTTAGGATGTGTATAACAGATTCCATCATTGGTGATGGATTATTATATTGCTTCCACAATCGGATCCTTTTCGACTCTTCTTTGGAATTGAGCCAACGGCTGATCTATCACTGGTCCGTACCTGACGCTTCGCTGGGGTTGTGCCAACGGCTGAACTGTTTCGGTCTGTACCCGATGCTTCGCTGGGATTATGCCAACAGTTAAACTATTTTGGTCTGTACCCGACGCTTCGCTGGGATTGTGCCAAAGGTTGAACTGTCTGGGTCTGTACCCGATGCTTTCCTGGGGTTGTGCCAATGGCTGAACTGTCACCGGACTGTACCCATTGCTTCGAAAGTGACAGTTTTTGGCAGTTTTTTAGCAGTTTTTTAGTAGTTTGCATAATTGACCCCCGTATATGGCTCCGGGATGAATACCAAGGGTTTTCAGAGTGTTCCCCTTTCTGTCACGATTACACTACTTGAACACAGGATTTCAGGACAAACCGCTCAATCGCGTAGTGATTTTTCTTCAGATTTGACTTGGCAGCTCATATAAACTCCGTTTTAACTCGAACCAAACCGAGCCCGGTGGAGTGGGACCCACCCTGGGGAGCCGTAGGTAGGGGTGTGGCTGCTTCTGGAGGGCCCGCTTCCACCTGTGGCTTTATATTAGGCAGTGGGAGTTCATAATTTCAAATTTTCATTTCGAGTTTCAAACGGAATCAAATCTTCTTTTTCAGATCTACGGAGCTTGGGCAACCTTTTTTTGATTCCTTCAGCTTCTACGCGTTCAGTGCATCGCAAGTAACGTTTTACGTCCTTTTTTTTACAAGTTTTGATTGTTAAAAGCATGTGAACCACGTAAGGGACTTTTAGACGCAATGTATGAAAAATGTAAGCTTATATGACCTGCTAAATTTTTTTTGACTTCATATGTTTGCATATCTTACTGTAATGCATGTTTGGATGTAAGAAAATTCAGATTCTGAGACAGTCATACTTTGCTCTTTTTGATCAGTTTACTCATCCTTTTTGAGGCCTAGTGAGCCTGGATTTTCAACTAAAAATGTCCATGGTAATTTAGCTACCATGTGAAGTTGACTTTTGATTTTTTTTCATAAATATGAACTGTTCCTATTTTTGGGAAGGTGTGCTACTGAATGGCCACCTAGACATGCTTATTGTGCATGTGGACAATCTATTTTACAAAGGAGACTCTGACGAAATTTTTTCAAAACCCGAGCATTTAATAAATATGCAATTTTGACTCTACTGGGGATTTTTGACTGACCCATGCATGTTTTTAGGATTTATCTTTTGAAAAACATGCAGTTTTGACTTTACTGGGTATTTTTGACTGACCCATGCATGTTTTTAGAACTTAGAAATGCATAGAGTATTGATTTAAAATAATAAGCCACAGGTTTTAGGCTTGCCACACCCTTTCTGAGGTGATTTGGAGACTTGGTCCAGGTGATGAACAGAGATAGACCCGATAGTGCCAGCAGAGTTGTTTCAGGTGTTAGGCGTAGGAGGGCTTCTGATGTTCCTCAGCCAAGTCCAGCTTGACCGCCTTGCAGATTGGCAGAGTCGGTGATTCGTCCAGCCCAGGATGAGCCGCCGATTGATATTGACGATGAGCAGGCTCTTTTTGCTTGCTTCTGCCCCAGCTCATGCCCCACGTGGAGAGGTTCCGGGCATTATTGTGCCGACCCAGGATCTGTTGGGCGACTTGAGTCATCTTCCATTAAGATTTCTTCATACCAATGAGGTGACTTGAAGTTTTCTTCTTTCTAGATTCTCTTTATTCCTTTTGCTATTCTCGGGGCATATTTTTTTGATATGGGTATGCAGGTTTCCAGCTTTACGTAGCCTCGAGGGAACTGGTTCAACGTGCACTCCCTGTATCATACCTTGCATTAGGACTACAGGGATATCATTGATGGCTGGGGGTTTCAAGCTTTCCTTTCTATTTTTCCCCGTCGCTGCCCCTGGGGGTATATCAAGGCTTTGTCTGAGCGCTGGTTCCACCAGACTCAGTCCCTTCATTTGCTGGACTATGAGGTGATGATGACCCTTATGGACTGGAGGTTCATCACTGGCATTGAGTTCGAGGGTGAGCCAGTGCCTGTCTTAGCTGACATCACACCTACTGCCGTTCGGTCCCTGCTGGGAGTCCCTGCGATAGCAATCACGGATCTGACAGTCCGATCTGGTCCCTTGAGTATAGATGCCCAAAGTGGGGCTTTGCTTGAGACTCTACCTGATGATTAGAGGGTTAGGGATCGCATCTTGAGGCGATTGTCCCTGGTGATCATCATGGGTTATTTTGTGGCAGATAACTCGTCGACGGTGTCCTTCGCCCCGATTAGTGCTACCTGACATGTAGAGTGCCTCAGTGACTTTGATTGGGGTTCCTACACCTTTTCCTATTTTCTCCAGGGCATGCGCATACTTTTGGAGGGTTTGACGGAGGCTTGGTTAGGGTTCTACCCGTTTCTGCTGGTGAGTACATCTTTCTGGTACCTTTTTAATTTTAGCATTTTTATTTGTCAGTCTTGGTCACTGAGGACTTTTGATATTTATATGGCCAGTTTTGGGCATTTGAGAGGCTTCCTTGCCTACGGCCAGCCACTGCTTTAGGTCTAGAGACCTATCCTCGAGGACGGCATTGGCATCACTCCATTCTAATAGGAGGTCCCTGTTGCTGAGGGATTCACCAATGGCCGCCTACAGTTGGAGCTTTTAACGGCTGGATCGATCTCCTGGATGCCGTATACCTCTGAGTTTTTGACTATCGATTTGAGGGAGGATTCCCTACTGGTCAAGAGTTTGCATTGTCGACTCGCAGGGTCCCGATTTTGACAGAGGGAGGCCAGGAGCTCTATTTAGGAGAGCGTGCTATCGGGAGCATCACGGGGCAGATTCGTATTCGCATTAGTTCCTCCTTCTTGGCATCATTGGCTGTTATTCTTGCCACTAACAGATATGCCTATGGAGGGCATAGATGGCTTCACCCTATCAGAGGGCCCGTTCAGCCATGAGGCATTTAGTAGCTGGTGGAGTCCTCGCACGATTGGAGCTTAGACTCGTGCCACGCAGTTTATGGCAAATATGGTGCTAGGGTCTGTGATGATGACAGACTGGATAGCTTGCCTCAGGGAGCCTACTCATTCAGATCAGATTGTAGAGCTGACCTGGGAGTTGGAGAGAGCTCGCTTTTTTATCAGGCACCTTGGTCGAGATCCGTCAGAGGCATCTTCTTTTGACCCATCCAGCTCAAAAGCAGGCCCCTCTTCAGGTCCATTTTCCAGCAGTTTTGCAGGGGCAGATCCTCCCTTATACTTCCCAGACATGCCTGATGACCGCAGTTTTGTATCCACAAAGGAGATGGAGCAGGTTAAAAACCTGAGTGTAGATTATCTGGATCTCTTTGGATAGCTATGGCAGCTATATATTTTGGTCAGCCACTATTTTGGCTATTTGGCGGTTGTGCTTCATTTTGATAGACCACTATTAGTAGTTGGGTGGTGGTGCCCCATATCCCTGTACTCTTCATTTTACTTTGTATTATCAGACAGGGATGATGCTTGCAGTAGATAGTTTGTTGTAGATATTCATGATATTTCCTATCCATCGCATCATGTTTATATTTGTCATCATGTATATATTATGTCATGTGTATGCATTTAGATAGATGAGTTCAGATTTGACCCCTGGATAGTCTTGTGATCCGATGATACAGATGACGTCATCTACCGTCAGTCGGGTTGAGCATTTGCCACCATTTGAGGTGGCTTCATCCTTGAGATAATGGAATAGATGTTTGTCCTTCTCAACAAGAGGGACCGTTGATCAGATGTTTAGGCATTCATTGGCCCTTGCAGACTTTTGAGTTCCATATGGGTTCGTGGATGGTGTTTTACCCTTCTAGATACCCGAGAGACAGGTCTTCTATTTTGGACAGCATGAGCTGACGCCGACTCTTGAGGAGTATCAGAGGTTTACTGGTTTAGCCTTAGAGTTGCCCTGCGCTCGGACAACGATCAGCAATATGAGGAGACCATTCACACGGATGTTAGGTCTTCACCAGAGCGTGGTGAGGGATGAGATCATCTCTGGATGGGTGATCTCTATTGACTTCTTGATCGATCGCTTTGGTGAGCTCGACAGATATGATCGACATGCCGGGGATTTTATCGTCTCAGCAGAGGCGTGGCATTTGGCCAGGATAAACATTTTATTGATATGCATCGTATCCTATGTCTATATGCCGCTACGCTTGGACCACTTAGATGTGGGATTGGTAGTCGTGGTTATGGCCCTTAGGCAGGGTAGCGCCATCGTTCCTATGATATTGGCTGAGACGCTGAGGTCAACCACTCACTGTCTTATCCACCCGGAGGGGTTTTTTAGAGGCAGTTCGATCTTGTTGTATGTATGGCTTATATCCCATATACGACCTATTGGATCTTTCAGGCATCATGGGTACTATTTTTCCCATGATATAGCTATGTCCTACTCCTTTCAGCCTGCGGAGTGTACCGGTGCAGAGACATGGTCGACATTTCTGTCGGATATTGAGCATTCGTTCTTAATTTTGCCGTCCTCAAGGCTAGCTTCTCCCTATAGCTTTATTACCCATGCATCTGGCATGGACTATCTTCCCCTAGCGAGATTGAGGGGAGTGACCACTTACCATCCTCTGGCTGTTATGGGCCAATTTGATCAGTATCAGAGCTTGCATCTGTTTGAGGGGGCTGTTGATCAGAGGATGTCAGCTTCGTCTATGTCATCTGCTGACTTGATTCCAGTGTATGAGTGCTGGACTCACAGAGAGAGGGCTAATTTCTCTAGTAACCATCCGGATCGTTCTCCAGAGTACTAAGCGTGGTTGGAGGCAGATATAGCATCAGCTGCATTCATCCAGTCAGCTCTTATTGTAGATTAAGATGAGGAGGAGCCTATGGAGGATCCTGAGTCTCCTACCGAGGATGAGTTGTTCATGGGTTTGACAACAGCACTAGTTAGTGATCTATCGATCATTCCTTTAGGGACAGATCCTACTTTGGCGGACGCACTGGCTAGGATGACCTTTGAGAGGGATCAAGCTATAGCGCTGATGTTGACCGCCTTGTCTGGCAAAGATATAGCTTTGACTGAGAGAGAAGTGGCTCGAGTCGCTCAGGATGCAGGATTAATTGAGAGAAGAGATCCGATCTGCTAGAGATACAATTTTCATGGAGAAAGACGAGGCCATAGCTTCCCGGAATTTCCATATTGCTGACAGTACTGCTCTCCGATCTTATACTCATGGTCTGGTCACCGAGAGGAGTGCATACATTGATGACCACAGTGCCACACTGCAGATGACTGTGGAGGTTTTGAGTCATATGGAGGCTGAGGGTATTGCACTTGTAGCTGCTCCTCCATCTTCAGAGGAAGATGCCATGGTGGCATTGCTGGCCCGCTTATCCTTGGGTCCATAGACTAGCTTTGTTTTTCCTGCACATACTAGATCAACCATTTTTGTCATGTACAAGGCACTATGTATATATCAAATAGTGTTATATATTAGAGAAAATATTTTTGATTCACTTCCCTGTTTGGATATGCATTGTCATTGCTGAGTGATTACCACTTCTTTTATGACTCGCTGTTGTTGATGTATCTTAAGATTCTCCTCGATGGACTGACAGTTGAGATGTCATAGAGTATTTCAGATGGGTCTGTTGACCAGGGTAGCTTGATAGGACTTAGCTTTTATATGATTTTGTTGTCTTGGGATTGGTTTTTCTTGATTTTTGTTTTTTTAGAAGGTCAAACCGCGCCGTAAATGGCTACCTACGTACTCCAGGGTGTAGGGAGATCAGGTTATTCGTAGTTCAATTTCAAGTGGGAGAGGTTTGAAAAGTATTTATCTTGGGTTTTGAGTTTGGCTTGATGAGTTTTTGGAATTTTTTTTATTTTATTTGACCGCACCAGAAATGGCTGCTTACGTACTCCCGAGTGGAGGGAGATCAGGTCATTCATAGTTCCGGCTTTTTAGTGAAAAAATAAACCTAATTTGATTTGTAGGACCCGGATGCGGGTATGCATGGGCTTCAGACATAGTACCCTTTCACTGTATCTGAATTGATGAGTTGGGGAAACTTGGTCCCCTCTATTTCTTATAGTCTGATAGCTCCTCCCGTCAATACCTCCTTGACAATGAAAGGGCCTTCCCAATTAGGGGCAAACTTTCTTTTAGCTTCATCTTGATTGACCAAAATTTTCTTCAGCACCAAGTCATTTTCTTTGAATTGTCGTATTCGGACCTTCTTGTTGTAGGATCGAGCAATCCTTTGCAGATCTAACTACCCGTGGAAAATGGCTGTAGCCCTCTTTTCATCTATCAGGGACAGTTGATGATATCGGTCTTGTAACCACTGATCTTCGTCCATCTGAGCGTTGATTAACACTCGTAAGGACTCCATCTCTACTTTTATGGGGAGGACTGCTTCCATGGTATAGATTAATGAATAGGGTGTAGCCCCAGTAGAGGTGCGCATTGATGTTCTGTATGCTAACAGGGTTAGAGGCAGCAGGTCAGGCCATTCTTTGTGATTGGTGGACATTTTTTGCATGATCTTTTTGATGTTCTTGTTGGCCGCTTCGACCGCGCCATTCATCTTAGATCGATAGATGACAAAATTGAGATGCTTGATGTGGAACTTATTGCACAGTTCCTTCATCATTTGATTGTTCAGGTTTTTTGCGTTATCCTATATGATCACCTCCGGTTGTCCATATCGACAGACAACATTATTTCTGATGAAACCAATGATAACCTCTTTGGTGACTTTGGGAAAGGATGCTGCTTCAACCCATTTGGTGAAGTAATTGATCATGGTGAAGATGAATCGATGACCATTGCTGGCTTTTGGTTCCACTTGACCGATCACATCCATTCCCCAAATAGAGAAAGTTCATGGTGAACTCTTATTGTGTAACTCATTTGGAGGAGCATGTATGGAATTCCCATGTATTTGGCATTGAAAACATCTCTTGACGTGATCATCACAGTCAGCTTTGAGAGAGATCCAATAATGTCATGTCCTTAATATTTTCTTAGCCAACAGATGACCGCTCATGTGTGGACCACAGACTCTACCGTGGATTTAACCATAAGTCTCTGGGCTTGCTCTTTATCAAGGCATCTTAACAAGACTGTTCCAGGATCTCTTTTGTAGAGTGCATCTCCGCTCAGATAGAATTTCATGGCCATCTTGTGAATCCGCTTTCGCTCGGATTGGCTTGCCCTAGTGGGTGTAGATCCATCTCGGAGATATTCCTTGATGTCTTGATACCAAGGATGATTGACAGGAGGTATTTCATCTAGTAGTTCTCCAATGTAATTCCCGTATGTTGGGGCTTTCTGAATTATGAATTTGATGCAGGGAATCCCACTCTTATCGGATATGCGGATTAATGAGGCCAACATTGCCAATGCATCAGCGAAGTCATTCCTACCTCGAGGAATATGGCTGAAAGTTATGTCTTTAAACTCCAGGGATATTTTGACGACCTGCTGATGATAGGGCAACAAATGCAGTTCTTTGGTGTGATATGCCTCGGTGGTTTGTCTGATAACCAACTCAGAGTCTTCAAAGACCAGTAGGTGTTTAAACCCATGGATTGGGCTAGTTTCAACCCCATTATACAACCTTCATACTCGGCTGTGTTATTGGTGTTGCCAAATTAAAGTTTGGTAGCCACAGGATATTGTTCTCCTGTACCAGAGATAAGGACTGCCCCAGCTCCGGCACCTTCCATGTTTACTGCTGCATCGAAATACATTTTCCATGGTTAGACTGTATTCTCTTGCTGGAGTTGTTGAATTATCATGATCCCATCATCTGGGAAATAAGTCTCCAGGGGCTCGAACCCTCCTGAAGGTGCTTCGCTAATTGATCTGCAATGCTTTGACCCTTGATTGACTTCTAAGTCACGTAGACAATGTAGAACTGTTGTAGGATCAACTGCCATTTGGATAGTTAATTCAACATTGGCTTGTTGAATACATATTTGAGTGGATCCATGCAGGATATGAGGTAGGTCGTGTGCCCATGAAAATAGTGTTGCAACCTCATGGTGGCCTATGCTAACGCACAACATGTCTTCTCGATCAGCGTGTATTTTTGTTCACCACCGCTGAATCTTTTACTGATGTAGTAGATGGCTCTCTCCTTGCTACTATCATCCTTCTGTCCTAATATGCAGCCCATTGCATTGGTATTGACGGACATGTACATAAATAAGGGAATTCCCTCCATTGGAGGTACCAAAACAGGTGCTTCGATAAGCTGCTTCTTGATGGCAAGGAAGGCTTGTTGACAATCCTCATTCCATTTGGTGGAGGAATTATTCCTTAATAGCTTGAATATGGGTTCACAGGTTGCTGTGAGCTGAGAAATAAATCGGCTTATAAAGTTGATTCTTCCCAGGAACCCGCGTATCTCCTTCTCTATTTGAGGTACTGGCATCTCAGTGATGGATTTGATCTTGGCAGGGTCTAGCTCGATGCCTCGATTACTCACCAAAAATCTTAACAGCTTGAGGTTGTACCTGAGCAACCTGTTGAACAGCTTCCTGAAATGTTCGATGTGATCATCCTCACTCTGGGATTTGATGATGATGTCGTCCACATAAACCTCTATCTCTTTGTGCATCATGTCATGAAATAGGGCCATCATGGCTCGCTGATACGTGGCTCCGGTATTAATGAGGCCGAAGGATAGTTGCCTATAACAGAAGGTTCCCCAGGGAGTGATGAAAGCTATTTTCTCCCAGTCTTCTTCAGCAACCATGATTTGATGGTAACCAGCAAAGCAATCTACGAAAGAATACATGCCGTACTGCGCCGTATTATCTATTAAGATGTGGATTAAAGGTATCGAGAAATTGTCCTTGAGACAGGCTTTGTTCAAATCCCGGTAATCCACGCATACTCGTATTTTCCCTCCGGGTTTAGGTATGGGGACTATGTTTGACAACCATTCCGGTTATGTTGATACCATGATGATTCCGGCTTTGAATTGTTTAACAACTTCTTCTTTGACTTTCAGACTCCATTCAGGTTTCAATCGCCTGAGCTTTTGTTTGACTGGCTTGAATCCATCTTTGATGGGCATTTGATGGATGACAATGTCAGTGGACAGGCCAATCATGTCTTCATGTGACCATGCAAATACATCCTAGAACTGTATTAGTAGTTCGATCAGGTCAGCTTTTTGGTCTTGGGTAAGGTCTAAGCTTATCTGGATTTCTTTGATGTTTTCGGAGGTTCCTATGTTGATAGTGGTGGTTTGGTCGAGGTTTGGTTTGGTTTTGTCTTCGACCCATTCTTTGATCTCCTCGGGCACCTCATAGTCATCTTCCTCCTCTTGATCAATATCCATCAAGTCGAAGTTCAGTTCTACATCAAAGTTGTAGTCACTTTGACAGGTTGACATCTCATCAGCAGAGACAAACACATCCAATGCTTGAGTCCTGCAAAAAAAAAAATGCTTTCATTTTATTATATACAACTGCTTAAATATACAGAGCATTTAGCAAAGCATGACAAAAGTTACTGCTATAGTTGTACAATCAAAAGTAAGCAGTAAATGAAAGCATGATTAAAGGCAGATGTACTCTCTGCCCCTTCACCCTTTTTAACTGAGGCAAAGGACACTGCTCCAGTTATCCATGGTTAGATCCTCATGAACAGGAAGGATCAAGGATTTGTGCTCGTCTATCTCATCTCGGATGAAGACTGAGACATCCTTTATAATAGGGTCAGGGTTTTTCTTTGAACTGCCCCCCTTTCCTTTCTTGATGCGAGGAATTTGAATTTGATCCTCATTGTCACTGTCTGGGATCTCATCATTCATACCCTCGTAGTTTATGATGACCCGCATGTTAGCAAATGGGTCTCGTCCTTTGTACAAGATATTTTTTTTCCTTTTTTGCTATCCACCTTGGATTTGGGAGTAGTTCTCTCACTTGCTGGTATAATGGGAGGAAATAACATGGTTGATACCACAACTGGGATTTTCCTCATGGGTTTCAGCCATCCGACACCAGTAAGGTTGGGCAGCAATATTGTGGATGCATGAGACTTAGGATGCTTGTGGGGGATCCGGTGCTTTGACCCGGATGAGTATTCCAATCTAGCTCTCCTAGTCTGACTTGGGATCTGTATTGGATTCTTGATACCTTGCTGATTCTTTCCTAACCCTTCTCCAGGTTGGAAACCCAAAGATACCATCTCTTGGCCCACTGTCATGACCTCGGTGGAGGCCTTTGGTTTCAGGGCTGGTGCTCCGATAGGTAGATACTGAGTATCACTCACCTCCAGGGCTTGAAAACTTGCAGGTTTAATCCATGCATCCAGGCTGAGCACTGGCATGTTTCCCTGTATGAAGATAGGATATTCTGGTTCAGCGTTGACCGTGATGAGGTTGTCGTTGATAATGTATTTGAGCTGTTGGTGGAGGGTGGATGGCACTGCTCCTGCCATGTGGATGCATGGCCTGCCCAACAACAAGTTATATCCAGTGGTGATGTTGAGCACCTGAAATGACACATAGAAAGTGTGTGGACCAATCTCTAGAGGAAGCTCTATTTCTCCCATGGCTTGTCGGCGAGATCCATCGAAATCCCGGATTACCACATGACTAGTTTTGATCCGGTTTGGGTTGATCTTCATTCTCTCCAAGGTATCGTAGGGACAGATGTTGAGGGATGATCCTCCATCTATGAGCACACCTCCGATCACACACCCGAAAAACATCATAGCTATATGCAGGGACTTACGGTGGCCCGTTCCTTCTGCAGGGATATCATTGTCAGTGAAATATATCACGTTGTTGTTAAAAATATGTTCTACCACGTGACGGAATTTCTCGGCATCCACTGTCTTTGGAAGATGGGCTTCTTCCAGTACTTTAACTAGAATGTTGCGATGATCCACCGAGGATAATATCAAGTCTAGGATGGACATTTACTTGGGTGCATCTTTCAAGCTTTGTACGATTTTGTTTTGATTGTGTCCCATTTTGTTGAGGAACTATTCGATTTTCTCATCGGTTACCTTTATTTTGGCGTTGATGACTGGTTTGATCACTCACTGAGGCAGGTACAATGGATTATACTTTGGTACAATGACAATGTTGTTTAAGGTGGAACCTTCATCATTCCCGTAGTTCCATGGGACCCTCTTCAAACTAATAATTGGATACTGAGGTCTGAAGGGCAAGATTAGAGGCTCAGGTGCAGCCACCTTCACATAATTTTTGTACTTCTTTGACCCCTTTCCCTGGCAGTACTAAGGGTGTGAGGGTTGGCTCCTTATCACAAGAAATAACAGCCATTGTATCCTGAATCCATGCAGTGGGAATAAAGAGAGTGTCTTCATCTGGGAGGCCATAATCCCTATTCCCTTTTATCAATTCACCACTCTCAATCATGTCCTGAATCAGGTTACAAAATCCCCAGCAATCTTCAGTATTATGGCCGGGTGAATTGGAGTGGTACTGACAGATTTGGTCAGGCTTGAATTTTTTGGATCGAGGGTTTAGTGGAGGTAATAAATCTGCAACCTTTCCCTCGTTGATTAGCATTTGGAGGATTTCCTCCATGGACTGGTTCAGGTTGGTGAAATTCCTTTGAAATAAAAATTTCCTACCAGTGTGGACATTCTCATCTTTAACCATTTTGTCGGTCCGAGGTTCATGCTCATGAGACCGATAATGATCCCTCTTGGGATTGATTTCCAGTGTGGGAGGACGATCGTCGTCAGATGGGTTGGCCTGTTTCATCATCTGTATGGTGATCTGATGTTGGTAGACGACCAGCTCTGCTAACTGTTCAATTTGTTCCTTGATAGATTTTATTTCCTGCTCTATCAGGAACCACCTTTTTGAGACTTCCCAACTGTCTAGGGTGTTGTTGCTGGATAAAGTTGATTCTCCCACATAACGGAGGTATTTGGATCCTTCTCCACTTGTGGTGGTGATCATATTGACATTCTCCTCTTTATGTTGAGGGAGAGGATTGTCTTGTACGTGTGGTTGTTCTGGTTTGGTCACCAAAATTTCTCCATTGTCAATCAAGTCTTGGATTTTGTGCTTGAGAGACCAACAGTCTTGAGTGTCATGACCCAGAGATCCAGAATGGTAAGCACACTTCTTGCTTGGGTCAAAATTCCGTCCACCAGTGTTGGTTGGTGGAAGGAGTTGTACTATCTTTTTCTGTGTTGTCAATAGCTTTAGCACATTCTCGAGTGAATCCCCTAGAGGGGTGAAAGTTCTTCGACGCCTGACCTCCATATTTTTCTGGAATGGAGGGTTTGAAGGCTGCGTAGGAGTTTGAAAAGGGGTATAGTTTCTCCTTTGAATGGGCATACTGTTTGACTCGTCTCTTTGATTCTGTCCTTGTAACACTAAGGACACTTCTTCATCTTTCTTCTTATGTACCCTCCGGGGATTACTCCTGTAATTTCTGGACTGGATATGTTCAGCAATAGCTTCGGGGGAGGTTAGATCCTTTATCTTCCCGGACTTGAGCCTCATTTCTGCCATTTCTCCGTGTTTGATCATTTCAGAGAATGGTTTTCCTATGCCTGCTAGGACCCTCTCATAATATGGAGCTTCTTGGATGTCAATGAAGGTCATGACTATCTCAGACACAATCATGGCTGGGGTGACTTGGGCTACAACCAGCCTCCATCATTGGGCATACTCTCTGAATGATTCAGTGTTCTTTTTCTTGATTTTGGTTTCTGGTATTTTTTTGGAGCCAGCTGAGATTGGAAGCTGTACTGACTAAGGAAGGCATGGGCCAACTCTTCCCAACTGTGAATCTTAGAGCTGTCTAGACGGGCATACCAGGCTCTGGCCTTTCCAGTCAGACTCATTTGGAATAATTGCATTCAGAGTTTCTCGTCCTCTGAATTGGATCCGAGTTCTCCAATGAATACCTTTAGGTGTGTATAAGGGTCTCCCAATCCCTCGTATTTCTCAAAATCGGGGACTTGAAATTTCTCGGAATAACGAGCCCCAGGGAATATACAAAGGTCGGAGTAATTAACACTTTCGAATGCCCCAGTCCCTTTGATAGACTGGATAGTTTCTTCCATCTGCTGTACTTTCTTCAGAATGTCACCAGCTTCCTGTTCTTTGTTGTGGGTGGTGATTTCAGGGGTTTTGTTGGTTGTGTCCTGGTTTTGGGGTCCAGGAATATGAGTTTCTACCTTTTCAGTCTCTTGACCGCCACCACTACCACCAGGTGTTTCCTGTTCTGTGTAAGTTTGGGCTTGCTTCCCTTTAAGGGCCTTGCTTTGTTCTGTTAAAAAATTGGCTAATTCGGCTATCTGATTCTTCAGTCCTTCGAACTCTTCCCTAGATACAGGGGTGGATTCTGGTTGAGCACTCGAAGTCATGTTCGTGGATGGATTTTTGATCTAGTGACCGGACCAATTTTTCACCTACAACAAAATGTAGGCGTGTTAATTTCCTGATGTAGGCAGGGATAGGATGCGTGCAATAATGTGGTTTTTAAATCTTATCCTACAAAACAGAGGTCAGTTGTTTTGATGATAGGATGACAAGATATATACGACAGGAAATGTAAATCTTTCATTATGATATTTACATTGTGCTCCTTTACATTTGGAATTGAAAACTTTGACATTGAATTGAAAGAGGAAGGCATGAAGAAGCTTTCTATCAGATTTGGTTAATCAGAGGCTGACCTATCCTAGGATACTCTCGCGGCTTTTTGACATGAAGGTCCCCAGATCATCGCAATCTACTAGAGGGGAAATTAATCCGATCTTTCAACTGGAGCAAATTTGGGTGGTGCATTTTCATGAGCCCCAGATACTAAGCCGTCCCCAGAGACATTACTTATCACCGACGGGTTTTGCCTCCCGAAGGAGGAACACAACATACATTCACATACATCGCCTTCACCGTATGCATATGATAACAGTTGGTGCAAAGCATTAATATGGGTGCGAAGCACTAAAAATCAAGAAAGCATTCATTCACATTTATTTAATGTAAAGACGCAGCATTCATGCATTCATTCAATGTAAAGACTTAGCATTTCACACATACGTAGTTTTGAAAGGGAAATGTTTGAAAAAGATTTGAACGCGGCCTAAGCCCTCTACTGTCCCCAGCCGAGTCGCCATCTGTCGACGTCGGGAAAAAATCCGCGGGTCGGGTCATAACCCGAATCTTTCTTTCTTCCTAAGTTATCTCTACCCTTCCTCTTTTTATTGCGAAAAAGGTTTTGAAGGATTTTTTAGGAAAAGGCCAGCATGTATCATGTCGACGATTTGAACTTTTTACAGAGTCGCCAGTTAGTAGATTTGAAATGGTTGTACCAACTCAACCGAGTTTTGTTTGAAAGAGGCACAATTGCTGGACACTGTCGAAACTTGATCTTTGAATACAAAGTTTTGAGCTCGGGGGCTTGGTTAAGTGTGGGGAAGGTGTTAGGCACCCCACAACTCCCGTGTAAACATGGTACCGCATCTTTTCAATATTTCTCTTTAAAAACTGAAATGTGTGTGTATGCTATTTGAAAATTGGGTCTATGTTTGATTTGAAAAGCATGTCTGTGCATCGTTGAACCTATATACTAACGGTTTGATTTGATTTGCAAAAAGTCTTTGATTTGATTTGTAAAAGTGTTTGATTTGATTTGCAAAAGCTTCTTTTTTCAAAAAATTATTGAAGTGATGTTTTGAAAGCATTTTATCAAACCCATACGCTAATATAGGAATTGAAGCATATTGATACTTTAATTTTATCTTATCAGCCTTAAGGCACAATTTGAATGGTGAGTGTCGGGCTGTGAAGCATCCTCGACCACAACATATATACAAATATCGGTCTCCTCATGGGCATGATAAGCATCGGAGGGACTCTGACACGACAAACCATTATTCACATTATGTTTATACCTTAAATCCGGATAACCATTTTAATGTCTTTTGTATGTATATTTTAAAGAAAAAATGGCAGGGTACATTTGTAAAATGGAGTTTGTCCATCGTGGGAATCAGATTCTGATCAGTTTGATTATGAATCCCACGTTTCCTAGGCTCACATAGGGAGGCCAATAAACCTGTACAGCTCAAATCTGTACAAAAACAGATATATATCCCAAATGTCGCCAGAACCGAGGATTCATTTAGTAAATCCTAGTTCACACCTGGCCGAAGCATCTTGTTTCCACTAGATAGCGATCTAAGGGCCGCGAGGTTGTTTTTATAAACGATACTAGAAAAATGCTAGATTTAAATAAATCTCAGCCATTCTAGCTTCCCGGTTCCGTCGGTACCGACTTAAAATTGTTTGAAAGCTAGAGTTGGCGAGAATTTAATAAATCTTGTTCACCCATAGATATGTCAGTGCCGATTCATATGAAATGAATATTTAAAGCAACAATTTGGTAAAAAACAAGTAAAGCAATATATATACAATAATATATACACAAATGCTGTAAAGGGCGGTGGGGTTTCACACCGGTGTACGGACTGAAATGTAAATGTACAGAAACGTAGTCAACCAAGACTGGGAAGATAACCCAGTATGGTGAAGGCTGCTTATATATGCATAAATATATATAAAAGAAGTAAAAAGGCCACAGAATGATCCAGGCCGAACTGGAATGTAAATGTACAGAAACTGTAGTCAACTAAGACTGGGAAGATAACCCAGTATGGTGAAGGCTGCTTATATATGCATAAATATATATAAAAGATGTAAAAAGGCCACAGAATGATCCAGGCCGAACTGAAACGTATATATACAGAAATGTAGTCAACCAAGACTGGGAAGATAACCCAGTGGTGGTGAAAGTTGCTTATATATGCTTATTTATATATAAAAACAGTAAAAAGACCACAGAATAATCCAAGTCAAATTGAAATATATAAATATATATATAGAGACAAAAAAAGTAGTTAACCAAGACTGGGAAGATAACCCAGTGGTGGTGAAAGCAGCTTATATATGCATATTTATATATAAAAGCAATAAACTACCACGGATTTGACATCCAGGCATGACAGAATTGAAAAGCTAGTATATATACAGTTAAATATATACAAAAAAAATCCAAACCTGGACTGGGAAGATAACCCAAGTCCGGTGAAGTTGCTAACAACGAAGATAAAAGTATATAAAAGCTGCTGGAAGCGAAGGATCGTCAATCCGAGTTGTAAAAATGCCAGAAAACGCATTTATGTACAAAAATATACCAAACGTTGACGAAAACGGTCATAGAACTGAGTTTCAGGCATATTTAGAAAATAAAACTGAACGTGCAAGTATATAAAAGTGCGAAGTAGTAGTATTGACTTGCTGATCGTAAAAATACTCACGATGGACTGCTACATGGGCTTTTTGCCAAATCGTAGGCTTTAAACGTCCGAATCTACCGGTTATTTTCATATATGTGGTAGTATATGGATATATCTACGTGTTAGAGAGAAAATTTTTGGGTTTGGAAGACATGAAAATATAGCAGAAAATCAAACGGGCAGAGGTTCAGAGCATTTCTAAATTATGAAAAGAAGAGGGGGGTGTCCTCTTATTTATAGACCGGGGAGCCTCCACTCTACCTGCGACAGCGGTAGGTAGAGGTGTGGATCCACGTGGAATGGGCCCTATGGCGGGTTCCGTCATTTCAAAGTACGTGCACTTTGAGCAACGCGAGACTGAAGTCAAAACTTTCTAACTTTTGATCGGAGCGTTCGTTTGAGGCGTGCGATACCTTTCTGGAAAGCCCTCGTCGAGAGTGTCATAATGACATGGGATAAAACATTTTTTGGGTCCAAGAAGACGAGTTCATAACCATGTAAGACCCCAACTTTTATAAATAAAGATTTACATTTTTTTATATATTATTTCGAAATAGTAAGGTGTTGATTTGATAAATGTGAAAAGTTATTGGTGAAATGTGCAAATATTTCAAAATGAGCAAGTGGTTATAAAATATTCTTGTTGTCGGGAAATATTCGTTTGGTCGTGGAATATTCTTGTTGTCGGGGAATATTCGTACGACGGTGCAGCTATTTGTGGGCCCCACAACGGAATAACTGTCGGATATAGAAAGCGACAGAAATAACCTTTTTATAAAATAACGACGTAGTTGTTACCGTTAGTACTGTTGAAATACCCGGTGATTAAAATACAGTAATACGCGGTGTTGCACAGTAGCACACGGTATTGTACAGTATTTTAAATTATTGATTCTTACGTGAGAAGACACTTACTCAATTATTGTTATAGTAATTACTGTTCAATATTTTATATTATTGATTCAATAATTGCATAATATTTTATTGATTCAATAATTGCTACGTTGATATTTTATATCAATAATTGTTACGTTACTGTGATTAATTCAATAATTGCTACAGTTGATATTTTGTCTTATTGATTCAATAATTGTCACTGCATAGTATTTCACATTATCAACTCAATAATTTATATTATTTGAATAATATTATTAGATAGCATTATTGACAATGTCTAAGGAAGTTCTGTTTAGGAAGGGTTATTTAATTGCGCGCTAGTAAGGAGAAGTCCTTATCGGAAGGCCCCCTCTTTATTTTCAACAAAATATTTATATATTTATTTTGTGAATATAAGAGAAGGAATTAGTGCTGATGTGTTTTTATCAGTATTTTGTTGTGGAATATTATCCGTTTGTGGATTTCGGATAATTTATGTTTGGAATTTGGAAAAACTTCCTTCTACAAAGTTGTAGAGAATTAAATTTTCTATAGAAGAACATAGAATTTGTATTTTTCTGACAAGAGGGCTATTTATTATGAATTATTGAAGTTTCGGAAAATAAATATTTTTAAATGGCGGGCCCCACTTTTGTCATTACTTGGAAAATGCTGAAATTTCTTAGCAGCCAGGCGGCGAAATTTTATATAAAAAAAAATATTATTTTATTCAAAAGTCTACTTTGGCATCCTAAGCTTTTTCTATAAATAGGGTGCTTAGGTTAGAATTGAAAATCACACCAGAATTAGAAGTTTTTTCTCTCTATAATATCGAGCGTATTTTGTGAGTATTTAGATACTTTGAGTATTACTATTCAGTGCGAGTTTTCTTCGGTATTATATCCGATATTCCAGTCAGAAGTACTATTCTTTTAAGGTAAGGGATGTTATTTTTTTCATAAATGATGTTATTCTTTTCAATATCATTATACCAAAATATTGTCATGGATTTTATTATGAAATTCTTACTTTTTCCGTCGGGATTAATATTCACGTATACGGCACTATTCACGTATACGGCACTATTCACGGAAAAATTAAATTTTCTTCTATATGTCCAAGTTGCTTGTTAAAGTTACTATCTTTGATTGGATCTAAGTTTTGAGCTTCATTCTTGAATTTTGCCCCACAAAGTATTATTATGGAATATTCTTGAACTTGAATAAACTAAAATACTAATCCTTAATCTTATCCTTTATTTCACTGGATTCGTTATTTATATGATTTTTCATCATCCTCAGTCCTAAGTGGTGATATAACTGAATATCTTTGGCCTGTAGAGCAAAGATGAATGATTACCTGATGAATATCTTTGGCTATAGTGCAAAGATGACAGGTGTTGAGATGAACTTGACCATTGGTGATACAAATGAATATCTTTGGCCTGTAGTGCAAAGATGAGTATTTGATTTGAGATGTATATTGATTGATATTACAGGGATAAAATATTAATGATGGACTTTTAAATCATAGAAGATAGTAGACTTCATTCTCTACTTAACTCTTCTAATGAATTGTTATTTCCGCTGTGAATATTGATCTAAAACTTGTTGTCCATAATATTTTATCTGAATTGTTGAAGACTAACGATAATTTATTTTTCATTATCTTAGTCGTAATATTCTTTACTGGGCTAGTTGAGCTCACCCTTTTCATCTATTGTCCTCTTCAGGAAATGAGAATGTCGCAGAAACTAGTCGGGGAACAGAGTGATGGTTCGAGTTAGAGCAGTAGTAGTCATCACTATTTCTGATAAATAGTGTGATAATAATTGTAATGAGGACTTAGTTTGAATATTAATATTTTCTACATATTTGTATTGACACTCACAGTTGTGTGGTCGTATTTTGCACGACCGTGTGATATAAAGTTTGTATTTAAATTCTGTACCATGTATTTGGCGACTCAGAATGGGTTGGGTTGACTGGACCTATTCTGGGGGCGTCACAAACCAGGTATTTGATTCCCCACAGTTTGTCTGTTGATCTGTCTTGCGCTGTTTGCACTCGGGATCATCGTTATGGTTTGTTCTGACCTTGATGGTATTAATTCAGCTTGAGTTTGATCGAATCGGCTTGGTATTGGTAAAATGACAGTTTTGCCCATCCCATGGTTGCTTTTAATGTCTGCATGGCCTTTGGTTGACTTCTTGGGGCTGTTTTCAAGACTTGGATCACAGTCGAGTCTGTTTGTCCTCACTGTTGTCTCTGAGGTTGACTTGGTAGCTCCAAGTTTTCTCCTGGAGATGTTGCGAGGCTTCAGGTTTGTTTCTGAAGTTGACCTGACTTCCCGGGTTGAGACCAGGGATAACTTGCACTTCCCGGGTTGAGACCGGGGCTGATCTGTACATCCTAGGTTGAGATCGGGGCTGACCTGTACCTCTCAAGTTGAGACCGAGGAAGACTTATACCTCCCGGGTTGAGATCGGGCTGAGGTGTACCTCCCGGGTTGAGACCGGAATTGAGTTGACGACCCGATATTGAGACTGGGGTTGATTTGATGGCCCGGTATTGAGATCAGGGTTGATTTGATGGCGCAGTATTGAGACCAGGGTTGAGTTGATGACCCGGTATTGAGACCGGGGTTGAGTTGATGACCCAATATTGTGATCGGGGCTAATATGACGACCCGATATTGAGACTGGGGTTGATTTGATGGCCCGATATTGAGACAGGAGTTAATTTGATGGCCCGGTATTAAGACCGAGGTTGATTTGACGGCCCAGTATTGAGACCGGGGTTGATTTGATAACCCGATATTGAGACCGGGGTTGATTTGACTGCCCAGTATTGAGACTGGGGTTGATTTGATGACCCGGTATTGAGACCGGGGTTGATTTGAGGACCCGATATTGAGACCGGGGTCGAGTTGATTACCCGATATTGAGACCGGGGTTGAGTTAAGGACCCGATATTGAGACCGGGGTTGATTTGACGACCCGATATTGAGACAGGGGTTGATTTGATTTCCCGGTATTGAGATCAGGCTTGAGTTAATGGCCCGGTATTGAGACCAGGGTTGAGTTGATGACCCGGTATTGAGACCGGGGTTGATTTGACGACTCAATTTTGTGATCGGGGTTGAGTTGATTACCTGGTATTGAGACCGGGGTTGATTTTACGGTCCGGTATTGAGATCTGGGTTGATCTGATTACCCGGTATTGAGACCGGGGTTGATTCGATATGACAATTTTGCCCTCCTACAGTGTTAGTAACAGGGAAAGAAAATTTCGAGCGTCTACAATCAACATCATGATTCTAAAAGCATTGCTTAAAACTATGGGTTATTTACATATTTAAAAAATATCATCATGTATATAATTAAATGCCTTTAATAAATGAATACTTTTATTAATAAATAAATAAGATCGTCTCCAAAGTATATGCTTTTATCATCATATACATGATTCGCTTGTATGCATACTACTTTCATTAGTATGATAAAATTAATAAAGTATTAAATATTTAATATGAGTTTGTTGTGTTATCAACAAGGCAAGTATTAAGTATTTATGATATTAATTTAATCACATTTGATGCTTATAAAGAAAATTGAACAATATTATTTTGATGTGCTTTCCACAAGGGCAATATTTTTCTTTTTTGATATATGGAAGTGCTAGGTTGGGCTTAACTTAAATCATTTTTTTTCGGATGTGCACACACTTGACCATTATGATCTAAGAGGCAAATAAAAAGAGTTACATGTTGCTGTAATTGACAAAGAGTTGTCTACCTATTTATTTATATATGGTTTGTTGTGCTATCCACAAGGCTATATATATTTGAAATAGGATCCTTATTCTTATGCAATTCTTTAATTAGATGTTGCTGAACTATATAAGTGAGGGTAATATAGTTTGAAGAAAATAGTGGGAGATACCAATTTAAAATAAGACCTAATTTATTTTGGTATATAAACATAATTAAATGAATATTTGCTAAAATGTTGTCGTTTCACATGTAGAAATTTAAAAATGTCGAAATCACTAATTTCACTACATAGCATACTTTATGCTAACAAACTGACCGGACCGAATTACACGAACTGGTTAAGGAATCTGAGAATAGTTCTCACTGATGAAAAGATTTCTTATGTCCTAAATTTATTTGTCCCTGGAACTGTTCTAGAATAAGCCTCTAAGGAAGAGATTGCCACTATTGTAAAGTGGCAAGATGATGTATCTGTGGCTCAATGCATCATGCTCGCATCCATGAATAACGAGCTTCAGCGTCAGCATAAAAACATGGATGCTCCTACTATGTTGCTTCACCTCAAGGAGTTGTATGGTGAACAAAGTAGGACTGCTAGATATGAGATATCTAAGGAGCTATTCCAATATTAGATGTCTGAGGGCACTGCCGTTGAGACTCATGTCCTAAGGGTGATCAATCTGATTGAACACCTTGGACAACTTGGGTACATCATGGATGGGGAGTTGAGTCAAGACTTAGTCTTGCAGTCACTCCCTGAGAGCTTCTCGCAGTTCGTTGTAAATTTCCACATGAATAAGTTAGATGTCAGCTTGCCTGAATTACTAAACATGTTGAAAACTGCAGAAGGTCACTTCCCATCCAAGAAGAACTATGTCTTAATGGTGGATGATTCTTCCAAGAAAAGGAAGACGCCCAAGGTATCTTCTGAAAAGAAGAAATCTAAGAAGGCTAAGGGCAAGGCAAAAATAAAGTATCAAAAGAAACCTGATCCAGCTAGCAAAGGAATGTGCTTCTATTGCAACGAGTCGGGTCATTGGAAGAGGAACTGCAAGAAGTTTTTGGCAGAGAAGAAGCTTGGAGAAGCTTAGACTTCTAATCAAGGTTTGTTCATGATTGAAATTAATTTTTCTTAAAGTCAAAATTCTACTTAGGTATTGGATACCGGCTATGGTTCTCACATATGTAATACTTTGCAACGACTGGACAGAAGTAGAAAGCTGAACAAGGATGAGGTTGTCCTACGAGTGGGAAATGGAGCAAAGGCTGCTGTATTAGCTGTAGGCACTTATTGTTTAGCACTGCCTACGAGCAAGTCCATTTATTTAAATAATTGTTATTTTGTTCTGAATATCATTAGAAATATTATTTCTATTTCTGTCTTAGATATGGATGGATTTAACATTATAAGAAAGAACAACAGCTGTTCTATTTATTAAAATAATGTTTTATATGGTGTTGGTAATTTGTGAAATGGACTTTACATACTTGACTTGCATAAAAATATATTTCAAATAGAACAAACTAAGAAAAAGAAAAAGAGATGATGTTAATTATACTTATATGTGGCACTATAGACTCGGTCATATCAATGAAACAAGATTATCCAAGTTGTATAAGGATGGGCTCTTAGAGCTATCCGATTATGAATCATATCCAACTTGTGAATCTTGTCTCATTGGTAAAATGACTAAATCTCCTTTTAGTGGAAATGGAGAAAGAGTTACAGAGTTGTTAGCGTTGGTTCACACAGACGTTTGTGGACCTATGACAATGACTAAATCTCATTTCATTGCTTTCATTGATGATCACTCAAGATTTGGATATGTGTATTTAATGAAATACAAATCTGAATCATTTAAAAAGTTCAAAGAATTCAGAAGTGAAGTAGAGAAACAAACGGGCAAGAGTATTAAGATTCTTCGATCAGATCGAGGTGGAGAATACTTAAGCGGTAAGTTTCTCAATTGTCTCAAAGATAATGGTATAATCTCACAATGGACTCCAGCAGGTACACCACAGTTAAATGAAGTATCTGAAAGGAGAAATCAAACATTGTTGGACATGGTTCGTTTCATGATGAGTTTTACTGATCTTGTAATTTCATTCTAGGGTTATGCCCTAGAAACGGCTGCATACCTACTTAACAAGGTGCTTACCAAATCCGCCCCAATGACTCCATATGAGATTTGGAAAGGGAGAAAACCAAATCTTAAGCATGTTAAGACTTGGGGTTGTCCAGCTTATGTCAAAAAGTTTGAAAATGAAAAGCTACAGACTAAATCCAAAAAATGTAGATTTGTGGTATACCCTAAAGAAACTTTAGGGTATTATTTTTATCATCCAACTGATCAAAAGGTGTTTGTTGCGAAACATGATGCCTTCTTGGGAAAGGAGTTTATCCGTGAAGGGGTCAGTGGGAGTAAGATATATCTTGAAGAAGTTCAAGAACAACAAATTACTACGGATCAAAGTCAGGTACCTGACCAAGTGGATGAGCTTACTGTACCACACTTATTCGTAAATCTAGAATAGTACCGAAGATACCTGAAAGGTTTGTATTCGTCATAGAGGATGACGATGAGGTACGCATCATGGATGATGATGGTCCATTGAATTACGAACAGGTTATGAGTAATAAAGGCTCAGGGAATTGGCTTGAAGCCATGAAATTCGAGATGGACTCCATGAATGAGAACCAAGTATGGACTTTGGTTTCACCACCGGAAGGCATTTAGCCTATTGGGTGTAAATGGGTCTTTAAAAGAAAGACTGGAGCGGACGGCAAGGTAGAGACCTATAAAGCCCGACTGGTTGCAAAAGGTTTAAAACAAAGACAAGGAGTTGACTATGATGAAACCTTCTCACCAGGAGCAATGCTCAACTCCATTCTAATTTTGCTTGCGATTGCAGCTTATTACGACTATGAGATCTGGCCGATGGACGTGAAAACGACCTTCCTCAATGGGAAACTTGAGGAGGATGTTTATATGACACAGCCAGAGGGATTTATTTCAAAGGTTGGAGCAAATCAAGTCTGTAAGCTACAACGATCCATTTATGGATTGAAGCAAGCTTCTCGTAGATGGAACATTCATTTTGATGAGGCAATCAAAGAGTTTGATTTTATTAAAAACAAATATGAACCATGTGTGTACAAGAATGTTAGTGGGAGCATTGTTTCATTCAGTATATTATATGTTGATGATATATTTTTGATACGGAATGACATTCCTATGCTACAATCAATTAAAATCTGGTTATCTAAACACTTCTCCGTGAAGGACTTGGGAGAAGCATCCTATATTTTGGGGATAAAGATCTATAGAGATAGATCTAACAGGATTCTTGTCTTATCCCAAGGAACGTACATTGACTCGATGCTAAAGAGATTAAGCATGGAAGATTCCAAAAGAGGTCTCATGCCGATGAGCCATGGAATACATCTCTATAAGAAATAGGCCCCAAAGACACCTGAGGAGAGAGACGGTATGAGTAAGATTCCTTAAGCTTCAGCAATAGGATCTATCATGTACGGTATGATATGTAGTAGACAGGATGTCGCTCATGCACTTAGTGTAACGAGCAGATATCAGTCGAATCCAGGAGAAGAGCACTGGAAGGCAGTGAAAAATATCCTAAAGTACTTACGAAGGACTAAGGATGTATTTCTTGTCTACGGTGGGTCTAAATTAAAACTCGAGGGCTTCACAGACTCAAGTTTTTAAATGGACCAAGATGATAGTAAATCCGTTTCGGGGTATGTGTTTACCTTGAACGAAAGCGCAGTGAGTTGGAAGAGTTCCAAGCAGCAAACAGTTGCTGATTTAGTGACAGAGGCAGAGTACATAGCTGCAAGTGAAGCTACAAAGGAGGATGTTTCGATGAAGAAGTTCATAACAGAACTTGGTGTGGTTCCTAGCATTGGAGGAGCAGTCCCCTTATACTGTGATAACACCGGAGCTGTTGCACAGGCTAAGGAACCCAAAACTGATCAGAAATCTAAACACGTGTCGCAGCGATTTCTTTTAATCATGGAGATCATTGAAAGAGGAGACGTCACCTTGGAGCGTGTAGACTCTCAAGACAACATTGCAGATCCATTTACTAAAGCTTTAACACAACAACAGTTTGATCGTCACTTAGAGAAGATGGGTATGAGATACCATGACGATTGGCTTTAGTGCAAGTGGGAGATTGAAAGTAGTATGCATACTGGAAACTGTCGTTTACACTCCTAAATTAACCTCACTTTCACTTCACGAATATAAATAATTAGCACAGTAGTAAGCAAGGATCGATCCCACAGAGAGTAAGTTTATTTTAGATTTATTCTACTATTTTAACAGAAAATAAAAATGGGGGATTTTTGAAATTGTTTTAAACTAAGAAAAACATAATTTAAATAAAGAGATCCAAATATGTAAAAACTTCAGTTCTGTAGTTCAGTTTCACCAAGCACAGCAATCAATTAATCAAGTTATTATTCTTTATCCTTCAATGAAACTATTAACCCTAGATAACAATAAGCTCTGCTATCCGAAATTCTCCTTAGATATTCACTGTATGAAACAAGCTCTTCACCAGATTCAACTAGCATATAACCTAGAACAAGCTCTCTAGATTTAATATGATAGAAGCATTAAGAAATAGAGAATTAGGCTAATCCAAGCAACAAACACATAAGCTCGATTTGTTTAACTTGTTTTCTAATAATCTTAGCAATACACAAAAGCTTGTCCACAATTAGTATCACTAATTTACTAGTTGTGATGAAGACAGATATCAATTACACGTAATACCAATCTTAATCTAGCATATGATAATGATTAAATTAACTCAATTGGCCATATCAAATTAATTACATCAATTAGCATGCAATCAATGAAAACAGATTATCAAAAGAAATTTCATACAAGAAGGAATAAATAATAATACTCAATTAATTAATTACTTGTAACAAGGTTCCACCTCCCTTTAGAACTGAATAAAGAAACTAGCCTGACATGCTCCAAGTCTGCACTTCAATGAGGTATGATAGTTGGTAGAAGATTGAATGAATAAAACCTTAACTATCATCCTCTATTTATAGTGCTAGATAAGGGCCTAAATCCTATAAGAACTAGGAATCCAAATCCTAAAAGGAATTACAATTATAACTAGTCTCCATAAAGAAATAGAATCTAATATGAAAATAAAATCTCAGTCCAAAGAAGTCCTAATTCTAATAGTAATATCAATCCAATTCCATGTAGGAATCTCCAAATATTGAGAAGGTCAACTGCTGGTCAAACTCCTCTTCAATTCAACTCCAAATCAACTTGTTTCCATCCTTTTAGCTTTAATTCACCTGAAAATAATAAACAATTTATTAAGCTCATATACACATGAAACATGTAATAAAACCAAATGTAAAGGAATAAAAAATCATTAATATTGTGTACTTATCAAATTCCCCCACACTTAGTCTTTTACACGTCCTCGTGTAAACTAAAAGTTTAATTTCTAGAAACTCTACTCAACCATAACGTCAAAAGATTTTAAGATCAAATCATGATTATCAACACTAAACCCACAAAAACATGATCAACGCTTCATCAATCAACTCAAGATAAGTACCTCACCACTTCACCAATGAGTTTTATTAAGTTAAATTGTAACCACATAAGCCTTTGTCTATGATCCACATACTTACTCAACTTAGTTACCATGGAGCAAAAATCGTGCACACCACTCAAAAACTCAAAACATACTTTTTCTGCTTTATTTTTTTATCAGAATCTCTTCATTTTAATTAATTTTTTTTTAATTTTCGGTGAATGCATTTTATGCTCCGTTTCACCTTCCTCAATCATTCTTGTGTTTCTTTTTCAACAATTTCACTGGTTTCCAATTTGTTTTTTTATTTTTTTTCACATGGTCCTGCAAAAAGCTTAAACAGTTCAATAGTTCTAGAGCATGAGATTAGTGCACATAGACAACTCCACATATAACTTAGTCAACTAAGCATATATCACATGTTCAAGTGCTCATGAGACACAAATTCAATTTAAATCAATTACTATGGATCATGACTTAGTTTTTCTCAATCATTAACCAATTAAGCATTAAACAGATTTTGAATTTTTAGCATTGATTCTCATTTGTTGATCTTAACCTTCGAACACATAGGCAAATAGAATCATAGAATCCAATTTTTTTCAAAAATTTTCTAAGGCATCTAGATGGTCCTATTTCCTATCAAAATCAGCAGATCAATATCACTAAAATAAAAAAATAAAAAACCTAAATCTCTCCCCCCACACTCAAACCTTACATTGTCCCCAATGTAAGAAAATCATGCAAAGAAGAAAGAACTACATGCAAAAATAAAATAATAATAAAAAAACTAAATAGTAAAGGGATAGAAAAATCAAATTTGATTTCTTGGGTTGCCTCCCAAGCAGCTGCCCTTGTTTATTGTCATTGGCTTGACATCTTCCCTCTCGTTCTATGTAATTGGAGTTGTGAACTTCAAGTGGATTGGTAACAATTTCTTCCTTAATTGAGGAACATTGTGTACTTCATGATTTTGCTCCTTTCCAGCCACCAAATCCTCCTCGTATAATTGTATTCGATCAAAGGATTCCTGCACTAAATAATCCACAACATCAATAACAAAAATAGATTTAATATTATCAAGATACCTTTTAGCCTGATATGTGTTGAACTGGAACTTTGCATTGTCCAATTCCACGGTAAAGGTACGATGGTGTGTAGCACTCCTTGTTTCTGTTAGTTGTACTGATGGAGATGAATCCACGTCTTTCTTGTCGAGATCTGCAGAATTTATCAAATTATTCTCTTCTTCCTCTTGTTCATTCTCTTCGTCAAATTCCATATTACAGTCCGTTCCTGGAGCAAGCCCTGAATCCTCCTGCTCCTTTTCGTCAAATCCCATTGTACTAAAGTTCTCAACAAATGGAGGAGATAACTCCCCGAAGCCTTGAAATTCTAACCTTCCTACTATGGTTGCAAGCTGACCAACTTGATCCCTCAGATCTTGAACATAAGTTCTTGTCTCCTGCTAGAACTGCTGTGTCTGACTCATGAACTGTAGTGTTCGGCTCATGAATGCCTTGAACATATCCTCCATAGATGTCCCAGAATTGACAGGTACTTCTTGGTTTTCTGTGTGGTACTGAGGTTGAGTCTGCTGAAGATCTTGCTGCATACTTGAAAGGACAGGTTGCATTGGTGGCCTAGTACCTTCATAGCTCAAGTCGGGATGATCTCTCCATCCGGAATTGTGAGTTTTTGCCCAAGGATCACATTGATGTGGATTTTGTCCGAAGAATGTCCCCACAGCATTAACTTGATGAACAATTACATCCTCTTGCACTATGGGACAATCATTTATTGTATGCCCTAATTTTGAGTAAATTCCACATACTTTTGCAACCGGTACGTTTCCTGTTGTTAATTGTTGCACCACAGCAGTTAAGTTAGAAATCTGTTGTGCCAATTCACTCGTGCTTACCTCACTTACCCTTTGTGGAGCATGATCGTATTGTTGTGAGTTAGCGGCCATGTTTGCAATCAAATTTCTTGCAGCCTCCGGTGTCTTGTCTACTAATGCTCCTCCACTAGCCGCATCGATCATACTTCTTTCTGTTGGTATCAGTCCCTCGTAGAAGTACTGAATCAAGTGTTGCTCATCAATTTGGTGGGGAGGGCAGCTGGAACACAACTTCTTGAACCTTTCCCAATACTCGTAGAGAGTTTCTCCATTGAACTGACTGAATCCACATATCTCCTTCCTTGAATTGGCAACTCTTGATGCAGGAAAATATTTCTCCAAGAATAGCTTTTGCATATCAGTCCATGATCGTATCGATCCTGAAGGAAGATAGTATAACAAGTCTTTAGCCAAATCTGCTAATGAGAAAGGAAAAAGTCTAAGTTTGATCTGCTCCTCTGACACTCCTTGTGATTTCATTGTGGAACACACCACATGGAACTCCTTTAGATGCGTATATGGATTTTCACCTGTTAGACCACGAAAAATAGGCAAAAAGCAAATTAGTCCGTAGTTAAGTTCAAAAGCAACATCTAAGGTAGGATATTTAATACACAGGGATGGCTGATCAAGGTCTGGAGTAGCCAGTTCTTTTAAAGTCCGGTTGTTGTTCGGCACCACCATCTTTTCCTTTTTAAGTATTAGAATAAGAGCTTCTTTTGTATCTGTAATTTTCTCTATCTCTTGATCAAAATTAGAGTGAGAGGATTGAGTCATAAAATAAAAAGAAAAAAAATAAAATAAAAAAAAAATAATAAAAATAAACGAAAACAAAGAATAAACAAAAACAAATAACACTCCCCGGCAACGGCGCCAAAATTTCGAAGCTGTCGTTTACACTCCTAAATTAACCTCACTTTCACTTCACGAGTTTAAATAATTAGCACAGTAGTAAGCAAGGATCGATCCCACAGAATAAGTTTGTTTTAGATTTATTCTACTATTTTAACAGAAAATAAAAATGGGGGATTTTTGAAATTGTTTTAAACTAAGAAAAACATAATTTAAATAAA
The DNA here is from genome assembly GCA_020205555.1 of Panax stipuleanatus. NCBI lineage: Eukaryota > Viridiplantae > Streptophyta > Magnoliopsida > Apiales > Araliaceae > Panax > Panax stipuleanatus. The sequence continues at coordinate 25,331,840 of CM035122.1, forward strand.
GAGATCCAAATATGTAAAAACTTCAGTTCTGTAGTTCAGTTTCACCGAGCACAGCAATCAATTAATCAAGTTATTATTCTTTACCCTTCAATGAAACTATTAACCCTAGATAACAATAAGCTCTGCTATCCGAAATTCTCCTTAGATATTCACTGTATGAAACAAGCTCTTCACCAGATTCAACTAGCATATAACCTAGAACAAGCTCTCTAGATTTAATATGATAGAAGCATTAAGAAATAGAGAATTAGGCTAATCCAAGCAACAAACACATAAGATCGATTTGTTTAACTTGTTTTCTAATAATCTTAGCAATACACAAAAGCTTGTCCACAATTAGTATCACTAATTTACTAGTTGTGATGAAGACAGATATCAATTACACGTAATACCAATCTTAATCTAGCATATGATAATGATTAAATTTACTCAATTGGCCATATCAAATTAATTACATCAATTAGCATGCAATCAATGAAAACAGATTATCAAAAGAAATTTCATACAAGAAGGAATAAATAATAATACTCAATTAATTAATTACTTGTAACAAGGTTTCACCTCCCTTTAGAACTAAATAAAGAAACTAGCCTGACATGCTCCAAGTCTGCACTTTAATGAGGTATGATAGTTGGTAGAAGATTGAATGAATAAAACCTTAACTATCATCCTCTATTTATAGTGCTAGACAAGGGCCTAAATCCTATAAGAACTAGGAATCCAAATCCTAAAAGGAATTACAATTATAACTAGTCTCCATAAAGAAATAGAATCTAATAAGAAAATAAAATCTCAGTCCAAAGAAGTCCTAATTCTAATAGTAATATCAATCCAATTCCATGTAAGAATCTCCAAATATTGAGAAAGTCAACTGCTGGTCAAACTCCTCTTCAATTCAACTCCAAATCAACTTGTTTCCATCTTTTTAGCTTTAATTCACCTGAAAATAATAAACAACTTATTAAGCTCATATACACATGAAACATGTAATAAAACCAAATGTAAAGGAATAAAAAATCATGAATATTGTGTACTTATCACATACAAGCCAATCATGTATGATGATAAAGCATATACTTTGTAAACGATCTTATTTATTTATTAATAAAAGTATTCAATTATTAAAGGCATTTAATTATCTGCATGATGCTGTTTTTATAATATGTAAATAGCCCATAGTTTTAAGCAATGCTTTTAGAATCATGATGTTGATCATGCTAATGAGATCTAAATTCTTAGAAAGCTTAAAACTAAAATAGTCCCCAATCGTTGGATTACTAAAAAAGGGATTAGTAAATCTGGATAGATTGGTACATATGTTGCTTGCTCATTGGATGAGGATGATTGATCTCATGATCATTTGTGTTGAGACACTAAAGCAATTATGTAGGTGCTTATTGGAGAATAAGTTCACTAAACGTGACTCGCTATGAAATACCTAATGGAGTTTTACTTGCATATCAATAGAAATTCCAAATGTGATAGTAGTTGATGAGTGGATTTTATAACTACGAATCGGAAACCTTTTAGGCTTAATTATTTGTTAACTTTAAGTATTTTTAGTGTTATTTTACTTGTTTTTGTATTTGTGTTGTAGGAAACAGCTTTGGAGGGTCAAAACGTGAAAAATAGGGCTTAATGGCATTTTTATAATTTCAGTTACTGTTCACCCGTCGGGGCAGGGTTTTCTTGTACTATTCACCCGCTGGGGTGGGTTTGTCGGGAAAAATGCTGATTTTTAGAAGTTAATTCAGAAAAAGGATTCTGAAGAGTTGATTTGGAGAAGGATCATCAAAGGGATATAAAAGGAGTATTCACAAGGATTATGAGTTTAGAAAAACCCTAGTTTTTATTAGATTTGGAGATTGAAGCAATTGAGGGAGTGCGAAGGATTCATTACAGGAGCTAAAGGGGAGACTCAAGGATTTCGTCTACAGATTTTATTCTCTTCTTTATCTTCTACTTCTGTTTCTTGAATGCTTATTCAGTTGTGCATTCTTGGTTTTAATTCAATAATTATGAACTAAATCCCTCGTTTAAGATTTTAATGGATCTTATTGCGTAGTTTATTTTAATATGCTTCTCTATTGATTATTGCAATTTATTTTAGGGATTGTCTATTGTGATTTGGGCATAATTGTTTAATTGTCTAGCTAGCAATTACTGTGATAATCTATATGAATTCGAGAGAGGAATTATAGATTTAGATCTGATCATAATAGCATGTGATTGTGTTTTTTGCATGGCATTGGAATTTATGATTTATGTATAGGCTAGAGATATACCTATACATCACATGTAATCTGATAAAGAACTTGGGTTTTAAATTCTCTTTAATTGTAATTCACATGGAGATGTAGTGAATTAATTAATTAGGGTGTTCTTCTTAATTCTATCATCTGTGGATTTAAGTTGATTTGAGTATGATGCATTGAGAGATGGTCACATTTATTTATGTGTTCTTGATTAACAATTCAGAATAGTGAGCATAATCTCCGTAATCTTATTTTAAACTAGTGGTATTTAGTAGTAGTTTAATTATATATTGTTAATTCACAAACTTGAAATTCTCTGTTTAAATAAGATTAAGTTGCTTATGGGTTAGTACTTGGTGATTTTTATTAAATAATTCCTCGTGGGAACGATACTCTACTTTCACTTTATTACTTGTTGACCACATATACTTGCGTGTTATGTGTAACTAGATTTTACCTAACAGTAGTACAAGTGATCCTTGGACTTGAGATCATCATAGTATCTTGTGTGTAATGAATTATACTTTGACTTATTTTTTAAGACCATTAGGGTATATCAAAGGGTATGTTTGGGTGTAATAAGTTACAAATGGAGATAATGAATGGTCAATAAAGAATCTATCACTTCTAGTAAAAGAAGAGATATGTCCTATGTGATTCGTTAAATGACAACCCAGTAGTCCTTGGCCAAGGCAGAATGAAATTAGAAAGGAGTTTCTAATTTGCATTATTTAGAGTTGTGCATTTTCTAATCGAAATACATATAATTAAATAAAATAAGACTTAACAGTAATTGCATATCTTATATTTAATTGGGACATTGTATGGTGGAAGGATTGAATTGTACGATAACTATTTACTCACAGGTTCTTTTATGATTATGTTGAAATTTATATTATCTGAAAAGTCGTTGATCACTAGGGAGACTTATCCCTATTGTAGAATAAATATTTTTTTATTTAAATAGATTATTAGTTTAATTTATTTATTTAAATAAGATTAGAATTGTTCTAATTGATTTATTCCCAATCGGTTTAATATGGAGAACTTAAAGGGTCACACCATAAAAGGAAGAATAATTATTTAAGAAGTTATGACATAATCGTAATAATGCATTAAGTGTAATTAATTTAATCTATGGTGATAGAATAAATTAAATAGCTTAATGTTTATTATTTAATATTTTAGAAATATTAAATATAAATTAATAAGAGGAGTCTTATTAATATTATTACAATTATTATTATTTTAATTTCTAAAAGAGTTTAGGAATTAATTTAAAATTAGTACTCTCATTTATTCATAATAAGATTAAGACGCAAATTAATTAAAGGAGTTTAATTAATTAATCCCAATATGATTTGGAAGCCTAATTAATTAAAGTAGTTTAATTAATTAAATAAAAACCTATTTCTAATAGGATTAAAAGGGTTGAGCAATATCTATATAAGAGGAGTCTTATGTTAGATATCAGTTGATGCAATTCTAATTATTAGAGAGTACTCTTTTTCTATAGAGGATAAAAAAATAGGGTTTAACTGACCACCCTCCTTTTTGAATAATTTCTCTTCCTTGGTGGATCACCTCTAGAGGTTAAATACTTGGGTGGCTAACGTTAATCAAAGGAAGGAATCAATCTTGAAAATTCAAGGAAATCACTAAGAACAAAGGAGTTGAACTTGTACCTGTGGAAGCTTCGTTCTACAAGGGTATGAGTATAATCTTCTTCTTCTTTGTTCTAATTAATAACTGTGCAAAACTGATGATCCGGGTAATGGTTTTGTAGAAATTTTTTAAACTCTGATATACCATGCTTCTGCTAATTTTGCAATTTGATTGTGTCACGATTTCGTACAAACCCAACATGTGAATGTAATGGTATGCAGGATTAATTTTGGGATGTGAATAGTAATTGTCTAAAATACGCACGAGGCAAGTTTCTTAACTCTACTTTTAATCGAGCAAGTTCCTAAATCCTATTCTTATATTGAGCAAAGTCTTACTCTTGTTTATTCAAGTTAATAATTTCAATTGAGATGTTATAATCCTTCTAAAGGTAATACTTCGGTTATACAATGCTTATTCAAATGTATACATTTGAGATTCATTATTTGATTTGAGTATCAATTATATTATTGAACCCTGAAAGACTAGCAAACCCTTATTGATTCGACTAGTCCATAGTTGATGAGCGTTCTAAATTCTAAAACTACTGTTGAAGCTTATCTAAACCAAACTTTATTTGGTGCGGACTCTGAGGTCAAACTGAAATGAACAACCCTTTATAGGGGATTATTTTACGCGTTAGCATTGAGATGTTGTGCACATACATAGTACTAAATGCTGATCCCTCTAAGTACGAGATGTAATACCCGTGAATTTTATAAATAATATTAATATTGATATTAATGAACGTGTGAATATTTATTTCAACATAAACGTTTATGAAGCATGAGATAAGTAACTCAAGTAAATTTAATTGACTTTATAATAATTGAGAAATGTGGAGAATTATGATGAGCTCGTGGAATGCCTTGTGTGGCACGATGATGGAAATTATGATGGTTTAATTAAATTAAAGAAGAAATCTATAAGTGAAGGATTAATTAATATAATAATGTTAATTAATTGTTATTATGAGTAACAACATATTAATCAGTAAATAATTAATTAATGTAATAGATTAATATTTATTCAATTAATTGCTAAGTGCAATGATATGAAACGATTAAGAAGTATGTTGATGATACTGATAAACTTAATTAAGCTTAAGTGATAAGCCTTGTGTGGCATAATTAATTTCTTAATTGGACTAGTTGAGTCATTGAATTAATAATGTATTGGACTTAAGTTAACATCCAAGCCCAACAATATTAATATAACATGTTATAAGAGTTAAGAGTTGTGGCCCAATCAATTTATGTGTTAGATTAAATGATAAAGTGCATGTGCTTTAGTGTATGCCTAGCCCAATTGATTTAATTTGATATGGCCCAATGTGCAATATAAGTTTATGGATACATGTATACATATATGTATAGGTATATATATATGGATGTATAAAGGAGGTATTTAAATACATATGGGTGTATAAAGACTTGTATGCTAACATTATGTACAATGTGGGATAATAAAATATGACATGGTGCAATAAGACCACTCCCATGACCAAAAGAATGCTGATTTTTATAGCTAAAAAGGCTCACAAGTTGGCCCATGTGATGGCAATGATGATATAGCCCAATGGCTAGGTGTACCTTGAATAGTAATAGTTGGTGGAGTTAGCCACCAACTTTTCTTTGCCCTTTGTGTAATGTCCATAGGAGGGTAATAGCTTGGCTATAAATAGAGGCCATGCATTGGTGTGTAGAGTTTGTTAGTTCACTTGCTAAGTTGATATAGAGAGTGAATTGAGAGTGCAATCTGAAAGTTGAGTTAAGAGAGTTTTAATTCAATTTTCAAGAGATATAATGCTTACACATATTTTGAAGTTAAACATTTATGATTTATAGAAATTTGCATGAATTAGTTGAAGTTGGATATGTGAGATGATGTTAGTATGTTAGTAGAGTCTATATACATGTTATATATGCATTGTGATGATAAACAAGCATGTTTCATGAAGTATGTTGGAAATTGTTGGAAGTTCTGCTATTGCAGAAACTTTCTGGTCTGGAACCGAAGTGTCACGGCAGTGCCACTCCCCAGTACAAACACGGCGCGGCCGCGCCGATATGCAGAAGTAAAATTCACTTTTTGTGGTTTTTGAAGTGTTGAGCATGCTAGTTTAACTTTAATATGCCTATATAAGTCCCAGACATGCTAATATAGGCGGCCTTGCATGTAATCACTTACCTTAGCTTGGTTTCTAAAGGAATCTTAGACTTTTCAAATACAAACTTGATAAACTGATGAGTAGGTTTTATACCTATGAATTCGATGTGATTAAACTTAATTATTGCTATCTTTAAGTTTTTAGTATCTTTTTATGTGTTTTTTGTGTTTATTTTTTGTAGGTTGGAGCCGGAGGTACAAGTTGGTCATTTGGGAGAAGAAAAAGATAAAAAATCATTCAAATTAGGGCTGAGTGGCATTTTTGTTAATACGTGGTCCTGTTCAAGCTCCTAGGCGCTTGGAAATGACTTGGGTTGAGCGCCTAGGCGCTCATGTGCGGTTAAAGAGGGATTTTACTACTGTTGAGTTGGTTTTTGAAGCCAAAAAAGGAATCTGAATGATGGTTTAGACGAATACAAATAGGAGAAGACTTTAGAAAAGACGTATCAAAGGAAATTATCAGGACAATTGCAGAGACAACAACAAAGGAAACACGAAGAAGAATTGCAAGGGCTGAAGATCAAAGCGAGAGTATTGGAGGAAATTCAGAGTTTCTTCTTCTCTTCTCTAGTTTTATCTTTTGTAATTACTTGGGATGTTTGGATTATTAATCTGGATGATGTTTTTCTTTATTATTATTATTATCATGAACTAAACTTTAATTAAGATTGGAACGAAACTTGGTATGCAGATTAAATTGAACCTTCCCATTGAATGAAAGTTGGTTTTTATTAAATTGTTTATTATATCTTTTGCTTATTGATTAATTATTTGGCCAACAATTACTGTGATAATCTATATAAAATTAGAAGATGGAGTATAGATTGAGATCTGGATATGATAACATCTGTTCATATAATCTGAATAGGGTTAATATGATTAGCATGTAGGATAGGACTATACCTATATGTCTTTTGTATCCACTAAAAGAATTTGTACGTAAAACCCTAATTAACTTGATTCATATAGGAATATAGTGAATTAATTAACTAGAGTGTTCCTTGTAATTTTGGGTCTTAAGGATCGGATTTAAGAGGATTTGTTCACGCGTTTTTGGAAAAAGTGCGTGAATTTTATAAAGCATTATTGGATAATGATTCATATTAATTAATTGATTTAAATGGGAAGTAAATTGATTTCAATGAGATACTAAGGGAAGTTGTAATCTTAATCTGTTAAATCTGCACTAATCTTGTTAACTTTGATCTTAGTTATTAATTTTGTTAATTTAGATTTTCATATCACAACGAATATTTCGTAGTTTATAATAAGATTAATTGAATTAAAATTAGTAATTGATAAAGGTTAATCTATTTCCTCGTGGGAACGATATCCTTGCTTGCTGAATATTACAATTGAACGCGTATACTTGCGTGTTAAAGTGCTGTTAATAAAATAAACAACATAAACTAAGTACACTTTAGGTTCTGGACTCTTGAGCATGCTTATGTGGTCTAGATATGTGTGTACATGAGCATGATATATAGTATGTGAAGTTACTTTGCATGATTGGTTGGTTTAACATGAGGTTTCAAAGAAAACTTAAGAGTTTGAAAACTAGTTTTGTCGATAACTACTTTACGAGTATTCTGAAATTTATGACTATCATGTTAAGATATTGTATGCATATAGACATAATTGACAAGTATGCCTAACTAGCCATGTATGTTGCAAACTAGACAAGTATAGTTCAAATGAGTATAACAATGCAAAACTATACTAACTTGAAATACGCAATGAGGATACCTTGAACATATATGATTAATGCTTATTGACCTCATTGCATATATATAATAACTAAACGTGAGAACCTTGTTAATTGAACACGTTAAGCTTGTTAAGTGAAAGTGATAACAAACTATGTTAAAGGTAAGATGTAAGATCGAACCCAATCATAAACCTCATAACATGTATGTTCTGCATGTGTCGTAATCAATGTATGTGGGTGAGCAAGCTAGGCCATGCAAACTGATCTTCAGTTCTGGTTTAAATTGTGAGCAGCGCGGCCGCGCCACTCTGTAGTTCAAACCAAGAGCGGCCGCGCCACCTTGCAGTGTAATCTGAATATTTTGTTTGTAATCTGAAAACTGATGCATGCTTGTATTGATGTCCTAAACTGCCATACATGTTTAGTGGTGTGTCCAAATGTTAATGAGCATGCTAACGATAGAATCATAGAATGGATAGGTGTTTATAAACTTTCAAATGCTAAGTCAAACGATGATTACGAACTATGTTATTTGATTTCATAGTATCATATAACTAGATTTTGTGCTATGTGTATATAAGGTATGTAATGGTGTACGTATTGGATTGTACGACTAAGTTAGAATTGTATATGTGTGTTTAACTTGCATATTAAGTTTATGGATTTAACGTACATAACTAATGAATACCCTATATACGTAACTATGTTACAATAAGATTTGAAAGTGTTGATAAGCTATACTTTGGTAAACTACGCATAAGGAAAGTATTCGAACCTTACTCTTTATTGAGTACTACTTAAGCTTGTACTATTATTGATCATACGAGTAAACAATTGATAGTATGATTCATGTCTTACGAATTAATGCTTCATAGCTTAAGATAAAGTTTGTTTATATTCTTCTAACTATGATTGCGAGTATTAAACTTATAAATTGTTCTTATTGAAAGAGCGGTCTATGCCATTTGATTCAGCTAGACCACTATTATGAATTTGAAAGCGATCCAAACCAATTGTTTGGTGCAGAATCTTATAAATTAACTGAGATGAACAACCCTTATTGATGGGGAAATTATATATATATACAGTTGTCGAGAAACTGACGTGCGCACATGAGTACGATTAAATGTATGCATGACGTAGGGTACTTTAGGCTGATCACCTAATGTACTTATTTTATTGGATTATCAGCATATTATTGTTAGTTCTAGTAAGAGTTCATAGTTCTTAGTGACTGCTCAGTGTTCATTATTCTTAAACCTTGAAAAGGTTAACACTTTGAATCTTGTTGATATCTTTTTGTCCATAGCGACTAGTATTGAGAACTATTGATACTTGTTATTCTTGAACAATCATTTACTGTTGTACCCTTGGGATTTGAAATCTATATTATTCACCCCTATTGCAACATTACTTGCTGAGCAAACTTGTTGCTCATTCTTGCTTTCCCTAAAACATTTCAGTTAAGGCAGAGCAAGGTGGACCCTCGGGCACAGATAAGGGCAAGGACAAGGCTACAGAGTTGGTTTGTACTTAGTTAGAATTATTATGATGATGTAATAAGACTTAATTTGTATTTATGTATTAGCTATGTTTAAGCTATGATTAGGATGTTGAAGTTATGTTTAAGTTATGGGACATAAATATTTAAATTAAATAAATGTAATTTATTCTATTATTCCGTTGCGTGAGATGATATTATGTTATTAGATAGTTAGAAAGTGACGAACCAAATTCGAGACGCGAGTGGTCCAGATTTGTGGGCGTTACAGGTTGGTATCAGAGCTTTAGTTATAAACCTTAGGAGCCAGAGTCCATAGATTATAACTTAGGAGAACTTAGAAGATAGAAGGAGTTAAAACTCATATAGCATTTTCCTAGAGAGACTTAGTGTGTTATGAAATATAATTTTATTCTATACAATGAACTTATATTTTATTTAACATTCTAACTGAGTTGTTGTTTGTTTGTCTTGTGTTTGTGGTTGTAGGATGACAGACATGGGAGGAAAAAGTAGAGTGGTAGAGGAGGAGTCTCGAGATATATTTATCATATATGAGGCACCTTTAGTAGCTGAGCCTGTACAGGCAGTTGCACCATCCGGGTTTGACGACGAAGATGAGATAGAAGTAGAGTCTGATCTAGAGGACGAGCCTATGGAGGACTCTGACGAGGCTACTATCGAGGAGAGGATGCTGGGTGAGTATGAGGAGCGGATCTTAGAGTTAGACTGCAGAGTTCAGGAGCTAGAGGCTGAGGCTCAAGAGAGGGAGACCGAGTTCCAGAAACTGAGGGATGAGGACCACCAGAGGAAGTTAGCAATGCAGGATTTGGAGGTAGAGATTTCTTACAGCAGGGAGGCAGGGATTCAGATGGGAACTCTGTTTCACAGGTCGATATCTAGAAATATTGACTTGGCGGGAAAACTAGAAGAGGTTGAGCTGAGAGAGTTGAGCGATAAGGAAAAGAAGGAGGCTCTCCGTACTCAACTCAAGCTGGAGGTGATGGAAAGGATCCACTTCGAGGAGAAGTGGGAAGGAGCTAATGACAGGGCAGAAGACTTAGAGGATGAGGTGAGGTGTAAGAAGAGGAAAATGAACAAGATGGGTTATGTGTTTCGCTTGGCCATAATGAGGATGATTGATAGTGTGTATCACTATCCGACGGAGCAGGGACAGACCCGACACACCATGAGCAGGGAGTTGATGGCATACATAGCACAGATAGAGTATAAGAGCGCCGTGGAGCGCGAAATGTTGGGATGAGACCCATTATTTTAGTATAGTAGTAGTAGTTACTTTATGTGATGTATATATTGTGATCTAATCCTAATATTTTGTGTAAGATATGTGATAGATATGTAAACCCCGAGTAGGCTTATGTTAGAGGGGTAGTACTATAGTGTATTCCCCTTCTTTTGTAATATTAAGGGATATATGTTGACATTTATAGAAGTATGCTAGGGATGATCATGTGAATGTAATGATTTAGCATATGAATATAAATGATCTTATTTCAGAAACGTGTTATAAAATTTTTTTATTCCTTTTTCATTTTAGAAATGTTTAAGTAATATAATTAAACAATAAAAATGAAAATTTTGTAATGCAGATAATGGCACCCAGACGTAGACTAGCTGCACTAGAAGAGTTAGTTAACAACGAGAGAGAGCAAGTAGATCCCATATAGAAATTAGTTGATTTGTTAGGGGAAGCCCTTCGGGGAAGGAACAACGAACCCGTTCGCCCTAATCCCCAAATAGTTCCAGTTACGAACTTTAAGGACTATAGGAGCGTAGGACCTCCAGAGTTTAAAGGAAGTACCGATCCGATCATGGCACAAACATGGATCAAGGAAATTGAGAAGGCATTGACCATTACTCGTGTGGGAGAGGATCAAAAGAATGTATTCTCTATGTATATGATGAGAGATGAAGCAAACTACTGGTGGGAGGCAAATCAACAAAGAGCAGGAGAAAGGACTGTAGCGTGGGATAGATTCAAGACTCTGTTCTTCGAGAACTATTTCCCGAAGAGCATGAAGAATATAATGGAGGTAAAATTCCTAGAACTTGGCAAGGAGATATGACAGTGGCACAATACGCGGCTAAGTTCAATGAGCTAGCACAGTTTGCAGAACACCAGGTAGGGGATGAGGAAAGGAAGGCCAGACGTTTTGAGCAAGGACTGAAACCTTGGTTGTTCAACAAGGTGTCGGTTCTTCAGATTGATTCTTTTGCCACGCTGTTGGAAAAGGCTATTATTGCAGAGGGTGGTAGTGAAGCCCTAAGTCAGTATAACAAAGAGAAGAAGGGTAAGAACACTGGGGAGAAAGCCGTGGAGGAAGTAGCAGCGGGGGAAGTAATCTAGGGAAAAGGAAGTGGGATAATAATAACAACAATAACAAGAATAACAATCAAGAAGAGGGCTGAGTGTTGGCCGAAGTGTGGAAAGAATCACCAGGGTGAGTGCTGGAAGAGGCGCAGTACCTGCTACAACTGTGGCCAAGAGGGACATATTTCACCCAACTGCCCGAAGCCAAAGAAGATCAAGGAGTGTTTCGCTTGCGGCTCAACCGAGCACAAGATCAAGGATTGTCCGAAGAAGGGGAACAGCGGAGGAAGTGGCCAACAAGGGGGAGGCAGAAAGCTAATGATCGACGAACAAACGCAAACCAACCGCCCAGGAGCCAGAACCTTTAACATGACTGTCCAAGATGCAGTTGCTGCGAAAGACGTGGTGTCAGGTATTATCCCAATCAATAATATAAATGCTTATGTATTATTTGATTCGGGTGCTACTTGTTCATTTGTGTCTGAAGAATTTGCTAGTCGGTTAAACTGACCCCAAGAACGATTAGGAAATCATTTGAATAGAGAAGTTGCAAATAAGGAAGTAATCCCCGTAGAATTCATATACCAAAATTGTCGCATAAACATTAGAGATTATGAACTGAGCGTAGACTTAATCTTGATTAGATTAGGAGAATTTGACGTAATATTGGGAATGGATTGGTTGTATAACCATGCTGCGATAATTAACTGTTAGAAAAAAAGTGTGAACCTTCAGACTCCTTATAAGTCTAAGGTAGTGTTTTATGGTAGCTCATCGCTTAAGCAATCATATTGTCTTACGATGATGCAGACCAAGAAATTGTTAAGAAAAGGATGTGTAGGTTACGTAGCTTACATTGTGGATACACGAAAAAAGAGAGTACAAATTAAGGATATATCCATAGTGAGAGAATTCCAAGATGTATTTCTAGACGATCTACCTAGTCTTTCACCAGACAAAGAAATCGAATTCGTAATAGACTTAGCACCGGGAACGACACCGATTTTGAAAGCACCATATCGTATGGCACCAGTAGAAATGAAGGAATTGATGATACAATTGCAAGAGTAATTGGATAAGGGCTACATATGGCTGAGTGTGTCTCTTTAGGGAGCACACATGTTATTTGTTAAGAAGAAGGACAGATCGATGAGGGTCTGTATTGATTATCGAGAATTGAACAGAGTAACGATCAAGAATAGATATCTGTTACCGAGAATAGACGACCTTTTTGACCAATTGAAGTGAGCGAAGTGTTTCTCAAAGATTGGTCTGCGAACATGTTATCACCAGTTTAAGGTACGGGAGGAGGACATACCAAAGATGGCGTTTCGAACCCGTTATGGGCACTACGAATTTTTGGTAATGTCATTCGAATTGACTAATGCTCCAGCAGCATTCATGGACTTGGTGAACCGAGTTTTCAAGCCATATTTGGATAAGTTTGTGGTAGTTTTCATCAACGACATCTTGATCTACTCAAAGACAGAGGAAGAGCACACCGAACATCTGAAGATTGTTTTGAAGCGCTAAGAAAAGAGTAGATGTATGTGAAATTTTCTAAATGTGAATTTTGGATGGAGAAGGTTCAATTCTTAGGACACGTGGTAGATAAGGATGGAATTTCAGTAGACCCTGCAAAGGTAGAGGCAGTGAATAATTTGGAGCAGCCAAAGACACCAACAGAGATAAAAAGTTTCTTAGGGTTAACTAGGTACTATCGAAGATTCATCCAAGATTTTTCTAAGATAGCAACCCCGTTGACCAATCTAACGAGGAAGACGGTGAAATTCGTATAGACGGAGAAATGCAAAGAAAGTTTTCAGGAGCTAAAAAAGAGATTAAGCGAAGCGCCTGTATTATCATTACCAGACGATGCGGGAGGTTTCGTGGTGTATAGTGATGCATCTCACAAGGGACTTGGTTGTGTGCTAATGCAACATGGCAAGGTCATTATGTATGCATCACAACAACTAAAGGATTACAAAAAATGATACCCTACTCATGACTTAGAGTTAGCGGCAATAGTTTTTGCGTTAAAGATTTGGAGACATTATCTGTACGGAGAGAAATGTGAGATATACACGGACCACAAGAGTATGAAATATATCTTCACACAGAAGGAGTTGAACATGCGTCAGAGAAGGTGGTTATAATTGATCAAGGATTATGACTGTGAGATCCTTTATCACCCGGGAAAGGCAATCGTAGTAGTCGATGCTGACTAGAAAAGGAACGGAGAAATTATTCCAATTGACGACTCAGGAGGAATTAATAAGAGAGACGGAGAAATTAGAAATAGTGATAAAGGGATCGGGGAGGTCTGAAGAGAAAATATTTGCAATGGAAGCTCGTCCAACATTGTTGGATAAAGGGAAGAAATCACAAGAGAATGACGAGGAATGCGAGAAAATAAGAAAGAGGATAGTAGAAAATGGAGAAGAAAGATTCAGAATTGATAAAGACGGTATCTTGAGATTCGAAGGAAGAATATGGGTACAAGCGATAACTGAAATGAGGGAGGAAATCTTGCACATGGCACATAATACGACATATTATGTTCATCCAAGAGGCACAAAGATGTACCGAGATCTGAGGTAACATTTTTTGTGGCCCAATCTGAAATAAGAAGTCGCGGAGTGTGTCAGCAGATGTCTCACTTGTCAATGAGTCAAAGCAGAACACCAAAGGCTGAGTGGTCTACTTCAACTGTTGGAGATACTAGAATGGAAATGAGAGCACATTACGATGGACTTCGTGGTAGGACTTCCAGTCATGCAGATAGGTTATGATGCCATTTGGGTTATCGTGGATCAACTAACGAAGACGGCTCATTTTCTACCGATCAATATCAGATATAATTTGAATCAGTTAGCGAGTTTGTATGTAAAGGAAATTTTTTCACTACATGGAGTGTCGGTGTCAATTGTCTTTGATCGAGATCCGTTCTTCACGTCAAAGTTTTGGAAAAGCTTGCAGTAAAGGATGGGAACCCAGTTAAGGTTGAGTACTGCGTATCATCCTCAGACTGACGGACAGAGTGAGCGAACGATACAAACGCTGGAGGACATGCTTAGAACTTACGTGATGGACTTCAAGGGAAATTGGGATGATCACCTACCCCTAGTAGAATTTTTATATAACAATAGTTACCATGCGAGTATCAGCATGCCACCGTACGAAGCTCTTTTCGGGAGAAAATGCAGAACGCCATTATGTTGGGACGAAGTCGGAGAACGTTGATTGTTGGGGCCAGAATTAGTGCAACAAACCGCAGATGTGGTGATAGTAATAAGAGCCAGATTGGTAGCAGCTCAAGATCGCCAAAAAAAGTACGCAGATTTGCATCGACAAGGCCGAGACTTTAAATTCGGTAGTTTTGTTTTCTTAAAGGTATCTCCTTGGAAAGGAAAGATACGATTCGACTAGAAGGAAAAATTGAGTCCGAGATTCATAGGACCGTTTGAGATATTGAAGCAAGTGGGCGAAGTGGCATACAAAGTTGCTTAACCACCCGAATTGGAACACATCCATAACGTGTTTCACATCTCCGTGTTGCGTTCGTACAAGCCCGACTATAAGCACGTGATTTCTACGAACCCATTTAAGTAGAGAAGAATATGGTTTATGAAGAAATTCCTGTCCAAATATTAGATAGGAAGGAGAAAACATTAAGAAATAAAGTTATATCTTCTGTAAAGGTAGTTTGGCGAAACCACGATGTCGAGGAGGCCACGTGGGAATTAGAAGATAAGATGAGGAGAGACTATCCCCATCTTTTTGTGTAATCTTTGTACTAATTCTGAGGACGGAGTTTTTATAAGGGGGGAGGATATAATACCTGTGAATTTTATAAATAATATTAATATTGATATTAATAAACGTGTGAATATTTATTTCAAAATAAACATTTATGAATCATGAGATGAGTAACTCAATTAAATTAAATTGACTTTATAATAATTGAGAAATGTGGAGAATTATGATGAGCTCGTGGAATGCCTTGTATGGCACGATGATGGAAATTATGATGGTTTAATTAAATTAAAGAAAGAATCTATAAGTGAAGGATTAATTAATATAATAATGTTAATTAATTGTTATTATGAGTAACAACATATTAATGAGTAAATAATTAATTAATGTTTATTCAATTAATTGCTAAGTGCAATGATATGAAACGATTAAGAAGTATGTTGATGATACTGATAAACTTAATTAGGCTTAAGTGATAAGCCTTGTGTGGCACAATTAATTTCTTAATTGGACTAGTTAGGTCATTGAATTAATAATATATTGGACTTAGGTTAACATCCGAGCCCAACAATATTAATATGACATGTTATAAGAGTTAGGAGTTGTGGTCCAATCAATTTATGTGTTAGATTAAATGATAAAGTCCATGTGCTTTAGTGTATGCCTAGCCAATTGATTTAATTTGATATGGCCCAATGTGTAATATAAATTGATGGATACATGTATACATATATGTATAGGTATATATGTATATGGATGTATAAAGGAGGTATTTAAATACATATGGGTGTATAAAGACTTGTATGCTAATATTATGTACAATGTGGGATAATAAAATGTGACATGGTGCAATAAGACCACTCCCATGACCAAAAGAATGCTGATTTTTATAGCTAAAAAGGCTCACAAGTTGGCCCATGTGCTGGCAATGATGATATAGCCCAATGGCTAGGTGTACCTTGAATAGTAATAGTTGGTGGAGTTAGCCACCAACTCTTTTTTGCCCTTTGTATATTGTCCATAGGAGGGTAATAGCTTGGCTATAAATAGAGGCCATGCATTGGTGTGTAGAGTTTGTTAGTTCACTTGCTAAGTTGATATAGAGAGTGAATTGAGAATGCAATCTGAAAGTTGAGTCAAGAGAGTTTCAATTCAAGCTTCAAGAGGTATAATGCTTACACATATTTTGAAGTTAAACATTTATGATTCATAGAAATTTGCATAAATTAGTTGAAGTTGGATATGTGAGATGATGTTAGTATGTTAGTAGAGTCTATATACATGTTATATATGCAATGTGATGATAAACAAGCATGTTTCATGAAGTATGTTCGAATTTATTGGAAGTTCTGCTATTGCAAAAACATTCTGGTCTGGAATCGAAGTGGCGCGGCAGAGCCACTCCCTAGTACAAACACGGCGCAACCACGCCGATATGTAGAAGAGAAATTCACTTTTTATGGTTTCTGAAGTGTTGAGCATGCTAGTTTAACTTAAATATTCCTATATAAGTCCTTGACATGCTAATGTAGGTGGCCTTGCATGTAATCACTTACCTTAGCTTGGTTTCTAAAGGAAACTTAGAGTTTTCAAATACAAACTTGATAAACTAAGTACAGTTTAGGTTCTGGACTCTTGAGCATGCTTATGTGGTCTAGATATGTGTGTTCATGAGCATGATATATTGTATGTGAAGTTACTTTGCATGATTGGTTGGTTTAACATGAGGTTTCAAAGAAAACTTAAGAGTTTGAAAACTAGTTTTGTCGATAACTACTTTACGAGTATTCTAAAATTTATGACTATCATGTTAAGATATTGTATGCATATAGACATGATTGACAAGTATGCCTAACTACCCATGTACGTTGCAAATTAGGCAAGCATAATTCAAATGAGTCTAACAAAGCAAAACTATGCTAACTTGAAATACGTGACGAGGATACCTTGAACATATATGATTAAGGCTTATTGACCTCATTGCATATGTATATTAACTAAACGTGAGAAACCTTCCTAATCAAACACGTTAAGCTTGTTAAGTGAAAGTGATAACGAACTATATTAAAGGCAAGATGTAAGATCGAACCAAATCATAAATCCCATAACATGTATGTTCTGCATATGTTGTCATCAATGTATGTGGGTGAGCAAGCTAGGCCATGCAAACTGATCTTCAGTTCTGGTTTAAACTGGGAGCAGCGCGGCCGCGCCACTCCCTAGTTCAAACCAAGCTCGGCTGCGCCACCTTGCTTTGTAATCTGAATATTTTGTTTGTAATCTGAAAACTGATGCATGCTTGTATGGATGTCCTAAACTGCCATATATGTTTAGTGGTGTGTCCAAATGTTAACGAGCATGCTAACGATAGAATCATAGAATGGATAGGTGTTTATAAACTTTCAAATGCTAAGTCAAACGATGATTACGAACTATATTTTTGGATTTCATAGTATCATAGAAACTGATTTTGTGCTATGTGTATGTAAGGTATGTAATGGTGTACGTAAAAGATTGTACGACTAAGTTAGAATCGTATATGTGTTTTTAACTTACAAATAAAGTTTGTGGATTCAACGTACATAACTAATGAATACCCTATATACGTAACTATGTTATAATAGGATTTGAAAGTGTTGGTAAGCTACACTATGGTAAACTACGCATAAGGCAAGTATTCGAACCTTACTCTTTATTCAGCACTACTTAAGCTTGTACTATTATTGATCATACGAGTAAACAATTGATAGTATGATTCATGTCTTATGAATTAATGCTTCATAGCTTAAGATAAAGTTTTTTTATATTCTTTGAACTATGATTGCTAGTATTGAACTTATAAATTGTTCTTATTGAAAGAGCAGTCTATGCCATTTGATTCGGCTAGACCTATATCATGAATTTGAAAGCGATCCAAATCAATTGTTTGGTGTGGAATCTTATAAATTGATTGAGATGAACAACCCTCATTGAAAGAGAAATTATATATACAATTGTCGAGAAATCGACGTGCGCACATGAGTACGATTAAATGTTATGCATGCCGTAGGGTACTTTAGGCTGATCACCCGTTGTACTTGTTTTACTTGATTATCAGCATATTACTGTTAATTATAGTAAGAGTTCATAGTCCTTAGTGACTGTTTAATGTTCATTACTCTTGAACCTTGAAAAGGTTTAAACTTTGAATCTTGTTGATATCTTTCTGTCCATAGCGATTAGTATTGAGAACTATTGATACTTCTTGTTATTCTTGAATAATCATTTACTGTTGTACCCTTGGGATTTGAAATCTATATTATTCACCCCTATTGCTACATTACTTGCTGAGCAAACTTGTTGCTCAATCTTGCTTTCCCTAAAACATTTCAGTTAAGGCAGAGCAGGGTGAACCCTTGGGCACAGATAAGGGCAAGAGCAAGGCTATAGAGTAGCTTTGTATATAGTTAGAATTATTATTATGATGTAATAAGACTTATTTCATATTTATGTATTAGCTATGTTTAAGCTATGATTAGGATGTTGAAGTTATGTTTAAGTTACGAGACTTGGGACATGAATAATTATATTAAATAAATGTAATTTATTTTATCATTCCGTTGCGTGAGATGATATTATGTTATTAGATATTTAGAAAGTGACGAACCAAATTCAAGACGCGAGTTGTGTGACGAACCAAATTCAAGACGCGAGTTGTCCGGATTTGGGGGCGTCACACGAGAAGTAAGGTCCATATAGTCTTACGACTGTTAAAGGTTTAAGGTAGAAATACTTGATAACCTGGGACATAGTTTTTGGTCTTGTAACCCACAGATGTACTTTTGATTCCTGTTTTCTATCTTGATTCAAAAGCCGAGCTTTCTATTATCCAGTATCCATTGTTTACTCACGTATTATCATTATTGTTATTGTTATACTTATGGGCAATTGTTTCTTACTCTTGCATGATAACATTGTAGCTAAGGTTGAAAGGGTTGATGAGCCATCTACTAGTAAGGGCAAAGGCAAGGCAAACAAGTGATGAAGACTTGTCTATTGTTTATTTGAGAATGTTGATAATAAGACTCACTATATTATGTTTAGGACTTATTTGTTTATGTTATTTCCACATTGATGTATTAAGGTTAGATGATCTGGGATTTTATTGTTTAAGATGTTGTATCCCTTAAGGGAGGATTTCTATTTCATTTATGAGTTTCATTTGTTTATGGGTAGTTATATGTGTTATTATTGGACAGTGAACACCAAATCCTACGGAATTGAAATACCCAAATTTGGGGGTGTCACAAAAGTCTGAGTTTAAATGTAATAGTTATATTTAAATTCAGTTCTTGCACTCTTAGGTTTAATCTTTTGGTTCATTTGATGGTTCTAGTGAACCAAACTAGAATAAAAGTCTATAATCAATATTGGTAGAATATAATATTTTATATGTGCATACTTACTATATATATTATATATTATCCAACATGCTTCACATGTTAAATAATATGACCCATAATATATATATATATATATATATATATATATATATATGTGTGTGTGTGTGTGTGTGTGTGTGTGTGTGTGTGTGTGTGTGCATGCACGGTAAACAAGATGAGACATATAATAACAAAATCCTCAAAGAATCATATTAAGTTGTAACGTTCAAAGATATTTGGAATATCGAACGTCGCCTTCTAGCATTATAAAACGATAAAGTATCAATTAATCATTATAATTTTTTTTTTGTCACCACAAGGCTTATTTTTATTTTTTGAGATGTTGTTTTATCACATTTGATTCTCATAAAGGAATTGAACGATGTTGTTTTGTTGTGTCACCACAAGGACAATGTTTTTCTCTTTATGTATATGGAATTGCTAAGTTGGACTTAACTTAGATAATTTTGATCTGGATGTGTCACCAATTGATCAAAATAATCTAATAGGCAAAATATAAGGAGTTACATGGTGATGTAATTGACAATAATTGTTTACTTATTTAGTTATATATAGTTTGTTGTGTCACCACAAGGCTATATATATTTGAAATGAGATCCTTATTCTCACTAGCAAATCTTTAATTAGATTTGTCGAACTATATATTGAGGGTAATATAGTTTGATGAAAATAGTGGGATATACCAATTTAAATAAAAACCTATTTTTTTTTGTAATTAATAAAATGAATGTATGTTATAATGTTGTTAAAATACAAATTCATTTACAAATTTTATAAACGTCTAAATTACTATCACTGCGACGTATATTAGATGCTAATTAATCGGACCGAATTAAATGAATTGATTGAATTTGAGAATAATTCTCAAGTTTGAAAAAGATTTCTTATGTCCTAAATTCGCCCGTCATTGCAATTGTTGCAGAAAAAGCCACTGAGGAAGAGATTGCTACTTTTAGAAATTGGCAAGATGATGCAATCGTGGCTCAATGCATCATGCTCGCATCCATGAGTAATGAACTTCAGCGTCAACATAAAACTATGGATGCTCCTACTATACTCATGCACCTAAAGGAGTTGTATGGTGAGGAAAGTGGGACTGCTATATATCAGATATACCAGGCGCTCTTGATGAGTGGGTTTTATACCTACGAATCGGTAGTCGTTATAGCTTGATTTTGCACGTTTTCGAGTATTTTGCCTATCATTTCTATTAGGTGTAGACGGTTATATGCAGATAATGAAATGGAGGTGAGAGTAGTTTTAAAGGATAAATTTACATGTTATATGTCTATTCTTTAATGTTTGCTCTTTTTATTGTGTGCCTGAATATACTTATTATGCTTATATTTTTTATTTTTAGGTACAATTGGAGAGTTCCGTAATATTGGAAATAAATTGGAGGAAAATTTGAGACCAATTGGGCTGACCCAATTTGGCAATGGACCAAGGGAACGAAATGACATCCAGCTTATATAATCGGAAAAGGCCGAGCAGCTCATGGATTCTAATTGATTTATTTTCAGCATATATGATGTGGGCTAAGGGAGTAGCAGCTCACGAATTAGCAGCATACATGGGCCATGTGTGTAGCAGCCATGGAACAAGGTTAAGGCTGTTAATGGATGAGAGAGAGTGGGTTATTCAGGTATTGTATACATGGGGTGGCCGAACCTAATATAAAAGGGCAGCATGTTCTTTTCCTTTTATTGGACACGCAAGTAGTGGAGATAAATAGTGGACCACGCATGCAAGTGTAAGCAAAGTGATGATGGGCCCATGAATAAAGCAACTGTTTGCTAAGTATTTAGAGAAAGCATGGCCATTTAGGAAATTAAAGCAAAGCAAGATTGCTGGACAGATTAAAAACCCGCCGGGGCGGGTGATTGTTACTAGAACTCCCCGCTGGGGCGGGGAGGCTCGGCTGGTGATGCTGGCTTCCTCTCCCAAGACGGATTTGGGCTGCAAAAGAAGGGGACTAAGACACGACGCATGGAGGGGCTGAGTATAAGGAGTATATATATAGATAATATAATACATAATACCGAGCGACCGTAAGAAGCACTAGTTCTTGGATCTTAACTTAGAGCGGAGATTTAAATCATCAAGGGAACGTGACGAACGCAAGGTTGGAGCGGAGATTGGTGATACGATTCTGAATTTTATTATCTCTTCCTCTTTATATCTTGTAATCATTATGTTTCCTATGATGAGAATTATGGGTTTTATTCATTTAATATGAACTAATTCCTTTTTAAGCCTACAACGGATCTTTGATTGTAATGGATGACTAAGTATTTTTAAACTCAGTTTATGGATGTTATTCACAGGTTATTCGCTATGTGTGTGATTCATTTATATAATTGTCTGGTCAACGATTATTCTGTTATTTCTTGTGAACTTGTGAAGGAACATAGGAGATTAGAACTGGCCATAGTGACATATGTTCGTGATTTCTGCGTAGATATAAATTGTGATTCGTGTTTAGGATAGATGTATTCCTTTATACCATATGTAATCTGAAAGAAAACTTGATAATAAATTCTTGCTAATTGTAATTCACATAGAAATATAGTGAATTGGTTAAGTAGGATGTCTTGCTTGAATATATCATATGTGGATACAAATGAATTTGGATATTATGCATCGTGAGGTGGTTTTATCTACGTTAGTGTTTTCGATTAATAATCTGGGGGTAACTGAAATAAACTGGGAAAAAAGATAATTATCAGCAATGCAATCATAAGTGAAGTTGTGGGCTTAACTCTCTCAAATCTGTTAAATTCTTGATTGAGTGTGCAATTGTTCTAAGTAATAATTTAGTTATAAAAACATCACATGACCGTTAGTTTCATAAAGGTGAAATACTATAAAATTGGTAATTGTTTGATTAAGCAGTAATTATTGTCTCTGTGGGTACGATCTTTGATTTATCACTGTATTACTTGTTGACCACGTACACTTGCGTGTTGCGCGTAGAAAATACCCAACAAGTGTTTGGCGCAGTTGCCGGGGAAAGTAATTGCATTCATTACTTACAATATCGATTTAAATAGATCAGTTTTAATTAAACATATATATATATATATATATATATATATCCTTATATTTTTTTGTTTGTCTGGTTATTTCAGGAACTTTCGAGTAGTTCATGCAAACTAGATCGAAGAAGCCAGAGTTGTTGCCCTTTGAGGATGATATCGACAAAAGGTTTCGGGGGTTAACTAAGTGGATTGCAAAGAATCAAGAGGAATTTGAAATACCCAGAACAAATATGGTGGAACAGCAACAGGAAGACAAACCAATGAAGGACTATGATATACCAAAGATCTCAGAAATCCACTCAAGTATAGCCAGCCAGCAATCAATGCAAATAATTTCGTGATTAAGCCTGGAACAATACAAATGGTGTAGAATACTTGTCAGTTTGGGGGTCTTCCGAATGAGGATCTGAATGATCATATCTTCACTTTCATAGAAATCTGCGACACTTTCAAGTGCAATGGAGTGTCAGACGATGCGCTCAAGTTGAGGTTATTTCCCTTCTCGCTCAGAGACAAGGCGAAGGCTTGGCTACATTCTGAACCACCGGGGTCAATTACGACATGGAATGATCTAGCACAGAAATTTTTGGCCAAGTTCTTCCCACCATTGAAGACACATAAGATAAGGACGAAGATATCTTCGTTTGCACAATACCAAGGTGAACCACTTTATGAAGCATGGGAAAGGTACAAGGAGTTGTTGAGAAAGTGCCCAAATCACGGATTTCCACCCTGGATGCAGCTGAGTAATTTTTACAATGGAGTATTGAGTCAGATACGGTCTAGTATAGATGCAGCTTCACAGGGAGCGTTTTTGACGAAGAAATTTGAGGACGGATGGGCATTGATAGAAATGATAGCTTCAAATGGGCACTAATGGACAACTGAAAGATTGACTCAGCCCACAGTAGCAGGTGTTCTGCAACTGGATACTTCGACAGCTATATTGTCACAACTGGCATCGTTACAAAAGAGTATTGAGACCATGACAAAGGGAAACATGCAACAGGTAGCAGTTATATGCGAACTTTGTGCAAGAGAACATCCGATTGAACAGTGTGCAATTAACCCAGCTGTAGTTCATTATGTGGGTAACTATAATAGATCAGCCAACACATACCAGAATATATATAATCAAGGGCACATGAACCACCCAAACTTCTCATGGAGCAACACACAGAACCAGCAGCAGGACCTACGACAACCATACCCTCCTGGTTTTCAGAATCCACAGCAACAGGCAGCACCACAATAGGATGAAAAGCTAGGTTGGGAAGAAGCTATAGCCAAAGTCAGAACAGAAAATGAAGTGGCAAGGAAAGAGACGAAGGCTTTTGCGGTGGACATGAATAATCTAATAATTCAGATGGGACAGATAGCAAGTGCATTGAATAACCGGCCCCAGGGATCGTTTCCTAGTGACACAGAGAAGAATTTGAAGGGAGGACATGAGCAATGTCAAGCGGTGACACTCAGGAATGGAAAATAGTTAGAGGAGTTAGATTTGGAGAAGCCAGTAGCCGAAGAGCAAGCTGAAACCAGTAAGGAACAAACAGTGGAAAGAGAGGCAGGAGAAAAACCAGCAGAAAAGGAACAAGTGGTTACACCAGTAGTTTACCCTCCACCGCCATTTCCACAAAGACTCCACAAACAAAAACTACAGCAACAGTTCACAAAATTCCTGGAAGTGTTCAAGAAGCTGCATATAAATATACCTTTTGCGAAGGCATTAGAACAGATGCCCAGTTATGCCAAGTTTATAAAGGATATTCTTTCAAAGAAAAAGAGACTAGAGGACTTCGAAACTGTGGCACTGACAAAAGAATGTTGTGCAATTCTGCAAAAGAAGCTTCCTCCGAAGTTGAAGGATCCGGGTAGTTTTACCATTCCATGCACTATAGGGAGTGTAACCTTCAACAAATGCCTTTGTGATTTAGGTGCCAGTATTAATCTCATGCCCTTATCAGTGTACACTCAGTTAGGGTTACCAACACCTAAACCTACCAACATCTCTCTACAGTTAGCGGACAGATCAGTAACCTATCCTCGGGGAATTGTCAAAGATATTTTGGTGGAAGTGGACAAATTACTCTTCCCAGTGGATTTCATCATCCTCGACTTCGAAGAAGATAAGGAAATCCCAATAATCCTTGGGCAACCATTCTTGGCTACTGGTAATACACTCATCGACGTACAGAAAGGAGAGTTGACCATGAGGGTACAGGATCAACAAGTCACCTTCAATGTATTCAAGGCCATGAACTTTCCCAAGGAAGAGGAGGAGTGTTACCGGGTGGATATAATAGACACAATGGTGGAGGAGGAACAACTTCGAATACTGAATACTGACCCACTAGAATTAGCATTGATGGAAGATTGTGATGAGGGGGATACCAAAATAATAGAGTGTATACAGTTGTTAGAAGCTCACCCGCGAGCGAATAGATTCACATTACCAGTTGAGTCTTTGGAAATGGAAGGAACCTTATCAGAAAAGATGCAGCCATCTCTCCAGGAACCACCTAAGCTTGAACTAAAACCCTTACCTAATCACCTCAGGTACGCGTTTTTAGGAGATTCATCTACTTTACCTGTTATTATTGCATCTGCACTTAACCCAATGCAGGAAAGTAAGCTATTGAGAGTGCTGAAGGAATATAAATCTGTTATTGGCTAGACAATCGTCGACATTAAAGGGATCAGTCCATCATTTTGTATGCACAAAATCCTAACGGAGGAGGATAGCAAGCCCACGGTAGAACAACAGAGGCGGCTCAATCCTATAATGAAAGAAGTGGTGAAGAAAGAGATCCAGAAATGGCTAGACGCATGAATCATCTACCCAATCTCAGACAGTGCATGGGTGAGCCCGGTCCAATGTGTGCTGAAAAAGGGTGGTATGACAGTGGTGAAGAACGAAAATAATGAGTTGATACCGACAAGAACAGTGAGCGGCTGGAGAGTCTGCATGGACTATAGAAGATTGAATAAGGCAACTAGAAAGGATCATTTCCCCTTGCCTTTCATTGATCAGATGTTGGACAGCTTAGCCGGACATGAATATTACTGCTTATTGGACGGGTATTCAGGATACAACCAGATCGTCATCGCATCGGAGGATCAAGAGAAGACGACGTTCATGTGTCCCTATGGCACCTTTGCCTTTAAAAGGATGTTATTGGGACTGTGCAACGCATCAGCTACATTTCAGCGGTGTATGATGGCGATATTTTCAAATATGGTGGAGCGAAGTGTTGAGGTTTTTATGGACGACTTCTCCGTATTTAGGGAGTCATTTGATAGATGCCTCGAAAATTTGGTATTGGTTTTGAAGAGGTATGTGGAAACGAACTTAGTGCTCAACTGGGAGAAGTGCCACTTTATGGTCCAAGAAGGGATAATTCTTGGCCACAAATTCTCAAGAAAAGGGTTGGAAGTCGACCGAGCAAAGCTGGAAACAATTGAAAATCTGCCATCGCCTACATCGGTAAAAGGTATTCAGAGTTTTCTTGATCATGCTGGATTCTACCAATGGTTTATCAAGGACTTCTCGAAAATCACTAAACCACTCTGCAGTCTATTGGAAAAAGATGTCCCATTCAAATTTGATGAAAACTGTAGAGTGGCTTTTGAGCAGTTGAAGAAGAAATTGACCACGGCCCCAGTAATCATAGCACCTGATTGGACAAAGCCATTCGAACTCATGTGTGATGTAAGTGATTTTGCAGTTGGAGTAGTATTGGGACAAAGACAGGAGAAAATCTTTCATGCCATTTACTATGCAAGCAAGACTCCAACGGATGCATAGTTAAACTACACTACCACGAAAAGGAACTACTTGCAGTTGTTTATGCCTTTGACAAGTTCCGTTCGTACTTGGTGGGAACTAAGGTGGTGGTGTACACTGACCACTCAGCTATCAGGTATTTAGTTGAGAAGAAAGACGCAAAACCAATGCTTATCTGTTGGGTGTTGCTATTACAGGAATTTGACCTAGAAATCAAGGATAGAAAGGGGACAGAGAACCAGGTGGCTGATCACCTCTCACGGCTTGAGAACCCAAAGCAGGATGAAACAGACAAGTTAGCAATCAATGAGTTATTTCCTGATGAGCAACTATTTTTGATAAACGGCGAGTTTCCGTGGTATGCATACTTCGCTAATTACGTGGTCAGTAACGTCCTCCCACTAGACTTATCCCATCACCAAAAGAGAAAATTTGTACATGATGTAAAGTGGTACATGTGGGACGAACCATACTTGTTCCGCCAATGTGCTGATAAAATGATCCGGCGATGTATACCGAAAAGTGAAGTGGAGAGCATCCTATAGGCTTGTCACGCATCACCATATGGGGGACACTATGGGATTGATTGCACAGTAGAAAAAGTTCTTCAATCAGGATTCTACTGGCCCACGTTGTTCAGGGACACACATCAATGCGTGAAGAGTTGTGATAGATGTCAGAGAGTGGGGAATATATCGAAACGGAATGAAATGCCATTAAACATGATCTTGGAAGTCGAGGTTTTCAACGTATGGGGGATCAATTTTATGGGACCCTTTTCATCTTTATTCAACAATCTGTACATCCTCTTGGCTGTAGATTACGTCTCGAAATGGGTTAAAGCGGTGGCATCCGACAAACGATGCAAAAGTGGTGTTAAGGTTCTTACAAAAGAATATTTTCACTCGGTTCGAAACCCCAACAGCAATTATCAGCGATGAAGGGAGCCACTTTTGTAACAAATTCTTCACAGCTCTCGTGGCAAAGTATGGGGTCAAACATCGGATTGCTACAGCCTATCACCCGCAAATAAGTGGAAAAGCGGAAGTGTCTAACCGGGATGTCAAAAGAATACTGGAAAAAGTTGTCAATCCAAATAGAAAGGATTGGTCAGTAAAGTTAGACGATGCTTTGTGGGCGTATTGGACCGTCTACAAGACTCCGATAGGCATGTCCCCCTATCAGCTTGTCTACGAAAAAGCATGTCACCTACCGGTAGAACTCGAGCACAGGAGATTATTGGGCAATCAAGAAGTTGAATTTTGATCTATCAGCAGCAGGTGAGAAGCGGTTGTTACAACTCAACGAACTGGACGAATTTTGCCTGCAGGCGTATGAGAATTCAAAGTTGTATAAGGAAAAGGTGAAGAAAAGGCATGATCAGAAAATAATGCACCGCCAGTTTGAACCGGGTCAATCAGTACTGTTATTCAACTCTCGATTGAAGTTATTCCCTGGAAAGATGAAGTCTGGATGGTCAAGTCCATTCACAATAAAGACGGTATTCCCGTATGGCGCCGTTGAATAAGGATTGTCCATGCTTAGCCTCACCATGAAGAGTGAACGAGATAACAAAAAGCAGAAAGTTGAGAGAGCTCAGCATCAATAATTAGAAGAGTCATGTAAACCATAAGGGCCAGATTAGTCAGCTGGGTTATCAGTTCCTGATGCGAGTCAAGGGAAGCAGATTCGTAGAAGAACTGCAAGAATGAAAAGCGAAAGGTTTTACATTGTCAATTCACAAAAAACTCTCAGAATCGTAGTGTTGTCAAAGCTAGTCAACTTGCAACATCCACAGACAAACTACGATCAAGCACATGAACGTCTACATCAGAATCGTGGAGTTCGGTTGTCTGATTATTGAGTCTCAGCAATGTCTCAATATGAAGACTTACAATCGAACATTGCTGATTGAGAGTATCGATGCAGTAGTCAAAAACCTTGGTTTGGATCGAGGAAATAGAAAGGAGAAATAAAGGTGACTACCAACCTGACTTCTGAAAGTGACATCTCTGAGGTGTTAGGTGAAACAGCAGACTGTAGTGTCAGGAAAGTCAAAAAGGTGTTGTCACGTCAACTTAGCAGTCTGCATCAAATAACTCAGAATCCTTGAAACATTTAAAATAGCTTCCAACTGCTATATTCAAACGGGAAGATGATGGATGAGTATATAACAGCTGAAGCTTCAAAGGAGTAAGAGTTGTAAGAACCCGAATTTTCAGATATTATTAAATAAGAATTTAATAAATAAAATTCTTAAACTATGAGATGGGTTCGAATAATAATATATATATGTGATATGAGGTATGTGGTATTATATTACATAGGATAATATGGACTATGTAAAATGTGTTTTTGTGATTTATAAATATATTATTAATATATATTTGTTACTTATCGTATAGACGATCCAGTTGAGATAAAGGAGGTGGATAAATTCCTATCGATATTAAATAATTTATAGAATTATTTTATTATAGTAAGTTGGTGACATTAAATATCCTTAATGTATAAATCACCATATTCTTATGTATGTGTATTAATAACTAGTATGTTTATAATATAAGTTATTAATAGCACTTAAGCTATCCGTGAATAGGTTTGGATAGTGAAGCATGAGTTAGTTAAGGAATTAACTAATAAGAATAAATATTAGTTAATATAAGTTGTGAGTTATATTATGGAATAATATAATGTCAGTATTGAACCTTAATTAACTATGATGATATAGTACAGTGTTTAATTTACTTAAGTAAAGGAGTGAATTAATATGTGTGTCGAATATGTAATTATAGTTGATACTTTTATATATATTACTTAGAATAGTAATATGTGAGAAAGTCTAATGTGCGAATAACGTTAAATATATATACGTTATTAAAGGGAGATGGAAATCATTATATCTTTAAATGAATATTTGAAGAAATTATTTTGGGGAAACAATTTATAGAAAAGAAAGAGATATGATTTTTCTAATAAAGGATATTAAAATAATTTCTAATATTGAATTATTTTAATAAAAGGAGGAAATGTTATTTTTGAATAATAATATTACCTTATATATTTTTGTATGAGGTGTGTTTGGTTAATATAGTAAATATATTAAAACGTATTTGCTATATGTAATTAAATTGATGGAAACAATTTATTATAATAGAAAATAAACTTATTATCTATTTTCTATATATAATATATGTACATGTGTCGTACATATAGTTATTTGATATTATATTAAGAATAATATCATGAGACAATAAGTAAATTATTTTCTAATAACGAATGTGCTTATTTAGAGAAAACATAATATTTTATGATATGGCTAAATACATAATTTTAAAATGTATTTTCAAGGGAGTTTAATTAATGAAAGGAAACTAAGTTATTTTAATATATTAAATAACTTAAGTTATTATTTGATCGTGAATATTATCATTGGAATAATTAATAGAGTATATATTAATTATTATAAGCGTAAAGGTTATACTTATTATAAGTATAATTAATTGAAGTAATTTAACATTTTAATAGCTTGAGTTATTATATTTTCGTAAAGGTTATATATAATATTTGAATATTCGATTTGTAAAATATTTATATATGGACCTTGGATTTAATAGTTCTAATTTAATTGAACATGTTATGAGTAGTAATGTGGTGAGAAATGAGTAAGTGATGAGAATAATGATAAGCTTAAGATTGAGCTTGTGAGAGATGCCTTGTGTGGCACAATAATAGATTCGGTAATGAATTGACTAATTTAATGATGGAGGAATTATTAATTAAACAATTAATCTAAATTAATTGTTAATTGTTATTATGATAGTATGTTAAATTATTATGGCTAGTGATAGTATAATAATAAGGAAATCGATTATAAGTATAATCGGATTTGCGGTGAGATAAATTGTCTTATAATATTAATTATTGTTATGAACAATATACTATTATCAAGTAATTATTTGATAATATGATGATTAATGAGTAAATGATTTATAAATATAAAAAGATTTATATTTATTTAACGTGATAATAAATCATATAAAGTGTTAATCAATTAGCGTGGGAATTATAATTCCATGGATTAATGAGAAATGGATTAATTAATATTATTATTAATTAATTGATAAGATAAGTAATTTATTAATGTGCAAGCATGCGATATTAAAATATATAACGTATGATAGCTAACTATATATTGTACGAAATATAAAGTGCAATATGACTATGTTATTTATGAATATAAACTATATAGTAAAGTTTATTGAGTTGTAAGAGGTACATGAAATGTGGGTGTGACAATGTGTATATTTAGTATACAATAAAATAATATATCATGAATATATAGCAAACAATTATTGAATTAATGAAATTTAATAATAAAGGAGACAATACACTGTGATGATACCCGATAGAATTATATTCGGTGTTAATAAGATGTACATGGATTATATATTGAATATATGTATCCCTACTTGCTACATTGTAATATTAGTTATATATTGAAAGTACATTGTGACTCAAATTATAACCTAAGTATATGTTATGTGTATAATAATTTAAGTATTGTGTGTTGCTAGAATGCTGAGTATGTGCATTGTCCCATAATGAGAGGCACATTTCCCTATCACGTGATTAACTCAATTGCTAGTCTACCCCCTATTGCTCTCAACCTCAGCATTCCATAGCAAATGATGAGCAAGGGTGAGGAATTCATGATGAGTTCCAACAACTCTCACCAACTAATTGCTAACCTCCATATAATTCTACAATCTATTGGTTTGATTTGGGAGATTTTGCATTTGTCTGGGTATTGATTTGGTTATAAATATGAATCTCTCCTTCTTCATGTTTTCATTGCTGAGATTTTTGCTTAAGTGATATTGAGAGCATATTAAAGTAAGAATGCATTAGTAATATAGCAACATTTTGAGTTGAAGATTTCAGCAAGCTTGATACACATTAGCAGAGGTATAACACCTCATGTTCTTCAATTCATGTTTTCTGCAATTTCTAAGATTTCTAATTTCTTGATTCTTGAATTAAGCATAGATTTATTGATAACTTGATTGGAGTATGATTATTAGTAGCTATGCTAGCTTATAATCATGATAGAACTGTAATGTAGTAGCTTAGAACGATAATCTTTGCGAAATTCTGAGTTTGGCTTGAGGTAAAGCAGACGCTGCTCTGTTTCTGGCCGACCAACTGCGCAGCTGCGCCAGTTTTGTACTGGCCAGCGGCGCAGCTGCGCCGGTACCAGACTTGAGTTGGGCAAGGCCCTGCGCAGCTGCGCCAGTTTTGAACTGGGGCTCTGCGCAGTTGCGCCGGTTCCAGATTCTAGAATTTCGTTTTCTGTTGCAGGTTCTGCTATGTACTAGCTTATGGCATGTTATTAGGCAAGTATAGGAACATGATTAAAATACATACATGAGTGCAATAACGTAGTGTGAACAAGTATAACTATGTGAGTACACTCAATTGAAGAAAGGATTTAAAGTTTACAAATGAACTTAGAATGTTTAAAGTAAACTTGTCGTGAGCATATATGTTCCATTGTATATTCTGAGTTTTGTGAGCATGACCGTATGGTTTTTATTGACATAAAATGTATGTTCAAGGTGTTGAACACACTAGCATACGTGATTGATAAATTCAAGTGATTTCAAAGGTGAAACTTAAGGACTTTTTGAAGTGAACTTGACCAAGATTTAGGTCTTGTAATTTCTGACCGTTTGAATACATTTATGTGGTTTAGCTAAGTGTTCAAGAGAAAGTGAGTTATGATTTCAAGACACTTTGGTTATACTAAATGACCTTTGTGGACTTCGTGTACTTTTCAATAAAAATTTAGAGTTTGAAGACTAATATCATCAAACACCGTGCGAGTTACGTTCTAAGCATGCAAGCATGAAGATTAGGAGTCCATTATGCCTATAGACATATTGACATGAACATCATTTGTTTATACATGGATTTTTGCATATGCACGCTTATTCATAGAAAATGAATTTCTAAAGCATAGACTATGTGATTAAAGTGTACATGGGTAGTATACGCACGAGCATGCTTACTACATATTGTTAAGCCTCTTTATGTAGTAATATGACATTAGTGGTTTACCCTTGAGGCATGAACTTAATTTACTTAAGGTATATGAAAGTCCGGCATGAATGCCATATGATTTTGACTTATAATGAGCATGCTAGGTTTTAAAACTTGAGTTAATGCCCTTATATACATGTATACATGATGAACATAGTAGCCTTGCATGACTAGTTAAGTATGACAAGGATTTTGAAAGGTGAAACTTAGAAAGTTTGAATGTAATGGTTTCGATAAGGTTTGAGAAACATGAAAGCAATATAGATCATGTATCTATGAGCTTTAAATACGTGTCGAACACATAGCGAGTCGAGTAAAGGTGCATGAATGTTGATATTAAAAGTATACCTATACTAGCTATTATAGGAGTATGTTAAGAAAGTGAAACAAGGTTCTAAGAAACAAGTTAGACAACAATGTAACCTTTGTTATTACATTGAGAATGTGTGGATGCATATAACTGATGAGTGTGATCTCTATGGTTAATATAACTGTGTAGGATTACACAAAGTGCAGAGATTCTTAAGCAGTTAAGTCGTAGTTGTTAAACTACGAATCAGGCAAGTCTTTCAGTTCCTATTTGATATATGAATTCAATAACTGTTAGTTGAATTATATTATGCTGTGATAATGTGAACTTATATATGAACTGTATATGAGATATAAATGAGATTGAAAGTTGATCTTTGATGATATACTTGTTATGTGAAAAGTAACATGCGTAGTAAATATAAACTGTTTATAAATGCATGAACTGAGTATGATGTTATATGCTATGTGATGCATGAGGACTGTTAGAATTGCTGAGCTGTCGAGCTCACTCTTGCAAATAACCACTTTTGCAGGTTAAGGATTCACGGTAAAGATTTCGTGCTTCTTGATTGATAAAGATAGATAGTATCGTATTGAAGAATATTACTTAGATTATTGTCTGGACCATATTTAGATTCTAGATGATGTACTCGATAGTTGCTTAAACTGTTTAATACTTGTTGTATTGTAAGAATGTATTAATTAATACATATAGAATATCGAGTTGAGTTGTTAATGTTTATACGATAACTCAGATAAGAAGGAATCATATTATATAGTTGATTCAAGATTTGTAATCGGTATCAAGTTATGGAATCAATAAAAGAATTTATTCAAAGGATATTGAAAAGTTTAAATTATTCCGCATTTTAGTAACATCGAATATGATGTAAAGACGAGATTTTGGATATGAATAGAATTTATATTCTAAATTGTAATAAAGCAAGTTGTATTCTTTTAGTAATAAATAAAAGATATAATAATTTGGCGATAATAGTATCGTGACTGCACCGAATCCGAGGTTTCGAAGGAACGTGGATTTGGGGGCGTCACAGGTTGGTATCAAAGCTGTAGGTTATAAATCTTAGGTAAGTGTACCTTAGACTATAACCTGAGAGAGGGAAAGATAAAGATTAAAATATATCTAAATGAAGATTCAAAGAAGAATCTCGAAATATCTAGAGAATGAGAATCAGGAGTTTCCTAACTTCGGTAATGAAAATGTTAAGACGATGTCTATAACATGAATATGACAAGGATAGTGAGAATAAACTCAGATGGAGTTTGGTTGATAATAGGGAAAGAACCCTAAGGTATAGTGATGATCACGACGTGATCAGATTGAACTGTGAAATGATAGATAGTCTGTAATGACTAAGTATGTATAGCTTGATGCTATAAGAGAATGCACTATGATAAAGTACGAGATGAACTCATGAGGAGTTATATGTGGTGAAACATAAAAAGCTCGTAATGAGCAAGTGATAGAGTAAGATATAGTTAAGTGTTGGAATTCCATTGAGGACTCATGTGATGGCTTAGTTGTACAAACTTTTGTATGGGCAGAAGTTCTGTGCTTGCACTGAGTGCGTCACATTGATAATCGTTGGAATGTTAGTGTCGCGGTATCATTATACATATAACGGAAAGGTGATTATTTTCTCATGTTTATTTTGATAGATAGAGATTTCTAAGATATAATTAGATAATATTAAGATTAGGTGCGAGTTCTTAAGACTCATGCCTATGACAAGTTCGTGACTCATAATCGTACGATGGGACCCCTCAGCGAATGGACGATTTTGGTCTGACTAGGATAAGTTCCTCAACCCATATGATTGTGGTAAGTTCCTGAACTTCCATGGTGTGGTAAGTTGGTGAACTGTACTGAGAATAGATATATTATATAAGAGTTTTGG
Source organism: Panax stipuleanatus (assembly GCA_020205555.1). Classification (NCBI taxonomy): domain Eukaryota; kingdom Viridiplantae; phylum Streptophyta; class Magnoliopsida; order Apiales; family Araliaceae; genus Panax; species Panax stipuleanatus. The sequence continues at coordinate 25,366,829 of CM035122.1, forward strand.
AATAGTAAGCATTGATGGTGGTAAGAGATTGAAGCGATGGAGAAATTGGATTTTCCTAAATCCTCTAGCTACGCTAGATTTTCAATATTTATTGACTTCGTGCTAGTGTTTGCACTTCGGTTTTCTTGAGAAAACATTGGGTCAGGTAACTGAACTAATGAGTTTTAAAAACAACACCGTTATTCGTATGTCTACGCTATTTGTTTCGGCTAAGACAAAAATGATTTGACAATCTTTCAAAATATATTTTAACCTTGTGCATCATTTGATATGATGTAGAATGGTAAACGATGGAGTCATCAATGCAATCGAACCTAGTGTTGGTTGTGATCGAAAGATCGTCAGCCCACTATGGTATGTTGTAATATGACAAAGTCATAAAATGGCGGAATCCTCAACGTACTACTAATCTAGTATGGTATCATGACGTCATAAAAGAATTTTTGGTTTTCTTGTAAATTATAAAGAAGGTCAATTAAGTTGACTAAATTATTTCGATTGATGTCCGAATTGTTGATGAGAGTCTAAGCTATTTGATTCGGCTAGGCGACTGTTGGAAAGGGATTATAGAATTCAAGTATTCTTATGTATGTATGCCAAACCAGATTGCTCTGGTGCGGATTTTGACGTTGAAAAGCTGAGGTGAACAACCCTATAAAGGGGATATGTTTTCGGGGACAATGGTTCCGAGCGTAACGCATATAGTCGTTACAAAACACTACGTTGCGGCCCAACATAGTGGTACAATAGGTTGGCCACCTAGAGTACGTGTGGAGAGTGTTTTTAGTCTTTGTGATTGATAAACACTCTGGTTTGCGGTGTGAAGAATTGTGTTGAAGCATTAGTAAACCTGGAGAAAAGTTCACGGTCTTGTGACCCCTCAGCATAAATTGGAATCTGAGTTATTCATACTACTTCCCGATTATTGAAAAATCGTGGAAGATTCTTATTCTTCTAAAGGATGAATGTAGTAAGTAGAATGTTCCTTAGAAAGGAGAAAGTGATAGAATGCAATTGAGAAAGTTATAGTAATAAAACTTCTGAAAAGAGAATGAATAAAATTATTCAAGAGAATATGTAATAATCGGAATAACACCGAGTAGAGGAAGTTTCGGTGATTCCGAGGACGGAATCCTTATAAGGGGGAGAGGATGTAAGAACCCGAATTTTCAGATATTATTAAATAAGGATTTAATAAATAAAATTCTTAAACTATGAGATGGGTTCGAATAATAATATATATATGTGATATGAGGTATGTGGTATTATATTACATAGGATAATATGGACTATGTAAAATGTGTTTTTGTGATTTATAAATATATTATTAATATATATTTGTTACTTATCGTAGAGACGATCCAGTTGAGATAAAGGAGGTGGATAAATTCCTATCGATATTAAATAATTTATAGAATTATTTTATTATAGTAAGTTGGTGACATTAAATATCCTTAATGTATAAATCACCATATTCTTGTGTTTGTGTATTAATAACTAGTATGTTTATAATATAAGTTATTAATAGCACTTAAGCTATCCGTGAATAGGTTTGGATAGTGAAGCATGAGTTAGTTAAGGAATTAACTAATAAGAATAAATATTAGTTAATATAAGTTGTGAGTTATATTATGGAATAATATAATGTCAGTATTGAACCTTAATTAACTATGATGATATAGTACAGTGTTTAATTTACTTAAGTAAAGGAGTGAATTAATATGTGTGTTGAATATGTAATTATAGTTGATACTTTTATATATATTACTTAGAATAGTAATATGTGAGAAAGTCTAATGTGCGAATAACGTTAAATATATATACGTTATTAAAGGGAGATGGAAATCATTATATCTTTAAATGAATATTTGAAGAAATTATTTTGGGGAAACAATTTATAGAAAAGAAAGAGATATGATTTTTCTAATAAAGGATATTAAAATAATTTCTAATATTGAATTATTTTAATAAAAGGAGGAAATGTTATTTTTGAATAATAATATTACCTTATATATTTTTGTATGAAGTGTGTTTGGTTAATATAGTAAATATATTAAAACGTATTTGCTATATGTAATTAAATTGATGGAAACAATTTATTATAATAGAAAATAAACTTATTATCTATTTTCTATATATAATATATGTACATGTGTCGTACATATAGTTATTTGATATTATATTAAGAATAATATCATGAGACAATAAGTAAATTATTTTCTAATAACGAATGTGCTTATTTAGAGAAAACATAATATTTTATGATATGGCTAAATACATAATTTTAAAATGTATTTTCAAGGGAGTTTAATTAATGAAAGGAAACTAAGTTATTTTAATATATTAAATAACTTAAGTTATTATTTGATCGTGAATATTATCATTGGAATAATTAATAGAGTATATATTAATTATTATAAGCGTAAAGGTTATACTTATTATAAGTATAATTAATTGAAGTAATTTAACATTTTAATAGCTTGAGTTATTATATTTTCGTAAAGGTTATATATAATATTTGAATATTCGATTTGTAAAATATTTATATGTGGACCTTGGATTTAATAGTTCTAATTTAATTGAACATGTTATGAGTAGTAATGTGGTGAGAAATGAGTAAGTGATGAGAATAATGATAAGCTTAAGATTGAGCTTGTGAGAGATGCCTTGTGTGGCACAATAATAGATTCGGTAATGAATTGACTAATTTAATGATGGAGGAATTATTAATTAAACAATTAATCTAAATTAATTGTTAATTGTTATTATGATAGTATGTTAAATTATTATGGCTAGTGATAGTATAATAATAAGGAAATCGATTATAAGTATAATCGGATTTGTGGTGAGATAAATTGTCTTATAATATTAATTATTGTTATGAACAATATACTATTATCAAGTAATTATTTGATAATATGATGATTAATGAGTAAATGATTTATAAATATAAAAAGATTTATATTTATTTAACGTGATAATAAATCATATAAAGTGTTAATCAATTAGCGTGGGAATTATAATTCCATGGATTAATGAGAAATGAATTAATTAATATTATTATTAATTAATTGATAAGATAAGTAATTTATTAATGTGCAAGCATGCGATATTAAAATATATAACGTATGATAGCTAACTATATATTGTACGAAATATAAAGTGCAATATGACTATGTTATTTATGAATATAAACTATATAGTAAAGTTTATTGAGTTGTAAGAGGTACATGAAATGTGGGTGTGACAATGTGTATATTTAGTATACAATAAAATAATATATCATGAATATATAGCAAACAATTATTGAATTAATGAAATTTAATAATAAAGGAGACAATACACTGTGATGATACCCGATAGAATTATATTCGGTGTTAATAAGATGTACATGGATTATATATTGAATATATGTAGTCCCTACTTGCTACATTGTAATATTAGTTATATATTGAAAGTACATTGTGACTCAAATTATAACCTAAGTATATGTTATGTGTATAATAATTTAAGTATTGTGTGTTGCTAGAATGCTGAGTATGTGCATTGTCCCATAATGAGAGGCACATTTCCCTATCACGTGATTAACTCAATTGCTAGTCTACCCCCTATTGCTCTCAACCTCAGCATTCCATAGCAAATGATGAGCAAGGGTGAGGAATTCATGATGAGTTCCAACAACTCTCACCAACTAATTGCTAACCTCCATATAATTCTACAATCTATTGGTTTGATTTGGGAGATTTTGCATTTGTCTGGGTATTGATTTGGTTATAAATATGAAGCTCTCCTTCTTCATGTTTTCATTGCTGAGATTTTTGCTTAAGTGATATTGAGAGCATATTAAAGTAAGAATGCATTAGTAATATAGCAACATTTTGAGTTGAAGATTTCAGCAAGCTTGATACACATTAGCAGAGGTATAACACCTCATGTTCTTCAATTCATGTTTTCTGCAATTTCTAAGATTTCTAATTTCTTGATTCTTGAATTAAGCATAGATTTATTGATAACTTGATTGGAGTATGATTATTAGTTGCTATGCTAGCTTATAATCATGATAGAACTGTAATGTAGTAGCTTAGAATGATAATCTTTGCGAAATTCTGAGTTTGGCTTGAGGTAAAGCAGACGCTGCTCTGTTTCTGGCCGACCAACTGCGCAGCTGCGCCAGTTTTGTACTGGTCAGCGGCGCAGCTGCGCCTGTACCAGACTTGAGTTGGGCAAGGCCCTGCGCAGCTGCGCCAGTTTTGAACTGGGGCTCTGCGCAGCTGCGCCGGTTCCAGATTCTGGAATTTCGTTTTCTGTTGCAGGTTCTGTTATGTACTAGCTTATGGCATGTTATTAGGCAAGTATAGGAACATGATTAAAATACATACATGAGTGCAATAACGTAGTGTGAACAAGTATAACTATGTGAGTACACTCAATTGAAGAAAGGATTTAAAGTTTACAAATGAACTTAGAATGTTTAAAGTAAACTTGTCGTGAGCATATATGTTCCATTGTATATTCTGAGTTTTGTGAGCATGACCGTATGGTTTTTATTGACATAAAATGTATGTTCAAGGTGTTGAACACACTAGCATACGTGATTGATAAATTCAAGTGATTTCAAAGGTGAAACTTAAGGACTTTTTGAAGTGAACTTGACCAAGATTTAGGTCTTGTAATTTCTGACCGTTTGAATACATTTATGTGGTTTAGCTAAGTGTTCAAGAGAAAGTGAGTTATGATTTCAAGACACTTTGGTTATACTAAATGACCTTTGTGGACTTCGTGTACTTTTCAATAAAAATTTAGAGTTTGAAGACTAATATCATCAAACACCGTGCGAGTTACGTTCTAAGCATGCAAGCATGAAGATTAGGAGTCCATTATGCCTATAGACATATTGACATGAACATCATTTGTTTATACATGGATTTTTGCATATGCACGCTTATTCATAGAAAATGAATTTCTAAAGCATAGACTATGTGATTAAAGTGTACATGGGTAGTATACGCACGAGCATGCTTACTACATATTGTTAAGCCTCTTTATGTAGTAATATGACATTAGTGGTTTACCTTTGAGGCATGAACTTAATTTACTTAAGGTATATGAAAGTCCGGCATGAATGCCATATGATTTTGACTTATAATGAGCATGCTAGGTTTTAAAACTTGAGTTAATGCCCTTATATACATGTATACATGATGAACATAGTAGCCTTGCATGACTAGTTAAGTATGACAAGGATTTTGAAAGGTGAAACTTAGAAAGTTTGAATGTAATGGTTTCGATAAGGTTTGAGAAACATGAAAGCAATATAGATCATGTATCTATGAGCTTTAAATACGTGTCGAACACATAGCGAGTCGAGTAAAGGTGTATGAATGTTGATATTAAAAGTATACCTATACTAGCTATTATAGGAGTATGTTAAGAAAGTGAAACAAGGTTCTAAGAAACAAGTTAGACAACAATGTAACCTTTGTTATTACATTGAGAATGTGTGGATGCATATAACTGATGAGTGTGATCTCTATGGTTAATATAATTGTGTAGGATTACACAAAGTGCAGAGATTCTTAAGCAGTTAAGTCGTAGTTGTTAAACTACGAATCAGACAAGTCTTTCAGTTCCTATTTGATATATGAATTCAATAACTGTTAGTTGAATTATATTATGCTGTGATAATGTGAACTTATATATGAACTGTATATGAGATATAAATGAGATTGAAAGTTGATCTTTGATGATATACTTGTTATGTGAAAAGTAACATGCGTAGTAAATATAAACTGTTTATAAATGCATGAACTGAGTATGATGTTATATGCTATGTGATGCATGAGGACTGTTAGAATTGCTGAGCTGTCGAGCTCACTCTTGCAAATAACCACTTTTGCAGGTTAAGGATTCACGGTAAAGATTTCGTGCTTCTTGATTGATAAAGATAGATAGTATCGTATTGAAGAATATTACTTAGATTATTGTCTGGACCATATTTAGATTCTAGATGATGTACTTGATAGTTGCTTAAACTGTTTAATACTTGTTGTATTGTAAGAATGTATTAATTAATACATAGAGGATATCGAGTTGAGTTGTTAATGTTTATACGATAACTCAGATAAGAAGGAATCATATTATATAGTTGATTCAAGATTTGTAATCGGTATCAAGTTATGGAATCAATAAAAGAATTTATTCAAAGGATATTGAAAAGTTTAAATTATTCTGTATTTTAGTAACATCGAATATGATGTAAAGACGAGATCTTGGATATGAATAGAATTTATATTCGAAATTGTAATAAAGCAAGTTGTATTCTTTTAGTAATAAATAAAAGATATAATAATTTGGCGATAATAGTATCGTGACTGCACCGAATTCGAGGTTTCGAAGGAACAGTTGATTTGGGGGCGTCACAAGAGTTGTTGACTCGACGAGAGTTTTACATAGTTTAACAAAGAAAATGTCTTAGTGGCAATGAGACTACTATAGTAGGAGTGAAGCAAATATGACGAATGGCTTTAACAACTAAAGACTTCACTCAACACGAAGGAGAATTCCAACAACAATGGCATCTGAGCTGAGAGCCGAGAAGGCCAAGAAGACAAGAACTAGAATGGCAGATCAGAAAGTAGATCTCCAGAGACATTTTTCGATTCACCACTAACAACCTGAGCTGAAGAGAAGTAGATGCAGAGTAGAATATGCGCACAAGACAACCAGTGTTCAAAGGATGCTAAGTTACAGAAGAAGTCTACCTGATGTGTAAAGACTTAGCAGATCCTCAGTGGTGATAGTGTGATATGCTGAAATCAGGTGACGTCAAGCATCAACAACAAAGATCAGCTGCACCAAGGAGATGAATCAAACTGCTAAGTACTCAAGGATGTCAAGCTTTATGTACATCTTAGCAGTCCATCAGTGGTGATCAAGTCTCAATGCTAAATGCCAGAAGATCACACAAAGCTGCTAAGAACCAGAAGATGAACAAGCCTAAAGTCATCTTAGCAGCTCAGCACCAACAACAACAAACAAAGAACCAGGTCCTGAGGGGTCCTTGTCTTCATGAATAAATCATGTCAAGTCTACTTGGCTTGCTAAGTACCAAAGGGTACAAGAGATTATAAGTCTGCTAGGCTTAGTCTACAGTTCCAAGTCTACTGGGCTTGAAGAGTTCTTAGTGAACTAGTGTTCCAAGGCTGCTGGCTTTGAAGGAATCTTAGTGATTCAGAGTTACCTTTTCTTAGTGGAATCCCTGCTTGTTGAAACAGAAGAGTGGAGTAGGAGATTTAGTCTCTGAACCAGTTAAAACCCTTTGTGTCATTTACTTTATGTCATTTACATTATGCACTATAACTGCTATAACTGCTTACACCTAAACTAACATTAGAACTATGTTTGAACAATATATCCTTGAAGGAGATATTGACTTATTCTGATGTGCATGAACTGATTCTTCTATTTGCCATCTGCTAATTACTTAGCAATGCAAAAGAAAATGAAAAAGCTTTTAAATTTTAAAAGGATCTATTCAACCCTCCCTTCTAGATCTATTGTGTGCCCCCTGGAAACTAACAGTATCTTCTGAAAAGAAGAAAAAGAAGAAGGCTAAGAGAAAGGCAAAAATAAAGGATAATAAGAACAAAATTGATACAGATATCAAAGAAGTTTGCTTCCACTGTAATAAGCCTAGACACTGGAAAAGAAACTGGGAGAAGTATCTTATAGAGGCTAACCAAAAGAAGCTTAGTGAAGCTTTGGTTACAGATACATGTTTGTTCATGATTGAAATAAATCTTTCTATAAGTCAAAGTTTTACTTGGGTATTGGATACCGACTTGGTTCTCATAAAATGTAATTTTATGTAGGGAACAAGTAGAAGCAGAAAGTTAAACAAGGGATAAGAAAGCTTGTGTGTGGGAAATAAAGCAAAGGTTGCTGCATTAGCCGTAGGAACTTATAGTTTAGCATTGCCTACAAACAAGTCTATTAAGTCAATATGTTGTTATTGTATTTCGATTCTCGTTAGAAACATTATTTACATTTTGTTATTGGACAATGAAGTTTTTGGTATTATAGAACAATGGTTGTTCTATTTATAATAATAATGTTTTATTTGGAGCTAGAAGATTACTTAATGGACTTTATATACTTGTCTCACATGAAAAATAATTTTGCAAATTGAACAAACTAGTAAAAGAAAAGGATATGATAATTCAAAGAGTTGAATATATGTATTTGATGAAATGCAAGTTTTAATCATTTGAAATGTTCAAAGAATTTAGAAGTGAAACTAATTGGCAAAGTATTATGATTCTTCGATCAGATCAAGGAAGAAATACTTGTGCAATAAGTTTATAGATCATATTAAATGGTTTTTCTCACAATGGATGTCTCCTGATACACAATAATTAATTGATGTATCTGAAAGGAAAAATAGTACCTTGTTAGACATGGCGTGGTCCATAATAATTTTACCGGCATTCTATTATCCTTCTGGGGTTATGCCCTAGAAATGGCTACATATCTACGAGATCAGGTACCCTAAAAATTCTGCCCCAAGACTCCATATGAGTTATGGACATGGATGATTTCTAATCTTAAATATGTTAAGATAAGAGTTTGTCCAACTTATGCAAAAAAGGTTTCAAAAAAATAAGCTTGGGACAAGATTTAACAAGTGCAGATTTGTGGGACATCCTAAAGTAAGTTTAGGGTATATGTTCTATAATCCTACAGAGCAAAAGGTGTGTTGCAAAAAACACTGCTTTATTGGATAAAGGTGTTTATCATTGAAGGGGCTAGTGGGAGGGTAATAGATCTTGAAGAAGATCAAGAACCACAAAGCACGGTAAATCAAATAGAGGAACTTGTAAATAGACCTATTGTACCACAACCAAATCGTAAATCTGAAATAGTACCTAAGATACCAAGGAGGTATGGATTTATCATAGATGATGATGATGAGGTACGCATCATAAAAGATGATGATCCAGTTTCATACGATGAGGCTATTAGTAGTAGAGACTCAGAAAAGCGATATATAACAATAAAATCTGAAATTTACTCCATATATGAAAACAACTATGGACTTTGGTTCGGTAGGTATAAAGCCTAAATGGTGTATACGAGTGTTTTTAATAGAGGTACTGGAGCAGATGGCAAGGTTGTGACACCCCCAAATCCGGGTACTTCATTTCCACGAGATTTGGTGTTCACTATATAACTAAAATACAACTACTGCCCATAAATAAGGAATATAAAATAAATTACAACCTTGAATAAATAATAATAAAATCTTCCTTGAAAGGATTACAACCTTATTCAAAATATCTAGGGTTTGTTAACCTTAACGTCAACAAATAAGTGCGAAAAACATAACATAATCAGTCTTATTACAAACATAATAATCATAAACATAAACAAGTTTTCACTTGTTCATCTTGCTTTTTTCGTTACTTGTTGACGGTGCGTCAACATTCTCGACTTTAGCTGCAATGGTTATTTAATTGCAAGAGTGAGCACAAAAGCTCACTTGGAATAACAATAATAATAATGATTGCATAACTAAATAACTTCAAAAAATTTGAATAACTTTTCTTTCATCAATAATAAAGAATTGAATAATAATTCTTTCATCAACATTTAGAATTTCGAATGTAAGAATCATCTGAGGGTCATAAGACCTTGAACTATGTCCTAGGTTATAAAGATTTCTATTTAAAACCTTTAACAGTCTTTTAGACTATATGGAATCTTAACTCGTACTTAGGGGGATCAGCCCTTCGTACCATGTATTGTGCACAAACATCTTAACGCTTTCGCATGGTAATCCCCTATTAAATAGGGTTGTTCATCTCAGTATTTGATACAAGACCGCACCAAAGAAAGTTTGGTTTTGATAAGCTTACAAGGAAATTTGGATTTCAACTACCATCAACTAAGGAGTAGTTGAATCGACTCACAATAATTAATAGTTCAATAATATAAGAATTATGAACCAAGTATAAGTCATAACAATAGACTTCATATTAAATAGGCATGCTTTAGAAATAGCTTAAAGCATTTGAAAGATGGATAAACCTTGCTTGAACGATTAAGTCAAGGTCACGTCAATTAAATCATAAACTTTGATAAGATATTTTCTCAATATAGAATTTATAAAGAATACGAATAACTCGCATCATTATAATCAATAAAGATAACTCAAGTAAGGTTTGAGTTTAGAAAACTTGCCTGAAGCGCAAGCTACAAGTTATACTCACGTTCCTTAATTAACCCTACATATATATAATTAACAATAATAATCTATATTAGTTATAACACAACTAATTCTCATAATTAGTTAACCCATTTAGGTTAACTCATTCCTTTTTAATTATTAAGTTAATAATTAATTATCACATAGTTAATCACATCACATGTTCACATTACATTTTTACATAATTAATCAACTAATAATTAAGCGCTCAGATTAATTAAATTATAATTAAACAAATTATAATTTAAATTAAACATTCACTTTAATTATAATTAATTAAATTATAATTACATTTTATATTAATTAAATTATAATTAAATAATTTATAATTTAAATTAAACATTTACTGATTATAATTAATCAAACTATATCATGCATTTATTAAATTATAATTAGACAAATTATAGTTTAAATTAACATTTACTTTAATTATAATTAATCAAATCATAATTATATATTATATTTTAACAATATAATTCATTACTAACCATTTAACATTTTAATTTTAGTAACATGATTTATAATTTATCACATTATTAATCTCATAAAACTGTACAATTAAAAATAGCTTTCTGCCCAATCTGCAGGACCAGCGCGGCCGCGCTCCAAATAGCTTTGGGAGCTGCACGGCCGCACCACTGTGCAGACAGATCTGACAGTGCGCGAAATTTGCAAAGAAAAAGCCTATTTGACTTATTTCTCTACACCAAATTCTAAATTTAACCAACATTTTGCATATAACACTTTATAGAAAATATAATTTTAAGCTTCTAACATGTTTTAACATATATAATCATCATAACACATACTCAAAACTCCCAATTTTGTAAATTTTGGAGAAAAACTATTTTTTAGTGTTCTTGATAAAAATGAACACTGTAAGTTTATTTTCTAGATCAAAATACACAATTCAAAGCATATTGAATTTGTCAATTGACATATTAACATAATCTAAAATCAATTTGTAAATATACAATCAAACATAAATTTTAATTTTTTTAAAGAAAACTATATATTTTCAAAATACTTCATTGTAACTTTTGATGAATATGAATTCTTCATGTTCATCATGTTTACATGAATTAAACTATCTAATCATGCATACAAATCATATATAAGCATATATATATATATATACACACACACACACACACACACACACACACAATATAACACGAATAATTTATAATCACACATTTTTTCATGAATAATTATTTGACAGAGTATGAACTATGAATAAAAATAAAAACATGACTTCAAGAGATTACAGAGATAGAGTTATATGCTTTGCTAATTGGTTGGAAGAAGAAGATGATTGCTAGGCTTCAAGTTTTAGAAATTCCTTCTCCTTCTTCATCTTCTTTCTCTCTTTTCTCTCTATCTTTTCTCTATATTTTCTTTCTAACTCTGATAGACTTCTAACTCTAGTTTTTCTAACGTAGTTTTAAAATATAAATTGATATACATATAATAACTTGTAATAACACAATATATTATAACTGCCAAATATTAAATCCATCTACTAATTACATGTCAGTTACAAGTTTTTAAAAATCAAAAAGCCTTAAGGCTTTGTTTGGAAATAACCCATTATTTTTAAAAACTAGCTTTTTAATAGTTAAGGCCATGTTTGGTAAAACAAGATTAAAATAGGTGCAAGGGTCTTGTTTGGTAAAACTAATTTAAAAACCCTTTTTAATTCTTTTAACATATAACTTTCAATGTTAAAGCTAACATCACTTAACCAAATAATTTTGTCACATAACAATTACAATTACTTGCTAATCATAATCTCATGTAACAATTATCATATAAAATTTATTTAATTTAATTATCTCAATTAAATTAGAACTATACCATAAAATTGTTACACATCAATTAAATTTATATTCATACTGCACTTAATTAAATTACTCTTCAACAATCACATAAATTATTTATTTAACTTAATAAATAAATCAATTAAAATATTTATTTAATTCAATAAATATTAAAATTAATATATAAAATTCTCATTCGTTATAGAGGTGGAGACCTATAAGGCCAGACTGGTTGCAAAAGGTTTCAAACAAAGTCAATGAGTTGACTATGATACCTTCTTATTGGTAGTAATGCTCAAGTCTATTTAGATTTTACTTGTGATTGCAGCTTATTATTAAGGATTCTGGAAAATGGACGTGGAGAAGCCCTTCCTCAGTATTGATTAGAGGATAATGTATGTATGATACAGCCAGATGAATTTATTTCAAAGGTTGGAGCAAATCGTGTATAAGAGCTACAAAGATCCATTTATGGATTTAAGCAGGCTTCTCGAAGATGGAACGTCCATTTCGATGAGATAATTAAAAGAGTTTGATTTTATCAAAAATGAGGATGAACCTAGTGTGTACAAGAAGGTCAGTGGTAGCGCTTTGACATTCCTGATATTATATGGTGATATACTACTGATAAGGAATGACATATTGGAAGTCCAATAATAATCTAGAAGAGGGGTTGAATAGATTATTACAGATAAAAAAAATTATCTTAGGCCTTTTTGAATTTTTAGATAATTAATTTGTAGTGTAAGAAATTAATATGCAAGACAACAAAAATTCAATCACACAATGCACATAGATTTGTCTGGTTTACAACATACATACCGGGTATGCTGCTACGTCCAGTCTCAAGGTCCTCTCCATGACTTGAGATCATATTGCTATCAGTAATAAATACTCCTTCAACAGGCGGAGAAGCCTTTACAAAGTTAATTTCCAACTATTCACAACTACCTATGTTGGACAGAAAGCTCCCAGCTCCCTCCTCAAGCTTAGTTGTTCCTTCTTTTGAGTTCAATTCTATTCTATGATCTGGTCTTAAAACGACAGCCTCTTCCTCACCTCACAAGTACACTAGAGACCTAACTCCCAGCTGACCTCTCTAAGACTCTGGTCTTGGTTAAAGAATTACTCGTCTTTCTCACATGTATATAAAATAAACTAACTCTATCCTTTTCCCTTTTACAAAGTGTTTGACAAAAATTTGCTTCTTAATAAGCAGATACAATTTAATACAAATATATAAAAGTTTAAAATGACTTTTATATTTAAAGCTTCTCAAATAAGCAGATATCAATTAAAGAGCAAATATATTTATAAAAGTTTAACAACTTTTATATTTGAGAAAATATGTTTATTAGTAAGCAGATAGTAATTTAAGCTTTGATCAAATAGTGCTTTTCTGTAAGAAAATATGTAATTTGTGCACTATTACAAAAGTTTAAATAACTTTTATTTTGTATGAAAAATGCTTCTTAAATAAGCAAGTATATAAATTTAATCTTGATCCAGATGTGCTTCTGTATAAGCAGAAATAAGACTTTTGTTCATATATAAAAGTTTAAATAACTTTTATAGTGAGTGATATGCTTCTATTTAAGGAGATATATTCACTTAAGTTTGTGGTATAAAAGTTTAAATAACTTTTATATAATGTAACAAATATTTTATGAATACACAGTTAAATGTTCAAGTATTTATACTCACAGATATCAAGTATAACAAATTTAAACAATTTAAGTAATACTTGATATAGCAAATAAATTTGTTAAACTCGAAAATATATATAATAATATTTTTTTTCATGTGAATATTAAATAAGGCCACTTTAAACTTCAAGTACCGGTCGAATGATATTCTCGTTTAAAGAATTACTCCGAATATTGATATCTTAAACTGACCAAATTTAAAGTTTCACTGTTAATATTTGTATAAATATTTTCGATAGATCACTTAGAACTTCAAGCACCGGTCGAATGATATTCTTGTTCAAAGAAAACCTCCGAATATCGTTACCTAAACTGTCCTTTTTATTGATATGAATAGATGAAATATATATATATATATATATATATATAAATGTGTATAACAATTTATATTTGTATATCTATAGATATAAATAGATATGAGATAATATAAATAAATTAATTCAATGACTTATCTCAAAATATTTTGACTAATTTTTGTCTTCTTTAAAATATCAGAACTTTGAATAGAAGAGGTAAAGCTTTTTAAAGAGAGAATATGTAGGCAATGAGTGTCGACGTCGGGAAAAAATCTGGTTCGAGTTGGACCCGAATCTTTCTTTCTTCCTAAGTTTTGTCTACTTTTATTTTATCATTTTTTTGTGAAAAAGATTTTGAAGGGTTTTTTTGGTAAAGGCCAACATGTATCATGTCGACGATTTGAACATTTTACAGAGTCTCCAGTTGGTAGATTTTAAATGGTTGTACCAACTCAATTGAGTTTTGTTTGAAAGGAGGCCCAATTACTGGATACTGTCGAAACTTGATCTTTGAAACCGAAGTTCTAAGTTCGGGGGCTTGGTTAAGTGTGGGGAAGGTGTTAGGCACCCCACAACTCTCGTGTAAACACGGTACCGCATCTTTTCAATCTTTTCCTTTAAATCTGCAAAGTGTGTGTGAATACTGGAAGAAATTAGGCCTATGTTTGTTTGATTTGAAAGTATGGACGTGCTTCGTTGAACCTACATACGAAGGGTTTGATTTGATTTGCAAAAATCTCTTTTTTAGACAAGATTATTAAGATGCTGTTTTGAAAGCAGGTTTTCAAACTCTTATGCTCACGTAGGAATTGAAGCATATTGATACTTCTATTTTTAATTTTTCAGTCTTTAGGCTCAATTTGAATGGCGATTGTCGGGCTACGAAGCATCCTCGACCACACAAAATATAGACATGTGTCAGTCTTCTCATGGGCATGACAGTCATCGGAGTGACACTGCCACGACAAACCATATTTTCACTATGTTGAGACCTTAAACCCAGATAACCGTTTTAAGGTCTTTTGAATGTATAATTTTTTACAGAAAAACTGGCGCGATGCATTTGTAAAGTAGAGTTTGTCCATCGTGGGAATCAGATTCTGATAAGCTTGATCATGAATCCCACGATTCATAGGCTCACAAAGGGAAGCCAATACATCCTGCACAGTTCAAATATACACGAAAAAATGTATGTTGATATCCAAATGTCGCATGAACCAAGAATTCATCAGTAAACCCTGGTATGCTCGTAGTCGAAGCGACTCGTTCCCACTAGATAGCGATCTAAGGGCAACGAGGTTGCTTTTTGAAGGAATAAAACTTGAAAAATTGCTAGATTTATGTAAATCTCAGCCATTCTAGCTTCACCGTTCTGTCTGAACCTATGTTGAACCGTTTAAAAGATAGAATTGGTGAGGTTTAAAGAAATCTAGTTCGCCCAAAGAGATGTCAGCATCGATTCATATCAAATGAATATTTAAAGCATCAATTTAATCACAATGAATAAAGGATATATATATATATATATATATATATATATATAGTTATTTATATACGAAAGCTATAAAGGGCGATGGGTTTTCACTCTGATGCCCGCACTGGAATGTAAATATATATATATATATATATATATGAATAGATATTTATAAAAGCTGTAAAAAGCCATAGAGTAATCCAGGCTTGATAGAATGGAAAAAAATATATATATATATATATATATATATATATATATATATATATATAAGTAATAAAAAGCCATGGGATGATCCAGGCTTGACAAAATATAAATATATATCTAAAAGCTGTAAAAGTGAGATAGGTTTTCACACCTATGCCCGGACAAATATATATATATATGTATATATATATAAATATATATATTTATAAAAGCGATAAAAAGGCCACAAAATGGTCCAGGCCAAGACAGAATATAAATATATATATAAAAGCTGTAAAGGGCGATAGACATTCTATCCTTTGCCCGGACAAATATATATATATATATATATATATATATATTTATAAAAGTAGTGAAAATGCCACAGAATGATCTAGGACAATCTGGAATATTTATATATACAGTTAATATATATATTAAAGCAATAAAAAGGCCACGAAGTAGAAATCCAGGCCCAAATAAGTTAGAAAAAATTATATATATATATATATAGTTATATATATAAAAGCAGTTAACAACTACGGATTTGACATTTGGGCTTGACAGAATTGAAAAGTTAGTATATATATAGTTAAATATATACAAAAAAAGTCAAATCGGGACTGGGAAGATAACCCAGTTTGGTGAAGTCAATACATACGTATATATGTATACGTAAAAGCCGTTAAAAGCCACGGATCATCGATTCGGGTTATAAAAATGCCAAAAAATGCGTAAATGTACTAAAATATACGAAAACGTAAGCAAAAATGGCCACAGAACTAAGTTCCGGGGAAAATCAGAAAGCAAAACTTAACATGCAAGAATATAAATATGCAATGAAGTAGTAGGAACTTTCTGATCGTAAAAATAACAATGGATTGCTACATGGGCTTTTTGCCAAATCGTAGGCTTCAAACGTCTATTTGTAGCAGTTAATTTTTGATATGTGGTAGTATATGTGTATATCTATGTGTTAGAGTGATAAAACTTGAGTTTGGAGTACAAGAGGTAGGGCTAAGAAACAAAACGGGCAGAGTTTTAGAGCGTTTTTCTATTTAAAATGAGCTAGGGGTGCACTCATATATATAGACCTGATGGAAGCAGGCCCATCTACGGCTGCCTCCACTCTACCTTCGGCTCCATGTGGCAGGTCCCGTCATCTAGAAGTATGTGCACTCCGAGCAACGCGAGGTCAGATTTAAAACTTTCTAACTTTTGATGGAAGCGTCCTTTTGAGGCATTATGTACCTTTCCGGAAAGCCCTCGCTGAGAGTGTCACAATGACATGGGATTAAACTTTTTTGAGTCCAAAAAGACGGGCTCATAACCAGGTCTTCGATTCCTCGCAGTTTGTCCGTTGAGCTGTCTTGCGCTGTTTCCACTCGGGATCACCGTTATGTTTCTTTCTGACCTTGCAGGCATCAATTTGGCTTAAGTTTTACTAAATCGACTTTAAGTTGGAAAAATGATAATTTTGTGCCTCCCGGGGTTGCCTTTAGTGCTGGCATGGTCTTCAACTAATTTCTCGGGGTTTTCTCCGAGGTTTGGATCCCATCCTATTCTGTTTGTCCTCAGGGTTGTCTCTGAGGCTGACTTGGTCCTTCCAGGTTTGTCTCTGAAGATGATATGAGGCTTCAGGGTTGTCTTTGAAGTTGATTTGACCTCTCGGGTTGAGACGGGGTTTACCTGTATGTCCCGGGTTAAGACCTGGGGCTGATCTGTACCTCCTGAGTTATGAAGGGGCTGACCTGTACCTCCCGTGATGTGACCGGGGTTGACCTGTACCTCCCGGGTTGTGACCAAGGCTGACCTGTACCTCCTGGTTTGTGATCGGGGTTGACCTGTACCTCCCGGGTTATGACCGGGGCTGATCTATACCTCCCGGGTTGTGACCGGGGCTGACATGTACCTCCCGAGTTATGATCGGGGTTGACCTATACCTCCCGGGTTATGACCGGGGTTGACCTGGCATCCCGATATTGAAACTGGTGTTGAACTGGCATCCTGGGTTGTGACTGGGGCTGACCTGGCATCCCGGTATTGAGACTAGGGTTGAACTAGCGTCCCGGTATTGATACCAGGGTTGAGTTGACATCCCAATATTAAGATCGAGGTTGAGTTGGCATCCCGGTATTGAGACTGGGGTTCATCCCGGTATTGAGACCGGGGTTGCACTGGCATCCCGGTATTGAGATCGGGGTTGAGTTGGCATCCCGATATTGAGATTGGGGTTGAGTTGGCATCTTGGTATTGAGACAGGGGTTGAGTTGACTATTTTGCCCTCCTGCAGGGTTAGTAACAGGAACACAAAACCTCGATTGTCTACAACAGAACTGAATAAAATTACGAGTGTCTACAGATGCCCCTCTTTATTATGTTTATGTAATGTAATGAAATGAATAGGATAAAGATTGCTATACACTGGGAATATGATGGATACAAATGTAATGGAATGCACGACATGATATGGGATGAATGTTAGATACATTCGAGGGGAATGGGCCTATCACTAACTGCTCACGTGACCTGCTGGGGATAACATTATCCTGGATAGCCCTTGGTGTTGGTAGGGTACCAATGGTAGGTTATCAGAGTTAGGCTATCACAGATTGTTCTCGTCACTTTATGTTGGGGATGACGTTATCCGTGATATCTCTTGATGCTACCTTGGTTTGAGAGCAATGGTTTCCCACGTCTGTCAATACTTTTTGTAGGGAATATTTTCCTTCGACTGATGCTGTTGTATATTTTTGAAGGCTCCACTACTGGGGATATATCTCTGTTGTCGAGTTACCTCAGTAGGTGCTCTTGATGCTTATCCTGACGATAATTTACACCGGTAGTTTGCAACAGAAGGTTGAATCACCAATCCTTCTTGGTGTTCCTTCTAAGGATTTGTATAATAGATTCCATCATCTGTCCTATGTGGGGATAGATTGATATACTGTTTCCACCATCAGATCATTCTCGATGCTTTGCTGGAGTATTCGCCAATGATTATGCTATCAAGCAATCTGAACCTCGCTAAAATGTCATTAAACGGCTGAATGTCACCGGACCATTTTCGATGTTTCGCTGGGGTTGTGCCAATGGCCGATAGTGTTAGTCAGACTGACCTTCGCTGAAGTAGCCTTCAACGGCTGATAGTGTCACAGGTTTGTACCCGATGATTTGCTGGGGTTGAGCCAACGGCTTTGGTGTCACCGGTCTGTGCCCGATGCTTCGCTGGGGTTTACATCCTTTCTTATCAAGTTTTGACCGTTAGAACTGTGTAAACCACGTAGGGTGCTTTTGAATGCAATGTATCAAAAATGTATGCTTATATAACTTGATAAAATTTTCTGACTTCATAAGTATGCATATTTTACTGCGATGCACGTTTTGATGTAAGAAAATTTGAATTGTGAGACAGTCAATTTTGCCCCTTTTTGATCAGTTTACTCATCCTTTTTGAGGCTTAGTGAGCCTGGATTTTTAACTAAAAAATGTCCATGGTAATTTGTCTACCATGTGAAGTTTATTTTTGATTTTTTTCATAAATATGAACTATTTCTGTTTTAGGAAGGTGTGCTACTGAATGACCACCTAGATATACCTGTGTGCATGCGGACAGTCCACTTTATAAAAGAGACTCTGGTAAAAAAAATTCAATAGCCTGAGCATTTAATAAACATGCATTTTTGACTCTACTGGGGATTTTGACTGACCCATGCATGTTTTAGGATTTAAAAATGCATAAAATAATGATTTAAATTAATAAGCCACAGGTTTTAGGCTTACCTCACCCTTTTTGAGGTGATTTGGAGACGTTGTCCAGGTTTTGGACAGAGATAGATATGAGAGTGCTAGCAGGGTCGTTTCAAGAGTTAGACGGAGGAGAGTCTTCGATGTCCCTCAGCCACAGCCAGCCCGACCGCCTCCTAGATTGGCTGAGTCAGTGATCCATCCGATCTGAGCTAAACCGCCTGTTGACATAGATGATAAGGAGGCTCTATTTTTTGATCTTGCCCCAGCTTAGGCTCCACGTACGAAGCTTACAAGCATTGTTGTGCCACTCCAGGATCTACTGGGAGATTTGAGTCACCATCCATCGAGATTTTTTTACGGCAATGAGGTGACTGAAGTTTCCTTCTTTCTGGATTTTCTTTCTTTCTTTTGCCATTCTGGGGGCACAGATTTGATATGGGTTGGCTTTTGATGCAGGTTCCTGGCTTTACGCAGCCCAAAGGGAACTAGTTTAATGTGCATTCTCTTTACCACACTCCGCACCAGGATTATAGGGAAATTATTGACACTTGGGGGTTTCAGGCATTCTTTTCTATCCTTCCCCGCTATTGCCCCTGGGGTTATATGAGGGCTTTGTCTGAGCGCTGGTTCCACCAAACTCAGTGTCTCCACTTACTGGATTGGGAGGTGATGATGACGCCTATGGATTGGAGGTTCATCACCGAGATAAAGTTTGAGGGTGAACTCGTGCCTGTTGTGGCTGATATTACACCCACTATCGTTCGGTCCCTTTTGGGAGTTCCTACGACGGCCATAAAGGTCGGACAGTCCGATCTGGTCCCTTAAGCATAAATGCCCAGAGTGGGGCTTTGCTTGAGCCTCTGCCTAATGATCAGAGGGTTAGAAATCGCATCTTGCGGCGACTGTTCTTAATAACCATCAGGGGTTATTTCTTGGCAGACAAGTCCTCGACGGTGTCCTTTGCCCTGGTCAGTGCCACTCGACATGTGGAGCGCCTCATTAACTTTTATTAGGGTACCTACACCTTTGCCTATTTTCTCTAAGGTATGAGCATGGGCTCAGAGGATGTGACGGAGGCTTGGTTAGGGTTCTACCAATTCCTACTGGTGAGTACATCTTTATTGTGCCTTTTTGATTTCTGCATTTATATTTATCAGTCTTGGTCACTGAGGACTTTTGATATTTACATGGCCAGTTCTGGGCATATATGAGGCTTCCTTGCCTACATCCCGCCACTACTTTGGGCCTGGAGACTTATCCTCGGGGACGACGTTGGCACCACTCCACTTTGATGGAGGTCCCTGTAGATGAGGGATTTACCCATTCCCGCCTGCAGCATGAGCTTTTGACGGCCTGATCGATCTCATGTGTACCATATACCTCAGACTTTTTGACAGTCGGGTTTGAAGGCGGTTTCTCCACTGGCCGGCAGTTTGCATTATCCACCCGTAAAGTCCCATTTTTGACAGAGGGAGGCAGGGAGCTCTATTTAGGAGAGTATGTTATCAGGAGCATCACGGAGCAGATTCGCATTCCCTTTGTTCCTCTGGCTTGGCATCATTGGCCACTATCTTAGCCACTCACAGACATTCTTATGGTGGGCATAGATGGATTTACCCTGTCAGAGGGTCCGTACAGCCACGAGGCATTTAGCAGTTGGTGGAGTCCTCACACTATTGGGGTTCAGACTCGTGCTACCCAGTTCATAGCAGATATGGTGCTGGGGTCTGTGATGATGATAGACTGGATAGCGTGCCTTTGAGAGCCTACTCACTTGGACTAGATTACAGGACTGACCCAGCAGTTAGAGAGAGCTCATTTGTTAATCAGGCATCTTGGCCGAGATCCATCAGAGGCATCTTCTTTTGATCCTTTCGGCTCTGGAGTAGGCCCTTCCACAAGTCTATTTTCTAGCAGTTTTATAGGGGCTGATCCTCCCTTGTACCTCCCTGACATTCCTGATGGCCGAGACTTCGTGTCTACGGAGGAGATGGTGCAGGTTAATAGCCTGAGTGTAGATATTCTTGATCTTTTTGGATAGCTTTTCTCAATATATCTTTTGATAGGCCACTGGTTGGCTATTGGGCAGCTGTGCCCCATTTCTCGCTATACCTTTTGATAGGCCACTGTTAGTAGTTGGGTGGTTGTGCCCCACATCCCTGTATTTTTTATTTTATATTTTATTAGCTGACAGAGATGATGCTTACAGTAGATAGTTTTTGTAGATATGCATGATATTTCCTATCTATTGCATCATGTTTATCATTGTCATTATGCATGTATTATGTCATGGATATGCACTTAGACAGATGAGTTTAAATTTGAGCATTGGATGGTCTTGTGATATGATGATACAGATGTTGTCGTTGACGGTCAGCCACATAGAGCATTTACCACCATCCGTGGTAGCATCATTGTTGAGGTCGTGGTACCATAGTCTGCCCTTCCCAACTAGAGGGATAGTAGATCGGATGTTGGGGCATTCATTGGCCCTTGTGGACTTCTAGGTTCCATATGGATTCATAGACGATATTCTATCCTGTTGGATAACTGAGCGACAGGTTTTTCGCTTTGGCCGGCATGAGCTGACTTCGACTTTGGATGAGTACGAGCGGCTTGCAGGTTTGGCTTTGGACTTGCCTTGTGCTAGCACCGACATTAGCAACATGAGGAGACCATTTATGCGTATGTCGGGTTGGCGCCATAGAGTAGTCATGGATGAGATCATTTCAGGATATATGATCTCTATTGACTTTTTGATCGATCATTTCGGCAGACTGGATAGCTACGATCGACACGCTGGTGATTTTATTATCTCGGCAGAGGAGTGGCATTCGGCCCGGATAGACGTCTTACTGATGTGCGTCATGGCTTACTTATACATGCCACTATACTTGGACCACTTAGATGTTAGGTTGATGGTCGTGGTTCGTGCCCTTAGACAGGGTAGCACCATCCTGCCGATGATACTGGCCGAGACATTGAGGTCAGCTACCTATTGCAGTACCCATCCAGAGGGGTTTTTTAGAGGTAGCTCTGTCTTATTGTATGTATGGCTCATGTCCCATTTGCGCCCGATTGTCTTCTTCAGACATCAGGGGTACTGGTTCACCCAGGAGATAGCTATGTCCTACTCCTTTTAGACAGTGGAGTGTTCAGATAGCAGAGACATGGTCAGCTTTTTTGTCAGATATTGAGCATCTTTTTTCGATTCTGTCATGCTCAGGGATAGTCTCCCCTTATAGCTTCATCATCCATACATCTTGCATGGACTACTTGCCCCTGGCGGGATTGAGAGGGATGACCACATATCATCCGTTGGCATTCATAAGTCAGTTTGATCAGTTTTAGAGCCTACACCAGTTTGAGGAGGCTATTAATCAGTGGATATCAACTTCATTGTTATCATCAGCCAACCTGATCAGGTGTTATGAGTGTTGGACTCATAGGGAGAGGGCTAATTTCTTTACTAGCCATCCGGATTGCTCTCTAGAGTACGCGGTATGGTTAGAGGCTGATATAGCAGCGGCTGCAGTTATCTAGCTAGCTCTGAGTGTGGATTTAGATGACGAGGAGCCTATGGAGGGTCCTGCTTCTCCTACGAAAGATGATTTGTTCATGGGTCTGACAGCAGCTTTAGTTAGTGACCCGCCGATCATTCCTATCGGGACAAATCCAGCTATGGTAGATTCATTAGCTAGGATAACTTTTGAGAGAGATTAGGCTAGGGCGCTGATGTTGACTGCCCTGTCTGGCAGAGATATAACTTTTGCTGATAGAGATGAGGCTCGAGCTACTCGGGATACGACATTGGTCGAGAGAGATGAGGCTCGATTTTCTCGAGATGCTGCTTTTGTTGAGATTGAGGAGACTTTGATTGCCAG
The DNA here is from genome assembly GCA_020205555.1 of Panax stipuleanatus. Lineage (NCBI taxonomy): Eukaryota > Viridiplantae > Streptophyta > Magnoliopsida > Apiales > Araliaceae > Panax > Panax stipuleanatus. Next base: position 25,390,206 of record CM035122.1, read on the forward strand.
AGATGCTAATTTTGTAGAGCGGGATGAGGCCATAGCTTCCCGAGATCTCCACATTGCAGACAGTACAACTCTCTGATCATATACCCTTAGCCTGGTTGTTGATATGAGTGCTTATATTAATGATCACAGTGCCACTATGCAGATGGCTGTGGATGTTCTGGCCCGTATTGAGGCTGAGGGTATTGTGCTTGCAGTGGCTCCTCCATCTTCAGAGAGAGACGCAATGTTGGCATTGTTGTCCCATCTATCATTGGGTCCTTAGGCTAGCTTTATTTTTCCTGCACATACTAGATCAACCATTTTTGTCATGTACAAGACACAGTGTATATATCAAACAATATTATATATCAGAGAAATATATTTTGATTCACTTCCCTGTTTGGATATGTATTGTCATTACTGAGTGATCACCACTTTTTTATGACTTGCTATTGTTGATGTATCATGAGCTTCTCCTTGAGGGATTTACATTGAGATGTCAGAGAATATCTCAGATGGCATGTTGAACAGGGAAGCTTGATAGAATTTGGGTTATATAGGGTTTCAGTGTCTTGGGACTGGTGTTTTTTTCAATTGGTTTTTTATTTTTCTTTGAAGGTCATACCGCACCGTGAATGGCTGCCTACGTACTCCCGGGCTGAGGGAGATCAGGTCATTCGTTGTTCAATTTTTGTGTGAGAGGTTTGAGTAATGTCTCTTTTGAGTTTTATTTGATGAGTTTTTTAAGTTTTTTGTTTGATTTGGCCGCATCAGAAATGGCTGCCTACGTACTCCTGGGTTGAGGGAGATCAGGTCATTCGTAATTTAGTTTTCTAGTGAAAACCCAACTGATTTGATTCGCAGGACAAGGATGATGGTTTGCATGTGCTTCAGATATAGTACCTTTTTATAGTGTCTAAGTTGATAAGTTGGGGAAATTCGTTCCCGTCCATCTCTTACAATCTGACAGCTCCTCCTGTCATCATTTCCTTGACAATGAAAGGGCCTTCTCAATTTAGGGCTAACTTTCCTTTGGCTTCATCTTGATTGGCCGGGACTTTTTTCAATACCAAGTCATTCTCCTTGAATTGTCGTATTTGGACTTTCTTGTTATATGATCGAGCAATCCTTTGCTAATGTAACTGCCCGTGGAAAATGGTTGTAGCCCTCTTTTCATCTAACAGGGGAAGCTGTTGGTACTGCTCTTGCAACCACTGGTCTTCATCCATCTGAGCTTCTATTAATAGTCGCAAGGACTCCATCTCTACATCCATGGGAAGGACTGCTTCCATACCATAGACCAATAAATAAGGGGTAGCCCCAGTAGAGGTACGCATTGACGTCCTGTATGCTAACAGGGTTAGAGGCAACAGGTCAGGCTATTCTTTATGATTGGCGGACATTTTCTATATGATATTTTTGATGTTCTTGTTGGCCGCTTTTACAACACCATTCATCTTAGGTTGATAGATGACGGAATTGAGATGCTTGATGTGGAACTTGCTTCATAGTTCTCTCATCATATGATTGTTTAGGTTCTTGGCATTGTCTGATACGATCACCTCCGGTTGTTCATATCGAGAGACGACATTGTTTTTGATGAAACCAATGATGACCTCTTGGGTGACTTTGGGAAAAAAGGCAGCTTCAACCCACTTGGTGAAATAATCGATTATGGTGAAGATGAATCGATGACCATTGTTGGCTTTAGGTTCTACTGGACCTATCACATCCATTCCCCACATAGAGAAAGGCCATGGTGAACTCAAGTTGTGCAGCTCGTTCGGAGGAGCGTGAATAACGTTTCCACGGACTTGGTATTAAAAGCATCTTCTGACATGATCATCGCAATCAACTTTGAGAGAGATCCAATAATGCCCTGTTCTTAATATTTTCTTGGCCAACAGATGACCGCTCATGTGTGGGCCACAGATCCACCGTGAACTTCATCCATCAATCGCTGGGTTTGCTTCTTGTCGAGGCATCTTAACAGGCCTATTCTAGCATCCCTCTTATAGAGTGCATCTCCGCTTAGATAGAACTTTATATACATCTTTTGAATCCATTTTCGTTTAACTTGGCTTACCCCGGCGGGTGTAGATCTATCTCAGAGATATTCGTTGATGTTTTGATACCAAGGCTGTTTGATAGGAGGTATTTGATCTGATACTTCTCCAATGTAATTCATGTATGTTGGGGCCTTTTGGTTTGTGAATTTAATGTCGGGAATTCCCCTCTTACCCGATACGTTGATCAGGGAAGCTAAAGTTGTTGATGCATCCGCAAAGTCGTTCCTTCCCCGAGGGATGTGGATGAATGTTATCTCTTCAAAATCCATGGATATATTGATGACCTGACGGTGATAAGGCAGCAAATGCAGTTCTTTGGTATGATATGCCCCAATGGTTTGTCTGATAACCAACTCAGAATCTCCAAAGACTAATAGATGTTTGACACCTATGGATTGGGCTAATTTCAACCCCATTATGCAGCCTTCATACTCATCCGTGTTGTTGGTGTTGACAAACTGCAGCTTGGTAGCCACATGATATTGTTCTACAGTACCAGAGATAAGGACTACTCCAGCTTTGGCACCTTCCATATTTACTTCTCCATGAAAATATATTTTCCATGGCTGGACTGCATTTTCTTGAAGATCTAGATGAACTGTCATGATCCCATCATCCGGGAAATAAGTTTCCAGAGGTTCAAACCCTCCTGATGGTGCTTCGGTTAGTTGATCTGCAATGCTTTGACCTTTGATGGACTTTTGAGTCACGTAGACAATATCGAACTGTTACAGGATCAACTGCCATTTGGACAATCGACAATTCAACATTGGCTTGTTGAATATGTATTTCAGCGGATCCAGGCGGGATATGAGGTATGTCGTGTGCCCATGCTGATAGTGTTGTAACCTCATGGCGGCCCATGCTAATGCATAACATGTCTTCTCGTTCAGGGTGTACTTTTGTTCGCCACTGCTGAACCTTTTGCTAATGTAATAGATAGCTCTCTCCTTGCCACTATCATCTTTCTGTCCCAGCATACAACCCATTGCATTGGCATTGACTGATAAGTACATAAAAAGGGGAACTCCGTCCCTTGGAGGTACCAAAATAGACGCTTCGATCAGCTGCTTCCTGATGGCAAGGAAGGCTTTTTGGCAATCCTCATTCCATTTCGTGGAGGAATTCTTCCATAGTAGCTTGAAGAGGGGTTCGCCAGTTGCTGTGAGCTGGTAAATGAATCGGCTTATAAAATTGATTCTCTCCAGGAACCCGCGTATCTCCTTTTCTGTTTGAAGCACATGCATCTTAGAGATGGCTTTAATCTTGGCAGGATCCAGCTCAATGCCTCTGTTGCTCACTAAGAATCCCAACAACTTGTCCGACTTAACACCAAAAGCACATTTGGCTGGATTCAGTTTAAGGTTGTACTTGCACAACCTATTGAACAACTTCTTGAGATGGCTGATGTGATCATCCTCCCTCCGGGATTTGATGATGATGTCATCTATATAAACCTTTATTTCCTTATGCATCATGTCATGAAATAGGGCCATCATGGCTCGCAGATATGTGGCCCCGACATTAATAAGGCCGAAGGACAAATGTCTTTGGCAGAAGGTTCCCCAGAGAGTGATGAAAGCTTTTATCTCCCTATCTTCTTCAGCGACCATGATTTGATGGTAACCAGCAAAGCAATCCACAAAAGAATATATGCCATATTGCGCCGTGTTGTCTATCAAGATGCGGATGAAAGGTACTGGGAAATTGTCCTTGAGGCAGGCTTTATTCAAATCCCTATAATCTACACATACTTGTACTGTAATACCCGGGAATTTTTGAATATTATTAAATGAATATATTTGTGAAAATGAATATTTATTTGAATATAAATATATGTGTTGTGAGATGAGCTCATTTAAATGAATTCAAATTGAATATATAATAATTGAGGAAGAATGTGGAGTTTCTGTTAAACTCGTTGAAATGCCTTGTGTGGTACGAGCATAGAAACAATAACGAGCTTAATTAAGCTTAAGTGATAAGCCTTGTGTGGCCTAATTAATTCCTAATCTAGTTGGATCATTGAATTAATAATGTATTGAACTTAGGATATATACAAGCCCAACAACATTAATGTGATATGTTGTAAGAATTAAGAGATGTGGCCCATTCAATTTATGTGCTAGATTAAATAATAGAGTCCATGTGCTTTAGTGTGATAAGCCCAATTGATTTAATTTGATGTGGCCCAATGTGTAATGTATGATGATAGTAATACGTATATATATATATACATGTAGATATATATGTATGTAGTTGTATAATAGGGATTGTAAAATAAGGTGTGACATTGGAATGTGAATAATTATTATATAAAACTATATGATAAAAGTAAGCTTGACTTATGTAAATTACTAAGTGGTATGAAGGAGTCTTATGTGACCCCATGATGTGTGTGGGAGTATTTAAATTAGTATTCTCAACCTATGAGGGAAAATGACCTTGACTAAATAAATAATTAATATTAAATGATTATTTTAATATTTATGTAGAATTTGGAATAATGAGGTTTATGAAAAATAATATTGATACTTAACTAAATTATTCTAGTCTAATGTGAATATTATTTGCATTAAACCAATGTACATGGATTATATAATTCTATGTGTGTAATGTATGAGTGAGTGTATATGTATGCTCATTGGTGGGCAAATATCAAATAAATCCATGTATGCTAATAATATGAAATGCTGAGTTTTAAGGGTAGTGTCCCAAATTGAGAGTCATTCTCTCTTCTTTCTCATTCTCGTGTTTTGCACAAAGGCTACAAGCCTAGCTTCCTTCTCCTTGTATTCCTCATGCTAGCAATTGTAGCCAATGATGAAGAGGGGTGTGGGCAAAATAGTTTCCATGATTTGCCAAGCTATCTACTCTTCTTTGTCCACCATTCTTCTTCTTCTTCCGTTGGGTTCAAACTCTAGGGCAATGGATTTGTATAGGTTTTCCTTTTCCTATAAATTGGAGCACTCCCTTCTCATTTTGGTTGCTAGAAATCTAAAAATTGTTCAAGTGGAGAGTGAGTGAGTGAGTAATCAAAAGTTAGGAGCAAGTGTGAAGAGTTTTAAGCTATAGAAGGTGATATCCCCATTCTATGTTTTGGTATCATTTTTCTTCAAAGTCTTGAGATTTCTTGTTAGTTAGTTTGATAATGAATACCATGATGTTAGTCAAGCTCATATACTTGTTACTAAGGTGGTGATCATGTTCTATGCTACCAAATTTCAAGTTTTACAAGTTTTTAGAAATGTCTTGAAATACTTGCTTTTAATGTCCAAATTGATGAACTAAGATTGTGGAAATCTGTAAATGGTTGTTAGAATCATGGTATGTATGTTGGGTAGTACGTTTATGGAGTTTATACATAGTGTGTATGCTTTAAATTGATGTTTGTTGTGATTTTGGGATGTTTGTTCGCAGCAGGGGAAAAGAATTTTTGAACTGCAACTGCTAAGCCCGCCCCGACGGGCTTCCTATAAGCCAAATTGCCGCCCCAGCGGCGGTTGGCCAGGGAATGCAAGGGCCTTGCCCGCCCTGACAGGGGGTGACCAGGGAACCAAAACTGTGCTGATGATTTTTTTAAGCTTTGTAACCTTACCTAACTTAAGGTGCTTACATGATCCTTAAACATGTGTTAATGCGTATTGCAAGATATTTTAGTAGGATTAGAGTTTGAGTTATAATCTTTTGCAAGAAAAGTTAAAGGACGAAGACTATGTTTATAAAACCTTATCCCTTTATGAAATCTATCCTTTTTAGCATGTATTCGCAACTTAGTTAGTTTTATAAATACATATGAAATGTGAAATTAAGATACCTTTCATGCTTAACTTGTTGGTCATAAGAGTTTAGTATTTGAAAAACAATTGAGTTGAAAACTCTATACGACTTATATTGATAACTATTGAACAAACTATGATAACCGACATATTCACACATCTAGTTAAGACACGTTATAAACTACGCAAGCATGAACTAAAAGAGTTTCTAAGTAGAGAGTTATAAAACTAAATCTAATACATGCAAGCATGCGTAGAAAGAGGTTGTTTGGCAATGTTATGTGGTTTAATGAGTACTATGGTTAGTCTTTGACATAATAAGCTCTCTTGGCTTTGTAAAATGAAGATTAATGAATAGAACTATCCATTGTTGAAAGCAAAATAGAAAAGACCAAACCTAGTTCGTATGAATGCCTTAAGCTATAATATATGACTCAAGCAATGTTTTAAGTGTTCAAGCATATAGTAACTTTATGGAACTATGTTTTGCCAAGGTGTTTCTAAGGTTTTTGAAAGTAAAAACAATGTGGATTATATATCTATGATTTTAAATGTGTGTCGAATACATGGATAAACATATGTGTAATAAAAGAATGTCGATATATATGTCAAATATGTGTGACTAATGTATACCTATATATACGTAAATAGGATATAATAGTTCATTGAGGTGATATTAAGCTATACGTGGTAATCAACAAAAAGGCAAGTTTCCTGACTTACACTCATTTATTGTGCAAGTATCCTATCCTTGTGTTTACTTTCTTCAAGGAATGTTGTAAGCAAGTTCCTAATCTTACTCTTTATTGAGCGTTCATTAAGCTTGTGCTATTATTGTCGTACAAGTAAACTTTTGAGATTGCAAGTCATGTATTATAAACTATATACTTCATGTATAAGATAAAATTTGATTCATATTCTTCGAACTTTAAATCTTGAGATTGAACTTATAATTATTATGATCTATGCCATTTGATTCGGCTAAACTTATATTGTTGAAAGGCGACCCAAACCAATTGATTGGTGCGGGATCTTGTGTTTGACTGAGATGAACAACATTCTATGAAGGGAAATTATATTTGTCGGGAGACCGACGTGCGCACCTTAGTACGATTGAACGATATGCATACCGTAGGGTACTTTAGGCTGATCACCTATTGTACTTGTTTTATTGGATTATCAGTATATTTCTGTTAATTCTAGCAGAAGTTCATAGTCATTAGTGACTACTCAGTATTCAGTTATCTTGAAGTCTTAAATTAATTTAGTATCGAATCATATTGATATTATTCTGTCCTTAGTACGATTGAATGATATGCATACCGTAGGGTACTTTTGGCTGATCACCTGTTGTACTTGTTTTATTGGATTATCAGTATAATTCTGTTAATTCAAGTAGAAGTTCATAGTCCTTAGTGACTACTCAGTATTCAGTTATCTTAAAGTCTTAAATTGATTTAGTATCGAATCATATTGATATTATTTTGTCCTTAGCAACTGTTATTGAGAACTGTTGATATTCTTGCTATCCTTGAACTATCATACCTTGCTATACCCTTTTTGAGATTCGAGAACTATAATACTCACCCTTGTTGTTATATTACTTGCTGAGCAAACTTGTTGCTCATTCTTGTTTTTCCCTAAAATATTTCAGTTACGGCATAACAGGGCGAACCTTTGGGCACCGACAAGGGCAAGGGAAAGGCTATAGAGTAGCTTTATTTTTGTAGAACTTTATGATTATAATAAGAACTTATGTTATTATGTATTAGTTAGGTTTATATATGCTTTAGGTATGTTGAAGCTATGTAATCGATGTTTAAGTTACGAGACTTTGGGATGTGAATAAATTATATTAATTAAATGTAATCTATTCGGTAGTAGAGTTATGTATTATTCCGCTGTGTGATGCGACATTTAGTCGTGCTATTATTATCATGATGTTAGATTATAGAACGTGACAAATTGAATTCGAGTGACCCTGTGGCGGTCCGAATTTGGGGGCGTCACAGGTTGGTATCAGAGCTGTAGTTATAAATCTTAGGAGCGAGTGTCCTTAGATTATAACTTAGGAGAACTTAGAAGTTAGAAAAGGATCTAGAGAGAGACTTAGCGTGTTATGAAATGTAACTTCATTCTATACAATGAACTTATGTTTTATTTTACATTCTAATGGATTTGTTGTTTGTTTGTCTTGTGTTTGTGATTGTAGGATGTCAGACACAAGGGTACGCAGTAGAGTGGCCGAGGAGGAGCCTAGAGACATACATGTAGTATACGAGGCACCTCTGGCGGTTGTGCCAGTGCAGGCTATTGCACCATCCGAGTCTGACGACGAGGATGAGATTGAGGTGGAGTTTGACCCAGAAGAGGAGCCTATGGAGGACGATCCTGTTGAGGACAAGCCTACCGAGGAAGAGCCCATGGAGGACTCCTACGAGCCTAACCTGGAGGAGCATATGCTGGGAGAGTACGAGGAGCGTATTCTAGAGTTGGACTGCAGAGTCCAGGAGCTGGAGGCTGAGGCCCAGGAGAGAGAGTATGAGTTCCAAAAGCTGTGGGAAGAGGACCATCAGAGGAAGTTGGACATGTAGGAGTTAGAGGTGAAGATTGTATACCGCAGGGAGGAAGGGATCCAGATGGGAACCTTATTCCACAAGTCGGTATCCAGAAATGTAGACTTGGTAGGAAAGTTAGAAGAGGTAGAACAGAGAGACTTAAGTGAGAATACAGAGAAGGAAGCACTCTGTACTCAGCTAGAGTTGGAGGTTATGGATATGATATACTTCGAGGAAAAGTGGGAAACGCCCAATGAGAGAGCTGACGACCTAGAGGATGACGTCAGATGAAAGAAGAGGAAGATGAACAAGATGGGGTATGTTTTCCGTTTAGATTTTGAGAGGGTGATTGATGGTGTATACCACTACCCAGCGGATCAGGGGCAGACCCTACATACTTTGAGCCGAGAGTTGATGGCGTACATAGCGCAGATCGAGTACAAGAGCGCTGTGGAGTGTGGGATGATGGGATGAGACCCTTAGCTAGACTAGCAGTAGCTTTAGTGGTTTTCTTTTGTGATGTACATGTTATTTTAAAATCCTAACTTATTGTGTAAAGTGTGGGATAGTTATGTAAACCCCGAGGTAGTTTTTATTTGAGGGGTTGTATAATAGTATGGTAGTATTCCCCGTCTTTTGTGATATTAGGGGATATATGATAACATTTATAAAAATATGCTAGGGATGATCATGTAATGAAATGATTTGGCATATGAATATAAATGATCTTATTTCAGAAACATGTTATAAATTTTATTCTTTTAGCATTAAAGAAATACTTAAGTGATATGATTGAGTAATACTAAAATGAAAAATTTTGTGATGCAGAAATTGCCGCCCAGACGTAGATTAACTACACCCGAGGAATCAGTTAACAATGAGAGGGAACAAGTAGATCCCATTCAGAAGTTAGTAGACTTTCTAGGAGAAGCTCTAAGAGGAAGGAACAATGAACCTATCTGCCCAAACCCTCAAGCTGTTCTAGTCACAAGTTTCAAAGATTTTAGGAGTGTAGGACCCCAGAGTTCTAGGGTACTACTGACCCGATAATTGCGCAAACCTGGATAAAAGAGATCGAGAAGGCCTTCACTATAGCTCGCGTGGGTGAAGACCATAAAACAATATTTTCTACATACATGATGAGAGGCGAAGCGAACTACTGGTGGGAGGCGAATCAGCAGAGAGCTGGAGAAGGGACGATAACATGGGAGAGATTTAAGACACTGTTCTTCGAGAACTACTTCCCAAAGAGCATGAAGAACCGAATGGAGGTAAAGTTCTTAGAACTAAAACAAGGTGATATGACGGTGGCGCAGTATGCGGCTATGTTCAATGAACTAGCACGATTTGTGGAGCACCAAGTGGGAGATGAAGAGAGGAAGGCGAGATGCTTCGAGCAAGGGCTGAAGCCATGGCTGTTCAACAAGGTATCAGTTCTTCAAATTGATTCCTTTGCGACATTGCTGGAGAAGGCGATTATTGCAGAAGGTGGCAGTGAGGCCTTGAGTCTGTATAACAAGGAGAAGAAAGGAAAGAATACTGGAGGAGAAAACCGTACTGGAGGAAGTAGTAGTGGAGGAAGCAACTTGGGAAAAAAAAGTGGGAGAATAACAACAACAACAACAACAAAAACAACAACAATCAATCGGGGAATTTTCGTGGAGGTTTTAAGAAAAGGAGTGAGGCTTGTAATAAATGTGGGAAGAACCATCAGGGTGAGTGCTGGAAGGGTCGCGTCACTTACTACAACTGCAGACAGGAAGGGCACATCTCGCCCAATTGCCTGAAACTAAAAGAGATACAAAGATGCTTTGCATGTGGCTCGACGGAGCATCGGATTAAGGACTGCCCGAAGAAGGGAAGTGGCGGAGGTAGTAACCAACAATGGGGAAACAAGCTAATGATCAGCGGACCGATACAATCTAATCGTCCAACCGCCAGAACCTTTAACATGACCGTCCAGGATGCAGTAGCTGCAAAGGACGTGGTGTCAGGTATAGTCCCAATCAATAATATAAATGCATATGTATTATTTGATTCGGGTGCCACCTGTTCTTTTATATCTGAAGAATTTGCTAGTAGACTTAATACATCCCGAGAACGATTAGAAAATCCCTTGAACATAGAAGTTGCGAATAAGGAAGTAATCCCTGTAGAATACGTTTATCGAAATTATCGCGTAAACATTAGAAAACATGAACTGAGCATAGACTTGATCCCTATTAGATTGGGAGAATTTGAAGTAATACTGGGAATGGATTGGTTGTATAACCATGCTGCGATAATTAACTGTCAGAACAAATGTGTGAACCTTCAGACTCCGAGTAAGTCTAAGGTAGTGTTTTATGGTAGCTCATCGCTTAAGCAATCGTGTTGCGTTACGATGATGCAGGCCAAGAAATTGTTAAGGAAATGATGTGTAAGTTGTTTAGCTTACATTGTTGATACTCAAAAAAAGGAATAGGAATTAAGGATATATCCGTAGTAAATGAATTTCAAGATGTATTTTCGGATGATCTTCCTGGTCTTCCGCCAGACAGAGAAATCAAATTCGTGATAGACTAAGCACCGGGAATGGCACTGATTTCGAAAGCTCCATACCGTATGGCGCCGGTAGAAATGAAGGAATTGATGATACAACTGCAAAAGTTATTAGATAAGGGTTACATTCGACCGAGTGTATCTCCTTGGGGAGCACCAGTGTTATTCGTTAAGAAAAAGGACGGATCGATGAGGCTCTGTATCGATTATCGAGAATTGAACGGAGTAACGATCAAGAACAGATAACCGTTACCGAGGATAGACGACTTATTTGATCAATTGAAGGGAGCAAAGTGTTTTTCAAAGATAGACCTACGGACAGGATATCACCAACTGAAAGTACGGGATGAGGACATACCAAAGACTGCATTTCGAACCCGTTATGGACATTACGAGTTTTTGGTAATGTCATTCGGATTGACTAATGCTCCGGCAGCATTTATGGACTTTATGAACTGAATTTTTCAAGCCATACTTGGATAAATTCATAGTAGTTTTCATCAATGACATCTTGATCTACTCAAAGATAGAAGAAGAACTCGCTGAACATCTAAAGATTATTTTGGAGGCACTAAGGAAGGAGAAGATGTACGCGAAATTTTCTAAGTGTGAATTTTGGATGGAGAAGGTTCAATTCTTAGGTCACGTGGTGGATAAGAATGGAATCTCAGTAGACCCTGCAAAGGTAAAAGTAGTAAGTAATTGGGAGCAGCCAAGAACACCGACGGAGGTGAGAAGTTTCTTAGGGTTAGCTGGATGCTATCGAAGATTCATCCAAGATTTTTCTAAGATAGCAACCTCGTTGACCAATCTGACGAGGAAGACGGTGAAATTTGTATGGACAGAAAAATGCAAAGAGAGTTTTAAAGAACTAAAAAAGAGACTGAGCGAAGCGCCTGTGTTGTCACTACCTGATGATGCGGGAAATTTTGTGGTGTATAGTGACGCATCGCACAAAGGACTTGGTTGTGTGCTCATGCAACACGGCAAAGTCATTGCGTATGCATCACGATAATTGAAGGATTACGAAAAATGATACCCTACTCACGACTTAGAGTTAGCGGCAGTAGTTTTTGCGTTGAATATATGGAGGCATTATTTATACAGAGAGAAATGTGAGATATACACGGACCACAAGAGTCTGAAATATATCTTCACACAGAAGGAGTTGAATATGCGTCAGAAAAGGTGGTTAGAATTGATCAAGGACTATGATTGCAATATTTATTATCACCGGGGTAAGGCAAATGTGGTTGCCGACGCTCTAAAAAGAAAAGGAAGGGAAAAACTATTTCATTTGACGACTCAGGAAAGAATTGGTAAGAGAAATGGAAAGATTAGAGATAAAGGTAAGAGGACCGGAAAGGTCTGAAGAGAAATTGTTTGTGATGGAAGCTTGTCCAACATTGTTGGATAGAGTAAAGGAAGCACAGGAGAAAGATAAAGAGTGCGAGAAAATTAGAAAGAGGACCGCAGAAAATGAAGAAGAGAAATTTCGAATGGATAAAGACGGTATCTTGAGATTCGAAGCAAGAGTGTGGGTACCAGCGGTAACCGAGTTAAGGGAAGAGATTTTACACGAGGCACACAATATAATGTATTCCGTTCATCCGGGAGGCATGAAAATGTACAGGGATTTGAGGCAACATTTTTGGTGGCCCAATCTAAAATAGGAAGTTGCAGAATGCGTTAGTAGATATCTGACTTGCCAACGCGTTAAAGCCGAGCACTAGCGGCCGAGTGGTTTACTACAACTGTTGGAAATACCGGAGTGGAAATGGGAGCACATTACGATGGACTTCGTGGTAGGACTTCCAGTCACACAGAAGGGATATGATGCCATTTGGGTTATCATGGATCGACTAACAAAGACCGCACATTTTCTACCGATCAAGATCCACTATAGTTTGAATCAGTTAGCGAGTCTTTACGTAAATAAGATTGTTTCACGACATGGAGTGCCTGTGTCAATTATCTCTAATCTAGATCCACTGCTTCACTTTAAATTTTTGGAAAAGCTTGCAAGAGAGGTTGGGAACACAGTTGAGGTTGAGTACAGCTTATCATCCTCAGACAGACGGACAGAGTGAGCGAACTATACAAACGATGGAGGACATGCTTCGGACTTGCGTGTTGGACTTCAAGGGAAATTGGGACGACCACCTACCTTTAGTTAAATTCGCGTATAACAACAGTTACCATGCGAGTATCGGCATGCCACCATACGAAGCTCTTTACGGAAGAAAGTGCAGAACGCCATTATATTAGGACGAAGTCGGAGAACGACGAATACTAGGACCAGAATTAGTTCAACAAAATGCAGACGTAGTGACAGTGATAAGAGCCAGACTAGTAGCAGCTCAAGATCGTTAGAAAAAGTACGCAGACTTGCATCGACAAGACCGGGACTTTAAAGTCGACAGTTTCGTATTCTTGAAGGTATCTCCATGGAAGGGAAAAATATGTTTCGACAAGAAAGGAAAATTGAGTCCAAGATTCATAGGACCGTTCGAGATACTAAAGCGAGTGGGCGAAGTGGCATAGAAAGTGGCATTACCAACCGAGTTGGAGCATATCCACAACGTGTTCCACATCTCCGTGTTGCGACCATACAAGGCCGACTATAAGCACGTGATTTCTTATGAGCCCATTCAAGTGGAGAAGAACTTAGCGTATGAAAAATTTCTTGTCCAGCTATTAGATAGGAAAGAGCAAACCTTAAGAAATAAAATTATTTTATCTGTAAAAGTATTTTGGCGTAACCACGATATCGAGGAGGCTACGTGGGAGTTAGAAGATAGGATGATGAGGGGTTATCCCCATCTATTTGTGTAACCTTGTAGCAATTCCGAGGATGGAATTTTTATAAGGGGCGGAGGATGTAATACCCGAGAATTTCTGAATATTTTTAAATAAATATATTTATGGAAATGAATATTTATTTGAATATAAATATATATGTGTTGTGATATGAGCTCATTCAAATGAATTCAAATTGAATATATAATAATTGAGGAAGAATGTGGAGTTTCTGTTAAACTCGTTGAAATGCCTTGTGTGGTACGAGCATAGAAACAATAACGAGCTTAATTAAGCTTAAGTGATAAGCCTTGTGTGGCCTAATTAATTCCTAATCTAGTTGGATGATTGAATTAATAATGTATTGGACTTGGGATATATCCAAGCCCAACAACATTAATGTGATATGTTGTAAGAATTAAGAGATGTGGCCCAATCAATTTATGTGCTAGATTAAATAATAGAATATATGTGCTTTAGTGTGCTAAGCCCAATTAATTTAATTTGATGTGGCCCAATGTGTAATGTATGATGATAGGAATATGTATATATATACATGTAGATATATATGTATGTAGTTGTATAATATGGATTATAAAATGAGGTGTGACATTTGAATGTGAATAATTATTATATAAAACTATATGATAAAAGTAAGCTTAACTTATGTAAATTACTAAGTGGTATGAAAGTGTCTTATGTTACCCCATGATGTGTGTGGGAGTATTTAAATTAGTATTCTCAACCTATGAGGGAAAATGACCTTGACTAAATAAATAATTATTTTAATATTTATGTAGAATTTGAAATATTGAGTTTTATGGAAAATAATATTGATACCCAACTAAATTATTCTAGTCTAATGTGAATATTATTTGCATTAAACCAATGTACATGGATTATATAATTCTATATGTGTAATGTATGAGTGAGTGTATATGTATGCTCATTTGTGGGCAAATATCAAATAAACCCATGTATGCTAATAATATGAAATGCTGAGTTTAAAGGGTAGTTTCCCAAATTGAGAGTCAGTTTCCCTTCTTTCTCATTTTCGTGTTTTGAACAAAGGCTACAAGCCTAGCTTCCTTCTCCTTGTATTCCTCAAGCTAGCAATTATAGCCAATGTTGAAGAGGGGTGTGGGCAAAATAGTTGTCATAATTTGCCAAGCTATCTACTCTTCTTTGTCCACCATTCTTCTTCTTCTTCCTTTGGGTTCAAACTCTAGGGCAATGGATTTGTATGGGTTTTCCTTTCCCTATAAATTGGAGAATTCCCTTCTCATTTTGGTTGCTAGAAATCTAAATATTATTCAAGTGGAGAGTGAGTAATCAGAAGTTAGGAGCAAGTGTGAAGAGTTTCAAGCTATAGAAGGTAATATCCCCATTCTATGTTTTGGTATCATTTTTCTTCAAAGTCTTGAAATATCTTGTTAGTTAGTTTGATAATGAATACTATGATGTTAGTAAAGCTCATATACTTGTTACTAAGGTGTTGATCATGTTCTATGCTACCAAATTTCAAGTTTTACAAGTTTTTAGAAATGTCTTAAAATACTTGCTTTTAATGTAAAAATTGATAAACTAAGCTTGTGGAAATCTGTAAATGGTTGTTAGAATCATGCTATGTATGTTGGGTAGTAAGTTTATGGAGTTTATACATAGTGGGTATGCTTAAAATTGCTGTTTGTTGTGATTTTGGGATGTTTGTTCGCAGCAGGGGAAAAGAATTTTTGAATTGCAACTACTATGCCCGCCCCGGCGGGATTCCTATAAGCCAAATTGCCACCCCGGCGGGGGGTGGCCAGGGAATGCAAGGGCCTTGCCGCCCCGGCGGGCCTCCTGTGGCTCATTTACCCGCCCCGGCGGGGGGTGACAAGGGAACGAAAACTATGTTGATGATTTTTTTAAGCTTTATAACCTAACCTAACTTAACTCAAGGAGCTTACATGATCCTTAAACATGTGTTAATGCATAGTGCAAGATATTTTAGTAGGATTAGAGTTTGAGTTATAATGTTTTACAAAAAAAGTTAAAGAACAAAAGACCATGTTTATAAAACCTTACGCCTTTTTGAAATCTAACCTTTTTAGCATGTATTCGCAACTTAGTTAGTTTTAAAAATACATATGAAATGTGAAATCAATATACCTTGCATGCTTAACTTGTTGGTCATAAGAGTTTAGTATTTGAAAACCAATTAAGTTGAAAAATCTACGACTTATATTGAGAACTATTGAACAAACTATGATAACCGACATATTCATACATCTAGTTAAGACACGTTATAACCTATGCAAGCATGACCTAAAAGAGTTTTAAGTAGATAGTTATACAACTAAATCTAATACATGCAAGCATGCATAGAAAGAGGTTGTTTGGCAATGTTATGTGGTTTAATGAGTACTATGGTTAGTCTTTGACATGATAAGCTCTCTTGGCTTTGTAAAATGAAGATTGACGAATAGAACTATCCATTGTTGAAAGCAAAATAGAAAAGACCAAACCTAGTTCGTATGAATGCCTTAAGACAAATATATGACTCAAGCAATGTTTTAAGTGTTCAAGCATATAGTAACTTTATGGAACTAAGTTTTGCCAAGGTGTTTCTAAGATTTTCGAAAGTAAAAATAATGTGGATTATATATCTATGATTTTAAATGTGTGTCGAATACATGGATAAACATGTGTAATAAAAGTATGTCGATATATATGTCAAGTATGTGTGACTAATGTATACCTATATATAAGTAAATAGGAAATAATAGTTCATTGAGGTGATATTAAGCTATACGTGGTAATCAACAAAAAGGCAAGTTTCCTGACTTACACTCATTTATTGTGAAAGTATCCTATCCTTGTGTTTACTTTATTCAAGGAACGTTGTAAGAAAGTTCCTAACCTTACTCTTTATTGAGCGTTCATTAAGCTTGTGCTATTATTGTCGTACAAGTAAACTTTTGAGATTACAAGTCATGTATTATAAACTATATACTTCATATATAAGATAAAAGTCGATTCATATTCTTCGAACTTTAAATCTTGAGATTGAACTTATAATTGTTGTGATCTATGTCATTTGATTCGGCTAGACTTATATTGTTGAAAGGCGACCCAAACCAATCGATTGGTGTGGGATCTTGTGTTTGACTGAGATGAATAACCTTCTTTGAAGGAAAATTATATTTGTCGGGAGACCGACGTGCTCACCTTAGTACGATTGAATGATATGCATACCGTAGGGTACTTTTGGCTGATCACCTGTTGTACTTGTTTTATTGGATTATCAGTATATTTCTGTTAATTCTAGTAGAAGTTCATAGTCCTTAGTGACTACTCAGTATTCAGTTATCTTAAAGTCTTAAATTGATTTAGTATCGAATCATATTGATATTATTCTGTCCTTAGCGACTGTTATTGAGAACTGTTGATATTCTTGCTATCCTTGAACTATCATACCTTGCTATACCCTTTTTGAGTTTCGAGAACTATAATACTCACCCTTGTTGTTATATTACTTGCTAAGCAAACTTGTTGCTCATTCTTGCTTTTCCCTAAAATATTTCAGTTAAGGCAGAGAAGGGCGGACCTTCGGGCATTGACAAGGGCAAGGGAAAGGCTATAGAGTAGCTTTATTTATGTAGAACTTTATGATTGTAATAAGAACTTATGCTATTATGTATTAGTTTGGTTTATATATGCTTAAGGTATGTTTAAGCTATGTAATCGATGTTTAGGTTACGAGACCTTGGGATGTGAATAAATTATATTAATTAAATATAATCTATTCGGTAGTAGAGTTTTGTGTTATTCCGTTGTGCGATGCGACATTTAGTCGTGCTATTATTATCATGATGTTAGATTATAGAACGTGACAAACCAAATTCAAGTGACCCTGTGGCGGTCCGAATTTGGGGGTGTCACACGTACTTTCCCTTCGGGCTTTGGCACGGGAACTATGTTTAACAGCCACTCCGGGTATGTTGATAACATGATGATGCTGACTTTGAATTGTTTAACTTCTTCTTTGACTTTCAGGCTCCATTAAGGTTTCAACTGTATCGACCAGGAATTTTAAGCTCCTTATTAATTTTATATGTGATTTAATATTTTTAGGAGTTAATTTTTCAAACTTATTTAAACCTTATGTGGTTATGTGCTTATGTGAATTTAAGCTATGTGAATAAATGCTAGAATTTTTATTAAAGGGAATCACTAATGGTTATTTAAATTAGTAGATTAATCCTGAGACTTTTATATCAAAATATTGATAAAAGTGTTAGTAATTATATATTCAAATTTCGTGAATATAGTGTAGAGATTTAATCGTGTTTGATTAATTCCAATTGGGAGTAATTAAATGATAATGTGATGATTAATTATTATTATGAATAATTAATAATTAATGAGTAAGAGATTAATAAATATAATAATATTATATTTACTTGGTTAATTGATCAAATTGTTTTATAGAAACATGTGTTATATAAATGGTAGTTAACTACAAGGTGACCTTTGATAAGGCTATTATATATAGACTATATAGTAATCTTAATTGTATTATGTGAGATTGATAATTTAATGTGTACATAAGAGCATGTGACAATGTATGGATAGACATTAATATGTATATCCTATTACTTTATATTAATATCAATAAATATTATTAATTGATAATAGTTTCGTTAAGTTATTATGATTATAATAATAATAGTTATAATAATGAAAAATGAGCAATACCCAATTACTTTATATTCGGTGTTAAGATAATGTACATGGATTATATGTGTATCCCTACTTGATACATTGTATTATTGGTTAACTAATCAAAATGACATTATGACCAATTAAGTGTATAAACTAAGAATATCCTAAGTGTATATATACAAGGTATATGTATATAAACTTAGTGTATTGTCATTGATAATTGTTTTGCTGAGATTCATTTGGTTGTCCCAAATTGAATGCCCACCTTCACTTCTCCCACACGTGAAACACTCATGAAGCTAGCCTACTCCTACTTTCTCAAACTCGGCAACATAGAAGGGATCATTGCAAGGGGAGTGGGCAAAATAGTGTAATTCAACTACTCCTCACCAACTTCTTGTAATCCATTATACATTCTTGCAATCCTTTGATTTAATTTGAAAGAGAATTGCTTTGACTGGTTACTAAATTATCTATATAAAGTTCTCTTCTCCTTCTCTTTTCAATTGCTGAGAATTCCATCAAATAAGGCTAGTGTGAGTATACATTATAGTGAGAGTCTGAGAATTGACTATCAGAGTATTAGCAAAGCAATTTCAGCGGTATACTCAAATACATTCATTCTCATTCTTTGTAAATTTTCAAAGTTCTTGATTATTGAATTGTTCATGGATTGAGAAATTATTGGATTAGAACATGATTGTTAGGTGGTATATAAGTTATTATACTTGTTAGAAGTGTTATATGAATGTTTGAAATGATTTTCGTATAAAAATCCTAAGTTGGGCTAGGAATCTGCCGAAAACTGCCTGCGTCTGAATCTGGCTGCCAGCCTGCGCAGCTACGCCAGTGTTGCACTGGCCAGCGGCGCAGCTGCACCAGTTCCTGTCTCCAGATTCTTGTTTTCTTTTGCAATCTATTTATGCTAATTTATGGTACTAGCTTAGAAGGAGCATGCTAGCATGAGTGATACTTATATATGTGTTTATTGAGATAGCGTGGGTCATTTTAACTTCATTAAAATCCCTTGCTAAGTGAACTTAGAATTTGAAAAGGAACTTAGAACCTTTAAAGTAAACTTTGACATGTGTGTGTCATGTCTACATTCTGATTTTTCAGGCATGATAATATAATGTAGAGATGCATGAAAGATGTATTACCTTGTGTATATAGGTATCATAATATAACTTGAACATGTGGACCTTAATAGTGAACATTTCTAAAGAAACATAGGAGTTTCAAAGGTGAACGTTAGCATGAACGCATTTTGTATATTTTGATTTTTGGCAAGCATGATATTATGATTTATATGAACATAGGATGCATGATTAGAGTATGAAACACACTAGCATACGAGATTGATGGATTTAAGAAGTTTTCAAGGAAAACTTAAGAACTTTCAAAGTAAACTTAACCAATAATTTTGTCTTGTGATATGAGAGCATTAATGTGGCTTTGGTATGTGTTTCTAAATTCAAGAGAGTCATAGTCACAAAACACTTTGATTATACTAAAACGGTCTTTTGTGGACTTAGTATACTTTTGAAGGAGAACTTAAGATTTGAAAGTTAAATACCATGGGAGACATGTTGTGAGCATATAAGCATAAGTATTAAGATTTCATTATGCCTATAGATATGTTGACATGAGCATTATATACAGATTTCACATATACACGCATATTCATAGAAAGTGGATTTCTAAGGCATGAACTATGTGGTTCATATAGGCATGAGTAGTATTCGCACAAGCATGTTTACTAAATGTTATTTGCCTCATTATGTGGTATTTGACTTTAATAGTTGACCTTGGGGCATGGACGTGATTAACTTAAGGTTTACCGGCATTGAACCTTATAACTTAGAATTATGAACAAAACCTTGCAATATGTGTATCTTAAACTATGTTGCATGATTAAATTGGAATGCTATGTGTTCAAGCCTATGTTGATGCTTATGAATTAGATAATCTAAAATTATTAAATCTAAGACAGGATTAGATTGACTTACATGAACTATGTGATAGAATTATATAATGACTAGATTCTTGTATGTGTGAACTCATAGTAGTTTATATATACTAATTGGAGAGATCGACTTGTTAATGTTAGGTCGTTCCAACGTCATTTAATTAAAGCTAGAATTATTTGTAGCTGAGCAATCAGGCAAGTTTCCTAACTTCAGTTGGTTGTTATATTGAATGCAAGTATCCTATCCTTGTGTTTACTTTGCTCAAGGAACTTTGTAAGCGAGTTTCTTAAACTTCACTTGATTTGAATCTAAGTGTCCCTAACTTTACTCAAATTTATATTGAGCAAGGTATTATCATATTGCAAGTTTTCCTGAACTACTCTTTTATTTGAACAAGTTTTCTTTACTTTTACTTATTTATTGTACAAGTATCCGAACCCTATTGTGTAAGTATTCTAAATTCTTATACTACCTTATTCAATGAACCGTGTAAGCGAGTTTCTAAACTTCACTTATTTTTGGTAAAAGTTTCCTATCCTTCTCATATTGTTTTGAGCAGGTTATTATTGAATTGTGAAAGTTCCCCGAACTTCACATTTTGAGTATTGTGAAAGTTTCCCGAACTTCACACTTCGAGTATTGTGAAAGTTCCCCGAACTTCACACTTTGGTTATTGTGAAAGTTCCCCGAACTTCACACTTTGGTTATTGTGAAAGTTCCCCGAACTTCACACTTTGGTTATTGTGAAAGTTCCCCGAACTTCACACTTTGGTTATTGTGAAAGTTCTCCGAACTTCACATTTTGAGTATTGTGAAAGTTCCCCGAACTTCACACTTTAGTTATTTTGCAAGTTCCCGAACTTCATTTCTTTATTATGTAAGTTCTCTATGTTGGGTTTGTACGAAATCGTGACGCAATCAAATTGCAAAAAATTAGCAGAAGCATGGTATATCAGAGTTTAAAAAATTTCTACAAAACCATTACCCGGATCATCCTTTATGCAAATTATTAATTTAAAACGATAAATAAGAAGTTACAAAATCATACCCTTGTAGAACGAAGCTTCCACATGTACGAGTTCAACTCCTTGTTCTTCGAGATCTCCTTGAATTTCCGGGTTAGATTCCTTCCTTTGATCAACGTTAGCCACCCAAGTGTTTGGCCTCTAGAGGTGATCCACCAAAGAAGATGAATTATCAAGAAGGAGGGTGGTTGGCTTAGTTTTCTATCCTCTATAGAAAAGGAGTACTCTCTAACAATTGGAATTGCATCAACTGATATCTATTGTAAGACTCCTCTTATATAGATATTGGTCAACCCTTCTAATCCTATTAGACATGTGATTTCTTTTAATTAATTAAACTCCTTTAATTAATTTAGGCTTCCCACCACATGGGAATGATTAATTAAATTCATTTAATTAATTTGTCTCCTAATCTTATTAGGAATAAATGAGAGTACTAATATTAAATTAATTACTAAACTCCTTTAGAAATTAAAATAATAATAATTATAATAATATTAATAAGACTCCTCTTATTAATTTATATTTAATATTTTCAAAATATTAAATAATAAACATTAAGCTATTTAATTTATTCTATCACCATAGATTAAATTAATTACACTTAATGCATTATTACGATTATGCCATTACCTTCTTAAATAATTATTCTTCCTTTTATGGTGTGACCCTTTAGGTTCTCCATATTAAACCGGTTGTGAATAAATCAATTAAAACAATTTTAATCTTATTTAAATAAATAAATTAAACTAATAATCTATTTAAATAAATAATATTTATTCTACAATAGGGATAAGCCTCCCTAGCGATCAACGACTTTCCAGATAATATAGATTTCAACATTAATCAAAAAGAACCTGTGAGTAAATAGTTACCATACAATTCAATCCTTCCACCATACAATGTCCCAATTAAATATAAGACATGGATTTACTGTCAAGTCTTATTTTATTTAATTATATGTATTTCGATTAGAAAATGCACAACTCCAAATAATGCAAATTAGAAACTCATTTCTAATTTCATTTCACCTTGGCCAAGGATTCCTGGGTTGTCATTTAACGAATCACATAGGATATATCTCCTCTTTTACTAGAGGTGGTAGATTCTTTATTGATCATTCATTATCTCCATATGTAACTCATTATACCCAAGCATACCCTATATATGCCTTAAAAGGTCTTAAGGAATAAGTCAAAGTATAATTTGTTACATACAAGATACTATGATGATCTCATGTCCAAGGATTACTTGTACTATTATCACATTAGGAATTCCTATTGACAGGCGAGTAAATCTCCATAAGGTATTCCATAGCGAATCACGTTCAGTGAACTTATTCTCCAATAAGTACCTACATACTTGCTTTAGTGTCTCCACACAAATGATCATGAGATCAATCATCCTCATCCAATGAGCAAGCAACATATGTACCAATCTATCCAGATTTACTAATCCCCTTTTTAGTAATCCCACGATTGGGAACTATTTTAGTTTTAAAACTTTCTAAGAATTTAGATCTCATTAGCATGATCATCATCATGATTCTAAAAGCATTGCTTAAAACTATGGGTTATTTACATATTATAAAAACAGCAACATGTAGATAATTAAATGCCTTTAATAAATGAATATTTTATTAATAAATAAATAAGATTGTTTACAAAGTACGTGCTTTATCATCATACATGATTGGCTTGTATGCACACTACTATCAATCTCCCACTTGCACTAAAGCCAATCGCCATGGTATCTCATACCCATCTTCTCTAAGTGACGATCAAACTGCTGTTGTGTTAAAGCTTTAGTAAATGGATCTGCAATGTTGTCTTGAGAGTCTACACGCTTCAAGGTGACGTCTCCTCTTTCAATGATTTCCCTGATCAAATGAAATCGCCGCAACACGTGTTTGGATTTCTGATGAGACCTCGGTTCCTTAGCCTGTGCAACTGCTCCTGTGTTGTCACAGTAAACGGGAACTGCTTTTCCAATGCTAGGAACCACACCAAGTTCAGTTATGAACTTCTTCATCCAAACAGCTTCCTTTGCAGCTTCACTTGCAGCTATATACTCTGCCTCTGTCACTAAATCAGCAACTGTTTGCTGTTTGGAACTCTTCCAACTCACTGCGCCTCCGTTCAAGGTAAAAACATACCCCGAAACAGATTTACTGTCATCTTGGTCCGTTTGAAAACTTGAGTCTGTGAAGCCCTCGAGTTTTAATTCAGACCCACCGTAGACAAGAAAAATATCCTTAGTCCTTATCAAGTATTTTAGGATATTCTTCACTGCCTTCCAGTGCTCTTCTCCTGGATTCGACTGGTATCTGCTCGTTACACTAAGTGAATGAGCAACATCCGGTCTAGTACATATCATACCGTACATGATAGATCCTATTGCAGAAGCATAAGGGATCTTACTCATACGGTCTCTCTCCTCAGGTGTCTTTGGGGCCTGTTTCTTGGAGAGATGTATTCCATGGCTCATCGGCATGAGACCTCTTTTGGAATCTTCCATGCTAAGTCTCTTTAGCATTGCATCAATGTACGTTCCTTGGGATAAACCAAGCATTCTTTTAGATCTATCTCTATAGATCTTTATCCCCAAAATATAGGATGCTTCTCCCAAGTCCTTCATGGAGAAGTGTTTAGATAACCAGATTTTAATCGATTGTAGCATAGGAATGTCATTCCCTATCAGTAATATATCATCAAAATATAATACAAGGAATGAAATTGCGCTCCCACTAACCTTCTTGTACACACATGGTTCATCGTCATTTTTGATAAAATCAAACTCTTTGATTGTCTCATCAAAATGAATGTTCCATCTACGAGAAGCTTGCTTCAATCCATAAATGGATCGTTGCAGCTTACAGACTTGATTTATTCCAACCTTTGAAACAAATCCCTCTGGCTGTGTCATATACACATCCTCCTCAAGTTTCCCATTGAGGAAGGCCGTTTTCACGTCCATCTGCCAGATCTCATAGTCGTTATAAGCTGCAATCGCAAGCAAAATCCGAATGGACTTGAGCATAGCTACTGGTGAAAAGGTTTCATCATAATCAACTCCTTGTCTTTGTTTGAAACCTTTTGCAACCAGTCGGGCCTTATAGGTCTCCACCTTGCCGTCCGCTCCAGTCTTTCTTTTAAAGACCCATTTACACCCAATAGGCTTAATGCCTTCAGGTGGTGAAACCAAAGTCCATACTTTGTTTTCATACATGGAGTCCATTTCGGATTTCATGGCTTCAAGCCATTTCCCTGAGTCTTTATTACTCATGGCCTGTTTGTAATTCAATGGATCATCATCATTCATGATGTGTACCTCATCGTCATTCTCTATAACGAATCCATACCTCTCAGGTATCTTCGGTACTTTCCCAGATTTACGAACAGGGTGTGGTATAGTAGGTTCTTCTACTTGGTCAGGTACCTGACTTTGATCCGTGGTAATTTGTGGTTCTTGAAC
Source organism: Panax stipuleanatus (assembly GCA_020205555.1). Classification (NCBI taxonomy): domain Eukaryota; kingdom Viridiplantae; phylum Streptophyta; class Magnoliopsida; order Apiales; family Araliaceae; genus Panax; species Panax stipuleanatus. The sequence continues at coordinate 25,415,107 of CM035122.1, forward strand.
TTCTTCAAGATATATCTTACTCCCACTGACCCCTTCATGGATAAACTCCTTTTCCAAGAAGGCAGCATGTTTCGCAACAAACACCTTTTGATCAGTTAGATGATAGAAATAATACCCTACAGTTTGTTTAGGGTATCCCACAAATCTACACTTTTCGGATTTAGTCTGTAGCTTATCATGTGCAAACTTTTTGACATAAGCTGGACAACCCCAAGTCTTAACATGCTTAAGATTTGGTTTCCTCCCCTTCCACATCTCATATGGAGTCTTTGGGGCGGATTTGGTAGGTACCTTGTTAAGTAGGTATGCAGCCGTTTCTAGGGCATATCCCCAGAAGGAAATTGGAAGGTCGGTAAAACTCATCATGGATCGAACCATGTCTAACAGTGTTCGATTTCTCCTTTCAGATACTCCATTTAACTGTGGTGTACTTGGAGGAGTCCATTGTGAGATTATACCATTTTCTTTGAGACAATTGAGAAACTCACCGCTTAAGTATTCTCCGCCTCGATCTGATCGAAGTATCTTTATACTCTTGCCCGTTTGTTTCTCTACTTCACTTCTGAACTCTTTGAACTTTTCAAATGATTCTGACTTGTATTTCATTAAATACACATATCCAAATCTTGAGTGATCATCAGTGAAAGTAATAAAATAAGAATACCCACCCCATGCACTTGTTGTCATAGGCCCACAAACGTCTGTGTGAATCAATGCCAACAACTCTGTAACTCTTTCTCCTCTTCCACTAAAAGGAGATTTAGTCATTTTACCCATGAGACAAGATTCACAAGTTGGATATGATTCATAATCGGATAGCTCGAGGAGCCCATCTTTATGCAACTTGGATAATCTTGTTTCATTGATATGACCGAGTCTACAGTGCCACATGTAGGTATAATTAATATCATCTCTTTTCTTTTCTTAGTTTGTTCAATTTGAAATATATTTTCTTGTAAGTCAAGTGTATAAAGTCCATTTCGCAAATTTCCAATACCATATAAAACATCGTCTTTATAAATAGAACAACTATTGTTCTTTATAACAACGTTAAATCCTTCCATATCCAATACAGAAATTGAAATAATGTTTTTAATAATATTCGGAACATAATAACAATTATTAAGATAAATGGACTTGCCCGAAGGCATTGCTAAATAATAAGTTCCTACAGCTAATGCAGCAACCTTTGCTCCATTCCCCACTCGTAGGATCACCTCATCATTGTTCAGCTTTCTACTTCTGACCAGTCCCTGCACAGTATTACATATGTGAGAACCACAGCCGGTATCCAATACCCAAGTAGAATTATGACTTTCAGAAAAATTAATTTCAATCATAAATAAACCTTGATTGGAAGTCGAAGCTTCTCCAAGCTTCTTCTCTGCTAGATACTTCTTGCAGTTCCTTTCCTAATGTCCCGGCTTGTTGCAATGAAAGCACATTCCTTTAGCTGGTTCAGGTTTCTTTTGTTCCTTTTCTTTCCCTTTTCCCTTAGCCTTCTTGGATTTCTTCTTTTCAGAAGATACCTTAGGTCTCTTCCTTTTATTGGAAGAATCCACCATCAAGATATGGTTCTTCTTGGATGGGAAGTGACCTTCTGCAGTTTTCAGCATGTTAAGCAGCTCAGGCAAGCTGACATCTAGCTTATTCATGTGAAAATTAACCACAAACTGCGAGAAGGTCTCAGGGAGTGACTGCAAGACCAAGTCTTGACTCAACTCCCCATCCATGACGAACCCAAGCTGTCCAAGGCGTTCAATCAAATTGATCACTTTCAGGACATGAGTCTCGACGGCAGTACCCTCGGTCATCCGAGATCGGAAGAGCTCCTTAGATATCTCATATCTAGCAGTCCTACTCTGTTCACCATACAACTCCTTGAGGTGAAGCAGCATAGCAGGAGCATCCATTTTTTCGTGCTGACGCTGAAGCTCGTTATTCATGGATGCGAGCATGATGCATTGAGCCACAGATGCATCATCTTGCCACTTATTGAAAGTGACAATCTCTTCCTCAGAGGCTGTTTCTGAAAAAGATTCAGGGACAGTTGAATTTAGGACATAAGAAATCTTTTCAGCAGTGAGAACAATTCTCAGATTTCTTAGCCAGCCCTCATAATTCGGCCCGGTAAGCTTGTTTGCATCAAGTATGCTTCGTAGTGAGATTAGTGATTTAGACATTTTTCAAATTCTGCATGTGAAAGAAAACAACATTTTAGCAAACATTCATTTTATTAATTTTGCATACCAAAATAAATTTAGGTCTTTATTTTAAATTGGTATCTCCCACTATTTTCATCAAACTATATTACCCTCACTTATATAGTTCGGCAACATCTAATTAAAGATTTGCTAGTGAGAATAAGGATCCCATTTCAAATGTATATAACCTTGTGGATAGCACAACAAGCGATATACAAATAAATAGGTAGACAACTCTTGTCAATTACATTACCATGTAATTCCTTTTATTTTGCCTCTTAAATCATAATGGTCAAGTGTGTGCACATCCGAACTAAAATAATTTTAAGTTAAGTCCAGCCTAGCACTTCCATAAATTCAAAAAAGAAAAATGTTCGTCCTTGTGGATAGCACAACAAGACTAGATTGTTCAATTTTCTTGATAAGCATCAATTGTGATTAATTAATATCTTAAATACGCAATACTCGCCTTGTGGATAGCACAACAAGCTCATATTAAATATTTAATACTCTATTAATTTATCATGCTAGAAGGCGACGTTCGATATTCCAAATATCACTGAACGCTTCGGACTTAATCTTGTTCCTTTGAGGGGTTTGTTATTATTTGTCTCATCTTGTTTAGCGCGCATGCACATATATATATAAAATACGCGTCATTTTATTAAACATGCGAAGCATGTTTGTATAAAATATAATATATATAATATTTAGCATGCAATATAGAATACTATATTCTACCCGGATTGATTATGGACTTTTATTCTAGTTTGGTTCACTAGAGCCACCAAGTGAACCAAAAGGTCAAACCTAGGAGTGCAAGAATTTAAATTTAAACGTAACTATTACATTTAAACCCAGGCTCCATACAAACGTGTCTTCACGCGCTCCTTGCTCCTTGGTCTCCAATTTCTTCAAGATAATTCTAACTATTTCTATTACATTAAACTATTTAATTTAAATAGAAACCTTGATCAGCAGTCAAGGGGAAGTACATAGAAGGGAGATAGAATTTTACATCAAGAAAAATTAGAGAAGACGAGGTACGCAGACCCCATTTAATAAAATCCATTCATTCAAGCATTCAACTAAAATAAAATCCAATCGCATTGGTCAAATAGTCCATAATCAATCCCTATTTATTATCATACATATCACCATATATATCAATAAATAAATATTCATCTCATGAATTAATATATTCCATATATATATGAGTATCATTTAATGGGCAATTTTAAATTACATGAAATCCAATTTCAAGATTAAAATAAACTCTTTATTTTAATTATAAAATTATTAAGAATATTATATATATATATATATATATATATATATAAGGTAACCTTTTATCTATTGATTACCTTTATAAGTCCAGGAGCATTACCGAATTCTCTTATATCTATATAAATAAAAGGTAACCTTTTTATCTCTTGATTACCTTACTGCAATACCGAATTCCCTTTTCCTTGTAGACTTGCTGGATCATCTTTTCTTTTTCTTTTCTTTTTTATTTTTTAAACTTTCCTGAAGTCACCTTTCAAGATACTCGGCAGGTTCCCCTTTGTTTTAAAAAAAAAATTCGTCACTTTCCCTTTCTCTATTACACACGGATCCGAAGCGACAAATAAAAAGGGAGAAGGATTGATTTTCGGTTTTTTTTATATAAAATAATAATTTTAAACAATTAAAATTATGCCCAATAAATTATTCTAAATACATACCCATATGTATATGAAATCAAAACAATTAATAATTGCATAAAGGTTTGGCTCTGATGCCACTGTTGGGTTTGTACGAAATCGTGACGCAATCAAATTGCAAAAATTAGCGGAAGCATGGTATATCAGAGTTTAAAAAATTTCTACAAAACCATTACCCGGATCATCCTTTATGCAAATTATTAATTTAAAACGATAAATAAGAAGTTATGGAATCATACCCTTGTAGAACGAAGCTTCCACAGGTACTAGTTCAACTCCTTGTTCTTCGTGATCTCCTTGAATTTTGGGTTAGATTCTTTCTTTTGATCAACGTTAGCCACCCAAGTGTTTGGTCTCTAGAGGTGATACACCAAGGAAGAGAAATTATCAAGAAGGAGGGTGTTTGGCTTAGTGTTCTATCCTCTATAGAAAAGGAGTACTCTCCAACAATTGGAATTGCATCATCTAATATCTATTATAAGACTTCTCTTATATAGACATTGGTCAACCCTTCTAATCCTATTAGACATGGGATTTCTTTTAATTAATTAAACTCCTTTAATTAATTTAGGCTTCCCACCACATGGGAATAATTAATTAAATTCATTTAATTAATTTGTCTCCTAATCTTATTAGGAATAAATTAGAGTACTAAATATTAAATTAATTACTAAACTCCTTTAGAAATTAAAATAATAATAATTGTAATAATATTAATAAGACTCCTCTTATTAATTTATATTTAATATTTCCAAAATATTAAATAATAAACATTAAGCTATTTAATTTATTCTATCACCATAGATTAAATTAATTATACTTTATGCATTATTATGATTATGTCATTACCTTCTTAAATAATTATTCTTCCTTTTATGGTGTGACCCTTTAGGTTCTCCATATTAAACCGGTTGTGAATAAATCAATTAAAATAATTTTAATCTTATTTAAATAAATAAATTAAACTAATAATTTATTTAAATAAATAATATTTATTCTACAATAGGGATAAGCCTCCCTAGCGATCAACGACTTTCCAGATAATATAGATTTCAACATTAATCAAAAAGAACCTGTGAGTAAATAGTTACCGTACAATTCAATCCTTCCACCATACAATGTCCCAATTAAATATAAGACATGGATTTACTGTCAAGTCTTATTTTATTTAATTATATGTATTTCGATTAGAAAATGCACAACTCCAAATAATGCAAATTAGAAACTCCTTTCTAATTTCATTTCACCTTGGCCAAGGATTCCTGGGTTGTCATTCAACGAATCACATAGGACATATCTCCTCTTTTACTAGAGGTGGTAGATTCTTTATTGATCATTCATTATCTCCATATGTAACTCATTATACCCAAGCATACCCTATATATGCCTTAAAAGGTCTTAAGGAATAAGTCAAAGTATAATTTGTTACATACAAGATACTATGATGATCTCAAGTCCAAGGATTACTTGTACTACTATCACATTAGGAATTCCTATTGACAGGCGAGTAAATCTCCATTAGGTATTCCATAGCGAATCACGTTCAGTGAACTTATTCTCCAATAAGCACCTACATACTTGCTTTAGTGTCTCCATACAAATGATCATGAGATCAATCATCCTCATCCAATGAGCAAGCAACATATGTACCAATCTATCCGGATTTACTAATCCCCTTTTTAGTAATCCCACGATTGGGAACTATTTTAATTTTAAAACTTTCTAAGAATTTAGATCTCATTAGCATGATCATCATCATGATTCTAAAAGCATTGCTTAAAACTATGGGTTATTTACATATTATAAAAACAGCAACATGTAGATAATTAAATGCCTTTAATAAATGAATATTTTATTAATAAATAAATAAGATTGTTTACAAAGTACGTGCTTTATCATCATACATGATTGGCTTGTATGCACACTACTATCAGTATCTAGCAGAGAAGAAGCTTGGAGAAGCTTCGACTTCCAATCAAGGTTTGTTTATGATTGAAATTAATTTTTCTGAAAGTCATATTTCTACTTGGGTATTGGATACCGACTGTGGTTCTCACATATGTAATACTGTGCAGGGACTGGTCAGAAGTAGAAAGCTGAACAATGATGAGGTGATCCTACGAGTAGGGAATGGAGCAAAGGTTGCTGCATTAGCTGTAGGAACTTATTATTTAGCAATGCCTTCGGGCAAGTCCATTTATCTTAATAATTGTTATTATGTTCCGAATATTATTAAAAACATTATTTCAATTTCTGTATTGGATATGGAAGGATTTAACGTTGTTATAAAGAACAATAGTTGTTCTATTTATAAAGACGATGTTTTATATGGTATTGGAAATTTGCGAAATGGACTTTATACACTTGACTTACAAGAAAATATATTTCAAATTGAACAAACTAAGAAAAGGAAAAGAGATGATATTAATTATACCTACATGTGGCACTGTAGACTCGGTCATATCAATGAAACAAGATTATCCAAGTTGCATAAAGATGGGCTCCTCGAGCTATCCGATTATGAATCATATCCAACTTGTGAATCTTGTCTCATGGGTAAAATGACTAAATCTCCTTTTAGTGGAAGAGGAGAAAGAATTACAGAGTTGTTGACATTGATTCACACAGACGTTTGTGGGCCTATGACAACAAGTGCACGGGGTGGGTATTCTTATTTTATTACTTTCACTGATGATCACTCAAGATTTGGATATGTGTATTTAATGAAATACAAGTCAGAATCATTTGAAAAGTTCAAAGAGTTCAGAAGTGAAGTAGAGAAACAAACGGGCAAGAGTATAAAGATACTTCGATCAGATCGAGGCGGAGAATACTTAAGCGATGAGTTTCTCAATTGTCTCAAAGAAAATGGTATAATCTCACAATGGACTCCTCCAGGTACACCACAGTTAAATGGAGTATCTGAAAGGAGAAATCGAACACTGTTAGACATGGTTCGATCCATGATGAGTTTTACCGACCTTCCAATTTCCTTCTGGGGATATGCCCTAGAAACGGCTGCATACCTACTTAACAAGGTACCTACCAAATCCGCCCCAAAGACTCCATATGAGATGTGGAAGGGGAGGAAACCAAATCTTAAGCATGTTAAGACTTGGGGTTGTCCAGCTTATGTCAAAAAGTTTGAACATGATAAGCTACAGACTAAATCCTGAAAAGTGTAGATTTGTGGGATACCCTAAAGAAACTGTAGGGTATTATTTCTATCATCTAACTGATCAAAAGGTGTTTGTTGCGAAACATGCTGCCTTCTTGGAAAAGGAGTTTATCCATGAAGGGGTCAGTGGGAGTATGATATATCTTGAAGAAGTTCAAGAACCACAAATTACCACGGATCAAAGTCAGGTACCTGACCAAGTAGAAGAACCTACTATACCACACCCTGTTCGTAAATCTGGGAAAGTACCGAAGATACCTGAGAGGTATGGATTCGTTATAGAGGATGACGATGAGGTACACATCATGAATGATGATGATCCATTGAATTACGAACAGGCCATGAGTAATAAAGACTCAGGGAAATGGCTTGAAGCCATGAAATCCGAAATGGACTCCATGTATGAAAACAAAGTATGGACTTTGGTTTCACCACCTGAAGGCATTAAGCCTATTGGGTGTAAATGGGTCTTTAAAAGAAAGACTGGAGCGGACGGCAAGGTGGAGACCTATAAGGCCCGACTGGTTGCAAAAGGTTTCAAACAAAGACAAGGAGTTGATTATGATGAAACCTTTTCACCAGTAGCTATGCTCAAGTCCATTAGGATTTTGCTTGCAATTGCAGCTTATAACGACTATGAGATCTGGCAGATGGACGTGAAAACGGCCTTCCTCAATGGAAAACTTGAGGAGGATGCGTATATGACACAGCCAGAGGGATTTGTTTCAAAGGTTGGAATAAATCAAGTCTGTAAGCTGCAACGATCCATTTATGGATTGAAGCAAGCTTCTCGTAGATGGAACATTCGTTTTGATGAGACAATCAAAGAGTTTGATTTTATCAAAAATGACGATGAACCATGTGTGTACAAGAAGGTTAGTGGGAGCGTAATTTCATTCCTTGTATTATATGTTGATGATATATTACTGATAGGGAATGACATTCCTATGCTACAATCAATTAAAATCTGGTTATCTAAACACTTCTCCATGAAGGACTTGGGAGAAGCATCCTATATTTTGGGGATAAAGATCTATAGAGATAGATCTAAAAGGATGCTTGGTTTATCCCAAGGAACGTACATTGATACGATGCTAAAGAGGTTTAGCATGGAAGATTCCAAAAGAGGTCTCATGCCGATGAGCCATGGAATACATCTCTCCAAGAAACAGTCCCCAAAGACACCTGAGGAGAGAGACCGTATGAGTAAGATCCCTTATGCTTCTGCAATAGGATCTATCATGTACGGTATGATATGTACTAGACCGGATGTTGCTCATGCACTTAGTGTAACGAGCAGATACCAGTCGAATCCTGGAGAAGAGCACTGGAAGGCAGTGAAAAATATCCTAAAGTACTTGAGAAGGACTAAAGATATTTTTCTTGTCTACGGTGGGTCTGAATTAAAACTCGAGGGCTTCACAGACTCAAGTTTTCAAACGGACCAAGATGACAGTAAATCTATTTCGGGGTATGTTTTTACCTTGAACGGAGGCGCAGTGAGTTGGAAGAGTTCCAAGCAGCAAACAGTTGCTGATTCAGTGACAGAGGCAGAGTATATAGCTGCAAGTGAAGCTGCAAAGGAAGCTGTTTGGATGAAGAAGTTCATAACTGAACTTGGTGTGGTTCCTAGCATTGGAGAAGCAGTTCTCGTTTACTGTGACAACACAGGAGCAGTTGCACAGGCTAAGGAACCCAGGTCTCATCAGAAATCTAAACACGTGTTGCGGCGATTTCACTTGATCAGGGAGATCATTGAAAGAGGAGACGTCACCTTGGAGCGTGTAGACTCTCAGGATAACATTGCAGATCCATTTACTAAAGCTTTAACACAACAGCAGTTTGATCGTCACTTAGAGAAGATGGGTATGAGATACCATGGCGATTGGCTTTAGTGCAAGTGGGAGATTGATAGTAGTGTGCATACAAGCCAATCATGTATGATGATAAAGCACGTACTTTGTAAACAATCTTATTTATTTATTAATAAAATATTCATTTATTAAAGGCATTTAATTATCTACATGTTGCTGTTTTTATAATATGTAAATAACCCATAGTTTTAAGCAATGCTTTTAGAATCATGATGATGATCATGCTAATGAGATCTAAATTCTTAGAAAGTTTTAAAACTAAAATAGTTCCCAATCGTGGGATTACTAAAAAGGGGATTAGTAAATCCGGATAGATTGGTACATATGTTGCTTGCTCATTGGATGAGGATGATTGATCTCATGATCATTTGTGTGGAGACACTAAAGCAAGTATGTAGGTGCTTATTGGAGAATAAGTTCACTGAACGTGATTCGCTATAGAATACCTAATGGAGATTTACTCGCCTGTCAATAGGAATTCCTAATGTGATAGTAGTACAAGTAATCCTTGGACTTGAGATCATCATAGTATCTTGTATGTAACAAATTATACTTTGACTTATTCCTTAAGACCTTTTAAGGCATATATAGGGTATGCTTGGGTATAATGAGTTACATATGGAGATAATGAATGATCAATAAAGAATCTACCACCTCTAGTAAAAGAGGAGATATGTCCTATGTGATTCGTTAAATGACAACCCAGGAATCCTTGGCCAAGGTGAAATGAAATTAGAAAGGAGTTTCTAATTTGCATTATTTGGAGTTGTGCATTTTCTAATCGAAATACATATAATTAAATAAAATAAGACTTGACAGTAAATCCATGTCTTATATTTAATTGGGACATTGTATGGTGGAAGGATTGAATTGTACGGTAACTATATACTCACAGGTTCTTTTTGATTAATGTTGAAATCTATATTATCTGGAAAGTCGTTGATCGCTAGGGAGGCTTATCCCTATTGTAGAATAAATATTATTTATTTAAATAAATTATTAGTTTAATTTATTTATTTAAATAAGATTAAAATTATTTTAATTGATTTATTCACAACCGGTTTAATATGGAGAACCTAAAGGGTCACACCATAAAAGGAAGAATAATTATTTAAGAAGGTAATGGCATAATCGTAATAATGCATTAAGTATAATTAATTTAATCTATGGTGATAGAATAAATTAAATAGCTTAATGTTTATTATTTAATATTTTGGAAATATTAAATATAAATTAATAAGAGGAGTCTTATTAATATTATTACAATTATTATTATTTTAATTTCTAAAGGAGTTTAGTAATTAATTTAATATTTAGTACTCTCATTTATTCCTAATAAGATTAGGAGACAAATTAATTAAATGAATTTAATTAATTATTCCCATGTGGTGGGAAGCCTAAATTAATTAAAGGAGTTTAATTAATTAAAAGAAATCCCATGTCTAATAGGATTAGAAGGGTTGACCAATGTCTATATAAGAGAAGTCTTATAATAGATATTAGATGATGCAATTCCAATTGTTGGAGAGTACTCCTTTTCTATAGAGGATAGAACACTAAGCCAAACACCCTCCTTCTTGATAATTTCTCTTCCTTGGTGGATCACCTCTAGAGGCCAAACACTTGGGTGGCTAACGTTGATCAAAAGAAAGAATCTAACCCGGAAATTCAAGGAGATCACGAAGAACAAGGAGTTGAACTAGTACCTGTGGAAGCTTCGTTCTACAAGGGTATGATTCCATAACTTCTTATTTATCGTTTTAAATTAATAATTTGCATAAAGGATGATCCGGGTAATGGTTTTGTAGAAATTTTTTAAACTCTGATATACCATGCTTCCGCTAATTTTTGCAATTTGATTGCGTCACGATTTCGTACAAACCCAACAGATACTTCTTGCAGTTCCTTTTCCAATGTCCCGGCTTGTTGCAATGAAAGCACATTCCTTTAGCTGGTTCAGGTTTCTTTTGTTCCTTTTCTTTCCCCTTTCCCTTAGCCTTCTTAGATTTCTTCTTTTGGGAAGATACCTTGGGCCTCTTCCTTTTATTGGAAGAATCCACCATCAAGATATGGTTCTTCTTGGATGGGAAGTGACCTTCTGCAATTTTCAGCATGTTAAGCAGCTCGGGCAAGCTGACATCTAGCTTATTCATGTGAAAATTAACCACAAACTGCGAGAAGGTCTCAGGGAGTGACTGCAAGACCAAGTCTTGACTCAGCTCCCCATCCATGACGAACCCCAGCTATCCAAGGCGTTCAATCAAATTGATCACCTTTAGGACATGAGTCTCGACGGCAGTACCCTCGGTCATCCGAGATCGGAAGAGCTCCTTAGATATCTCATATCTAGCAGTCCTACTCTGTTCACCATACAACTCCTTGAGGTGAAGCAGCATAGCAGGAGCATCCATATTTACGTGCTGACGCTGAAGCTCGTTATTCATGGATGCGAGCATGATGCATTGAGCCACAGATGCATCATCTTGCCACTTATTGAAAGTGGCAATCTCTTCCTCAGAGGCTGTTTCTGAAACAGATTCAGGGACAGTTGAATTTAGGACATAAGAAATCTTTTCAGGAGTGAGAACAATTCTCTGATTTCTTAGCCAGTCCTCATAATTTGGCCCGGTAAGCTTGTTTGCATCAAGTATGCTTCGTAGTGAGATTAGTGATTTAGACATTTATAAAATTCTGCATGTGAAAGAAAACAACATTTTAGTAAACATTCATTTTATTAACTTTGCATACCAAAATAAATTTAGGTCTTTATTTTAAATTGGTATCTCCCACTATTTTCATCAAACTATATTACCCTCACTTATATAGTTCGGCAACATCTAATTAAAGATTTGCTAGTGAGAATAAGGATCCCATTTCAAATGTATATATCCTTGTGGATAGCACAACAAGCGATATACAAATAAATAGGTAGACAACTTTTGTCAATTACATCACCATGTAATTCATTTTATTTTGCCTCTTAAATCATAATGGTCAAGTGTGTGCACATCCGAACTAAAATAATTTAAGTTAAGTCCAGCCTAGCACTTCCATAAATTCAAAAAAGAAAAATGTTCGTCCTTGTGGATAGCACAACAAGACTAGATCGTTCAATTTTCTTGATAAGCATCAAATGTGATTAATTAACATCTTAAATACTCAATACTCGCCTTGTGGATAGCACAACAAACTCATATTAAATATTTAATACTCTATTAATTAATCATGTTAGAAGGTGACGTTCGATATTCCAAATATCATTTGAACGCTTCAGACTTAATATTATTTCTTTGAGGGGTTTGTTATTATTTGTCTCATCTTGTTTAGCGCGCATGGACATATTTATATAAAATACGCGTCATTTTATTAAACATGCGAAGCATGTTTGCATAAAATATAATATATATAATATTTAGCATGCAATATAGAATACTATATTCTACCCGGATTGATTATGGACTTTTATTCTAGTTTGGTTCACTAGAGCCACCAAGTGAACCAAAAGGTCAAACCTAGGAGTGCAAGAATTTAAATTTAAACGTAACTATTACATTTAAACCCGGGCTCCATACAAACGGGTCTTCACGCGCTCCTTGCTCCTTGGTCTCTAATTTCTTCAAAATAATTCTAATTATTTATATTACATTAAACTATTTAATTTAAATAGAAACCTTGATCAACAGTCAATGGGAAGTACATAGGAGGGAGATAGAATTTTACATCAAGAAAAAAATTAGAGAAGACGAGGTACGCAGACCCCATTTAATAAAACTCATTCATTCAAGCATTCAACTAAAATAAAATCCAATCACATTGGTCAAATAGTCCATAATCAATCCCTATTTATTATCATACATATCACCATACGCATCAATAAATTAATATTCATCTCATGAATTAAAATATTCCATATATATATGAGTATCATTTAATGGGCAATTTTAAATTGCATGAAATCCAATTTCAAGATTAAAATAAACTCTTTATTTTAATTATAAAATTATTTAGAATATAATATATGTATATATATATATATATATGTGTGTGTGTGTGTGTGTGTGTGTGTGTGATCCCACATTTTTAAAAGGAATCCTGATTACCTTTATTAAATATATATATATATATATATTTGAATCCAGGCTCTATCAAAAAGTGATTCAAAAAGTTGCTATATATACCGAATTGATAATCCTGTATTGGACAAAATGTGATTCCATGAATCATTTAGCTATTATATATAATATATATATATATAGGAGGTAACCCAGTAGATTTCAAAAGGGATTTCATATATATAGGCCACTCAGATTCTAATAAAGGTAATCAATTCGGCATTTTGGCTCCCTTTTAATAACCCGAATTCAGCGAACAAAAAAAAATTTATTTCGTTCGTTTTTTTTTTCTTTTCTTTTCTTTTCTATAAAAATAATTTATACAATTAATTATGGCCAATAAATTATTCTAAATACATATCCATACATATATGGAATCAAAACAATTAATAATTGCATAAAGGTTTGGCTCTGATGCCACTGTTGGGTTTGTACGAAATCGTGACGCAATCAAATTGCAAAAAATTAGCAGAAGCATGGTATATCAGAGTTTAAAAAATTTCTACAAAACCATTACCCGGATCATCCTTTATGCAAATTATTAATTTAAAACGATAAATAAGAAGTTACAAAATCATACCCTTGTAGAACGAAGCTTCCACATGTACGAGTTCAACTCCTTGTTCTTCGAGATCTCCTTGAATTTCCGGGTTAGATTCCTTCCTTTGATCAACGTTAGCCACCCAAGTGTTTGGCCTCTAGAGGTGATCCACCAAAGAAGATGAATTATCAAGAAGGAGGGTGGTTGACTTAGTTTTCTATCCTCTATAGAAAAGGAGTACTCTCTAACAATTGGAATTGCATCAACTGATATCTATTGTAAGACTCCTCTTATATAGATATTGGTCAACCCTTCTAATCCTATTAGACATGTGATTTCTTTTAATTAATTAAACTCCTTTAATTAATTTAGGCTTCCCACCACATGGGAATGATTAATTAAATTCATTTAATTAATTTGTCTCCTAATCTTATTAGGAATAAATGAGAGTACTAATATTAAATTAATTACTAAACTCCTTTAGAAATTAAAATAATAATAATTATAATAATATTAATAAGACTCCTCTTATTAATTTATATTTAATATTTTCAAAATATTAAATAATAAACATTAAGCTATTTAATTTATTCTATCACCATAGATTAAATTAATTACACTTAATGCATTATTACGATTATGCCATTACCTTCTTAAATAATTATTCTTCCTTTTATGGTGTGACCCTTTAGGTTCTCCATATTAAACCGGTTGTGAATAAATCAATTAAAACAATTTTAATCTTATTTAAATAAATAAATTAAACTAATAATCTATTTAAATAAATAATATTTATTCTACAATAGGGATAAGCCTCCCTAGCGATCAACGACTTTCCAGATAATATAGATTTCAACATTAATCAAAAAGAACCTGTGAGTAAATAGTTACCATACAATTCAATCCTTCCACCATACAATGTCCCAATTAAATATAAGACATGGATTTACTGTCAAGTCTTATTTTATTTAATTATATGTATTTCGATTAGAAAATGCACAACTCCAAATAATGCAAATTAGAAACTCCTTTCTAATTTCATTTCACCTTGGCCAAGGATTCCTGGGTTGTCATTTAACGAATCACATAGGATATATCTCCTCTTTTACTAGAGGTGGTAGATTCTTTATTGATCATTCATTATCTCCATATGTAACTCATTATACCCAAGCATACCCTATATATGCCTTAAAAGGTCTTAAGGAATAAGTCAAAGTATAATTTGTTACATACAAGATACTATGATGATCTCATGTCCAAGGATTACTTGTACTACTATCACATTAGGAATTCCTATTGACAGGCGAGTAAATCTCCATAAGGTATTCCATAGCGAATCACGTTCAGTGAACTTATTCTCCAATAAGTACCTACATACTTGCTTTAGTGTCTCCACACAAATGATCATGAGATCAATCATCCTCATCCAATGAGCAAGCAACATATGTACCAATCTATCCAGATTTACTAATCCCCTTTTTAGTAATCCCACGATTGGGAACTATTTTAGTTTTAAAACTTTCTAAGAATTTAGATCTCATTAGCATGATCATCATCATGATTCTAAAAGCATTGCTTAAAACTATGGGTTATTTACATATTATAAAAACAGCAACATGTAGATAATTAAATGTCTTTAATAAATGAATATTTTATTAATAAATAAATAAGATTGTTTACAAAGTACGTGCTTTATCATCATACATGATTGGCTTGTATGCACACTACTATCACTCTAAACTTATACAAACTCATATATTGTGCAAGTATCTTATCTTTGTGTTTACTTTACTCAAAGAATGGTGTAAGCAAATATCCTAACCTATGCATTTACTTTATGCAAGGGATCTATTATGGTGAAATTCCCCGAATTTCACTCTTTGATGTTGTAAGTGTCTAAGCCTATGCATTTATTTTATGCAAGGAATCTATTATCGTGCAAGTTCCCCGAACTTTACATTTTGAGTATTGTGCAAGTTCCCCAAACTTCACATGTTGAGTATTGTGCAAGTTCCCCGAACTTACACAAATTCATATATTGTGCAAATTCTAAACTTCACTTTGTGCAAGTTCTCTATCCTTCTCATATTGTATTGAGTAGGTTATTGTTGAATTGAAAGTTGTTTACTTAATTGCTTGAACCTTATTTCCAAGCATGTTATTTAGTGGTTTAATTACTTATCAATTATTCTACATTGATATTATTGATGTCTGCACCTAGTGCATTTGAGCTCGTATAGTCTTGGACTTGTACATTATTTAAGGTTCTAAATTTCTTGAACTATATTAGTAAGAGTCTGAACCTTTGCTCGGTCAGACTAGTGTATGAAGTTTTCTTTGAAGCTATCCAAACCAAATGATGGTAAGGATTCTTAGACGGAACAGAACACCCCTCATATGTAGGAGTGTGCCCAGGTATCTAATATATATGATACGAGTAAGCAGATATAAGTGTTATGCATATTCACGTTGTGCCTGAGGCTGATCTCCTCAAGGTACTTAGTTTCTGTAGCCAGAAGCCAGTAATCCCAAAAGGGTCAATTAGCTATTGAACCCATTAGAAAGTTATAGTTCAAAGTCTACTCGACTATCAGTCATTCTAAAGGCAATTATTATCTTTGCTTTTAATAGTCATATTATTGAATCTTTCAGATATTCATAGTGTTGAATCATGCAGGTTGTTGAACCTTACAGATATTCATATCGTTGAATCATACAGATATTCATAGTATTGAATCATTCAGATTGTTGAATCATTCTAACATTCATATTGTTGAATCTTTAATATATTCATTTTGTTGAAATCATTGTCAGATATTTTTCCATTCATTATGATATATCATTTATTGTTGTATTTAAACTTGCTGAGCAAACTTGTTGCTCATTCTTGCTATATCATGACTTATATTGCAGTTAAGCCCGAGCCCTCAAGGAAGGACAAGGGTAATGGAAAGATATAGGATGGTTTGCAAGGAAAAGACTTTATCTTTATGATTTGTTTAATTACTGTTAATGTAATATGAACCCTAATATATATTCTAGGGTATATTTGTATTGATGTATTAAGGTTATCGAATCTTGGGACTAGTAACAGCTTTTGAATGAACGACGTACGTTTATTATATTCCGCATTTTAGTTATCGTATGTTACTTAAAGGTGGATGTTAGTATTGTTTCGTGGCAACCGGACCGGGGTCAGAGGACCCGGATTCGGGGGTGTCACATCAACCGCCTGAGCTTTTATTTAACTGGTTTGAATCCATCTTTGGTGGACATTCGATGGATGATAATATCAGTAGACAGGCCAATCATGTCTTCATGTGACCATGCAAACACATCCTGGAACTGTGTTAAGATTTCAATCAGGTAAGCTTTTTGATCTTGCGTGAGGTCTATGCTTATCTGGATTTCTTTGAGGTTTTCTGAAGTTCCTATATTGACAAGGGTGGTTTGGTCGAGGTTTGGTTTGGGTTTGTCTTCGACCCATTCTTTGATCTCCTCGGGCACCTCATAGACATCTTGAACAATTTTCATCAAGTCGAAGTTTAGTTCTACATCAAAGTTGTAGTCACTGTGGCAGGTTGGCATATCATCAGCAGAGACAAACATATCTAAT
This sequence comes from Panax stipuleanatus, assembly GCA_020205555.1. Lineage (NCBI taxonomy): Eukaryota > Viridiplantae > Streptophyta > Magnoliopsida > Apiales > Araliaceae > Panax > Panax stipuleanatus. The sequence continues at coordinate 25,432,335 of CM035122.1, forward strand.
TCTGGAGTCCTAAAAACAAAATACTTTCACTTTAATATGCGATTGTTTAAACATACAAAGCATTTGGAAAAGCATGATAAATGTTACTACTATAGCGGTGCAATAAAACAAGCCATAAATGAAACCATGTTATAGGGCATATAGATTCTCTGCTCTTTTACCCTTTTTGAATGAGGCAAGGGACACTGCTCCAGTTATCCATGGTCAGATCCTCATGAACAGGAAGGATCAAGGAATTGTGCTTGTCTGCCTCGTCTCAAATAATGACTGAGATATCCTTCAAAATAGGGCCGGGGTTTATCTTTAAGCTGCCCCCTTTTCCTTTCTTAATGCTAGGAATTCGGATTTGATCCTCCTCATCACTGTCTTGGATATCATCGTTCATTCCCTCGTAGTGTATGAGAATAATCATTTTAGCAAATGGGCTTCGTCATGCGCACATGAACTTTTCTTTTCCCTTTTTGCTCTCCCTTTCAGGCTTTGGGGTTTCTCTCTCTCCTACCGGTATAATTGGAGGAAACAACATGATTAACACAACAGCAGGGATCTTCCTCATTGGCTTTACAAATCCAGCATCAGTGAGGTCTGGCAGTAGTATGGTGGAAGCATAAGCCTTAGGATGCTTACGTGGGTTCTGGTGGTTTGACCCGGATGTGTAACCCAATCCAGCTTTCCCTGACTGACTCGAGATTTGCATCGGGCTCTTAATACCTTGTTAATTCTTTCCTAGCCCTTCTCCAGGGCAGAAACCCAAAGGTACCATCTCCTGGCCGACTGTCATTACTTCGAGGGATACTTTTGGCTTAAAGGCTTGTGCCCCAACTGGTAGGTACTGAGTATCGCTTACCTCCAACGCTTGAAAACTAGCAGGTTCAATCCCTGCATCCAGACTAATCACTGATATGTCTTCCTGTATGCAAACAGGGTATTCTGGTTCGGTATTCACTGTGATTAGGTTGCCATTGATAATGTATTTGAGTTGCTGATGGAGGGTGGATGACACTGCTTCTGCCATTTGGATCCATGGCTTGCCCAGCAACTAATTATATCCGGTGGTGATGTTGAGCACCTGGAAATATACAAAGAAAGTGTGCGGACTAATCTTCGGAGGAAGCTCAATTTCTCCCATAGCCTCTGGGCGAGATCGATCGAAATCCCGAATGACCACATGACTGCTTCTGATCTGGTTTAGGTTGATCTTCATTCTCTCCAAGGTGTCGTAGGGATAGATTTTTAGGAAAGATCGTCCATCTATCAGCACCCCTCCAATCACATACCCAGATAACATTACTGTTATATGCAGGGATTTGGGATGACCCGTCCCCTCTACAGGTATATCATCGTCAGTGAAAGATATCACATTACTGTTGAAGATGTGTTCTATCACCTGACGAAATTTCTCGACATCCATTGTTTTTGGTCAATGGGCTTCTTCTAGTACTTTCACCAAATTGTTGAGATGATCCACCGAGGATAAGACCAAATCTAAAATGGGCATTTTCTTGGGTGCATTCTTCATACTTTGCACCACCTTGATTTCATTGTGTCCCATTTTATTGAGGAACTCTTCGATTTTCTCTTTAGACACCTGTTGGGTTTGTACGTAACGCAATCATGCAATTAAATCACATAAATAGGGCGGAAGCGCAAAACATAGGTTTTCAAAAATTTATACAAACCCATAACCATGATCATGCTTTGTGCTAGTTATCAATAATAGAAAAGAGGATGGAATTATACCTTTGAAGATCCAAGCTTCCTCAGGTACAAGTTCTACTCCTTTGATTCCTTTGATTCCTCTGTAGTGGCTCATTCCCTTGATCAATGTCAGCCACCCAAATGTTTGGCCTCTAACGGTGATCCACCAAGGAAGATGAAGAACTCATGAAGATGGGTCATTCGCTTAACCCTTGTTTCTATCTCTATAGAATATGTGTACTCCCAACCCTTGGAAAAATTCACAGTACCTTATTCTGATATAAGACTCTCTTATATAGATATTAGGTTAACCCTCCTAATCCAATTAGAATAGGATTTTATTAATTAATTAATTAAACACTTTTAATTAATTTATATCCTAATCTTATTTCCTAAACTCCTTTAGAATTAAAATAATAATAATAATAATAATAATATTAATAAGACTCCTTTTATTAATTTATATTTAATATTTCTAAAATATTAAATAATAAACATTAAGCTATTTAATTTATTCTATCACCATAGATTAAATTAATTATACTTAATGCATTATTACTATCATGCCATTTTCTTCTTAAATAATTCTTCTTCCTTTTATGGTGTGACCCTTTAGGTTCTCCATATTAAACCAGTTGTGAATAAAATTAATTGGAACAATTCTAATCTTATTTAAATAAATAAATTAAACTAATAATCTATTTAAATAAATAATATTTATTCTACAATAGGGATAAACCTCCCTAGCGATCAATGACTTTTCAGATAATATAAATTTCAACACTAATTATAAAAGAACCTGTGAGTTAATAGTTATCGTATAATTCAATCCTTCCACCATACAATGTCCCAATTAAATATAAGACATGGATTTACTGTCAAGTCTTAATTTATTTAATCATATGTATTTCAATTAGAAAACGCACAACTCCAAATAATGCAAATTAGAAATCTCTTTCTAATTTCATTCTACCTTGGCCAAGGATTCCTGGGTTGTCATTTAACGAATCACATAGGACATATCTCCTCTTTTACTAGAGGTGGTAGATTCTTTATTGATCATACATTATCTCCATATGCAACTCGTTATACGCCAGCATACCCTATATATGCCTTAAAAGGCCATAAGGAATAAGTCAAAGTATAATTTATTACACACAAGATACTATGATGATCTCAAGTCCAAGGATCACTTGGACTACTATCACATTAGGAATTCCTATTGACAGGCGAGTAAAACTCCATTAGGTATTCCATAGTGAGTCACGTTCATTGAACTTATTCTCCAATAAGCACCTACATACTTGCTTTAGTGTCTCCACACAAATGACCATGAGATCAGTCATCCTCATCCAATGAGCAAGCAACATATGTACCAATCTATCCGGATTTACTAGTCTCCATTTTAGTAATCCCACAATTGGGAACTATTTTAGTTTTTAAGCTTTCTAAGAATTTAGATCTCATTAGCATGATCTCATCATGATGCTAAAATCATTGCTTAAAAGTATGTGTTACTTACATATTATTAAAAACAGCACCATGTAGATAATGAAATGCCTTAAATGAATATTTTATTAATAAATAAATAAGATTGTTTACAAAGTATATGCTTTATCATCGTACATGATTGACTTCTATGCACACTACTATCAACACCTTCTCTTTGGCCTTGATAACTGATTTGAACACCAGCTGAGGCAGGGACAATGGATTCTCCTTGGATATGCTAGCAATATGGTTTAAAGTTGACCCTTCATCATTCCCATAATTCCAGGGAACTCTTTTCAGACTGGTCATTGGATACTGAGGTCTGAAAGGCAAGATTAAAGGCTCGGGTGCGGCCACCTTCACAGAATTCTGTGCTTCTTGGAGCCCTTTCCCAGGCAGTACTAAGGGTGCTCCGGCTAGCTCCTTTTCATAAGAGATAACAACCACTATTCCTTGATTCCAAGCAATGGGAATAAAGAGTGTTTCTTCATCAGGAAGACCATAATCTTGATTCCCTCTTATTAGTTCACGACTTTAAATCATGTTCTGAATTAAGCGACTAAGTCCCTAGCAATCGTCGGTGTCATGACCGGATGCATTGGAGTGATACTGACAAATTCGGTCTGACTTAAATTTCCTGAATTGAGAATTCACCGGGGGTAATAAATCTGCAACCATTCCCTCATTGATTAACATTTGGAGGATCTCTTTTATAGGTTGATTCAAATTAGTGAAATTTCTTTAAAAGGCGAATTCCCGACTAGCCTGGAACTTCTCCTCCTTGGCCATCTTGTCGGCCCAGGGTTCATGCTCATGAAACCGGTAGTGATCCCTCGTAGCAATGGGGCCGATCTCCTGTGTAGGAGGACATGCTTCAGACTGCTTAGATTGGTTTATCGGCTGTCTGGTTACCTGATGCTTATATACGACCAGCTCTGCTAACTGTCCAATCTGTTCTTTGATAGACTTAATCTCCTGTTCTATCAGGAATTGCCTTTCTGATAACTCCCAACTGTCTGGGTTATTGTTGCTGGATTGAGTTATTTCTCCGACGTATCGGAGGTATTTGGATCCTTCTCCATTTTCCGTGCTAATCATGTTGACACATTCCTCTTTGTACTTTGGGAGGGGATTATCCTGCATGTGCGGTTGCTCTGGTTTTATCACCACGATCTTACCATTGTCTATCAAGTCCAGGATTTTGTGCTTTAGAGACCAGCAGTCTTGTGTATCATGGCCCGGAGATCTGGAATGGTATGAGAACTTCTTACTCGGGTCAAATTTTCGTCCACCGGTGTTGGTTGGTGGAAGGAGTTGCACAATCTTTTTCTGTGCCGTCAACAGTTTTAGCACATTTTTGAGTGAATCCCCTAGGGGGTAAATGTTCTTCGACGCCTGGCCTCCAAATTTTTCTGGAATGGCTGGTTTGAAGGTTGTGCTGAAGCTTGAAAAGGGGAATAGTTACTCCTTTGAATGGGCATGCTGCTTGAACTCACTGCCTTCCAGTGCTCTTCTTCTGGATTCGACTGGTATCTGCTCATTACAATAAGTGCGTGAGCAACATCCGGTCTAGTACATATCATACCGTACATAATTGATCCTATTGCAGAAGCTTAATGGATCTTACTAATACGGTCTCTCTCCTCAGGTGTCCTTGGGGCCTATTTTTTGGAGAGATGTATTCCATGGCTCATCGACATGAGACCTCTTTTGGAATCTTCCATGCTAAACCTCTTTAGCATCATATCAATGTACGTTCCTTGGGAGAAGCCGAGCATCCTTTTAGATCTATCTCTATAGATATTTATCCCCAAAATATAGGATGCTTCACCCAAGTCCTTCATGGAGAATGATAAGTGGTTTTATGACCACTTATTCGAATAGTAACCAGCTTGTTTCGTTGCTTAAACTCAAGTAATCCTGTGCTTTTAATATGCCTTTCCTATGTTTTGAAGTTTTCATGTTTAGGGACTCTTCGAGTGCAAATTGAGCTTAAAAGGGCCAAAGATGGCCTAAATGGGGCAAAGCACTGAAATGGGCTTAAAGCATAAAGATAGCATGGGTGAGAAAGCAATGAAGGTGATGCCACGAGTCTAGAGGCCAAAAGGAGCAAGAATGGCCTTTGAAGCAAAAATGGGAAGGAAGTGCAATCCGGACATCGTTTGGGTGGTTCACGTTCATTTCATGTTCTTGGATTAGAACTTAGTTCATATTGTAGATCATCTTATAAGCTTTCCGGAACATCTTGAATCATCCAAATCGAAGTTCGAAGGCGAGAGTTACGCCCCGTATACCAACGGACGTCAAACTTCACGATTTTGAGTTTTCATGCACAACTGCCACTTGAAGCTCAATTTCAGCCTTCATACATCCATTATTTCTCAATGCTCAAAGAATGAAAGTTGTAGAGCTCTTCGATAGCTTCAATTTGACAGGTGGCAGGCCTCGTAACTCCTCTCGGATCAAAAGTTATAGCCGTTTTACCAGAGGACTCTGCAGCAGAAAAACCTTGGCCCGGGCGCCCGAATTCTAGTGCAATTTTGGGCGCGGCCGCGCCAGTCCCCGTCCCCAGTTGTGCCAGACTTGTATTTTCAAGTGCACGGGACTTGGCTTGAGATAGGATATAAGGGGGCTCGTTTTTGGCAAGAAAATATAATATATTTGGCCCTAAGCCCTAGTTACTCTCTTTTCTTCCTTTGCAACTTGTTTAGTCTAGATTAGGAGTAGATTAGAGAGTAGATTAGTGTTAGTTTAGTTAGTTAGTTAGATTCTAGGGTTAGATTAGAGAAGAAGATTGAAGCAAGAGATTGACATTGAAGATTCACACTTAGAGAAAGAACAAAAATTTGCAATTTCTATCTCTTCACTCTCCTTGTATTCAATTTGTATTTGGATAATATATAATCTACTTGTGGATAATATATTCGAGTTGTCTATGACTTAAGTCATATTTTGAGGTTTCAATGGAACATAATGAGCAGTTTAATTTGATATTTCTTCCATGATGGTCTTATTTGATTACTATGTGTTTGTCTATTGCGATGTATGCTTTCATTGCTTAATTGAGTCATGACCAATTACTGTGATAACCCACATGGGATTGAAAGACAAAGTGTGGGTTTAGATCTAATCGTAGTAGCGGGCGATTGCATGTTCACATGGCGTTGGACGTATGATTTGTGCTTAGGATAGACACATACCGAAGCGCCGCTCTTAGTCAATAGGGGACTTGACCTTAAACCCTATTTATTTGTAAACACCATAGACATATAGGGGTTTAGATAATGTGGGTGTTCACGTGTTCTATCATCTGTGGATTGCACGTGATATGGATTAGGTGCATCGAAAGATGGCCTTCTCTTACCTTCGTGTTCTCGGCTAACAACTGTAATGATTAATTTGACCTAATTGGAAGTGTGTCGACTTAGACGAATAATTAGGAGAAATTGGAATCTCTTATCTTCATTATCTGATTTTACTCTAGGATTCATTAGTTTAAGTTTACTTCCATGCCTAGATTAAAGTAGTTTTAATTCTTTCTCTTTACCACCCGTTTAAATAAGACTGAAATGATTATGTGCTAGTGCTTTGGCGACCTTTTATCTGTTAATTCCTCGTGGGAACGATATCTTTACTCACTCTTTATTACTTGTTGACAGCGTATACTTGCGCGTTAATTGTGTCATCTAAATCGGACCAACAGAGAAGTTTTTAGATAACCAGATTTTAATTGATTGTAACATACGAATGTCATTCCCTATCAGTAATATATCATCAACATATAATACAAGGAATGATACTGCGCTCCCACTAACCTTCTTGTATACACATGGTTCATCCTCGTTTTTGATAAAATCAAACTCTTTGATTGTCTCATCAAAACGAATGTTCCATCTACGAGAAGCTTGCTTCAACCCATAAATGGATCGTTGTAGCTTACAGACTTGATTTGTTCTAACTTTTGAAATAAATTCCTCTGGCTGTGTCATATACACATCCTCCTCAAGTTTCCCATTGAGGAAGGCCGTTTTCACATCCATCTGGCAGATCTCATAGTCGTTATAAGCTGCAATTGCAAGCAAAATCCGAATGGACTTGAGCATGGCTACTGGTGAGAAGGTTTCATCATAGTCAACTCCTTGTCTTTGTTTGAAACCTTTTGCAACCAGTCGGGCCTTATAGGTCTCTACCTTCTCGTCTGCTCTAGTCTTTCTCTTAAAAACCCATTTACACCCAATAGGCTTGATGCCTTCAGGTGGTGAAACCAAAGTCTATACTTTGTTCTCATACATGGAGTCCATTTCAGATTTCATGGCTTTAAGCCATTTTCCTGAGTTTTATTACTCATAACCTGTTCGTAATTCAATGGATCATCATCATCCACGATGTGTACCTCATCGTCATCCTCTATAACGAATCCATACCTCTCAGGCATCTTTGATACTCTTCCAGATTTACGAATAGGGTGTGGTACAGTAGGTTCTTCTAATTGGTCAGGTACCTGACTTTGATCCGTGATAACTTGTGGTTCTTGAACTTCCTCAAGATATATCTTACTCCCGCTGACCCCTTCATGGATAAACTCTTTCTCCAAGAAGGCAACATGTTTCGCAACAAACACCTTTTGATCAGTTGGATGATAGAAATAATACCCTACGGTTTCTTTAGGGTATCCCACAAATCTACACTTATCGGATTTAGTCTGTAGCTTATCATTTTCAAACTTTTTGACATAAGCTGGACAACCCCAAGTCTTAACATGGTTAAGATTTGGTTTTCTCCCTTTCCACATCTAATATGGAGTCTTTAGGGCGGATTTTGTAGGTACCTTGTTAAGTAGGTATGCAACCATTTCTAGGCATAACCCTAGAAGGAAATTGGAAGGTCGGTAAAACTCGTCATGGATCGAACCATGTCCAACAGTATTTGATTTCTCCTTTCAGATACTCAATTTAACTGTGGTGTACCTGGAGGAGTCCATTGTGAGATTATACCATTTTCTTTGTGACAATTGAGAAACTCACCGCTTAAGTATTCTCCACCTCGATCTGAACGAAGTATATTAATACTCTTGACCGTTTGTTTCTCTACTTCACTTCTGAACTCTTTGAACTTTTCAAATGATTCTGATTTGTATTTCATTAAATACACATATCCAAATCTTGAGTGATCATCAGTGAAAGTAATAAAATAAGAATACCCATCCCGTGCACTTGTTTTCATAGGTCCACAAACGTCTGTGTGAATCAATGCCAACAACTCTGTAACTCTTTCTCCTTTTTCACTAAAAGGAGATTTAGTCATTTAGACAAGATTCACAAGTTGGATATGATTCATAATCGGATAGCTCTAGGAGCCCATCCTTATGTAACTTGGATAATCTTGTTTCATTGATATGACCGAGTTTATAGTGCCACGTGTAGGTATAATTAATATCATCTCTTTTTCTTTTCTTAGTTTGTTCAATTTGAAATATATTTTCTTGCAAGTCAAGTATATAAAGCCCATTTCGCAAATTTCCAATACCATATAAAACATCGTCTTTATAAATAGAACAGTCATTGCTCTTTATAATAACGTCAAAACCTCCCATATCTAATACAGAAATTGAAATAATATTTTTAATAATATTCGGAACATAATAACAGTTATTAAGATAAATGAACTTACCCGAAGGCATTGCTAAACAATAAGTTCCTACAGCTAATGCAGCAACCTTTGCTCCATTCCCCACTCGTAGGATCACTTCTTTATTGTTCAGCTTTCTACTTCTGACCAGTCCCTGCACAGTGTTACATATGTGAGACCCACAGCCGATATCCAATACCCAAGTAGAATTATGACTTGTAAAAAAATAATTTCAATCATAAACAAACCTTGATTGGAAGTCGAAGCTTCTCCAAGCTTCTTCTCTGCTAGAAACTTCTTGCAGTTCCTCTTCCAATGTCTCGGCTCGTTGTAATGAAAGCACATTCGTTTAGCTTGTTCAGGTTTCTTTTGTTCTTTTTCTTTCCCCTTTCCCGTAGCCTTCTTGGATTTCTTCTTTTAAGAAGATACCTTGGGCCTCTTCCTTTTATTGGAAGAATCCACCATCAAGACATGGTTCTTCTTGGATGAGAAGTGACCTTCTGCAGTTTTCAGCATGTTAAGCAGCTCACGCAAGCTGACATCGAGCTTATTCATGTGAAAATTAACCACAAACTGCGAGAAGGTCTCAAGGAGTGGCTGTAAGACTAAGTCTTGACTCAGCTCCCCATCCATGACGAACCCAAGCTGTCCAAGGCGTTCAATCAAATTGATTACCTTCAGAACATGAGTCTCGACGGTAGTGCCCTCGGTTATCCGAGATCGGAAGAGCTCCTTAGATATCTCATATCTAGCGGTCCTACTCTGTTCACCATACAACTCCTTGAGGTGAAGCAGCATAGCAGGAGCATCCATTTTTTCGTGCTGACGCTGAAGCTCGTTATTCATGGATGCGAGCATGATACATTGAGCCACAGATGCATCATCTTGCCACTTATTGAAAGTGGAAATCTCTTCCTCAGAGGCTGTTTCTGAAACAGATTCAGGGATAGTTGAATTTAAGACATAAGAAATTTTTTCAGCAGTGAGAACAATTCTTAGATTTCTTAGCCAGTCCTCATAATTCGGGCCGGTAAGCTTATTTGCATCAAGTATGCTTCGTAGTGAGATTAGTGATTTTGACATTTTTCAAATTCTGCATGTGAAAAGACAATATTTTTAGCAAACATTCATTTTATTAACTTTGCAGACCAACATAAATTTAGGTCTTTATTTTAAATTGGTATCTCCCACTATTTTCATCAAACTATATTACCCTCACTTATATAGTTCGGCAACATCTAATAAAAGATTTGCTAGTGAGATTAAGGATCCCATTTCAAATGTATATAACCTTGTGGATAGCACAACAAGCGATATACGAATAAATAGGTAGACAACTCTTGTCAATTACATCACCATGTAACTCCTTTTATTTTGCCTCTTAAATCATAATGGTCATGCGCGTGCACATCCGAACTAAAATGATTTAAGTTAAGTCCAGCCTAGCAATTCTATAAATTCAAAAAAGAAAAATTTTCGTCCTTGTGGATAGCACAACAAGACTAGATCGTTCAATATTCTTGATAAGCATCAAATGTGATTAATTAGCATCTTAAATATTCAATACTCGCCTTGTGGATAGCACAACAAACTCATATTAAATATTTAATACTCTATTAATTAACCAAGCTAGAAGGCGACGTTCGATATTCCAAATATCATTTGAACGCTTCGGACTTAATATTATTTCTTTAAGGGTTTGTTATGATTTGCCTCATCTTGTTTAGCACGCATGCACACACATATATACAAAATACGCGTCATTTTATTAAACATGCTAAGCATGTTTGCATAAAATATAATATATATAATATTTAACGTGCAATATAGAATACTATATTCTACCCGGATTGATTATAGGCTTTTATTCTAGTTTGGTTCACTAGAGCCACCAAATGAACCAAAAGGTCAAACCTAGGAGTGCAAGAATTTAAATTTAAATATAACTATTACATTTAAACCCGGGATCCATACAAATGGGTCTTCAAGCGCTCCTTGCTCCTTGATCTCCTGTTCTTCAAGATAATTCTAACTATCTGTAAGAACCCGAATTTTCAGATATTATTAAATAAGGATTTAATAAATAAAATTCTTAAACCGTGAGATGGGTTCGAATAATAATATATATATGTGATATGAGGTACGTGGTATTATATTACATAGGATAATATGGACTATGTAAAATGTGTTTTTGTGATTTATAAATATATTATTAATATATATTTGTTACTTATCGTAGAGACGATCCAGTTGAGATAAAGGAGATGGATAAATTCCTATCGATATTAAATAATTTATAGAATTATTTTATCATAGTAAGTTGGTGACATTAAATATCCTTAATGTATAATCACCATATTCTTGTGTATGTATTAATAACTAGTATGTTTATAATATAGGTTATTAATAGCACTTAAGCTATCCATGAATAGGTTTGGATAGTGAAGCATGAGTTAGTTAAGGAATTAACTAATAAGAATAAATATTAGTTAATATAAGTTGTGAGTTATATTATGGAATAATATAATGTCAGTATTGAATCTTAATTAACTATGATGATATAGTACAATGTTTAATTTACTTAAGTAAAGGAGTGAATTAATATGTGTGTTGAATATGTAATTATAGTTGGTACTTTTATATATATTACTTAGAATAGTAATATGTGAGAAAGTCTAATGTGCGAATAACGTTAAATATATATACGTTATTAAAGGGAGATGGAAATCATTATATCTTTAAATGAATATTTGAAGAAATTGTTTTGGGAACAATTTATAGAAAAGAAAGAGATATGATTTTTCTAATAAAGGATATTAAAATAATTTCTAATATTGAATTATTTTAATAAAAGGAGGAAATGCTATTTTTGAATAATAATATTACCTTATATGTTTTTGTATGAGGTGTGATTGATTAATATGGTAAATATATTAAAACGTATTTGCTATATGTAATTAAATTGATGGAAACGATTTATTATAATAGAAAATAAACTTATTATCTATTTTCTATATATAATATATGTACATGTGTCGTACATATAGTTATTTGATATTATATTAAGAATAATATCATGAGACAATAAGTAAACTATTTTCTAATAACGAATGTGCTTATTTGGAGAAAACATAATATTTTATTATATGGCTAAATACATAATTTTAAATGTATTTTCAAGGGAGTTTAATTAATAAAAGAAAACTAAGTTATTTTAATATATTAAATAACTTAAGTTATTATTTGATCGTGAATATTATTATTAGAATAATTAATAGAGTATATATTAATTATTATAAGCGTAAAGGTTATACTTATTATAAGTATAATTAATTGAAGTAATTTAACATTTTAATAGCTTGAGTTATTATATTTCCGTAAAGGTTATATATAATATTTGAATATTCGATTTATAAAATATTTATATGTGGACCTTGGATTTAATAGTTCTAATTTAATTGAACATGTTATAAGTAGTAATGTGGTGAGAAATGAGTAAGTGATGAGAATAATGATAAGCTTAAGATTGAGCTTGTGAGAGATGCCTTGTGTGGCACAATAATAGATTCAGTAATGAATTGACTAATTTAATGATGGAGGAATTATTAATTAAACAATTAATCTAAATTAATTGTTAATTGTTATTATGATAGTATGTTAAATTATTATGGCTAGTGATAGTATAATAATAAGGAAATCGATTATAAGTATAATCGGATTTGTGATGAGATAAATTGTCTTCTAATATTAATTATTGTTATGAACAATATACTATTATCAAGTAATTATTTGATAATATGATGATTAATGAGTAAATGATTTATAAATATAAAAAGATTTATATTTATTTAACGTGATAATAAATCATATAAAGTGTTAATCAATTAGCGTGGGAATTATAATTCCATGGATTAATGAGAAATGGATTAATTAATATTATTATTAATTAATTGATAAGATAAGTAATTTATTAATTTCTATGTGCAACCATGCGATATTAAAGTATAACGTATGATAGTTAACTATATGTTATGCGAAGTATAAAGTGCAATGCGACTATGTTATATATGAATATAAACTATATAGTAAAGTTTATTAAGTTGTAAGAGATACAAGAAATGTGGGTGTGACAATGTGTATATTAAGTATACAATAAAATAAAATATCATAGATATATTGTAAACAATTAATGAAATTTAATAATAAATAAGACAATACACTGTGTTGGTACCCGAAAGAATTATATCCGGTATAATGAGATATATATGGATTATATGGTGATATATATGTACCTCCACTTGATATATTGTATTATGGTTTGCTCATTAGAAATGACATTGTGACTCTAGATAAGCTTATAACCTAAGTGTATATATAGATAACCCAAGTATTTATACAATTGCTAGTTACTTTGTTGCTGAGAGTCATTTTTTTTGTCCCTAATTGAGTGACCCATTTCATCACACGTGAATGGCTACAAGGCTAGCCTATCTCCATTTCTCAAACTCAGCAAACTAGCAACAATCATGAAGGGGGAGTGGTCCTAATAGTGAAAATCAACTACTCTACCAACTCCTCTCCTATAACCATTGAATCCTTCTTCTTCCCATTAGTTTAAAATGGTGTAGAAAGTTAATGTCTGTGTAATGCATGGTATATAAATGGAGCTCTTCTCCTTCATGTTTTCATTTGCTGAGATTTATGTTAAGTGAAAATTGAGAGAGAATATAGCATGTTGGCAAGGAGTCAGTGAATTGAAGGAATTGGATATAGCAGTGGTATAACTCCCTACCTATGTTCTTTAATTTTCAAATTCTAGATTTCTTGGTTAAGCATTAATTGATGATAAGTTGATTAGAGAGTGTGTATTAGTTGCTATGATAGCTTATATGCATGATAGAACTAATATATAGTTTCTCATAATCGAATTGCTGTGGAAAAATTTGAGTTTGGGCTAAGTTCTGCCGAAGCAGGCTGTCTCTGCCCCTGGCCGGCCACCTGCGCAGCTGCGCCAGTTTTGTACTGGCCAGCAGCGCAGCTGCGCCGGTACCAGACTTGAGTTGGGCAAGGCCCTGCGCAGCTGCGCCAGTTTTGAACTGGGGAGCTGCGCAGCTGCGCCGGTTCCAGATTCTGGAATTTCGTTTTCTGTTGCAGGTTCTGTTATGTACTAGCTTATGGCATGTTATTAGGCAAGTATAGGAACATTATTAAAATACATACATGAGTGCAATAACGTAGTGTGAACAAGTATAACTATGTGAGTACACTCAATTGAAGAAAGGATTTAAAGTTTACAAAATGAACTTAGAATTTTTAAAGTAAACTTGTCGTGAGCATATATGTTCCATTGTATATTCTGAGTTTTATGAGCATGACCGTATGGTTTTTATTGACATAAAATGTATGTTCAAGGTGTTGAACACACTAGCATACGTGATTGATAAATTCAAGTGATTTCAAAGGTGAAACTTAAGGACTTTTTGAAGTGAACTTGACCAAGATTTAGGTCTTGTAATTTCTGACCGTTTGAATACATTTATGTGGTTTAGCTAAGTGTTCAAGAGAAAGTGAGTTATGATTTCAAGACACTTTGGTTATCCTAAATGACCTTTGTGGACTTCGTGTACTTTTCAATAAAAATTTAGAGTTTGAAGACTAATATCATCAAACACCGTGCGAGTTACGTTCTAAGCATGCAAGCATGAAGATTAGGAGTCCATTATGCCGATAGACATATTGACATGAACATCATTTGTTTATACATGGATTTTTGCATATGCACGCTTACTCATAGAAAATGAATTTCTAAAGCATAGACTATGTGATTAAAGTGTACATGAGTAGTATACGCACGAGCATGCTTACTACATATTGTTAAGCCTCTTTATGTAGTAATATGACATTAGTGGTTTACCCTTGAGGCATGAACTTAATTTACTTAAGGTATATGAAAGTCCGGCATGAATGCCATATGATTTTGACTTATAATGAGCATGCTAGGTTTTAAAACTTGAGTTAATGCCCTTATATACATGTATACATGATGAACATAGTAGCCTTGCATGACTTGTTAAGTATGACAAGGATTTTGAAAGGTGAAATTTAGAAAGTTTGAATGTAATGGTTTCGATAAGATTTGAGAAACGTAAGAGCAATATGGATTATAGAGTTTGCAATATGTGTCGAACACTTAAATAGTTAAGTGGTTAATATTGATATTGAGTATGGTTAAGATATCACTATACGTACCTAACGATACTAAGCGTATGATATGAAAGTGAAACAAGGTTCTAAGAAACAAGTTAGACAACAATGTAACATTTATTATTACATTGAGAATGTGTGGATACATATAACTGATGAGTGTGATCTCTATGGTTAATATAACTGTGTAGGGTTACACGAAGCGCAAATATCTTAAGCAGTTAAGTCGTAGTTGTTAAACTACGAATCAGGCAAGTCTTTCAGTTCCTATTTGATATATGAATTCAATAACTGCTAGTTGAATTATATTATGCTGTGATAATGTGAACTTATATATGAACTGTATATGAGATATAAATGAGATTGAAAATTGATCTTTGATGATATACTTGTTATGTGAAGGTAACATGCGTAGTAAATATAAATTGTTTATAAATGCATGAACTGAGTATGATGTTGTATGCTATGTGATGCATGAAAACTGTTAGAATTGCTGAGCTGTCGAGCTCACTCTTGCAAATAACCACTTTTGCAGGTTAAGGATTCACGGTAAAGATTTCGTGCTTCTTGATTGATAAAGCTAGATAGTATCGCAATGAAGAATACTTTTTAGATTATCGTTTGAACCCTATTTAGGTTCTAAGAGTTGTACTTGATAATTGTATACGTTGTTTAAAACTTGTCGTACTGTAAAGATGTATTAGTTAATACATAGAGGATATCAAGTCGAGTTGTAAACGTTATACGATAACTCAAATAGAATGAATCATATTAAAAAGTTGATTCAGGGATTTGTAATTGATTCAAGTTATGAAATCAATAAAAGAATTTATTCAAAGGATATTGAAAAGTTTAAATTATTCCGCATTTTAGTAACATCGAATATGATGTAAAGACGAGATCTTGGATATGAATAGAATTTATATTCTAAATTGTAATAAAGCAAGTTGTATTCTTTTAGTAATAAATAAAAGATATAATAATTTGGCGATAATAGTATCGTGACTGCACCGAATCCGAGGTTTCGAAGGAACGTGGATTTGGGGGCGTCACACTATCTCTATTACATAAACTATTTACAATTAAATAGAAACCTTGATCAGCAGTCAAGGGGAAGTACATAAGAGAGAGATAGAATTTACACCGAGAATAAAACCAGAGAAGACGAGGTACGCAGACCCCATTTTATAAAACTCATACATTCAAGCATTCATCCAAAATAAAATCTAATCACATTGATCATAGTCCATAATCAATCCCTTTTATTAACATACATATCATCATACGTATCAATAAATATCCATTCATCTCATGAATAATAAAGCTATTCCATGTATGGATTGATGTCATTTAATGGACAAAAGTTTTGCTAAATTTTATTTTTGAAACAAAATAAACTCTTTTATTTTAGTCAAAATAAATCCAAATTAAACTCTTTTAATTTTACCAATCTGAAATCATATTTCTGATAAAATAAACATCTTTATTTTAAAACTTTATTAATTAAATAAACAGTTTACTTAATTAATGAAAATCAAATTTCAGGGTCTGTTCAGGAATCGGCGCAGCTGTAATACCCGAGAATTTCTGAATATTATTAAATAAATATATTAATGAAAATGAGAATTTATTTGAATATAAATGATTTTGTGTTATGAGATGAATTAATTCAATTATATAAAATAGAATAATTATAATAATTGAGAAATTGATGGAGTTTGCGATAAATTCATTGATAGCCTTGTGTGGCACAGTGACGTAATATAAGAATGATTATATTAATTTAAGCAAATAATTAATCTATATTAATTGTAGAATATTAATTAATTGTCATCGTAGAATAATTAATTATTGTGGAATATTAACTGTGATTGATTAATAATATGTGATTATTATTATTGCAATAAATATAATAATAATAAACTACTTGTTTATAACTGTGCTGAGATTTATAGTTGTTAATGTGATAATTAATCATATAAGTGTTAATCGATTATTATGGAAATTAATAATCAATGAGGAATGGATTAATTAATATTATCATTAATTAATCAATGAGATAAATAATTTATTTATTTGACAAATAAGTAAGTTATTAATATAATAAGATTATATTAATTGATATGTGCAAATGTGCAATACTTGAATATATAAGGTATATGGAATATAACTATATTATATAGTGTAGAGAAACATGTAAGTGTGACCATGCAAGTATACATAAACTATATGTTATGATCAACTAAACTATGTGAGCTACATGAATTATGTGTATATGACAATATGTATGTAAGTATACATTAACATAATATGAATATATTGTAATCAATTGTTGATTGTAGAATTTAATAATGTGATAGTATCCGATTAAATTATACCGGTGTAATATAATGTACATGGATCATATGTGTGAAATAACACTTATTAAAGTATGTGAATTACATTGTGACATTTTAATTACAACCTAAGAATGTATTACAAATACAACTTGGATATATATATATATATCCATATACATATATATATATATATATATAAAATGTGCATAGTAAAACAAGTATTATATATATATATATATATATATATCAGTGTTGCAAATGCTGATAATTCCTTGTCCCAATATAATAGTCACTCTCCTTCTCCTTCACGTGTATGGCAAAAAGGCTAAGGCCTATTCTCCCCATTTTCTCCCAAGCTTAGCTAGCAATGATCAATGGGGAGTGGTTTTGATGATGAGATTTGCCAACCATTTACCAACTCCCTCTTAAACACCATGTAATCTAACATTCTCATTGGTTTAAATTGAAGGACAATCACATTGTCTGTATATTTGAAGTTCTATAAATAGTAGCCATGTTTCTTCAACTTGATTTGCTGAGAATTTTGCTAAGTGTTGGATTGAGAGTGTTGTGAGTTTGTTAACAAGATAGTCACAGAGGGAGAAATTTCAATTTCAGCAAGTTCATTTCATATAGCAAAGGTATAAGATTGCTTCATGTTCTTCATTTTCAGTTTATGTCAAAATTCCATTTCTTGATTTTGGTTGCAATGCGTGTTAATTGAATTATAGAATGGTTATTAGTTGTTATATAGACCTAGTAACATGTTAGTATATAATGTAGCATGTTTGAAAATCGAATCTGTGAAGTAATTTTGTGAATTAGGCTGATAACTGCCGAAGCAGACTGCAGTCCGGCCAGAACCAGTGGTGGTGCAGCTGCGCCGGTTTGACCTTGGCATTCTGCGCAGCTGCGCAGGACACTGTCTGCAGTTTTTGATTTCTTGCTTGATTCTGCTAAGTGCAAATTATTGAGATAAATTAGAACAGGCATGCTAGCATGAGTGGTACATATATATGGGTATACTAAGGCAATGTAAGCATGTTTTACTAAGAGTTACACACATACTTATAGTTTGAGATAAACTTAGCGTTTTATAAACAAACTTTGAATTTGAAAACGAACTCGATATGTATACTTGCCATGTTAACATTCTAACATTGCAAGCATATTAGTATGATTTAAGGATGTATGAAAAGCATGCTAACTCGCGTATATAGGTTCCATAATAAAATGTGAACATGTAAACCTTACTAATGCACATTCCTAACAAAAATATAAGTTTTGAAAAGAAACTTTGACATGCTATGACCATGTTGATATTCTGATCTTATAAGCATGTTTATATGGCCGTGAAATGCATGTTGGACATGAATAACATATGTATGTAGATAGCATGAACATGTTATGCCTTATTAGTAAGCTTTACTAATGAAAATATGAGCTTTGAACTGTGAACTTTGATATGTTATGTTCGAGAGTTAGAATCTGATAATTTTGAACGTGTTTGATGGTAATCTTAGACTCACTAATGTATCATACATGTATACCTACCATGCTAGATATCGTGAAATCAAGATAGGCCTAAGTGAAGCATGTCTTCAAACTAATAACTATGATAGTTACATGTATGAAATGTGAATACTCATAAGCATGCCTAAACACGAGTTATATGATTATCTTAAGTGTTTTGAAAGCGAGCATGATAGGCTTTGTAAATTTCATGACCTTGAATGACCGTAAGTGTCGACTTAGAATCTATATCACATATGTTTGGAACAAGGGAAGGTTATACGAATATAAAAGGACATTTTAACATGTATATATACTATGTGATATATGTGAATCCGATTTCGATGGTTAACTTATGGGAATGCCATAACTTGCTAAAATAAAATATATTTAGTATTGATTGTGGTCTTATGTGATATTAATAATATGAGAGTATGTTTACTATTTGTGGTAGTCTCACATGATAGTAATAATATATAAAGATGAATAACTTGAGAAGAGGAATGTTAATAATAAAAGACATTAAAAGTCGAGACTTGTGAAATTATATTATACTGTATAACTGTGTAACTAGGTCAAGACTTAGCTTATGTGTTAATCGTATAAACGAGATGAGATATAATGTTAAACTATATGACTAATGGATATCATATATACGTAACTATATTACGATAGGATTCGAAAAGTGTTGATTAAATTTCGGGGATAAAGTACGCTTAAGGCAAGTTTCCTAACTTACACTCTTTTACGGTGCAAGTATTCTATCCTTGTACAATGCAAGTTATCTTACTTACTCGTTCATTGAGCTAGTACATTTAAAACTCTTGTGAAAGCTATTATTTATGTTGAACTTGGTATTGTTCTGGAATATTGTGAAAGTGTCTATGCCATTCGATTCTGCTAGACTATATACATGTTTATAAGAAAACTGTCCAAACCTTTTCATTGGTGCGAAAATCTAAAAATTGAGTTGAACAACCCTTATGGTAAGGGGCGTGTTTATTGTTGGAAGCCCCAACACGCGCGTGACTATTACTGTGGTGTTATGCATAACATAGAGTATTGTAGACTAATCATCTATCATACTTATTTCTTTTGGGTTATCAGTTTAATATTGATGATTTTTGTAGATGTTCGATAGTCCTTAGTGACTGCTCAGTATAAATTATTTTATCCAGTTGGATACGTTGATAGCCTTTGAACTCATATATATCTGTTGATCTATATTGAATTTCATATTCCAAAGATTTGATTTAAGAATTGTTGATATTCGTTGTTCATGATATTATTGTGAAACTCTGAATTATCTTAGACATTATACTTTGATATTTCAAACTCGTGATATAATACTCATCACCCTTATTGTATATTACTTGCTGAGCAAATTGTGCTCATTCTTTCTTTCCCTAAAACTTTTCAGTGAGGTAGAGCAGGGCGAACCTTCGAGTGTTGATAAGGGAAAGCGCAAGGCTACCAACTAGCTTGTTCATTTATGTTTAAAATTGTTATGTTGTATTAAGACTGTCTTCAGACTATGTTTAAGCTTAAGAAGGTTTATGTAATAAGTCTTTATTCGATATTATTATGTAATCTATTTAGTAATGTAGGTTGCGAGACTTAAGGTGAATAATTATAATAAATCATTGTAAATTATTCTAGATTAGATCTTCCGCTGTGAATGTGTGATTTTAGTTATTATTGTATTACCATGAGCACGTGACGAACCGAATTCGAGCGACCCCGTGACGGCCCTGGATTTTGGGGGCGTCACAGCAACTGCGCCCAGAATGAACTGGGCAGCTGCGCAGGTAGCCTGAAGTGCCAATTTTTGCAGACCGACGTAGCTGCGCGAGTAATGAAATGGGCAGCTGCGCAGCTGTGCCGTTCGTCGCAGAAACTTGCAGAAAACGATTTTATCTAGAAAAATCGATCCAATTCTCACATCAATTCATACACTGAATCATAAAATTGATAATTAGCACAAAGTTATGCTCTGATACCACTGTTGGGTTTGTACGTAACACAATTATGCAATCAAATCACATAAATACGGCGGAAGCACGAAACATAGGTTTTTAAAAATTTATACAAACCCATAACCATGATCATACTTTGTGCTAGTTATCAATAACAGAAAAGAGGATGGAATTATACCTTTAAAGATCCAAGCTTCCTCAGGTACAAGTTCTAATCCTTTGATTCCTTTGATTCCTCTGTAGTGGCTCCTTCCGTTGATCAATGTCAGTCACCCAAATGTTTGGCCTCTAACGGTGATCCACCAAAGAAGATGAAGAACTTAGGAAGATGGGTTATTGGCTTAACCCTTGTTTCTATCTCTATAGAATATGTGTACTCCCAACCCTTGGAAAAATTCACGTACCTTATTTCTGATATAAGACTCTCTTATATAGATATTAGGTTAACCCTCCTAATCCAATTAAAATAGGGTTTTATTAATTAATTAATTAAACACTTTTAATTAATTTATATCCTAATCTTATTAGGACTGAGAGAGAGTACTGATATTATATTATTTCCTAAACTCCTTTAGAATTAAAATAATAATAATAATAATATTAATAAGACTCCTCTTATTAATTTATATTTAATATTTCTAAAATATTAAATAATAAACATTAAACTATTTAATTTATTCTATCACCATAGATTGAATTAATTATACTTAATGCATTATTACTATCATGCCATTTCCTTCTTAAATAATTCTTCTTCCTTTTATGGTGTGACCCTTTAGGTTCTCCATATTAAACCGGTTGTGAATAAATCAATTAGAACAATTCTAATCTTATTTAAATAAATAAATTAAACTAATAATCTATTTAAATAAATAACATTTATTCTACAATAGGGATAAGCCTCCCTAGTGATCAACGACTTTCCATATAATATAAATTTCAACATTAATCATAAAAGAACTTGTGAGTTAATAGTTATCGTACAATTCAATCCTTCCACCATACAATGTCCCAATTAAATATAAGACATGGATTTACTGTCAAGTCTTAATTTATTTAATCATATGTATTTCAATTAGAAAACGCACAACTCCAAATAATGCAAATTAGAAACCTCTTTCTAATTTCATTCTACCTTGGCCAAGGATTCCTAGGTTATTATTTAACGAATCACATAGGACATATCTCCTCTTTTACTAGAGGTGGTAGATTCTTTATTGATCATACACTATCTCCATATGCAACTCGTTATACGCAAGCATACCCTATATATGCCTTAAAAGGCCTTAAGGAATAAGTTAAAGTATAATTTGTAACATACAAGATACTATGATGATCTCAAGTCCAAGGATCACTTGTACTACTATCACATTAGGAATTCCTATTGACAGGCCAGTAAAACTCCATTAGGTATTCCATAGCGAGTCACGTTCAGTGAACTTATTCTCCAATAAGCACCTACATACTTGTTTTAGTGTCTCCACACAAATGACCATGAGATCAGTCATCCTCATCCAATGAGCAAGCAACATATGTACCAATCTATCCGGATTTACTAATCTCCATTTTAGTAATCCCATAATTGGGAACTATTTTAGTTTTTAAGCTTTCTAAGAATTTAGATCTCATTAGCATGATCTCATCATGATTCTAAAATCATTGCTTAAAACTATGGGTTATTTACATATTATTAAAAACAGCACCATGTAGATAATTAAATGCCTTAAATGAATATTTTATTAATAAATAAATAATATTGTTTACAAAGTATGTGCTTTATCATCATACATGATTGGCTTGTATGCACACTACTATCACCACCTTCTCTTTGGCCTTGATAATTGATTTGAACACCCGCTGAGGCAGGGACAATGGATTCTCCTTGGATATGCTGGCAATATGGTTTAAAGTTGACCCTTCATCCTTCCCATAATTCCAGGGAACTCTTTTCAGACTGGTCATTGGATACTGAGGTCTGAAAGGCAAGATTAAAGGCTCGGGTGCGGCCACCTTCACAGAATTTTGTGCTTCTTGGAGCCCTTTCCCAGGCAGTACTAAGGGTGCTCTGGCTAGCTCCTTTTCACAAGAGATAACATCCACTATTCCCTGATTTCAAGCCATGGGAATAAAGAGTGTTTCTTTATCAGGAAGGTCATAATCTTGATTCCCTCTTATCAGTTCACGACTTTAAATCATGTTCTGAATTAAGCGACTAAGTCCCTAGCAATCGTCGGTGTCATGACCGGGTGCATTGGAGTGATACTGACAAATTCGGTCTGACTTAAATTTCCTGGATTGAGGATTCACCGGGGGTAACAAATCTGCAACCATTCCCTCATTGATTAACATTTGGAGGATCTCTTTTATAGGTTGATTCAAATTAGTGAAATTTCTTTGAAAGGCGAATTCCCGACTAGCCTGGAACTTCTCCTCCTTGGCCATCTTGTCGGCCCAAGGTTCATGCTCATGAAACCGGTAGTGATCCCTCATAGCAATGGGGCCGATCTCCTGTGTAGGAGGACATGTTTAAGACTGGTTGGATTGGTTTATAGGCTATCTGGTTACCTGATGCTTATATACGACCAGCTCTGCTAACTGTCCAATCTGTTCTTTGATAGACTTAATCTCCTGTTCTATCAGGAATCGCCTTTCTGATAACTCCCAACTGTCTGGGTTATTGTTGCTGGATTGAGTTATTTCTTCGACGTATCGGAGGTATTTGGATCCTTCTCCATTTTGCGTGCTAATCATGTTGACACCTTCCTCTTTGTGCAATGGGAGGGGATTATCCTGCACGTGCGGTCGCTCTGGTTTTATCACCACGATCTTACCATTGTCTATCAAGTCCTGGATTTTGTGCTTCAGAGACCAGCAGTCTTGTGTATTATGGCCCGAAGATCTGGAATGGTATGAGAACTTCTTACTCGGGTCAAAA
The DNA here is from genome assembly GCA_020205555.1 of Panax stipuleanatus. Lineage (NCBI taxonomy): Eukaryota > Viridiplantae > Streptophyta > Magnoliopsida > Apiales > Araliaceae > Panax > Panax stipuleanatus. Next base: position 25,456,118 of record CM035122.1, read on the forward strand.
TTTCGTCCACCGGTGTTGGTTGGTGGAAGGAGTTGCACAATCTTTTTCTGTGCCGTCAACAGTTTTAGCACATTTTCAAGTGAATCCCCTAGGGGGGTAAATGTTGTTCAACGCCTGGCCTCCAAATTTTTCTGGAATAGCGGGTTTGAAGGTTGTGCTGAAGCTTGAAAAGTGGAATAGTTACTCCTTTGAATGGGCATGCTGCTTGAATCACCCCTCTTATTCTGTTCTTGCAATATTAAGGAAACTTCTTCGTCTTTCTTTTTATTTATCCTCCGGGGATTATTCCCATAACTCCCAGATTGAATATGCTCGCCAACAGCTTCTAAGGCGGTCAGATCCTTTATCTTCCTAGACTTGAGCCCCATTTCTACCATTTTGCCGTGTTTGATCATCTCTAAGAATGACTTTACTATGCCTGCTAGGACCCTTTCATAATTTGGAGCTTCTTGAATGTCGATGAAGGTCATAACTATCTCAGACTCAGTCATAGGTGGAGTGACTTGTGCCGCCATTCGTCTCCAGCGTTGAGAATATTCTTTGAATGACTTAGTGTTTTGTTTCTTGATTTTGGCTATTTGATACTTGTTTGGAGCTAGTTGAGACTGGAAACTGTATTGATTGAAGAAGGCATATGCCAGCTCTTCCCAGTTGTGAATTTTAGAGTTGTCCAGATGGGCATACCAGACTCTAGCCTCTTCAGTCAGACTTTTCTAGAATAACTGCATTCGAAGTTTCTCGTCCTCTGCATAGGATCTGAGCTCTCCAATGAACACCTTTAAGTGAGTGTAAGGGTTCGTATTTCTCAAAATCAGGGACTTGAAATTTTTCAGGATAACGAGCCCCAGGGAAAATGCCTAAGTCTGAATAATTAACATTGCCAAATGCCCAGTCCCTTTGATAGATCGGATAGTTTCTTCCATCTGTTAGACTTTCTTCATAATGTCACCAGCTTCCTGTTCTTTATTAAGGATGGTGATTTCAGGGGTTTTGTTGTTAGTATCTTGGTTCTGTGGTTCATGAACCTGAGGGTCCTTCTTCCCAGTCTCTTGACTGCCATCGGGTGTACCTGGTTCTGGATGACCCTGTGTTTGTTTCCCTTGCAGGCTTCTACTTTGTTCCCTTAAGAGAACAACTAATTCTACTATCTGGTTCTTCATTCCTTCAAACTCTTCCCTAGAGACAGGGGTAGATTCAGGCTGAGCACTTGAAGCCATGTTTGGAGATGGACTTAGTGATTTCTTAGACTTAGATCTAGTGACATGACCAATTTTTCACCTACAACAAACGTAGGAATGGATAGGATGCATGCCATGATGTGTTTTTGAGGTTTTTTAATCTTATCTAGCAAAACAGAGGTCAGTTGTTTTGATGACATGATTTACAAAACATAGTATGTACATTATGATATTTACATTGGAAATTGAAAACTTAACATTGAATTGAAAGAGGAAGGCATGAAGAAGCTTCCCTTCGGGTTTGGTTAATCAGAAGCTGACCTATCTTAGGCAACTCTCGCGGATTTTTGGCATGAAGGTCCCCAGATCATCGCAATCTACTAGAGGAGAAATTAATCTGATCTTTCAACTGGAGCGGACATGAGTGGTGTTTTATCATGAGCCTCGAAGACTTATTCGCCCTCAAAGACATTACTCTATCACCGACGAGTTTGCTTCCTGGTGGAGGAATCACACAACATACATTCACATACATCGCGTCTCACCGTATACATATGATGACATTGGTGCGAAGCACTAATATAAAGCAGTAAAACATTCATTCACATTCATTCAATGTAGAAACGCAGCAGTCACACATTCATTTAATGTAGAGACGCATCATTCACACATACACAAATATGAAAGGGAAAGTTTGAAAATGTTTGAACGCGGCCTAACCTTCTACTGTCCCCAGTAGAGTCGCCACCTGTCGACGTTGGGAAAAAATTCGGTCTGAGTTGGACCTGAATCTTTCTCTCTTCTAAAGTTTTTTCTACCCTTATTTTATCTTTTTGTGACAAAGGTTTTGAAGGATTTTTACGGAAAAGGCCAACATGTATTATGTCGATGATTTGAACTTTTTTCAGAGTCGCCAGTTGGTAGATTTGAAATGGTTGTACCAAATCAATCGAGTTTTGTTTTAAAGGAGGCCCAATTACTGGACACTGTAGAAAATTAATATTTGAAACCAAATTTCTAAGTTTGGGGTCCTAATTAAGTGTGGGGAAGGAGTTAGGTAACCCACAACTCCAGTGTAAACACGGTATCGCATCTTTTCAATATTTCCCTTTAACTCTGCAATGTGTGTGTGAGTGCTGGAAGAAATTGGGCCTTTATTTGTTTGATTTGAAAGTATGGACGTGCTTCGTTGAACCTACATACGGAGGGTTTGATTTGATTTGCAAAAGTCTCTTTTTTAGACAAGATTATTAAGATGATGTTTTGAAATAAGGTTTTAAAACCCTTATGCTCACGTAGGAATTGAAGCATGTTGATACTTCCATTTCTATCTTTTCAGCCTTTTGGTTCAATCTTAATGGTGATTGTCGGGCTGCGAAGCATCCTCGACCACATAAAATATAGACAAGTGTCAGTCTTCCCATGGGCATGACAGCCATCGGAGTGACTCTGACACGATAAATTATATTTTTATTTCGTTGAACCTTAAACTCGGATAACCGTTTTAAGGTCTTTGGAATGTACATTTTTTTATAGAAAAACTGACAGGGTACATTTGTAAAATAGAGTTTGTCCATCGTGGGAATCAGATTCTGATCAGCTTGATCATGAATCCCACGATTTCTAGGCTCACAGAAGGAAGCCAATACAACCTGCATAGTTCAAATATACACAGAAAAATGTATGTTGATATCCAAATGTCGCAGGAACTAAGGATTCATCAGTATATCCTGATATGCTCATAGCCGAAGCGTCTCGTTCCTACTAGATAGCGATCTAAGGGCTGCGAAGTTGCTTTTTGAAGTAATAAAAATAGAAAAACTACTAGATTTAAGTAAATCTCAGCCATTCTAGCTTCACGGTTATGTGTGAACCGTTTGAAAGATAGAATTGGCGAGGTTTAAAAAAATCTATTTCGCCCAAAAAGATGCCAGCGCCGATTCATATCAGATGAATATTTAAATCAGTAATTTAATCACAATGAATAAAGGTTATATATATACTTATATATATACGAAAGTTGTGAAGGGCGATGGGTTTTCACTCCGATGCCCGGACTGGAATGTAAATATATATATATATATATATATATATATTTATAAAAGCTGTAAAAAGCCACAAAGTAATCTAGGCTTCTAGGCTTGACAGAATGGAAATATATATATATATATAAGCAATAAAAAGCCACGGGATGATCCAAGGTTGACAAAATGTAAATACATATATAAAAGCTGTAAAAGGGCGATGGGTTTTCACTCTTATGCCCGTACAGAAATATGAATATATATATATATATATATATATTTATAAAAGCGGTAAAAAGTCCACGAAATGATCCAGGCTAAGACAGAATGTCAATATATATATAAAAGTTGTAAAGGGCGACGGACATTCTATCCTTTGCCCGGAAAGAAATGTAAATATATATATATATATATATATATATATATATATATTTATAAAAGCAATGAAAATGCCACAGAATAATCCAGGCCAAACTGGAATGTAAATGTTAATATATACAGTTAATATATATATATAGATATATATATATATATATATTAAAGCAATAAAAAGTCCACTAAGTAGAAATCCAGGCCCAAATAAGACAGAATTTTTTTTATATATATAAAAGCAGTAAACTACCACGGATTTGATATCCGGGCTTGACAAAATTGAAAAGTTAGTATATATATAGTTAAATATTTACAAAAAAAGTAAAATCGGGACTTAGAAGATAACACAGTCTTGTGAAGTCAATATATACATTTATATGTATATGTAAAAGCTGTTAAAAGTCGCGGATTATCGATCCGGGTTGTAGAAATGCCAGAAAAAGTGTAAATGTACTAAAATGTATGAAAACATAAGCAAAAACGGCCACAGAACTGAGTTCCAAAAAAAATCAGAAAGCGAAACTTAACGTACAAGTGTATAAATATATGCAATGAAGTAGTAGGAACGTTCTGATCGTAAAAATACTCACAATGAACTGCTACACGGGCTTTTTCCCAAATCATAGGCTTCAAACGTCCGTTTGTACCGGTTAATTTTTGATATGTGGTAGTATATGAGTATATCTACGTGTTAGAGTGATACAATCTAGGTTTGGAGTACAAGAGGTAGGGCTAAGAAACGAAACGGGCAGAGTTCCAGAGCGTTTTTCTATTTAAAATGAGCTGGGGGTGCACTCATATATGTAAACCTGATGGAAGCGGGCATACCTACGGCTGCCTCCACTCTACCTGCAGCTCCACATGGCAGGGCCCACGTGGCGGGTTTTGTCATCTCGAAGTAAGTGCATTCGAAGAAACGCGAGGTCAGATTCGAAACTATCTAACTTTTGATCGGAGCGTCCGTTTGAGGTGCGTTGTACCTTTCCGAAAAGCCCTACCCGAGAGTGTCGCAATGACATGTGAGTAAACCTTTTCTAAGTCCAGAAAGATGGGTTCATAACTAGGTCTTCGATTCCTCGTAGTTTATCCGTTGAGCTGTCTTGCCCTGTTTCCCCTCGGGATCACTGTTATGGTTCTTTCTGACCTTGGTGGCATCAATTAGGCTTGAGTTTGACCGAATCGGCTTCAAGTTGGAAAAATGACCATTTTACCCTTCCCGGGTTTGGATCCCAGCCGAATCTGTTTGTTCTCAAGGTTATCTCTGATGCTGACTTGGTCCTTCCTGGTTTGTCTCTGAAGAGATGATTTGAGGCTTCGGGGTTGTCTCTGAAGTTGATTTGACCTCCTGGGTTGAGACCGGTGTTGACTTGTACGTCCCGGGTTGAGGTCGGGGCTGATCTGTACCTCCCGGGTTGTGATCAGGGCTGACCTGTACCTCTCAGGATGTGACCAGGGTTGACCTGTACCTGTTGAGTTTTACCGGGGCTGACCTGTACCTCCCGAGTTATGATTGGGGTTGACTTGTACCTCCTGGGTTGTGATTGGGGTGATCTGTACCTCCCGGATTGTGACCGGGGCTGACCTGTTCCTCCTGGGTTATGACCAGGGTTGACCTGTACCTCTCATGTTGTGACCATGGCTGACCTGTCATCCTGTTATTGAGACCGGGGTTGAATTGGCGTCCCGGGTTGTGACCGGGGCTGACCTGGCATCCCGGTATTGAGACCGGGGTTGAACTGGTATCCCGATATTGAGACCGGGGTTGAGTTGACATCCCGGTATTGTGAACAGGGTTGAGTTGGCATCCCAGTATTGAGACCGGGGTTGAGTTGGTATCCCGGTATTGAGACCGAGGTTGAACTGGCATCCCGGTATTGAGACCGGGTTGAGTTTGTAAGAACCGTGAATTTCATGAATAAATATTAATAAGAATTTGGATATTTATTTTTGTATATAAATATCTATATAGCATGAAGTGAGTAACTCAATTTAATTAAATTGAATTGATGATAATTAAGAAAAATATGGAGATGTGTAATAGACTCCGTAGAATGCCTTTTGTGGCACGATGATGAGAATTTTGATGGTTTAATTAATTAAAGAAGGAATTAATAAGTGGATGATTAATTAATAATATATTATTAATTAATGGTTATTATGAGTAATAACATAGTAATGAATAAATAATTAATTAATATTATAAGGTTAATGTTTGTTCAATTAATTGCTAACTTCATCGACATATAATTACATGCTACATCTATATAATATAGAGTGTAGTGTGACACTACAAGATACTATATAATATATAAACTATACAATAAGATTAATGAATTGTATAAGCTACACAAATGATGTTTATGTGACCATGTGATATGTATAGTGCATTAGTGTGTACTTTATGGAATATTAAATTAAACTATGTAAATAATTGATATTAATAATTATTTCAATAAGTAAAGATAATTGAAATAATAAAGTTTATAATAATGTGGTTAGATAATACCCAATTAGATTATATTCGGTATTATCAAAATGTACATGGATTATATCGTGTGTATTAATATATACCCCCAACTTGTTACATTGTGATAATATTGTTATATCATTAAAGTCCATGTATACACCAAATTGAATATTTAAACCTAAGTATACACATTATATTGTGTAGGAATATATGTATATATGTGAAGACTTAAGGCTACATTGCTTCAAGTTGCTGAGATTATAATTGTCCCAATTTGAGAGTCACTCCTCATTTCTTATTCACGTGTATTGCATAGCCTAGCCTAGCCTTTTCTCTTCCTTGTGTTCCTCAAGCTAGAAATGGTAGCCAACGATGAGAGGGGAGTGGGTTGATGGAGTTGTTAACACTATTTCACCAAACAAATGTTGTCCATCATCTCTTCTCTTCCTCCATTGGTTTCAAATTATGGACAAAGCCTTAGCATGGACATTCATTCTTCTATAAATAGCAAGCTCCTCTACTCATTTAATGTTGCTAGAATTTGTTGCTAAGTTGATATAGAGAGAGTAGAGTGAGTGTGTAATCTGATATTAAGAGCAAGTCTTATGCAACTCAATGCTTTAAGAGGTATAATACTTATTCAAATTTAAAGTTTCGCATTTTTAATTCATAGAAATTAACATGAAATAGTTGTAATTGGATATGTGAAATGATGCTAGCACGTTAGTTAGGTTGGTATACATATTATAGATGTAATGTGGCTTTTTGTAAGCTTCTTTCATGAATTAGTTTGAGAGTTTCCTTGAAGCTCTGAAAAATCAGAAAAGTAGGCTGCCTGGAACCGGAGTGGCTCGGTCGCGCCACTCCCTAGTACAAATAGGGCGCGACCGCGCCCTTCTGCAGAACCAAAAGATAATTTTTATGCTTTATGAATAATGGAGCATGCTAGTTTAACTTAAATAAGACTATTTAGGTCCCTGACATGCTAGTTTAGGTGGCCTGCATGTAGTCACTTACCATAGCTTGGTTTCCACAAGAAACTTGAGTTTTCAAAGTGTAAACTCAATGAACTATGTACACTTTAAATTCTAAACATGAAAACAAGCTTATATGGTCTGATTACGTATATACATGAGCATGAAACATGGTATGTTTACTTTGCATGCTTAAATGGTTTTGGTAACCTTCTAATATAAACTTAGTGTTTCAAATACAAACTTGACGAACTAAGAACACTTTGAGTTCTGAACTTGTACACATGCTTATGTGATCTAGTATGTGTGTACATAAGCATGATATATAATATGTAAAGTTACTTTGCATGATGAATTGGTTTAACATAATGTTTCAAAGAAAACTTAAGAATTTGGGAAACTAATTTGGTTGAAAACCACCTTGCATGTATTCTGAAATTATAACCATCATGTTAGGACATCATACGCATGTAAACATGATTGAAATGTATGCCTAACTAGCCACGTTCATTATAAACTAGTTGAGCATAATTTAGAATGGGTTTTTAAGAAGTAAAGCCATGTAATATGAAATACATGACTAAAATAACTTGAGCATGTATAATTGAAGCTTATTGACCTCATTGCATGTGTATAATGACTGAACGTGAGAGATTTGTTAAATGAACACTTAAAGCATTGATTAGATGAGAATTGATAACAAACTATGTTATTTGATTTCATAGAGTCTTACAAACTGATTTGTATACTATGTGTATGTAAGTACATAATGACGTACGTATAGGATTATACGACAAAGTTAGAATCGTATGTGTGTGTTTAACTTACATATCAAGTATGTATATCAAATGTACGTAACTAATGGATATCTTATATACATAACTATGTTATAATAGGATTCGAAAAGTATCGATAAGCTAAAGGTTGATAAACTACGCATAAGGCATGTTTTCTATCTTACACAACTTCGAATATTGTGCAAGTTCCTAACCCTACTCTTTATTAAGCATTGCTTAAGCTTGTGCTATTATTGATCGTACGAGTAAACTATTAAAAGTATGATTCATGTCTTATGACCTCATGCTTCGTAACTAAGATAGAGTTATTTACACTCTTTGAACTTTAATCTCGAGTATTGAACTTATAATTGTTCTTATATACATTGAATGAGCGGTCTATGCCACTTGATTCGGCTAGACCTATATCATGAATTTGAAAGCTATCCAAACCAATTGATTGGTGCAGGATCTTATAATTGACTGAGATGAACAACCCTCTTAAAGGGGAGACTATATATTGTCGGGGGACCGACGTGCGCACTTGAGTACGATTAAATGTTATGCATAATGTAAGGTACTTTAGGTTGATCACCTGTTGTACTTGTTTTATTTGATTATCAGCATATTACTGTTAATTCTAGTAGAAGTTCATAGTCCTTAGTGACTGCTCAGTATTCATTATTTTGAAATCTCCAAATGATTAAGCATTGAATCTTATTGATATCTTTCTGTCCTTAGCGACCATTGTTGAGAACTATCGATACTTCTTGTTATTCTTGAACTATTATTTATTGTTGTACCATTGGGAAATTGAAAACCATAGTGATCCCCTTATTGCTATATTTCTTACTAAGCAAACTAGTTGGTCATTTTTGCTTTCCCTAAAAATATTTCAGTTAAGGCAAAGCAAGGCGGACCCTCGGGCACTGATAAGGGCAAGGGCAAGGCTACGGAGTAGCTTTGGACTTATTTTAGAATTCTTTGATGATGTAATAAGATTATATTATAATATATATTAGTTAAGTTTAAGTTATATTTAAACTATGTATGAGATGTTTAAGTTACGAAATCTTGAGACGTGAATGATTATATTAAATAAATATAATCTATTCTGTATATTTCCGTTGCACTAGATGATATTTAGTCATTGGATATTTAGAAAGTGACGAACCAAATTCGAGGCACGTGCGGTTTGAATTTGGGGGCGCCACAAAGTTGACATCCCGGTATTGAGATCGGGGTTGAGTTGGCATCCCGGTATTGAGACCGAGGTTGAGTTGACTATTTTGCCCTCCTACAGGGTTAGTAACAGGAACACAAAACCTCGATTGTCTACAACAGAACTAAATAAAATTTTGAGTGTCTACAATGAGAGTATAAGCTTTCTTCAATTCTTTGTAAATTGGCAAATTATAAAGCTGAAGAAGCTTTCCTATTTAAAGGAGAATTTGAGGTAGGGATAGATTTGTCATTTAGAAAATTGATTTGAAATAAGCGGCTCAGATGAGATTTTAAAAATAGAGAAAGATTGAATGAAGGACACGTTGCATTACTCCGCCCACCAGTTACTAAATTTAAGCAAGTTGACAATTAATTTACATTGCAATGAATTTAATGCATTCAATTCATTCTCATTCTTTAGCCAAATTGTTCACCCGACAAAGACTTCTAAAATTTGCAACTCATTTTCTCATTTAAGCTTTGAACCCCACGAATTTATTACTCACATTCACACACATTCTATGCTTCCAATCTTTACATATTTCGGATGATACAAAGGCATTAAGCCTTTTGATTTTTGTTGTCCCTTTTTATGGGCCCCATATATATATTTAAGAATCCAACCTTCTAATTCCCAAATTACCAATTCGGTCAACAAGCATTTAATGATCATCAGATGCATTTTGGAGGAGACAAATAAATTTGTCCCAAAATGGATGTCCAAATAAATGTTCAGCATAAATGATTTAAACCTTGGATGAACACACTTCATATACATAAATAATATGCATGCAATGTATTTTGGAGGAGACAAATAAATTTGTCCCAAAATGGATGTTCAAATATTTGTTCAGCATAAATGATTTAAACCTTGGATGAACACACTTCATACACATGCACGGATATACACATATAAATAATATCTATGCATGCAATTGCTAAGGGTTAATTGTTAGAAATCTTTTTACTCATTTTTGAATACACAATTATTTATAAAAATAATATGAGTTCTTCTTGCCTTAGAAAATATTATTTTGTGAATTAAATTATCAATGTCAAGAAAATATTAATTTAATAAGATTTAAAAAATATTTTTGGTCAAAGTAAATAAGATAATTAAAATAATTATAATATAAATCCTATGGAGGGGATTCTACCCGTTTAATTAATCTATTTACTAATTATTGTTATCATCAAAATAAACCTAAAAGTTAGAGACTTAACACATATCAATGCTATAATCAGTAAAGATAAAGTTTTTTAAACATTCCTCCATTAATGATTTTGGAGGAACATCCTATAAATTAAGGATAAAGATCTATATAGATAGATTTAAAAAGATGTTGGGCTTAACCCAAGGAACGTGTATTTGTAGATACTCAAAATTTCTCTTTCTTTGTACTAACCTTGCAGAAGGGCAAAAGCATAATTTTACTTTAGAGACAACCCCGAGGTAGGGCAAAAGAATTAGGTCATCCCGGAGACAACCCCGTGAATGATTCAAAGGACCAATGACGTCCGAAAATGTCGCAAACCGAACGAGGATTGCCAAACTAAGACAGCGTACGCCAGAAACCAACTCAGTAAAACTAGAAATGCGTGCCATCGAAGATAAACCAGCTAACTGCCGTCTGGAACCAGAAAATATATCTCAGCTATCCGCGTTACCTTCCCGGTCCCCGACTCAGTCAGACTCAATTCTATTCCGTTGCATTCCGCACAGACTTTTTGAAAGTTTGGTCCGCGCAGATCAACTTCCTTCGAAACTGGGACCAAAGGAATCCACTTTTAGACAGCGGGCCTCGCTTGGCCCAGCCGCATCCATACATGCGACTAGCCGCATGTATGTATGCGGCTGGCTCAGAAAGATTAAAACACCAACATTAACTAATTTGTAAAAGAAAAGGAGAGATAGTTTTAGAGAGAGAAAAATATTCTAGAGAGAAAAGTCCTCGGGTTGAGTTTGTATACACCAACTTGGAGCTATTTCATCTTGTTTAGCATATACTTGGAGCCCCGGGAGTGTTTTACGTTGACCCCGGGAGTTAAAAAGCTTTTTCATGTGTCCCCCAAGGTGAAAAACTACACTTTCTATCTACGTTCTTTGTAAATGTTGTTGAATATACTAGATTGATGATATATATTGTTTAAATCTAGTTAAACTTGTTGTTTTCTAAGCATATTGTGTAATAGTTGATAGATATTACCTTTTTATCTGTTATATTGTGCTTATTGCATTGTAAATCAAGTACGGAGGCTAGATCTACCTAGATCTAAGATGAATCTAGCCTTTGAATGGTTATTAAGCATGAAGCTTTAACCCGTGTGCTTGATCGATTTAGATCCATGATAGATCTATGGATTTATTGCTTTTAAATGGTCCCGGTTATGCCGTATGTCCCTAGATTTGTATCTAGATGCGAAAGGGGTCCGAAATAGCTTAAAATGGTGATTTTAACCAATTAAATCATCTAATATCAAAGCCTAGGACATTGTATATATGTATTCCCGCATAAATAATGTGAGCCTAGGAATCCCGGTGTTGAGATCCCAGAATGGATCCCGACTTGATTCCCACGATGGACTGGTTTTTATGATGTAATGTTTAGATAGTGCAAATATCATTGTATATGTAATATTTGGATCTTGAAGACGAGCTCGAGGGGTTAGTCTCGAGAAGTCGGATTCAAGATCCCGTGATAGTGAAAACTTTAATTGTGGGTGCTCGATTTCATCGAGATGGCTTACATGCCCGATGATGATTCGACCCTTTTGACGCTTTTTACATGCATATCATCAAAATGATTTATGATAAAACCACAAAGAGCTTTCAATAATAATAAAGCTGGTCGGGAATAGACATTAGATCATAAATGGAAGTATCAAAGGACCTCGATTCCTATTTCATGAAGGGTTTGAAAACTTTGTTTTCAAAACATCATTGATATATATTGTGTTCTTAAAAATGATCTTTTATATAAATCAAATCTTTTGTGCATAGGGTTAAATATGTACATCACTACTTCCGTAATAATCACATATACTAAAAAATCAATAATAGAAGTATCACAGATCCTTTATTACTATTCGGGCGAAGGATTTAAAAACCTTGTGTTTTCCTAAAATATCATATAAAAAATGTATATTTTGTCTAAAAATAAACTTTTGCTGAAATCAAACCCTTTCGTACATAGGTGCAAAGGAGGAATGCTACTACTTCCAAATAACTCACAATGAGGATTAGAATAAACCTTTTTTAAATAAAACACACACATACTCACACACATACACACACACTTTATGCACAAAAAATCAATAAGATGCGGTACCATATTTTTATAGGAGTCGGGGGGTGTCTAACACCTTCCCCTTCGCTTAACAAAGCCCTCGAATTCCACGAATCTCGGGTTTCAAACCAATCTTTCGGAGTAACGCATTGGACCATATTGCAAAAACTATTAAAACTCGGATGAGTTGGTACATCCATTTACACCATACCAACTGGCGACTCTATCTCATTCAGTTCAATCATAAAAATAATAAAATCAATCTTTTCAAAGTCGTCAACATTTATGTCGGTACCGCTTTCCTAAAACCTCACCCTTTAATAAAATCCAAAGACATAGCGAATGAAAAAGGGTAAAAACAAACAAACACAAAGTAAGGAAGGACGGACACAATCAAAGAATTTTTCCCGACTTTAATAGTTGGTGACCATGCTGGGGAATAAAGAGGGCTTATACCGCGTTCAATCTTTTTGATTTTCATTTGGCATGTGCATCTTGTGTGAATGATCTTTGTGTGTCGTAATTGTCTCAATCTTTAAGCATTTTTTTGTATTAGTGCCTCGCACAATATATTAGTGCTTCGTACAATGTCATCATAATTGCATACGGTGAGGACGTGAATGTATGTGAATGTATGTTATGCAGTACCTCCATTAGGAGGCAATCCCGTCGGTTGTTTATTACTGGACTCCTCTGGGTGTTTACATTTTGAGGCTCAGGAAATGCACCACTCAGATTCGCTCCAATTAAAACATGGATATTTTCATCGAGTAAATTATGAAGATCTTGGAACCAATTTCTAATAGCCCGTGAGAGTAACCCTAGGATAGGTCAACCTTTAATAAACCAAACGCGCGGTGTGCCTCTTCATGCCCTATTTATTCTTTTGCATATATAAATGACAATCATCTTGAACTGTCATTTTTACATCCTTCTTATCCTGTCATAAGTCGACTAACCCTTTGTTTCTCAAAAAAAGATTAAAAAACCATTAAAGTAATGCATAGCATATCATGCATCCATGTCCACCAATATCCATTCTAACTAGATATCAATTTTGTGTAGATTAGTCCAAAAACTCGATTTCGAGCCAAACCACTAGTTAAGATGGCTGAAGGAAGCTCATCTGAACCAATCCTTGTATCTCAAGATGAATTCGAGGAGTTTAAGAAACAGATTGCCGAGATGATGAACTTGTTGAGAGAACAGTGCAAAGTATCTCATGAACCTAAGCATAAGAGTCAGACTGAACCCTCAGTGCAAGGAGATATGAAAATACCAGAAAAGGACGGTGATACCAAGATGTCCACACCTATCTCTCCCCTCGATGTTGAAGTATCCAAGGAGGCCCCGATCCAGAAGACGACACGAAAAATTATAAACCTCCGAGAAGACAAAGAAATTAGAGATATCAGGAGGAAGGTTAGACAGATGGAGGACGCCATCCGGTATATGAAAGGGACAGGATCCCACGGGAGAGTGAAGTATTCGGATCTGTGTATTTTCCCAAAAGCGAGATACCTGGATAAGTTTCAAATCCTAGAGTTCAAGAAATACAATGGATTGGGGGATCCATATACTCACTTAAAAGTCTACATAGGTGAACTGGGAACCTACGCCGAGGATGAAAACCTTAGGATGCAACTATTCTAGAAAAACCTTACCGGTGAAGCCCAAACTTGGTACGGTCGAATAGATAATTCCAAAGTCAGAGTTTGGGAAGAATTGGCCCATGCTTTCCTCAACCAGTATAGTTTCCAATCCCAGATGGCACCTAATCGCTACCAGGTTACCAAAGTCAGGAAACTGAGCAATGAGTCGTTTAGAGAATATGGGCCGCCAGGTTGCCCAAGTTAACCCACCAATGGATGAAAGTGAGATGGTGACAACTTTCATTGACATACAAGAAGCCCCTTTCTATGAGAGAGTCCACGCCGGGATAGGAAAATCCTTCTCCGAAATGATCAAACATGGAGAAATGGCAGAAATGGGTTTGAAGTCTGGCAAAATTAAGGATCTCACTACCTTGGAAGCCGTAACTGAGCACATACAGTCAAGAAACTATGCGAGCGCCCCCTAAAGAGCATCAAAAAGGAAAGAAGAAGATGTCTCTTTGATATTGCAAGGACAAGCTACCAACAAGTGCTCTAACCCGCCTATCCAGAATCAGAATTCTCATCCTGTGAATTCCCGAAATCCTACAGCAGTGAAGGTTGGGGAGAACAAGCGAAGAAGGATATTCACTCCTTTAGGGGACTCTTTGGAGAATATATTGGAGCTGTTGATAGCCCAGAAGAAGATTGTTGAGCTAGCTCCACCTTCTGATCTAAATGGAAGGCAATTTGATCCCAGCAAGAAATGTGCTTACCATTCTAACTCAGCGGGGCATGATACTCAAGAATGTTGGACTTTAAAACACAAGATTCAGAATTTGATTGACAATGGGGAGATCATAGTCAAAGCGTCAGAGCAGCTGAATGTCAACAACAACCCTTTGCCTCAGCATAATGCGGAAGGAATCAACATAATCGGTGCAGGAGGTAGGGAAAACCGCAAGTACCTAAGGAAACTGGGGGAAACACCCTCTGTGAAGGACCATACAATATGGGGATACTCCAAAGAGAAGTATGGGGTGGAGCAAGACTTGGCCTCTATTAAAGTATGAGTTAATCAGCTGGCAGATTTGGTCTTATACCAACATCAGTTGACCCGACAGCTAATAGACCAAGTCCTACCGAGGCCAACCGATACTATACCCGTCCAAGATGTCCTACCCTTAACAAGGGATCGAATTCATTGTCAAGAGCAGAACAAATGGACAGAAAAGATGGCAAGGGAAGCTAGACTCTAGAGCCGACAAGAATTTGCAGCCAAAAGAAAATTCGCCCCCTTGGGGTAGTTTAGGGAGGAAATTCTGTGCACCTTGATCGAGAAAGGAAAGATCACAGAATTTCTACCAGCCCCGGATCTGCGATCGAATTGTTTCGATCCTTCTAGATCCTGCCTCTATCATTCGAATGCCCCTGGACATGACACGGAGGAATGTTGGGCCCTGCAACACTTAATTCATAATTTGATCGAATCAGGAGAGCTGGAATTAATGAATAAAGCTGAGATCTTCTCTAAGGAAGAGATAATCTACCCTCGAGGGGCAAAGAATTTGGAGGGATTGGTAGCTGTTATCCTTTGCATAGAAGGAGCATCTGGCGGACCCAAAACCATAAAAGGATTATCTAGGCAGGGAAACAAGGCTACTCTCGAGATACCGGTGCCAAAACCCCTGATGCTGGCTCCTTGGCCACAACTCCCAATTTTTAGCCTAAACAAGGTGCCATGGAATTATGGAGAAAGCATAAAATTGACACCCGCTTGTACAGCTATCGTACCTAGGGAGAATCCACTTTACCTTCGGGGGCGTGTATTGAAAACGACAACCAAGGTATTGGGGAAGGTATCAACGGGAAAGATCACATAATTCCTCCTTATGACGGGGCACGTCGAAGCAAGGACAGTGAAGTAGTTGGAAGCGGAACCATGTCAAATCTCCATTCTGGATTTAGTATTGGCTTGTGACGACCATCGTCAAATGCTAATCTAAGTATTGGAGGAGGCACACTTGCCCAAAACCATTGATATTGAGAAATTCCAGCACTTGATCAGCCATGTATTGGACAGTAATGTGATATCATTCACCAATAATGATATACCGGCCGAGGGAACTGGCCATCGCAAACCATTGCATATCGTTGTCGTATCATCTAGATACGTGGTAGGAGGCGTGCTAATTGATGGATTGAACATCTGTCCACAACATACTATAGATATGATGAAGACCAACCCAAATCAGATTCGGGAAAGCGATGTAGTGGGAGCATTCGACGGATCAAGAAATGGTACAGTTGGGGAAATTGAACTTCTTGTAGAGATTGGCCCGTTCACCTTCAATATACCTTTCCAAATCCTGAAAATCATTACCGGATATAATCTGATGTTGGGACGACCATGGATCGATATGGCTGGGGCTGTTCCTTCAACTCTTCATTAGTAGTTAAAATACATCATTAACGATAATCTGGTCACTGTCAGTGCAGAACCTGATTATCCTATCCACAATCTGGGAGATATGCCCCTGATCAGCGTGAAGGAGGGTATTGAGCCCGCTAGATTTCAAGCCTTTGAAGTAAGAAATCCACTATACCAATCTGTGGGTGCGCCAACATTAACTCCTCGGTTATCTCCAGAAGTAATGGCAGTTGGCCAAGAGATGCTTTCTAGAGGACATCGACTAGGCCGAGGATTGGGGAGAAATGGCAAGGGAATCAAGAACCTGATCCACATACCCACGCAGTTGGGAAGGGCTGGATTAGGATACTCTGGTGGGTCCAAACATCGTAATCCTCACAAGCACCTTCTTGTTAATCATCTAACTCATCTCAAGTCAGAACTCAGTGAAGCCAAATTTAGGGAGCTATTGAAGAAGGTCCCCGTAATTATCTCAAACCTCCTGATCCCTAAAGTCAATCAGAACGGATATAAGGAGATTGTTGATGAATAGACTGTTAAGGATGCTTCCCGGATGGCCAAAGATAAGAAGTTTCTGGATGAGATTCAGTTATAATTTGTGAGCAGTTTTTGCCTTCCTAAAGATAACCTGAAGAAGTCCATTGGGGCATACCTGTCGAATGATCAACACATCCTCCCGGTCCTTAACTGGGGAAGTGTGAACATCCCGAAGGAGGAACCAGGGACCGATTCCAAATAAGTTATGGTCATCCTCGAAGACGTCGACAACTCCAACAACACGTCTATCTCAACTATCCCCCAAGATCTCACTACCAGTAATTGGACGGTCACCCCTCAGATCGTTTCAAAAAGGGTAAAACCAGAAAGTGATTCGTTGACAGGGAGCTTTACCTTTATATATTTATGTCTGCTTTATTTTATCTGCAACTTGTTATTTCCTGTTGTCATATCAACTACTAAATCCTTTTGTAATTGACAACCGTTTGTATATATTTAGCAATCAAGTTTTTTATCTCAGGTTTCTAAATTTGAGTATTTCTAGCCATGTCCATGACTTGCCAAATTTGAGTAATGATTACGATTTCGATATAGAATTGGACTTTGACTTGATGGGGATTGTAATACCCTAGAATTTCCTAATATTATTAGATAAATATATTAATGGGAATGAGAATTTATTTAATATAAATAATTTTGTGTTATGAGATGAATTTATTCAATTATATAAAATTGAATATTTATAATAATTGGGAAATTTATGGAGTTTGCGATAAACTCGTTGATAGACTTGTGTGGCACAATGACGTAATATAAGAATGATTATATTAATTTAAGCGAACAACTAATCTATATTAATTGTTAATCGTAGAACATTAATTAATTGTCATCGTAGAATAATTGTTATAGAATGTTAATGGTGATTAATTAATAATATGTGATTATTATTATTGCAAGAAATATAATAATAATAATAAAACACTTGGTTATAAATATGCTGGGAATTATATTTGTTAATGTGATAATTAATCCTATGATTATTAATTAAGTGTTATTAATAATCGATGAGGAATGAATGAATTAATAATATTGTTAATTAATCAAAAAGATGAATAATTTATTTATTTGACATTACAAATAATAAAACAAATAAGTAAGTTATTAATATAATAAGATTATATTGATTGTTATGTACAAGCATGTAATAATTAATAATATAAAGTATATGGAATACAACTATAGTATATAATGTAGAGAAACACTTATACGTGACCATGCTAGTATATTTAAACCATATTGTATGATTGTACATATTGAAACTGTATATCATGACTAATTAATACATTATGATGCTTATGTGACAATTGTATGTAAGTGTACGTTAAAATAGTACATCATGAATATATGATAAACAATTGTTGATTAGTGGAATTTAATAATAAAGGATACAATGTAATGTGTTAATATCCGATTAAACTATACCGATAAGATAAAATGTACATGGATTATATATGTACAAATTACATTTACTACATTGAAATGTTACTTATTCATGGAAATACATTGTGACATTACATTGTAACCTAAGTAGACATATATATGTAACCTTAGTATGTGGGATTTGCAAAATGCTGAGATTGCTTTGCCTTGTCTCATATTGATAGTCACATTTCCTCACACGTGAAAACTCCAAGCTAGCCTACTCTCTACTCCTTCAACTCAGCAATCTAGATGGCTCATGATCAATGGGGAGTGGTTTTGATGATGAGATTTACCAACCAATTACCTACTCTCCCATAACTTTCATGCAATTCTTTAATTCATTGGTTTGAATTAATGGGACAATGCATTGTCCGGATTATAGTTCTTCTATAAATATAGCCTCTTCTCCTTCTAAATTGATTTGCTGAGAATTTCTAAGAGAAGAGAGTATACTGTGATTGTCTATTTAGTTGAGAAAGAATTTCTATAGTAGCATTAGCAAGCTCAAACCATTAATAGAGGTATATTAAGCAATCCTTGTTCTTCATTTTTCCATTTCTGCAATTCTGTCAAATTTTCATTTCTTGATTTTGGTTGCAAGGCATGTTAATTGGATTATAGGATAATTATTAGTTGTTATATATACTTGGTAACATGTTAGTATATAATGAAGCATGTTTAAAAATCGAATCGGTGAAGTAATTTTTGTGAATTGGGCTGTTAACTGCCGAAGCAGACTGCAGTCCGGCCAGAACCAGTGGTGGTGCAGCTGCGCCGAGTTAACCTTGGCATGCTGCGCAGCTGCACAGAACACTGTCTGCAGTTTTTAATTTCCTGCTTGATTCTGCTAAGTGTAAATTGTTGAGATAAATTAGAACAAGTATGCTAGCATGAGTGGTACATATATATGGGTATACTAAGGCAATGTAAGCATGTTTTACTAAGAGTTACACGCATACTTATAGTTTGAGATAAAATTAGCGTTTTATAAACAAACTTTGAATTTGAAAACGAACTCGATATGTATACTTGCCATGTTAACATTCTGACATTGCAAGCATATTAGTATGATTTAAGGATGTATGAAAAGCATGCTAACTCGCGTATATAGGTTCCATAATAAAATGTGAACATGTGAACCTTACTAATGCACATTCCTAACAAAAATATAAGTTTTGAAAAGAAACTTTGACATGCTATGACCATGTTGATATTCTGATCTTATAAGCATCTTTATATGGCCGTGAAATGCATGTCGGACATGAAAACATATGTATGTAGATAGCATGAACATGTTATGCCTTATTAGCAAGCTTTACTATTGAAAATATGAGCTTTGAATGTGAACTTTGATATGTTATGTTTAGAGTTAGAATCTGATAATTTTGAACGTGTTTGATGGTAATCTTAGACTCACTAATGTATCATACATGTATACCTACCATGCTAGATATCGTGAAATCAAGATAGGCCTAAGTGAAGCATGTCTTCAAACTAATAACTATGATAGTTACATGTATGAAATGTGAATACTCATAAATATACCTAAACACGAGTTATATGATTATCTTAAGTGTTTTGAAAGCGAGCATGATAGGCTTTGTAAATTTAATGACCTTGAATGACCATAAGTGTCGACTTAGAATCTATATCACATATGTTTGGAACTAGGGAAGGTTATACGAATATAAAAAGACTCTTTAACATGTATATATACTATGTGATATATGTGAATCCGATTTCGATGGTTAACTTATGGAAATGCCATAACTTGCTAAAATAAAATATATTTAGTATTGATTGTGGTCTTATGTGGTATTAATAATATGAGGGCATGTTTGCTAATTGTGGCGATCTTATATGATATGAGAATGTGTTTAAACTCTAAAGGAGGAACGTTAAGGATAGAAATTATATTCTATATAACTGTGTAGCTAGGTTAAAACTTAGCTTATGTGTTGATCGTATATTCGAAGATAAAATGTGAAGTTAAATTATATGACTAATGAATATCATATATATACGTAACTGTATTACGATAGGAATTCTAAAAGTGTTGATTAAATTATGGGGATAAACTATGCTTAAGGTAAGTTTCCTAACTTACACTCTTTTACGGTGCAAGTTTTCTATCCTTGTACAATGCAAGTTATCTTACTTACTCGTTCATTGAGCTAGTACATTTAAAACTCTTGTGAAAGCTATTATTCATGTTGAACTCGGTATTGTTCTTGAATATTATGAAAGTGTCTATGCCATTTGATTCGGCTAGACTATATGCATGTTTATAAGAAAACTGTCCAAACCTTTTTATTGGTGCGGAAATCTGAAAACTGAGTTGAACAACCCTTATGGTAAGGGGAGTGTTTATTGTTGGAAGCCCCAACACACGCGTGATTATTACTGTGGTGTTATGCATAACATAGAGTATTGTAGACTACTCATCTATCATACTTATTTCTTTTGGGTTGTTAGTTTGATATTGATGATTCCTTCGATAGTCCTTAGTGACTGCTCAGTATAAATTATTTTATCTAGTTGGATACATTGATAGCCTTTGAACTCATATATATCTGTTGATCTATATTGAATTTCATATTCTAAAGATTTGATTCAAGAATTGTTGATATTCGTTGTTCATGATATTATTCTGAAACTCTGAATTATCTTAGAGATTATAATTTGATATTTCAAACTCGTGATACAATACATCAAACTCGTGATGCAATTTGTGCTCATTCTTGCTTTTCCTAAAAACATTTCAGTTAAGGCAGAGCATGGCGAACCTTCGGGCGTTGATAAGGGCAAGGGCAAGGCTACCAACTAGCTTGTCTCTTTTATGTTTTTAAATATTTTAATGTTGTATTAAGATGATGTAGTAAGACTGGATTTATTTATGTTTAAGCTTAAGTTAGATTATATAATGAGTCGTTAATTGATATTATTATGTAATCTATTAAGTACTGTAGGTTACGAGACTTGGGGAATAATTATAATAAATCATTGTATATTATTTTGAATTAGATATTCCGCTGTGAATGTGTGATTTTAGTTATCATTGTAGTACTATGTGTTGGGTTTGTATGTAACGCAATCATGCAATCAAATCACATAAATAGGGCGGAAGCGTAAAAACTAGGTTTTCAAAATTTATACAAACCCATAACCATGATCATGCTTTGTGCTTGTTATCAATAACAGAAAAGAGAGAACATGGAATTATACCTTTGAAGATCTAAGCTTCCTCAGGTACAAGTTCTACTCCTTTGATTCCTTTGATTCCTCTGATAGTGGCTCCTTCCCTTGAATAATGTCAGCCACCCAAATGTTTGGCCTCTAACGGTGATCCACCAAGGAAGATGAAGAACTCAAGAAGATGGGTTATTGGCTTAACCCTTGTTTCTATCTCTATAGAATATGTGTACTCCCAACTCTTGGAAAATTTCACATCTCTTCCTTATTTCTGATATAAGACTCTCTTATATAGATATTAGGTTAACCCTCCTAATCCAATTAGAATAGGGTTTTATTTAATTAATTAATTAATTACTTTTAATTAATTTATATCCTAATCTTTATTAGGATTGAGAGAGAGTACTGATACTATATTAATTCCTAAACTCCTTTAGAATTAAAATAATAATAATAATAATAATATTAATAAGACTCCTCTTATTAATTTATATTTAATATTTCTAAAATATTAAATAATAAACATTAAGCTATTTAATTTATTCTATCATCATAGATTAAATTAATTATACTTAATGCATTATTAATATCATGCCATTTTCTTCTTAAATAATTCTTCTTCGTTTTATGGTGTGACCCTTTAGGTTCTCCATATTAAACCGGTTGTGAATAAATCAATTAGAACAATTCTAATCTTATTTAAATAAACAAATTAAACTAATAATCTATTTAAATAAATAACATTTATTCTACAATAGGGATAAGCCTCCCTAGCGATCAACGACTTTCCAGATAATATAGATTTCAACATTAATCATAAAAGAACCTGTGAGTTAATAGTTACCGTACAATTCAATCCTTCCACCATACAATGTCCCAATTAAATATAAGACATGGATTTACTGTCAAGTCTTAATATATTTAATCATATGTATTTCGATTAGAAAATGCACAACTCCAAATAATGCAAATTAGAAACCTCTTTCTAATTTCATTCTACCTTGGCCAAGGATTCCTGGGTTGTCATTTAACGAATCACATAGGACATATCTCCTCTTTTACTAGAGGTGGTAGATTCTTTATTGATCATTCATTATCTCCATATGTAACTCATTACACCCAAGCATACCCTATATATGCCTTAAAAGGCCTTAAGGAATTAGTCAAAGTATAATTTGTTACATACAAGATACTATGATGATCTCAAGTCCAAGGATCACATGTACTACTATCACATTAGAAATTCCTATTGACAGGCGAGTAAAACTCCATTAGGTATTCCATAGCGAGTCACGTTAAGTGAACTTATTCTCCAATAAGCACCTACATACTTGCTTTAGTGTCTCCACACAAATGACCATGAGATCAGTCATCCTCATCCAATGAGCAAGCAACATATGTACCAATCTATCCGGATTTACTAATCCCCTTTTTAGTAATCCCACGATTGGGAACTATTTTAGTTTTAAAGCTTTCTAAGAATTTATATCTCATTAGCATGATCAACATCATGATTCTAAAAGCATTGCTTAAAACTATGAGTTATTTACATATTATAAAAACAGCACCATGTAGATAATTAAATGCCTTTAATAAATAAATATTTTATTAATAAATAAATAAGATTGTTTACAAAGTATGTGCTTTATCATCATACATGATTGGCTTGTATGCACACTACTATCACCATGAGCACGTGACGAACCGAATTCGAGAGACCAAGTGGCGGTCCCGGATTTGGGGGTGTCACAGGTTGGTATCAAAGCTGTAGTTATAAACCTTAGGAACGAGTGTCCTTTGACTATAACTTAGGCGAATTTAGAAGTTAGGAAGGAAATAAAAACTCATGTAGAGTTTTCCTTGAGAGACTTAGTTTGTTATGAAATGTAACTTCATTTTATACAATGAACTTATGTTTTGTTTAACATTCTAATGGAGTTGCTGTTTCTTGTCTTGTGTTTGTGATTGTAGATAGAAGATATGGGAGTACCAGCTAGAGTGGCTGAGGATGAGCCCAGGGATATTCATGTAGTGTACGAGGCACCCTTAGAGGCTGTACCGGTACAGGCTGTGGCACCATCCGAGTCTGATGATGAGGATGAGATCGAGATTGAGATAGAGTCTGATCCAGAGGAGGAGCTGATGGAGGATGAGCCAGTGATGGACTCTGATGAGGCTACTGTAGAGGAGCAGATGCTAGGCGAGTATGAGGAGTGGATCCTAGAGTTGGACTGTAGAGTTCAGGAGCTAGAGGAAGAGGCCAAAGAGAGAGAGTTTGAGTTCCAGAAGCTGAGGGACGAGGACCACCAGAGGAAGCTGGCTATGCAAGAGTTAGAGGTGGAGATTGCCTACCGCAGGGAGGCAGGGATCCAGATGGGGACTCTATTTCACAGGTCAGTGGCTAGGAACGTGAATATAGCAGGAAAGCTAGAAGAAGTAGAACAGAGAGAATTGAGTGAGAAGACTGAGAAAGAGGCACTCCGTACTCAGCTAGAGTGGAAGGTGATGGATAAGATACACTTTGAGGAGAAGTGGGAAGCGACCAATGAGAGAGCTGACGACCTAGAGGACGAGGTCAGGTGCAAGAAGAGGAAGATGAACAAGATGAGGTATGTGTTTCGTTCAGCTTTTGAGAGGGTGATTGATGGTGTGTACCACTACCCGGCAGAGCAGGGATAGGCTCTGCATACCTTGTGTCGAGAGCTGGTTGCGTATATAGCACAGATGGAGTATAGGAGTGCAGTGGAGCACGGGATGATGGGATGAGATTCCCTTAGTCAGTCTAGTAGTAGTACTACTTGTGTCTGCTATGTATTGTATATATTATGTTGTAATCCCAATCTTTTGTGTAAGATGTGGGATAGTAATGTAAACCCCGAGTTAGCTTTTGTTAGAGGGGTAGTATGGTAGCAGGTTAGTATATTCCCCGTCTTTTGTGATATTAGGGGATATATGTGATAACATTTAAAGCAGTATGCTAGGGAAATCATGTAATGAAACGATTTGACATATGAATATAAATGAAGTTTATTTCAGAAATGTGTTATAAATTTATTCTTTTAGTATTAAAAGAAATACTTAAGTAATATACTTGAATAATAATAAAATGAAAATTTGTGATGCTAATAATGCCGCCCAGACGTAGATTGACTGCACCCGAAGAATCTGTTAATAACGAGAGGGAACAAGTTGACCCGATCCAGAAACTGGTAGACTTGTTAGGAGAAGCCTTAAGGCGAAGGAACAATGAACCCGTTCGCCCAAACCCTCAGACTGTGCCAGTAACAACCTTTAAAGACTTTAAGAGTGTAGGACCCCCGGAGTTCGAGGGAACTACCGACCCAATCGTCGCACAAACGTGGATCAAGGAGATCGAAAAAGCTTTCACTATAGCTCGCTTAGGCGAAGATCAGAAGACGGTATTTGCCACATACATGATGAGGGGAGAAGCGAACTACTGGTGGGAGGCTAATCAACAAAGAGTTGGAGAAGGGATAATAGATTGGGATAAGTTTAAGACGCTGTTCTTCTAGAATTACTTCCCGAAGAGCATGAAGAATCGGATGGAGGTGAAATTTTTGGAACTCAAGCAAGGTGAGATGATGGTGGCGCAATACGTGGCTAGTTTTAACGAACTAGTGCGATTTGCGGAGCACCAAGTTGGTGATGAAGAGAGGAAGGCTAGACGATTCGAACAAGGACTGAAGCCTTGGCTATTCAATAAGGTGTCAGTTCTTCAGATCGATTTTTTTGCAACACTGTTGGAAAAGGCTATTATTGCTGAGGGAGGAAGTGAAGCTTTGAGCTTGTATAACAAAGAGAAGAAAGGAAAGAATGCTGGAGGAGAGAATCGTACTGGAGGAAGCAGCAGTGGAGGAAGTAATTTGGGGAAGAGAAAGAGGGAGAATAACAACAATAACAACAACAACAAACAAGGTGGGAGTCACCAAGGGAGTTTTAAGAAAAGGAATGAGACTTATAATAAGTGCGGGAGAAGTCATCAGGGGGAATGCTGGAAAGGAAAAAGCACGTGTTATAATTGCCGCCTGGAGGGGCACATATCGCCAAATTGCCCAAAACCGAAGAAAATTAGGGGATGCTTTGCATGTGGCTCAACTGAGCACCGAATTAAGGACTGCCCAAAGAAGGGAAGTGGCGGGAGTAGCAATCAACAAGGAGGTAACAAGATTATAATCAACGGGCCTGCACAATCAAACCGCCCAACCGCCAGAACTTTTAACATGACCGTCCAGGACGCAGTGGCTGCGAAGGACTTGGTGTCAGGTATAATCCCAATAAATGATATAAATGCTTATGTATTATTTGATTCGGGTGCCTCCTGTTCTTTTGTAACTGAATAATTTGCTAGTAAACTTAGTACACCCCGAGAACGATTAGAAAATCCTTTGAACATAGAAGTTGTGAATAAGGAAGTAATCCCTGTAGAATACGTTTATCAAAATTATCGCGCAAACATTAGAGAACATGAACTGAGCGTAGACTTGATTCCTATTAGATTGGGAGAATTTGACGTAATACTGGGAATGGATTGGTTATATAACAATGCTGCGATAATTGATTGTCAGAATAAATGTGTGACCCTTCGAACTCCGAGTAAGTCTAAGGTAGTATTTTATGGTAGCTCATTGCTTTAGCAATCGTGTTGCGTTACGATGATGCAGGCCAAGAAATTATTAAGGAAAGGATGTGTAGGTTATTTAGCTTACATCGTTGATACTCGAAAAAAGGGAGTAGAAATTAAGTATATATCCATAGTTAATGAATTTTAAGATGTGTTTTCGGACGATCTGCCTGGTCACCCGCCAGACAGAGAGATTGAATTCGTAATAGACTTAGCACCGGGAACGGCACCAATTTCGAAAGCTCCATATCGTATGGCGCCAGTAGAAATGAAGGAATTGATGATACAATTGCAAGAGTTACTGAATAAGGGTTACATTTGACCGAGTGTGTCTCCTTGGGGAGCACCAGTGTTATTCGTTAAGAAGAAGGACGGATCGATGAGGCTCTGTATCAATTATCGAGAATTAAACAGAGTAACAATCAAGAATCGATATCCGCTATCGAGGATAGACGACTTATTTGATCAACTGAAGGGAGCAAAGTGTTTCTCAAAAATCGACCTGCGAACAGGGATATCATCAACTGAAAGTACGGGATGAGGACATACCAAAGACTGCGTTTTGAACCCGTTATGGACACTATGAGTTTTTGGTAATGTCATTTGGATTGACTAATGCTCCGGCATCATTTATGGACTTGATGAACCGAGTTTTCAAGCCATACTTGGATAAATTTGTAGTGGTTTTCATCGACGACATTTTAATCTACTCGAAGACAGAGGAAGAACACGTCGAACATCTGAAGATTGTTTTGGAGACACTAAGGAAGGAGGAGATGTATGCAAAGTTTTCTAAGTGCAAATTTTGGATGGAGAAGGTTCAATTCTTAGGCCACGTGGTGGAGAAGAATGGAATCGCTGTAGACCCTGCAAAGGTAGAAGCAGTAAGTAATTGGGAACAACCGAGAACACCGACGGAGGTGAGAAGCTTTTTAGGGTCAGCTGGGTACTATCAAAGATTCATCCAAGATTTTTCTAAGATAGCAACCCCGTTGACCAATTTGACTAGAAAGGCTATGAAATTTGTATGGACCGACAAATGCGAAGATTGTTTTCAAGAACTGAAAAAGAGATTGAGCGAAGCACCTGTGTTATCACTACCAGATGATGCGGGAAATTTTGTGGTGTATAGTGATGCATCGCATAAGGGACTTGGCTGTGTGCTAATGCAAC
This sequence comes from Panax stipuleanatus, assembly GCA_020205555.1. Classification (NCBI taxonomy): domain Eukaryota; kingdom Viridiplantae; phylum Streptophyta; class Magnoliopsida; order Apiales; family Araliaceae; genus Panax; species Panax stipuleanatus. The sequence goes on from CM035122.1 coordinate 25,483,430, forward strand.
ACGACAAGGTCATTGCATATGCATCATGATAACTGAAGGATTTGTTGGGTATTTTCTACGCGCAACACGCAAGTGTACGTGGTCAACAAGTAATACAGTGATAAATCAAAGATCGTACCCACAGAGACAATAATTACTATTTAATCAAACAAGTACCAATTTTAGAGTATTTCAACTTTATCAAACTAACAGCAAAAAGATATGTTCTTCTATAACTAAATTAATAATGAAAGTAACCACACACTAAATCGAGATCTTAACAGAATTGAGAGAATTAAGCCTACAACTTCACTTATTATTTCACTTCAGATAATATCTTTTGTCCCCAGTTTATTTCAGTTACCCCCAGGTTATTAATCAAAAACACTAATGTAGATAAAACCACCTCACGATGCATAATATCCGTACTTATTTGTATCCACATATGATAGATTCAAATAAGATATCCCAATTAACTAATTCACTATATTTCTATGTGAATTACAATTAACCAGAATTTATTACCAAGTTCTCTTTCAGATTACATATGGCGTAAAGGAATACATCTATCCTAAACAAGAATAACGAATTCCATCTATGCGGAATTCACAAACATATTTCACTATGGCCAGTTCTAATCTCCTATGTTCCTTCACAAGTTCATAAGCAATAACAGAATAATCATTGATCAGGCAATTATATTAATTAATCACACACATACTGAATAACCTGGCAATAACCTCCATAAACTGGATTTAAAAATAATTAATCCTCCATTACATAATAAGATCCGTCATAAGCTTAAATAAATAATTAGTTCATAACGAATGAAATAAAATCCACAATCCACAGAGTACTAATCATAACGAATACAAAGATAATATGGATTGAGAAAGATAGAAATATAAAACTCCTGTCGTTACTGTCTCCAAATTGCTCCGTGTTCATCCGATCACGCTCCGCTTCAATTCTCTTCTTCCAGTTAGATCCAAAAAATAATAATGTTTCAAGTTGTCTCCGCCTCTTTTTTTCAAGATCCCCCCGCCTCCTACTAAAATATATAATATATATATATATTCCAAGATCTGCCCACATCATGCCCAATTGCTGCCGAAAGTCCATATAGGAAAAAAGAGTGCCAGATGCTTTTAAAACCATATACTCGTGGGCCCTATACTAATTGAATAAAAACTAATATATATATATACTATCAAGTCGCTTTTATACTCTCCACTAGCAGCCGGCCCCTTATCTCTCCAATTGCTCCACAATCCGTATCAGCAAAGGAAAGTCTTGAGCCACTGCTGCCTCCTCGCCCCAGCGGGGAGTTCTTGTATTAATTACCCGCCCCGGCGGGTAAATCTCCTGCCCAGCTCCTTTGAATTTTGTTTATGCTAAGTTTCGCATGATGCATGGCTGCTAACTCTGGCCCATATTAAACCATATATTCCTTGCATACTTGATACACTTTAACTACACTTGCGTGGATTGGCTACTCCTGTGGCCCACTTGTAAAACGAATTGGCATGTGCACCTGGGCAGCTCCCTTTTAAAAGTAGCTCTCATATATAATATATCCACTAACTAAGCTATCCCACTTGCTGCTAACCCACTTGATATCTTATATTGCCCGCATGCATGACCCATGATTTGTGGACTGCTACTCCTTTAGCCCACATCATATATGCTGAAAATAAAATAATTAGAATCCATGAGCTGCTCGCCTCTTTCCTATATAATTTGCATGCCATTTCGTTCCCTTGGTCCATTGCCAAATTGGGCCAGCTCAATTGGTCTCAAATTTTCCTCCAATTTATTTTCAATATTACGAAACTCTCCACTCATACCTAAAATAAAAATATAAGCATCATGAGTATATTCAGGCACACAATTAAAAAGAGTAAACATTACAGAATAGACGTATAACACGTAAATTTTATCCTTCAAATCTACTCTCTCCTCCATTTCATTATTTGCACATGAACGTAATCACCCAGTAGAAATGATAGGCAAAATACTCGAAAATATGCAAAATCAAGCTATAACGACTACCGATTCGTAGGTGTAAAACCCACTCATTAAATACCCCTAAACTTGAGACTTTGCTTGTCCTTAAGCAAAAACCATGCATATGCAAAAATATACAATGCTCACGACTGTAACTGTCATGTTTACAAAGCTAACTCATTGCGCCTCAGAAAACTCACAACAGATATAAACATTAAATCCAACCAGATACGTATCCGTAATTCAAACCAATCTATGAATCTATACATGTCAACACTGATGCTGTGTGTATGTGCTTAGCAACAATATATCCAACTACAGATCAAATATATAACATACTACGCATCTTAGAATACAATCAGAGTTCAATTCCAGAAATTGCGTGAACCAAGTACAGTGAATTTAAGTAAACATTAACCAAGTCGAAAGTTAATATGGGAAATTTTCTATCTTTCTTTATTCACGGAAGCATTTTGCTCTTTTTTCGTATCTCAAATTTCCTCATGACTGTGCAATATTTAGTTCCTTTAGGCTCTTCAGTGATACCCATGTAGCAAGTTTTCGACCAACGACTCCCAAACCGAATGGCTTTAGGGCGCTGGGTGTAAAGACATCCCCTAGGGCGTACTTGCTCGAGTACCACATGCCATGAAACTAAATAAGTCACGGTGTTTATTCATGTTTCTATCTTTCACATTTTTCAATTCTTTTCTTTTTCTGTTTTTTCTTCTTCTTTCAGATAGCTCCCATATCTTCCCCCAAACTTATGTTTTAGTCTAATCTTAGTCACTACTACCAGTTCACTAAATTTCTTTCATTAAAACTGAAGTTCTATTCAAGACGATAATTATGTGACTATTTAAACTAGGTTGACCACCTTGTTGTCTGTCGTGCTAACCGGTGCAATAATGTCAAACAGGTAAGGACTCATGCAAAGGATTGAATACACATCAACATTCTGGTTTTCATTATGTTTATATTCTTATGTAAGTCCAGTCTCATCATTGGCTAAAGTTATTTCTTACCACTGACATACTGACTCATACAATCCTAATTACAAACTCTTTTTGGTTTTTTTATAATTTTTTAATTTTTTTCTTTTTAATATTTGAAAAGCATAAAAACTTAAACTACTCTACTATGCAAATTCTGACGAACCTACTATACAACTATACCTATTCTAACCATTCATGAACATGCTAACCAAATTTATGATGATTAAGACACAACACACCCCCAAACTTAAATGAAACAATGCCCTCATTGTGAAACATATAGAATTTAAGTGTAGAGGACTTCCCTGTTAAGTCAAACCCTCCTCGATGTCTGAGTCAGATGGTGGGTATGGCGGGATCGGCTGTGGGGCAGGGAACTGGAGTGGACCAGTGGCGGTGTTGAGGCAGGAGAAAGCCTTAGCAAGAACGGCATTAAAAGTGTTCTGTGTAGCGAACATGTGATTCTGTTGCTTCGCTGTGCGGTCAATTCTTCACTGAAGGCGTCTAAACATGGCAGTTGTCTATGTGGACGATGCTTGTGGTTCCAATTCCTCATCGAACATATAGTTTTCCTCACCTCGAGTCTCCTCTTCTGCGTCTGAAACTATAAACCCGAGGCCACGAGGATGTGCCGGAGCTCCCGTCTATAACTCAAATCTGTTTATCAGCTTAGAATCCAGAACCATCGAAGGTTATTGGACTGGCTCATTCGGTGTCCAGACTACCCCTGCTTATAAACACAACCCAGTGATTAAGGATGGGTGTGGTAATCCTCCGAATATTCCTCCTTGAAAACACCGGCGAATTGAAAAATTAATGATCGTTCCAATATTGATGCTAAGATCTTTGACAATTGCATACAATAGTGAGATTTTCTCTTTAGTGATATCGCTGGTGTGTGTTGATGGCAATAGTTTAGCACAGAGGAAAGAATACCAGACTTTCCCATATTTGTTCAAAGTGGAGGTCTGGATGATGATACCTTTTCGACTGTCTTTTACCCAGACAGTGTCCGGCTTGCATATTTCTTTAATAAGCCGATCATAGTCTATCCCGGCATCTCGCATCTGAGTGTACTGACACACAGCAGGCGGTGTGATATTAAAGAAGGCATTGATTGCTTCGGGCCTAAAATCGACCATTTTGCCTCTTACAAAAGCTCTATATGGAGGGACGTTCTTCGCATTGGCATAGAATTCTTTCACTACTGCTACCACTGCTGGTTCAGCCTGTTGTGTGAAATAGTGCCAAAGCCGTTCATTAATTTGCCTGTGCATTTCACCATCTATGGGATCCGGTCTAAGTCCACGTTCTGGGATGATGGCTTTTCCTGACACATACTCAAAACGTTCGGCGGCGGCCGCGTTCTGATTTTTTTTTTGTCGAATGGTGGAACGACAGCGGATGAGGACCCTTCCCCCTTTTGCTTCTTCTGTGGGCATGGTGGCATGATGGAATTGTGCACACAGTTAAGTATTGTGACAGAATTGTTGTTCAGGACTTTCGTCAAACGCTTGGAGTGCGATCGGCATTTGGCTTGATGTGAAGTGAAGTTGCTTACTTGAATTTCCCCAAATTTTGTTACTCCACACATCAATCCATTACTATCAATGTATCTTTAATACACCGTATACTAGTAATCATACAATGTCCAGAATAGAGGCCCCAACTGATGTTCCTACAGTTTTGCCCAATTGAAAACAAATACTTACCGTTATACTTTATACTTTATTGGCCATGGAGCTTTGTAGATGTCTGCTGTTTAGAAGATGCGGTTGTGGTGGAGTCCTGGAATTTCAAATGTTCCGGAGGTGGTTTCTAAATGTGGTGGTTGAATTCGGTAGGGCGGGTAGTGATATGGTAATGGGGTAATAGGGGAATTAGGAAATATAGGATGGGGTAGTACGATTGTGGGATGGGGAGTTGGGTACTGATTGCGGTAGTGGGGTAGTAGTTATGTGGGGGAAGGATTTCGGTAATGGGTATGTGAGATAGGATTCGTGTGTGGGGAGAATAGGGTAGTGGAAGAAGTGGTGTGGTGGTGGATTTGAAATAGGATAGTGGGGAGGTATTAGATAATTGATAGGAGTTGGGACAGAATTTAGGTATATTGCAGGTTTCGTGTACCCGCCCCAGCGGGGGATAATGCTTGTTGATTTCTGCCCCAGCGGGATATCCTTCTGTCCAACAATATTTAAGAGCCGCCCCAGCGGAAATTTATTACTCTTCCACCCGCCCTAGCGGGTTGTCCTGTGTTGGCAGCCAAATTTTTCTTATTCCCTCAAATTCGTTTTCTCCCCTTTCTTTTGCTTATTGTATTATTCCTTGATCCATCTGGAAGTTATAATTCCTTTACTCCCTTTAAGTGAATATGTGACCCCACCTTGGTGCCAGGTTCAAATCATGATTCATTTGACCTGTATCCATACATAACATAAAATTTTATTAGACATGTATTATGAAGGAAGGTTTCTAAGTATTAAACAGTTTTACCCTATTAAATGATATTCATGCGAAATAAAAATAAAATAAAACAACCGATGGGTTGCCTCCCATCAAGCGCTTAATTTTAAGTCTTTAGCCTGACTCCTTTGTTGTTTCATTTTGGTTCGACCAGGTCGACCGAGGTTGCTTGGCGATCAATTTTTTCGCCCCAGTAATGCTTTAACCGTTGACTTTAAATGTTTCGGTTAATTCTTTGGTGAATAATTTAACGGCGCCATACGGGAATACAGTCTTTATTGTGAATGGTCCTGACCATCTAGACTTCAGCTTTCCGGGGAATAACTTCAACCGAGAGTTGAATAACAATACTGATTGACCCGGTTCAAATTGGAGGTGCATTATTTTTTGATCATGCCATTTCTTCACCTTTTCCTTGTACAACTTTGAATTCTCATACGCCTGCAGGCGAAATTCGTCTAGTTCGTTGAGTTGTAACAATCGCTTCTCACCTGCTGCTGACAGATCAAAATTCAGCTTTCTGATTGCCCATTATGCTCGATGCTCGAGTTCTACAGATAAGTGACATGCTTTCCCGTAGACGAGTTGATAAGGAGACATTCCTATTGGAGTCTTGTAGGCAGTCCGATACGCCCACAAAGCATCGTCTAACTTTACTGACCAATCCTTTCTATTTGGATTTACAACTTTCTCCAAAATTCTTTTGACAACCCGGTTGGACACCTCCGCTTGTCCACTTGTTTGCGGGTGATAGGCTGTAGCTATTCGATGTTTTTCCCCATACTTTGCCACAAGATGCAATGAAGTATTTGTTATAGAAGTGGCTCCCTTTATCGCTAATGATTGCTCGTGGGGTTCCGAACCGAGTGAATATATTCTTTTGCACGAACCTTAACACCACTTTTGCATCATTTGTCGGTAATGCCACCGCTTCAACCCATTTCGAGACGTAATCTACAGCTAAGAGGATGTACAGATTGTTGAATGAAGATGGAAAGGGTCCCATAAAATCGATCCCCCATACGTCGAAAACCTCGACTTCCAAGATCATGTTCAATGGCATTTCATTCCGTTTCGATATATTCCCCACTCTCTGACATCTATCACAATTCTTCATGCATTGATGTGTGTCTCTGAACAACGTGGGCCAGTAGAATCCTGATTGAAGAACTTTTGCTGCTGTGCGATAAATCCCATAGTGTCCCCCATATGGTGATGCGTGACACGCCTGTAGGATACTCTCCACTTCACTTTCCGGTATACATCGCCGGATCATTTTATCAGCACATTGGCGGAACAAGTATAGGTTCGTCCCACATGTACAACTGTACATCGTGTGAGAATTTTCTCTTTTGGTGACGGGACAAGTCTGGTGGGAGGACGTTACTGACCACGTAATTGGCGAAGTCCGCATACCACGGAAACTCGCCGTTTATCAAAAATAGTTGCTCGTCAGGAAATAGCTCATTGATGGCTAACTTTTCTGTTTCATCCTGCTTTGGGTTCTCAAGTCGTGAGAGGTGATCGGCCACCTGGTTCTCTGTTCCCTTTCTATCCTTGATTTCCAGGTCAAATTCCTATAGTAGCAACACCCTACGGATAAGCCTTGGCTTTGCGTCTTTCTTCTCAACTAAATACCTGATGGCTGAATGGTCGGTGTACACCACCACCTTAGTTCCCACCAAGTATGAACGGAACTTGTCAAAGATATACACAATCGCAAGTAGTTCTTTTTCCGTGGTTGTGTAGTTTAACTGTGCATCTGTTAGAGTCTTGCTTGCATAGTAGATGGCATGAAAGATTTTATCATGTCTTTATCCTAGTACTGCTCCAACTACAAAATCACTTGTGTCACACATGAGTTCGAAGGGCTTGGTCCGATCAGGTGCTATTATTACGGGGACCGTGGTCAACTTTTTCTTTAACTGCTCAAAGGCTACTTGACAGTCTTCATCAAATTTGAATGGGACATCTTTTTCTAATAGACTGCAGAGTGGTTTAGTGATTTTTGAGAAGTCCTTGATAAACCGTCGGTAGAATCCAGCATGACCGAGAAAACTTCGAATACCCTTTACCGATGTAGGCGGTGGCAGATTTTTAATTATTTCTAACTTTGCTCGGTCGACTTCCAACCCTTTTCTTGAGACTTTGTGGCCAAGAATTATCCCCTCTTGGACCATAAAGTGGCACTTCTCCCAGTTGAGCACCAGGTTTGTTTCCATACACCTCTTCAAAACCAATACCAGATTTTTGAGGCATCTATCAAACGACTCCCCAAAGATGGAGAAATCGTCCTTAAAGACCTCAACACTTCGCTCCACCATATCTAAAAATATCGCCATCATACACCGCTGGAATGTTATCGGTGCGTTGCACAATCTGAATGACATCCTTCTAAAGGCAAAGGTGCCATATGGACATGTGAATGTCGTCTTTTCTTGATCCTCTGGTGCAATGATGATCTGGTTGTATCCGGAATACCCATCCAATAAGCAGTAATATTCATGTCCGGCTAATCTGTCCAACATCTAATTAATGAAAGGCAAGGGGAAATGATCCTTTCTAGTCGCCTTATTCAGTTTTCTATAATCCATGCAGACTCTCCAGCCAGTTACTGTTCTTGTCGGTATTAACTCATTATTTTCGTTCTTCACCACTGTCATGCCACCCTTTTTCGGCACACATTGGACCGCACTCACCCAAGCACTGTCTAAAATTGGGTAGATGATTCCTGCGTCTAGCCATTTCAAGATCTCTTTCTTCACCACTTCTTTCATTATAGGATTGAGCCTCCTCTGTTATTCTACCAGTGGGCTTGCTATCTTCCTCCATCAGGATCTTGTGCATATAGAATGACGGACTGATCCCTTTAATGTCAGCGATGGTCCAGCCAATAGCCGATTTATGTTCCCTTAACACTCTCAGCAGCCTACTTTCCTGCATTGGGTTAAGTACAGATGCAATAATAATAGGTAAAGTAGATGAATCGCCTAAAAATGCATACCTGAGGTGATCAGGAAACGACTTAAGTTCAAGCTTAGGTGGTTCCTGGAGAGATGGCTAGATTTTTTCTGATAAGGCTCCTTCCATTTCCAAAGGTTCAACTAGTGGTGTGAATATATTTGCTCTCGGAATTGCTTCCAATAGCTATATATATTATATTATTTCCGCATCCTCCTCATCACACTCTTCCATCAATGCTAATTCTAGTTGGTCAGTATTCAGTATCCGTAGTTGTTCCTCATCCACCACTGTGTCTATTGTATCCACCCGATAACATTCCTCATCTTCCTTAGGAAATTTCATGGCCTTGAATACATTGAAGGTGACTTGTTGATCGTGCACCCTCATGGTCAACTCTCCTTTCTGTACATCAATGAGTGTATTACTAGTAGCCAAGAATGGTCGTCCAAGGATTATTGGAATTTCCTTATCTTCTTCAAAATCAAGGATGATGAAATCTGCTGGGAAGAGTAATTTGTCCACTTTCACCAAAATATCTTCGACAATTCCCCGAGGATAAGTTACTGATCTGTCCTCCATTTGTAGGGAGATGTTGGTAGGTTTAGGTGCCGGTAATCCTAGCTGAGTGTAAACTGATAGTGGCATAAGGTTAATACTGGCACCTAAATCACAAAGGCATTTGTTGAAGGTTACACTTCCTATAGTGCATGGAATGGTAAAACTACCCGGATCTTTCAACTTCGGTGGAAGCTTCTTTTGTAGAATCGCACTACATTCTTCTGTCAGTGCCACAGTTTCAAAGTCCTCTAGTCTTTTTTCTTTGAAAGAATATTCTTCATGAATTTGGCATAACTGGGCATCTGCTCTAATGCCTCTGCAAACGGTATATTTATATGCAGCTTCTTGAACACTTCTAGGAATTTTGTGAACTGTTGTTGTAATTTCTATTTGTGGAGTCTTTGTGGAAATGGTAGTGGAGGATAAACTACTGGTGTAACCACTTGTTCCTTTTATGCTGGTTTTTCTCCTGCCTCTCTTTCCCCTGTTTGTTCCTTACTGGTTCCAGCTTGCTCTTCGGTTACCGGCTTCTCTAACTCTAATTCATCTAGCTGTTTTCCACTCCTGAGTGTCACAGCTTGACATTGCTCATGTCCTCCCTTCGGATTCTTCTCGGTGTCGCTAGGCAACGATCTCTGGGGTCGGTTATTCATTGCACTTGCTATCTGTCCCATTTGAATTATTAGATTCTTCATGTCCACTGCAAGAGCCTTCGTTTCTTTCCTCTCTAATTCATTTTCTATTCTGACTCTGGCTATAGCTTCTTCCCAACCTAGCTTTTCCTCCTGTTGTGGTGCTGCCTGTTGCTGCGGATTTTGAAAATCAGGAGGGTATGGTTGTCGTGGAGCCTGTTGTTGATTCTGTGTCTTGCTCCATGACAAGTTTGGGTAGTTTCTGTTCCCTTGATTATATGTATTCTGGTATGTGTTGGCTGATCTGTTATAGTTTCCCACATAATTAACTACAGCTGGGTTGATTGCACACTGTTCAATCGGATGTTCTCCTACATAAAGTTCGCATACAACTGCTACCTACTGCATGTTTCCCTTTGTCATGGTCTCAATACTCTTTTGTAACAAAGCCAGTTGTGCCAATATAGCTGTCGAATTATCCACTTGCAGAACACCCGCTACTATGGGCTGAGTTAATCTTTCAGTCGGCCATTGGTACCCATTCGAAGCCATCGTTTCTTTTAATGCCCATCCATCCTCAAATTTCTTCATCAGAAAAGCTCCCTGTGACGCTGCATCAATGCTACACTGTATCTGACTCGATACTCCATTATAAAAATTACTCAACTTGCATCCATGGTGGAAATCCGTGATGAGGGCACTTCCTTAACAATTCTTTGTATCTTTCCCATGCTTCATACAGTGGCTCCCATTGATACTGTGCAAATGCAGATATCTCCGACCTTATCTTGTGTGTCTTCGATGGTGGAAAGAACTTGGCCAAAAATTTCTATGCTAGATCATTCCATGTCGTAATTGGCCCCGGTGGTTCAGAATGTAGCCAAGCTTTCGCCTTGTCTCTAAGTGAGAATGGGAATAACCTCAGCTTGAGTGCATCGTCTGACACTCCATTGCACTTGAAAGTGTCGCAGATTTCTACGAAAGTGAAGATATGATCATTCGGTACATCATTCAGAAGACCCCCAAACTGACACGTGTTCTGCACCATCTGTATTGTTCCAGGCTTAATCTCAAAGTTATTTGCATTAATTGCTTGCCTGGCTATACTTGAATGGATTTCTGAGATTTTTGGTATATCATAATCCTTCATTGGTTTGTATTCCTGTTGTTGGTCTGCCATGTTTGTTTTGGGTATTTCAAATTCCTGTCGATTCTTTGCAATCCACTCAGTTAACCCCCGAAACCGTTTTTGTCGATAACGTCCTCAAAGGGCAACAACTCTGGTTTCTTCGATCTAGTTTGCATGCACTAATCGAAAGTACCTGAAATATCCAAACAAACAAAAATAAGAATAAATATATATATGTTTAATTAAAATTGATCTACTTAAATCAATATTGTAAGTAATAAACGTAATTACTGTCCCCGTCAATGGAGCCAAAAACTTGTTGGGTATTTTCTACGCGCAACACGCAAGTGTACGTGGTCAACAAGTAATACAGTGATAAATCAAATATCGTACCCACAAAGACAATAATTACTATTTAATCGAACAAGTACCAATTTTAGAGTATTTCAACTTTATTAAACTAACAGCAAAAAGATATGTTCTTCTATAACTAAATTAATAATGAAAGTAACCACACACTAAATCGAGATCTTAACAGAATTGAGAGAATTAAGCCTACAACTTCACTTATTATTTCACTTCAGATAATATCTTTTGTCCCCAGTTTATTTCAATTACCCCCAGGTTATTAATCGAAAACACAAATGTAGATAAAACCACCTCACGATGCATAATATCCGTACTTATTTGTATCCACATATGATAAATTCAAATAAGACATCCCAATTAACTAATTCACTATATTTCTATGTGAATTACAATTAACCAGAATTTATTACCAAGTTCTCTTTCAGATTACATATGGCGTAAAGGAATACATCTATCCTAAACATTAATCACGAATTCCATCTATGTGGAATTCACAAACATATTTCACTATGGCCAGTTCTAATCTCCTATGTTCCTTCACAAGTTCATAAGAAATAACAGAATAATTGTGCCGAAAGTCCATATAGGAAAAAGGAGTGCCAGATGCTTTTAAAACCATATACTCGTGGGCCCTATACTAATTGAATAAAAACTAATATATATATATATACTATCAAGTCGCTTTTATACTCTCCACTAGCAGCCGGCCCCTTATCTCTCCAATTGCTCCACAATCCGTATCAGCAAAGGAAAGTCTTGAGCCACTGCTGCCTCCTCGCCCCAGCGGGGAGTTCTTGTATTAATTACCCGCCCCGGCGGGTAAATCTCCTGCCCAGCTCCTTTGAATTTTGTTTATGCTAAGTTTCGCATGATGCATGGCTGCTAACTCTGGCCCATATTAAACCATATATTCCTTGCATACTTGATACACTTTGACTACACTTGCGTGGATTGGCTACTCCTATGGCCCACTTGTAAAATGAATTGGCATGTGCACCTGGGCAAGCTCCCTTTTAAAAGTAGCTCTCCTATATAATATATCTAGTATACTAAGCTATCCCACTTGCTGCTAACCCACTTGATATCTTATATTGCCCGCATGCATGACCCATGATTTGTGGACTGCTACTCCTTTAGCCCACATCATATATGCTGAAAATAAAACAATTAGAATCCATGAGCTGCTCGCCTCTTTCCTATATAATTTGCATGTCATTTCGTTCCCTTGGTCCATTGCCAAATTGGGTCAGTTCAATTGGTCTCAAATTTTCCTCCTATTTATTTTCAATATTACGAAACTCTCCACTCATACCTAAAATAAAAATATAAGCATCATGAGTATATTCAGGCACACAATTAAAAAGAGTAAACATTACAGAATAGACATATAACACGTAATTTTGTCCTTCAAATCTACTCTCTCCTCCATTTCATTATTTGCACATGAACGTAATCACCCAGTAGAAATGATAGGCAAAATACTCGAAAACATGCAAAATCAAGCTATAACGACTATCGATTCGTAGGTGTAAAACCCACTCATCAGGATTACGAAAAACAATACCCTACTTATGACTTAGAGTTAGCGGCAGTAGTTTTTGCGTTGAAGATATGGAGGCATTATTTGTATGGGGAAAAATGTGAGATATACACGGACCATAAAAGTCTGAAATATATCTTCACACAAAAGGAGTTGAATATGCGGCAGAGAAGGTGGTTAGAATTAATCAAAGACTGTGACTGCGATATTCTTTATCACCCGGGAAAGGCAAACGTGGTTGCCGACGCTCTGAGCAAGAAAGGAAGGGAGAAGTTATTTAATTTGATGACCCAGGAAGAGTTGATAAGCGAGATGGAGAAATTGGAAATAGAAGTGCAAGGACCAGAAAAGTCTGGTGAGAGGTTGTTTGTAGTGGTAGCTCATCCGACATTGTTGGATAGAGTAAAGGAAGCCCAGGAAAAGGATGAAGAGTGTGAGAAAATCCGAAAGAGGATCACAGAAAATGAAGAAGAGAAATTTTGAATGGATAAAGACGGTATCTTAAGATTTGAAGGAAAAGTGTGGGTACCAGCAGTAACCTGAGTTAAGGGAAGAGATTTTTCACGAGGCACACACTACGATATATTCCGTTCATCCGAGAGGCACGAAGATGTACTGAGATCTAAGGCAACATTTTTTGTGGCCTAATTTGAAACGGGAAGTCGTAGAGTGCGTCAGTAGATGTTTGACTTGCCAACGCGTTAAAGCAGAGCATCAATGGCCAAGTGGTTTACTACAACCATTGGAAATATCATAGTGGAAATGGGAGCATATTACGATGGACTTCGTGGTAGGACTTCCAGTTACGCAAAAAGGTTATGATGTCATTTGTGTTATCGTGGATCGACTTACCAAGACCGCACATTTTCTACCGATTAAAATCCACTACAGTTTGAATCAGTTAGCGAGCCTATACATAAAGGAGATTGCTTCACGACATGGAGTGCCGGTGTCAATTGTCTCTGATCGAGATCCGCGCTTCACATCTAATTTTTGGAAGAGTTTGCAAGAAAGAATGGGAACACGGTTGAGGTTGAGTACTTCTTACCATCCTCAGACCGACGGACAGAGTGAGCAAACGATATAAACGCTGGAGGACATGCTTAGGACTTGCGTGATGGATTTTAAGGGAAATTGGGACGACCACCTACCCTTAGTCGAATTTACGTATAATAATAGTTACCATGCGAGTATCGGTATGCCACCGCACGAAGCTCTTTACGAAAGAAAATGCAAAACGCCATTATGTTGGGATGAAGTCAGAGAGCGACGAATACTCGAATCAGAGTTAGTTCAACAAATCGCAGACGTGGTGACAATGATAATAGCCAGACTAGTAGCAGCTCAAGACCGCCAGAAAAAGTACGCAGATTTGCATCGGCAGGACCGAGACTTTAAACTTGGCAGTTTCGTATTCTTGAAAGTATCTCCATGGAAGGGAAAGATCCGTTTCGGCAAAAAGAAAAATTGAGTCCGAGATTCATAGGACCGTTCGAGATACTGAAGCGAGTGGGCGAAGTGGCATACAAAGTTGCGTTACCACCCGAGTTGGAGCACATCCACAACGTGTTTCACATTTCCGTGTTGCGATCGTACAAGGCAGACTACAAGCATGTGATTTTTTACGAGCCCATTCAAGTGGAGAAGAACTTGGTGTATGAAGAAATTCATGTCTAGATACTAGAGAGGAAAGAGCAAACCTTGAGAAATAAAATTATTTCATCTGTAAAAGTACTTTGGCGTAACCACGATGTCGAGGAGGCAACGTGGGAGTTAGAAGATAGGATGATGAGGGATTATCCCCATTTAATTGTGTAACCTTGTAGCAATTCCGGGACGGAATTTTTATAAGGAGGGGAGGATGTAATACCCGAGAATTTTCTAATATTATTAAATAAATATATTAATGGGAATGAGAATTTATTTAATATTAATGATTTTGTGTTATGAGATGAATTTATTCAATTATATAAAATTGAATAATTATAATAATTGAGAAATTTATGGAGTTTGCGATAAACTCGTTGATAGCCTTGTGTGGCACAGTGACGTAATATAAGAATGATTATATTAATTTAAGCGAACAATTAATCTATATTAATTGTTAATCGTAGAACATTAATTAATTGTCATCGTAGAATAATTGTTATAGAATGTTAATGGTGATTAATTAATAATATGTGATTATTATTACTGCAAGAAATATAATAATAATAATAAAACACTTGGTTATAAATATGCTGGGAATTATATTTGTTAATGTGATAATTAATCCTATGATTATTAATTAAGTGTTATTAATAATCGATGAGGAATGGATTAATTAATAATATTGTTAATTAATCAATAAGATGAATAATTTATTTATTTGACAATATGAATAATAAAACAAATAAGTAAGTTATTAATATAATAAGATTATATTGATTGTTATGTACAAGCATGCAATAATTAATAATATAAAGTATATAGAATACAACCATAGTATATAAAGTAGAGAAACACTTATGTGTGACCATGCTAGTATATTTAAACCATATTGTATGATTGTACATATTAAAACTATATATCATGACTAATTAATACATTATGATGCTTATGTGACAATTGTATGTGAGTGTACGTTAAAATAGTACATCATGAATATATGATAAACAATTGTTGATTAGTGAAATTTAATAATAAAGGATACAGTGTAATGTGTTAATATCCGATTAAACTATACCGATAAGATAAAATGTACATTGATTATATATGTACAAATTACATTTACTACATTGAAATGTTACTTATTCATGGAAATACATTGTGACATTACATTGTAACATAAGTAGACTTATATATGTAACCTTAGTATGTGGGATTTTCAAAATGCTGAGATTGCTTTGCCTTGTCTCATATTGATAGTCACATTTCTTCACACGTGAAAACTCCAAGCTAGCCTACTATCTACTCCTTAAACTCAGCAATCTAGATGTCTCATGATCAATGGGGAGTGGTTTTGATGATGAGATTTACCAACCAATTACCTACTCTCCCATACCTTTCATGTAATTCTTTAATTCATTGGTTTGAGTTAATGGGAGAATGCATTGTCTGGATTATAGTTCTTCTATAAATATAGCCTCTTCTCCTTCTAAATTGATTTGCTGAGAATTTCTAAGAGAATAGAGTATACTGTGACTGTCTATTTAGTTGAGAAGGAATTTCTATAGTAGCATTAGCAAGATCAAACCATTAATAGAGTTTTATTAAGCATTCCTTATTCTTCATTTTTCCATTTCTGCAATTCTGTCAAATTTTCATTTCTTGATTTTGATTGCAAGGCATATTAATTGGATTATAGGATGATTATTAGTTGTTATATAGACTTGGTAACATGTTAGTATATAATGTAGCATGTTTAAAAATCGAATCGGTGAAGCAATTTTGTGAATTGGGCTGTTAACTGTCGAAACAGACATGCAGTCCGGCCAGAACCAGTGGTGGTGCAGTTGCGCCGGGTTAACCTTGACATGCTGCGCAGCTGCGCAGAACACTGTCTGCAGTTTTTGATTTCCTGCTTGATTCTGCTAAGTGTAAATTATTGAGATAAATTAGAACAAGCATGCTAGTATGAGTGGTACATATATATGGGTATACTAAGGCAATGTAAGCATATTTTACTAAGAGTTACACGCATACTTATAGTTTGAGATAAACTTAGCGTTTTATAAACAAACTTCGTATTTGAAAACGAACTCGATATGTATACTTGCCATGTTAACATTTTGACCTTGCAAGCATATTAGTATGATTTAAGGATGTATGAAAAGCATGCTAACTCGTGTATATAGGTTCTATAATAAAATGTGAACATGTAAACCTTACTAATGCATATTCCTAACAAAAATATAAGTTTTGAAAAGAAACTTTGACTTGCTATGACCATGTTGATATTCTGATCTTATAAGCATGTTTATATGGCCGTGAAATGCATGTTGGACATAATAACATATGTATTAAGATAGCATGAACATGTTAGGCCTTATTAGTAAGCTTTACTAATGAAAATATGAGCTTTGAACGTGAACTTTGATATGTTATGTCGAGAGTTAGAATCTGATAATTTTGAACGTGTTTGATGGTAATCTTAGACTCACTAATGTATCATACATGTATGCCTACCATGATAGATATCATGAAATCAAGATAGGCCTAAGTGAAGCATGTCTTCAAACTAATAACTATGATAGTTACATGTATGAAATGTGAATACTTATAAGCATGCCTAAACACGAGTTATATGATTATCTTAAGTGTTTTGAAAGCGAGCATGATAGGCTTGATAAATTTCATGACCGTAAGTGTCGACTTAGAATCTATATCACTTATGTTTGGAACTAGGGAAGGTTATACGAATATAAAAAGACTCTTTAACATGTGTATATACTATGTGATATATGTGAATCCGATTTCGACGGTTAACTTATAGAAATGCCATAACTTGCTAAAATAAAATATATTTAGTATTGATTGTGGTCTTATGTGGTATTAATAATATGAGGGTATGTTTGCTAATTGTGGCGATCTTATATGATATGAGACTGTGTTTAAACTATAAAGGAGGAACGTTAAGGATAGAAATTATATTCTATATAACTGTGTAGGTAGGTTAAAACTTAGCTTATGTGTTGATCGTATATTCGAAGATAAAATGTGAAGTTAAATTATATGACTAATGAATATTATATATATACGTAACTGTATTACGATAGGAATTCTAAAAGTGTTGATTAAATTACGGGGATAAACTATGCTTAAGGCAAGTTTCCTAACTTACACTCTTTTACGGTGCAAGTATTCTATCCTTGTACAATGCAAGTTATCTTACTTACTCGTTCATTGAGCTAGTACATTTAAAACTCTTGTGAAAGCTATTATTCATGTTGAACTTGGTATTGTTCTTGAATATTGTGAAAGTGTCTATGCCATTCGATTCGGCTAGACTATATGCATGTTTATAAGAAAACTGTCCAAACCTTTTTATTGGTGCGAAAATCTAAAAACTGAGTTGAACAACCCTTATGGTAAGGGGAGTGTTTATTGTAGGAAGCCCCAACACATGCGTGATTATTATTGTGGTGTTATGCATAACATAGAGTATTGTAGACTGATTATCTATCACACTTATTTCTTTTGGGTTGTCAGTTTAATATTGATGATTCTTGTAGATGTTCGATAGTCCTTAGTGACTGCTCAGTATGAGTTATTTTATCCAGTTGGATACATTGATAGCCTTTGAACTCATATATATCTGTTGATCTATATTGAATTTCATATTCCAAAGATTTGATTCAAGAATTGTTGATATTCGTTGTTCATGATATTATTCTGAAACTCTGAATTATCTTAGAGATTATAATTTGATATTTCAAGCTCGTGATATAATACTCATCACCCTTATTGTATATTACTTGCTGAGCAATTTGTGCTCATTCTTGCTTTCCCTAAAAACATTTCAGTTAAGGCAGAGCATGGCGAACCTTCGGGCGTTGATAAGGGCAAGGGCAAGGCTACCAACTAGCTTGTCTCTTTTATGTTTTTAAATATTTTAATGTTGTATTAAGATGATGTAGTAAGACTGGATTTGTTTATGTTTAAGCTTAAGTTAGATTATATAATGAGTCGTTAATTGATATTATTATATAATCTATTAAGTACTGTAGGTTGCGAGACTTGGGGGAATAATTATAATAAATCATTGTATATTATTCTAAATTAGATATTCCACTGTGAATGTGTGATTTTAGTTATCATTGTAGTCCCATGAGCACGTGACGAACCGAATTCGAGAGACCAAGTGGCGGTCCCGAATTTGGGGGCGTCACAAGGATCGAGCAAGAGGAAGTGGATGATGGCGATGTGCCCGGGGAAATCAAAGCATGGGTCGAAGATAAACCTAAACCCAACCTTGATTAAACCACCACCAATAATATCGGAACCCCTGACAATCCCCAAGAGATACAGATCGGAACGAACCTTCCCTCTAACCAGGAAAAAGAATTAATCAAACTCCTAAACCACTTCAAGGATGTTTTTGCCTAGTCTCATTAAGACATGACAGGTCTATCTGTGACACCTCCAAATCCGGGTACTTCGTTTCCACACGATTTGGTGGTGTCAGAAATTAGTATCAGAGCTGTAGGTTATGAACCTTAGTTGGGGAAAAAACCTTAGGTAGTAGCCTTATAGGAAGATCAAAAAGATAGTGGTGATAGGTAAAGATAATAAATTACCTTATGTGCTATGTGTTTATGTTCTAGTATATTCGAATAGTGTCGACCGATAATCACTTAATAATTAAACTTTAAAATTTTCTTATCAGGATGACGAACGTTGGAGAGTCTAGTAAAGCTAGGGAGGAGTTACCTCAGATGCCGAGGGACGAGGAGCCCCGAGACATCCATGTTTTCTAGGAGCAGTTGGTTAGGAGAGAGCCATCTCCATTGATCACCATAGCTGGTCAGGAGCATGAGCCAACATCTGATCCAGATGATGAGGATGAAGATGAGTCAGAAGAAGAGGAAGAGGATCCCAAGGAGGAATTCCCACCTCACTCTACGAGTGCTGAGATGTACGAGGCGATCTACGACCGTAACGTGGAGCTTCAGGAACTGGTAAACAAGAGTCGGACTACCATACAGCAGCGAGACGAGACCATTGAAGAGCTGGATAGTGAGCTAGGAAACGCGAAGTGGGATTTAATTTACGTAGAGAGTGATAGAGATGAAGCACGGGCTGAACTAGCGAAGCTGAAACACGACATCCAGGAAGAGTCAACAAACCATGCCAGAGCAGAGGAAACAAGCTTGAGGGCTATTCAACGAGCAGATTGAGCTGAAGATGAGGCTGAAGCAAAGAGGGCCAAACTGAGGGAAACGGAATACGCTTTCCATACGGCTATAGATAGGGCCCAGGATCGTGTCTTCTATTACCCAACTCAGTTCTATGGTTTACCATGGTACGTGGTGGATCGCAGAACGGTGTTTCGGGTGATGGAGGAAGAACGCAGAGAGGCTGTGCGACGTCTTAACATGCCTAGACAGTAGAGTTATTATATTATGTGTCTCTTTGTGTTATAAATAAATGTAAATCCCATAATTTGAGATAATAATGGGATAAGATAATGATGTAATCCTGTATCTTTTTTAGTTCAGGAAAGATGATGTAAATAGCAGAAATGGTATCTATTCTATGTTTTTAAAACTATGAATGAATAAATAAGTTTATTGATGTGTTATGTGTTCAAGTGTGAATAGAGTTAATTTAAAATGTTTAAGTATGAACTTGAATATTTAAGAAATGAGAAAAGGATCTAATAAGGGTATTTCTTAATAGAAAATGCCTCCTAAAAGAAGACCTACATGTCAAAACCTCGAGGGTTCGACGAACAACAATAACAACAATAATGATGGGTCGAATCCCAATTCGGTTTAGCAGTTGGTGAACCTGCTGACGGGAGCACTTTCAAATCAGTCGCAAGTGCAGGGCACGACTTTTAAGGCATTTAAGGCAGTAGGACTGCCAGAGTTTCAGGGATCGATAAACCCGATAGATGCCTAGACGTGGGTAATGGAGATGGAGAATGTCTTCGAAGCGGCTCGGGTTAGCGAAAACCAGAAGACGGCTTTCGCGACTTTTTTGTTGAAGTCGGATGCTAGTTTTTGGTGGCAAGCCAACAAGTCCAGAGAGGGGGAAGGAGTGATGCCGTGGGAATGTTTCAAAGAGATGTTCTTTGAAATGTACTTCCCTTTAGCTCATAGGACCAGATGGAGGTCCAGTTTCTACAGCTTAATAAGGGAGGGATGACGGTGTCAGAGTATGCCACTAAGTTTAACGAGCTGGCCAGATTTTCTACATACCAGGTCAGTACCGACACTATGAAGGTGAGGAGGTTTAAGCGGGGACTAAAGCCCTGGCTCTATAGTAAGGTCTCCATGTTCCAGCTGAATACGTTTGCAGTTGTGCTGGAAAAAGCCATACTCGCTGAAGGAGGAAGCGACGTGGTGACCAAATTTAATCAGGAAAAGAAAAAAAAAATGAGACAGAAACCAAGGCTGGTGGTAGCGGGGCTATCAACTAGAAAAGTAAGTGGAACGACAACACCTCTGCTAGAAGTCAATAGGGAAACCAGCAGAGGAAGAAGATTGAAGCATATGGGATATGCGAAAAGAATCACACTGGAGTGTGCATGAAGGGGAGATGGGTGTGCTTCAACTGTGGTCAGGATGGCCACATTGCGCCGAATTGCCCGAACCCGAAGATGGGAGCTTGCTACATATGTGGATCTAAGGATCACATGGCCTGAAGTTGCCCTAAGAAGCCAGTGGTAGGGTTAGCAGGGAGCAGGGGAAATTGGAGCGGCAACACTTTGGCTATCGCTGCACCACTGCAGGCTGTTCGACCCACTACCTTAACATTCAACATGATGGTGCAGGATGCTGTGCAGTCAAAAGATGTGGTGTCAGGTATTATTCTGGTCAATAGTATAAATAATTATGTATGATTTAATTCGGGTGCTACTTGTTCATTTATATATGATGAATTTGCTAAGACCCTAGACTTACCTAAAGAGGAATTAGTTTATCCCTTGAACATAAAGATTGCGAATAGGGAAGTTATTCTTGTTAGGTTTGTTTACAAGAATTATATATTGGACATTAAGGGTCATGAATTAAGGGTGTATTTGATTATGATAAAACTTGGGGAATTCGATGTCATACTGGGTATGGATTGGTTGTTTAACCATGGGGCGATAATCGACTGTCAAAAGAAGTCGGTGAACCTTACGACTCCGTCGAAGTTACTATTCTATGGTAGCAAATCGCCTAGACAAGTGAGTTCTCTGACGATCATGAAAGCCAAGAAACTTTTGACGCAAGGCTGTGTAGGGTATTTAGCCTACATAGTAGATACTCGTAGGGAGAGCCCAAAGATAGAAGAGATATATGTGGTTAGAGAGTTTATGGACATATTTCTGAGGGACTTGCCAGGACTTCCGCCAGATAGGGAGATAGAGTTCGTCATCAATTTAGCGTCGGGAACTGCTCTGATTTCGAAAGCTTTGTACAGAATGGCTCCAGTAGAGATGAAGGAACTGATGGTTCAACAACAAGAACTGCTGGACAAGAAGTATATTCAGTCGAGCGTTTCACCGTGGGGAGCTCCAGTTTTGTTTGTCAAGAAAAAGGATGGATCGATGCGACTTTGCATTGATTATAGAGAGTTGAACAAAGTTACGATCAAGAATAGGTATCTTTTACCTAGGATCAATGACTTGTTCGATCAACTGAAGGGTGCTAGATACTTCTTGAAAATTGATTTGAGAAGTGGGTATCATCAGTTGAAGGTAAGAAGAGAAGATATACCAAAGACGACTTTTAGAACTCGGTATGGTCATTACGAGTTCTTGGTGATGTCATTTGGTCAAACAAATGCCCCAGCAGCATTTATGGACTTAATGAATAGGGTGTTTAAGCCATTCCTAGATAAGTTGTAGTGGTGTTCGTAGATGACATCCTGGTTTATTCTAAGACTGAGGAGTAACACACTGAACACTTAAGGCTAACCTTAGAATCGCTGAGATGAGAGAAGCTTTATCCAAAATTCTCGACATGCGAATTCTGGTTGGAACGTGTGCAACTTCTTGGCCACATGATCAACAATGATGGGATTTCGGTAGATCCATCGAAGGTTGAGGCTGTAATGAATTGGGATCAGCCGAAGACGCCGTCTGAAGTGAGGAGTTTCTTGGGATTGGCGGGTTATTACCTGAGATTTATTTAGGACTTTTCCAAGATCGTAACTCCAATGACGAATTTGACTTGTAAAACAATTAAATTTGTTTGGACGGAAAAGTGTGAGGAGAGTTTTCAGGAACTGAAGAAAAGGTTGAGTACTGCGCCTGTGTTGTCTTTACCGGATAGTACGGGAAATTTCGTGCTATATAGTGATGCCGCACATAAGGGATTAGGCTACGTGCTGATGTAGAGTGACAAAGTTATTGCCTACGCATCATGTCAGCTGAAGGATTACGAGAAAGGGTATCCAACTCATGATTTAGAATTGGCGGCAGTAATGTTTGCTCTAAAGATTTGGAGACACTACCTGAATGGAGAAAAGTGTGAGATATACACAGATCACAAGAGTTGAAGTACATCTTTACACAAAAGGATTTAAATATGCGCCAAAGGAGATGGTTGGAACTAATAAAGGACAATGAGTGCGAGATACTTTACCATCCGCATAAAGCTAACGTGGTTACCGACGCTTTAAGTAGAAAAGGTCGGGAGAAGCTAAATATGTTAACTGATCAGGTGCAGTTGATAAAAGAAATGGCTAGATTGGAACTGGAAGTGAAGTATCCGAATGAATCAGATGAGATATTATTTCAAGTAGCTACTGGTTCTACGCTGGTAGACAAAGTGAAAGAAGCACAACTTCACGATGAAGAATGCGAAAAGATCCGGAAGAGAATAGCTGATGGTGAAGAGTTCAAGTTCAAGATCGATAACGAAGGACTGCTACGATTTGAAGGAAGAATCTGGATACCGCCAGTACCAGAAGTTACGGAGGAGATTTTGAGCGAATCTCATAGTTCAAGATATTGGATTCACCATGGGAGTACAAAGATGTACAAAGATCTCAGACAACATTTCTGGTAGCCGAATATGAAGAAAGACGTTGCTGAATTCGTGGCAAAGTGTCTAACGTGCCAGAAAGTTAAAGGAGAACACCAGAGACCAAGTGGATTGCTGTAACCGTTAGAAATTCCAGAATGGAAGTGGGAGCATATCATGATGGACTTTGTGGTTGGTCTTCCAGCAACTCAGAAGGGTTTCGATGCGATATGGGTGATCGTGGTTCTACTGACAAAGTCAGCCCATTTCCTACAGATCAAGATTAAGTTCAACTTGGATCAGTTAGCGAAGCTGTACATTAGGGAAATTATTTCTAGACACGGTGTTCTGGTGTCGATTGTATCCGACAGAGATCCGCGTTTTACGTTGAATTTCTGGAAACGTTTACAAGAGTGTCTGGGAACATAATTACTGAATGAGTACGACGTACCATCCTCAGACTGATGGCCAGAGCGAGAGAATGATTCAGACACTAGAGGACATGTTGAGAGCTTGCGTGATGGACTTCAAAGGAAGCTGGGATGATCATCTACCGTTGGTGGGGTAAGCCTACAACAATAGTTACAACGCAAGTACTTGGCATGCTGCCTTATGAAGCGTTATACGGTAGAAAATGTAGAACCCCATTATGTTGGGATGAGGTCGGTGAACGTCAACTGTTTGGACCGGAACTGGTACAATAAACGCCGTAATCGTGAAGCTGATCAGAACGAAATTGGTTGCTGATCAGAACGAGATTGGTTGCTGCTCAAGACAGACAGAAGAAGTATGCCGATCAACATCAACAGAATCGAGAATTCTTACCAGGAAGATCAGCATAACGATTTTATTGATCTTGTGTTGTTTGTATACGTTGCCGGATCATTTGAATCTTTTCCGTAGTCAAGCGTACTAACTCCGGTGCCAACAATGTTGCTTCACCCACCTCGTCCTAGCATACTAGAGAACAATATTTTCGTCCATACAACGCCTCGAATGGAGCCATGCCTATACTTGCCTGATAACTATTGTTGTAGGAGAATTCCCCCAATGGTAAGTACTTGTCCCAACTTCCTTTGAAGTCTAGAACGCAGAGTCTCAATAGATCTTCATGAGTTTGAATAGTCCTTTTCGATTGTCCATCTGTTTGAGGATGATATGCAGAACTGAATTCTAAATCAGTGCCCATAGCTTTCTGCAAGCTGACCCAAAATCGTGAAGTGAATCTTGGGTCTCGATTAGAAACTATGGATACTGGCATACCATGCAGTCTTACAATTTCATTTATGTACAGTCAAGCAAGACGTTCAAGTGAATAAGTTTCTCGTATAGGTAAGAAATGAGCAGACTTGGTTAATCTATCGACAATGACCCAAATTGCGTATATGCCTTGAGAAACCTTGGGAAGACCTATAACGAAATCCATGTTGATGTGCTCCCACTTCCATTTTAGAATTTTTAGTGGTTGCAACGGACCTTTTGTCATTTGATGCTACGCCTTCACACGTTGACACATTAAACACCTCAAGATAAACTCTGTGATCTCTCTCTTCTTGTTGCTCCACCAAAATATATGTCGAAGATCACGATACATTTTGGTACTCTCAGGACGGATTGCAAACGGTGTATTGTGTGCCTCCATCATAATTTTATACTGCAAATGAGAGTCGTTAGGAAGACAAAGTCTCGAGTTAACTCGAAGTATTCCCTCTTCGCCGATTCTTGCTTCTAGAATAGCACCTTCTTCTTCAAATTCATCAGCTCCGGGTCTATAGCTTGAGAAGCTTTAACTTTATCAATTAAAGCTTGTTCTACGCGTATATTTGCCATCTTCACGTGGGTCCCTGGAGTCTTTAACTCTATCTCCATCCTTTGTAAGTCATACAAAATGGGCCTTTTTGTTGACAACATCGCACTCGTTCCTGCATACGATCTTCTACTGAACTCGTCAGCTACCACGTTCGCTTTTCTAGGATGGTATTGAATGGTCTGGTAGTAATCTTTCAATAGCTCGAGCCAACGTCGTTGCCGCATGTTGATTTCTTTTTGGGTAAAGAAATATTTAAGGCTCTTATGATCCGTATAGATCTCCACTTTCACCCCATACAAGTAGTATCTCCAGATCTTTAACGTGAAAATGACATCTGCCAACTCTAGATCATGAGTAGCATAATTCCTCTCATATTCT
Source organism: Panax stipuleanatus (assembly GCA_020205555.1). Lineage (NCBI taxonomy): Eukaryota > Viridiplantae > Streptophyta > Magnoliopsida > Apiales > Araliaceae > Panax > Panax stipuleanatus. The sequence goes on from CM035122.1 coordinate 25,508,915, forward strand.
TTGAGTTGTCGTGAGACAAAGGCTATGACTTTTCCATGTTGCATGAGAACACATCCTAAACCTTTGCCTAAAGCATCGATGTAGATGACAAATCCCTCCGATCCTGATGCTATTGTCAGAGCAAGTGCTAAAATGAGTCTCCTCTTAAGCTCTTGGAAGCTCTTCTCACATTCCTTGCTCCATCCTAATTTTATATCTTTTTGAGTCAGCTGAGTTAATGGACTAGCGATTCGAGAAAATCCTTCCACGAATCTCCGATAATAACCAGCTAAGCCCAGAAAGCTATGTATTTTGGTTACTGACTTAGGTTGCTCCCAACGTTGTATTGCTTCAATCTTCACCGGGTTAACTGATATTCCATGTTTTGATACCACGTGCCCAAGGAATGCTACTTCCTCAAGCCAAAACTCGCACTTCTTCAACTTGGCATATAGTTTGTTTTCACGAAGCTTTTGGAGTATCAGCCTCAAATGTTGCTCATGATCTTCATGACTTTTGGAGTAAATGAGGATGTCATCAATAAAGACAACCACAAAATGATCCAAATATTCCTTGAATATCCGGTTCATCATATTCATGAAGGCAGCAAGAGCATTAGTCAATCCAAAAGACATGACTAAGAATTCATAATGCACGTAACGAGTTCTGAGGGCAATCTTTGGAATGTCATCAGTTTTAATCTATAACTGATGATATCCAGAACAAAGATTAATATTTGAGAAGAATTTAGCACCTTGTAACTAGTCAAATAAGTCATCAATGCAATGTAACGGATACCTATTTTTGATGGTGACATGGTTTAACTCTCGATAGTCAATATAAAGTCGCATACTCACGTCTTTCTTCTTTACGAATAAAACAAGAGCACCCCAAGGCGATGTACTAGGACGTATAAAGCCGATGTCTAACAACTCCTGTAGTTGGACCTTTAACTCTTGAAGTTCAATAGGAGCCATTCGATATGGGGTTTTGGAAATGGGTTTTGTACCGGGTTCAAGGTCAATAAAAATTTTAACTTCACATTCTGGGGGTAGGCCAGGAAGTTCTTCGAGAAATACATTAGGAAATTTATTAACAACAAAAATATCATTCAGATATGACATATTCTTGTTTAAATCGGTGACATGGGGTAAGAAAGCTTGACATTTGTTTTTCAATAAACGAATAGCTTTATGACTTGAAATGACACTAATTGATTTTAGTGGTTTGGTTGCTTGAATTAGCATAACAGGTTGGTTAGGAATATGAAAGCTAACAACCTTACGAAAATAATCAATTTTTGCATAATGAGTGGTTAACCAATTGATTCCTAAAATCACATCAAATGCAAGTTTTTTCAAAGAGATGAGATCAACAGGTAATGTGAGGGTGCCCATTTGAATTAAACAAAATTTGTAAACTGTGGATGTAACGAAGGTTTCTCCCAACGGAGTTTCAACAGATAAATCAAAGTTTAATTTCTCATGGGTCAAGTTCAAACATTGAGCACAAGCAAATAAATTAAAGAATGGGTAGAACCGGTATCTAATAAGGTATAGATTTTGCAAGAGTTTATGATTAGCTTACTCGTGATAACTTCGTTCTGGTTCCTCGGTTAGGAAAGTCATGACAAAATCTCTTCCCTGAACCACCGACTTTGACTTATCTGTGACAGCCTTTGGTGTCACCAACCCAGCTGGGCTTGACTTTGCTTTAGGGCACACTCGAGCTATGTGACCTTCCTTTCCACAATTGTAGCACACCTTGGATTGTTGTGTGTAGTTTGTACTGATGTGTTCCTCTTGTCCGCATTTGTAACATAAGACCGGTAGTCGTTCCCCTCCCCTAGAAACGGTTGTTGGTGCTGGTACTGCTGCCAATGTCTTTCCGTAGTCATTGTTGAATCTTCTCTTTTTTAAATTTCCACCTGACTCACTTCTTCAATTATCTTGGCCATGATTACCACCAAAGTGGTTACCATTTCTAGCATGATAATTTCCTCCACGCTGGTTATCATTGTTCCGATGACTGCTGCCACTGGTACGACTATGGTTGTTGTCCTTTGGTTGAACAGTCTCATTATCTCACTCTAATAATTGAGCCATATTCACAACACCTGAATACAAACGAAGTTTATGAGAAACGAGGTATTGACGAATTTCAGGTTTCAAACCTCTCAAAAACATTCGTGTCATTCGTTCCTCATTATCCACAAAATATGATGCAAACCGGGATAATTCCGCAAACTTGGCCTCGTATTGTGATACAGTCATATTGTTCTATTCCAGTTTGATGAATTCCACCTCCTTCATATGACGAATACTTTCTAGAAAGTACTTGTCGTTAAATAATTTCTGGAACTTCTCCCAAGACATCTTAAGTGTGGAAAGCTGAGTACGTTTCACAGATTCCCACCAGTAATTTACCTCTCCACGCAACATAAAGGTGGCGAAGGGAACCTTTTTCTCCTCTGTGCATCCCAGGACATCAAATAATTTGGTGATTTTCTTAACCCAAGCTTCTGCCTTGAATGGCTCTGGCTTTTCCAAAAACTCCGACTGTCCCAACCCCTTGAATTGCTTAGTAGTGCCTAGCTGTGAGTTACCATTGTTTCCACCTGCATTTTGAGCAAGAGTCTCTCTCGTCTAGTTTTGCATATATCGTAGAAAGCTCCTAAACACCCCATCGTTCATCATTTGGTTGGTGGTGTTGTTTACATGAGTATTATTGCCTTCTTAATGCACATTATACTGGTTATTGATTGGCGGTGTCTTAATGGTCTTATTTGCTCCATTGCTTATCTCTCAATTTTCAGATGTCATTCTCAAATACTGCCATAAAACAAGGGTTAATTAAAAAAATTGACATGTCACATATTATCCCTATATTCCGACCGACCAATTAAATAACAAATAAGCTTAGGTAGGACACACTAGCGAAGGTTTTACTCGTCTCTCCCCTTCTAGTTATATTCCTAGATCTCCGTCAGAGATCATATCCCTAAACACTGATACCAACTGTGATGCCCCAAATATAGGTCCATGCAACCCATTTTGAGTTGCCAAATACATGGTACATAATCCAAATACAAACTTCTTATTCCAACTACTACTCTGTAGTACAAAATACGACCACACATAAACTGTGAGTTTCAATACAAATATTGTGTCGTATATAACACGAAAATATTAACGCTCAAATTAAGTCCTCATTACAAATATTGTCACACTATTTTATAGAATAGTGAGGACTACTATAGTAACCACCTTGGACCATCACTCCATTCCCCGACTAGTCCCAGCTATATTCTCATTTCCTAAAGAGAACAATGAAAGAAAAGGGTGAGCTCAACTAGCCCAGTAAAAAATATTATGACTAAAATAATGTAGAACAAATTATCCTTAGTCCTCAACAGGGAAAAATCTGATAGAATACAATAGACAACAAGTTTTAGATCATCAACTGCAGCGAAAATAGCAATCCATTAGAAGAGTCAAGTAGAGAATGATTTCTACTATCTTTTATGAGTTAAAAGTCCATCATCAATATTTTATTCCTATAACACCAATCAATAAATATTTCCTATCAACGAATTATCTATGCACTACGGGCCAAAGATATTCGTTTGTATCACCAGTGGTGATGATCATGCCAAACACATGTCCATCTTTGCAATACAGGCCAAAGATATTAATCAATCAACAGTTCATCTTTGCACTACGGGCCAAAGATAACTTTCACCACAAATTTAAGACTGAGGATGATGAAAAATGATATAAAAAATAAATCAAGTAAGATCAAGGATAGATATTAAAGATTTATAATTTAATTTATCTAGAGTTCAGGAATGTCCAAATTGTCAACATGAAGATCAAAACATGGATCCAATTTCAAGAATAAGATAAATCAAAGATAATTTGGACAGAAAAAGAAACTAATTTTATCGTGAACAGTACCCCGTGAATAGTACCTGAATGAATAGTATCCTGATATAAAAAGATTAAAATTTTAATAAGAAAGTTCAGACCAATATTCCAGTAAAATAATATTAGATGAAGCGAAATCCTTAAGCAATTTCTAATTATTTCAGGAATTATAGAAACAGTACTTACCATAGTAAGTTTAGATTTAGGAATATGAAATGAAATAATATACGAAACTGCAAATGGATTTTCACCCTTCATGTGGTAATCCGCGTAGACAGATCATTTTCACAACTTTAATAAAGAATGGATACGAAGGGTTATTCACCAGGTATGCGGTAGTCCGCGTAGACAGGTTATTACCATAGCTTAATAAAAAAGAAATACTAAGGGTTATTCACCATACATGTGGTAATCCGCGTAGACAGGTTATTCTCACAGCTTAATAAGAAATAGAATGACAACTCTTACGGGTATTGAAAGAAGATAACATCGTTTACCTTAGTAGGTGATTGGATACTGCAATAGTGTAGTAGCAGAATACTCTTCTTCTTTCTTTCTATAGTTTCTCTCTCTATAGCTTTAGTGAATTGGTGAGAAAGAAGAAAGGAATGAGCTTCTATTTATAGAAGAATTCTAGCTTGGCCCCTTGCAATGTGAAGAGGCAAGTGGCTTGATGTTTGTAATATGAAAAGTGAGTGGTTTGACGCTTGTAATGTGAAAAGGTGAGTGGTTTGGTGCCTGTAATGTGAAAAAGTAAGTGGTTCGTCGTCTGGTAAAGGCAATTACTATTGGCAAAAGTGACTCTTAGATGATGACCTATGGGTCCCAAACTTACAAAATGCCACAAATCACCATTATTTCCTTCGAGTATCGGCAACTTCTTCTAATGTTTATGTTACTCATCACATAATTAATCAACGCTTTTTAATCCTTCAATAAGTATTCAAAATTAATATTATAGATTCACAATATTCACAATCAGATCGTTTCGAGGAAAGAGGAGGCTTTTCGATAAGGATTTCTCCTTATTGGTGCGCAATTAGATAACCTAACCCCTTTCCTCGACAGAACTTTCTAGACATTACTTATAATGCTAATCAATAATATCATTTCAATAATATGAGTTATTATGTAGTGACAATTATTGATTTACTAATATAAACTATTGTGGAGATGGTACTGTAATAATTATTGAATCAATAATATGAGATACTATGTAGCAACTACTATGGACAATTATTGAATAGAATATTGTGTGACTTCTTACATAAGAATCAATAATCAGAGATATTGTGCAATACCGTGTGCTACTGTGCAATAACGAGTATTACTGTATTTTTATCACCGGGTATTTTAAAAGTTTAACGATAAAAGTCTGGCAGTTATTTTTATAAAAAGGTTATTTTTGTCGCTTTCTATATCCGACAATTATTTCGTTGTGGGGTCCACCAATGATTGCGTCGTCGTACTAATATTCTCCAACAAAAAGAATATTCCCCAACCAAACGAATTTGTTATGACAACGTGCTTACTTTGTAAAATTTTTACAAATCACCCATAACTATAACATTATATAAAATCAACACCTTACTATTTAAAAATAATATATAAAGAAAATTAAATCTTTATTAATAAAAGTTGGGGCCTTACAACCTCCCCTTTTATGAAATTTCGTCCTCGAAATTGATGTACGTACCTGGTATTTCTAAGAGGTGAGAATACCTTGCTTTCATTTCAGATTCTAACTCCTAGGTCATTTCCTCAATATCATAATTTTTTCATAAAACTTTAACTTGAGGTATAACCTTTGAGCATAGAATATGTTCCTTCTTATCCAAGATCTTGACAGGTATCACCTCATACGTTAAATCTTCAGCTATCTCGTTTGGTTCTAATTCAATAATGTAGTTTGGGTATTTCACATATTTACGTAGCAAGGATATGTGAAAAACGTTATAAACATGAGACATGCTTGGCGGTAATGCGAGTCTATATGCCACAGTTCCTACTCGGTCGAGGATTTCAAATGGACCAATAAATTATGGGTTGAGCTTTCCTCTCTTTTTGAATCTTGTAAATCCTTTCCATGGAGCAACACGTAACAATACATGGTCTACGACATTAAATTCCACGTCCCTTCGATGAATATCAGCATAACGCTTTTGTCGATCTTGTGTTGTTTGTAAATGTTGCCGAATCATTTGAATCTTTTTCGTTGTCATGCGTACTAACTCCGGTGCCAACAATGTTGCTTCACCCATTTCGTCCTAGCATACTGGCGAATGACATTTTCATCCATACAACACCTCGAATGGAGCCATGCATATACTAGCCTGATCACTGTTTGTTGTAGGAGAATTCCCCCAACGGTAAGTACTTATCCCAACTTCCTTTGAAGTCTAGAACGCAGAGTCTCAATAGATGTTCAAGGGTTTTAATAGTCCTTTTCTATTGCCCGTTGGTTTGAGGATGATATGCAGAACTGAATCGCAAATCAGTGCCCATAGCTTTCTGCAAGCTGACCCAAAATCGTGAAGTGAATCTTGGGTCTCGATCAGAAACTATGGATATTGGCATACCATGAAGTCTTACAATCTCATTTATGTACATACGAGCAAGACGTTCAAGTGAATAAGTTTCTCGTATAGGCAAGAAATAAGCAAACTTGGTTAATCTATCGACAATGACCCAAATTGAATATATGCCTTGAGAAACCTTGGGAAGACCCATAACGAAATCCATGTTGATGTGCTCCCACTTCTATTTTGGAATTTCAAGTGGTTGCAATGGACATTTTGTCATTTGATGCTACGCCTTAACACATTGACACATTAAACACCTCGAGATAAACTATGCGATATCTCTCTTCATGTTGCTCTACCAAAATATATATCGAAGATCACGATACATTTTGGTACTCCCAAGATGGATTGCAAACGGTGTGTTGTGTGCCTCCATCTTGATTTTATAATTCAAATGAGAGCGTTAGGAACACAAAGTGTAACGATTGAGATTTTATATTTAATTTTAAATATTTATTGAGTTAAATAAATATTTTATGTGAATTATTTATTGAGTTAAATAAATAAATTATGCGATTTATGGAGTGATTTAATTAAGTGTTATATATTAATTAAATTAATGTTTAATATTTATCTAGTTGATATATATTAATTTTATAATATAGTTCTGATTTAATTGAGATAATTAAATTAGATGAATTATGTGTTAAGTGTTGCATGGATTATAATTAGCGAGTAATTATAATTATGTGGCAAAATTTTATGTGATTAATTGATGTTAGATTTTAATTGATTAAATTAGTTGATTAATATTTAATTGATTAAAATATGACATTAAAGTATGTGTTAAAATGATTTGTTAAAATAAAAGAAAAAAAGAATTTTAAATAATTTTAACCAAACAAGGCCCTTGTAATTGTTTTAAACCTATTTCTACCAAACGGGGCCCTAACTATCAAAAAGATGTTTTAAATAAACTGTTTACCAAACAATACCTTAGCATTAATAATCTGTTTTGAAAATAACCTTGTTTTGCCAAACAAGGCATTGTGGATTTTGAATTTTATAACTGTTTATTTAATTAGAGTTAGTACGTATATTATTATATGTCAGTTATATATTTTCTATATACTACCTAAGTTTAAAACTACGTTAGTTTTCCTAAGTCTAAACTAAGAAAAACAAAGAAAGAAAAGAGAAGCAGAGAAGAAGAATACAGAGAAGAATAAGAGAAGTTTGAGTAATCAAGAGGAAAATCATCTTCTTCACTTTATTAAGCATTAAGGTATTTCCTTAATTCCTTATATTTGATATATATATATATTTATTTATTTATTTCATGTTCTTCGTGTTCAATCTCTGTAAATCTTTGTAAAATATTAAGTTTTCATGGAAGTTGTAATTATGAGTTATGTGTATATATGATGTTCATATGTTTTCATAATTGCATGCCATGGAGAGTTTTCAAGAATACAATTGTTGGAAAAACAAGTTTTTATGTTCTTCATATTTTCATTCTCTATAAAAGTAAATTTTCATGAAAGTGGTATAATCATGAATTGAATATATGTACTGTGTTCATGTTATACTAATAATGATTGTATTCCATAATGATTTTTAGAAATCAAATTATTGTAGAAAGATATTTTAACATAAAATTCATGTTGATATGAGTTCATATGAGTTTTAGTTTTGTTGTCAATTTTGGTTTGAGAAATATATAAATTGGAATATGTTAGCATGCTTATTGGGAAATTGTTTGATGATTACATGCAATTACGTATATAATGTATGTATATAGAGTGGAATTGATGGAGAAAGTTTATTACAGTGGGTTATTTTGGAAAAGATATGAGTTTTCATGAAAATGGCCAAATTAAATTTTTAAAACTCTTGATTTTAGTTTTTTAAATGATTTTATGTTTTGGAAGCATGTTAGATATATGTATTACAGTGTCTATGTTACTGTATTTTTCCGTTTGTTGGCTTGTATGGGTTGTTCGGTAAAGCAGAGAGCCGTGGCTGTCTGCGTCTGGCCGAGTTGCTGCGCAGCTGCGCCGGCAGCAAGGCCAAGAGCAGCGTAGCTGTGCCGCTTGCCCTTCCCTAATTCATCCCTTGCGCAGCTGCGCCATATTCAGTGCAGAGGCAATGATGCTAGTTTACTTGTGCAGAGTTATTTTGGAGCCTAATTTAATTATTTTATGAATAATCATGTGTTACTATAACATGTTAACATGAGTTTGACAATGTCAGTATTTAAAAAGAAAAATATAGAAAATGAAGTTGTAAATCTTAAAATAATATTTGAATTGTTAAATTATAATTGTTCTATGAGTTACTTTTAAAATTGTAAATTGATTATTTATAATTAAGAGTAAGTGTTTAATTTAAAGTATAATTTTGTTAAATTATGATGAGTAGTAGTTGATTTATTTTAATCAATTAGATGTTAATTTAAATTATAATTTATGTAATTATAATTTAATAAATGCATGTTTAATTATGGATTTAAATTTTATAAATTACATGATTAATTATGATTTGTGTAATTATAATGCATGATATAGTTTAATTAATTATTAATTATGAATTGGTGATAGTTTAAGTTGTGATTATAATTTAAGTAATTATAATTAGATTAAATGTTTGAATTGTAATTGATTAATTATTATTTAGTTAAATACATAATTAATTTAATTATGTGAATATGTAAGTGATATAATTAACTATATAATGGTTGATTATTATAATTTATTTCGTTAGAGTGAGTTAACCATGAGGCTTAACCACTTATGTGAATTAGTTACGTGTTAACTAATTTACGTTATTGTAATTGAATATGTATGTATGTAGGAAGTGTTAAAGTACGTGGTTGAGTTAAGTAGCTTGCGCGTAAGACAAGTCTTCTAAATCCTAAACTCGCTATTTCTACGCAAGTTCTTTGAGTTCATATAGTCATTGTTGAGAATGTCCTTTTCATTTCTGTACTGGACAATTATTTACTTAACCGAAGAGATCTTGACTTATTGTTCAAGTAAGATCCAGTTTATTATTTTAAATGCTTTAAGTTTACTTCTAAAGCATATGTTAATTCATAATTCTTTTATTTATGAATTATTGAAAATCGATTCAACTAATCCTTAGTTGGTGAACGTGAATTCTAAATTACCCTTGTAAGCTTATCCAAACCAAACTTTCTTTGGTGCGGACTTGAATTCAAATTACTGAGTTGAACAACCCTAATTATTAGGAGAGGTTACTACATATAACGTTAATATGTTTGTGCACAATACATGGTACAAAGGGCTGATCCCCCTAAGTACGAGTTAAGGTCCATAGTCTTATTGACTGTTAAAGGTTTAAATAGAAATATTTATAACCTAGGACAAGAGTTAAAAGGTCTTATGACCTACAAATAAATTCTATATTCGAATTTTAATATTGATAGAGAATTATTTTTCAATTCTTTATTGTTGAGGTAAGCTAAGTTATTTAGATCTTTTTAAAGATATCCTTTCATGTATTTATTATTGTTAAACTCTAGTGAGTTGTTTGCTCACTCTTGCATTAAATAACAATTGCAGTTAAGGTTGATAACGTTGATGCCCCGTCTACGAGTAAAGGAAAGGGGAAGATGAACAAGTGAAGGCTTGTTTAATTATTTTGAAATGATTGTAATAAAACTTTTATGTCATGTTTTTATTCCGCACTTCATTGTTTATGTCATGGTTAGGGTAACCCTGGGATTGTTTTTTTTAAGGTTGTAACCTTTGTTTTAAGGGAGATTTTATATAAAGATTGTAATTTATTTTGAGATATATTGGGTAGATGTTTGTTATAGTTAGAAAGTGAACACCAAATCATGTGGAAACGAAGTACCCGGAATTTGGGGTGTCACACAAACTCTCGAGTTAACTCGAAGTATTCCCTCTTCGTCGATTCTTGCTTCTGGAATAGCACCTTCTTGCACCTTCTTCTTCATATTCATCAGCTCAGGGTCTGTAGCTTGAGAAGCTTTAACTTTATCAATTAAAGCTTGTTCTACGCGTATATTTGCCATCTTCACGTGGGTTCGTAGAGTCTTTAACTCTATCTCCATCATTTGTAAGTCATACAAAATGGGCCTTTGTGTTGACAACATCGCACTCGTTCCCACATACGATCTTCTACTCAACTCGTCAGCTACCAAGTTCGCTTTTCCAGGATGGTATTGAATGGAATGGTCGTAATCTTTCAACAGCTCGAGCCAACGGTGTTGCCCTCATGTTGAGTTCTTTTTGGGTGAAGAAATATTTAAGGCTCTTATGATCCGTATAGATCTCCACTTTCTCCAGATACAAGTAGTGTCTCTAGATCTTCAACGTGAAAACGACAGCTGCCAACTCTAGATCATGAGTAGCATAATTCCTCTCATATTATTTGAGTTGTCGTGAGGCATAGGCTATGACTTTCCCATGTTGCATGAGAACACATCCTAAACCTTTGCTTGAAGCATCGATGTAGATGACAAATCCCTCCGATCCTGATGGTATTGTCAGAATAGGTGCTGAAATGAGTATCCTCTTGAGCTCTTGGATGCTCTTCTCACATTCCTCGCTCTTTCAAAACTTTTTATCTTTTCGACTCAGCTAAGTTAATGGAGTAGTGATTCGAGAAAATCCTTCCATGAATCTCCTATAATAACCAGCTAAGCCCAGAAAGCTACGTATTTCGGTTACTGACTTAGGTTGCTCCAAACTTTGTATTACTTCAATCTTCGCTGGGTCGACTGATATTTCCTGTTTCGATACCACGTGCCCAAGGAATACTACTTCTTCAAGCCAGAACTCGCATTTCTTCAACTTAGAATATAGTTTGTTTTCACGAAGCTTTTGGAGTATCAGCCTCAAATGTTACTCATAATCTTCACGAATTTTGGAGTAAATGAGGATGTCATCAATAAAGACAACCACAAAATGATCCAAATATTCTTTGAATATTCGGTTCATCATATCCATGAAGGCAGTAAGAGCATTAGTCAATCCAAAAGACATGACTAAGAATTCATAATGCCTGTAATGAGTTCTGAAGGCAGTCTTTGAAATGTCATCAGTTTTAATCTTTAACTGATGATATCTAGAACGAAGATTAATCTTTGATAAGAATTTAGCACCTTGCAACTGGTCAAACAAATCATCAATGCGCGGTAACGAATACCTATTTTTTAATGTGACATGGTTTAACTCTCGATAGTCAATACAAAGTCGCATACTCAAGTCTTTCTTCTTTACGAATAAAATAGGAGCACCCCAAGGCGATGTACTAGGACATATAAAGCCGATGTCTAACAACTCATGTAGTTGGACCTTTAACTCTTGAAGTTCAATAGAAGCCATTGAGGTTTTGGAAATGGGTTTTGTACCGGGTTCAAGGTCAATAAAAAATTTAACTTCACGTTCCGGGGGTAGGCCAGGAATTTCTTCGGGAAATACATCAGGAAACTTATTAACAATAGAAATATCATTCAGATCTGACGTATTCTTGTTTAAATCGGTGACATGGGCTAAGAAAGCTTGACATCCGTTTTTCAATAAACAAATAGCTTTATGACTTGAAATGACAGTGATTGATTTTAGTGGTTTGGTTGCTTGAATTCGCATAACAGGTTGGTTAGGAATATGAAAGCTAACAAGCTTACGAAAATAATCAATTTTTTCATGATTAGTGGTTAACCTGTTGATTCCTAAAATAACATCAAAAGCAAGTATTTTCAAAGAGATGAGAGCAACAGGTAATGTGAGGGTGCAATTTGAATCAAACAAAATTTGTAAACTGTGGATGTAACGAAGATTTCTCGCAACAGAGTTTCAACAGATAAATCAAAGTTCAATTTTCTGAGGGGTCAAGTTGAAACGTTGAGCACAAGCAGGTAAAATAAAAGAATGGGCAGAACCGGTACCTAATAAGGTATAGATTTCGCAAGAATTTATGATTAGCTTACCCGTGATAACTTCATTCTGGTTCCTTGCTTAGGGAAGTCCACGACAAAATCTCTCCCCTGAACCACCGACTTTGAATTATTTGGGACAGCCTTTGGTGTCACTGTCCTAGCTGGACTTGACTTTGTTATAGGGCAAACTCGAGCTATGTGACCTTCTTTTCCACAATTGTAGCACACCTTGGATTGTTGTGTGCAGTTTGAACTGATTTGTTCCTCTTGTCCGCATTTGTAACATACGACCAGTGGTCGTTCCCCTCCCCTAGAAACGGTTATTAGTGATGGTGCTGCTGCAAATGTCTTTCCGTCGTCATTGTTGAATCTTCTCTTTTTTAAATTTCCACCTGACTCACTTCTTCTATTATCTTGGCCATGATTACCACCGAAGTGGTTACTATTTCTGGCATGATAATTTCCTCCACGCTGGTTATCATTGTTCTGATGACTGCTGCCATTGGTACGACTATGGTTGTTGTCCTTTGGTTAAACAGTCTCATTATCTCGCTCTAATAATTTATCCGTATTCACAACACCTGAATACAAACAAAGTTTATGAGAAATGAGGTATTGACGAATTTCAGGTTTCAAACCTCTCAAAAATATTCGTGTTATTCGTTCCTCATTATCCACAAAATGGGATGCAAATCGGGATAATTTCGCAAACTAGGCCTCGTATTGTGATATAGTCATATTGTTCTATTCCAGTTTGATGAATTCCACCTCTTTCATATGACGAATACTTTCTGGAAAGTACTTGTCGTTGAATAATTCCCGAAAATTCTCCCAAGACATCTTAAGTGTGGAAAGCTAAGTACGTTTCACAGATTCCCACCAGTAATCTACCTCTCCATGCAACAACATAAAGGTGGCGAAGGAAACCTTTTTCTCCTCTGTGCATCCCAGGACATCAAATAATTTGGTGATTTTCTTAACCCAAGCATCTGCCTTGAGTGGCTCTGGCTTTTCCAAAAACTTCGGCTGTCCCAACCCCTTGAATTGCTTAGCAGTGCCTAGCTGTGAGTTACCATTGTTTCCACCTGCATTTTGAGCAAGAGTCTCTCTCGTCTAGTTTTGCATGTATCGTAGAAAGCTCCTAAACACCCCATCGTTTATCATTTGGTCGGTGGTGTTGTTTACATGAGTATTATTGCCTTCCTGATGCACATTATCCTGGTTATTGATTGGCGGTGTCTTAATGGTCTTATATGCTCCATTGCTTATCTCTCGATTTTCAGATGTCATTCTCAAATACTGCCATAAAACAAGGGTTAATTAAAGAAATTGACATGTCACATATTATCCCTATATTCCGACCGACCAATTAAATAACAAATAAGCTTAGGTAGGACACACTAGCGAAGGTTTTACTCGTATCTCCCCTTTTAGTTAAATTCCCAGATCTCCGCCAGAGATCATATCCCTAAGCTCTGGTACTAACTGTGACGCCCCCAAAATAGGTCCACGGAACCCATTTCGAGTTGCCAAAAACATGGTACAGAATCCAAATACAAACTTCTTACTCCAACTACTACTTTATCGTGCAAAATACGACCACACATAAACTGTGAGTTTCAATTCAAATATTGTGTCGTATATAACACGAAAATATTAACGCTCAAATTAAGTCCTCATTACAATTATTGTCACACTACTTTATAGAATAGTGAGGACTACTATAGTAACCATCTCGAACCATCACTCCATTCCCCGACTAGTCCCAGCTATATTCTCATTTTCTGAAGAGAATAATGAAAGAAAAGGGTGAGCTCAACTAGCCTAGTAAAGAATATTATGACTAAATTAATGTAGAACAAATTATCCTTAGTCCTCAACAGCGAAAAATATGTTAGAATACAATAGACAACAAGTTTTAGATCAACAACTGTAGTGGAAATAGCAATCCATTAGAAGAGTCAAGTAGAGAATGATTTCTACTATCTTCTATGATTTAAAAGTCCATCATCAATATTTTATCCCTATAACACCAATCAATAAATATTTCCAATCTACGAATTATCTATGCACTACGGGCCAAAGATATTAATTTGTATCACTAGTGGTCGTGATCATGCCAAACGGATAAGCGGTTTTATGACCACTTATTCATATAATAACCAGCTCATTCTGTTGCTTAAACTCAAGTAATCCTGTGCGTTTAATATGTTTTTCCTTTGTTTGCACCGTTTATGTTTAGGAATTCTCCGAGAGCAAATTGAGCGTTAAAGGCATGATTGCATGATAGATGAAGATGTTGCGAGGCTAAAAGTGCAGAAGTGCAAGGAAGCGGAGCGGAAGCCAAGTGCAGCAACAAAGAAATGCACCAGCAAAATTTTATGCCACGCGCGGCCGCGCCATGTTAAGGCAGCCAGCCCGCACGCCCGTGCCAACCCCCAGACCAGAGTCCCAGTTTTTTTGCTCGCGCGGCCGAGCCAAGACCAAAGCCTAATGCCGCGCGGCCGCGCCGACTTAGCAGATCGGGAAAAGGCTTATATTAGGGCTTTTGCCCTCATTTGCTCGACATCTCCAATAGGGAGCTCTCCCTTAGCTTAGCCCTAGTTTTCCTTTTCTTTTTCCTTTCCATTTTGTATAGAGTAGATTAAGGTAAGCTTAGGGTTAATTAATTAGTGTAATTTCTAGGGTTAGATTAGTTAAAGGAGATTGAAGCAAGTGTGTACACTAAGATCCAAGCTTGGAGAAACGAACGAAGATTTGCATTTCTCTATCTCTTACTCTCCTTGCTATCATTTGTATTTGGATAATGTATACTAAACTTGTGGATAATATATTCACGTTATTTATGACTTAGTTTATATTTTGGGGTTTCAATGGAACCCAACACATAGTTTGCATTGATTGCCCTCTCGTTGCTATTATTATGAATTGGTTATCATAACTTATGCATTTAGATTGATTTCTTGTGAACCTGTATGAACTTGACAAATGGATTATAGGTTTAGACATAGTTATGATATCATGCGAAAGTTAAAGATTCTTGCGGGTAATCTGTGAGATTATGTGACGTGTGTCTCATTCATTGTCCTAAAGAGTTGATAATTTGTTAGTGTTTAGGATAGAAATATACCTAAATGCCTTATGCAACCATTTGAGAATCTAATCGTAATGACTTCCTATGCGAAAGTTGGTAATTGATAGAGTAGTTAACGAGATTTCCCGTGACATGTGTCTTATTAATTATTCTGGATATTAGTTGCTTGATAGTGTGTAGGATAGACATATACCTACATGCCGCATTAGGAAGATTCATAGTTGTCCATCGAAAGAGGCTATTATGTAATCGTGATTTCTCGGTTGTCAATTCTAGGTGCTTATTATTCTAAGTGAGAGAGTTAAGAGATTCGAACGTAGTGTTGGGGGAAATTGGAATCTCTTATCTTCATTATCTGATTTTAACTCTAGAATTAATTAGTTTAAGTTTAATTGCTTGCCTAGTTTAACTTAGTTTTAATTCATTCTCTTTACCATCCGTTTAAATAAGACTGAGATGATTATGTGCTAGTGTTTTGGAGACCCTTTATCTATTAATTCCTCGTGGGAACGATATCTTTACTCACTCTTTATTACTCGTTGGCCGCGTATACTTGCGCGTTAATTATGTCATCTAATTGGACCAACACAAACACATATCCATCTTTGTACTACGGGCCAAAGATATTAATCAATCAACAGTTCATCTCTGCACTATGGGCCAAAGATAACTTTCACCACAAATTTAAGACTAAGGATGATGAAAAATGATATAAAAACGAATCGAGTGAGATCAATGATAGATATTAAAGATTTATAATTTAATTTATCCAGAGCTCAAGAATGTCCAAATTGTCAACATGAAGATCAAAACATGGATCCAATTTCAAGAATAAGATAAATCAAAAGATAATTTGGACAGAAAACGAAACTATTTTTGCCGTGAATAGTACCCCGTGAATAGTACCTGAATGAATAGTACCCTGATATGAAAAGATTAAAATTTCAATAAGAAAGTTCAGACCAATATTCCAGTGAAATAATATTATATGAAACGAAAGTCTTAAGCAATTTTTAATTATTTCAGGAATTATAGAAGCAATACTTACCACAGTAAGTTTAGATTTAGGAATATGAAATGAAATAATATACGAAACTGTAAATGGATTTCACCCGTCATGCGGTAATCTGCGTAGACAAATCTTTTCCACAACTTTAATAAAGAATGGATACAAAGGTTTATTCACCAGGCATGCGGTAGTCCGCGTAGACAGGTTATTCCCACAGCTTAATAAAGAAGGAATACGAAGGGTTATTCACCATGCATGCGGTAATCCGGGTAGATAGGTTATTCTCACAGCTTAATAAGGAATAGAATGACAACCCTTACGGGTATTGAAAAAAAATAACATCATTTACCTTAGTAGGAGATTGGATACTACAATAGTGTAGTAGCAGAATACTCTTCTTCTTTCTCTCTATAGTTTCTCTCTCTGTAGCTTTAGTGAATTGGTGAGAAAGAAGGAAGGAATGAGATTCTATTTATAAAAGAATTATAGCTTGGCCCTTGCAATGTGAAGAGGAAAGTGGCTTGACGCCTGTAATGTGAAAAGGTAAGTGGTTCAACGTCTGGTAAAGGCAATTACTATTGGCGAAAGTGACTCTTAGATGATGACCGTATGACTCCCAAACTTACGAAATGCTACAAATCACCATTATTTCCTTCGAGTGTCAGCAACTTCTTCTAATAGTTAAGTTACTCATCACATAATTAATCAACGCTTTTTAGTCCTTTAATAATTATTCACAATTAATATTATAGATTTACAATATTGACAATCAGATCGTTCCCAAGAAAGAGGGGACTTTTCGATAAGGATTTCTCCTTATTGGGGCGTAATTAGATAACCTAACCACTTTCCTAGACAGAACTTTTTAGGCATTGCCGATAATGCTAATCAATAATATCATTTCAATAATATGAGTTATTATATAGTGACAATTATTGATTTACTAATATAAAATATTGTGTAGATGGTACTGTAACAATTATTGAATCAATAATATGAGATACTATGCAGCAACTACTGTGACAATTATTGAATGAAATACTGAGTGACTTCTTACGTAAGAATCAAAAATCAGAGATATTGTGCAATACCGTGTGCTACTGTGCAATAACGTGTATTCTTATATTTTGATCACCGGGTATTTTAACAGTTCAACGGTAAAAGTCTTGTCGTTATTTTTATAAAAAGGTTATTTTTGTCCCTTTTTATATACTGCAATTATTCCGTTGTGGGGTCCACCAATGATTGTGTCGTCGTACGAATATTCTCCAACAAAAAGAATATTCCCCGACACAACGTTTATTTTATGACAACTTGCTTACTTTGTAAAATTTGCACAAATCACCCATAACTATAACATTATATCAAATCAAAACCTTACTATTTAAAAATAATATATAAAAAAATTAAATCTTTATTCATAAAAGTTGGGGTCTTACACATAAGCCAATCATATTTGATATGATATTGAATATACTTTGTAATCTTATTCGTTTATTAATAACAGAATTAATTTATTAAAGGCATTTTACTTTATCTACATGGTGTTGTTATTTTATATGTTATAAACCCATAGTTTTGAGCAATACTTTTAAAATCATGATGATGATCATGTTTATGAGATCTAAATTCTTAGAAAGCTTAAAAATAAAACTATTCCTAATCGTTGGATTACTAAAAAGGGGATTATTGAATCCCAATATATTGGTATATACTTTGCTTGTTCTTATGAAGAGGATGATTGATCTCATAATCATTTGTGTGGAGACACTAAAACAAGTATGTATGTGCGTATTGGAGAATAAGTTAACTGAACGTGGCTCGCTAAAGGAATACCTAATGGAGTATTATTACTCATTTGTCAATAAGAATTCCTTAAGTGATAGTAGTACAAGTGATCCTTGGACTTAAGATCATTATAGTATCTTGTGTATGATGAGTTATGCTTTGACAAATTCCTTAAAATCCTTGGGGTATATCAAAGGGTATGCTTAGGTATAATATGTTGTACAGAGATAATGAATGATCAACAAAGAATCTACTACTTCTGGTAAAAGGAGAGAATGTCCTATGTGATTCGATAAATGATGATTTAGTATTCTTTGGCCAATGTAGAATGAAATTAAAAAGGAGTTTTTAATTTATATTATGTAGAGTTTTACATTTGAGAATCGAAATACATATAATTAAATAAAATACGACTTCACAAATTGCATTTCTTATATTTAATTGGGACATTTTATGGTAGAAAGATTGAATTGTACAGTAACTATTCATTGAAAGGTTCTTTTATAATTAATGTTAGAATCTATATTATCTGAAAAGTCGTTAATTGCTAAGGGAGCTTACCTTTATTGTAGAATAACTATTATTTATTTTAATAAATTAAATAGTTTAATTTATTTATTTAAATAAGATTAGAATTGTTCTAATTGATTTATTCACAATTGGTTTAATATGGAGAACCTAAAAAGTCACACCGCAAAAAAAAATTATTTAAGAAGTAAATGACATAATCGTATTAATGAGTTAAGTATATTTAATTTAATCTATTATGAGAGAATAAATTAAATTGCTTAATATTTTAGAAATACTAAATATAAATTAATAAGAGGAGTCTTATTATTATTATTATTATTATTATTATTATTATTATTATTATTATTATTTAATTTACTAATAGAGTTTGAGAATTAATTAATAAAAGTAGTCATTAATTTCTAATTGGATTAGGAATACAATTAATTAAAGGAGTTTAATTAATTAAATCAGAACCTTATTCCTAAATAGTTTAGGAGGGTTGGCCACATCTATAAGTAAGAAAGTCTTAGTATGGGTTAGGGTTACAGAACTGACACACTTAATTCCAAGAGTTAGAGGAGTACGTATAATTCTATATAGATAGAATCTAGGATTTTACCAAACACTCATCGTCTTAAATACTTGTTATTCCTTGGTGGATCACCTTTAGAGGCCAAACAATTGGGTGGCTAACGCTGATCAAAGGAAGGAATAAAAACCCGGTGAATTCGAGGAGAACGTGAAAAGGAATTGGAGGTGAACTCCTACCTGAGTAAGCTAGTTTTTACAATGGTATGAATCTGATCTTCATATCTTTTTTATTGATTGATAATTGAGCACAAAGTATGATCATCTTGATGGTTTGTATAAAAAAATTTAATTCCTATTTTATCGCGCCTCCACTACTTTTATGTGATTTAATTACATGATCGCGCTATATACAAACCTAACAGTTGTATCAGAGCCTAGCTATTGATTTTGATGATCCATGTATGAATTGGTATACGATTGGACCAAAATTTCTGGGCAAAAATGAGTTTTCTAATTTTGCTACGCAGCGCGGCAGCGCCTCATCTACAGAATCTGAAATCGTGGAGCAGCGTGGCCGCACCGCTTCCCACTTCATTTTAGGCACAGCCGCGCATCTCTGCAGATTTTGAAAAAAAAGAAATTCTTCAATTGAAATAAATGATTTATTTAATTGATAAAAGTTTAAAATAAAAGATTGCTAAAAATTAAAGAGTATAATTTGGATTTGATTTTTAATTAAAATAAAAGAGTTTATTTTGTTTCAAAACTAAATTTTAGCAAACTTTTGCCCATTAAATAATATTGATATATATATATAGAATGGATTTATTACTCATGAGATGAATTTTATTTATTGATGCATATAGTGATATGTATGATAATAAATGGGATTTATTATGGACTATTGACCAATGTGATTGGATTTTATTTTAGTTGGATGCTTAAATGTATGGGTTTTATAAATGGGATATGCGTACCTTGTCTTCTCTAGTTTTTCTTGATGTATTTTATATCTCCCTTTGATGTACTTTCCCTTAACTGTTGATCAAGGTTTCTATTTATTGTAAATAGTTTATGTAATAGGATTAGTTAGATTTACCTGAAAAATTGGAGACAAAGGAGTAAGGAGCGCTTGAAGAACCTTTTGTAATGAAGCCCGAGATTTAAATATAATATTTATATTTAAATTTAGTTCTTGCACCCTAGGTTTAACCTTTTAGTTCACTTGGTGGCTCTAGTGAACCAAACTAGAATAAAGTCCATAATCAATCCGGGTAGAATATAATATTATATATTTGCATGCTTATATTGTATATATATTATATATTATACAACATGTTTCGCATGTTAATTTATTTGACACATATTATATATATATATATATATATATATATGTGTGTGTGTGTGTGTGTGTGTGTGTGTGTGTGTGTGTGCATACACGCTAAACAAGATGTGACAAATAATAACAAACCCCTCAAAGATGTTATATTAAGTCATAAACGTTCAAAGATATTTGAAATATCGAACATTGTATTCTAGCATGATAAAAATAATAGAATATTAATTAATCATTATAATTTTGTTGTGTCACCACGAGGCTTATCTTAATTTTTTAAGATGTTATTTTATCAAATTTGATGCTTGTAAAGAAATTGAATGATGTTGTTTTGTTGTGTCACCATAAGGACAGTGTTTTTCTCTTTGAATAAATGGAAGTGCTAGGTTGGACTTAACTTGGATAATTTTGATTCGGATGTGTCACCACTTCATCAAAATAATCTAAGAGACAAAATAAAATGAGTTATATGATGATATAATTGACAAGAGTTGTCTGCCTATTTATTTATATATAGTTTGTTGTGTCACCACAAGCTATATACATTTGAATTGGGATCCTTTTTCTCACTAGCAAATATTTAATTAGATTTGCCAAGTTATATAATGAGAGTAATATAGTTTGATGAAAATAGTGGGTGATACCAATTTAAAATAAGACCTAATTTATTTTGGTAATTAATTAAATGAATTTATTCTAAAATGTTATTTTTTTCACATGCAAGAATTTGAAAATGTCAAACTCACTAATATCACTGCGTAGCATACTTGATGTTAACAAACTTACCGGACCGAATTACACGGACTGGTTAAGAAATCTGGTAATTGTTCTCACCGCTGAAAAGATTTCTTATGACCTAGATTCGCATGTCCTTGAAAATTGTTGCAGACACAGCCTCCGAGGAAGAGATTGCTACTTTTAGAAAGTGGAAAGATGATGCACCTGTGGCGCAATGCATCATGCTCGCATCCATGAGTAACGAGCTTCAGCGTCAACATGAAACTATAGATGCTCCTACTATATTGTTGCACCTCAAAGAGTTATATGGTGAGAAAAGTAGGACTGCTAGATATGAGATATCTGAGTTGCTCTTTCGATCTCGGATGACCGAGGGAACTACTGTTAAGACCTCATATCCTAAATATAATTAATTTAATTAAAAGTCTTGGACAGCTAGGGTTCGTAATGGATGGGGAGTTAAGTCAGGATTTGATCTTGCAGTCTCTCCCAGACACCTAACAATTTGTTGTGAATTTTCACATGAATAAGTTGGATGTCAGGTTGCCAGAATTACTTAAAATGTTGAAAACTACTAAAGGTCACGTCCCATCCAAGAAGGACCAAGTCTCGTTGGTGGATGATTCTTCCAAGAAAAGAAAGATGCCCAAGGTATCTTCTAAAAAGAAGAAAACTAAGAAGGCTAAGGGCAAGCCGAACGGAAAGGATAATAAGAAACTGATAGTAGTGTGCAAACAAGCCAATCATGTAAGATGATAAAGCACATACTTTGTAGATAATCTTATTTATTTATTAATAAAATATTCATTTATTAAAGGCATTTAATTATCTACATGGTGCTATTTTTATAATATGTAAATAACCCATAGTTTTAAGCAATGCTGTTAGAATCATGATGATGATCATGCTAATGAGATCTAAATTCTTAGAAAGCTCTAAAACTAAAATAGTTCCCAATCGTGGGATTATTAAAAAGAGGATTAGTAAATTCGAATAGATTGATACATATGTTGCTTGCTCATTGGATGAGGATGATTGATCTCATGATCATTTGTGTGGAGACGTTAAAGCAAGTATGTAGGTGCTTATTGGAGAATAAGTTCACTGAACGTGACTCGCTATGGAATACCTAATGGAGTTTTACTCGACTGTCAATAGGAATTCCTAATGTGATAGTAGTACAAGTGATCCTTGGACTTGAGATCATCATAGTATCTTGTATGTAACAAATTATACTTTGACTTATTCCTTAAGGCCTTAAGGCATATATAAGGTATACTTGGGTATAATGAGTTACATATGGAGATAATGAATGATAAATAAAGAATCTACCACCTCTAGTAAAAAAGGAGATATGTCCTATGTGATTCGTTAAATGACAACCCAGAAATCCTTGGCCAAGGTGGAATGAAATTAGAAAGAGGTTTCTAATTTGCATTAATCGGAGCTGTGCATTTTCTAATCGAAATACATATGATTAAATAAAATAAGACTTGATAGTAAATCCATGTCTTATATTTAATTGGGACGTTGTATGGTGGAAGGATTGAATTGTACGGTATCTATTTACTCATAGGTTCTTTTATGATTAATGTTTAAATCTATATTACCTGGAAAGTCGTTGATCGCTAGGGAGACTTATCCCTATTAGTAGAATAAATATTATTTATTTAAATAGATTATTAGTTTAATTTATTTATTTAAATAAGATTAGAATTATTCTAATTAATTTATTCACAACCGATTTAATATGGAGAACCTAAAGGGTCATACCATAAAAGGAAGAATAAATTATTTAAGAAGGTAATGGCATAATCGTAATAATGCATTAAGTATAATTAATTTAATCTATGGTGATAGAATAAATTAAATAGCTTAATGTTTATTATTTAATATTTTAAAAATATTAGATATAAATTACTAAGAGGAGTCTTATTAATATTATTACAATTATTATTATTTTATAATTTCTAAAGGAGTTTAGTAATTAATTTAATATTAGTACTCTCAATTATTTCTAATAAGATTAGGAGACAAATAAATTAAATGAATTTAATTAATTATTCCCAATGTGGTGGAAAGCCTAAATTAATTATTTAAAGTTTAATTAATTAAATAAAATCCCATGTCTAATAGGATTAGAAGGGTTGACCTAATATCTATATAAGAGAAGTCTTATAATAGATATCAGTTGATGCAATTCCAATTGTTGGAGAGTACTTCTTTTCTATAGAGGATAGAAAACTAAGTCAACCACCCTCCTTCTTGATAATTCATCTTCCTTGGTGGATCACCTCTAGAGGCCAAACACTTGGGTGGCTAACATTGATCAAAGGAAGGAATCTAACCCAAAAATTCAAGAAGATCACGAAGAACAAGGAGTTGAACTCGTACAAGTGGAAGCTTCGTTCTACAAGGGTATGATTCCATAACTTCTTATTTATTGTTTTAAATTAATAATTTGCATAAAGGATGATCCGGGTAACGGTTTTATAAAAAATTTTAAACTTTGATATTCCGCTAATTTTTGCAATTTGATTGCGTCACGATTTCGTACAAACCCAACAGTGGCATCAGAGCCAAACCTTTATGCAATTATTAATTGTTTTGATTTCATATACATATGGGTATGTATTTAGAATAATTTATTGGGCATAATTTTAATTGTATAAAATTATTATTTTATTTTTTCAAAGAAAAATAAATAAATAAAAATTAGAAAGCTTAAAAATGGCGAATTTTTTTTCCGCAGAAACATGTAGCGATCCAGGATTTTTAAGAAAAGCTTGCAGGATATCTAAAGTAACTTTATTATTATATATATATAAAGTGGCGAACCTGCTTTCCTGCAGGATTTCCAAATAGTTTACTATTATATATATAATATAATTAATAGTCCTATTATATATAAATATACAGTTATTAATATATATATATATATATATATATATAATATTCTTAGTAATTTTATAATTAAAATAAAGAGTTTATTTTAATCTTAAAATTGGATTTCATGCAAATTAAAATTGCTCATTAAATGATACTTATATATATATGGAATGTTTTAATTCATGAGATGAATATTTATTTATTAATATATATGGTGATATGTATGATAAGAAATGAGGTTGATAATGGACTATGACCAATGTAATTGGAGTTTATTTTAGATGAATGCATGAATGAATAAGTTTTATTAAATGGGGTCTGCGTACCTCGCCTTCTATGGTTTTATTTGTTCTCAATGTAAATTCTATGTCCCTCTTATGTACTTCCCCTTGATTGCTGATCAAGGTTTTTATTTATTTTAATAATTTTTGTAATAGAGATAGTTAGAATTATCTTGAAGAAATTAGAAGATCAAGGAGCAAGGATCGCGTGAAGACCCATTTGTATGGAGCCGGGGTTTAAATGTAATAGTTATATTTAAATTACATTCTTGTACTCCTAGGCTTGACCTTTTGGTTCACTTGGTGGCTCTAGTGAACCAAACTAGAATAAAGTCCATAATCAATCCGGGTAGAATATAGTATTCTATATTGCATGCTAAATATTATATATATTATATTTTATGCAAACATGCTTCGCGTGTTTAATAAAATAACGCGTATTTTATATATATATATATGTGCATGCGGGCTAAACAAGATGAGATAAAAATAACAAACCCCTCAAAAAAATAATATTAAGTCCGAAGCGTTCAAATGATATTTGGAATATCGAACGTCGCCTTCTAGCATGATTAATTGATAGAGTATTAAATATTTAATATGAGCTTGTTGTGCTATCCACAAGGCGAGTATTGAGTATTTAAGATATTAATTAATCATATTTGACGCTTATCAAGAAAATTGAACGATCTAGTCTTGTTGTGCTATCCACAAGGACGAACATTTTTCTTTTTTGAATTTATGGAAGTGCGAGGCTGGACTTAACTTAAATTATTTTAGTTCGGATGTGCACACATATGACCATTATGATTTAAGAGGTAAAATTAAAGGAGTTACATGGTGATGTAATTGACAAGAGTTGTCTACCTATTTATTTGTATATTGCTTGTTGTGCTATCCACAAGGTTATATACATTTGAAATGGGATCCTTAATCTCACTAGCAAATCATTAATTAGATGTTGCCGAACTATATAAGTGAGGGTAATATAGTTTGTTGAAAATAGTGGGAGATAACAATTTAAAATAAAGACCAAAATTTATTTTGGTATGCAAAGTTAATAAAATAAATGTTTGCTAAAAATGTTATCTTTTCACATGCAGAATTTTAAAAATGTCAAAATCATTAATCTCACTACGAAGCATACTTGATGCAAATAAGCTTACCGAGCCGAATTATGAGGATTGACTAAGAAATCTGAGAATTGTTCTCACTGCTGAAAATATTTCTTATGCCCTAAATTCAACTATCCCTGAATCTGTTTCGGAAACAGCCTCTGAGGAAGAGATTGCCACTTTCAATAAATGGCAAGATGATTCATCTGTGGCTCAATGCATCATGCTCGCATCCATGAATAACGAGCTTCAGCGTCAGCACGAAAAAATGGATGCTCCTGCTATGCTGCTTCACCTCAAGGAGTTGTATGGTGAACAGAGAAGGACTGCTAGATATGAGATATCTAAGGAGCTCTTTCGATCTCGGATGACCGAGGGCACTGCCGTCGAGACTCATATCCTGAAGGTAATCAATTTGATTGAACGCCTTGGACAGCTTGGGTTCGTCATGGATGGAGGGTTGAGTCAAGACTTGGTCTTGCAGTCACTTCCTGAGACCTTCTCGCTGTTTGTGGTTAATTTTCACATGAATAAGCTAGATGCCAGCTTGCCTGAGCTGCTTAACATGCTAAAAACTGCAGAAAGTCACTTCTCATCCAAGAAGAACCATATCTTGATGGTGGATTCTTCCAATAAAAGGAAGAGGCCCAAGGTATCTTCTAAAAAGAAGAAATCCAAGAAGGCTAAGGGAAAGGGGAAAGATAAGGAACAAAATATACCTGAACCAGCTAAAGGAATGTGCTTTCATTGCAACGAGCTGGGACATTGGAAGAGGAACTGCAAGAAGTTTCTAGCAGAGAAGAAGCTTGGAGAAGCTTCAACTTCCAATCAAGGTTTGTTTATGATTGAAATTAATTTTTTTGAAAGTCATAATTCTACTTGGGTATTGGATACCGGCTGTGGGTCTCACATATGTAACACTGTGCAGGGACTGGTCAGAAGTAGAAAGCTGAACTATGAAGAGGTGATCCTGCGAGCGGAGAATGAGCAAAGGTTGCTGCATTAGCTGTAGGAACTTATTATTTAGCAATGCCTTCGGGCAAGTCCCTTTATCTTAATAACTGTTATTATGTTCCAAATATTATTAAAAACATTATTTTAATTTCTATATTGGATATGAAAGGTTTTGACGTTATTATAAAGAACAATAGTTGTTCTATTTTTAAAGATGATGTTTTATATAGTATTGGAAATTTGTGAAATGGGCTTTATTCACTTGACTTGCAAGAAAATATATTTCAAATTGAACAAACTAAGAAAAGGAAAAGAGATGATATTAATTATACCTATATATGGCACTATAGACTCAGTAATATCAATGAAACAAGATTATCTAAGTTGCATAAAGATGGGCTCCTAGAGCTATCCGATTATGAATCATATCCAACTTGTGAATCTTGTCTCATGGGTAAAATGACTAAATCTCCTTTTAGTGGAAAAGGAGAAAGAGTTACAGAGTTGTTGGCATTGATTCACACAAACGTTTGTGGACCTATGACAACAAGTGCACGGGGAGGGTATTCTTATTTTATTACTGTCACTGATGATCACTCAAGATTTGGATATGTGTATTTGATGAAATAAAAATCAGAATCATTTGAAAAGTTCAAATAGTTCAGAAGTGAAGTAGAGAAATAAACGGGCAAGAGTATTAAGATACTTCGATCAAATCGAGGTGGAGAATACTTAAGCAGTGAGTTTCTCAATTGTCTCAAAGAAAATGGTATAATTTCAAAATGGACTCCTCCAGGTAAACCACAGTTAAATGGAGTATCTGAAAGGAGAAATCGAACACTGTTGGACATAGTTCGATCTATGATGAGTTTTATCGACCTTTCAATTTCCTTTTGGGGATATGCCCTAGAAACGGCTGCATACCTACTTAACAAGGTACCTACCAAATCCTCCCCAAAGACTCCATATGA
The DNA here is from genome assembly GCA_020205555.1 of Panax stipuleanatus. Taxonomy (NCBI): domain Eukaryota; kingdom Viridiplantae; phylum Streptophyta; class Magnoliopsida; order Apiales; family Araliaceae; genus Panax; species Panax stipuleanatus. Next base: position 25,536,490 of record CM035122.1, read on the forward strand.
GATGTGGAAGGGAAGGAAACCAAATCTTAACCATGTTAAGACTTGGGGTTGTCCAGCTTATGTCAAAAAGTTTAAAAATGATAAGCTACAGACTAAATCCGATAAGTATAGATTTGTGGGATACCCTAAAGAAACTTTAGGGTATTATTTCTATCATCCAACTGATCAAAAGGTGTTTGTTGCGAAACATACTGCCTTCTTGGGAAAGGAGTTTATCCATGAAGGGGAGTGGGAGTAAGATATATCTTGAAGAAGTTCAAGAACCACAAGTTACCACGAATCAAAGTCAGGCACCTGACCAAGTAGAAGAACCTATTATATACCACCCTATTCGTAAATCTGGAAGAGTACCGAAGATACCTGAGATGTATGGATTCATTATAGAGGATGACGATGAGGTACACATCATGAATGATGATAATCCATTGAATTACGAACAGGCTATGATTAATAAAGACTTAGGGAAATGGCTTGAAGCCATGAAATTCGAAATAAATTTCATGCATAAAAATAAAGTATGGACTTTGGTTTCACCACCTGAAGGCATTAAGCCTATTGGGTGTAAATGGGTCTTTATAAGAAAGACGGGAGCGGACGACAAGGTAGAGACCTATAAAGCCTGACTGGTCGCAAAAGGTTTCAAACAAAGACAAGGAATTGACTATGATGAAACTTCTCACCAGTAGCTATGCTCAAGTCCATTCGGATTTTGCTTGAAATTGCAGCTTGTAACGACTATGAGATCTGACAGATAGACGTGAAAACGGCCTTCCTAAATGGGAAACTTGAGGAGGATGTGTATATCACACAGCCAGAGGGATTTATTTCAAAGGTTGGAACAAATCAAGTCTGTAAGTTGCAACGATCCATTTATGGATTGAAGCAAGCTTCTCATAGATGGAACATTCGTTTTGATGAGACAATCAAAGAGTTTGATTTTATCAAAAACGACGATGAACCATGTGTGTACAAGTGGGAGCGCAGTTTCATTCCTTGTATTATATGTTGATGATATATTACTGATAGGGAATGACATTCCTATGCTACAATCGATTAAAATCTGGTTATCTAAACACTTCTCCATGAAGGACTTGGGAGAAAGCATCCTATATTTTGGGGATAAAGATCTATAGAGATAGATCTAAAAGGATGCTTGGTTTATCCCAAGGAACGTACATTGATGCGATGCTAAAGAGGTTTAGCATGGAAGATTCTAAATGATGTTTCATGCCGATGAGCCATGGAATACATCTTTCCAAGAAACAGGCCCCGAAGACACCTGAGGAGAGAGACCATATTGTTAGAGTTTATGCCCTAGAGGCTAATTCTTTGATGTAATTGTTTAAACATTTTTTGATATTATATTTGATTGAATAAATGAATTATTTTATTATGGTTTTATTTACTGCGTTATATAAATGTTAACATAATAAAAGTCCTTAGAATAGTGATACAAATTATATGGCTTCAAGTATGTGACTTGAACATGAGATCATATAGTTACAATTAGTATCATTACTCTTAAATGTCCCTAGTCGAGTGTCATTGTTAATGGGACAACAATGATACATTGAGACTAGTATGTGGATTGACTGATGGCCAAATCTCATTGGTCATAAATATATGAGATATTGAGTCAATACATAGGTACATGTTAGAGAACAATGTACTGGGCAGACCCACCATGAGAATTCTACGTGGAGCATTATGCAAAGTGTCATAAGCAATTCTCATAGTGACAATGATGTAATGATCCTCCGACCTGAAATCACTATATTACTACACGAGAATTTATGTACTTTGATATCATCAAAGGCCACCTTTAATAGGTGGACGATAAAGGTGATTATTGGGTATATCATGAATCGTGTGAGGAATATGAGTGATCTAGATGGAATTTAGCCCTCCTATATATTAGGGGTGATATCCATAGGCCTTTTGATTGAGTAGGACTATGAAATGCATGGCCATGCTCAAATAGTGATTTGTTTCATATAGTCTACTCATCGATCAAGAAAACTCAGATTAAATTATGAAGCGGATGACACATTCCATGCCTCGAGTTTAATCTAGGATGTCAAGGTTAAAAGGATTAAATTACATTGAAACATTGGTCACGAAAAGGTTGTATCGAATCACCGATCTTATTATTATTTGGGTAGCCGTGATGCATTACTAGATGTCGCTCACTGTTTATAATTTTATAATATGATTTTAAAATTATTACCAAGATAATAATAACCTATAGGGTCACACACTTAGAACGTAATTAAAAGGGAATTAATTTAAATTGTATGGATTTAAATATATCAATATGATTGATAGTATTTAAATTATGAATATAAATTAATAGGATAATTTGTATATATATATATGTATATTAATTAAGTAAGACTTAATTAAGATATAATATATATATATATATATATATATAAATTCAGATTTTATATTTCTAATTGGATTAGGTTTTGGTTAATTCCTTTAACTGCTATATATATAATATATCAGCCGTTTAGGGTATCATCGATATCGATATCAAAACCCTAGCCGCTCTTAGAGAGAGACTAGAGAGAAAAATTTTGAAAAGTCCAGATCCTTGGCGGCTAGTACCGCAGCTTTCCTTGCTGCAGATCGTGTGACGATTCGCGGGACGTTCGTGTGGATACCGTAGAGGCGCAGTTCCGTTGGATTGTGTTGAGGATTCGAAGCAGTTCCAGAATCTCCATCGTCTCCTTTCAGGCTTGAATAATCGGTAAAACATATCTTAACCTCTGAATTAATATGTTTTCGCATGGATCCTGTTTTAGGGTTTCGAAAATTTTTAATTTCCGCTGCGTTTATGTGCTGAAAACCCTACAGTGGTATCAGAGCTACTTGCGAAACGATTAATTCAAATTACGTTTTTTAATTGTATTCGTTATATATGATATATGATGATGCATGTTTACCGATCTGAAATTGAATATATGATATTCTGCATGTATGCGTATTCTGGAAATCTGTAATATATATGCATGTATATGATGTTCTGATAATCGTATCCTAGAAGATGGAATAACAATTCAACTTCTGTTTTAATTGGATTAGAAACATGAAGATTCGATTTAATATGATTAATCGAAACTGGACATATATGATATGTTTTGGGTGTATTGTTCTTATGATTTTGTTGGCGGATTGTATATGATTCTGAAATTATTTCAGAGATTCGTATGAAAAATTTCTACAATACAGATTATAGTTCGATCAGCCGGACCACCGCCAGGGGGGGAGCCCCCCCTTGGACCCCCCCGTCGTAGCGCATGATGGTCGTGACCCCAATATTTTGTATATAGTTTTCTTTAATTATATAAATTGTGTCATGTGCTTATTGTGATATGCATGGTGCACAGTTATGGCCCTTTTGACCCATAGGTTAGTGGTTTTGGTTTTGAAATACGGCTTGCATGTCGTGCCTTTCTATAAATTCTGATGTAATATTCTCTTCTCATCTAAATCCCCTCGAATGTAACTCGAGGTTTCTTTATGTCATGTAATGTACAATTGTAACCTATCAAGATGACAAGATGATGATGGAGAGGAGACACATGCATGAGGAAGGTCCAAGGAAGCTACTATTTTGAAGACCTTTTACCACCTTAGACTGACCTTCAATCTTTTCATTAGCTTGAAAAGATTGGCATAGGGTTGGGGCCATAACTGTGACACATTTAATTTTGCACTTTATTTATGCTTGTATACGATATGATATGATAAATAATGTGCATGTTTAATAAGATTAAAATTGGTGAGATCTAAATTAATTATTAAAATCCCTCATAAAATTATTAAGTCTAAATCAGATGCCTTCCAATGAATAACACTCATCAAGACCTTGACCGATGGATGTAGGTTTGCCAAAGTAAAGTACCCCATTTATCTTGGTAAGATGCGATAGGATAATTGTGATATCCAAACTGTTAAAATCATTGGGCCAGACTTAACTAAGTTATCACAATAGGATTGTGGACTTAGAGGCATAGAGTTTGGTAGGTACCATTAGATGGACTAGAAACAAATGTTGTTCACCAAACTATCTAAGAGTTATATATGATATAATTGACAAAGGGTTGTCTACCTAAATAATTATGTTTTGAGAGAATAGCCAAAGCTAACTTAAGGCATAATGAAATATGGATCTTAGCTCACTAGAAAGATTTAATTGAAAAATGCTTTCTGAATTAATGGTGAGGGCTATTAATTTGAATAAAATAGTGGGAGGTATATTTTGAATGTACTATTATCAATTACATAATATCAAAATTCTGTAATTTGACTTATTATTTTTGCACTTATAAATTGTAGATATCAATGGCAAACAACAACACAAATAGTCTTTCACTACGATTAGTCCTTGAGAAGGAAAAGCTGAGTGGAGTTAATTTCCTAGACTGGCATAGGAACTTGAGGATTGTCCTCAAACAGGAGCGCAAGCTATATATCCTTGATGGGCCCATTCCTGCAGCACCAGCTAACACTGCACCACGTGTAGAGCATAATGCTTATAAGAAGCATCAAGATGATGCTCTGGACGTGAGTTGTCTCATGCTAGCAACTATGAACTCTGAGCTTCAGAAGCAACATGAGTTAATGGATGCTTATGAGATGATCGAGCATCTCAAGAAATTGTTCGAAGGGCATGCTCGACAGGAGAGGTATGATACAAGCAAGGCGTTGTATCACTGCAAGATGGGTGAACGCGATCCAGTTGGTCCACATGTGCTGAAAATGATTGGGTATATTGAGTACCTTGGTAGGTTGGGTTTTCCGATTACTCCGGAAGCCCAAAATGATCTTGTTTTGCAATCTTTGAACAGCAGCTACTCTCAATTTGTTATGAATTACCTCATGAATGAAATTGAGAAAACACTTACTGAGTTGTTGAGCATGTTAAGAACTGTCGAGAACAATATGAAAAAGACAGGACCCGCTCCCATAATGATGGTGCAAAAGGGGAATGCTAAGGGAATGGGAAAAGGCAAGAAGAAGATAGGATCTAAATCTGCCAAACCCAATCCCAAAACCAAACAGGCTTTAAAACCTAAAGGTGGGGTAGCTAAAGAAGGTGATTGTCACTTCTGTGGAAAATCTGGACAGTGGAAGAGGAATTGTCATGCTTATTTGGAAGAACTGAAGAAAAAGAAAGGAAGTATGACTTCTGATTCAGGTATATATGTTATAGAAGTCAATTTGTCCACTTCTACATCATGGGTATTAGATACTGGATGTGGTTCTCACATTTGTGTTAATGTGCAGGAACTCCGAAGGAGTAGGACTTTGGCGAAAGGCGAGGTTGACCTACGAGTTGGGAATGGAGCAAAAGTTGTTGCACTAGCCGTAGGAACTTATCATTTATTTTTGCCCACTGGGCTAGTATTAGAATTAGAGGATTGTTATTATGTGCCTGCTATGAGCAAAAACATTATTTCTGTTTCATGTTTGGACAAGAAAGGTTTTTCATTTTTAATAAAGAACAACAGTTGTTCATTTTACTTAAATGAAATATGTTATGGTGTTGCACAATTGTTTAATGGTCTTTATATTCTTAATTTAGAAATGCCTATCTATAACATAAATATAAAACGATTTAAATCAAATGATTCAAATCCTACATATCTTTGGCACTGTCGTTTAGGCCATATAAATGAGAAACGCATATCCAAACTCCATAAAGATGGGTTTTTGGATTCATTTGATTTTGAATCATATGAGACATGCGAGTCTTGTTTATTAGGCAAGATGACTAAAGCCCCTTTCACTGGACACAGTGAACGGGCTAGCGATGTATTGGGACTTATACATAGTGATGTATGCGGACCCATGAGTTCGTTAGCAAGAGGTGGGTTTTATTACTTCATTACATTTACTGACGACTTCAGTAGATATGGATATGTGTATCTTATGAGACACAAATCCGAATCCTTTGAAAAGTTTAAGGAATTCAAGAATGAAGTTCAAAACCAATTTGGCAAAAGCATAAAAGCCCTTCGATCCGATCGAGGAGGTGAATACTTAAGCCAAGACTTTGATGACCTTCTAAAGGAGTGTGGTATTATATCACAGCTCACTCCACCTGGAACACCACAATGGAATGGTGTGTATGAGAGGAGGAATCGCACCTTGTTGGACATGGTACGATCGATGATGAGTCATGCAGATCTTCCAATAAGCTTCTGGGGTCATGCCCTAGAGACAGCTGCATTCACACTTAACCGTGTTCCTACAAAGACGGTTCATAAGACACCATATGAGATGTGGACTGGGAAACATCCTAGTATGTCGTTCATGAAGATTTGGGGTTGCGAGGCGTTTGTAAAACGTCTGGCTTCTGACAAGCTCGGACCCAAATCTGACAAATGTAATTTTGTGGGATACCCAAAGGAAACAAAAGGGTATTATTTCTACAAACCTTCTGAGAACAAAGTATTTGTTGCTCGAACTGGTATTTTTCTAGAAAGAGAATTTGTCTCTAAAGAAAACAGTGGGAGGAAAGTAGAACTCGAAGAAGTTCAAGAACCACAAAATATCATTGAACCTGAGTTGGAACATGACCAGGAACCACAAGATATTGTGGAAAGTGAACCTGCTCAAATTACACGAGGCATTCGTAGATCTGGTAGGACACACCAAGAGCCCGAGAGATATTATGGATTTCTTGTGACTCAAAACGGCGATGTGATGCTCATAGATCATGATGAACCTGCTTCCTACCAAGAAGCTATGAATGGACCAGATTCAGAGAGATGGCTTGAAGCCATGAAATCTGAGATGGACTCTATGTATACTAACCAAGTATGGACTTTGGTTGATCCACCCGAAGGGGTAAAACCAATCAGGTGCAAGTGGGTTTTCAAGAAAAAAACCGACATGGATGGTAATGTACAAACCTATAAAGGTCAACTGGTAGCAAAAGGTTTCAAACAAGTTCAAGGTGTTGACTATGATGAAACCTTCTCTCCAGTGGCAATGGTTAAATCCATCAGGATCTTACTTGCTATTGCAGCCTTTTATGATTACTAAATCTGGCAGATGGATGTCAAAACTGCTTTCCTTAACGAAAATCTCCTTGAGGATGTGTATATGACACAACCTGAGGGTTTTGCCAATCCAAAGGATGCTGGAAAGGTATATAAGCTACAGCGATCCATTTATGGATTGAAGCAAGCCTCTCGGAGTTGGAATCTTCGATTTGATGAAGCAGTCAAAGAGTTTGGCTTCATAAAAAATGAAGATGAACCTTGTGTATATAAGAAGGTTAGTGGGAGTCACATTGTATTCCTGGTATTATATGTTGACGGCATATTAATTATTGGGAATGACATTCCTTCCTTACAGGCTGTAAAAACATGGTTAGGAAAATGTTTCTCCATGAAAGATTTGGGCGATGCAACCTACATTTTAGGTATCAAGATCTATCGAGATAGATCGAGAAAAATGCTAGGCCTAAGTCAAAGTACATATATTGATAAAGTGCTGAAACGGTTCAGCATGCAAGAGGAAAAAAGAGGACACTTACCCATGTCTCGTGGTGTTAAGATCTCTAAGGCCCAATGTCCTAAATCACATGATGATGAGGAGCGTATGAGAAAGATCCCTTATGCTTTGGCAATTGGATCTATCATGTATGCAATGATATGTACTCGTCCGGATGTCTCGTATGCTTTGAGCATGACGAGCAGATACCAGTCAAATCCAGGTGAAGGTCACTGGACAGCAGTCAAGAATATCCTCAAGTACCTGAAAAGGACTAAGGATTCATTCTTGGTATATGGAGGTGAAGACGAACTGACAGTAAAGGGTTACACAGATGCTAGTTTCCAGACTGACACAGATGACTATAAGTCTCAGTCAGGTTTTGTGTTTTGCCTTAATGGTGGTGCTGTTAGCTGGAAAAGTTCGAAGCAAGAGACAGTAGCCGATTCTACAACAGAGGCTGAGTATATTGCTGCTTCTAGTGCGGCCAAGGAGGCTGTATGGATTAAAAGTTCGTCACTGAACTTGGTGTTGTTCCAACCATTGTTGATCCGGTTGAGCTATACTGTGATAATAATAGAGCCATTGCACAGGCTAAGGAACCCAGATCTCACCAACGATCCAAGCATATACTTAGGCGGTACCATCTCATTCATGAAATCATTGATAGAGGAGATGTACATATAAGCAGAGTGCCAACAGATGATAATGTTGCAGATCCACTGACCAAAGCTTTGTCGCAGCATAAGTATGAAAGTCACACTAGTTCCATGGGTATTAGATACATGAGTGATTAGCTCTAGTGCAAGTGGGAGACTGTTAGAGTTTATACCCTAAAGGTTAATTCTTTGATGTAATTGTTTAAACATTTTTTTGATATTATATTTGATTGAATAAATGAATTATTTTATTAAGGTTTTATTTACTGCGTTATATAAATGTTAACATAATAAAAGTCCTTAGAATAGTGATACAAATTATATGGCTTCAAGTATGTGACTTGAACATGAGATCATATAGTTACAATTAGTATCATTACTCTTAAATGTCCCTAGTCGAGTGTCATTGTTAATGGGACAACAATGATACATTGAGACTAGTATGTGGATTGACTGATGGCCAAATCTCATTGGTTATAAATATATGAGATATTGAGTCAATGCATAGGTACATGTTAGAGAACAATGTACTGGGCAGACCCACCATGAGAATTCTACGTGGAGCATTATGCAAAGTGTCATAAGCAATTCTCATAGTGACAATGATGTAATGATCCTCCGACCTGAAATCACTATATTACTACACGAGAATTTATGTACTTTGATATCATCAAAGGCCACCTTTAATAGGTGGACGATAAAGGTGATTATTGGGTATATCATGAATCGTGTGAGGAATATGAGTGATCTAGATGGAATTTAGCCCTCCTATATATTAGGGGTGATATCCATAGGCCTTTTGATTGAGTAGGACTATGAAATGCATGGCCATGCTCAAATAGTGATTTGTTTCATATAGTCTACTCATCGATCAAGAAAACTCAGATTAAATTATGAAGAGGATGACACATTCCATGCCTCGAGTTTAATCTAAGATGTCAAGGTTAAAAGGATTAAATTACATTAAAACATTGGTCACGAAAAGGTTGTATCGAATCACCGATCTTATTATTATTTGGGTAGCAGTGATGCATTACTAGATGCCGCTTACTGTTTATAATTTTATAATATGATTTTAAAATTATTTCCAAGATAATAATAACCTATAGGGTCACACACTTAGAACGTAATTAAAAGGGAATTAATTTAAATTGTATGGATTTAAATATATCAATATGATTGATAGTATTTAAATTATGAATTTAAATTAATAGGATAATTTGTATGTATATATATATATATATGTATATTAATTAAGTAAGACTTAATTAAGATATAATATATATATATAAATTTGGATTTTATATTTCTAATTTGATTAGGTTTTGGTTAATTTCTTTAACTGCTATATATATGATATATTAGCCGTTTAGGGTATCATCGATATCAAAACCCTAGCCGCTCTTAGAGAGAGACTAGAGAGAAAAATTTCAAAAAGTCCAGATCCTTGGCGGCTAGTACCGCAGCTTTCCCTGCTATAGATCGTGTGACGATTCGCGGGACGTTCGTGTGGATACCGTAGAGGCGCAGTTCCGTTGGATTACGTTGAGGATTCGAAGCAGTTCCAGAATCTCCATCGTCTCCTTTCAGGCTTGAATAATCGGTAAAACATATCTTAACCTCTAAATTAATATGTTTTCGCATGGATCCTGTTTTAGGGTTTCAAAATTTTTTAATTTTCGCTGCGTTTATGTGCCAAAAACCCTACACATATGAGTAAGATCCCTTATGCTTCTGCAATAAGATCTATCATGTACGGTATGATATGTACTAGACTGGATGTTGCTCATGCACTTAGTGTAACGAGAAGATACCTGTAAAATCTTGGAGAAGAGCATTGGAAGGCAGTGAAGAATATCCTAAAGTACTTGAGAATGACTAAAGATAATTTTCTTATCTTCGGTGGGTCTGAATTAAAACTCGAGGGATTCACGGACTCAAGTTTTCAAACAGACCAAGATGACAGTAAATCTATTTTGGGGTATGTGTTTACCTTGAACGGAGGCGCAGTGAGTTGGAAGAGTTCCAAGCAACAAACAGTTGCTAATTCAGTGACAGAGGCAGAGTATATAGCTGCAAGTGAAGCTGCAAAGGAAGCTGTTTGGATGAAGAAGTTCATAACTGAACTTGCTGTGGTTCCTAGCATTGAAGAAGCAGTTCCCGTTTACTGTGACAACACAGGAGCAGTTGCATAGGCTAAGGAACCCAGGTCCCATCAGAAATCTAAACATATGTTGCGGCGATTTCATTTGCTCAGGGAGATCATTGAAAGAGGAGACGTCACCTTGGAGCGTGTAGACTCTTAAGACAACATTGCAGATCCATTTACTAAAGCTTTAACACAACAACAGTTTAATCGTCACTTAGAGAAGATGGGTATGAGATACTATGGCGATTGGCTTTAGTGCAAGTGGGAGATTGATAGTAGTGTGCATACAAGCCAATTATGTAAGATGATAAAGCAAATACATTGTAAACAATCTTATTTATTTATTAATAAAATATTTATTTATTAAAGGCATTTAATTATCTACATGGTGCTGTTTTTATAATATGTAAATAAACCATAGTTTTAAGCAATGCTTTTAGAATTATGATGATGATCATGTTAATGAGATCTAAATTCTTAGAAAGCTCTAAATCTAAAATAGTTCCCAATCGTGGGATTACTAAAAAAGGAGATTAGTAAATCCGGATAGATTGGTACATATGTTGCTTGGTCATTGGTGAGGATGATTGATCTCATGATCATTTGTGTGAAGACACTAAAGCAAGTATGTAGGTGCTTATTGGAGAATAAGTTCACTAAACGTGACTCGCTATGGAATACCTAATGGAGTTTTACTCGCTGTCAATAGAAATTCCTAATGTGATAGTAGTACAAGTGATCCTTGGAATTGAGATCGTCATAGTATCTTGTATGTAACAAATTATACTTTGACTTATTTGTTAAGGCCTTTTAAGGCATATATAGGGTATGCTTGGGTATAATGAGTTACATATGGAGATAATGAATGATCAATAAAGAATCTACCACCTCTAGTAAAAGAGGAGATATGTCTTATGTGATTCGTTAAATGACAACCCAGGAATCCTTGGCCAAGGTGGAATGAAATTAGAAAGAGGTTTCTAATTTGCATTAATCGGAGTTGTGCATTTTCTAATCAAAATACATATGATTAAATAAAATAAGACTTTACAGTAAATTCATGTCTTATATTTAATTGGGACGTTGTATGGTGGAAGGATTGAATTGTACGGTAACTATTTACCCACAAGTTCTTTTATGATTAATGTTGAAATCTATATTATCTGGAAAGTCGTTGATCGCTAGGGAGGCTTATCCCTATTGTAGAATAAATATTATTTATTGAAATAGATTATTAGTTTAATTTATTTATTTAAATAAGATTAGAATTGTTCTAATTGATTTATTCACAACCGGTTTAATATGGAGAACCTAAAGGGTCACACCATAAAAGAAAGAATAAATTATTTAAGAAGGTAATGGCATAATCGTAATAATGCATTAAGTGTAATTAAATTAATCTATGGTGATAGAATAAATTAAATAGCTTAATAATTATTATTTAATATTTTAAAAATATTAAATATAAATTAATAAGAGGAGTCTTATTAATATTATTACAATTATTATTATTTTTTAATTTCTAAAGGTGTTTAGTAATTAATTTCATATTGGTACTCTCAATTATTCCTAATAAGATTAGGAGACAAATTAATTAAATGAATTTAATGAATTATTCCCAATGTGGTGGGAAGCCTAAATAAATTATTTAGTGTTTAATTAATTAAATGAAATCCCATGTCTAATAAGATTAGAAGGGTTGACCAATATTATACAAGAGGAGTCTTATAATAGATATTAGTTGATGTAATTCCAATTATTGGAGAGTACTCCTTTTCTATAGAGGATAGAAAACTAAGCCAACCACCCTCCTTCTTGATAATTCATCTTCCTTGGTGGATCACCTCTAGAGGCCAAACACTTGGGTGAATATCATTGATCAAAGGAAGGAATCTAACCCAAAAATTCAAGGAGAGCACGAAGAATAAGGAGTTGAACTCGTACCTGTGGAAGCTTCGTTCTACAAGGGTATGATTCCATAACTTCTTATTTATCGTTCTAAATTAATAATTTGCATAAAGGATGATCCGGGTAATAGTTTTGTAGAAATTTTTAAACTCTGATATACCATGCTTCCGCTAATTTTTGCAATTTGATTGCATCACGATTTCGTATAAACCCAACAGAAACCTGATCCAGATAGCGAAGGAATATGCTTCCATTGCAATAAGTTGGTCACTTGAAGAGGAACTGCAATAAGTTTCTTGCAGAAGAAGCTTGAAGAAGCTTCGACTTCCATTCAAGATTTGTTCATGATTGAAATTAATTTTTCTGAAAGTCAAAATTCTACTTGGGTATTGGATATCGGCGGTGGTTCTCTCATATTTAACACTATGTTGGGACTGGTCAGAAGTAGAAAGCTAAACAAAGATGAAGTTATCCTACGAGTGGGAAATGGAGCAAAGGTTGATGCATTAGCTGTACGAACTTACTGTTTAGCAATGCCTACGGGTAAGAACAATAGTTTTTCTATTTGTAATAAAAATGCTTTATATGGAGTTGGCAATTTTTTGAATGGACTTTACATACTTGAATTGAATGAAAATATACTTCAAATTAAAAAACTAAGAAAAGGTAAAATAGTTGTTGTTAATCATACCTTTATGTGGCACTGTAGACTCGATCATATTAATGAAACAAGATTATCCAAGTTGCATAAAGATGGGCTTTTAGAGTTATCTGATTATGAATCATATCCAACTTGTAAATCTTGTCACATGGGTAAGATGACCAAATCTCCTTTTAGTGAAAAAGGAGAAAGAGTTACAAAGTTGTTAGCTTTGGTACACAAACGTATGTGGGCCTATGATAACGATTGCACAAGGAGGGTGTTCTTATTTTATTACTTTCATTGATGATCATTTAAGATTTGGATATATATATTTAATGAAATACAAATCTGAATCGTTTGAAAAGTTCAAAGAGTTCAGAAGTGAAGTAGAAAAGCAAACTGGCAAGAGTATTAAGATTCTTCGATCGGATCGAGGTTGTGAATACTTAAGAAGTGAGTTTCTTAATTGTCTTGAAAGAAAATGGTATAATTTCACAATGGACTCCACCAAGAACACCATAGTTGAATGGTGTATCTAAAAGGAGAAATCAAACATTGTTAGACATGGTTCATTCTATGATGAGTTTTATCGATCTTCTAGTGTTCTTTTGGGGTTATGCCCTAGAATCGGCTGCATACGTAATTAAGAAGATACCTACCAAATTCGTCCCAAAGACTCCATATAAGATATGGACAGGGAGGAAACCAAATCTTAAGTATGTTAAGGCTTGGGGTTGTCCAGCTTATGTCAAAAAGTTTGAGAATGATAAGCTACATACTAGATCCGACAAGTGTCGATTTGTGGGATACCCTAAAGAAACATCAGGGTATTATTCATATCATTCAACTGATCAACAGATGTTTGTTGCGAAATAAGTTGCCTTCTTGGAAAAGTAGTTTATCCTTGAAGGGGTCAGCGGGAGTAAGATATATTTTGAAGAAGTTCCGAAAGCACAAATTACTACGGATCAAAGTCAGGTACCTGACCAAGTGAAAGAACCTATTGTACGACACCCTATTGGTAAATCTGGGAGAGTACCAAAGATACCTAAGAGGTATGGACTCGTCATAGAGGATGACGATGAGGTATGCATCATAGATGATGATGATCCATTGACTTACGAATATGCTATGAGTAGTAAAGATTCAAAGAAATGGCTAGAAGCCATAAAATTCGAGATGGACTTCATGTATGAAAACAAAGTACGGACTTTGGTTTCATCACCTGAAGGTATTAAGCCTATTGGATGCAAATGGGTCTTCAAAAGAAAGATTGGAGCGGATGGCAAGGTGTAGACCGATAAGGCTCGACTGGTTGCAAAAGGTTTCAAACAAAGATAAGTTGTTGACTATGATGAAACCTTCTCTCTAGTAGCTATGCCCAAGTCCATTCAAATTTTGCTTGCAATTGTAGCTTATTATGACTACGAAATTTGGTAAATAGACGTGAAAATGGCATTCCTCAATGTGAAACTTGAGGAGGATGTTTATATGACACAGTCAGAGGGTTTTGTTTAATTGGTTGGAATAAATCAAGTTTGTAATCTACAATGATCTATTTATGGATTGGAGAAAGCTTCTCGAAAGTGGAATATACATTTTTATGAGACAATCAAAGAGTTTGATTTTATCAAAAATGAGGATGAACCATGTGTCTACAAGAAGGTTAGTGGGAGCGCTGTTTCATTCTTAGTAATATATGTTGACAGACACTCAAAATTTTCTTTCACTATTACTAACACTGTAGGAGGATACAATTGTCTCATCATATCAAACACGATCTCAAATCGGGCTGTCAAATAAACCCCGATCTCAATATCGGGCCATCATATCAACCCTGATCTCAAATCAGGCAGTCAAATCAACCCGTATCTCAATATTGGGCTGTTAAATTAACCCCGATCTCAATATCGGACCATCATATCAACCCCAATATCAAATTGGGCTTTCAGACCAACCCCGATCTCAATATCGGGCCATCTTATCAACCCCGATCTCAATATCGGGCCATTAAATCAACCCCGATCTCAATATCAGGCCATAAGATCAACCCCGATCTCAATATCGGGCATTCATATCAACCCCGATCTCAAATCAGGCAGTCATATCAATCCCAATCTCAATATCGGAGCATCATATCAACCACAATCTCAAATCGGGTCGTCAGATCAATCCTGATCTCAATATCAGGCCATCATATCAACCATAATCTCTAATCGGGCCATCAGATCAACCCCGATCTCAATATTAGGCCATCATATTAACCCCGATCTCAAATTAGGTCGTCAGATCAACCCCGATCTCAATAGCGGGCCATCATATCAATCCCGATCTCAAATCGGGTTGTCAGATCAACACTGATCTTAAAATCAGGCCATCATATCAACCCCGATCTCAAATCGCCCCCCCCCCCCCAATCTCAAATTGGGCCATCAGATCAACTCCGATCTCAATAACGGGCCATCATATCAACCTCAATCTCAAATGGGTCTTCAGTTTAAACTCGATCTCAAATCCGACAGTCAGATCAACCGCAATCTTAATATCGGGCCATCATATCAACCTTGATCTCAATATCGAGCTTTCAGATCAACCCCAATCTCAATATCGGGCCATCAGTTCAACCCCAATCTCAAATCGGGCCATCAAATCAACTCCAATCTCAATATCGGGCCATCAAATCAGCCCCGGTCTCAACCCGAGTCTCTCCCCGGGAGGTATAGGTCAGCCCCGATCTCAACCCGGGAGGTACAGGTCAGCCCCGATCTTAACCCGGGAGGTACAGGTCAGCCCCGGTCTCAACCCGAGAGGTACTGGTCAACCCCGGTCCTAACCCGGGAAGTCAGGTCGACCTCAGTAATAAATATGAAGCCCCACAATGTGTCCAGAGGAAAACCTAGAGTGAGCAAGCCAGCATCAGAGACAACACTGAGGATAAACAGACTCAAATGGGATCCAAGTCTTGGAAACAATCACAGGAAGTCAACCGAAGGCCATGCCGACACTAAGGGCAACCTTGGGAGGGGCAAAAAGGCCATTTTACCAACTCCAAGCAGATTCGGTCAAAATAAAGTCGAATTGATGCCACCAAGGTCAGAACTAACCATAACGATGATCCCGAGTGCAAACAGCGCAAGACAACTCAACGAAAAAACTACGGGGAATCAAAGACCTAGTTATGAACCCGTCTTCTTGGACTCGGAAAAGGTTTTATCCCATGTCATTGTGACACTCTCGGCGAGGGCTTTCCAAAAAGGTATTGTACGCCTCAAACGAACTGCTCTGATAAAAAGATAAAAAGTTTTGACTTCGAGCTTGAGTTGCTCGGAGTGCGCGTACTTTCAGATGACTGACCCAGGCACGTGGGCCCCACAAGGGTAGCCGCACCTCTTCTTGCGGCAGCAGTAAGTAGGGTGGAGGCTCCTTGGCCTATAAATAAGAGGCCACCCCCTCATTTTAAAAAATTCAAAAACGCTCCGAACCTCGGCCTGTTTGATTTTCTTACTTTTTTCTGTCTTCCAAACCCAAATTTTTTCACTCTAACACGTAGATACACCCACATACTACCAAATATAAGAAAATAACCGGTAGATTTGGACGTTTAAAGTCTATAATTTGGCAAAAAGCCCGTGTAGCAGTCCATTGTGAATATTTTTACGATCAGAAAGTCAATACTACTACTTTGCACTTTTATACACTTGCATATCAAGTTTCATTTTCTAAATATGCCCGAAACTCAGTTCCGTGGCCGTTTTCGTCAACTTTTGGTACATTTTTGTACATAAACTCAATTTTTGGTATTTCTACAACTCGGATTGACGATCGGTCGCTTTCAGCATCTTCGGCATACTTACATCTTCGTTATAAGCAACTTCGCCGGACTGGTTTATCTTCCCACTCCTGGTTTGGCTTTTTTTTGTATATATTTAACTGTATATATACTAACTTTTCAATTCTGTCAAGCCCGGATGTCAAATCTGAGGTTGTTTTACTGCTTTTATAAATATTTATGCATATATAAGCAGCCTTCACCACAACTGGAATCTCTTCCCAGTCTTGGTTGACTACGTTTCTATCTCTATATATATATTTATATATTTTAGCTCGGCCTGGATCATTCTGTTGCCTTTATATTGCTTTTTGCACCTTTCACCATTACTGGGTTATCTTCCCAGTCCCTGGTTGACTACATTTATGTACATTTACATTTCAGTTCGCCCTGAATTATTCTGTGGCCTTTTTACTGGTTTTATATAAATATGCATCTATAAGCAACTTTCACCACCACTGGGTTCTCTTCCCAGTCTTGGTTGACTACTGTTTTGTCAATATATATATATATATATATTTCAACTCCAGTCCAGACACTGGTATGAAAACCCATCGCTCATTACAGCTTTCGTATATATAACTGTATATATATATTGCTTTACTCGTTTTATTAAATTGTTGCTCTAAATATTCATTTGATATAAATTGGCATTAACAAATGCAGCTTTTTTCAGTTATCAAAACAACCTCGCGGCCCTTAGATTGCTATCTAGTGGGAACGAGGCGCTTCGGCCAGGTGTGAACCAGGATTTACTGAATGAATCCTTGGTTCTGGCAACATTTGGGATATATATCTGTTTTTGTACAAATTTGAGTTGTGCAGGTTTATTGGCTACTCCTATGTGAGCCTAGGAATCGTGGGATTCATGATCAAACTGATCAGAATCTGATTCCCACGATGGACAAACTCCACTTTATAAATGTACCCTGCCAGTTTTTCTGTAAAATGTACATGCAAAAGACCTTAAAACGGTTATTCGAATTTAAGGTCTAAATATAGTGAAAAAAAACATTTATCGTGTCAAAGTCCCTCTGATGGCTATCATGCCCATGAGGAGAACGATATTTGTATATATGTTGTGGTCGAGGATGCTTCGCAGCCCGACAATCACCATTCAAATTGAGCCTTAAGGCTAAAAATTTAAAATTAAAAGTATGGATATGCTTCAATTCATATGATAGCGTAAGGGTTTGAAAATCAGCTTTCAAAATATCATGCTAAATCATCTTATCGAAAGGATAAGCTTTTGCAAATCAAATCAAATACTTTTACAAATCAAATAGAAGACTTTTGCAAAATCAAATCAAACCCTTCGTATATAGGCTCAACGAAGTACTTCCTTACTTTCAATCAATTAAACATAGGTCCAATTTTGAAACAACATAAACACACACACTTCAGTTTTTTAAAGGGAAATATTAAAAAGATGTGGTACCGTGTTTACACGGGAGTCGTGGGGTGCCTAATACCTTATCCACACTTAACCAAGCCCTCGAACTCAAAACTTCGGTTTCAAAGATCAAGTTTTGACAGTATCCAGCAATTGGGCCTCTTTCAAACAAAACTCGGTTGAGTTGGTACAACCATTTCAAATCTACCAACTGGCGACTCTATAAAACGTTCAACTCATCGACATGATACATATTTGCCTTTTCCTTAAAAACCTTTAAAGAACTTTTTTCACAATAAGAAGAGTGAGGGTAGAGATAACTTAGGAAGAGAGAAAGATCCGGGTTATGACCCGACCGACGAATTTTTCCCAACGTCGATAATTGGTGACTCTGCTAGGGACAGTAGAGGGCTTAGGCAGAGTTCAAATCTTTTCAAAAATTTCCCTTTCAAAAACTACGTATGTGTGAATGCTGCGTCTTTTCAATTGAATGAATGCGTGAATGCTGCGTA
Source organism: Panax stipuleanatus (assembly GCA_020205555.1). NCBI lineage: Eukaryota > Viridiplantae > Streptophyta > Magnoliopsida > Apiales > Araliaceae > Panax > Panax stipuleanatus. Next base: position 25,555,095 of record CM035122.1, read on the forward strand.
ATTACATTGAATGAATGTGAATGAATTTTTTGCTGCTTTTTTAGTGCTTCGCACACATATTAGTGCTTCGCACCCATGTCATCATATACATAACGGTGAGGATGATGTATGTTAATGTATGATGTGTTCCTCTTACAAGGAGGCAAAACTCATCGGTGATAAGTAATGTCTCTGGGGACGACTTAGTCTCTAGGGCTCATGAAAATGCACAACCCAGATTCGATCCAGTTGAAAGATCGGATTAATTTCCCCTCTAGTAGATTGAGATGATCTGGGGACCTTTATGCCAAAAAGCCGCGAGAGTAGCCTAGGATAGGCCAGCCTCTGATTAACCAAATCTGATGGGAAGCTTCTTCATGCCTTCTTTTTCAATTTAATGTCAAGTTTTCAATGTAAATATCATAATGAAAGATTTACATTTCTTGTTGTATATATCTTGTCATCCGGTTATCAAAACAACTGACCTCTTTTTTGCAGGATAAGATTAAAAACTACATCATACCATGCATTCTATCCTTACCTACATCAGGAAATTAACACGCCTACGTTTTGTTGTAGGTGAAAAATTGGTCATGTCACTTGATCTAAGTCTAAGAAGGGACTAAGTCCATCTACGGACATGATTTCCAGTGCTCAGCCAGAATCCACCCCTGTATCTAGGGAAGAGTTCGAAGGACTGAAAAATTAGATAGCCGAATTAGCCAATTTCCTGAGAGAGCAAAGAAAGGACCTTAAAGGGAAACAAACCCAAGCTCACACAGAATCGGGAATACCTGGTGGTAGTAGTGGCAGTCAAGAGACTGAAAAAGTTGAGACTCAGATTCCTGGACCACAAAACAAGGACACAACCAACAAAATCCCTGAAATCACCACCCTCAACAAAGACCAAGAAGCTGGTGACATTGTGAAGAAAGTACAGTAGGTGGAAGAAACTTTTTGATCTATCAAAGGGACTGGGGCATTTGGCAGTGTTAATTACTCCGACCTCTGTATTTTTCCCAGGGCTCGTTATCCCAAAAAATTTAGAACTCCTAATTTTGAGAAATACGATGGATTGGGAGATCCCTATACCCACCTGAAAGTATTCATTGGAGAACTCGGATCCTATGCAGAGGATGAGAAGCTTCGAATGCAATTATTTCAGAAGAGTCTGACTGGAGAGGCGAGAGCCTGGTATGCCCGTCTGGAAAACTCTAAGATTCACAGTTGGGAAGAGCTGGCCCATACCTTCCTCAGTCAATACAACTTCCAATCTCAACTGGCTCCAGACAGTTACCAAATAACCAAAATCAATAAAAAGAACACTAAATCATTCAGAGAGTATGCCCAACGATGAAGTCAGGTTGCATCACAAGTTACCTTAGTCATGACTAAGTCTGAGATAGCCATGGCCTTCATCGACATCCAAGAAGCACCATATTACGAGAGGGTCCTAGCAGGCATAGGAAAACCATTCTCTGAAATGATCAAGCACGGTGAAATGGCAGAAATGGGGCTCAAGTCCGGGAAGTTAAAAGATCTAACTGCCCTCGAAGCTGTCGCTGAGCATATCCAGTCAGGAAATTACGGGAGTAATCCCCGAAGAGTACACAAAAAGAAAGATGAAGAAGTGTCCTTATTGTTACAAGGACAAAATCAAAAAGGCGAGTCAACCAGTATGCCTATTCAAAAGAGGAACTATACCCCTTTCCAAGCTCCAGCACAGCTTTCAAACCCTCTATTCCAGAAAAATATGGAGGTCAGGTGTCGAAGAACTTTCACCCCTCTAGGAGATTCACTCGGGAATGTGCTAAAGCTATTGACCGCACAGAAGAAGAGTGCCCAACTCCTTCCACTAACCAATACCGGTTGACGGAATTTCGACGCAAGAAAAAAGTGTGTTTACCATTCCGGATATCCGGGCCTTGACACCCAAGACTGTTGGTCTCTCAAGCACAAAATTCAAGACTTGATTGGCAATGGAGAGATTGTGGTAACAAATCTTGAGCAACCACATGTGCAGGACAATCCTCTCCCTCAGCATAAAGAGGAGAATGTCAATATGATCAGCACCATAAGTGGAGAAGGATCCAAGTACCTCCGTTATATGGGAGAGTCAATTCCATCTAGCAGCAACAATAGCCCAGACAGTTGGGAAGTATCAGAAAAGAGATTCCTGATAGAGCAAGAGATAAAATCTATCAAGGAACAAATCGAACAATTAGCAGAACTAGTCGTCTATCAGTATAAGATCATCAAACAGATGATTAAACGGGCTAACCAGTATGACATCGTACGTCCTCCCACAACGGAAGTCAATCCCAGGAGGGATCACTATCGGTCTCATGAGCATGAACCTCGGACCGACAAAATGGTTAAAGATGAGAATGTCCACACTGGTAGGAAATTCTTATTTCAAAGGAACATCATACACTTAAACTAGTCGATGGAAGAAATCCTCTAAATGCTAATCAATGAGGGAATGGTTGAAGACTTATTACCTCCACTAAACCCTCGGTCCAAAAAATTCAAGCCTGACTAAGTATGTCAGTACCACTCTAATTAACCCGGCCATGGTACTGAAGATTGCTGTGCACTTCGTAACTTGATTCAGGACATGATTGAAAGCGGTGAATTGATAATGGGAAATCAAGTTCTCGACCTCCCACATGAAGATACTCTCTGGATCCCCACTGCATGGAATCAGGGTACAATAGCTATCATCTCCTGTGATAAGGAGTCAACCCTCACACCCATAGTACTGTCAGGGAAAGGGGTCAAAGAAACACCCAATCATGTGAAGGTGGCCGCACCCGAGCCTTTAATCTTTCCCTTTAGACCTTAGTATCCAATTATTAGTCTGAAGAAATAATATTGCCATGGTACCAAAAGATAATCTATTATACCTGCCTCAGCGGGTGATCAAACCAGTCAACAAAGCACAAGTAAAGGTGACCGATGAGAAAATCAAAGATTTACTCAACAAAATGGGACACAGTGAAATCAAGGTGGTGCAAGGCTTAAAGGACGCACCAAAGCAAATGTCTATCCTTGACTTGGTCATGTCATCAGTGGATCATCGTGACATTCTAGTGAGAGTGCTGGAAGAAGCCCATCTGCCACATACTGTGGATGTCGAGAAATTCCGTCATGTGGTAGAGCACATTTTCAACAGGAATGTGATTTCTTTCACTGACGATGATATCCTTGCAGAAGGAACCGACCATCATAAGTCCCTGCACATAGCTGTGATGTCTTCCGGATATGTTATCGGAGGTGTAATCATAGATGGAGGATCATCCCTCAACATCTGTCCCTACAACACCTTGGAAAGAATGCAGATCAACCCGAACCGGATCAAAACCAGTCCTATGGTAATCCGGGCTTTCGATGGATCTCACCGATAAGCTATGGGAGAAATAGAGCTCTCATTAGAGATTGGCCCACACACTTTCTATGTGTCCTTTCAGGTGCTCAACATCACCACTAGATACAACTTGTTGTTGGGCAGGCCATGGATCCACATGGCAGGGCAGTGCCCTCCACCCTCCACTAACAACTCAAATATATTATTAATAGCAACCTCATTACGGTTAATGCCAAACCCGAATACCCTGTCTGTATACAGGGAGACATGGCAATGATTATCCTGGATGCAGGGATTGAATTTTCAAGCTCTGGAGGTGAGTGATACTCAGTATCTACCTATCGGAGCACCGGCCTTAAAGCCAAAGGTCTCGACCGAACTTTGATGTAGAACTGAACTTCGACTTGATGGATATTGCTCAAGAGGAGGAAGATGAATATGAGGTGCCAGAGGAGTTCAAAGAATGGGTCGAAGACCAACCTAAATAAAACCTCGACCAAACCACCACTATCAACATAGGAACCTCCGAAAATATCAAAGAAATCTAGATAGGCATAGACCTCACCTAAGACCAAAAAGCAGACCTGATCGAACTCCTAACACAATTTTAGGATGTGTTTGCATGGTTACATGAAGACATGATTGGCCTTTCCACTGACATTGTAATCAATCGAATGCCAATCAAAGATGGATTCAAGCCAGTCAAACAAAAGCTCAGGCCATTAAAACCTGAATGGAGTCTGAAAGTCAAAAAAGATGTGGTTAAACAATTCAAAGCCGGAATCATCATGGTATCAACATACCCAGAGTGGCTGTCAAACATAGTTCCCGTACCTAAACCCGAAGGGAAGGTACGAGTCTGCCTGGACTACCGGGATTTGAACAAAGCTTGTCTTAAGGGCAATTTCTCGGTACCTTTCTTCCATATCTTGATAGACAATATGGCACAGTACGACATGTATTCCTTCGTAGATTGCTTTGCTAGTTACCATCAAATCTTGGTTGCTGAAGAGGACCAAGAGAAAACAACTTTCATCACTCCCTGGGGAACCCTTTGTTATAGGAGACTATCCTTCGGCCTCATCATTGCTGGAGCCACATATCAGTGAGCCATGATGGACCTGTTTCATGACATGATGCACAAGGAGATAGAGGTCTATGTTGATGACATCATCATCAAATCTCGGAGGGAGGATGATCACCTTGACCATCTCATGAAGCTATTCAACAGGTTGTGTAAGTACAACCTCAAGCTGAATCCCGCCAAATGTGCTTTTGGCGTCAAAATAGGAAAGCTGTTAGGATTTTGAGTGAGTAATTGAGGCATCAAGCTAGACCCTGCTAAGATCAAAGCCATCCCTGAGATGTCAGTACCTCGAACAGAGAAAGAGATACGTGGGTTTCTAGGGAGAATCAACTTCAAAGGCCAATTTATTTCCCAGGTCACAGCAACCTGTGCAGCCATATTCAAGGTACTAAGGAAGAATTCCTCCACTAAATGGAATGAGTATTGTTAACAAGCCCAAAAAGCAGCTGGTCGAAGCACTTGTTTTGGTCTTTCCGAGGGATGGAGTTCCCTTATTTATGTACCCGTCCGTCAATGCCAATGCAATGGGCTGCATGCTAGGACAGAAGGATAGTAGAAAGGAGAGAGCCATCTACTACATCAGCAAAAGATTCAGTAGTGGTGAACAAAAATACACGCTGATCGAGAAGACGTGCTGTGCGTTAGCATGGGCCGCCATGAGGTTGCAACACTATTTGTATAGGCACGCGACCTACCTCATATCCCGCATGGATCCACTCAAATATGTATTCAACAAGCCAATGTTGAATTGTCAACTGTCCAAATGGCAGTTGATCCTACAACAGTTTGACATTGTCTACGTGACTCAGAAGTCAATCAAGGGTCAAGGGCATTGCAGATCAATTAGTTGAAGCACCTTCAGAAGGGTTCGAAGCCCTTGAGACTTATTTCCCAGATGATGGAATCATGATAATTCAACAACTCCAGCAAGAGAATACAGTCCAACCATGGAAAATGTATTTCGACGGAGCAGTAAACATAGAAGGTTCCGAATATGGGGCAGTCCCTTATCTCTGGTATAGGACAACAATATCCTGTGGCTACCAAACTTCAATTTGGAAACACCAACAACACAGCCGAGTATGAAGGCTGTATAATGTTGGGTATTTTCTACGCACAACACGCAAGTGTACGTGGTCAACAAGTAATACAGTGATAAATCAAAGATCGTACCCACAGAGACAATAATTACTATTTAATCGAACAAGTACCAATTTTAGAGTATTTCAACTTTATCAAACTAACAGCAAAAAAATATGTTCTTCTATAACTAAATTAATAATGAAAGTAACCACACACTAAATCGAGATCTTAATAGAATTGAGAGAATTCAGCCTATAACTTCACTTAATATTTCACTTCAGATAATATCTTTTGTCCCCAGTTTATTCCAATTACCCCCAAGTTATTAATAGAAAACACTAATGTAGATAAAACCACCTCACGATGCATAATATCCGTACTTATTTGTAGTCACATATGATAGATTCAAACAAGACATCCCAATTAACTAATTCACTATATTTCTATGTGAATTACAATTAAACATAATTTATTACCAAGTTCTCTTTCAGATTACATATGGCGTAAAGGAATACATCTATCCTAAACACGAATCACGAATTCCATCTATGCGGAATTCACAAACATGTGTCACTATGGCCAGTTCTAATCTCCTATGTTCCTTCACAAGTTCATAAGAAATAACAGAATAATCGTTGATCAGGCAATTATATAAATAAATCACACACATAGTGAATAAACCTGGGAATAACCTCCATAAACTAGATTTAAAAATAATTAATCCTCCATTACATAATAAGATCCATTATAGGCTTAAATAAATAATTAGTTCATAACGAATGAAATAAAATTCATAATCCATAGAGTACTAATCATAACGAATACAAAGATAATATGGATTGAGAAAAATAGGAATATAAAACTCCTGTCGTTACTGTCTTCAAATTGCTCCGTGTTCATCCGGCCACGCTCCGCTTCAATTCTCTTCTTCCAGTTAGATCCAAAAAATAATAATGTTTCAAGTTGTCTCCGTCTCTCTTATATATTATGTTCAGCCCACTTATCATTGCGTGTCCCACAATCCGAATTGGAAAGGAGTCATGCTCGAGGTTGGAATGCAAGCTGCTGCCATATTTTTCTCATACTAGGTTCGGTCCCCTCATATGCTCCTCATTTTATATTCACATGAGTCTCCCTTTTATATCCTCTAGTAGCAGCCCAGATCATGCCCAATTGCTCTATTTCGTTCAAGAAAGAAAAAGTATATATATAAGCTAATCCTCCACTAAGCTGCTCCGTGGCTCCCTCTATAATCTCCACTTTCTAATAGACTCCCCTTATAGCAGGTCACATGATCTCTTTTTAATATCATTAGGTAGTAGCCCAATCCTAATAGGAACCAAAAACCGCCAGCTGCTTCCATGCATATCTGGTTCGGTCTTTACATATAATAAATACGTGGCCCTCCTCACTTCAATTTCTCCACAATCCGAATTAGCCAAGGAGATTAAGCAGCTGCTGCCGCCTCCCCGCCCCAGCGGGGACTTTCTTCACCAACCTCCCGCCCCAGCGGGAGAGTGCACTGTCCAGCCGGCTAGCATTTGCAATTTTGCATGTCCTTCTATTTTGCATGTAATCTCCTATTGCAACCTGTTACAAACGTAGCTGCTCCTCCTTTTGTCAGATCTGTGAGTTGCTAATTCATCTCTGGCCCATTTGATTTGTAATGCAAGCTTTGCATGGCAACTCAAACCGTGGCCCATTTAATAACTTTTATGAATAACTTGTTTAATTCCTATGCTCAATTTGTCCTTTAAACCTTCATTTCATTACCTGCACATAAACGTATAAACCCAATAAAAATGATAAGCAAATTACTTAAAAACATTCAGAATCAAGCTATAACGACTACAGATTCACAGGTAGAAAACCCACTCATCAAATAATGGGGTTGAAGCTAGCCCAATCCATTGGTATCAAACACCTACTAGTCTTTAGAGACTCTGAGTTGGTCATCACACAAACTACTAGGGCATATCACACCAAAGAATTGCATTTGTTGCCCTATCATTGGCAGGTCGTCAGAATATCCTTGGAGTTTAAAGACCTAACCTTCAGCCATATTCCTCGGGGTAGGAATGACTTCACTGATGCATTGACAACGTTGGCTTCATTAATACACATATCTGATAGGAGTGGGATTCCTTGCATTAAAGTCACAATTCAGAAAGCACCGACATACGAGAATTACATTGGAGAAGTATCAGATGAAATACCTCCTATCAATCAACCTTGGTATCAAGACATTAATGAATATCTACGAGATGGATCTACACCCGCTGGGGCAGGCCCATCTGAGAGAAAGTGGATTCACAAGATGGCTATAAAGTTTTATTTGAGCGGAGATGCACTCTACAAAAGAGATGCTGGAATAGGCCTGTTAAGATGCCTTGATAAAGAACAAGCCCATAGACTGATGTATGAAATCCACGGTGGAGTCTGTGGTCCACACATGAAGTCATCTGCTGGCCAAGAAGATATTAAAGACATGACATTACTGGATCTCGCTTAAAGCTGACTGTGATGATCACGTCAAGAGATGCTTTTAATGCCAAGTACATGGAAATGCCATCCACACTCCTCTGAATGAGCTACACAACATGAGTTCATCATGGTCTTTCTCCATGTGGGGAATAGATGTAATTGGCCCAGTTAAATCAAAAGCCAACAATGGTCATTGATTCATCTTCACCATGGTCGATTACTTCACTAAATGGGTTGAAGCATCCTCTTTTCCCAAAGTCACCAAAGAGGTCATCATTCGTTTCATCAGAAACAATGTCATTTGTCGATATGGACAACCGGAGGTGATCATATCAGACAACGCCAAGAACCTGAACAATCAAATGATGAGAGAACTATGCAACAAGTTCCACATCAAGCATCTCAACTCCGTCATTTATCGGCCAAAGATGAATAGTTCTGTCGAAGGGGCCAACAAGAACATCAAACAGATTATGCAAAAAATATCCGCCACTCACAAAGAATGGCCTAACCTGCTGCCTCTAACCCTGTTAGCATACAGGATGTCAATGTGCACCTCTACTGGGGCTACCCCCTATTCATTGGTATGTGGAATGGAAGCAGTCCTCCCCATAGAAGTAGAGATGGAGTCCTTGCGAGTGTTAATAGACGCTCAGATGGACGAAGATCAATGGTTGCAAGACCAATATCACCAACTATCCTTGACTGATGAAAAAAGAGCTACGACCATTTTCCACGGGTAGTTATTGATAGTAGTGTGCATACAAGCCAATCATGTATGATGATAAAGCACATACTTTGTAAACAATCTTATTTATTTATTAATAAAATATTTATTTATTAAAGGCATTTAATTATCTACATGGTGCTGTTTTTATAATATGTAAATAACCCATAATTTTAAGCAATGCTTTTAGAATCATGATGTTGATCATGCTAATGAGATCTAAATTCTTAGAAAGCTCTAAAACTAAAATAGTTCCCAATCGTGGGATTACTAAAAAGGGGATTAGTAAATCCGGATAGATTGGTACATATGTTGCTTGCTCATTGGATGAGGATGACTGATCTCATGGTCATTTGTGTGGAGACACTAAAGCAAGTATGTAGGTGCTTATTGGAGAATAAGTTCACTGAACGTGACTCGCTATGGAATACCTAATGGAGTTTTACTCGCCTGTCAATAGGAATTCCTAATGTGATAGTAGTACATGTGATCCTTGGACTTGAGATCATCATAGTATCTTGTATGTAACAAATTATACTTTGACTAATTCCTTAAGGCCTTTTAAGGCATATATAGGGTATGCTTGGGTGTAATGAGTTACATATGGAGATAATGAATGATCAATAAAGAATCTACCACCTCTAGTAAAAGAGGAGATATATCCTATGTGATTCGTTAAATGACAACCCAGGAATCCTTGGCCAAGGTAGAATGAAATTAGAAAGAGGTTTCTAATTTGCATTATTTGGAGTTGTGCAATTTCTAATCGAAATACATATGATTAAATAAATTAAGACTTGACAGTAAATCCATGTCTTATATTTAATTGGGACATTGTATGGTGGAAGGATTGAATTGTACGGTAACTATTAACTCACAGGTTCTTTTATGATTAATGTTGAAATCTAAATTATCTTGGAAAGTCGTTGATCGCTAGGGAGGCTTATCCCTATTGTAGAATAAATGTTATTTATTTAAATAGATTATTAGTTTAATTTGTTTATTTAAATAAGATTAGAATTGTTCTAATTGATTTATTCACAACCGGTTTAATATGGAGAACCTAAAGGGTCACACCATAAAAGGAAGAAGAATTATTTAAGAAGAAAATGGCATGATAGTAATAATGCATTAAGTATAATTAATTTAATCTATGATGATAGAATAAATTAAATAGCTTAATGTTTATTATTTAATATTTTAGAAATATTAAATATAAATTAATAAGAGGAGTCTTATTAATATTATTATTATTATTATTATTTTAATTCTAAAGGAGTTTAGGAATTAATATAATATCAGTACTCTCTCTCAATCCTAATAAAGATTAGGATATAAATTAATTAAAAGTATTTAATTAATTAATTAAATAAAACCCTATTCTAATTGGATTAGGAGGGTTAACCTAATATCTATATAAGAGAGTCTTATATCAGAAATAAGGAGGAGTGTGAAATTTTCCAAGAGTTGGGAGTACACATATTCTATAGAGATAGAAACAAGGGTTAAGCCAATAACCCATCTTCTTGAGTTCTTCATCTTCCTTGGTGGATCACCGTTAGAGGCCAAACATTTGGGTGGCTGACATTATTCAAGGGAAGGAGCCACTATCAGAGGAATCAAAGGAATCAAAGGAGTAGAACTTGTACCTGAGGAAGCTTAGATCTTCAAAGGTATAATTCCATGTTCTCTTTTTTCTGTTATTGATAACAAGCACAAAGCATGATCATGGTTATGGGTTTGTATAAATTTTGAAAACCTAGTTTTTACGCTTCCGCCCTATTTATGTGATTTGATTGCATGATTGCGTTACATACAAACCCAACAGTGGTATCAGAGCCTAACTTTGTGCTAATTATCAATTTTATAATTCCATGTATGAATTGATGTGAGAATTGGATCGTTTTTCTAGACAAAAATCGTTTTCTGCAAGTTTCTGCGGCGAACGGCGCAGCTGCACAGCTGCCCAGTTCATTACTGGCGCAGCTGCGCCGGTCTGCAAAAACTGCTGCTTCCGTCTACCTGCGCAGCTGCGCAGATACCCAGTTCATTACTGGCGCAGCTGCGCCGGTACCTGGACAGACCCTGAAAATTGATTTTAATTAATTAAGTAAACTGTTTATTTAATTGATAAAGTTTTAAAATAAAGAAGTTTATTTTATCTGAAATATAATTTCAGAATGCTAAAATTAAAGGAGTTTAATTTGGATTTATTTTTGATTAAAATAAAAGAGTTTATTTTGTTTCAAAAATAAAATGTAGCAAAACTTTTGTCCATTAAATAACATCGATCCATATATGGAATAGCATTGTTATTCATGAGATGAATGGATATTTATTGATGCATATGTTGATGTGTATGATAATAAATGGGGTTGATTATGGACTATGACCAATGTGATTGGATTTTATTTTGGTTGAATGCTTGAATGAATGAGTTTTATAAAATGGGGTCTGCGTACCTCGTCTTCTCTTATTTTATTCTCGATGTAAATTCTATCTCCTTTCTATGTACTTCCCCTTGACTGCTGATCAAGGTTTCTATTTAATTTTAAATAGTTAATGTAATAGAGATAGTTAGAATTATTTTGAAGAAATTAGAGACCAAGGACCGAGGAGCGCGTGAAGACCCGTTTTTATGGAGCCCGGGTTTAAATGTAATAGTTACATTTAAAATTTAAATTCTTGCACTCCTAGGTTTGACCTTTTGGTTCACTTGGTGGCTCTAGTGAACCAAACTAGAATAAAAGTCCATAATCAATCCGGGTAGAATATAGTATTCTATATTGCATGCTAAATATTATATATATTATATTTTATACAAACATGCTTCGCATGTTTAATAAAATGACGCGTATTTTATATATATATGTGCATGCGCGCTTAAAAAGATGAGACAAATAATAACAAACCCCTCAAAGAAATAATATTAAGTCTGAAGCGTTCAAATGATATTTGGAATATCGAACGTCGCCTTCTAGCATGATTAGTTAATAGAGTATTAAATATTTAATATGTGTTTGTTGTGCTATCCACAAGGCGAGTATTGAATATTTAAGATGTTAATTAATCACATTTGATGCTTATCAAGAAAATTGAACGATCTAGTCTTGTTGTGCTATCCACAAGGACGAAATTTTTTCTTTTTTGAATTTATGGAAGTGCTAGGCTGGACTTAATTTAAATCATTTTAGTTCGGATGTGCACACACATGACCATTATGATTTAAGAGGTAAAATAAAAGGAGTTACATGGTGATGTAATTGACAAGAGTTGTCTACCTATTTATTTGTATATCGCTTGTTGTGCTATGCACAAGGTTATATACATTTGAAATGGGATCCTTAATCTCACTAGCAAATCTTTAATTAGATGTTGCCGAACTATATGAGTGAGGGTAATATAGTTTGATGAAAATAGTGAGAGATACCAATTTAAAATAAAGACCTAAATTTATTTTGGTATGCAAAGCTAATAAAATGAATGTTTGCTAAAATGTTGTCTTTTCACATGCAGAATTTTAAAAATGTCAAAATCACTAATCTCACTACGAAGCATACTTGATGCAAATAAGATTACCGGCCCGAATTATGAGGACTGGCTAAGAAATCTGAGAATTGTTCTCACTGCTGAAAAGATTTCTTATGTCCTAAATTCCACTATCCCTGAATCTGTTTCGGAAACAGCCTCTGAGGAAGAGATTGCCACTTTCAATAAGTGGCAAGATGATGCATCTGTGGCTCAATGCATCATGCTCGCATCCATGAATAACGAGCTTCAGCGTCAGCACTAAAAAATGGATGCTCCTGCTATGCTGCTTCACCTCAAGGAGTTATATGGTGAACAGAGTAGGACTGCTAGATATGAGATATCTAAGGAGCTCTTCCGATCTCGGATGACCGAGGGCACTACCGTCGAGACTCATGTTCTGAAGGTAATCAATTTGATTGAACGCCTTGGACAGCTTAGGTTCATCATGGATGGGGAGTTGAGTCAAGACTTGGTCTTGCAGTCACTCCCTGAGACCTTCTCGCAGTTTGTGGTTAATTTTCACATGAATAAGCTAGATGTCAGCTTACCTGAGCTGCTTAACATGCTAAAAACTGCAGAAGGTCACTTCTCATCCAAGAAGAACCATATCTTGATGGTGGATTCTTCCAATAAAAGGAAGAGGCCCAAGGTGTCTTCTGAAAAGAAGAAATCTAAGAAGGCTAAGGGAAAAGGGAAAGAAAAGGAGCAAAAGAAACCTGAACCAGCTAAAGGAATGTGCTTTCATTGCAATGAGCCGGGACATTGGAAGAGGAACTGCAAGAAGTTTCTAGCAGAGAAGAAGCTTGGAGAAGCTTCGACTTCCAATCAAGGTTTGTTTATGATTGAAATTAATTTTTCTGAAAGTCATAATTCTACTTGGGTATTGGATACCGGCTGTGGTTCTCACATATGTAATACTGGGCAGGGACTGGTCAGAAGTAGAAAGCTGAACAAAGATGAGGTGATCCTACGAGTGGGAAATGGAGCAAAAGTTGCTGCATTAGCTGTAGGAACTTATTGTTTAGCAATGCCTTCGGGCAAATCCATTTATCTTAATAATTGTTATTATTTTCCGAATATTATTAAAAAACATTATTTCAATTTCTGTATTGGATATGGAAGGTTTTGACGTTATTATAAAGAACAATGGTTGTTCTATTTATAAAGACGATGTTTTATATGGTATTGGAAATTTGCGAAATGGACTTTATACACTTGACTTGCAAGAAAATATATTTCAAATTGAACAAATTAAGAAAAGGAAAAGAGATGATATTAATTATACCTATATGTGGCACTGTAGACTCGGTCATATCAATGAAACAAGATTATCCAAGTTGCATAAAGATGGGCTCCTCGAGCTATCTGATTATGAATCATATCCAACTTGTGAATCTTGTCTCATGGGTAAAATGACTAAATCTCCTTTTAGTGGAAAAGGGGAGAGAGTTACAGAGTTGTTGGCATTGATTCACACAGACGTTTGTGGACCTATGACAACAAGTGCACGGGGTGGGTATTCTTATTTTATTACTTTCACTGATGATCACTCAAGATTTGGATATGTGTATTTAATGAAATACAAATCAGAATCATTTAAAAAGTTCAAAGAGTTCAGAAGTGAAGTATAGAAACAAACGGGCAAGAGTATTAAGATACTTCGATCAGATCGAGGTGGAGAATACTTAATCAGTGAGTTTCTCAATTGTCTCAGAGAAAATGGTATAATCTCACAATGGACTCCTCCAGGTACACCACAGTTAAATGGAGTATCTGAAAGGAGAAATCGAACACTGTTGGACATGGTTCGATCCATGATGAGTTTTACCGACCTTCCAATTTCCTTCTGGGGATATGCCCTAGAAACGGCTGCATACCTACTTAACAAGGTACCTACCAAATCCGCCCCAAAGACTCCATATGAGATGTGGAAAGGGAGGAAACCAAATCTTAAGCATGTTAAGACTTGGGGTTGTCCAGCTTATGTCAAAAAGTTTGAAAATGATAAGGTACAAACTAAATTCGATAAGTGTAGATTTGTGGGATACCCTAAAGAAACCGTAGGGTATTATTTCTATCTTCCAACTGATCAAAAGGTGTTTGTTGCGAAACATGCTACCTTCTTGGAGAAAGAGTTTATCCATGAAGGGGTCAGTGGGAGTAAGATATATCTTGAAGAAGTTCAAGAACCACAAGTTACCACGAACCAAAGTCAGGTACCTAACCAAGTAGAAGAACCTACTGTACCACACCATGTTCGTAAATCTGGAAGAGTACCGAAGATACCTGAGAGGTATGGATTCGTTATAGAGGATGACGATGAGGTACACATCATGAATGATGATGATCCATTGAATTACGAACAGGCTATGAGTAATAAAGACTTAGGGAAATGGCTTGAAGCCATGAAATCTGAAATGGACTCCATGTATGAAAACAAAGTATGGTCTTTGGTTTCACCACCTGAAGGTATTAAACCTATTGGGTGTAAATGGGTTTTTAAGAAAAAGACTGGAGCAGACGGAAAGGTAGAGACCTATAAGGCCCGACTGGTTGCAAAAGGTTTCAAACAAAGACAAGGAGTTGACTATGATGAAACCTTCTCACCAGTAGCCATGCTCAAGTCCATTCGGATTTTGCTTGCGATTGCAGCTTACAACGACTATGAGATCTGGCAGATGGACATGAAAATGGACTTCCTCAATGGGAAACTTGAGGAGGATGTGTATATGACACAGCCAGAGGGATTTATTTCAAAAGTTGGAACAAATCAAGTCTGTAAGCTACAACGATCCATTTATGGGTTGAAGCAAGCTTCTCGTAGATGGAACATTCGTTTTGATGAGACAATCAAAGAGTTTGATTTTATCAAAAACGAGGATGAACCATGTGTATAAAAAAAAGTTAGTGGGAGCGCAGTATCATTCCTTGTATTATATGTTGATGATATATTACTGATAGGGAATGACATTCCTATGTTACAATCCATTAAAATCTGGTTATCTAAAAACTTCTCCATGAAGAACTTGGGTGAAGCATCCTATATTTTGGGGATAAAGATCTATAGAGATAGATCTAAAAGGATGCTCGGCTTATCCCAAGGAACGTACATTGATACAATGCTAAAGAGGTTTAGCATGGAAGATTCCAAAAGAGGTCTCATGCCGATGAGCCATGGAATAAATCTCTCCAAGAAACAGGCCCCAAAGACACTTGAGGAGAGAGACCGTATGAGTAAGATCCCTTATGCTTCTGCAATAGGATCTATCATGTACGGTATGATATGTACTAGGCCGGATGTTGCTCACGCACTTAGTGTAACAAGCAGATACCAGTCGAATCTAGGAGAAGAGCACTGGAAGGTAGTGAAAAATATCCTAAAGTACTTGAGAAGGACTAAAGATATTTTTCTTGTCTACGGTGGGTCTGAATTAAAACTCGAGGGATTCACGGACTCAAGTTTTCAAACAGACCAAGATGACAGTAAATCTATTTCAGGGTATGTGTTTACCTTGAACGGAGGTGCAGTGAGTTGGAAGAGTTCCAAGCAGCAACGGTTGCTGATTCAGTGACAGAGGCAGAGTATATAACTGTAAGTGAAGCTGCAAGTTGATGTTTTAGATGAAAAGTTCATTACAGAACTAGGAATAGTTCCTAAGTCTCATCTTGAATCTAAACATTTGTTGCGGCACTTTGATTAAAGAAATCATTGAAAGAGGAGAGTGTAGACTCTCAAGACAACATTGCAGATCCATTTACTAAAGCTTTAACACAACAGCAGTTTGATCGTCACTTAGAGAAGATGGGTATGAGATATCATGGCGATTGGCTTTAGTGCAAGTGGGAGATTGATAATAGTGTGCATACAAGCCAATCATGTATGATGATAAAGCACATACTTTGTAAACAATCTTATTTATTTATTAATAAAATATTTATTTATTAAAGGCATTTAATTATCTACATGGTGCTGTTTTTATAATATGTAAATAACTCATAGTTTTAAGCAATGCTTTTAGAATCATGATGTTGATCATGCTAATGAGATCTAAATTCTTAGAAAGCTTTAAAACTAAAATAGTTCCCAATCGTGGGATTACTAAAAAGGGGATTAGTAAATCCGGATAGATTGGTACATATGTTGCTTGCTCATTGGATGAGGATGACTGATCTCATGGTCATTTGTGTGGAGACACTAAAGCAAGTATGTAGGTGCTTATTGGAGAATAAGTTCACTGAACGTGACTCGCTATGGAATACCTAATGGAGTTTTACTCGCCTGTCAATAGGAATTCCTAATGTGATAGTAGTACATGTGATCCTTGGACTTGAGATCATCATAGTATCTTGTATGTAACAAATTATACTTTGACTAATTCCTTAAGGCCTTTTAAGGCATATATAGGGTATGCTTGGGTGTAATGAGTTACATATGGAGATAATGAATGATCAATAAAGAATCTACCACCTCTAGTAAAAGAGGAGATATGTCCTATGTGATTCGTTAAATGACAACCCAGGAATCCTTGGCCAAGGTAGAATGAAATTAGAAAGAGGTTTCTAATTTGCATTATTTGGAGTTGTGCAATTTCTAATCGAAATACATATGATTAAATAAATTAAGACTTGACAGTAAATCCAAGTCTTATATTTAATTGGGACATTGTATGGTGGAAGGATTGAATTGTACGGTAACTATTAACTCACAGGTTCTTTTATGATTAATGTTGAAATCTATATTATCTGGAAAGTCGTTGATCGCTAGGGAGGCTTATCCCTATTGTAGAATAAATGTTATTTATTTAAATAGATTATTAGTTTAATTTGTTTATTTAAATAAGATTAGAATTGTTCTAATTGATTTATTCACAACCGGATTAATATGGAGAACCTAAAGGGTCACACCATAAAAGGAAGAATAATTATTTAAGAAGAAAATGGCATGATAGTAATAATGCATTAAGTATAATTAATTTAATCTATGATGATAGAATAAATTAAATAGCTTAATGTTTATTATTTAATATTTTAGAAATATTAAATATAAATTAATAAGAGGAGTCTTATTAATATTATTATTATTATTATTATTTTAATTCTAAAGGAGTTTAGGAATTAATATAATATCAGTACTCTCTCTCAATCCTAATAAAGATTAGGATATAAATTAATTAAAAGTATTTAATTAATTAATTAAATAAAACCCTATTCTAATTGGATTAGGAGGGTTAACCTAATATCTATATAAAAGAGTCTTATATCAGAAATAAGGAGGAGTGTGAAATTTTCCAAGAGTTGGGAGTACACATATTCTATAGAGATAGAAACAAGGGTTAAGCCAATAACCCATCTTCTTGAGTTCTTCATCTTCCTTGGTGGATCACCGTTAGAGGCCAAACATTTGGGTGGCTGACATTATTCAAGGGAAGGAGCCACTATCAGAGGAATCAAAGGAATCAAAGGAGTAGAACTTGTACTTAAGGAAGCTTAGATCTTCAAAGGTATAATTCCATGTTCTCTCTTTTCTGTTATTGATAACAAGCACAAAGCATGATCATGGTTATGGGTTTGTATAAATTTTGAAAACCTAGTTTTTACGCTTCCGCCCTATTTATGTGATTTGATTGCATGATTGCAGTTACATACAAACCCAACAGTTATATCAGCAAAGGATGGCTCGATCCTACAACAAGAAGGTCTGAATACGGTAATTCAAAAAATGACTTGGTGCTGAAGAAAATCTTGGTCAGTCAAGATGAAGCCAAAGGAAAGTTCGCCCCAAATTGGGTAGGCCCTTTCATTGTCAAGGAAGTGTTGACAGGAGGAGCTATCAGACTACAAGAAATGGATGGGAACGAATTTTCCCAACTCATTAATTCAGATACAATGAAAAGGTACTATGTCTAAAGCGCATGCATACACGCATTCAGGTCCTACAAATCAAATCAGGTTTGATTTTTCATTAGAAAGTCAAAACTACGAATGACCTGGTCTCCCTCGACCCGGGAGTACGTAGGCAGCCATTTTTGGTGCGGTCAAACCAAATAAAAATTCAAAACTCATCAAATCAAACTCAAAACATAAGAAAAATATTGTTCTAACCCCTCTCACACAAAAAAAATGGATCTACGATTGACCTGATCTCCATCAATATGGGAGTACGTAGGCAGCCATTTACGACTGCGGTTTGACCTTCAAAAAAAAATTTAATAAAATAATTAAAAACCCATCACAAGACACCAAAACCATATAAAACTTAAGTCTTATCAAGCCTCCTTGGTCAACAGGCCCATCTGAGATGCTCTTTGACATCTCAACTATCAGTCCATTAAGGAGGAGCTCAGGATACATCAACAATAGTGAGTCATGAAAGAAGTGGTAATCACTCAGCAATGACAATACATATCCGAACAGGGAAGTGAATCAAAAATATTTCTCTAATATATAAAACTGTTTGATATATACAAAGTGTCCTGTACATGACAAAAATGGCTGGTCTAATATGTGCAGGAAAAATAAGGCTAGTCTATGGATCCAGGGATAAGCGGGCCAGCAATGCCACCATGGCATCTCTCTCTGAAGATGGAGGAGTAGCTGCAAGTGCAATACCCTCAGCCTCCATACGGCTCAAAACCTCTACAGTCATCTGTAGTGTGGCACTGTGGTCATCAACATATGCACTCATCTCGGTAACCAGGCCATGAGTATAAGATCGAAGAGCATTACTGTCGACAATGTGGAATTCACGAGAAGCTATAGCCTCATCCCTCTCCGCAAAAGCTGCGTCCCTAGAAATCAAAGTCTCCTCGATCTCAGCAGAAGCTGCATCTCTGGCTGAGCGGATCTCATCCCTCTCTACAAAGCTGCATCTCTGGCAGATCAGAGCTCATCTCGCTCAATCAATCCTGCATCCTGAGCGATTGGAGACTCATCTCTCTCAGCCAAAGTTATATCTCTGCTAGAAAAAGCGGTCAACATCTGTGCTCTAGCCTGATCCCGCTCAACGGTCATCCTGAATAATGAGTCAGCCAAAGTCAGATCTGTCCCTGTAGGAATAATCGGTGGGTTGCTAACCAAAGACGCTGTCAAACCCATAAATGGCTCATCCTTAGTCGGAGAATCAGGATCCTCCATAGGCTCCTCCTCATCAGAGTCCGCAATCAAAGATAAATGGGCATCTGCTACTGCTGCCATATCTGCCTCCAGCCAGGCAGAATACGCTGGAGAATGGTCTGGATGGCTATTGGAGAACTCATCCCTCTCTCTATGAGTCTAACACGCATATACTCTGATCAAATCAGTAGATGACATAGACAACACCGACATCCTCTGATCAGCATCCCCCTCAAATCTGTGCAAGCTCTAGAACTGATCAAACTTGGCTCATAATAGCCAGAGGATGATAAGTAGTCACTCCCCTCAAACCCGTTAAAGGTAAGTAATCCATGTCAGGTCATTAAGTAATGAAGCTATATGGGGAGGCTAGCCCTGAGCTTAGTAAAATCAAGAACGAATGCTTAATATCCGACAAAAATGCTAACCATGTCTCTGTATCGGTACACTTCGTCGGCTAAAAGGTGTAGGACATAGCTATATCATGGGAAAAATAATGCCCATAATGCCTGAAAGATCCAATCGGTCGGATATGGGACATAAGCCATACATACAGCAAGACCGAACTGCCTTTGAAAAACCACTTCAGGTGGGTAATACAGTGAGTGGCTGACCGCAGCGTCTCAACCAATATTATTGGGATGATGGTGCTACCCTGTCTAAGGGCTCTAACCACGACTACTAATCCCACATCAAAGTAATCCAAGCATAACGGCATGTAGACGTATGCCACGATGCACATCAGCAGAATATCTACCTGGCTAGATGCCACGCCTATGCTAAAATAATAAAATCCCTGGTATGTCGATCGTAGCTATCAAGCTCACCAAAAAGATTGATCAAGAAGTCAATCGAGATCATTCGGTAGGAAATGATCTCGTCCATGACTACACTCTGACGAAGACCGAAAATCCGCAAGAACGGTCTCCTCATATAGCTAATGGCTGTCCGAGCGCATGGCAAGTCTAGAGCCAGACCAGTAAGTCGCTCGTACTCCTCTAGAATCGAAGTCAGTTAATGCCACCTAATGCAAAACTCCTGCCTCTCGGGTATCCAGCAGGATAACATGCCATCCAAAAATCCATATGGCACCTGCAAATCTGGGAGGGCCAGCGAATGCCCCAACATCTGGTCTACTGTCCCTTTGGCTGAGAAAGGAAGGCTCTCGTACCACGACCTCAATTATGAAGCCACCTCAGACTGTGGCAAATGCTCAATAGCTATCCAAAGAAATCTAGATACTCTATGCCCAGGTGATCAACGTGCTCCATCTCCGCTGTGCACACAAAGCTACGATCATCAGGCATATCTGGGCGGTACAAAGGAGAATCAACCCCTGCAAAATTGCTGGAAAATGAACCTGAAGAGGGGCCCGCTCCTGAGCTGGCCGGGTCCAAAGAAGATGCCTCTAACGGATCTCTGCCAAGATGCCTGAGAAAAAAGCGAGCTCTCTCTAACTCCCGGGTCAGCTTTGCTATCTGATCTGAATGAGTAGGCTCCATGAGGAAAGCTATCCAGTCTGTCATCGTCACAGACCCTGGCACCATATCTTCCATGAACTGGGTAGCCCTAGTCTGAGCTCCAATAGTGCTAGGGCTCCACCATCTACTAAATGCCTCTTGGCTGAACGGGCCCTATGATAGGGTGAAGCCATGTATGCCCTCCATGGGAATCTCTGGTAGTGGCAGGATCAAAGGCCAATGATACCAAGCAGGAGGAATAATGGGAATGCAGATCTGCCCCGTGATGCTCCTGATGGCATGCTCTCCTAAATAGAGCTCCCAACCTCCCTCTGTCAAAAATGGGACTCTTTGGGTTGACAATGCAAACTCCCGACCAGTGGGAAAGCCTCCTTCAAATCCAACCGTCAAAAACTCGGAGGTATACTACATCCAAGAGATCGATCTAGCTATCAAAAGCTCCAATTGTAGTCGAGCATGGGTAAATCCCTCAGCAATAGGGACCTCCGTTAAAGTCGAGTGATGCCAATGCCGTCCTCGAGGATAGGTCTCTAGACCTAAAGCAGTGGCGGACCGTTGGCAAGAAAGCCTCTCAAATGCCAAGA
This sequence comes from Panax stipuleanatus, assembly GCA_020205555.1. Lineage (NCBI taxonomy): Eukaryota > Viridiplantae > Streptophyta > Magnoliopsida > Apiales > Araliaceae > Panax > Panax stipuleanatus. The sequence goes on from CM035122.1 coordinate 25,576,531, forward strand.
ACTGGCCATATAAATATCAAACGTCCTCAGTGACCAAGCCTGACAAATATAAATGCTGAAATTAAAAAGGTACGAGAAAGATGTACTCACCAGCAAAAACAGGTAGAACCCTTACCAAGACTCCGTCGAACCATCTGAAAGCATACGCATGACCCAGAGAAAATAGGCAAAGGTGTAGTGTCGACGCTTGGAAAATTTAAGAAATACCGCGGGTCGGTTTATAACCCGGTTTTCCTCAAATTGATCTTCCTAAGTTATCTCTACCCTTATTCTTTTTATTGTCAAAAAGGTTTTGAAGGGTTTTTTAGGAAAGAGGCCATCATGTGTATATGTCGACGATTTGATTTGATTTAAACAGAGTCGCCAATTAGTAGTTTTGAAAATGGTTGTACCAACTCAACCGAATTAGATTTGAAAAGAGGCCCAATTGCTGGACACTATCGAAACTTGATCTTTGAAATCAGAGTTTTGAGTTCGGGGGCTTGGTTAAGTGTGGGGAAGGTGTTAGGCACCCAACGACTCCCGTGTAAACACACCGTGTAAACACGGCACCGTAATATTTTCAATATTTCTCTTAAAATTGGAATGTGTGAGTGAATGCTGTTTGAAAATTGGGCCTTTGGATTGATTGAAAGCTTTGACAGGCTTCGTTGAGCCTATATACAAAGGATTTGATTTGATTTGAAAATCAATCTTTGATTTAATTTCTAAAAAGCATTATTTAATTTGATTTGCAAAAGCTTTTGAATTGAATTGACAGTGATGTTTTGAAAGCTGGTTCTATCAAACCCTTACGCTGACATAGGAATTGAAGCATATCGCTACCCTCAATTTTATCTTTATAGCCTTAAGGCTGCATGCAAATGGTGATTTATCGGGCTGCGAAGCATCCTCGACCACAAAAATATAAAGTGTCGGTCTCCTCATGGGTATGAAAACCATTGTCGGGACGCTGACACGACAATCTATATTTTAACTATATTGAGACATTAAATCTGGATAACCGTTTTAAGGTCTGTGTATGTACATTTTACAGAAAAATTGGCAAGGTACATCTGTAAACTGGAGTTTGTCCATCATGGAAATCAGATTCTGATCAGTTTGATCATGAATCCCACGATTCCTAGGCTCACATATGAGTAGCTAGAAAACCAGCACAGTTCAAATTTGTACATAAGTAGATAAAACAAGGATTCATTCAGTAAATCCCGGTCCGCACGGCCAAATCGTCTCGTTCCCACTAGATAGCGATCTAAGGGACGCGAGGTTACTTTTGAAGCTGAAACTATAAAAATAACTAGATTTAAAAAAATCTTAGCCATTATAGCTTCCAAGTTCTGTCAGGACCTGTTTGAACCGTTGAAATTTAGAAGTGGCGAGATTTGGATAAATCTAGTTCGCCGCAGAAAATGTCAGTGCAAATTCATATACAAATAAATGTTAAATGCAGTAGTTGAATAAATTGAATAAAATAATATATATATATATATATATATATATAAGCTGTAAAGGGCGATGGGTTTTTATTTGCAAGCCCGGACTTGAATCGAAATATATATATAAAAAATTATAAATAGTCACGAAATAATCTAGACTGTGATAGAAATGAAATATATATATATATATATATATATATATATATCTATATTATAAAGCAGAACCAATTGTGAATCTTTTCTCACTTCAAAATTTGACAAAGCACAATAAGGGCTCATATTCACTCTCAATTCTTTCAACTTAATCTAATGGCTCAGATTTCATTTCACAAACAAAAAATCCCGCCCAAATCATTTTCTCCCTTTTCTCTCACCCCGTCTCTTTTTCCCCCAATTTTCACAAAGGCAATCTGTTTTGCTCCCTTCTCATTCCGCCTTCTCCTCCACCCCCAAATCCCTTAGTAAAAACTTCCATTTTCCCTTCCAATTACACCGGCGACCATTTTTCGTAGCGTACGCCGTCGTTCCGCCAAACTATTCCACCATGGAGAACGCCAATTTGGCCGTCGAATTGAGGCAGAGCTTGAGCTATGGGGACAAAACCTCCGACCGATGTCTATGGGGATAACTTTATTTTTGTTCAATCGATAGCGGGTAACAATTGGGCCAATGGCCATTACACCGAAGGGGACTGAGTTGATTGATTATGTGCTTGATATTGTGAGGAAAGAAGCCGAGAATTGGTTTACAAGGTTTGATATCAGATCTATTTCCTCTTTTGATTATATGTATGTAATTTTAGGCGCATTTTCACAAACACATTGCTATACAACTCTTTGCTATTTTTACACTCATGTACATGTATGAATCACTCGAGCATTTGCACAAGCGCATATGTACATCTGACTGTTTTAGACATTTATGCAAGCATTTAGTTGTTATATCCGTTGAACTTACTGACTGAGTTGATTGATTCTGTGATTGATGTTCATAAAAAACATACATTATGTCTTGAATTGCTATAGTTGTTATATCCGTTGAACTGTTTTGTTAGTTAAATTGTGTCTTGAATTGCTATAGTTGTTATGTTGGTTGTGAGAAATTGTTGTGAATTGTTAAGGAGGTTTTTATGTCTGGCATTTGGAGTGATAAGGTTGGAAAAAATTGGTTAGAACCATGGCCCAACATCTATGAAATTCTGGAAATAATGGGTTGCATGTAAAGTGTTCAAAAAATTTCCTCAAAAAGGTTAAAGTATACAAAATTGAGAATTAGCTTATGAATGCAACCAATTTTGATGTTTCATTCTTCATATGTTACTCTTTTAGAGAGATGTCATTATTACTCTTTTAGAGATATGTGGGATTATACAGAATGTTGTTGATCATTTATACTGTTAAATTTATGTTTGGTTAGTGTAGAGATCGTTACTCCTAAATTTGTGTCAAACTCTGTGCTGACTACTATAATTTATTTTGCTGTCAATACAATGTAAATGTTGAATTCACGTGAAATTTGGATAGAATTAGGAGTTATGATACATGTAGCAGGTTTGAGAACTTAAAATCAATTTAGAACAACAAAGGAATGGGATATCAACAGATATTTTAGATCAAAAAAGAAGTTTATTAGAAGAAGGAAAATGCAAGTAAAGGGTGCACAAGGAGTCTACTGTGACAGCTTGACTCAACTAACAAGTATTTAGTTATTAATTTTAGGTAAAAGGAAGAATGGGCCACGAGTCGTCCACTATGACAGCCTGACCCAAATAATGAGTATTTAGGTTTTTATTTTAGGTGATTAGGACGAATTAAAGTTTAGAATAAAATTTAGTTTACATAATAAGACTTTTCAGGATTTAAATAAAGAAGTATGGGGTTCTCGATTTGAAATTGATTTAGATAAATTTTTATATTGTTAAGACAAAGTATTAATTTAAAGTAAATTAAGGAGGATTTATATTAAAAATTTCTAATCACAAACTTTCATTAAGGATGAAATAAAAAATAAACTCGCAGAATAATGGAGAGGATAAAATCAGGTATAATAACAATATGCGTTTATTTGTTTTTTTGTATTTCCAAATATAGGTATTAATAATTAAAATAAAGTATTAGTATTACAGTTCTCTAAGTAAGATGATTATTTATCTGAAAGGAAAGATCACATTTTAAATTTTGGAGCTTCATATGGCAACCTTCATTCAAAGTTCAAACCAATACATTGATCATTTAGGCACAGGTAAAATTGTTTATTAGAATCTCTTTGGAGTTTTAAGTGGTGTATTCATAGTGTGTTCAGTTTTAAGTGATTGTAGGTGAAAAGATTTACATAGTTAACGGATTAGAGTTCATTGTTCTATTCTATTCATAGGAATATTTGAGTTTCATTCTTTATATTTTAGGATTTTAGATGTGATGGATTGTTCGATTCATATCTAATAGGAAATATTTATGAGATTTTATTATAAATGCCTTTCAGTCTTGCACTCATGAAATGTTTTTAGAGTAAATAGTTTTTTTTAAAAAATAATCACGTATGATACGGTAATATGCTTATGTGAGAATTTGTTGTTTGGTCATTAATCTTTGATTCACTTGGAGATGGAATTGGGATTTTGGAGTTTCTATGGCAAAGAGTTGGCACTGGCACTGGAGCTGGAGTTAGATTTTGGGGGTTTCATTTTTTTTCTCTTTCTTTCTCTTTTATTTTTGCTTGGTATGGGGTTCGGAAAGGTATTGGCCGCAAAATTTAGAATTTTAATTTGTTCCTCTCTCAGATACTTCTAGCTCTAATACATTTACATTTGAAATTTACTTTTGTCTTGGTGCATTCTCCTTCCTGTTGTTGAAGAAGCTTTTAGTCTAATGAATCAGCTGACAATCTCACAATGCTCATATTGTACACTAACCCATTAACTTTACAGATGTCATCATTAGGTAGGCAAACAAGGACTCTCCTATAGTAATGGGATAAACTTCAGCGTGATATAGATGCACATGTTGCTGCAGTTCATTTTGCCAAGCTCTTTGAGGTTACTTAATCATATGAGGTATATAACTTTGACCTAACCTTGGCAGTTAGCAGCTATCAAGCTTTAGGTAGATTTGAAATCATTTCTCGACAAGTCTTTGTGGAAATTTAAGGAGATTTCGTTATTTTACCCTTCAACATAAATTTTTGAATTTTGTCAAGTTGTTCCCCGGAAATATAACTGTGTAAATGGCAAGCTTAGTGCAGAAAAGAGCATATGTTTCTATTATTCAGTTGAAATATATTTGTCATATTTTCTGAATCATGATCTTGGAATTTTACTTTGATTGCCATTTGGTGGGTAGTTGGTCTGTTTGTTGATTGAAAATGACTGTGTATATTGAGAAAGTTAATGGCTTTAGATTTTGAATTGTGAAGGTTTTCAAGTTGCAAAATTGTTATGTTTATTTATTTATTTATCATTTTTATAGTATTTTTTATTTTATTTAAAAAAAAACCAAAAAAATAAAGTAAGATTAATGTTTAGCTAGATCACAATATGGAGCAAAATGTCCCGACTCCGATCACACTCGGCCCCTGAGTCTACCTTTGGTTCGGGGTATGACAAATTGATAATGTGTTCTTTCCTGTGTTCGGTTTTCAACTTTTAGTTGTTTATGCTTGGTAAATATGTTTATAATTATTATTGTAATGTAAGAGTATTTCTACACACACCAACATGTTTGTAGTGAGAAACAACAGTATAACATTTAGTAATCATTGGTAATTTAGCTGGAAATTTTTGGCAACTACATAGTCTGCATTTAGTAATCATTGGTAATTTTTGAATGAATTAATTACCTTATTTAAATCTTCGTTGAATTCTTTAATAGTTTAATACTTTAGTTTCACGTTTTGTTAGCCATTGCTAATCGTCAATATCTATTTTTTATTTGATTCTTAGTTGTTGTCTAATATGGTCTTCTGTACATCAGCAATGACAAAATCAATTGTGTTTCTACATCAAGATAATATATATTGATGTAAAATAAACAAAAACAAGAAACTCTTATCTTTCTTTTCTGATGATAACAGAATACTTACAGTAAAACTACATCAAAGCAAAATCAAAGCACATGAACCGTTTGTTGAAATTGTACTAAGAAAAATTTATTTGATTGTAAGTCTACATTCATCCATATCTTTCCTAAATAAATTGATAATTTGTTACAATCTCTCTAAATTCTTACTTATATTAATCCAAATCATTCCCCCCTACATACAAATGTATGTGCTCATTTGTTTTTTAGATAATTCAGGGTAAAGTAAGGGTTTTTATGTTTCAGATTTACAATTGTTTTATTTTGATTCTCATATTTCGATAATTTTTATATTTTAAATATTTCCAGGTATATATTGAATGATACTTGGTGTAAGCTGTAAAGTAAGGGGTCTTATGCTCAACATGTTGTTTCTCTATTTTTTGCATGTTTGTATTTTTTGTGTTCCGTCTTTTGTAAAGTTAACTAATTATACATGAGTTATGATGATTTTTGGGTATGGAATGATAGTTTTATGGTGGTTTGGATATGTATTGATGATTGTAAGTTTTGTAGACATGTTTAGAATTTTCTGGATATCTATTTTTAAAGGAAACTCTGCTGAAATTTCTTGAAATTAGTATCAACTAGCATGATGTTTTAGTGGTTGGATATGTGTTGATGATTGAGTATGTAGTAATTATTGTGGTGGTATATGTCTTCAGGTAATGTAATATTTTTTGAAATTTAATATAATTTTTCGTTAAGTCGTGCCTTCAGGCACGGGCAATTACTAGTATATATATAGTAATAAGGGCGATGGGTCACGCCGGTGTCCGTGCTACAATTAAAATTGACAGAAAGTAGTCACCTAGTGACTGGGGAGAGCACCCAGTATGGGAAAGTGTGCAAAAGCAGTAAAATAGCCACGAAATAGTCCAGGCCGACTAAATATCTATATATATATATATATATATATTGCCAGAAATGTAGTCAACCAGGACTGATATGAGTACCAGTGATGGTGAATGTCGTTTATATATGCGTAAATATATATAAAAGCGGTAAACTACATCGAATTTGACATCCGGGTTTGACAGAATTAAAATGTTAGTACATAAACAGTTAGATATATACATAAAAAGGCCAAACCCGGACTGGGAAGATAACCCAGTCCGGCGAAGTTGCAAAAACTGTGTGTGCTAGTGCATTGAAGCTACTGGAGTTGACGGATCGTCAATTCGAGTTGTAGAAATGTGAAAAATAGAGTTTATGTACAAAAATATATTAAATTTTGACAAAAACGGCCACAAAACTAATTTTCGGGCATATTTAGAAGATAAAACTTGATGTGCAGGTGTAAAACAGTGCAAAGTAGGAGTATTGACTTGCTGATCGTAAAAATACTTACAATGGGCAGCACTACGGGCTTTTTGCCAAGTTGTAGACCTTAAACGTCCAAATCTACCGGTGGTTTTTTGATATGTGGTAGTATATGGGTATATGTATGTGTTGGAGTGAAAATATTTGGGTTTGGAAGAGGTGTAAAAGTAGAAAAATCAGTCGGGCAAGGCTTCGCTACGCTTCTTGCTTCTGCAAATGAGAGGGGGATGCCCCTTTATTTATAGAGTGGGGAGCCGCACCTCTACATTCGACTACCGCAGGTAGAGGTGTGGCCACTTGAGGTGGTTCCTGCGTGCCCGGCTTGGTCATCTCAAAGTACGTGCACTCCGAGCAATGCGATGTCCGGTCAAAAACTTTTTAACTTTTGATCGGAGCGTCCGTTTGAGGCGTGCGATACCTTTCCGGAAAAGCTCTCACTGAGAGTGTTACAATGACAGGGGAAAAAACATTTTCTGGATCCAGGAAGACCGGTTCATAACCAGGTCTTTGATTCCCCGCAGTTTATCCATTGAACTGTCTTGCGTTGTTGCCACTCGGTATCGTCGTTAGGGTTCATTCTGACTTTGGCGGCATTAATTTGGCTTAAGTTTGATCAAGTCAGTTGAAAGTTGGTAAAATAACTGTAGTACCCCTCCCAGGGCTGCCTGTAGTGTCGGCGTGGTCACTGGTTAACTTTCGAGAGCTGACTCCAAGACTTGGATCCCAGTCGAGTCTTTTGGACCTCAGGGTTGTCTCCGAGGCTGATGTGGTCATTTTAGGTTTTGGTATGGAGTTGTTGCGATGCTTCAGGCAGATGTCTGAATTTGACCTGACGTCCCGGGTTGAGACCGGGGTTGATTGGTACCTCCCGGGTTGAGACCGAGGTTTATTTGATTTCCCAGGTTGAGATCGGGGTTGATTGATACCTCCCGATTTGTTTCCGGGGTTGATTGGACCTTCCCGGGATGAGATCGAGGTTGAGCTTGATGATCCGATTGACTACCAGAGCTTGATTGATTGTCCGATTGACTGTTGGAACTTGATTGATGGTCCGATTGATTGTCAAAACTTGATTGATGGTCCGATTGACTGTCGGAGCTTGATTGATGGTCCGGTTGACTGTTGGAACTTGATTACCGATATTAGGAATCGGATTTGACTGGAGCACTGATATTATGGATCGAATTTGGGTTAATTGGATGTTTTACTCTTTTATTGGATGAGTATCGGGGCAAGGAAAATCTCGAAGTGTCTATAGATTCCCCTCTTTATCATGTCCATGTAACATAGTGGAATGGACAAGATAAAGATTAGTAGACACTGTGAATAGAAAATGCCAGAGACATTTCAAAGGTTGGGCGTCTTGAAGTAGAATGGGTCTACTTTTGGCTGTGTGCGTTATCACTTGGCTGGGGATGACACCGTCTTTTATAGCCCTTGATGTTATTAGGGAGTTACCGCGAACTATCTTTGTCATTTTCTGCTAGGGATGACATTATTCACGATAATTGGTTTGACTCTGATGAGATTGGCAGAGTTAAGCTATTATAAATTGTTTCGTCTTGATCTATTAGGGATGACATCCTTTGCGATAGCTTTGCAGATTCTGATTGATACTACCATAATGATCCCCTTTGAGGATGTGTATAACAGATTCAATCAGTTGTGATGGATTGTTATAATTGTTTTTGTTGTCAGATCCCTTCTATTGCTTGGTTGGGGTTAAGCCGTCAGTTGAAGCGTTATTGGGGTTGAGCCAATGATTGGACTGTATTTCGCTCTATACTCGAACTTCGCTGGGGTTGAGCCACCAGCTGAAACTGCTTCGGTCGAAACTCAAACTTTGCTGGGGCTGAGCCAACAGCTGAAATTAACTTCGGTCAGAACCCGAACTTCGCTGGGACTGAGCCAACGGCTGAAATTGACTTCGATCAAAACTCGAACTTCGCTGAGGCTGAGTGAACGACTAAAATTTCTTTGGTCGAAACCCGAACTTTGCTGGGGCTGAGCGAACAGTTGAAACTGCTTTGATCGGAACCCGAACTTTGCTGCGGCTGAGCCAACGGCTGAAATTGACTTCGGTCAGAACCCGAACTTCCCTGGGACTGAGCCAATGGCTAAAATTGACTTTGATCGGCACCCAAAATTCGCTGGGACTGAGCCAATGGCTGAAATTGCTTTGGTCGGAACTCGAACTAAGCTGGGCTTGGGCCAACGATATTAATTGACTTTGGTCGGAACCCGAACTTTGCTGGGGCAGAGCCAACGGCTAAAATTGACTTCGGTCGGAACCCGAACTTCACTAGGACTGAGCCAACGACTAAAATTGACTAAGGTCGGCACCCTAAACTTCGCTGGGGCTGAGCCAACGGCTGAAATTTCTTCGGTCGAAACCTGAACTTCACTGGGACTAAGCCAACGGCTGAAATTGCTTCATTCGAAACCCAACTTCGCTGGGGCTGAGCCAACGGCTGAAATTGCTTCAGTCAGAACCTGAACTTCGCTGGGGCTGAGCCAAAGGCTGGAATTAACTTTGGTCAGAACCCAAACTTCGCTGAGGCTGAGCCAACGGCTGAAATTTCTTTCGGTCAGTACCCAAAATTTGTTGGGGCTGAGCCAACGACTGAAATTGCTTCTGTCGGAACCCAAACTTCGCTGGGGCTGAGCCAACGGCTGAAATTGCTTCAGTCAGTACCCGAACATCAAAAAATGCCAGTTTTTGGCAGTTTCACGCAATTCTTGAGCAGTTTTTCCGCAGTTTGATCTGTTGATCCCCGGACATGGCTCTGGGATGAATATCAAGGGCCTTGGTGTAATTTCCCTTTTTGTCAGGATTACGCTGCTTAAACGCATGATTTCTGGACAAACCGCTCAATCGCGTAGCGATTTCTCTTCAGATTTAACTTAGCAGCCCGTTTAAACTCCGTTTCGACTCGAATTGAACCGGGCCCAGGGGAAGTGGGCCCCACTTGGGCTGCCGCAGGTAGAGGTGCAGCAGTCGTAGGTGGAGCTGCTGCTACCCAGCTTATTTAGTGTGCTGTGGGATTTTTCATTTTGCAAGTTTCCCGTTTGATCATTGAAAGGATTTTCGATCTTCTTTTTCAGATCTACAGAGTTCTGGCAGTTGGATTCTGAATCCGTCAGTTCCTACGTATTCAGCGCAGCGCAGGTAACGTTTTACATTCTTCTTTCGCAGTTTTTGACCGTTAAAAATATGTGAACCACCTAGGGTGCTTTAAACGTAATGTATGAAAAATGTATGTCAATATGACCTGTGAAAAATTTTCTGTCTACATATGTATGCATATTTTACTGTAATGCACGTTTGGATATAAGAAAAGTCAGGTTCTAAGACAGTACTATTTTGAGCTTTTTGGTCAGTCTAATCATCTTTTTTGAGGCCTAATGAGCCTGGATTTTCAATTAAAAATGCATATGGTATTTTGGAGACCATGTGAGGCTCGTTTTTGATTTGTTTTAATAAATATGAACTATTTTTATTTTTCGGTAGGTGTGCTACTGAATGGCCACCTAGGCGTGCTTGTGTGCATGTGGACTAGTCCATTTTACAAAGGAGAGTCTGGCGAAATTTTTCTAAAATCTTAGGTTTTGAAAAGCATGCATTTTTCACTTTGTGGGGAGTTTCTTACAGACCTAATGTAGGTTTTGAGCTTCTAGGATTTTAAAAATATGTAGCTTTGACTGTACGAGGTATCTTTGATGGACCCATGTATATTTTAGGACTTAGATATATATGATCGATTTATTGATTAATAAGCCACAGGTTTCAGGCTTACCACACCCTGTCTGAGGTGATTTCGGAGTACTGGTGTATGCGATGGATCGCGATAGACCCGATAGCTCTACCAGGGTTTCATCAGGCGTTAGACAGAGGAGGGCTCTTGCCATCCCACAGGCCCGTCCAGCTAAGACGCCTCACAGATTGGTAGAGAGCAGGATACATCCAGCACAGGACGAGCAGCCCATTGACATTGATGACGAGGAAGCTGCTTTTATTGCTCCTGTCCGGCTTAGGTTCCACGCGCGGAGGTCCCGGGCATTGCTGTGCAGACACAAGAGTTACTGGGCGACTTGAGTCGCCATCCTTCGATATATCTTCAGGCCAATGAGGTGACTTAAAGTCTTTCTTCCCTCTGGATTCTTTTCCCATCTTCTTGCCTTTCTCGAGACACAGGTTTTGACATGGGTTAATTTTTGATGCAGGTCCCTGACTTGACACAGCCTCGACGGAACTGGTTTAGTGTGCACTCCCTCTATTAGACTCTGCATGAGGATTACATGGAGATCGTAGATGGCTGGGGATTTCAGGCCTTATTCTCGATCCTGCCCCGCTATTACCCTTGGGGGTATATGAGGGCTTTGTCTGAGCACTGGTTCCACCAGACTCAGTCCCTTTATCTGCTTGATTAAGAGGTGATGATAACTCATATGGACTAGATATTTATCACTGGTATTGAGTTTGAGGGCGAGACAGTGCCTGTCGTGTCTGACATTTTATCCCACCGCAGTTAGATCCCTGTTGGGAGTCCCTCAGTCGGCATTCAAGGGTCAAGCAGTCCGATCTGGTCCCTTTAGTGTAGATGCCCAGGACGGGACTTTGCAGTTGCCTCGGCCCGATGATCGGAGGGATAGAGATCGAATTCTCAGGCGATTATTTTTGTCGATCATCAGGGGTTGTTTTATGGCGGACAACTCATTGACGGTGTCCTTTGCTTTGCTCAGCGCCACTCAGCATGTATAGCGCCTCAGTGACTTTGATTGGGGCTCCTATACCTTTGCTTATTTTCTCAGGGGCATACGCCTGCTTTCGGAGGGTGTAACGGAGGCTTGGTTATGATTCCATCAGTTTTTGCTGGTGAGTACATCTTTCTGTACCTTTTTGATTTCTGCACTTATTTTTGGCAATCTTGTCACTGAGGACTTTTGATATTTGCATGGATAGCTCTGGGAATTTAAGAGGTTTCCTTGCCTATGGCCCGTTTTAGCATTAGGTCTAGAGATCTATCCACGTGGACGGAGATGGAATCACTCCATTTTGATGGAGGTCCCTGTTGCTGAGGGATCCACTCATACCCATCTATAGTTGGAGCTTTTAACGGCGGGTTCGATCACCTGGACGCCGTATACATCCGAGCACTTGGCCGTCAAATTTGATGGAGGTTTCCCCACTGGTCGGGAGTTTGATTTATCAACCCGCAGAGTCCCTATGTTGACAAAGGGAGGCTGGGAGCTCTATCTTGGAGAGCGTGCCATTCAAAGCGTCACAGGGGAGATCCGCATTCTCATTGCTCCTCCTGCTTGGCAACACTGGCCATTGTCCGTGCCGTTAACAGACATCCTTTTGGAGGGTATAGATGGCTTTGATCTATCAGAGGGCCCATACAGCCAGGCAGCCCTTTACAGTTGGTGGAGTCCTCGCACTATCGAGGCTCAGACTTGTGCCACCCATTTTATAGCAGACATGGAGCCGGGGTCAGTGATGATGACGGACGGGATAGCTTGTATTAGAGAGCCTACTCATGCAGACCAGATAGCACATCTGACCAGGGAGTTGGACCAGGCACATTTCTTTATCAAGCACCTTGGCTGAGATCCATCAGAGGCTTCTTCATTTTACCCATCCAGCTCTGGAGCAGGCCCGTCTTTAGGCCCATTCAGTAGCAGTTATACATGGGTAGATCCTTCTTTATACCGCCCAGATATGCTTGATCCCAACAGCTTTGTGTAGACAAAGGATCTGGAGCAGGTCGATCGGTTTGATACCGAGGTCTTTGACTTCTTGTGATAGATATGGCAGTTATATTTTTTGTCAGCCACTGTTTTGTCTATTCGGCGTCTATGCCATCATTTTGATAGACCAATGTATTAGATAGGTGGTGGTGCCCCATTTCCCTGTATTCTTCCTTTCACTTTATACCAGGATATAGGGTTGATATATGCAGTAGATAGCTTTTTGTAGATATTTCTATCATCTTTATCTGCTGCATCATGTGTTTATAACATTGTCATCATGCATGTATCATGTGTATGCATTCAGACAGCTGTGATTTGACTTGACCTCTGGACGGTTTTATAATACGGTGCTACAGATGACGACGTCTGTAGTTAGCCATACAAAGCATTTGCCACTGTCAGAGGTGGCGGCATCGTTGCTGTCATGGTATAATAGTCTGCCCTTTCCAGTTAGGGGCACAGTTGACCAGATGTTGGGGCATTCGATGGCCCTTATATATTTTAGGGTGATGGCGTCCTACCCTCATGGGTACCAGTGGGACAGGTATTCCGCATTGAGTGGTGTGAGATTTAGCCTACTCTGGAGGAGTACCAGAGATTTACTGGCTTGGATTTAGAGTTACCGTGTGCTCGGACGGCTATCAGTGATATGCGAATACCGTTTACTAGGCTGTCCGGTCTTTGGCAGAGCATATTTATGGATTAGATCATTTCAGGGCATGTGATCTCCCTTGACTTCTTGATAGAGTGCTATGGTGAGCTTGATAGCTATGACCATCACGTCGGGGATTTTGTCATTTTCGCAGAGGAGTGGCAGACAGCCAGGACAGACATGCTGCTGATGTGCATCGTGGTGTATGTTTACATGCCATTGCATTTAGATCACCTTTATGTGGGATTGGTTATCGTAGTCAAAGCCCTTAGGCAGGGGAGTACCATTATCCCTATGATCTTGGTGGAGACTCTGAGATCGCTCACCTATTGCAGTGCCCATCCAGCAGGGATTTTTTGGGGTAGCTCGGTCGTGCTGTATATGTGGTTAATTTCATACATACGACCGATTGGATCATTTACACCTCATGCCTCTTGTTTTAGCTACGAGATATCCTTAGTTTACTCCTTTCGCCAGCCTGATTGCGTCGACTCAGAGTCCTGGTTAGCATTCTTGTCGGATATTGAGCATCCGTTAGCAATTTTATTATGCTTAGGGATGGCGACCCTGTTCAGCTTCATTACTCATGCATCTGACATGGATTATTTTCCTTTGGCCGGATTGAGGGGTGTTACTACTTATCATCCCTTGGCAGTTATGGAGCAGTTTGATCAGTGGCAGAGTATGCACCATTTTGAGGATTCTGCTGATCAGAGGATGTCGGCTTCATCTATGTCACCGGCCGACTTGGTTAGAGTCTATGAGTGTTGGACTCACAAGGAGAGGGCTGAGTTATCCAATAGACATCCAGGTCGTTCTCCAGAATATTCTGCATGGTTAGAGGCAGAGACCACAGTTGCAGTAGCAGAGCTTCATTTACCTCCGCTTGCGGAATCTGACAAGGAGGAGCCAATCGAGTATCCCGATTCTCCTGTTGAGGATGAGCTTGTCGCAGATTTGGCGGTAGCTTTGATTAGTGATCCCCTAGTTATTCCCACAGGGATAGATCCAGCTTTGTAAGATTCTCTATTCAGGATGACCTTTAAGAGAGATTCAGCTAGATTACAGATGTTGGCTGCCCTATCTGGAAGGGATTTAGTTTTTGCTGAGAGCGATGGTCTCAGGACCACTTTGGATATTGGATTGATTAAGCAGGAGGAGCTTCGCTCTGCTTTAGATACTGCCATTGTGGAGCGAGACGAGGTTCGCTCAGCCAGAGATGCAGCATATGTTGAGATTGAGGAGACTTTGATTTCTCGGGATGCAGCTTCTGCAGAGAGGGATGAGGCTATAGCTTCCCGTGATTTCCACATTGCTGATAGTACTGCTCTCCGATCCTACACCCATAGTTTGGTTACCGAGATAAGTGCTTAGATTGATGACCACAGTGCCACCTTGCAGATGACTGTGGATGTTCTTAGCCGTATGGAGGCTGAGTGGACTACTCTTACAAATGCTCCTCCATCTTCAGAGAGAGATGCCATGATGGCATTGCTGACCCGCTTGTCCTTGGGTCCATAGACTAGCTTTATTTTTCCTGGATAGACTAGCTCAGCCATTTTTATCATGTACAGGGCACTATATATATAAAGCAGTTTATATATCAGAGAAATAAATTTTTGAGATATTTTCCTGTTTAGATATGTATTGTCATCGCTGAGTGATTACCACTTTTGTCATAACTCATAGTTATTGATGTATTTTGAGCTTCTCTTTGATGGACTGATAGTTGAGGTGTCAAGGGAGTTCCTCAAATGGGTCTGGTAACAAGACAACTTGACAGTATTTAGCTTTTATTTATCTTCGGTGTCTTGGCACTGGTCGTCCATTTCATTGTTTTTTCTTAAAGGTCAAACCGCCCAGTAGAGGGCTGCCTACGTACTCCCGGGTTGAGGGAGGTTAGGTCATGCGTAGTTCTAGTTGTTTAATTAAAGAGATTTGCAAAGAGTTTATCTGGGGTTTGAATTTGGTCCGATGAGCTTTGGAATTTGATGCTGGGATTTGCAAGTTCTTTGGATTTTTGCTTGGTTTGACCGCACCATAGATGGTTGCCTACGTACTCTCCGGTTGAGGGAGATCAGGTCATTCGTAGTTCATGCTTCTATAGTGAGAAGTCGAACCTGATTTAATTTATAGGACTCAGATGCAGGTATGCATGTGCTTCAGACGTACTACTTTTTCATGGTGTTTGAATTGATGAGTTGGGGAAATTCGTTCCCATCCATTTCTTGTAGCCTGATGGCTCCCCCTGCCAGCACTTCCTTGACAATGAAAGGGCCTTCCCAGTTTGTGGCAAATTTTCCTTTGGCTTCATCCTGATTGGCCAGGATTTTCTTTAGCACCAAATCATTTTCTTTGAATTGTTGGATTTGGACATTCTTGTTGTAGGACCTAGCGATCCTTTGCTGGTATAACCGTCCGTGGAAAATGGTTGTGGCCCTCTTTTCGTCTATCAGGGACACTTGATGATATCGGTCTTACAACCATTGATCTTTGTCCATCTGAGCATCTATTAACACTCGTAAAGACTCCATCTCTACTTCTATGGGGAAGACTGCTACCATGCCATAGACCAGTGAATAGGGGGTAGCCCCAGTAGAGGTGCGCATTGACGTACTGTATGCTAACAGGGTTAGAGGCAGTAGGTTAGGCCAGTCCTTGTGATTGGCATACATTTTTTGCATGATCTTCTTGATGTTTTTGTTAGCCTCTTCAACAGCACCGTTCATCTTGGGCCGATAGATGACAGGAGTTGAGATGCTTGATGTGGAACTTGGAGCACAGTTCTACCATCATTTGATTGTTCAAGTTTTTGGCGTTGTCAGATATGATCACCTCTGGTTGTCCATATCAATAGAGAACATTGTTTTTGATGAAACTGATGATGACCTCTTTTGTGACTTTAGGAAAAGAGGCTGCTTCAACCCATTTGGTGAAGTAGTCGATCATGGTGAAGATGAACCAATGACCGTTGCTGGCTTTGGGTTCGACTGGACCTATCACAGTCCATTCCCCATATAAAAAAAGACTATGGTGCACTCATGTTATGCAACTCATTTGGAGGAGCATGAATGGCATTTCCATGTGTTTGGCATTGAAAGCATTTCTTGACGTGATCATCGCAATCAGCTTTGAGCAAGATCCAGTAATGTCCTATTCTGATTATCTTCTTGGCCAGCAGATGGCCGCTTATGTGTGGACCACAGACTTAGCCATGGATTTCATCCATTAGTCTTTGGGTCGGCTCCTTGTCAAGGCATCTTAACAGGCCTATTCCAGCATCCTTTTTGTAGAGTGCATCTCCACTTAGATAGAACTTCTTGGCCAATTCTGAGAATCCGTTTCCGCTCTGATTGGCTTGCACCAGCGGATATAGATCCATCACGAAGATATTCCTTAATGTCTTGAAACCAAGGTTGATTGACAGGAGGTATTTCATCTGATATTTCTCCAACATAATTCACGTATGTTGGGGCTTTTTGATTTGTGAACTGAATGTTGGGAAACCCGTTCTTGTTTGATATGCGGATTAATGAAGCCAACGTTGCCAGTGCATCAACAAAGTCATTTTGACCACGAGGAATGTGGACGAAGGTTATTGCTTCGAACTCCTGGGACATTTTGAGGACCTGTCGATGATATGGCAGCAGATGCAGTTCTTTTGTGAGATACTTGCCGATGGATTATCTGATGACCAACTCGAAATCTCCAAAGACCAATAAGTGTTTGATACGCATGGATTGTGCTAGTTTTAACCCCAGTATACAGCCTTCGTACTTGGCCGTGTTTTTGGTGTTGCCAAATTAAAGTTTGGTAGCCACAGGATATTGATCACCTGTACTAGAGATAAGGACTGCCCCAGCTCCGGAACCTTCCGTATTTATCACTCCGTCAAAATACATTTTCCATGGTTGGACTGTATTCCCTGACTAGAGTTGTTGAATTGTCATGATCCCATCATCTGGGAAATATGTCGCCAGGGGCTCGAACCCTCCTGAAGGTGCTTCTGCTAATTGATTTGCAATGCCTTGGCCTTTAATAGACTTATGAGTCACGTAGACAATATCGAACTGCTGTAGAATCAACTGCCATTTGGACAGTTGACAATTTAACATTGGTTTGTTAAAGACGTATTTTAGTGGATCAATGCGGGATATGAGATACGTCGTGTGCCCATGCAAGCAGTGTTGCAACCTCATGGCGGCCCATACTAATGCACAGCATGTCTTCTCGATCAGGGTATACTTCTGTTCCCCACTACTGAATCTTTTGTTGATGTAGTAGATAGCTCTTTTTTTGCTACTATCATCCTTTTGTCCTAGCATACAACCCATGGCATTAGCATTGACGGACAAGTACATGAATAACGGAACTCCATCCCTTGGAGGTACCAAAATAGGTGCTTCGATAAGCTGCTTTTTGATGGTAAGGAGGGCTTGTTGACAATCCTTATTCCATTTAATGGCGGAATTCTTCCTTAACATCTTGAAGATGGGCTCAACGGTTGCTATGAGCTGTGAAATGAATCGACTTATGAAGTTGATCCTTCCTAGGAATCCTCGTATCTCCTTTTCTGTACGAGGCACGAGCATTTCAGAAATGGCTTTGATCTTGGCAGGGTATAACTCAATGCCCAGATTGCTCACCAAAAATTCTAGCAGTCTGCCTGCCTTGATGCCAAAAGCGCATTTAGCTGGATTTAGCTTGAGGTTGTACTTCCGCAACCTGTTAAACAGCTTCCTGAGATGGTCTATGCGATCATCCTCCCTCCGAGACTTGATGATGATGTTGTCAACATAGACTTCTATTTCTTTGTGGATCATATCATGAAAGGGGACCATCATGGCTCGCTGATACGTTGCTCCGGCATTGATGAGGCCTAAAGATAGTCGTCGGTAGCAAAAAGTTCCCCAGGGAGTGATAAAAGCTATTTTCTCCCGGTCTTCTTCAGCAACCATAATTTGATGGTAACCAGCAAAGCAATCTACGAAGGAATACATGTCGTACTACGCAGTATTGTCAATCAGGATGTGGATAAAAGGTACCGGGAAATTGTCCTTGAGGAAGGCTTTGTTTAGATCCCGGTAATCCACGCAGACTCGTACCTTCCCTCCGGGTTTAGGTACGAGGACTATGTTTGATAGCCGTTTGGGATATGTTGATACCATGATGATCCCGGCTTTGAATTATTTAACAACTTCTTCTTTGACTTTTAAACTCCACTCAGGTTTCATTTGCCTGAGCTTTTGTTTGACTGGTTTGAACCCTTCTTTAATGGGCATTCGATGGATGACAATGTCTGTAGATAGGCCGATCATATCTTCATACGACCATGCAAATACATCCTAGAACTATGTCAGGAGCGCGATCAGGTCGGCTTTTTGATCCGATGTGACGTCTAAACCTATTTGGATTTTTTTGATGGTTTAGGAGGTTCCTATGTTGATGGTGGAGGTTTGGTCGAGGTTTGGTTTGGGTTTGTCTTTGACCCATTCCTTGATCTCCTCTGGCATCTCATAGTCATCTTCCTCCTTTTGATCAAGATCCGTCAAGTCGAAGCTCAATCTTACATCATAGTTGGAGTTATGTTGACAGGTTGGCATCTCATCAGCAGAGACACACACATCCAATGCTTGGGTCCTAAAAACAAAAATGTTTTCATTAATAAACACAACTACTTAAATACACATAGCATTTGTAAAGTATGACAAAAGTGACTGCTCTAGTTGTGCAATCAAAAGTAAGTAGTAAATAAAAGCATGATTAAGGGCAGATTGACTGTCTGCCCCTTTACCCTTTTCGACTGAGGCAAGGGACATTGCTCCAATTATCCAGGGTCAGATCCTCATGGATAGGGAGGACGTTGGAAGTGTGCTCGTCTGTGTCGTCTTGAATGACAACTGAGACATCCTTTAGGATATGGTCGAGGCTTTTCTGGGGATTGTTCCTTTATTTGCTGCGAGGAAAGTGAGCACGATCTTCGTCGTCACTATCTGGGAGTTCATCATTCATCCCTTCATAGTTGATAATGACTTTCATGTTAGCGAATGGGTCTCGTCCTCCATACAAGATCTTTTCTTTTCCCTTTTCGCTATCTACCTTAGGCTTGAGGGCTTTCCTTTCATGGGCAGGTATGATTGAAGGAAATAGCATGGCTGATGCCCCCGTAGGGATCTTCATCATAGGTTACATCCATCCGCCATTTGTGTGGTTTGGGAGCAAAAGTGTGTAGGCTTGAGCCTTGGGATGTTTGTGTGGATTCTGGTGGTTTGACCCGGATGAAAATCCCAATCCTTCACTTCCCATCGGACTTGCGATTTGGATTGGCATATTAATGCCATGCTTGTTTTTTCCTAACCCTTCTCCAGGCTGGAAACCCGCAGTTACCATTTCTTGGCCCATTTTCATTACTTTAGTTGAAATTTTAGGCTTTAGGGCTGGTGCCCCATTCGGTAGATATTGAATATCGCTCAGCTCGAAAGCTTGATAACTTGCAGGCTCAACCCCGGCGTCCAGGCTAATCACTAGCATGTCCCTATGTATGTGGGTTGGGTATTCCGGTTCAACATTCACTGTGATGAGGCTGCCGTTGAAAATGTACTTGAGTAGCTGATGGAGGGTGGATGGAACAGCCCCGGAAATATGGATCCATGCCCTGCCCAACAATAAGTTGTATCTGGTGGCTATGTTGAGCACCTGGAAAGATACGTAGAAGGTGTATGGACCAATTTCTAGAGGAAGCTCGATTTCCCCCATAGCCTGGCGGCGAGATCCATCAAAAGCCCGGATAACCATGTGACTGGCTTTGATCCGATTTGGATTGATCTTCATCCTTTCCAATGTTTCGTATGGACATATGTTGAGGGACGATCCTCCATCAATAAGCACTCCTCCGATCATATATCCGGAGGACATAACGGCTATATGCAGGGACTTGTGGTGGCCCCTTCCCTTAGCCGGGATATCATCGTCTGTGAAGGAAATGACATTGTTGTTGAAAATGTGTTCTATCACGTGACGTAATTTCTCTGTGGCTACCGTGTGTGGCAGATGGGCTTCTTCTAGTACCTTTACTAGGACGTTATGATGATCCTCTAATGATAGGACCAAGTCCATGATAGATATTTGCTTGGGTGCGTCTTTCAAGCTTTGCACTATCTTGATTTAGGAAAGTAAATCTTTCATTATTGTCATTTACATTATGCTCCTCATTAATTGTAGACTTGACATGGAAATTGAAATAGGAAGGCATGAAGAAGCATCTCGTCGGATTCGATTGATCAGAAGCTGACCTATCCTAGGTTACTCTCGCGGCTTTTGTTTTGGCATGAAGGTTCCCAGATCATCGTAATCTACTAGAAGGGAAGTTAATCCAATCGTTCAACTGGACCGAATCTGGGTGGTGCATTTTCAGGAGGTAGCCTCGGAGACTTAGTCGTCCCCAGAGTCCTTACTTATCACCGACCGGGTTAGCCTCCTGGTGGAGGGACATACAACATACATTCACATACATCGGGCCTCACCGCTTATGCATGCAATGATAGTTAGTGCGAAGCACTAAAGCATTCATTCTCATTCATTCAATGTAAAGGCATAGCATTCATACATTCAATGAAAGACGCAGCATTCACTCATCCATTTACTGTGGAGACGCAGGATTTCAGGCATTCAATAGTTTTGAAATGGAAATATTTGAAAATATTGAAAGCGACCTAAGCCCTCTATTGATCCTCAGCAGAGTCGCCACCTGTCGACGTTGGAAAATTTAAGAAATACCGCGGGTTGGTTTACAACCCGGTTTTCTTCAAATCAATCTTCTTGAGTTACCTCTACCCTTATTCTTTTTATTACAAAAAAGGTTTTGAAGGGTTTTTTAGGAAAGAGGACAACATGTGTATATGTCGACGATTTGATTTGATTTAAACAGAGTCGTCAGTTGGTAGTTTTGAAAATGGTTTTACCAACTCAACCGAAATTGATTTGAAAAGAGGCCCAATTGCTGGACACTGTCGAAACTTGATCTTTAAAATCGGAGTTTTGAGTTCGGGGGCTTGGTTAAGTGTGGGGAAGGTGTTAGGCACCCCACGACTCCCGTGTAAACACGGTACCGCAATCTTTTCAATATTTCCCATAAAACTGGAATGCGTGAGTGAATGCTGTTTGAAAATTGGGTCTTTGGATCGATTGAAAGCTTTGACAGGCTTCGTTGAGCCTATATACAAAGGGTTTGATTTGATTTGCAAAAAGAATTATTTAATTTGATTTGGAAAAGCTTTTGAATTTAATTGAAAGTGATGTTTTGAAAGCTGGTTCTATTAAACCCTTATGCTGAAATAGGAATTGAAGCATATCGCTACCCTCAATTTTATCTTTATAGCCTTAAGGATGCATGCAAATGGTGATTTATCGGGTTGCGAAGCATCCTCGACAACAAAAATATAAAGTGTCGGTCTCCTCATAGGTATGACCATTATAGGGACGTTGACATGACAATCTATATTTTCACTATGTTGAGACCTTAAATCCGGATAACCGTTTTAAGGTTTGTGCATGTACATTTTATAGAAAAACTGGCAGGGTACATCTGTAAACTGTAGTTTGTCGATCATGGGAATCAAATTCTGATCAGTTTGATCATGAATCCCACGATTTCTAGACTCACATATGAGTAGCTAGAAAACCTGTACAATTCAAATTTGTACATAAGTGGATAAATATCCCAAGATAGCCAGAACCAAGGATTCATGTAGTAAATCCCGGTCCGCACAGCCAAAGCGTCTCGTTCCTACTAGATAGCGATCTAAGGGACGCGAGTTTACTTTTGAAGCTGAAACTATAAAAATAACTAGATTTAAAGAAATCTTAGCCATTATAGCTTCCAGGATCTGTCGGGGCCTGTTTGAACCGTTGAAAGCTCGAAGTGGCGAGATTTGGATAAATCTAGTTCACACGCAGAAATGTCAGTGCAAATTCATATACAAATGAATGTTAAATGCAGTAGTTGAAAAAATTGAATAAAGAAATATATATATAATTATATATATAAAAGCTGTAAAGGGCGATGGGTTTTCACTCGCAAGCTTGGACTGGAATCGAAATATATATATAAAAAACTGTAAATAGCCACGAAATAATCTAGGCTGTGATAGAAATGAAATATATATATACAATAATAAGAGCGATGGGTTTTCACGCCGGTGCCCGTGCTAGAATTAAAATTGACAGAAAGTAGTCACCTAGTGACTGGGGAGAGCACCCAGTATGGGGAAGTGTGCAAAAGCAATAAAATGGCCACGAAATAGTCCAGCTGACTGAAAATATATAAATATATATATATATATATATATATATATATATATATATTAATAGAAATGTAGTCAACCAGGACTGATATGTGTACCAGTGATGGTGAATGTCGCTTATATATGCGTAAAAATATATAAAAGCGATAAACTACCTCGGATTTGACATCCGGGCTTTGTCAGAATTGAAATGTTAGTACATAAACAGTTAAATATATACAGAAAAAGGCCAAACCCTGACTGGGAAGATAACCCAGTCCGACGAAGTTGCCAAAACTGTGTGTGCTAGTGCATTGAAGCTACTAGAGCTGACGGATCGTCAATCCGAGTGGTAAAAATGTGGCAAATGAAGTTTACGTACAAAAATATATCAAATTTTGATGAAATAGGCCATGGAACTAAGTTCCGGGAATATTTAGAAGATAAAACTTGATGTGCAGGTGTAAAATAGTGCAAAGTAGTAGTATTGACTTGCTGATCGTAAAAATACTAACAATGGGCTGCACTACGGGCTTTTTGTCGAATCGTAGGCCTTAAACGTCCAAATCTACCGGTGGTTTTTTGATATGTGGTAGTATATGGGTATATCTATGTGTTGGAGTGAAAATATTTGGGTTTGGAAGAGGTGTAAAAGTCGAAAAATCAGTCGGGCAAGGCTTCGCTGCGCTTCTTGCTTCTACAAATGAGAGGGGGCTGCCCCTATATTTATAGATGGGGGAGCTGCACCTCTACATGCGGCTGCCATAGGTAGAGGTGCGGCCACTCGAGGTGGGTCTCGCGTGCTCGGCTTTGTCGTCTCGAAATACGTGAACTCCGAGCAATGTGATGTCCGGTCGGAAACTTTCTAACTTTTGATCGGAGCGTCCGTTTGAGGCGTGCGATACCTTTCCGGAAAGCTCTCGCCGAGAGTGTTGCAATGACATGGGAAAAAAATTTCCAGATCCAGGAAGACGGGTTCATAACCCTAATTGAAGGCCCATGCCTTTACTAAACTTCCCAGAACGAAGTACTTTGATCTCGCGAAGTAAAGGAATCTTTTTAATATGGAGAAACTAAGGTGGATCCTAGTTTAAGGAGAGGAAGCAGTTTGCTACCATTCCCTTCCACAACCGGACTCGTTTATTTACCCAGGTCTTCGATTCCCTGCAGTTTGTCCGTTGAACTGTCTTGCGTTGTTGCCACTCGGGATCATTGTTAGAGTTCATTCTGACTTTGGCGCCATCGACTTGGCTTGAGTTTGACCAAGTCAGTTGAAAGTTGATAAAATAACCATTGTACCCCTCCCGAGGCTGCCTGTAGTGTCGGTGTGGTCGCTGGTTGACTTCCTGGAGCTGACTCCAAGACATAGATCCCAGTCGAGTCTTTTGGACCTCAGGGTTGTCTCTGAAGCTGATGTGGTCATTTCAGGTTTTTCTATGGAGTTGTTGTGATGCTTCAGGCTGATGTCTAAAGTTGGCCTAACGTCCCGGGTTGAGACCGGGGTTGATTTGATTTCCCGGGTTGAGACCGGGGTTGAGCTTGATGATCCTATTTACTATCGAAGCTTGATTGATGGTTCGATTGACTGTCGAAACTTGATTGATGGTCCAATTGACTGTCAAAACTTGATTGATGGTCTGAATGACTGTCGGAGCTTGATTGATGGTCCGATTGACTGTCAGAACTTGATTACCGATATTGGGATTCAGATTTGACTGGAGAACCGATATTGTGTATCGAATTTGGGTTAATTGACCGGTTTTAAGCCTTCTACTGGATGAGTATCGGGGCAAGGAAAATCTCGAGTATCTACATGTAGGAACCCCAATCAAAGTCATTGAGGCGCTCTACATATCGGGTAGCACTAACCAGGGCGAAGAACATAGTAGTTGAGTTGTCCACCATAAAATAACCCTTGATGATCACCCGGAATAATCGCCTCAAGATGAGATCCCTAACCCTCTGATCATCAGGCAAAGGCTCAAGTAAAGCCCCACTCTGGCCATCTATACTCAAGGGACCTAATCGGACCGTCCGACCCTTAATCGCCATCGCAGGAACTCCAAGCAGGGACCGAACGACAGTAGGTGTGATGTCAGCCACGACAGGCACTGGCTCACCCTAAAACTCAAAGTCGGTGATGAACCTCTAGTCCATAGAGGTCATCATCACCTCACAATCCAGCAAATGAAGGGATTGAGTCTGGTGGAACCAGCACTCAAACAAAGCCCTCATATACCCCCAGGGGCAACAGCGGGGAAGAATTGAAAAGGAAGCCTGAAACAGCCATCAACGATATCCCTATAATCTTGATGCAAAGTATAACACAGGGAATGCACGTTGAACCAGTTCCCTCGAGGCTGCATAAATTTGGGAACCTACATCAAAAATCAACCCGAAGAAGAAAGAAAAACAATCCAAGAAGAGAAAAACTTCAAGTCTCTTCGTTGGCGTGAAGAAACCTCGATGGATGGTGACTCAAGTAGCCAAACAGCTCCTAGGTCGGAACAACAATGCCAAGGACCTCCGCATGTAGAGGCTGAGCAGGGGCAGGAGCAGCAAAATGAGCCTGCTCGTTGTCAATATTGATCGGTTGCTCATCCTGTGCTGGATGAATCACCGACTCTGCTAATCTATGAGGCGGTAGAGCCAGACGTGGCTGAGGAACATCAGAAGTCCTCCTACGTCTGACGCCTGAAAGGACTTTGCTGGCACTGTCGGGTCTATCGTGGTCCATCACCTATACAAAGTCTTCAAATCACCTCAAAAAGGGTGTGGTAAGCCTAAAACCTGTGGCTTATTATTTGAAATCAGTATTCTATGCATCTTTAAGTCCTAAAACATGCATGGGTAAGTCAAAAATACCCAGTAAAGTCAAATCTACATGTTTTTCAAAAGATAAATCCTAAAACATGCATTGGTCAGTAAAAATTCCCAGTAGAGTCAAAACTGCATGTTTATTCAATACTCGGATTTTGAATTTTTTTTACCATAGTCTCCTTTGTAAAACGGACTGTCCGCATGCACATAGGCATGTCTAGGTGGCCATTCAGTAGCACACCTTCCCAAAATACAGGAACAGTTCATATTTATAAAATAAAATCAAAAGTAAACTTCACATGGTAGCTAAATTAACATAAGCATTTTTAGTTGAAAATCTAAGCTCACTAGGCCTAAAAAAATATGAGTAAACTGATCAAAAAGAGCAAAATATGACTGTCTCAGAATCTGAATTTTCTTACATTCAAACGTGTATTACAGTAAGATATGCATACATATGAAGTCAGAAAAATTTTAACAGATCATATAGGCATACATTTTTCATACATTGCGTCTAAAAGCCCCCTACGTAGTTCACAAGCTTGTAACGGTCAAAACTTGCGAAAATAGGATGTAAAATGTTACCTGCGATGCGCTGAACGTGTAGGAACTGACGGAATCAGAAAACATCTGCCCAAGCTTCGTAGATCTGAAAATGAAGATCGAAATTCGTCTTAAACTCGAAATGAGACTTGCAAGTAATGAGCTCCCGCTGCCCAATATAAAGCCCAGGTGGAAGCAGGCCCACCCGCGGCTACCGCACCTCCACCTGCGGCTCCCCAGGGTGGGTCCCACTTCCTTAGGCTCGGTTCAGTTTGAGTTAAAACGGAGTTTCTATGTGCTGCCAATTCAAATCTGAAGAAAATTTGCTTCGTGATTGAGCGGTTTCTCCTTAAATCCTGCGTTTAAGCAGCGTAATCCTGTCAGAAAGGGGAACACTCTGGAAACCCTTGGTATTCATCTCGAAGTCATATTCGGGGATCAATAATGCAAACTGCTAGAAAACTGCCACAAAACTGAGCAGAACTGCCGAAATTTGCCACTTTCAAAGTGTCTGGTACAGACCGAGTCCAGTTCAGCAATTGGCTTCAACGCAACAAAGTTTTGGGTACAGAACGAGCCCAGTTACGTCCGTTGGCTTCAACCCAACGAAGTTTCGGGTACAGACCAAGTCCAGTTCAGCCATTAGCTTCAACCCAACGAAGTTTTGGGTATAGACCGAGTCCAGTTTAGTCGTTGGTTTCAACCCAACAAAGTTTCAGGTACAGACCGAGTCCAGTTCAGCCGTTGGCTTCAACCCAAAGAAGTTTCGGGTACAGACCGAGTCCAGTTTAGCCGTTGGCTTCAACCCAATGAAATTTTAGGTACAGACCGAGTCCAGTTCAGCCGTTAACTTTAACCCAAGGAAGTTTCAGATACAGACCGAGTCTAGTTCAAGCCGTTGGTTTCAACCTAAAGAAATTTTGGGTATAGACCGAGTCTTGTTCAGCCGTTGGTTTCAACCCAACAAAGTTTCGGGTACAGACCGAGTCCAGTTCAGCCGTTGGTTTCAACCCAACAAAATTTCGGGTATAGACCGAGTCTAGTTTAGTCGTTGGCTTTAACCCAACGAAGTTTTGGGTACAAACGAAGTCCAGTTTAACCGTCGGCTCCACCCTGCGATGCCTTGGCCGTTGGAGCAACCTTCGCGAAGCATCGGAAGTGATCCGGTGACGGAAACCATATAATAGTCCATCACCAATGATGGAATCTGTTATACACATCCTCAAAGGGAGCATCAGGAAGGACTGGTGGTTCAACCCCCTATTGCTAGTTGTCGCTGTATTTTATCGCCATGATAAGCATCGGAAACATACAGGAAGATAACTCGACAATCGAGTTATATCCCCATCAGAGTTTGCAAAAGCTATCACGGATAACGTCATTCCCAGCAGAAAGTGACAAGAATATTCTATGATAGCTTAAATATGATATTCAACCAGCGACCGAATGGTACTGTTGCAACAAGAGTTATCACTAGTGGTTTTATCCCAAGCAGAAACTAAAACAAGTAATAAGTAATAACCCCACCTCCTCAAATGTGTCTGACGCTCATGACATACCGTATCATGCATTGCCTCCCCTTTGCATTTGCATTTCCAGTGTCTACTGATCTATATCCTATCTATTTCACTTCGTTGCATGGACATGATAAAGAGGGGCATCTGTAAACACTCAAAATTTATTTTCCCTGTTACTAACACTGTAAGAGGGTAAAACTATCTTATCATATCAACCTCGATCTCAAATCAGGACATAAAATTAACCCAGATCTTAATATCGGACCATCATATCAACCCCGATCTCAAATCATGCCGTCAAATCAACCTCGATCTTAATATCGGGCCATCAGTTCAACCTGATCTCAATATCGGTTGGTCAGATTATCGATCTCAATATCGAACCATCATAATCGGGCCGTTAGATCAACCCCGATCTCAATATCGGGCCATCATATCAACCCTGATCTTAATATCGGGCCGTCATATCAACCCCGATCTCAAATCAGGCCGTAAAATCAATCCTGATCTCAATATCGGGCCATCAAATCAACCTCGATCTAAAATCAGGAAGTCAGATCAACCCTGATCTCAATATCAGGCCATCATATCAACCCCGATCTCAAAGCAGGCCGTTAGATCAACCCCGATCTCAATATCGGACCATCATATCAACCCCGATCTCAAATCAGGCAGTCAGATCAACCCTGATCTCAATATCAATCCATCATATAAACCCCGATCTCAAATTGGGCAGTTAGATTAACCCCGATCTTATTATCAGGCCATCATATCAACCCCGATCTCAAATCGGGTCGTCAAATCAGCTGCGATCTCAATATCGGGCCATAATATCAACCTCGATCTCAAATCGGGCCATCAGTTTAACCCAGATCTCAAATCGGGCCTACAGATCAACCTGATCTCAATACCGGCCCATCATATCAACCCTAATCTCAAATCGGGCCATCAGTTTAACCCCGATCTCAAATCGGGCTATCAGATCAACCCCGATCTCAATATAAAGCCATCTGTTCAACCCCAATCTCAAATTTGACCATCAGATAAACCCTGATCTCAATATCAGGCCATCAAATCAGCCCCGGGCTCAACTTTGGAGGAACACGTCAACTCCGATCTCAATACCGGGTCAACAGGTAAGCCCTGGTCTCAACCCGGGAGGTATAGGTCAGCCCCGAACTAAACTTGAGAGGTACAGGTCAGCCCCGGTGTCAACCTGGGAGGTACAAGTCAGCCTCGGTCTCAACCCGAGAGGTATAGGTCAACCCCGGTCTCATCCCGGGAAGTCAGGTCGACCTTAGTAATAAATTTGAAGCCCCACAATGTCTCCAGAGGAAAACCTGGAGCGACCAAGTCAGCATCAGAGACAACACTGAGGACAAACAGACTCGAATGGGATCCAAGTCTTGGAAAAAACCCCAAGAAGTCAACCGAAGGCCATGCCGACACTAAGGGCAACCCCTGGGAGGGGCAAAATGGTCATTTTATCAACTCCAAGTAAATTCGGTCAAAATTAAACCGAACTGATGCCACCAAGGTCAGAACGAACCATAACGATGATCCCGAGTGCAAACAGCGCAAGACAGCTCAACGGATAAATTGTGAGGAATCAAAGACCTGGTTATGAACCCGTCTTCTTGGACCCAGAAAATTTTTAATCCCATGTCATTGTGACACTCTCGGTGAGGGCTTTCTGAAAAGGTATCGCACGCCTCAAACGGACGCTCTGATCAAAAGTTAGAAAGTTTTGATTTCGACCTGCGTTGCTCGGAGTGCATGTACTTTGAGATGAATGAACCAGGCACGTGGGCCCCACTAAGGGAACCGCACCTCTACCTACGGCAGTAGCAGGTAGGGTGGAGGCTCCCTGGCCTACAAATAAGAGGCCACCCCCCTCATTTTAAAAAATTCAAAAACTCTCTGAACCTCTGCCTGTTTGATTTTCTGACTTTTTTGTGTCTTCCAAACCAAAAATTTTTCACTCTAACACGTAGATACTCCCACATACTACCATATATCAGAAAATAACCTGTAGATTTGGACGTTTAAAGCCTACGATTTGGCAAAAAGCCCGTGTAGCAGTCTATTTTGAGTATTTTTACGATCAAAAAGTCAATACTACTTCTTTGCACTTTTATACACTTACATATCAAGTTTTGTTTTCTAAATATCCTTAGAACTCAGTTCCGTGGCCGTTTTCGTCAACTTTTGGTATATTTTTGTACATAAACTCAATTTCTGGCATTTTTACTACTCGGATTGATGATCCGTCGCTTTCAGTATCTTCGGCATACTTGCATCTTCGTTATAAGCAACTTCGCCGGATTGTGTTATCTTCCCAGTCCGGGTTTGGCTTTTTTTTTATATATATATGCCAATTTTTTAATTTTGTTAAGCCCGGATGTCAAATTCGAGGTAGTTTACTACTTATATATATTTTTATGCGTATATAAGCAGCCTTCACCACCACTAGGTTCTCTTCCCAGTCTTGGTTGACTACGTTTCTGTCTATATATATATATTTATATATTTCAGTCCGGCCTGGATCATTCTATGGCCTTTATACTTCTTTTTGCACTCTTCACCATTTATGGGTTATCTTCCTAGTCCCTGGTTGACTACATTTCTGTACATTTACATTTCAGTTCGGCCTGGATTATTCTGTGGCCTTTTTACTACTTTTATATATATATATATATATATATATATATATATATAAGCAGCTTTCACCACCACTGGATTTTCTTCCCAGTCTTGGTTGACCACTTTTATATATATATATATATATATATATATATATATATATATATATATATATATTTCAATTCCAGTCCGGGCACCGGTGTGAAAACCCATCTCCCTTTACAACTTTCGTATATATAACTGTATATATTTATATATATTGCTTTACTCGTTTTATTAAATTGCTGCTCTAAATATTCATTTGATATGAATTGCCATTAACAAATGCAGCTTTTTTCAGTTATAAAAGCAATCTCGTGGCCCTTAGATTGCTATCTAGTGGGAACGAAACGTTTCAGCCAAGTGCGAACCATGATTTACTGAATGAATCCACGGTTCTGGCAACATTTGGGATATATATCTGTTTCTATACAAATTTGAGCTGTGAAGGTTTATTGGCTACTACTATGTGAGCCTAGGAATCGTGGATTCATGATTAAACTGATCAGAATCTGATTCCCACGACGGACAAACTCCACTTTACAAATGTACCCTATCAATTTTTCTGTAAAATGTACATACAAAAGACCTTAAAACGGTTATCCGGATTTGAGGTCTCAACATAGTGAAAAATATGGTTTGTCATGTCAGAGTCCCTCTAATGGCTATAATGCCCATGAGGAGACCGACACTTGAATATATGTTGTGGTTGAGGATGTTTTGCTGCCCGACAATCACCAATCAATATGAGCCTTAAGGCTGAAAAGATAAAATTGAAAGTATGGATATGCTTTAATTCATATAATAGCGTAAGGGTTTGAAAACCAGTTTTCAAAACATCATGCTAAATCATCTTATCGAAAGGATAAGCTTTTGCAAATCAAATCAAATACTTTTACAAATCAAATCAAAGACTTTTGCAAAATCATATCAAACCCTTCGTATATAGGCTCAACGAAACACTTCCTTACTTTCAATCAATTAAATATAGGCCCAATTTTAAACAGCATACTGATGAGTGGAATTTATACCCACGAATCGGATACTTTATGGCTTAAATAGTTACCTGATCTTCGTAGTTTTTATATAGTTTTATATGTATATAGTATTATTATACTTAACCAACGTATTGCAGGGCTTTACAGGACTTTTCAAGCTTTTGGGGGACAAAATGGGCAATTTACATACACTGGCGCCGCAGCGCCTATGCCATGAATTCATCTCGCGCCGCAGCGCCACCCACCTGTCCAACCTGAAGTCACCATGGTGCTGCAGCGCCCCTGATCCTTCATGGACTCGCGCTGCAGCATGGCCGTCGGTCTTTTGATTTTACCATGGCGCCGCAGGGCCACTTAGAAGTCTATTGCCCTCGCCGCAGTGCGACCTCCGGTGCCCAGGCAGAGAAGGCTTGCTTTTGACCTAGCTAAAGAGAAAAAAGAGATATATAAATCAGGGGAGGCTCTGCATAGAAAATAAGGAGAAGAGGGGAGACTGATATTGACTCGGTTAGCTTAGATTAGATTAAATCCTCTTTTGTAATCTTTCTCTCTCTATTTCTTAGTTAATGTTTGTAAATATAGATTAGGTAGATTAGGGAAAAGTCTGGGATTTCCTTGGAGCAACAAGAGTAGTGAGCTACACGGATTGGAGAGCTTGAAAGGAGCGGAATGTTTGGAAACTGAAGAGCCTCGACAGAGTTTATTCTTATCCATTTATTTCCTCTGATTTTGTAATCCATAAATGTTGACTCTATTGCTACTTATATTTTGTTCAATAGCTATGAACTAAGTATTGGCTCTAAGGTTATAATGGAACCCTTTGTTAGTTAAATTAACTGTCTTATCTCTTTGGTTGGCACCATATGGTTTAGTTTAATATACTCATGCTTAATGATTCTCGCGAAGACATTAGTGATGATTTTGGTAATCTATATGATATCGAAAGAAGGATTATAGATTTACACCTAAATATATTGGCATGTGAATATGAGTTTCGACTACATAAGTTGTGCGTAGAATAGACATATATCTGTGTGCCACGTCTGACCTAATTGAGAACTTATGCTTAAATCCTTGTTAGGTTAATTCGCATAGACATGTGTAGGATTATCACCTAGCTTGGACATTCTTTTCTGTTCTATTCCCTATCGGGTGGATCTGGAGAGGATACATTTGTGCATACCTCGACAGAGGTGTATGAGCACCTGTGTGTTCTCGGTCGACAAACTGTCATGACCATTAAGACCAAAGAGAGAAGGGGAGGAAGTTTGATGAAGCATAGCATGCCAGGTGTTCGACGGAATGCCTGTGTGGGGTGAAGTTGTAACCTTAGCTTGTAATTCCTTCGATTACCATTCGTTATCCGTTTACTTGCTTTAATAATTAGTTATAACTTCTTTAACCACACTCCTATTAGTTTACTGTTCGAATAAGACTTAAGCGATACAAAGTTGGTATTTGATAAATATTAGTGATAGTTCCTCGTGGGTACGACACTTTTCTTATCACTGTATTACTTGTTAGACCGCGTATACTTGCGCGTGTTTAGTGATCGGTTTTTTGACCAACACATACACAGACACACTTCAATTTTTTAAAGGGAAATATTGAAAAGATGTGGTACCGTGTTTACATGGGAGTCGTGGAGTGCCTAACACCATCCCCACACTTAACCAAGCCCCCGAACTCAAAACTTCGGTTTCAAATATCAAGTTTCGATAGTGTCCAGCAATTGGGCCTCTTTCAAACAAAACTCAGTTGAGTTGGTACAACCATTTCCAATCTACCAACTGGCGACTCTATAAAACGTTCAAATCGTCGACATGATGCATGTTGGCATTTTCCTAAAAAACCCTTCAAAACCTTTTTTGCAATAAATAGAGTAAGGGTAGAGATAACTCAGGAAGAGAGAAAGATCCGGGTTGTTACCCGACCAGTGGATTTTTTCTCGACGTCGACATTGACGATATATTACTGATAGGGAATAATATTACATTACTACAATCGATCAAAATCTAGTTATCTAAACACTTCTCCATGAAGGACTTGGGATAGGAATCCAATAATTTGGTGATAAAGATTTATAGAAATAGATCTAAAAGGATGTTTGGCTTGTCCCAAGGAACATACATTGACTCGATGCTAAAGAAGTTTAGCATAGAAGATTCCAAGAGAGGTCTCATGCCGATAAGCCATGGAATACATCTCTCTATGAGAGACTGTATAAGTAAGATTCCTTATGCTTCAGCAATAGGATCTATTATGTACGATATGATATCTAATAGACCAGATGCCGCTCATCCACTTAGTTTACCAAGCAGATATCAATCGAATCCAGGAGAAGAACACTAGAAGGCTATGAAAAACATCCTAAAGTACTTAAGAAGAACTAAGGATGTATTTCTTATCTATGGTGGGTCTAAATTAAAACTAGAGAGCTATACAGACTAAAGTTTTCAAACGTACTAAGATGACAATAAATTCGTATCGAGGTATGTATTTACATTAAACGGTGGCGCAGTGTGTTGGAAGAGTTCCAAGCAGCAAACCGTTGTTGATTCAGTGACAGAGGCAGAGTACATAGCTACAAGTGAAGCTGCAAAGGAGGCTATTTAGATGAAGAAGTTCATAACTGAGCTTGCTGTGGTTCCTAGCATTAGAGTAGCAATACCTTTATTATGTGAAAATATCGAAGCTATTGCGCAGTCTAAGGAACTCATGTCTCATCAGAAATCTAAACACGTGTTGCGGTGGTTTCATTTAATTAGATAAATCATTGAAAGAGGAGATGTCACCCTGGAGCGTGTAGACTCTCAAGACATCATTGCAGATCCATTTACTAAAGTTTTAACACAACAGCAGTTTGATTGTCACTTAGAGAAGATGGGTATGAGATATCATGGCGATTGGCTTTAGTGCAAGTGAGAGACTGAAAGGATTATGCACTCAAGCCAATTATATTTGTTATGATGTAGCATATAATTTGTAATCTTATTCATTTATTAATAATAAAAGTTTATTTATCAAAGGCTTTTACTTTATCTACATGGTGCTATTATCTGAAATGTGATAAACCCATAGTTTTGAGCAATGCTTTTAGAATCATGATGATGATGATGCTAATGAGATCTAAATTCTTAGATAGCTTAAAAATAAAAATTTTCCTAATCGTTAGATTACTAAAAAGCGGATTAGTGAATCTAGATAGATTGGTACATACGTTGCTTGCTCTTGGGATGAGGATGATTGATCTCATAATTATTTGTGTGGAGACACCAAAGCAAGTATGTAGGTGTTTATTAGAGAATAAGTTCACTAAACCTGGCTCGTTAAGGAATACCTAATGGAGTTTTACTTGCATGTCAATAGAAATTTCTCTAGTGATAGTAGTACAAGTGATCCTTAGAATTGAGATCATCATAGTATCTTGTCTATGATGAGTTATACTTTGAAATATCCCTTAAAACCCTTTGGGTATATCAAAGGATATGTTCGGGTATAATAAGTTGTACATGGAGATAATGAATGATCAACAAAGAATCTACCGCTTCTAGTAAAAGAAGGGAATGTCCTATGTGATTCTATAAATGACAACCCAGTAGTCCCTGGCCAAGGCATAATGAAATTAGAAAGGTGTTTCTAAATTGCATTATTTAGAGTTGTGCATTTAAGAATTGAAATGCATATAGTTAAATAAAATAAGATTTGACCGTAATTCCATGTCTTATATTTAATTGGGACATTGTATGATAGAAGGATTGAATTGTACGGTAACTATTTAATCAAAGGTTCTTTTATGATTTATGTTGAAATCTTTGTTATCTGAAAAGTCGTTGAGCGCTAAGGGGCCTTACTCTTATTGTAGAATAAATTTTATTTAATTAAATAAATTAAATAGTTAATTTATTTATTTAAATAAGATTTTAATTGTTCTAATTAATTTATTTACAACCGATTTAATATGGATAACCTAAAGGGTCACACCATAAAAGGAAAATATTTTTTTAAGAAGTAAATGACATAATTGTAATAATAAGTTAAGTTTATTTAATTTAATCTTTAGTGATAGAATAAATTAAATAGCTTAATATTTCTTATTTAATATTTTGGAAATATTAAATATAAATTAATAAGATGAGTCTTATTATTATTATTACTATTATTATTATTTAATTACTAAAGGAGTTTGGGAATTAATTAATAAAAGTACTCTCGTTAATTTCTAATTGGATTATGAATATAATAATTAAAAGAGTTTAATTAATTAAATCAAAACCCTAATCCTAAATAGTTTAGGATGGTTGTCCACATCCATAAATAAGAAAGTCTTATTATGGGTTAGGGTTACAGAAGTTACACACTTAATTTCAAGAGTTGGGAGAGTACGTATAATTCTATATAGCTAGAATCTAGGGTTTTACCAAACACCAATCTTCTTGACCTGTACCTCCCAGGATGAGACCGGGGCTGACCTGTACCTCCCGGGTTGAGACCGGGGTTGACCTGTCCCTCCCAGGTTGAGACCGGGGCTGACTTGTACCTCTCGGGTTGAGACCGGGCCTGACCTGTACCTCTCGGGTAAGACCGGCGCTGACCTGAACCTCCTGTGTTGAGACCGGGGTAGATTTGATTTCCCGGTATTGAGACCGGGGTTGATTTGATGGCCTGGTATTGAGACCGGGGTTGATTTGATGGCCTGATATTGGGACCGGGGTTGATTTGATGGTCCAGTATTGAGACCGGGGTTACTTTGAAGGTCCGGTATTGAGACTAGGGTTGATTTGAAAAGATAGTTTTTCCCTCCTACAGTGTTAGTAACAGGGGAACAAAATTTGAGTGTTTACAAATGCCCATCTTTATCATATTTATGCAATGCATGGAATGAACATGATAAAGATTGCTAGACACTAGAAATGCAAATGCAAAGGCAAGGCAATGCATGGCATGATATGTGATGAATGTTAGATGACTTTGAGGGATTAGGGCTATCATTGAATGTTCACGTCATATTCTGCTAGGGAAAACGTTATTCATAATAACCCTTGGAGTAGCAATGTCAGGCTATTACTGGTAGGATATCACCGATAGGCTATCTCCAACTGTCCACATCACCAATCCTTCTTGGTACTCCCTCTGAGGATATGTATAACAGATTCCATCATCTATCCTTTTTGGGGATAAATTGATATAATGTTTTTGCCACCGGATCATTCCCGATGCTTCGCTGGAGTTGAACCAACGGCTGAACTGTCATCGGTCTGCACCCAACGCTTCGTTAGGGTTGAGCTAACGACTATACTGTCATCGATCTGACTCTTCACTAGGGTTGAGCCAACGGCTGAACTGTCATCGTTCTGTACCCGAAGCTTTGCTAGGGTTGAGTCAACGGCTGAACTGCCATCGGTCAGTACCCGACGCTTCGCTGAGGTTGTGCCAACGGCTGAACTGTCACCGGTCTATACCCGACGCCTCGCTGGGGTTGAGCCAACGGCTGAACTATCATTGTTTAGCACCCAACGCTTCGCTGGGGTTGTGCCAACGGCTGAACTTTCATCAGTCAGTAGCTGACGCTCTGTTGGGGTTGAGCCAACGGCTGAATTTTCATCGGTCAATACCCGACGCTTTATTGGGATTGAGCTAACTACTGAACTATCACCGATCTGTACCCGACGCTTCGCTGGGGTTGAGCCAAGGCCTGAACTATCATCGGTCAGTACCCGATGTTTCGTTGGGGTTGTGCCAACGGCTGAACTATCATCGTCTGTACCAGACATTTTGCTAGGGTTGTGCCAACGGCTAAACTATCACCAGTCTATACTCGACGCTTCACTGGGGTTGTGCCAATAGCTTAACTATCACCGATCAGTGCCTAACGCTTCGCTGTGGTTATGCCAACGTCTGAACTATCACCAGTCAGTACCCGACGCTTCGTTGGGGTTGTGCCAACGGCTGAACTGTTATCGGTCAGTAACCGATGCTTCGCTGGGGTTGTGCCAATGGCTGAACTGTCATCAATCAGTACCCAAAGTTTTGTTGGGGTTGTACCAATGGCAAAACTGTCACTGGTCAATACCCGACGCTTCGCTGGGGTTGTGCCAACGGCTAAACTGTCATCGGTCAGTACCCGATGCTTCGAAAGTGGCTATTTTCGACAAGTTTGTGTAGTCTTTCCCGCAATTTTCATCATTGGTCCCCGGATATTGTTTCGAGATTATAACCCATGGTTTTCATGAAGTTTCTCTTTCTGTCAGTACATCGCTGCTTAAATGCAGGATTTCAGGGCAAACAGCTCAATCGCGTAGCGATTTTTTCTCAGATTTGACTTTTCAGCTCATATAAACTCCATTTCAACTCGAACTAGACCGAGCCGGAGTGGGTGGGGCCCAACATAGGGAGCCGTAGGCAAAGGTACGACTGCCGCATGTGGGGCTGCTCTCTCTTGCGTTTTTATATTGGGCAGCAGCAGCGCTCATATGTCATTTTTAGTTTTTCATTTCGATAGAAATTCAATTTTCTTTTTCAGATCTACAAAGTTCGGGCTACTTTTTTTAGATTGCGTCAGTGGCCACGCGTTCTGCACAACTCAGGTAACGTTTACATCCTTTCTTTTCAAGTTTTGACCGTTAGAAGTATGTAAACCACATAGGGTGCTTTTAAACGTAATGTATCAAAAATGTATGCCTATATGACCTGTTAAATTTTTTTTGACTTCATAAGTATTCATATTTTACTACAATGCACGTTTTGATGTATGAAAATTTAGATTCTGAGACAGTCAATTTTTGATGTTTTTAATAAGTTTACTCATCCTTTTTGAGGCCTAGTGAGCCTGGATTTTCAACTAAAAGATGTACATGGTAATTTGGCTACCATGTGAAGTTTATTTTTGAATTTTTTTCATAAATATAAACTGTTCTTGTTTTTGGAAAGGTGTGCTACTTAATGGCTACCTATACATGCATGTGTGCATGTGGACAATCCATTTTACAAAGGAGACTCTGGCGAATTTTTTTTTTAAGCCCGAGCATTTAATAAACATGCAGTTTTAACTATACTAGGGATTTTTGACTGACCCATGCATGTTTTTAGGATTTAGCTTTTGAAAAACTTTCAAATTTGACTCTATTGGGGATTTTCAATTGAACCATGCATGTTTAGGACATAGAAATGCATAAAGTACTGATTTAAATTAATAAGCAACAGGTTTTAGGCTTACCACACCCTTTTTGAGGTGATTTAGAGAATTTATCCCTGCTATGGACCGAGATAGACCTGGTAGTGCCAGTAGGGTCGTTTTAGGAGTTAGGCGATGGAGAGCTTCTGATGTTCCTCAGCCACGTCCAACCCATCTGCCTCGTAGGTTAGCGTAGTCGGTGATTTATCAGGCCCAGGATGAGCTGCAAGTCGATATAGACGATGAGGATGCTCTATTTGTTGCTTTCGTTCAAGGCCAGGTCCCACGTGCGGAGCTTCCAGTAATAGTTGTGCCAACCCAGGATATGCTGGGAGATTTGAGTCGTCATCCCTCAAGGTTCCTCCATGCCAACGAGGTGACTGATGCTTTTTCTATTTTTGGATTTTTTTTCTTCCTTTTGTCATTCTCGGGGCACTAGTTTTTTAACATAGGTTGGCTTTTGATGCAGGTTCCTGGCTTTACGCAGCCTTGAGGGAACTGGTTTAATGTGAATTCTCTGTATCACACTCTTCACCTGGACTACAGGGACATTGTTGACACCTGGGGGTTTCATGAGTTCTATCCTATTCTTCCCTGCTGTTGCTCTTGGGGTTCTATGAGGGCTTTATCTGAGCGCTGGTTCCACCAAACTCAGTCTCTCCACTTGTTGGACTATGAGATGATGATGACCCTAATGGACTGGAGGTTCATCACCTAGATAGTGTTTGAGGGTGAGCCAGTGCCTGTCGTGGCTAACATTGTACCCACTGTTGTTCGGTCCCTACTAGGAGTTTCCTGCAACGGTGATTAAGGGTCGGACGGTCCAATCTGGTCCCTTGAGCGTAGATACCAAGAGTGGGGCTTTACTTGAGCCTCTGCCTGATGATCAGAGGGTTAGGGATTGCATCCTGCAGTGATTGTTTTTAGTGATTATTAGTGGTTGTTTTTTGGCATACAACTTTGCAATGGTGTCCTTTACCCTGGTCAGTGCCACTCGACAAGTAAAGCGCCTCAGTGACTTTGATTGGGGTACCTAAACCTTTTCTTATTTTCTCTGAGGCATGCGCATGCGCTCAGAAGATACGGAGGCTTGGTTAAGGTTCTACCCATTTCTGCTGGTGAGTACATATTTCTTGTACCTTTTTGATTTCTACATTTACATTTATCAACCTTGGTCACTGAGGACTTTTGATATTTATATGGTCAGTTCTGGGCGTATGAGAGGCTTCCTTGCCTTTGTCCCGCTACCACTTTAGGCCTGGCAACTTATCCCCGATGATGGCATTGGCACCACTCCACTCTGACAGAGGTCCCCGTGGCTGAGGGATTCACCTATTCTAGCATGCAGCTTGAGCTTTTGATAGCATGATCGATATCGTGGGTACCGTATACCTTAGACTTTTTGATAGTCGGGTTTGAGGGCGGTTTCCCCACTGGCTAGGAGTTTATAATGTCGACCTACATAGTCCTTTTTTAATAGAGGGGGGTTCGGAGCTCAATGTAAGAGAACGTGCTATCAGAAGCATAACGGGGAAGATCCGCATTCATATTGTTCCTCCTACTTGGCATCATTGGCCACTAGTTCAGCCACTCACTGACATTCCGATGGAAGGCACAGATGGCTTTACCCTATCAGAGGGTCCATACAGCTAGGAGGCATTCCACAGCTGGTGGAGTCCTCGCACTATTGGGGCTTAGACTTATGCCACCCAGTTCATGGCAGATATGGTGACGGGGTCTGTGATGATGATAGAGTGGATAGCTTGCCTCAGGGAGCCTACTCACTTAGACCATATTACAGTACTGACCGAGCAGTTGAAGAGAGCTCATTTGTTTATCAGCCATCTTGGCCGAGATCCATCAGAGGTATCTTCTTTTGATCCGTTCGGCTCCGAAGTGGGCCCCTCTTCAGGTTCATTTTCCAGCAGTTATACAAGGGTTGATCCTCCCTTGTATGGCCCTAACATTCTTGATGGCCGAGAATTTGTGTCCACGGAGGAGATGGAGCAGGTTAACCACCTGAGTGTAGAAATTCTTAACCTTTTTGGATAGCTATTATAGCTATATCTTTTGATAGGCCACTGTGTGGTTATTGGGAGGATGTACCCCATTTTGATAAGCCACTGTTATTAGTTGGGGGGTTATGCCCCATATCCCTATACTTTTTATTTTGCACTTAATTAGCAAACATAAATGATGCCTACAGTAGATAGTTTATTATAGATATGCATGATATTTCCTATCTATTGCATCATGTTTATTATTATCATTATGTATGTAATATGCCATAGATATGCAGTTAGACAGATGTGTTCATATTTGACCTTTGGATGGTCTTGTGATATGGTGATACAGATGTCGTCGTCCATCGTCAGCCGTATTGAGTACTCACCACCGTCCTTGGTGGCATCTTCATTGCAGTCGTAGTATAACAGTCTGCCCCTCATAGCTAAAGGGACAGTAGACCAGATGCTAGGGCATTCTCTAGCCCTTTTAGCTTTCCAGGTTCCATATGGGTTTGTGGATTGCATCTTATCATGCTGGATATCTGATTGATAGGTTTTCCACTTTGGGCTCCACTAGTTGACTCCTATATTAGAGGAGTATGAGCGTCTTACAGGCTTGGCACTGGATCTGCCTTGCGCTCATACATCCATCAGTGACATGCGAAGACTATTTATGACTATGTCGGGTCTGAGACGCCGAGTTATCACTGAGGAGATTATTGTCGGACATGTGATATCCATAGACTTTCTGATCGATCTCTTCGGGCGGCTAGACAGCTACGAGCTACATTCTGGGGATTTTATCATTTGGGTAGATGAGTGGCAGCTCACCCGTGTAGACGTCTTGTTGATGTGCATCGTGGCCTACATTTATATGCCACTACCCTTAGACCATTTGGATATCGGATTGATGGTCGTGGTTTGGGCCCTTAGACATGGTTGCACCATCCTGTCGATGATATCGGTTGAGGCATTGAGGTCAGCTACCTATTGTCGTACCCATCCGGAGGGGTTTTTTCAGAGGTAGCTCTGTCTTGTTATACGTGTGACTCATTTCCCACTTGCACCCGATTGGCTTCTTCAGACATCAGGGGTATTGTTTCACCCATGAGATAGCCATGTCATACTCCTTTCAGCCAGCTGAGTTCAGATATAGAGACATGGTCAGCTTTTTTGTCCGATATTGTGCATCCATTTTTGATTCTGCCCTGCTCAGGGCTAGTCTCCCCCTATATCTTTATCACCCATGCATCTGGTATGGACTACTTGCCCCTAGCAGGATTGAAGGGAGTGACCACTTACCATCCTCTGGCAGTTATGGGTCAGTTCGATCTGTTCCAGATCCTGCAGCAGTTTGAGGGGGTTATTGATCAGCAGATGTCAGCTTCTTCTATATCGTCAGCCGACCTGATCAGGATTTACGAGTGTTGGACTCATAGGGAGAAGGTTGATTTCTCTACTAGCCATCTGGATCGTTCTCCAGAGTATACGACATGGTTGGAGAGCAGTATAGCATCAGCTACATTTATCCAGTCAGCTTCGATTGTGGATTCAGATGAGGAGTTTCCTCTAAAGGATCCTGACTCTCGTACGAAGGGTGATTTGTTTATGGGTCTGACAGTAGCCTTAGTTAGTGACCCACCGATCATTCCTGCCAGGACAGATCTAGCTTTGGCAGATTCACTAGCTAGGATGACCTTCGAGAGAGATCAAGCTAGGGCGCTGATGTTGACTTCCCTGTCTGGAAGAGATATAGCTTTCGCTGATAGAGATAAGGCTTGAGCCACTCGGGATACGACATTGGTTGAGAGAGATGAGGCTCGATCTTCTCAAGATATTGCTTTTCTCGAGATTGGGGAAACTATGATTGCCAGGGACGCTGCTTTGGTAGAGAGGGATGAGATCCAATCTGCTAGAGAAGCAGCCTTTGAGGAGATTGAGAAGGTTTTGATGGCCAGGGACGCTATTTTAGTAGAGAGGGATGAGGCCATAGCTTCCCGAGATTTCCACATTGCCAACAGTACTGCTCTTTTATCGTATACTCATGACCTGGTTGTTGATATGAGTGTTTACATTAATGATCATTGTGCCACTATATAGATGGCTGTGGATG
The DNA here is from genome assembly GCA_020205555.1 of Panax stipuleanatus. Taxonomy (NCBI): domain Eukaryota; kingdom Viridiplantae; phylum Streptophyta; class Magnoliopsida; order Apiales; family Araliaceae; genus Panax; species Panax stipuleanatus. Next base: position 25,618,903 of record CM035122.1, read on the forward strand.
TTTTGGCCCGTATAGAGGCTGAGGGTATTGCAGTTTCAGTGGCTCCTCCATCTTCAGAGCGAGATGCCATGTTGGCATTGCTGTCCCGCTTGGCCATGGGTCCATAGATTAGCTTTATTTTTCTGGACATACTAGATCAGCCATTTTGTCATGTACAGGACACATTGTATATGTCAAACAGTATTATATATAAGAGAAATATATTTTTATTCACTTCCTTGTTGGATATGTGTTGTCATTGATTAGTGATTACCACTTCTTTCATGATTTGCTGTTGTTGATGTATTACGAGCTTCTCCTTGATGAACTAACATTGAGATATCGGAGAATATCTCAGATGGGCCTGCTTAGCATGAAGGCTTGATAGAACTTATATTTCATATGATTTCGGTGTCTTGGGACTAGTTTTTATTGGTTTTTTATTCTTTCTTGAAGATCAAACCGCACCATAAATGGCTGCCTACGTACTCCCTGGTGTAGGGAGATCAGGTCATTCGTAGTTCAATTTTATGTGTCAGAGAGGCTTGAGAAGTGTCTCTTTTGGTTTGCTGAGTTGTTGTGTTTTTGTTTGATTTGACCGCACCAGAAATGGCTGCCTACATACTTCGGGGTTGAGGGAGATCAGGTCATTCGTAGTTCCGGTTATGTGGAAACTGAACTGATTTGATTGATTCGCATGACCAAGATGCTGGTATGCATGTGTTTCAGACATAGTACCTTTTTATGGTGTCTGAGTTGATGAGTTGGGGAAATTCGCTCCCGTCTTTCTCTTGCAATCTGATAGCTCCTTTTGTCAACAATTCATTGATAATGAAAGGGCCTTCCCAATTTGGGGCGAAGGGGGAAGCAAAAGTACTGCTCTCCGATCCTATACTCATAACCTGGTTGTTGATATTAGTGTTTACATTTATGATCACAGTGCCACTATGCAGATGGTTGTGCATGTTTTGGCCCGTATAGAGGCTGAGGGTATTGCACTTGTAGCGGCTCCTCCATCTTCAAAGTGAGATGCCGTGTTGGCATTGTTGTCCCGCTTGTCCTTGGGTCCATAGACTAGCTTTATTTTCCTACACATACTAGATCAGCCATTTTTGTCATGTATAGGACACATTGTACATGTCAAATAGTATTATATATCAGAGAAATGTATTTTGATTCACTTCCCTATTGGATATGTATTATCATTGCTGAGTGATTACCACTTCTTTCATGACTTGCTGTTGTTGATGTATTACGAGCTTCTCCTCGATGGACTGACATTGAGATGTTGAAGAATATCTCAGATGGGCCTGTTGACCATGAAAGCTTTATAGAATTTAGGTTTCATATGATTTTAGTTTCTTGGGACTAGTTTTTATTGGTTTTTTGTTTTTTCTTGAAGATCAAACCGCACTATGAATGGCTGCCTACGTATTCCCGGGTGTAGGGAGATCAGTTCATTCGTAGTTCAGTTTTTTGTGTGAGAGAGGCTTGAGAAGTGTCTCTTTTGGTTTGATGTGTTGTTGTGTTTTTGTTTGATTTGACCGCAACAGAAATGGTTACCTACGTACTCCTGGGTTGAGGGAGATCAAGTCATTCATAGTTCCGGTTATGTGAAAACCGAATCGATTTGATTGATTCGTAGGACCAGGATGCAGATATGCATGTGTTTCAGCTATAGTACCTTTTTATGGTGTCTGAGTTGATGAGTTGGGTAAATTCGCTCCCGTCTATCTCTTGCAATCTGATAGCTCCTCCTGTCAACAGTTCCTTGACAATGAAAGGGCCTTCCCAATTAGGGGCAAACTTTCCTTTGGTTTCGACTTGATTGGTGAAAACTTTCTTCGGCACCAAATTATTTTCTTTGAATTGCCGGATTGAAACTTTCTTGTTGGATGATCGAGCAATCCTTCATTGATATAGCTGCCCGTGGAAAATGGTTGTAGCCTTCTTCTCATCTATCAGGGACAGTTGGTGGTATCGCTTTTGCAACCACTGATGTTCCTCCATCTGAGCGTCTATCAAAACTCTCAAAGGCTCCATTTCAACTTCTATGGGAAGTACTGCTTCCATGCCATGGACCAATGAGTAGGGGGCGGCCCCAGTAAAAGTCCACATTAATGTCCTGTATGCTAACAGGGTTAGAGGCGACAGGTCAGGCCATTCTTTGTGATTGGCGGACATTTTTTGCATTATCTTTTTGATGTTCTTGTTGGCCGCTTCGACAACACCATTCATCTTGGGCCAATAGATGATAAAATTGAGATGTTTAATGTGAAACTTGCTGCATAGTTCTCTCATCATCTAATTATTTAGGTTCTTGGAATTGTCTGATACGATCACCTTCGGTTGTCCATATCGACAGATGAAATTATTTCTGATGAAACCAATGATGACCTCTTTGGTGACTTTGGGAAAAGAGGCAGCTTCAACACAGTTGGTAAAGTAATCAATCATGGTGAAGATGAATCGATGACCATTGCTGGCTTGGGTTCTACTGGGCCTATCACATCCATTCCTTATATGGAGAAAGGCCATGGCAAACTCATGTTGTGAAGCTCATTTGGAGGTGCGTGTATTGCATTTCCATGGTGCACTTAACATTGAAAGCATCTCCTAACGTGATCGTCACAGTTAGCTTTGAGAGAGAATTAATAATGCCATGTTCTTAATATCGTCTTGGCCAGCAGATGACCGCTCATGTGGGGACCACAGATTCCACCGTGTACTTCATCCATCAGTCTCTGAGCTTGCTCTTTATCGAGGCATCGTAACAAGCCTATTCCAGCATCCCTTTTGTAGAGTGTATCTCCACTCAGATAAAACTTCATAGCCATCTTGTCAATCCGTTTTTGTTCGGAGTGGCTTGCCCCAGCGGGTGTAGATCTATCTCAAAGATATTCCTCGATGTCTTGATACCAAGGCTGTTTGATAGGAGGTATTTCATCTTATACTTCTCCAATGTAATTCCAGTATATCAGGGTCTTTTGGCTTGTGAATTTGATGTCGGGAATCCCACTCCTATCGGATATGCTGATCAAGGAAGCCAACATCGCCAATGCATCAGTGAAGTCATTCCTACCCTGAGGTATATGGATGAAAGTTATGTCTTCAAACTCCATGGATATTTTGATGACCTGCTGATGATAAGGCAGTAAATGCAGTTCTTGGGTGTGATATGCCCCAGTGGTTTGTTTGATAACCAATTTAGAGTCTCCAAAGTTCAATAGATGTTTGATACCCATGGATTGGGCTAACTTCAACCCCATTATGAAGCCTTCATACTCAGCCATGTTATTGGTGTTGACAAACTAAAGCTTGGTGGCCACATGATATTGTTCTCCCGTACCAGAGATAAGGACTGCCCCAGCTCCAGCACCTTCCATGTTTACTACTCCATCAAAATACATTTTACATTGTTGGACTGCATTTTCTTGGAGACCTTCCTGAATTGCCATGATCCCATCATCAGGGAAATAAGTCTCTAGAGGTTTGAACCCTCCTGATGGTGATTCGGCTAGTTGATCTGCAATGCCTTGACCTTCGATGGACTTCTGAGTCACGTAGACAATGTCGAACTGTTATAGGATTAATTGCCATTTGGACAGTCGACAATTCAATATTGGCTTGTTGAATACATATTTTAGCGGATCCATGTGGGATATGAGGTAGGTCGTATGCCCACGTAGATAGTGTGGTAACCTCATGGCGGCCCATGCTAACGCAGATCAGGTTTTCTCGATCAGGGTGTACTTCTGTTCGCCACTGCTGAATCTTTTGCTGATGTAGTAGATAGCTCTCTCCTTACTACTATCATCTTTCTCTCCCAGCATACAGCCCATTGCATTGGCATTAACAGACAAGTACATAAATAGGGGAACTTCATCCCTTGGGGGTACCAAGACCGGTGCTTCGATCAGCTATTTCTTGATGGCAAGGAAGTCTTTTTGACAATCCTCATTCCATTAGGTGGAGGAATTCTTCCTTAGTAGCTTGACGATGGGTTCATAAGTTTCTGTGAGTTAGGAAATGAACCTACTTATGAAATTGATCCTTCTTAGAAACCCGCGTATCTCCTTCTCTGTTCGAGGTACTGGCATCTAAGTGATAGCTTTTATCTTGGCTGGATCCAGCTCAATGCCTCTATTGTTCACCAGGAATCCTAACAGTTTGCCTGATTTGACGCCGAAAGCACATTTGGCTAGATTTAGCTTGAGGTTGTACTTACGCAACTTGTTGAACAGCTTCCTGAGATGGTCAATGTGATCGTCCTCCTTCTGGGATTTAATGATGATATCGTCCACATAAACCTCTATCTCCTTGTGCATCATGTCTTGAAACAGGGCCATCATGGCTCGCTGATATGTGGCCCCTGCATTGATGAGGCCGAAGGATAGTCGTCTGTAGCAGAAGGTTCCCCAGGGAGTAATGAAAGTTATTTTCTCCCTTTCTTCCTCAGCGACCATCATCTGATAGTAACCAGCGAAGCAATCTACGAAGGAATACATGTCGTACTGCGCCGTGTTGTCTATCAGGATGTGGATGAAAGGTACCGGGAAATTATCCTTTAGGCAGGGTTTTTTCAAATCCCTGTAATCCACGTATACTCGTACTTTCCCTCCGGGCTTAGGCACGAGAAATATGTTTGACAGCCACTCCGGGTATGTTGATACCATGATGATGCCGATTTTAAATTGTTTAACGACCTCTTCTTTTTCTTTCAAACTCCATTCAGGTTTCAATCGCCTGAGCTTTTGCTTGACGGGCTTGAATTCATCATTGATGGGCATTCGATAGATGATAATGTCAGTAGACAGGCCAATCATTTCTTCATGTGACCATGCAAACACATCTTGGAACTGTGTTAGGAGTTCGATCAGATCGGTCTTTTGGTCTTGGGTGAGGTCTAGGCCTATCTGGATTTCTTTGAGGTTTTCGGAGGTTCCTATGTTAATAGTGGTGGTTTGGTCGAGGTTTGGTTTGGGTTTGTCTTCGACCCATTCTTTGATCTCCTCGGGCACCTCATAGTCATCTTCCTCCTCTTGATTAACTTCCATCAAGTCGAAGTTCAGTTCTACATCAAAGTTGTAGTCACTATGACAGGTTGGCATCTCATCAGCAGTGACAAACAAATCCAACTCTGGAGTCCTGAAAACAAAATGCTTTCACTTTAATATATGCAACTACTTAAATATACAAAGCATTTGGCAAAGCCTGACAAAAGTTACTGCTATAGATGTGCAATCAAAAATAAGCAGTAAATGAAAGCATGTTATAGGGCAGATGGATTCTCTGCCCCTTTTCCCTTTTTAAATGAGGTAAGGGACACTGCTCCAGTTGTCCAGGGTTAGATCCTCATGAACAGGGAGGACCAAAGAATTATGCTTGTCTGCCTCATCTCGGATGATGACTATGACATCCTTCTAAATAGGGCTGGGGTTTTTCTTTGAACTGCCCCCCTTCTCTTTCTTAATGCGAGGAATTTGGATCTGATCCTTATCGTCACTATCTAGGATATCATCATTTATACCCTTGTAGTGTATGCAGACACGTATGTTAGCAAATGGGTCTTGTCCTTCATACAGGAACTTTTCTCTTTCCTTTTTGCTCTTCCTTTCAGGCTTTGGGGTCATACTTTCACATACCGGTATGATTGGAGGAAACAACATGGCTAACACCATAGCAGGGATCTTCCTCATTGGCTTTATAAATCCAGCATCAGCGAGGTTTGGGAATAGTATAATGGGAGCAAAGGCCTTTGGATGCTTATGTGGGTTCCGACGGCTTGACCAGTATGAATAACCCAATTCGGCTCTCCCTGACTGGCTTGGGATTTGTACTGGACTCTTAATACCTTCTGTATTATTTCCTAACCCTTCTCCAGGTTGGAAACCCAAAGATACCATCTCCTGGCCCACTGTCATCACTTCAGGAGAAACCTTTGGTTTCAGAGCTGGTGCCCCCACTGGTAGGTATTGAGTATCACTCACCTTAAATGCTTAAAAACTAGCAGGTTCAATCCTTGCATCCAGGCTGATCACCGACATGTCTCCTTGTACGTAGACAAGGTATTCCAGTTCGGCATTAACCGTGATTAGATTGCCGTTTATAATGTATTTGAGTTACTGATGGAGGGTGGATGGAACGGCTCCTGCCATGTGGATCGATGGCCTGCCCAGAAATAAGTTATATTCGGTGGTGATGTTGAGCACCAGGAAAGATACATAGAAAGTGTATGGACCAATCTCCATCGGAAGCTCTATTTCTCCCATAGCTTGTCGGTGAGATCCATCGAAAGCCTGGATGACCACATGAACTGGTTTTAATCTAGTTCGGGTTAATCTTCATTCTCTCCAAGGTATCATAGGGACAGATGTTGAGGGATGATCCTCCATCTATCAGCACCCCTCCGATCACATATCCTGATGACATCACCGCTATGTGCAGTGACTTGCGATGACCCGACCCCTCTGCAGGTATATCATTGCCAGTGAAAGATATCACATTGCTGTTAAAAATGTGTTCTACCACTTGACGGAATTTCTCGGCATCCACAGTATGTGGCAGATGGGCTTCTTCTAGTACTTTCACCAGAATGTTGCGATGATCCACCGATGATAAGACCAGATATAGAATAGACATATGCTTGGGTGCATCCTTTAGGCTTTGCACCACTTTGATTTCATTATGTCCTATTTTATTGAGGAACTCTTCTATTTTCTCTTCAGCCACCTTTTCTTTGGCCTTGATGACTGATTTGATCACCCGCTGAGGCAGGTACAATGGATTTTCCTTTGGTACGATGGCAATGTTATTTGAGGTGGGACCTTCATCATTCCCGTAGTTCCAAAAGACTTTCTTCAGACTGATCATTAAATAGGTCTAAATGGTAATATCAAAGGTTCAGGCGCTACCAACTTCACAGGATTTTGTTTTTCTTGGGCCCCTTTCCTAGGTAGTACTAAAGGTGTGAGAGCTGGCTCCTTATAACAAAAAATAACAGCCACTGTATCTTGATTCCACGCAGTGGGAATAAAGAGAGTTTCTTCATCTAGGAGGCCATAATCCGGGTACCCCGTTATCAGCTCACCACTTTCAATCATATTCTGAATTAAATGACGAAGTGCCCAACAATCCTCAGTATCATGGCCAGGTGCATTGGAGTGGTACTGGTAGATTCTGTCAGGTTTGAATTTTCTAGATCGAGTGTTCAATGGGGGTAACAGATCTGTGACCATCCCCTCATTCATTAACATCTGGAGGATTTCCTTCATCGACTAGTTTAGGTTGGTGAAATTCCTCTGGAAAGCGAATTCCCTATCAGCCTGGAACTTCTCTTCCTTGGCCGCTTTGTCGGCCCAGGGTTCGTGTTGTTGAAAATGATAATGGTCTCTCATAGGAATGGGACTGATTTCTGGTGTGGAAAGATTTTCATCAGACTGATTGGTCTTGTTTATTAGCTGTCTAGTGACCTGATGTTGGTATACGACCAGTTCTGCTAACTGTCCAATCTGCTCCTTGATACACTTGATCTACTGTTCTATCAAGAATCGCCTTTCTGAGACTTCCCAACTGTCTGGGCTGTTGTTTCTAGGTGGAGTTGACTCTCCGATGTATCGAAGGTACTTAGACCCTTCCTCATTTTGCGTGATAATCATGTTGACACCATCCTCTTTGTGCTGAGAGAGGGGATTATCCTGCACGTGCGGTTGCTCTGGTTTGGTCACCATAATCTCTTCATTGTCAATCAAGTCTTGGATTTTGTGCTTGAGAGACCAACAGTCTTGTGTATCATGGCCAGGGGATCCAGAATGGTAAGCATACTTTTTGCTTAGGTCAAAATTTCGTCCACCGGTATTGGCTTGGTGGAAGGAGTTGCACATTCTTTTTATGTGCCGTCAACAATTTTAGCACATTCTCGAGTGAATCCCCTAAGGGGGTGAACGTTCTCCGACGCCTAGCCTCCAAATTTTTCTAGAATGACGGGTTTGAAGGTTGGGTGTTGGCTATTTTCTATATGCGCTACACGCAAGTGTATGTGATCAACAAGTAATATAATGACAAGTCAGATATCGTACCCACAGAGACAATAATTCCTATTTAATCTAACAAGTACCAGTTTTAAACTATCTCAGCTTTGTTAAACTAACGATTAAAAGATGTGTTTATAACTAAATTACTACTTAACCAAATTAAACACTAACTCAACATTTTCACAAGTTTTAGAGAATTAAGCCTACAACTTTACTTAATATTTCACTTCAGATAATATCTTTTTCTCCAGTTTATTTCAATTATTCCAGATTATTAATCAAGAACACTAACGCAGATATAACCACCTCTCGATGCATTATACCCATACTCACTTGCATCCACAGATGATAGAATTGAGCAAGACACCCTAGATAACTAATTCACTATATCTCTATGTGAATTATAATTAAATAAGATTTATAATCAAGTTCTTATCAGATTACATATGGCTTAAAGGTATATCTCTATCCTAAACACGAATAATGAATTCCATCTACGCAGAATTCACAAACATATATCACTATGGCTAGTTCTAATCCCATATGTCCTCTCTCGATTTCATATGGGATAACAGATAATTGTTGATCAGGCAATTATATAAGTTAAAGCATAACACATAGCAAATAATCCGAGAATAATATCCATAAACTAAAATCAAGAATATTTAATCATCCATTACATAAAAGATCCGTCATAGGCCTAAACAAGTGATTAGTTCATAACGAATAAATAAAATCCAATAATCCACAGAGTATTAATCATAATGAATACAAAGTAAGATGAATAGAGAAAGAACGGGATATGTAAATCCTGTCGTTACTCATCTCCAAATTACTTCGCATTCGTCCGAATATGCTCTGCTTCAATTCTCCTCACAAGTTCAGATCTCCACTAGAGCTTCAAGGTGAAAAGGTATATCCCATACGTCTTCATTAAATCCCTTATATAGCACCACGAACGCAGCCCTCAATTTCCCCTAAGTCTGCATCCATTCCTTGCTGAAGTAGGAAATCGTCCAGCCCTTCTTGTCCCTCCCCGCCCCAGTGGGGAGTTCCTTTATAAAAGCCACACCCCAGTGGGGCACTACACTGTCCAGCATCTTAATTTGCTGCTGCAACCATGAGCTGCTAGGATCCATACCTTGTATGCTCACGTGCTTGCTTATTGAATGTTTACTTCCCTTGCATGCATAAGTTGCTCCATGAATAATAGAATCCATCCTCAAATTAGGAATGCTTGAAAGCCTTTGCATCCGTAACTGCTATATCACATCAACCCGTGGCCCCCACATATAATGATATGGACATATATTTTGTTTAATCCTTCCTTGCATGCTACCAGAGATTACTTGATTTCTATGACTTTGTCAGCTGCTCAGGCTTTGCATGTGCATGACCCACTTGATAATGAGCTAATCCCTTGGCCCAATAATTGCCGAATTGTCGAATCTGTATGCAAATTCATCCATTAAAACTACTTTCACCTTCGTTACCTGCTTATATAAGTGCAAACCAAGTATAAATGGTAGAACAATAACGTGAAAACATCCAGAATCAAGCTATAACGACTACCGATTTGTAGGTATGAAACCCACTCATCAAATACCCCCAAACTTGAAACTTTTCTTGTCCTCAAGCAAAAACCATGCATATGCAAGAATATACAATGCTCATGAATGCAACTATCAGTGTGTACAAAGCTAACTCATCGTGCCTCAGAGAATTCACAACAGATATACACATACCTTTAGGAAGGTATGTGCCAACTCTTCCCAACTGTGAATTTTATATTTGTCCAAACAGGCATACCAAGCTCTAGCCTCTCCGGTAAGACTTTTCTGGAATAATTGCATTCAGAGTTTCTCGTCCTCTACATAGGATCCGAGCTCTCCAATGAACACCTTTAAGTGAGTGTAAGGGTCCCAATCCATTGTATTTCTCAAAATCAAGGACTTGAATTTTTTCTGGATAACGAGCCCCAGGGAAAATGCATAAGTCATAATAATTGACACTGCCAAATGCCCTAGCCCCTTTGATAGACCGGATGGTTTCCTCCATCTGTTGGACTTTCTTCAGAATGTCACCAGCTTCCTGTTCTTTGTTGAGGATGGTGATTTTAGGGGTTTTGTTGATAGTATTTTGGTTCTGTGGTTCAGGGATCTGAGTATCTGTCTTTTCGATCTCTTGACTGCCACCAGGTGTTCCTTGTTCTGCATGACCCTGTGCTTGCTTCCCTTTAAGAGCCTTACTTTGTCCTCTCCTGAAATTGGCCAATTCGGCTATCTAGTTCTTTAGTCTTTCAAACTCTTCCCTAGATACAAGGGTGGATTCTGGCTGAGCACTAAAAGCCATGTCCAAAGATGGACTTAGTGCTTTCTTAGACTTAGATCTAGTGACAGGACCAATCTTTCACCTACAACAAAACATAGGCATGTCAATTTTTGAGGTAGATAGGGATAAGATGCATGCCATGATGTGTTTTTAAGGTTTTTTAATCTTATACTGCAAAACAGAGGTCAGTTGTTTTGATGACAGGATAATATGACAAGATGTACAAAATATAGAATATATTTTTACATTATATAATTTACATTTGAATTAAAAACATGACATTAAATTGAAAGAGAAAGGCATGAAGAAGCTTCCCCTCGGGTTTGGTTAATCAGAAGCTGACCTATCTTAGGCTACTCTCACGGCTTTTTTGGCATGAAGGTCCCCAGATCATCGCAATCTACTAGAGGGGAACTTAATTCGATCTTTCAACTAGAGAGAATCTGAGTGGTGCTTATTCATAAGCCTCGAAGACTTAGCCGTCCTCGAAGACATTACTCTATCACCGACGGGTTTGCCTCCTGGTGGAGGAATCACACAACATACATTCACATACATCGTGTCTCACCGTATGCATATGATGACATTAGTGCGAAGCACTAATATGGGTGCAAAGCACTAATAAAGAAGAAAAGCATTCATTCACATTCATTCAATGTAAAGACGCAGCATTCACACATTCATTCAATGTAAAGATGTAGTATTCATATATACGCAGATATGAAAGGGGGATTTTGAAAAGATTTGAGCGCGGCCAAAGCCCTTTACTGTCCCAAGCATAGTCGCCACCTGTTGACGTCGTTGGAAAAATTGCGGGTTGGGCCAAACCCGGATCTTTCTCTCTTTTCCAAATATTTTGTCTACCCTTATTCTTTTTATTATGAAAAAGGTTTTGAAGGGTTTTTTAGGAAAAAAGCCAACATGTATCATGTCGATGATTTGAATGTTTTATAGAGTCGCCAGTTGGTAGTTTTGAAATGGTTGTACGAACTTAACCGAGTTTTGTTTGAAGGAGGCCCAATTGCTGGACATTGTCGAAACTTGATCTTTGAAACTGAAGTTTTGAGTTCGGGGGCTTGGTTAAGTGTGGGGAAGGTGTTAAGCACCCCACAACTCCCGTGTAAACACGGTACCGCATCTTTTCATTATTTCCCTTTTAAATTTACAATGTGTGTGTGAATGATGGAAGAAATTGTGCCTATGATTGATTGATTGAAAGCAGGGACATGCTTTGTTGAACCTATATATGAAGGGTTTGATTTGATTTACAAAAGTCTCTTTTTAGACAAGATTATTAAAATGATGTTTTGAAAGTAGGTTTTCAAACCATTACGCTAACATAGGAATTGAACCATGTCAACACTTTCGTTTATCTTTTTAGCCTTTTAGTTCAATTTGAATGGTGGTTGTTGGGCTGCGAAGCATCCTCGACCACATAATATATACAAGTGTCGGCCTTCTCATGGGCATGACAGCCATCAGAGTGACTTTAACACGACAAACTATATTTTCATTATGTTGACACCTTAAACTCGTATAACCGTTTTAAGGTCTTTTTGGATGTACATTTTACAAAAAAAACTGGCAGGGTACATTTGTAAAGTGGAGTTTTGTCCATCGTGGGAATCAGATTCTGATCAGTTTGACTATGAATCCCACGATTCCTAGGCTCACAAAGGGAAGCCAATAAAACCTGCACAACTCAAATATGTACATAAATATATATTTACATCCAGATGTTGCCAGAACCAATGATTCATCAGTAAATCTTGGATCGCACATGGCCAAAGCGTGTCGTTCCCACTAAATAGCGATCTAAGGAACGCGAGGTTGCTTTCATAACTAAAACTAGAAAAATTCTAGATTTAAATTAATCTCAGCCATTCTAGCTTCCCGGTTCTGTCTGGACCTATTTTGAACCGTTTAAAAGCTAGAGTTGGCGAGATTTAAAGAAATCTAGTTCGCCTACAGAAATATCAGTGCCGATTCATATATAATGAATATTTAAAGAAACAATTGAATCAGAATGAGTAATAGCATATATATATATATATATATATATAGTTATATATACGAAAGCTGTAAAGGGCGAAGGGTTTTTACTCCGATGCTTGGACTAAAATATAAATATGTATATATATATATATATATATATATATATATATATATTTATAAAAGTTAAAAAAAGCCACGGAGTAATCCAGGCTTGATAGAATGGAAATATATATATATGCGGTAAAGGGCGGTGGGTTTTCACTCCGATGCCCGGACTAGAATGTAAATATATATATATATATATATATAATATATATATATATATATATATAAAAGCTGTATAAAAGACACGAAATGATCTAGGCTGGACATAACGTAAATATATATATATATAAGCGGTAAAGGGCGACGAACATTCTATCCTTTGCCCTAACAGAAATGTAAATATATATATATATATATATATATGTATAAAAGCAGTAAAAAGGCCACAGAATGATCCAGGCTAAACTGGAATGTAAATAATAATATATATAATTAATATATATATATATATATTAAAGCAATAAAAAGGCCACAAAGTATAAATCTTATATATATATATATATATATATATATTGTTATATATATAAAAGCAGTAACTACCTCGGACTTGACATCCGGGCTTGACAGAATTGAAAAGTTAGTATATATATATAGTTAAATATAAACAGAAAATAGTCAAACCGAGAAGAGGGAAGATAACCCAGTTCGGTGAAGGGTGTATATGTGTGTGTGTGTGTGTGTATATATATATATATATATATATATATATATATATTATAGTTGTTAAAAGTGACGGATCATCAATCCGAATTGTAAAAACGCTAGAAAATGCGTTTATGTACTAAAATGTACAAAAAGTAAGCAAAAGCGGCCACAGAATTGAGTTCTGGGCATATTCAGAAGTGAAACTTAATGTGCAAGTGTATAAAAGTGCAATGAAGTAATATGAACTTCCTGATCGTAAAAATACACACAATGGACTGCTACACGGGCTTTTAGCCAAATCGTAGGCTTCAAATGTCTGTTTTTACCAGTTAAATTTTGATATGTGGTAGTGTGTGGGTGTATCTACGTGTTAGAGTGAAAAAATTAGGGTTTGGAGGATAAGAATATGGCTGAGAAATGAAACGGGCAGAGGTTCAGAGCGTTTTTCGATTATAAAATGAGCTGGGGGGTCACCTCATATATATACACCCGGGAGAAGCAGCTCTACCTGCGACATCTACAGGTAGAGGTGCGACTAGATGTGGTGGGGTCCACGTGGCAAGTCCCATTGCATCGAAGTATGTGCACTCCGAGCAACGCGAGGTCAGATTCAAAACTTTCTAACTTTTGATCGGAGGGTCCGTTGGAGGTGCGCTATACCTTTTCGGAAAGCCCTCACCGAGAGTGTCGCAATGACATGGGAGTAAACCTTTTTTGAGTCCAAAATGACGGGTTCATAACTAGGTCTTCGATTCCTCGTAGTTTATCCGTTGAGCTGTCTTGCTATGTTTCCACTTGGGATCATTGTTATGGTTCGTTCTGACCTTAGTGGCATCAGTTCGGCTTAGGTTTGACCGAATCGGCTTCAAGTTGGTAAAATGACCATTTTGCCCCTCCCGGGGGTTGCCTTCAATGCTGGCATGGCCTTCGGCTGACTTCCTGGGGTTGTTTCCAAAGTTTGGATCCCAGTTGATTATATTTGTCCTCAGGGTTGTCTCTGAGGCTAACTTGGTCTTTTTTGGTTTTCTTTGGGAGATGTTATGAGGTTTCAGGATTGTTTTCGAAGTTGACCTGACCTCCCTGGTTGAGACCGGGGCTACCTTGTACCTCCCGGGTTAAGACCGGGGCTGACCTGTACCTCCCGGGTTGAGACCAGGGCTGACCTGTACCTCCCAAGTTAAGACCGGGGCTGACCTTTACCTCTCAGGTTGAGATCGGGTTTGACCTGTCCCTCCCGGGTTGAGACTGGGGCTGACCTGTACCTCCCGGATTGAGACCGGGGCTAACATGTACCTCCCGGGTTGAGATTGGGGTTGACGTGTACCTCCCGGGTTGAGATCGGGGCTGACCTGTACCTCCCGGGTTGAGACCGGGGCTGACCTGTACCTCCCGAGTTAAGATCAGGGTTGATCTGTACCTCCCAGGTTGAGACGGGGTCGAGGTTGTTTTGATGGCCCAATATTGAGTCCAGGGTTGATTTGATGGCCCGGTATTGAGACCGGGGTTGATTTGATGGCCCGATAGTAAGACCGGGGTTACTTTGATGGCCCGGTATTGAGACCGGGGTTGATTTGAAAAAAGAGTTTTGCCCTCCTACAGTGTTAGTAACAGGGGAACAAAATTTGGAGTGGCTACAAATATAATATAATTTTCTTATAATTCTGATTATAAACAATAAGGTGTTAAATTGATAAATTGATAAAGTTAAGGGTGATATGTGCAAATTATAAAATAAAAAATATATCGGGAAATATTCGTTCTGTCAGCGAATATTAATTCTGTCAGAAAGTACGACGATGCCGAATTAACTAATCATTAGAGGGCCCCACAACGACTAATTATCGGATACTTAAAATGACATAAATAATTTTTTTTATAAAAAATTTGTCAATGGTACTATCACTTTTAACTGTTGAAATACCTGATAATAAAAGAATAGTAACACGCGCTATTCCACAGTAACACGCAGTATTCTACAATGGCACACGACATTACACAATATCACACGTTAGTGCACAATATTTCATAATATTGATTCAATAATTTTTACAATAGCAATTGCATAGTATTTTAACTTAATAATTATTATAGTAACAACTGCACAGTATTTCATAATATTAAATCAATAATTGACAAGACACAGTAACTCATATTATTTGATATGATATTATTAGACCAGTTAGCATTATTGACAATGTCTAAAAATTCTGTCAGGGAAATGGGTTATTTAATTGCGCGTCGTTTCTATAAAAGACCCTCCCTTTTCTAAGAACGATCTGGTTGTCAGTATTGTGAGCATATAATATTAATTGTGAATAATTGTTGTATAATTGAAAATATATGAATAATTGTTGAATAATTGAAAGGTGAGAATAATTGTTGAATAATCGAAAAGGTAAGAATAATTGTGAATAATTGTTGAATAATTGAAATGTAAGAAAAATTGTGAATAATTGTTAAATAATTTGAATAATTGTGAATAACGGATGAATGATATATATTTAACAAAAAGTATGATTGAAGAAAAAGTCATAATAATTGATAAAGGTGTGAATAATGGATGGATGATATAGATTAAAGAAAAAGTATGATTAAAGAAATAATGTGAAAAATTGATAAAGGTGTGAATAATCGATGAATAAAATATTGAAAAGGTGTTGATTAAAAATAAAGTGTGATAATTGAATGTGTGGTAGATGTTGGTTAAATTTTTACTATAAATAGGGGGCTTAGCATAAGGAGTTTCATAACTTTCTTGCCTATTCTTCCTTCCAGTTTCTGAAAATTTCTTAGAGTAAGTGTCTCTTTGAGTGTGTTAACCCGGGTCAAATCCCGAGTCCAGAACAAATCTTGGGTCAAATCCCAAGTCTGAATCGAATCAAATCTATAAAAATAAGGCCTTAAGCTACTGGCCCAATAGTATCTTCTTGGGTCATTTTAGCCCACCACAAGCTCACCCAAAAGTCATGACTGAAGGTACTGTTGGTAGTAACTTATTTCCTTATATGCAGACAAAAATTTTCCCTATCTTTCGATATGGGACTGAGGTGCTACAAACTCCCCCACTTAAATTTTTAAACAGTCCACGTCAGAACCGATCACACACACGGTCCACAGATCTTTGCCTCTCTAGCCGTTGTGAGATAATATCGGCTGGCTTCGTATCCCCACCTACGGACCTCTATCTCTCCATTGTGGGATAATACCACCAGCCTTCGTGTCCCCACCTCCGGCAACCCGATCGGATGACCTAACCCGAGCTTTCGAGAGTCGGCTTTAATACCATATGTAACAACCCGGGTCAAATCTCGAGCCAGAAATAAATCTTGGGTCAAATCCCAAGTCCAAATCGAATCAAATCCATCAAAATAAGACCTTAAGCTACCGGCCCAATAGTATCTTCTTGGGTAATCTTAGCCCACCACAGGCTCACCCAAAAGTCATAACTGAAGGTACTATTGGTAGTAACTTATTTCCATATATGCAGACAAAATTTTTCCCTATTTTTTGATGTGGGACTGGGGTGTTACAGTGCTAATGCTAATTCAAGTACTAGTGAATACCAATTAGAGTGTAAGAATTGTTCAAGATAATCAATTTAATAGAAATCAACATCTAATCACGTACTAAGGTAAGGGATATTACTTTCTTTCATACTTCATATTATGATAAGAAATTATTATTCGTTCTATAACATTATCATTAAATGGTAAAAATTCCTGAAAAGATTAGATTATCCTTAATAGTTTGTGCTTTATCTAATATATTTGACCTAAATATTCCTTTTAAATTTACATTGTTATTTTAAATTGAAAACTTTATATTTTCTTGAACTTTATATTTTATCAAGAACTCTAATCAATTTTTTGGATATCGTGTTGACAATTTGGACTCTAGATAAATTAAATTGAAAATCGCTAATGTTTATTCTTTATCTTATTATTCTGATTATTAATGGTCATTCATCATATCATTGATTTGTACTTATTATCAAAACTAAGTTGTTGAGAATGTCTTTCGCCTGGGTGCAAAGACAAAAAAATGACTGTTGAATGTCTTTAGCCTGTGTGGCAAAGATACTTGGTGAATGTTTGTTTTGGTTTGGGTGCAAAGAGGAACTATTGATTGGCATGATTATGACCAAGAATTGTGAATTGGTAGAATCATGAGTGACACCCCCAAATCCGGGTACCTTCAAATCCTAAATATGGTGCTACATGATATAACTAACTACACATATATTCAACTTAATACTTCATTGACAAGTATATGTTTACTAATTATTACATCATCATAAATCCCTTCTCAGGTTCTTGATAACCATTACATTCTTCATTTTTCATAGTATTCATTCGAAACAAAAGTGATACTAATCTATTATAAGATAATTATTTATCCATCTTTGTCTTTCCATTATCTTTACAGGATCCTTCAATCCGTTCGTTCTTAGCTAAAATCATATAATTCAAGCAACGAATGTAGCACCACCCAAATTTGGGTCCCTTGAACCTCAGACCTAGTGTATCATGGTACATCATCTTCATATAAATTCTATAAACTAACGCGGAATATATAAACATACATTGTTCATTACACAATGGTTCTACAACATTTCCCCAAGGATCTATCAACCTTAACTTAATACATACCTTTACTAACTCAAAAGGTTTACATAATCAACCCATATAAGATATAAAAAAATAGTTAACGCATATTAAGCTACTCTTGAACTTTTCCCTTGTCTTTGTCCTTCCTGAAGCACTCGGGCTTAATTGAAATATTATCATGATATAGCAAAAGTGAGCAACTACTTTGTTCCGCAAGTTAAAATACAAGAATGATATATCATGATTGAAAAAGAATAAGCTTTCTGAACTTTTAACAATATATAACAATTGTGAAATAATGAGAATCAAGTTTCAATAAATGAATAATTGAATCAATAACGCTGAGTGGCCAGCAATGACCATGAACAACTATGTAGGGTTTATCAGTAATTAAACTGAACCTCTTAGTGGTTTTTGGTAATCAAGGTGATTAGCCTTTCATACCTGGTGAATATATGAAATTTGCACTAAGTGCGAATAGCAATAATTATCATGGATGTGGAATAATTGATAATAATTAAACCACTAACATGCTTGAAAATAATAACTCAAGTTTAAGTTAGGAAACTTGCCTGCTCCGATGATTACCGCTAAGTAATCTAATTTAATCTCTTAGAAAAGACATATTATTGATAAGATTGGTCTTTCAATCAGCATAACATATCTTAACTCATAATACAACTATTATTAAATTATCTAACACTTAGCAAAATAATTAAACATTAGATAATACTTTGACTTATTAGTAATATTATTGTCCTCTGATAATTTTTTAATCACTTAATCATTATCTTAAAACTCTCATCTAATATTATTAATCATTTAATAATATTTTATTTCACTTCTTAATAATATTAATCACTTATAATATCTTAATCATTTAAAAAAATTATTAATCCTTTAATAATATTTTAATCATTTACTAATATTATTAATCATTTAATAATATCTTAATCAATTACTAATATTATTAATCATTTAATAATATTTATTTATTTACTAATATTATTAATTATTTAATAATATTTAAATTATTTACTAATATTATTAATCATTTAGTAATATTTTATTTATTTACTAATATTATTAATCATTTAATAATATTTTAATCATTTAATAATAGTTTAATTATTTATAAACAATTTAATATAATTATTTATCTCTTACTATTTAATTTATTTAACAAACATAACGTGCCATACACAGAATATTTTATTAAAAATGACCAAAATAGCCATATAAAATCTTAATATATCATATAATGATCATTACTTAATAAACTCATATTTACAAGTTTTATAACTTAATATAACTTACTTTTCTTAATTATTCTTAACTCATTCTTAGGCATGAAAAATACCACATCAACTTATTATTTTTTTATCTTCTGGGAAAACTTAATATATAATATTTTAGTGACAAAATTTTGTTCCTGCAATTTTCCAAGCTCAATTCCTATTTTCAAATAGGCTAAAACAGTCCAAAATGACAATATTTATCATAAATTATCTTTTTATCCAAAAATTCTAAAATTTATACGGTAAACTCATAATACCATATACTAACTCCAGTTAAATTTAACAATTTTTTGGGCTGCTCATAATACCATATACTAACTCCAGTAAAATTTAACAATTTTTTGGGCTGTACATTCAAAGTTATGACAGTTTACTTTTAAAATCGTATTTTCTTGAACGGACTAGAACTCCACTTATGGACATCGAAAAATTCCCAATTTTGAATAGGAACTAGTTAACTTGATATACTAACATACCACAAAAGACCAGAATTTTTAGAGCATTATAAGTGGTCGAAACAACCCTCATAAAATTTGCACAGTATACATTTTAAGATTTTCCAGATTTTGTTCCGACAAGACTGTTTTGCTAAAAATTTCACCATGATTGATCCGTTTAACAATTTTTAGTGATTCCACTTGGGTTCATCAGATATCTCATCGATCTAACACATGTCTTTGACGTATCTCAAAAATAATTTACAGATTTAAAATGGTAAAGGTTCAATGTGGACTGAAAATTAGGGTTTTGGGCTCAAAAATTATTTTTCATCTTCTTTGTTATTCAAGCTTAACAACATCTAAAATGGCAAGATCTAAGCATGAATTATTGTCAAACATGTAGATCTAGTGTTGTATGGTTTAATATCATAAACTCATGATTTACTTCAAAACAATCACAAGAAACACATAGATCTAACTTAGGGTTTGAGTTTAGAGGGTTTTTATACCTAGTTCTTATTGCTATTCTTCTTCTCCTTCCAAATTAGTGGATGAATCTTGATGGCATGAACAAAAGCTCCTCTCCTCCCCCTCTCTAAGCCCACGGCAGCCCTCCTTTTCTCTCTCTCAAATGTTTATGCTTTTTAGCTTTTTGGAGAATAAGAAATAAAATGAAGTAAACTTTTTACAAGCAAATGAGAGGGGTGTTATTTATAGGCCATTAAATGTATACATATAACATGTATATCTATGCATAATATCCTAGCATATCTTCCATATCTCCTTGCAAATCCTTACTAATGATTTAATTTTATTTGCTAGCTTACTAGGGAACACTAGCTCTATTAGTTGGAGAGCTTTTGAAAGGTGGAATGAAACATTAATTTTTCGTGTGCTCATTCTCCCTTAAGTGCCCGGATCCCTCCCTCTTTTTTTCCCATTTTGTGATTTTTCTTTAATGCATTATTAGCTTATTTGTACTTCTAGAAAATCCTACACCAAATGGGCTAGGGTATAGGCCAAGTGATTTATTTATTTGGGCTCTCATTTAAATCATTTGGGTCACATTAATTAGCATATGGCCAACTCATAAAATTCTTTACCCTAGTTATTTAATTAGGGTTACTAGTCCGCTTATTTTAGACTTTTAATAATTACTCATATTGATTTAATTATATAACCCAATTAGACTTACTTTAATTAGGTTAAAATAATTAATAGGTTGAAATATTAAAAATAAATCTCTTAGGTTAGTCTTCTAGTATATAATTAAATATTAGGACTATTCATTAAGTATAACTCTTAGGTTATTTAATCCTCATTCTTAATATATATAATTAGGTTACACTACCTATTTTTTTATTACTCATTATATGATAAATAAATATACATATACTTACAATATATATATTCATTTAATCACATATATATTCTACATAAGTCACAAAGTATTTACTTCCTTGATAAGTAATTAATATCCTTATTTACAATGTGACCTAATTTTCTTAATTTGGAATATCACATAAATAACTTGTGTTATTTTTACAAGTCCTTTAATAATATTTTATTTAGGCTTGTTTACTATATTCATATGGTTTGCCATATATATTAATTTTACTTGCCATAATCTTAATCCCTTTTTGAACTTTTATTAAGTTTCAAACACTTGACTATTAGGTTAGGCTTATTTTAATTACCACCGCATTACCTAGCTTATCTCTTTCCAATTTAATATTTTTGGGTTCTCTTAAATTACCATTCAAGGCTTAACTTCCATAAGCTTGCTTAACTAAGCTTTCCATTATTATTGTATGATTAATGTCGACGTCGGGAAAAAATCCGCGGGTCGGGTCACAACTCGGATCTTTCTCTCTTCCTAAGTTATCTCTACCTTTACTCTTTTTATTTGCGAAAAAGGTTTTGAAACGTTTTTTTAGAAAAAGGCCAACATGTATCATGTCGACGATTGAACGTTTTACAGAGTCGCCAGTTGGTAGATTTGAAACGGCTGTACCAACTCAACCGAGTTTTGTTTGAAAAGAGGCCCAATTGCCGGACACTGTCGAAACTTGATCTTTGAAAATAAAGTTTTTGATTTTGGGGGCTTGGTTAAGTGTGAGGAATGTGTTAGGCACCCCACAACTCCCGTGTAAACACGGTACCACATATTTTCAATATTTTCCTTTTAAATCTGCAATGTGTGTGTGAATGTTGTACGAAATTAGGCCTACGCTTTGATTAGAAGTATGTTTACGCATCGTTGAACCTATATACGAAGGGTTTGATTTGATTTGCAAATAATCTTTGATTTGATTTGCAAAAGTGTTTGATTTTATTTGCAAAAGCTTCTTTTTTTTCGAAAAGATTTATTAAAATGATGTTTTGAAAGAAAGTTTTCAAACCCTTACGCTAACATAGGAATTGAAGCATATCGATACTTTAGTTTTATCTTTTCAGCCTTAAGGCTCAATTTGAACGGTGATTGTCGGGCTTCAAAGCATCCTCAACCACAAAATATATACAAGTGTAGGTCTCTTCATGGGCATGATTGCCATCGGAGGGACTCTGACATGACAAACCATATTTTCACTATGTTGAGACCTTAAATTCGGATAACCGTTTTAAGGTCTTTTGCATGTACATTTTCTACAGAAAAACTGGCAGTGTACATTTGTAAAGTGGAATTTGTCCATCGTGGGAACCAGATTCTGATTAGTTTGATCGCGAATCCCACAATTTCTAGGCTCACATAGGGAGGCCAATAAACCTGCACATCTCAAATTTGTACAGAAATATATCCAAGGATTCATCAGTAAATCCTGTCTCACATATGGCCAAAGCATCTCGTTCCCAATAGATAGCGATCTAAGGGTTGCGAGGTAGCTTTTATAACTGAAACTAGAAAATTGCTAGATTTAAATAAATCTCAGCCATTCTAGCTTCCCGGTTCCGTCTGGACCTATTTTGAACCGTTTGAAAGCTAGAATTGGTGAGATTTAAATAAATCTAGCTCGCCCTCAGAGATGTCAGTGCCAATTCATATCAAATGAATATTTAAAGCAACAATTTAATAAAAATGAGTAAAGCAATATATATATATATATATATACAAAAGCTGTAAAGAGCGATGGGTTTTCACGTTGGTGCCCGGACTGGAATTGAAATATATATATATATATATATATTTATTTATAAAAGCTATATAAAAGCCACGAAATGATCTAGGCTGGACAAAATTAAAATATATATAGAAAATAGTAAAAAGGGCGATGGGTTTTAGCACCTGTGCCCGGACTGGAAAGTAAATATAGACAGAAAAGTAGTCAACTAGGACTGGGAAGATAACCCATTGTGGTGAATGTTGCTTATATATGAATATATATATATATATATATATATATATATATATATATATATATATATATACACGATAAGGATCTTAGGCTCACCCGACTAAAAGCTCACCCAACTCACCCCCCTTTAGCGACGGTCTGGGCGACGGTTCGTCTGTCGCTATATATACAACCGTCTTCTATATATTGTCTGTAGCTATATGTTATCCGTCGCTAAAAGATAAGACGACGGTTGTATATATAGCGACAGACCAAATCGTCGTCCGGTCCGTCGCTAAAAGGAGGTGAGTTGGGTGAGCTTTTAGTTGGGTGAGCCTAAGATCCAGATCGTATAAATATATATATATATATATATATATTTATAGATAGAAAAGTAGTCAACCAAGACTGGGAAGATAACCCAGTGTGGTGAATATTGTTTATATATGCATATATATATATATATATAAACGCAGTAAACTACAGCTAATTTGACATCCGGGCTTGAAAGAATTGAAAAGTTAGTATTTATAAAGTTAAATATATACAAAAAAAGCCAAACCCGGACTGGGACGATAACCTAGTCTGGCGAAGTTGCTCAAATACGAAGGTACTAAACTGTACTTAAAGTTAACAAAAACGGCCACGGAACTGAGTTCCAGGCATATTTGGAAAACAAAACTTGATATACAAATGTATAAAAGTGCGAAGAAGTAATAATAACTTTCTGATCGTAAAAATACTCACAATGGACTGCTACACGGGCTTTTTGCCAAATCGTAGGCTTTAAACGTCCAAATCTACTAGTTATTTTCTGCTATGTGGTAGTATGTGGGTATATCTACGTGTTAGAATGAAAAAAATTTGGGTTGGAAGATAAGAAAATTGTTGGAAAACCAAACGGGCAGGGGTTTAGAGTGTTTCTTAATTTTTGAAAAGAGCTAGGGGTCACCTCATATATATAGACTAGGGAGCCTCCACTCTACCTGCTGCTGCAGCAGGCAGAGGTACGGCTCCACGTGGCAGGGCTCACGTGGTGGGTCTCATTGCATCGAAGTACGTGCATTCGAGCAACGCGAGGTCTGTTTCAAAACTTTCTAACTTTTGATCGGAGCATCCGTTTGAGCCGTGCTGTACCTTTTTGGAAATCCCTTGCCGAGAGTGTCACAATGACATTGGATAAAACCTTTTTTGGGTCCAAGAAGATGGGTTCATAACCAGGTCTTTGATTCCCCTTAGTTTGTCCGTTGAGCTGTCTTGCGCTGTTTGCACTCGGGACCATTGTTATGGTTTGTTCTGACCTTGGTGGCTTCAATTCGGCTTGAGTTTGACCGAATTGGGTTAGAGTTGGTAAATGATCATTTTGCCCCTCCCGGGGTTGCCTTTAGTGTCGGCATGGCCTTCGGCTGACTTCTTGGGGTTATTTCCAAGACTTGGATCCCATTCAAGTCTGTTTATCCTCAGTGTTGTCTCTGAGGCTGACTTGGTCCCTCCAGGCTTTCCTCTGAAGATGTTGTGATTCTTCAGGATTGTTTCTAAAGTTGACCTGACCTCCCGGGTTGAGATCGGGGCTGACCTGTACTTCTCGGGTTGAGACCGGGACTGATCTGTATCTCCCAGGTTGAGACCGGGGCTGACCTGTACCTCTTGGGTTATGATCGAGGCTGACCTAAACCTTTCGGGTTGAGACCGGGGCTGACTTGTACCTCCCAGGTTGAGACTGGGGTTGACCTGTACTTTCCTGGTTGAGACCAGGGCTGACATGTACTTCTCGGGTTGAGACCAGGGCTGACCTGTACCTCCCGGGTTAAGATCAGGGCTGACCTGTACTTTCTGGGTTGAGACCAGGGCTAACCTGTACCTATCGCATTTAGACCGGGGCTGACTTGTACCTCCCGGGTTGAGACTGGGACTGACCTGTACCTCCTAGATTGAGATCGGGGCTGACCTGTACTTCCTGGGTTAAGACCAGGGCTGACCTGTACTTCCTGGGTTGAGACCGGGGTGACCTATACCTCTCGGGTTGAGACCGGGGTTGAGTTGACGGCCCGGTATTTAGCCGGAGTTGATCTGATGGCCCGGTATTGAGACCGGGGTTTATTTGATTGCCCGGTATTGAGACCGGGGCGTATTTGATGGTCCGGTATTGAGGCCGGGATTAACTTGATGGCCCGATATTGAGACCAGGGTTGATCTGATTGCCCGGTATTGAGACCGGGGTTAACTTGATTGCCCGGTATTGAGACCGGGGTTGATTTGATTACCCGGTGTTAAGACCGGGATTGACTTAATGGCCTAGTATTGAGATTGGGGTTGATCTGATGGCCCGATATTGAGATCGGGGTTTATTTGATCGTCCGGTATTGAGACCGGGGTTGATTTGATGGCCCGATATTGAGACCGGGGTTAATTTGATTGCCCGGTATTGAGACCGGGGTTAATTTGATGGCACGGTATTGAGACTGGGGTTGATTTGACAGACCGATAATTAGATCGGGGTTGACGGCCCGATATTGAGACCGTGATTGACTTGATGGCCCGGTATTAAGACCGGGGTTGATTTGACAGCCCGATATTGAGATTGGGATTGATTTGAGACCGGGGTTAATTTGATGGACCGGTATTGAGACCAGGGTTAAACTGATGACCCGATATTGAGACCGGGGTTGATTTGACAGCTCGGTATTGAGAGCAGGGTTGATTTGACAGCCCCATTTTTAGACAGCGGTTGAGTTGAAAAGATAATTTTGCTCTCGTACAGTCTTAGTAACAGGGAAAGAAAATTTTGAGTGTCTACAAATGCCCCTCTGTATCATGTTCATGCAATGTAGTGGAATGAACAGGATAAAGATTAGTAGACACGGGAAATTCACATGCAAAGGGGAGGCAATGCATTGTATGATACGCGATGATGTTAGATACCTTAAAAAGGGTAGGGTTATCACTGATTGATTATGTTAGTTTCTGCTGGGGATAACGTTACCCGTGATAACCCTTGTGGCGACACTGTCAGACGATTACTGGTAAGATAACCACTGACAGGTTATCAGAGTTAGGCTACCACAGATTGTTCTCATCTCGCTCTACTGGGAATGACGTTATCCGTGATGAATCGGCCAACTCTGATGAAGATGATATTATTAATTCAACCTTGGTTGGCAACCAATGGTTTCCCATGTCTATCGAGACTCTTCACAAGACATATTTTCCTTCCAGCTGATGTCGTCGAATCATTCTGCCGATTTCTCCGTTGGGGATATATCTCGGTTACCGAGTACCTCTGTGCTTACGATGCCTATCTTGATGATAAATTACACCGGTAGTTTGAAACAGGGGGTTTGAATCACCAATCCTTCTCGGTGCTCCGTTTGAGGATGTGTATAACTGATTCCATCATTGGGAATGGATTATTATATTTCTTCCGTCACTGGATCACTTCTGATGCTTCGCGGGGTTGCGCCAACAGCTGAGATGTCACTGGGGTTGAGCCAATGGCTGATACTTCATTAGGGTTGAGCCAACAGCTGAACTGTCACCGGTTTGTACCCGACGCTTCGCTAGGGGTTAAGCCAATGGCTGAAATGTCACCGGTCTGTACCCGACGCATTGTTGGGGTTGTGCCAACGGCTTAACTTTCACTGGTCTGTACTCGATGCTTCGCTGAGATTGTGCCAATGGCTGAACTGTCACCGGTCTGTACCCGACGCTTCGCTGGGTTTTTGCCAACGGTTGAACTTTCACCGGTCTATACCCGACGCTTCGCCGGGGTTGTGCCAACGGCTGAACTGTCACCGGTCTATACCCGACACTTCGAAAGTGGCAGTTTTGAGTAATTTTTCAGCATTTTTTTAGCATTCTTCATCATTGGTCCCCGGACATTGCTTCGGATTGAATTACAATAGTTTTTAGGGAGTTCCCCTTTCTCTCAGGATTCAGCTACTTAAACGCAGGGATTTCAGGACAAACCGCTCAATCACGTAGCAATTTTTCTTCATATTTGACTTGGCAGCTCATATGAACTCCATTTCAACTCAAACCGAACCGAGCCAGAGGGAGTAGGGGCCACCTTGGGGAGCCGCAGGTAGAGGTGTGGTAGTCGCAGGTGGTGTGACGCCCCCAAATTCGGGCCACAATGCCTCGAATCCAGTGTATCACTATCTAATAATAATAACTAAAATCATACAATCACAGCGGATAATCTAGAATAATATACAATGATTTATTTTATATATTCCCCCATGTCTCGCAACCTACAGTACTTAATAGATTACATAATAATATCAAATAAAGACTTATTACATAACCCTACTTAAGTTTAAACATAGTTCTGAATCGGTCCTAATACAGTATCATAGTTGTTATATTACAACACCAAAATTTCTAAAACATAAAGGGACTAGCTAGTCAGTAGCCTTATCGTTGCCCTTGTCGGTGCCCCAAGGTCCGCCCTGCTCTGCTTTAACTAAAATATTTTTAGGGAAAGCAAGAATGAGTACAAATTGCCTAGCAAGTAATATACGACAAGGGTTAAGAGTTTTATAACACGAGCTTGAAATATCAAGGTATGATCTCGATGATAATCAAGAGTTTGAAGAATAACATCATGAACAACGAGTATCAACAATTCTCAAATCAAATCCTTGGAATATGAAACGATGGTTCATTATAGAGAAACAGATATATATGAATTCAAAGGTAATCAACGTATCCAACTGGATAAAATAATTTATACTGAGAAATCACTAAAGACTATTAAACCTCTACTATAATTATCAATATTAAACTAATAACCCAAAAATAAGTATAATAGATGTTCAGTCTACAATACTCTATGTTATGTATAACACCGCAATAATTTTCACGCATGTGTTGGGCTTCCAACAATATATACACTCCCCAAACCATAAGGGTTGTTAAACTTAGTTTTCAAAGATTTTGCACCAGTTAATTGGTTTGGATAGTTTTCTAAATATGCATATAGTCTAGCCGAATCAAATGACATAAACACTTTCACGATATTTAAGAACAATACTAAGTTCAACATGATTAATAGCTTTCATAAGACTCAAATGAACAAGAGTTTATTCAATAAGCATACTAACTCAATTTAAACGAGTAAGTAAGAAAACTTGCTTTCACAAGGATCCGTTGCATAAAGCAAATGCAAATGTTAGGATACTTGCAATTAATAATACAAGAATGGGTTCAAGGAAACTTGCACAATAAAAGAGTGTAAGTCAGGGAACTTGCCTTATGCGTAGTCTACCCATGTAAAGCTAATCAACACTTTCGAATCCTATTATAATATATTTGTATGTATAGGATATTAATTAGCTAAGTATATTCAATATACATGCTCGATATGTAATTCGAGTGCACACATATGGTTCTCACTTAGTCTTGTAACTCTATACGTATGTCATTACGTACTTTACATATGCTTGTCACGTAATCAGTATATAAGACATTACGAAATCAAGTACATAGTTCTATCACGTTTAGTATCATAACACTTAATCAACATTATCTTCACTAACTTTAGAATCTCTTTTTTAAGTTAAATGTTATCATGTTACTTCATCATCTCATATAAACATATATCAGTATTAATTACATCCTCCTTAACAGATTAGACCATCATAATAAGTGAACTGCTAAAATCAGAATAAGCAAACTGCATCAGAACTGAAAGTGACCAGACGCAGTTGCGCCCTGGTTAAGCCTAGGGACGGCACAGCTGCGCTATCCCCTGGCTAGATCAGGATTGGGCTGTTGCCTTACTATTTTTGTTCAACATGTTAGCATACATCTGCACATGGCATATACTCATGTTAACGGGTCATTCGTCCTTACCAAGTCAATCGAAGTCCGACCTTCCATGTTATAGTTCTAGATTAACAACCCTTAATAACTTAAGGCCATTCAACGTCATAAAATCATATAGGATATCATGCTTGTCATTTAAGCACATAAGGTGGACATATATTCTGTGTTAGGCATGCTCACAAGTATTCACGCATGACTAGTAGTGTTTATTGCTTGAAAACTCACCTAAACTCATATCTTATTCATGCTCAACTAGCTTTCATAGTATCTAACATAGTAAGAATACATGTAGTCCAACTAAGTGATGTTAAAGATACTATCATGCATGTCAAAAATATCAGAATGCTATTCTACCATGTTCATGCAACTTTAGCTTTCCAAGATTTTTAAGTTTAGCTTTCGAAATCATTTTAAACGTGAACCATGTATGTTAGTGTAATCTCAACACTTTAGAGGCCAAACACTTGGGTGGCTAACGTTGATCTAAGGAAGGAATCTAACCCAGAAATTCAAGGAGATCATGAAGAACAAGGAGTTGAACTCGTATCTGTGGAAGCTTCGTTCTACAAGGGTATGATTCCATAACTTCTTATTTATCGTTTTAAATTAATAATTTGCATAAAGGATGAGCCGGGTAATGGTTTTGTAGAAATTTTTTAAACTTTGATATACCATGCTTCCGCTAATTTTTGCAATTTGATTGCGTCACGATTTTGTACAAACCCAACACCATCAAATAATCCCTCAATCATTTAATTTATTTTAGTGGGAGAATTCATTGTATGGGTATTGGAAATTCTATAAATGGAGCTCTTCTCCTTTTAATTTGATTTGCTGAGATATTGAGAGCATATAGAGAGTGAGCATTTATATATATCAGTAGAGGGAGAAGTGTGAATTAGCAGCACGCCCAATTTGCATTGTAGAGGTATAAATTCTTTCCTTATTCTTCATTTCTTAACGACTTCTAAATTTATTAATGTTGAGCATGATTCTTGAGATGATATGATTGGATAATGTTGGTTAGTTGATATATAAGCTAAGATATGTGTTAGTAAGGCAATGTAGATGGTCTTCAACTGAATTCGTAGAGAATTTTTGTGTTTGGCCTTGCTTTTTGTCATAGCAGAAGATTTACTGGTGCTGGCGAAGCCCGGCGCAGCCGCGCCCCCTGTTCCAGAATCTGATTTCTGCTACAAACTGTTAGATGTTAATTTACTTGTATAACTTAGACAAGCAAGCTAGCATGAGTAACACGTTTGTATGAGTACATAGACCCAACGTAAGCATGTTTGACTATGATGGTATACATTTTTGACGAAAAGGCTTATAGTTTGAAAATGAACTTAAGGTTTTATAATCAAACTTTAACATATATAAGTCATGTTGATATTCTAACCTTGTAAGCATGTTTGTGTGATTTAGAAATGTATGTTAACATGAGTATATAGGTGTCGTGAGGTAGTATGAACATATTGAATCTCATTAATGAACTTTACTAACGAAAGTATATGTTTTGAACGTGAACCTTGACATGTTATATTGAGATTTAGATTCTGATATTTATAGACAAGATTGATAGTTCTCTTAACCTCACTAATGTATCATACATGTATGCCTACCTTGTTAGATGTCGTGAAATCAAGTTAAGCACAAATGAAGTATATTTTCAAACCAATAACAATGCTAGTTACATGTATGTGATGTGAATACTCATGAGCATGCCTAACACGAGTTATATGACTACCTTATGTGTGTAAAGACAAGAATGCTAAACTTTGTGATTTTATGACCATAAATGGCCTTAAGTTATTAAGAGATATTAATCTTGAACCATAGCATGTAAAAATCAAACTTGGAAAGGTTGTACAAACACAGAAGGACCCTTTAACATGTATATATGCTATGTGATATCGTATGTTTATGCTTGAATCCGATCTTGACAGTTAACTTATAACAATGCTATAACTTACTAAATAGAATATGTTTGGTATTGGTTGTGGTCTTATGTGTTAATAATGATATATGAAGACATTTAACTTATAAAAGAAACTTTAAAAATAGTAGTGGCATAACCAACTTAGTGTTATGAATTGTTATAATAACATACGTATATGGCTATATGATTGAGTTAGAACATTATGTGTATATCTAACTTTCATATCAAACTTGAATACCGAATGTGCTTAGCTAATGAATATCATATATACATAACTATATTACAATAGGAATTCAAAGTGTTGATTAGCTTTACGTGGATAGACTATGCATAAGGCAAGTTCCCTAACTTACACTCTTTTATTGTGCAAGTATCCCACCCTTGCATTACTTTATTCAACGGATATTGTAAGCAAGTACTTGAACTCTATTCCCATTGAATACGTATTAAGTTTATTGTTGTGCAAGTGAGTTATTCAAATTATGACTTATTGCATTATAGTTACGATAAAGTCAATTATATTCTTCGAACTTTAATGTCAAGTATCGAACTTATAAAGAGTGGTCTATGCCATTTGATTCGGCTAGACTTATATCATGATTAGAAAGCTGTCCAAACCAATTGAATGGTGCGAAATTCTTGTATTGACTGAGATGAACAACCTTCTTTGAAGGGGAAATATATTTGTTGGGAGACCGACGTGCGCACTTGAGTATGATTAAATGTTATGCATAATGTAGGGTACTTTAGGGTGATCACCTGTTGTACTTGTTTTTATTGGATTTTCAGTAAATTTCTGTTAATCCTAGTAAGAGTTCATAGTCCTTAGTGACTACTCAGTATTCAATTATCTTGAAATCTTAAATTGATTTAGCATTGAATCATACTGATATTATTCTGTCCTTAGCGACTGTTATTGAGAACTATTGATATTCTTGTTATCCTTGAACTATCACACCTTGCTATACCCTTTTGGGATTCGAGAACTATATTACTCATCTTTATTGTTATATTACTTGTTGAGCAAACTTGTTGCTCATTCTTGCTTTCCTAAAAGCATTTTCAGTTAAGCCAGAGCAGGGTGGACCTTCGGGAGTCGATAAGGGCAAGGGCAAGGCTACCGACTAGCTAGCCCCTTTTATGTTCTAAATATTATGATGTTGTATTATGTCTATTAAGATGATGTATTAAGACTAATTTTAAATATGTTTAAGTTTAAGTTAGATTATGTAATAAGTCGTTATTTGATATTATTATGTAATCTATTAAGTACTGTAGGTTGCGAGACTTGGGGGAATAAATATAATAAATCATTGTATATTATTCTAGATTATCCGCTGTGATTGTATGATTTAGTTATTATTGTATTATTGTGAGAACGTGACGAACTGAATTCGAAAGGCTCTTTTGTGGTCCGAATTTGGGGGCGTCACAGGAACACAGTTGAGGTTGAGTACTGCTTATCATCCTCAGACAGACGAACAAAGTGAGCGAACAATACAAACGCTGGAGGACATACTTAGGACTTGTGTGATGGACTTCAAGGGAAATTGGGACGACCACCTACCCTTAGTAGAATTCGCGTATAACAATATTTACCATGCAAGTATCGGCATGCCACCGTATGAAGCTCTTTACGGGAGAAAATGCAGAAAGCCGTTATGTTGGGATGAAGTCGGAGAACGACGAATACTCGGACCAGAGTTAGTACAACAAACTGTAGATGTGGTGACAGTAATAAGAGTCAGACCAGTAGCGGCTCAAGATCGCTAGAAAAAGTACACAGACTTGCATCGACAAGACCGAGACTTTAAAGTCGACAGTTTTGTTTTCTTGAAGGTATCTCCCTAGAAAGGAAAAATACGATTAGGTAAGAAGAGAAAGCTGAGTCCGAGATTCGTAAGACCGTTCGAGATTCTAAAGCGAGTGGCATATAAAATAGCATTACCACCTGAGTTGGAACACATCCACAACGTGTTTCATATATCCGTGTTGCGTCCGTACAAGGCCGACTACAAACATGTGATTTCTTATGAGCCCATTCAAGTGGAGAAGAACCTAGCGTATAAAGAAATTCCTGTCCAAATTTTAGATAGGAAAGAACAGACATTAAGGAATAAAGTTATTTCCTCTGTAAAATTACTTTGGCGTAACCACGATGTCGAAGAGGCTACGTGGGAATTAGAAAATAGGATGATGAGGGACTATCCCCATCTATTTGTGTAACTTGTACCAATTCCGAGGACGGAATTTTTATAAGGGGGGGGGGAGGATGTAATACCCGAGAATTTCTAAATATTATTAATGAATAAATTAATGAAAGTCGAATACTCATTTGAATATAAATATTTATGTGTTATGAGATGAGTTAACTCAATTACTTCAAATTGAATATATAATAATTGAAAAAAAATATGATGTTTATGATAAGCTCATTGAATGCCTTGTGTGGCACGAGAATAGAAACGATGATGAGTTAATTAATTAGAGGATGAAGAAATTATTAAGTGAACAATTAATCAATATTAATTGTTAATTAATTGTTATTATGAGAAATAGAATATTAATGGGTGATTAATTAATAGTATGTTAATTTATTATTATTGCAAGTAATAGAATAATAAAAAGTAAATTGTTTATAAATTTAATTGTTGTGTGCAAGGAATGTGATAATTAATCGTATAATAATGTTGATAATTGTGTTATAGATAATAACCGGTTAATAGAGTAAATGAATAATTAATATAATGATTCACTCAATTAAATTCTAAGTGTCATATTATATAATAGATTATTGTATATTAAAGTGCCTACATCTAGTGTATGAAGAAATGTAACACTAACATGTGATTTCATATAATATATAAAAACTATATATTAAGATTGATTAAATGGTGTAAGTTACATAATAATAATGCTTATGTGACATTAACTGATGTGTCAGAACATTAAATAGGTACCTCGTGAATATTTTAATAAGTAAACAATTGTTAATTTATGGTTACTTCAATATATTAATATAATTGAAATAATAGGGTTGAGATGATATAATATGATAATACCCACTTGAATTACATTCGGTATGATGAAATGTACATGGATTATATGTTGAGATATATATGTACCCTATTTACTACATTGTAATGTAATTTACTTATTGGAATTAAATTGTGACTATATTTATAACCTAAGAATATATGTTTTGTATATGTATATAATCTATAGTATATGTTCTTGATTATGTTGAACTAGATGGTAATTGGATTGTAGGATGCTTGTTAAGTGTTATATAAACTAATAAGCATGTTAGAACTATATTGTAGTTGGTTTTCAATCAAATTCGTAGGGAAATTTTGATGTTGGGCTACTAACTGCCAAAGCAGAAAGCCAATTCAGTTATGGCCGAGCAACGGCGCAGCTGCGCTCTGTTTGTATTAGGGTGCAGCGCAGCTGCGCCAGGCTCTGGCTTTTGTTTTCTGATTTTGTTACAATCTGTTATGTGCTAACATGATTATACCACTTAGAAAAGCATGAAAACATGATTGACATATAGATATAAGTACCTAGACCTAGCATGAACATGTTCAATTATTGCTTTAATATCTATTATAAGAGGAGTCTTATAATAGATATTACTTGATGCAATTCCAATTGTTGGAGAGTACTTCTTTAATTAATTTAGGCTTCCCACCAAATGGGAATAATTAATTTAATTAATTTGTCTCCTAATCTTATTAGGAATAAATTAGAGTACTAATATTAAGTTAATTACTAAACCCCTTTAGAAATTAAAATAATAATAATTGTAATAATATTAATAAGACATCTCTTATTAATTTATATTTAATATTTCCAAAATATTAAATAATAAATATTAAGCTATTTAATTTATTCTATCATCATAGATTAAATTAATTACACTTAATGCATTATTACGATTATGACATTACCTTCTTAAATAATTATTCTTCCTTTTATGGTGTGACCCTGGTTAAGCCTAGGGACGACGCAATTGCGCTAGCCCCTAGCTAGACCAGGGTTGGGCTGCTGCCTTACTATTTCTGTTCAACATGTTAGCATACATCTACACATGGCATATACTCATGTTAACGGGTCATTCGTGCTTACCAAGTCAATCGAAGTCTGACCTTCCATGTTATAGTTCTAGATTAACATCCCTTAATAACTTAAGGCCATTCAACGTCATGAAATCATATAGGCTATCATGCTTGTCATTTAAGCACATAAGGTGGACATATATTCTGTGTTAGGCATGCTCACAAGTATTCACGCATGACTAGTAGTGTTTATTACTTGAAAACTCACCTAAACTCATATCTTATTCATTCTCAACTAGCTTTCATGGTATCTAACATAGTATGAATACATGTAGGCCAACTAAGTGATGTTAAAAACACTATCATGTATGTCAAAAATATCATAATGCTATTCTACCATGTTCATGCAACTTTAGCTTTCCAAAAGTTTTAAGTTTATCTTTCAAAATCGTTTTAAACGTGAACCATGTACGCTAGTGTAATCTCAACACTTTAGACTAACTTTGCATACTTAACTAAATCATACAATTATGCTCAAAAGTCAAAATGTAAACATGGTATGCATATATTAAAGTTCACTACCAAATTATAAGTCCATTTTCAAACTATAAGTCTTTCCATCAATAATGTATACTAACATTGTCGAACATGTTCATGCTAGGTCTAGGTATTTATATCTATATGTTAATCATGTTCTCATGCTTGTCTAAGTGGTATAATTATGTTAGCACATAACAGATTGTAGCAGAATCAGAAAACAAAAGCCAGAGCCTGGCGCAGCTGCATTACACCCTTGTACAAACAGGGCGCAGCTGCGCCGTTGCTTGGCCATAACTGAATTGGCTTTCTGCTTTGGCAGTTAGCAGCCCAACATCAAAATTTCCCTACGAATTTGATTGAAAACCAACTACATTGTAGTTCTAACATGCGTATTAGTTTATATAACACTTAACAAGCATCCTACAATCCAATTACCATCTAGTTCAACATAATCAAGAACTTTAAGAAATTTCAAAAAACAAGAAATGAAGAACATGATATGGAATTATACCTCTACTAACTTGCTGCTATATCAACTTCTCCTCAACTGATATCTCTCTCAATATACTAGCTTAAACTTATATAAGCTTTACTTGGAATTCTAATCAAATGAAAAAGAGAGGAGAAGGGGCTATATTTATAGGAAAACAATTACCCAGGCAATGCAATTCTACACAATTTCAATCCTTTGCTATGAGCAAGAACATGAAGGTTAAGAGAGAGTTGGTGATTAGTTGTTAAATTCCATCATGATGCCCACTCCCCATTGAATCATTGGCTAGTTGCTGAGCTTGGGAGAAGAAGAAGGAATATGCGTTAGCCTTTTACTTGAACATGTGAGGGAGAGAAGTGACTATCATATTGGGACAATGTTACTAATCTCAGCATTTGCAAGTTGGAATATAGTAACATCATATACTATAGATTATATACATATACATAGCATATATTCTTAGGTTATAAATAGAGTCCCAATGTAATTCCAATAAGTAAATTACATTATAATGTAGTAAATAGGGGAATATATATCTCAACATATAATCAATGTACATTTCATCATACCGAATGTAATTCAAGTGGGTATTATCACATTATATCTCCTCAACTCTATTATTTCAATTATATTAATATATTGAAGTAACCATAAATTAACAATTGTTTACTTAGTAAAATATTCATGAGGTACCTATTTAATGTTCTCACACATCACTTAATGTCACATAAGCATTATTATTATGTAACTTACACCATTTAATCAATCTTAATATATAGTTTTTATATATTATATGAAATCACATGTTAGTGTCACATTTCTTCATACACTAGATGTAGGCACTTTAATATACAATCATCTATTACATAATATGACACTTAGAATTTAATTGAGTAATCATTATATTAATTATTCATTTACTCTATTAACCGGTTATTATCCATAACATAATTATTAGCATTATTATACGATTAACTATCACATTCCTCGCACACAATAATTAAATTTATAAACAATCTACTTATTATTATTCTATTACTTGCAATAATAATAAATCAACATACTATTAATTAATCACCCATTAATATTCTATTTCTCATAATAACAATTAATATTGATTAATTATTCACTTAATAATTCCTTCATCCTCTAATTAATTAACTCATCTTCGTTTCTATTCTCGTGCCACACAAGGCATTCAACGAGCTTATCATAAACTCCATATTTTTCTCAATTATTATATATTCAATTTGAAGTAATTGAGTTAACTCATCTCATAACACATAAATATTTATATTCAAATAAATATTCGACTATCATTAATTTATTCATTAATAATATTCAAAAATTCTCGGGTATTACGGGTAGGCCCGCTTCTACCTGTGGCTTTATATTGGGCAGTGAGAGTTCATTTGAAATCAGTTTCATTTCGAGTTTCAAACGAAATCCGATTTTCTTTTTTAGATCTACAGAGTTCGGGCAGCCTTTTTCAGATTCCGTCAGTTTGCACGCGTTCAGCGCATCGCAGGTAACATTTTACGTCCTTTTTCACAAGTTTTGACCGTTAAAAGCATGTAAACCACGTAGGGTGCTTTTAGACGCAATGTATGAAAAATTTATGCCTGTAGGACCTGCTAAAAATTTTCTGACTTCGTATGTATGCATATTTTACTGTAATGCACTTTTTAACGTAAGAAAATTCAGATTCTGAGATGGTCATATTTTGCTCGTTTTGATCAGTTTACTCATCCTTTTTGAGGCCTAGTGAGCCTTGATTTTTAACTAAAAATGTCCATGGTAATTTGGCTACCATGTGAAGTTTACTTTTGATTTCATTTCTTAAATATGAACAATTCCTATTTTTGGGAAGGTGTGCTACTGAATGGCCACCTAGACATGTCTGTATGCATGCGGACAATCCATTTTACAAAGGAGACTCTAGCAAAAAAAATTCAAAAGCCCGAGCATTTAATAAACATGCAATTTTGACTCTACTAGGGATTTTTGACTGACCCGTGCATGTTTTTAGGATTTGTCTTTTGAAAAACATGCTGTTTTGACTATATGGGGGATTTTTGACTGACCCATGCATGTTTTAGGAATTAAAAATGCATAAAATACTGATTTAAATTAAAAAGCCACAGGTTTTAGGATTACCACACCATTTTTTAGGTGATTTGGAGACTTTGTCCAGGTGATGGACAGAGACAGACCCGACAGTGCTAACAGGGTAGTTACAAGTGTTAGACGGAGGCGAGCTTCTGATGTTCCTCAGCCACGTCCAACTCTACCGCCTCGCAGATTAGCAGAGTCAGTGATTCGTCCAACACAGGACGAGCAGCCGATTGACATTGATGACGAGTAGGCTCTTTTTGTTGCTCCTGCCCCGACTTAGGCCCCACGTGCGGAGCTTCCTGCCATTGTTGTGCCGACCCAGGAGTTTCTGGGAGACTTGAGTCATCATCCATCGAGGTTCTTTCATGCCAATGAGGTGACTTGTAGTTTTCTTCTTTTTGGATTCTCTTTCTTTTTTTGCCATTCTCGGGGCACAGGTTTTTGACATGGGTTAGCTTTTTGATGCAAGTTCCTAGCTTTACGCATCCAAGAAGGATCTGGTTTAATGTGCACTCTCTTTAGCACACTCTGCACCAGGATTATAGAGACATTGTTGACACCTGGGGGTTTCAGGCGTTCTTCTCTTTTCTTCCCCGTCGTTGCCCCTGGGGTTATATGAGGGCTTTGTCTGAGCGCTAGTTCCACCAGACTCAGTCCCTTTATTTGTTGGACTGTGAGGTGCTGATGACCCCTATGGACTGGAGGTTCATCATCGGCATTGAGTTCGAGGGTGAGCCAGTGCCTGTCATGGCTAATATCACACCCACTGCCGTTCGGTCCCTGTTGGGCATTTATGCGATGGCGATCAAGGGTCGGAAGGTCTGGTCGGGTCCCTTGAGCATAGATTGCCCAGAGTGGGGCTTTACTTGAGCCTCTGCCTGATGATTAGAGGGTTAGGGATCACATCTTGAGGAGATTATTTTTTGTGATCATCAGGGGTTGTTTTGTGGCAGACAACTCGCCGAAATTGTCCTTCGCCCTGGTCAGTGCCACACGATATGTAGAGCGCCTCAATGACTTTAATTGGGGTTCCTAAACCTTTGCCTATTTTCTCTAAGGTATGCGCATACTTTCAGATGGTTTGACAGAGGCTTTCAGTTCTGATGGTGAGTACATCTTTCTTATACCTTTTTGATTTTTGATTTTACATTTGTCAGTCTTGGTCACTGAGGACTTTTAATATTTATATGGCCAGTTCTGGGCGTATGAGAGGCTTCCTTGCCTACGGCCTGCCACTACTTTAGGTTTGGAGACCTACCCCTGAGGACGAAGTTGGCATCACTCCACTCTAACGGAGGTCCCTGTTGCTGAGGGCTTTACTCACTCCCGCCTGCAGTTGGAGCTTTTGACAGCCGGAACGATCTCTTGGATCCCATATACCTCTAATTTTCTAACTGTTGGATTTGACGAGGGCTTCCCCACTGGTCGGGAATTTGCATTGTCGACCCGCAGAGACCCATTTTTGATTGAGGGAGGTTGGGAGCTCTATTTAGGAGAGCATGCCATCCGGAGTATCACGGATCAGATCCTTATTCCCTTTGTTCCTCCGGCTTGGCATCATTAGCCACTGGTCCAACCATTGACAAATATCCCTATGGAGGGCGTAGATGACTTTTCCCTATAAGAGGGCCCTTACATCCAGGAGGGTTGCAGCAGCTGGTAGAGTCCTCGCACAATTGGAGCTCAGACTCGTGCTACCCAGTTTATGGCAGACATGGTGCTTGGGTCTGTGATGATGATAGACTTGATAGCTTGCCTCAAGGAGCCGACTCATTTGGACCAGATCACAGGGCTGACACAGTAGTTGGAGAGAGCTCACTTATTTATCAGGCATCTTGGCCGAGATCCGTCAAAGACATCTTTTTTTGACCCTTCTAGCTCAGGAGCGGGCCAATCTTCATGTCCATTTTCCAGTAGTTTTGCAGGGGCTAATCCTCCCTTATATTGCACAGACATGCCTGATGACCGCGACTTTGTGTCCACGGAGGAGATGGAGAAGGTTAACCACCTGAGCGTAGATATTTTGGATCTTTTTGGATAACTATTGTAGCTATATCGTTCGGTCAGCCACTGTTTTGGCTGTTGGGTGGCTATGCCCCATTTTGATAGACCACTGTTAGTAGTTGGGTGGTGGTGCCCCATGTTTCTTTACTTTTTATTTGGTTTTGTATTTATCAGATAGGGATGATGCTTGCAGTAGATAGTTTATTGTAGATATGCATGATATTTCCTATCAATCGCATCATGTTTATATTTGTCATCATGCATGTA
Organism: Panax stipuleanatus; assembly: GCA_020205555.1. Classification (NCBI taxonomy): domain Eukaryota; kingdom Viridiplantae; phylum Streptophyta; class Magnoliopsida; order Apiales; family Araliaceae; genus Panax; species Panax stipuleanatus. Next base: position 25,658,910 of record CM035122.1, read on the forward strand.
TTATGTCATCTATATGCATTTAGACAGATGAGTTCAGATTTGACCCCTGGATGGTCTTGTGATACAGTGATATAGATGTCGTCATCTACCGTTAGCCATATCGAGCACTCGCCACCATCTGCTGTGGCATCATCCTTGAAATCGTGGTACGACAGCCTACCCTTCCCAGCCAGAGGGGCAGTGGATCAGATGCTGGTGCATTCGTTGGCTCTCATGGATTTTTAGGTGTCATATAGGTTCGTAGATGGCATTCTATCCTGTTGGATACCCGATAGACATGTCTTTTGCTTTGGTCATCATGAGCTGACTCTGACCCTTGAGGAGTACCAGCGGTTTACTGGCTTAGCTTTAGAGGTGACATACGCTCGTACGACGATCAGTGTTATGAGGAGACCGTTTATACGGATGTCAGGACTTCAGTAAAGCGTAGTTATGGATGCGATCTTCTTCGGACGCGTGATCTCCATTAACTTTTTGATCAATCAATTTGGTGAGCTTGACAGTTACGATCGACATTCCGAGGATTTTATTGTATCGACAGAGGTGTGGCGTTTGGCCAGGATAGACGTTTTGCTGATGTGCATCGTAGCCTACGTCTATATGCTGCTACACTTGTACCATTTGGATATGGGATTGATAGTTGTGGTTTGGGCCCTTAGACAGGGTAGCACTATCATACCGATGATATTGGCAGAGACGCTGAGAGCAGCCACCTACTGCAGTACCCACCCGTAGGGGTTTTTAGAGGCAGTTCGATCTTGCTGTACGTATGGCTCATGTCCCATCTACGATCGATTGGATTTTTTCGACCCCAGGGGTATTGCTTCACCCGTGAGGTAGCCACATCTTACTCCTTTCAGCCCGCGGAGTGCCCAGATGCGGGGTCATGGTTAGCATTTCTGTCTGATATTGCTCATCTATTCTCGATTCTGCCCTAGCAGTACTAGTCTCTCTCTATAGCTTCATAACACATGCATTCGACATGGACTATTTGCCCATAGCGGGATTGAGGGGAGTGACTACTTACCATTCTCTGGCTATTATAGGCCAGTTCGATCAGTTTCAGAGCCTGCATCAGTTTGAGGGGGTTGTTGATTAGAGGATGTCAGCTTTGTATATGTCATCTGCTGATTTGATTAGGGTATATGAGTGTTGGACTTATAAGGAGAGGGCTAATTTCTCTAGTAGCCATCCGGATCGTTCTCCAAAGTACTCAGTATGGTTGGAGGCGGATATAGTATCAGCTGCATTCATCCAGTCAGCTCCGATAGTGGACTTAGACAAGGAGGAGCCTATGGAGGAGCCTGATTCTCCCACTGAGGATGAGTTATTCATGGGTCTGACAGCCGCATTAGTTAGTGACCCGCCAGTCATTCCTACAGGGACAGATCCTGCTTTAGCAGATTCACTAGCTAGGATGACCTTTAAGAGAGATCAGGCTAGAACACTGATGTTGACTGCCCTGTCTGGCAGAGACATAGCTTTTGCTGAGAGGGATGCGGCTCGAACGTCACAAGATATGACATTGATTGAGAAAGACGAGGCTCGATCTTCTCGCGATGCTGCTTTTTTCGATATTGAGGAGACTTTGATCGCCAGAGACGTAGCTTTTGCGGAGAGGGATGAGATTCAATCTACTAGAGATGCAGCCTTTGAGGAGATTGAGGAAGTTTTGATTTCCAGGGATGCTGCTTTTGTGGAGAGGTATGAGGCTATAGCTTCCCGGGATTTCCACATCACCGATATTACTGCTCTCTAATCTTATACTCATGGCTCTGGTTACCGAGATGAGTGCATACATTTATGATTACAGTGCCACACTGCAGATGACTGTGGATGTTTTGACCCGTATGGAGGCTGAGGGTATTGCACTTGCAGCTGCTCGTCCATCTTCAGATAGAGATGCCATGTTAGCACTATTAGCCCGCTTATCCATGGGTCCATAGACTAGCTTTATTTTTCTTGCATATACTAGATCAGCCATTTTTTTCATGTGCAGGAAACTATGTATATATCAAACAGTATCATATATCAGAGAAATATATTTTGATTCATTTCTCTGTTTGGATAGGTATTGTCATTGCTGAGTGATTACCACTTCTTTCATGAGTTGCTGTTGTTGATGTGTCTTGAGCTTCTCCTTGATGGACTGACAGTGAGATGTCAACGAGTATCTTAGATAGGCCTGCTGACCAAGGAGGCTTGATAGTTTTTAGGTTTTATATGGCTTCGGTGTCTTAGAACTGGTTTTTTATTGGTTTTTATTTTTACTTGAAGGTCATACCACGCCATGAATGGCTGCCTATGTACCTCCGGGTGTTGGGAGATCAGGTCATTCGTAGTTCAATTTTTGTGTGAGAGAGGTTTGAAAAGTATTTATCTTGTGTTGTGAGTTTGGTTTGATGAGTTTTTTTCAATTGTTTGACCCCACCGAAAATGGCTGCCTACGTACTCCCAGGTGGAGGGAGATCAGGTCATTCGTAGTTCTGGCTTCTAGTGAAAATCGAACCTGATTTGATTTGGTAGGACCCGGATGCGGGTATGCATGCGTTTCAGATATAATACCTTGTCACGGTGTTTGAATTGATAAGTTGGGGAAATTCGCTCCCATCCATCTCTTGAAGTCTGATGGCTCCTCCCGTCAACACCTCCTTGACAATGAAAGGGCCTTCCCAATTTGGGTCAAACTTTCGTTTAGCTTCATCTTGATTGGCCAAAACTTTCTTCAGCACCAAGTTATTTTCTTTGAATTATCGTATTCGGACTTTCTTGTTGTAGGTTCGAGCAATCCTTTGCATATATAACTGCCCATGAAAAATGGTTGCAGCCCTCTTTTCATCTATCAGGGACAGTTGGTGGTACCGATCTTGCAACTACTGATCTTCTTCCATTTGAGCGTCTATTAACACTCGCAAGGACTCCATCTCTACTTCTATGGGAAGGACTGCTTCCATGCCATAGACCAATAAATAGGGGGTAGCCCTAGTAGAGGTGTGCATTGATGTCATGTATGCTAACATGGTTAGAAGCAGCAGGTCTGGCCATTCTTTGTGATTGGCGGATATTTTCTACATGATCTTTTTGATGTTCTTGTTGGCCGCTTCGACAGCACTATTCATCTTGGGCCGGTAGATGACGAAATTGAGATGCTTAATGTGGAACTTACTGCAAAGTTTTTTCATCATTTGATTGTTCAGGTTCTTAGCGTTGTCTGATATGAACACCTCCGGTTGTCCATATCGACAGACGACATTATTTTTGATGAAGCTGATGATGACCTCTTTAGTGACTTTGGGAAAGGACGCAGCTTCAACCCATTTGGTAAAGTAATCGATCATGGTGAAGATGAATCGATGACCATTGCTGGCTTTGGGCTCCACGGGACTGATCACATCCATTCCCCACATGGAGAAAGGCCATGGTGAACTCATGTTGTGTAGCTCATTTGGAGGAGCATGTATGGAATTTCCATGTAATTGGCATTGAAAGCATCTCCTGACATGATCATCACAGTCAGCTTTGAGAGAGATCTAGTATTGTCCTGTTCTTAATATCTTCTTGGCCAGCAGATGACCGCTCATGTGTGGACCACAGACTCCACCATGGACTTCATCCATCAATCTCTAGGCTTGCTCTTTGTCAAGACATCTTAACAGGCCTATTCCAGCATCCTTTTTGTATAGTGCATCTCCGCTAAGATAGAACTTCATAGCCATTTTATGAATTCTCTTTTGTTCGGATTAGCTTGCCCCAGCGGGTGTAGATCGATCTCGGAGATATTCGTTGATGTCTTGATACCAAGGCTGTTTGATAGGAGGTATTTCATCTGATACGTCTCCAATGTAATTCCCGTATGTCGGGGCTTTCTGACTTGTGAATTTGATGAAGGGAATCCTACTCTTATTGGATATATGGAGCAATAAAGCTAATGTCGCCAATGCATCAGCGAAGTCATTCCTTCCCCGAGGTATATGGATGAAGGTTATATCTTCAGATCCCATGGATATTTTGATGATCTGCCACTGATAGGGCAGCAAATAATGTTCTTTGGTGTGATATGCCCCAGTGGTTTGTCTGATACCCAATTCAAAGTCTCCAAAGACTAGTAATGTTTTATGCCCATGGATTGGGCTAACTTCAATCCCATTATGCAGCCTTCATACTTGGCTATGTTGTTGGTGTTGCCAAACTGTAGTTTGGTAGCCACATGATATTGCTCTCATGTACCAGAGATAAGGACTGCCCCAGCTCCGGCGCCTTCCATGTTTACCGCTCCATCGAAATACATTTTCCATGGTTCGACTGTATTCTCTTGTTGGAGTTGTTGAATTGTCATGATCCCATCATCCGAGAAATAAGCCTCCTGGGGCTCGAACCCTCCTGATGGTGCTTCTGTAAGAACCTTAAATTTCATGAATAAATTTTTTATTTGATATAATAATAAAAAGAATACTTATTAGAACATAATGCTTACAAGTTATGAGAAAAGTAATTCGATTATATTAAATTGAATTTAGAAGGAAATATGGAGGAATTCAACGAACTTGTAGAATGCCTTGTGTGGTATGAGAATGGAAATGATGATGATTTAATTAATTCAAGAGGGAAATCAATAAGCGAAGGATTAATTAATATTATATTATTAATTAATTGTTGTTATTAATGAGTAATTATTAATAGTATGTTATTGGGAATAACAATACATTTACGAATAAGTAATTGATGAATATAATAAGAGTTATATTTAATTGATTATTTGTTGAGTGCAATACATGTGATAGTTAATCATACAATAATGTTATTAAGTGTTATTATGAATAATAACCGGTTAAAGAGTAAATGAATATATTAATGGAAATAATTATTTATTTGAATATAAATATCTATGTGTTATGAAATGAGTTAATTCAAATGAATTCGAATGAAAATTATAATACTAAGAAAATGATTTATAAATATAATAAGATTGTATTTATTAAACTATTGAGGAATGTGATTATTTCTCGCATAATAATAATTGATAAGGGTAAATTAATGAAGGAATTACTACGCGAACAATTAGTCTATATTAAGTGTTAATTGTTATTACAAGAAATAAAATATTAATTGTTATAGAATATTAATGGTGATTAATTAGTAATAATATGTGATTATTATTATTGCAAGTAATATAATAATAATAAGTGACTTGGTTATAAGTATAATAAAGTTTGTATTTATTGAATGTGGTAATTAATTCAATAAGTGATAATGAATTGTTATGGAGATTAATAATTACATTGATTGATGAAGAAGGGATTAATTAATATTATTATTAATTAATTGATAAGATAAGTAATTAATTAATTACCATTGAGAATAATAATATATATAAACGAGTAAATTATTAATATGATTATAATCGCTCGAGTTATTGTTATGATAATTAAACATATAAGGTATGGTGGCTACAACTATATTACATAGCGTAGTGTGACGATAAATGTGACTATACTATATATAAAGAGCATGTTTTAAGGTTGATTAAATTATATAGGCTACATGATCTATGCCTGTGTGAATATATGTGTGTGAGTGAACATTTAATTGCCACCTCATGGATATGTTATAAACAATTATTGATTAATAAACACTTCAATAATTTAATGTAATTAAATAATAGATGAAGTAATGTAACATGATAATACCCGATTAAAATTATACCGGTGTGATAAAATGTACATAGATTATATGTGTGCAAATTACATTTACTACATTGAAATATTATTTGTGTGAATTACATGATGACATTAAAATTTTATCCTAAGCATGTATTATATGAATACAACTTAAGTATATGGTATGTGTATTATAACACAAATGTAGCATATAGTTCATTGACCAATAGCTGAGCATGTATTTGTTGTCCCATAATAAGAGTCACAATTCTCCTACACACGTGAAAGGCTAAAGGCTACCATCCTTCTCAAACTCAGCAAACTAGGATAGCTTCATAGCAATCATCAAGGGGGAGTGGTTTTCATGATTGATTCCAACCACTAATTACCTACTCTTTCATAACCTTCATGCAATCCTTTAATCCGTTGGTTTGGTTTAGGAGAGAAAAACATTGTCTGGTTATTGTTTGTTCTATAAATTAAGCCCCCCCCCCCTTCTAATTCATTGCTGAGAATTTTGTTTAAGGGTGGAATTGAGAGCATATATACTTTAGTAGTATCATTCTAGAATTGGGAGAATTCAATTAGCAGCAAGCTCATTCACAATTTATCAGAAGGTATATTTCATGTTCTTCAATTCTTATTTTCTGAAATTTTTGAGAATTGTTAATTCTTGATTTTAGTTGGAATTTATGATTTGCTGATTTGATAATGTTAAATTGGTTGTCATATAAGCTAATACAAGTGTTAGAAAGGTAATGTAGTTAGTCTAATAGCAAATTCGTAGGAAATTTTATGATTTGGGCTGGAACCTGCTGAAGCAGGGAACTCACTGGTGCTGGCCGAAGCACGGCACAGCTGCGCTGGCCTCTGGAGACAGTTCTTTATTCTGTTTGCAATCTGGTCAATTCTAGCATACCAATATTACTTGAACATTCATGGAAATAAGTTTAACATGACTATTTAGGTTCCTTGGCATAGCATGAATGTGTTGGTTGGTGATTAGTATGCATGTAATAAGGGAAAAAATAGTTTTCAAAATAGGCTTTAATGAAAATAATGAACCTTAAGTTCTGATTTTGGTAAACATGCATACATGAGATAGAATACACATGATTGATTTCTGAACATGAATAAGCATGAGTTATGACTTATAGTCCTTTGTTCATAATCAAATTGATAGGTATTGAGCTAGCAAAACTTTTTCAAAGAAAAACTTGATATATCCAGACTAATATGCATGAACATTACATGATATATGATCTGACCTTGTGAAGAGGTTAACATGATTTAACTACACATGAAAAGAGCGTTAAGGACGTTTTGTATATGCGAAAGTGGGTTGTTCAAGTTTAAAATAACTTTCACAACAAGCTTGGATATGTTATAATCTAATAAACATGATGTAGTGTATATTCGAGAGTAGAACATGTGTGATTTATATTGACCAAACACACTACAGACGCATGCTCATTTTTGGATAAACACATTGAAAGTTACTCAAGCATAAGTTAAAGATATTTTGAGGAAATAATTAATACTAATTATTCATATAAGATGAGGACCTATGTAAGCATACATACAAACTGATATCATGACTACCTAACATGTATGCATAGCAAACATTGTAGCCTTTGTGATTTCATGATCTTGATTGGCCTTAGCTCATTTGAAATCATAAGTTAAAAACCATAGCGTATCAAGAATAAGTGTAAGATCACAATAAAAGCATGCAAGACCCTTTAATATGTTATTATATTGTATATGAATGTTGCGTTCATGACCGGACAGAAACCACAAGGCAACAGCTCAGCCTTGGCTTGGCCAGAGGGCTGCGGAGCTGCGCCGGCCCTAGGCTTAGCCATGGCGCAGTTGCGCCAGCCTGGAATCAGGATTGAGTCAGTTTGTTGATCTAATTTTTGACAGTTAGCTTATATGATTAATTTAACTTGTAGTATATGACCAGTATGCTAAGTAATGTGTTAAGAGGCATGCTAAGTGATAGAATTGAACGTTTAATTATAAACTTCCCAATGATAAGTCTAAAAGGTGTTTGTGAACAATAAAGCAACGATTCGAAACTATGTTGATGACTTCATGATGTCTTGTAAACTGAACTATGCTATATGTACGCAAAAGTATGTGACGAAATATGTGTATAGTATGCGACTAAGTTAAACGTTTATGGGTGCGTTTAAATTTACATATCATATATGAGCGTAAGTGACTAATGAACATCCTATACATGTAATATATAAATAGGATTCGAAAGTGTTGATTTACTTAACGTGGATAGACTACGCTTAAGGCAAGTTCTCTAATTTACACACTTTTATGGTGCAAGTTTCCTTGAACCCGTTCATGTATTATAAATTGCGAGTATCCTAAACCCTTGCATTTCTTTATTCGATGAATCTTGTAAACAAGTCTCTTAACTTGCACAACCTTGGATTTTGTGCAAGTATTTAAACTTTATCTCTTTAATGCAAGTTCTTACTCTACTTTTATCGAGCAAGGTTCCTAACTTCATTTGATTTATATATTGGATGCAAGTATCTGACTTTTTTTTTATTGAGCAAGTATTTGATTCATACTCCTTATTGAACATATATTTGAGCTTGTACTATTATTGATCGTACGATAAAATAGGAATTAGAATAATTCTTGCCTTATAAAATTATATTTCATAGCTTGATTTAAATCATGATTATATTCTTCGAATTATTGTTGCGAGTACTAAACTCATAAATTGTTCTTATATACATTGTTGAAATTATCTACGCCATTTGATTCGGCTAGACCAATATCATGAATTAGAAAGCGATCCACACCAATTACCTTGGTGCGGACTCTTATAAATTGACTAAGATAAACAACCCTCGTAGAAAGGGGAACTATATAGTCGGGGTGTCGACAGTAGTGTGATAGGTTATAGATAACACCAGGTACGATAGGCTGATCCCCTAATTATACTTGTTTGGGTTACCAGAAATATTTTTGGTGATTCTAGTAGAAGTTCGTGGTTCTTAGCGACCACTCAGTATCCAATATTTATTAACTTAAAACTTTGAACCCGTTGGATTCTTTTATTAATCCTTGGTCCACAGCGACACTCAGTGATATCTATTCATTCACTTGAAATTGTTAAAACCTTTAATAACTCCTTGACCCGTAGTGGTCTTTATTCAACTCCACAGAATAGATTTGGAAGTCATTGTTATTTATTTTGTTCACAACATTCTTATTTGAATTCTTGAGCGATTAATTACCGTTTTACCCTTGAAGATTTAGAACCGTATATATTCCTGTTCACATTTATTGGCATATTACTTGCTGGGCAAATTTGTTGCTCACTCTTGCTTTCCATAAACATTTCAGTTAGGGCAGGGCAAGGTGAAAACCCAAGACAGGACAAGTACGAAGGCAAGGCTATGAAGTAGCTATGATTATCTATATTAGGATGTTTCCTTTATGTTGTATTAAGACTTGATTAATGTTATGTATTAAGATATGTTTGGATTAAGTTATGAAAGAGTTTTAGTAATAGTTTTGAGACTTGGGACGAGAATATTTATGTTATATCAATGTAAATTATTCTGTTATTCCATTGTTTGAGATTTTAGTTGTTATTAAAATTAGTACGTGATGAACTGAATTTGAGAGCCGTGACGGTCCGAATTTGGGGGCGTCACAGCTTCGGCTAGTTGATCTGTAATGCCTTGACCTTTGATGGACTTATGAGTCACGTAGACAATGTCGAACTGTTGTAGGATCAACTGCCATTTGGACAGTTGACAATTAACCATTGGCTTGTTGAATACATTTTTTAGTGGATCCGTGCGAGATATGAGGTAGGTCGTGTGCCCATGGAGGTAATGTTGTAACCTCATCGCAGCCCATGTTAACGCACAACATGTCTTTTCGATCAGGGTGTACTTTTGTTCACCATCGCTAAACCTTTTGCTGATGTAGTAGATGGCTCTCTCCTTGCTACTATTATCTTTGTGTCCCAGCATGAAGCCCATTGCATTGGCATTAACGGATAGGTACAAAAATAGGGGAACTCCGTCCCTTAGGGGTACCAAGACTGGTGCTTCGATCAGCTGCTTTTTGATGGCAAGGAAGGCTTTCTGACAATCCTCATTCCATTTGGTAGAGGAATTCTTCCTTAGTAGCTTGAAGATGCGTTCACAGGTTGCTATGAGCTGGGAAATGAATCATCTTATGAAGTTGATCCTTCCCAGGAACTCGTATATCTCCTTCTCTGTTCGAGGTACTAGCATCTCAGTGATGGCTTTGATCTTGGTAGGGTCTAGCTCGATGCTTCGATTACTCACCAGGAATCTCAACAACTTACTTGATTTGACTCCAAATGTATATTTGGCGGGATTCAGCTTGCGGTAGTACTTACGCAACCTATTAAACAGCTTCTTGAGATGGTCGAGGTGATCATCCTCCCTCCGGGATTTGATGATGATGTCATCCACATAAACCTCTATCTCCTTGTGCATCATGTTATAAAACAGGACGATCATACTCGCTGATATGTGGCTCCGGCATTAATGAGGCCGAAGGATAGTCGTCTATAGCAGAAAGTTCCCCAGGGAGTGATGAAAGATATTTTCTCCCGATTTTCTTTAGCAACCATGATTTGATGGTAACTACCAAAGAAGTCTACGACGAAAAACATGTCATACTGCGCGGTATTTTCAATCAGGATGTGGATAAAAGGGACTGAGAAATTATCCTTGAGGCAGGCTTTGTTCAAATCCCAGTAATCCACACATACTCTCACTTTCCCTCCGGGCTTTTGCACGGGGACTATGTTTGACAGCCACTCTGGGTATGTTGATACCATGATGATTTTGGCTTTGAATTATTTAACAACCTCTTCTTTGACATTCAAACTCCATTCAGGTTTCAATCACCTGAGCTTCTGCTTGACTGGCTTGAATCCATCTTTGATGGACATTCGATGGATGACAATATCAGTAGATAGGTCAATCATATCTTCATGTGACCATTCAAACACATCCTAGAATTGTGTTAGGAGTTTGATCAGATTGGTTTTTTGGTGTTGGGTGAGGTCTAAGCTTATCTGGATTTCTTTGATGTTTTCGGAGGTTCCTATGTTGATAGTGGTTGTTTGGTCAAGGTTCGATTTGGGTTTATCTTCGACCCATTCTTTGATCTCCTCGTCATCTTCCTCCTATTGATCAATATCCATCAAGTTGAAGTTCAGTTCTACATCAAAGTTATAGTCACTGTAACAGGTTGACATCTCATTAGTAGTGACACACAAATCCAACTCTGGAGTCCTGAAAACAAAAATGCTTTCACTTTAATATATACAACTGCTTAAATATACAAAGCATTTGGCAAAGCATGACAAAAGTTACTGCTATAGCTGTGCAATCAAAAGTAAGGAGTAAGTGAAAGTATGTTATAGGGCAGACGGATTGTTTGCCTTTTTAACCTTTTTTACTGAGGCACGGGACGCTGCTCTAGTTATCCAAGGTTAGATCCCCATGAACAGGGAGGATAAAGGAATTGTGCTCGTCTGCCTCATCTCGAATAATGACTAAGACATCCTCTACAATACGGCCGGGGTTTTTCTTTGAACTGCCCCCCTTTCCTTTCTTTATGCAAGGAATTTGAATCTGATCCTCGTTGTCACTGTCTGGGATCTCATCATTCATACCCTCGTAGTTTATGATAACCCGTATTTTAGCAAATAGGTCTCGTCCTTCGTACAGGATCCTTTCTTTTCTCTTTTTGCTATCACCTTCAGGCTTTGGGGACTTCTTTTCCCCATCTGGAGCATGGCTAATATCACAGTAGGGATCTTCCTCATTGGCTTTATGAAACCAGCATTAGTTAGATTTGGCAACAGTATGGTGGAAACATTTGCTTTAGGGTGCTTATGTGGATTTCGCGCGGCTTGAACCGAATGAATAACCCAATCTGGTTCTCCTTGTCTGGCTCAGGATTTGGACTGGACTTGTAATACCTTGTTGGGTTTTTCCTAACCCTTCTCCAAGTCGGAAACCCAAAGATACCATTTCTTGGCCCACTGTCATCACTTCAGGGGAGACCTTAGGCTTCAAGGCTGGTGCTCTGATAGGTAGATACTGAGTATCACTCACCTCTAGGGCTTTAAAACTTGCAGGTTCAATCCCTGCATCCAGGATGATCACCGGTATGTCTCCCTGTCTGCAGACAGAGTATTCCGGTTTGGCATTAACCGTGATTAGGTTGCCATTGATAATGTATTCGAGTTATTGATGGAGGGTGGATGTCGCTACACCTACTATGTGGATCAATAGCCTGCTCTGCAACAAGTCGTATCTAGTGGGGATGTTGAGCACCTGAAAGAACGCATAGAAAGTGTGCGGACCAGTCTCCAGAGGAAGCTCTGTTTCTCCCATAGCTTATCGGCGAGATCCATCGAAAGCCCGAATGACCACATGACTGGTTTTGATCCGGTTCGGGTTAATCTTCATTCTTTCCAAGGTATCGTAAGGACAGATGTTGAGGGATGATCCTCCATGGAGCACACCTCCTACTATATATCCGGATGACATTACTGCTATATACAGGGACTTACGATGGCTCGTCCCTTCTGCATGGACATCATCGTCAGTGAAAGATATCACGTTACTGTTGAAAATGTGTTCTACCACGTGACGGAATTTCTCAGCATCCACTGTTTTTGTAATAACTAAGAATTTCTAGTCACTTTATAAATAGATATATCTATTTTGAATGATATTGAAAACTTTGTGACATATGGTGATTGAGTGATTAAATTTAAATAACAAGTGTGTTATGAGAATTTTATAAGAAGTCTCTCTTATGAAATAATTAAAGTAGTGGACTAGCCTAAGAATGATATTAATCAAGGAAGTTGATTAAGATGATGAAACCTAATTAAATATTTAATTTATTTGTAGGTGACAAGTCTAATTGGGTTATGAAAGTAAAGTGGTATTCTTGATCTATGGGTATATGTTATAGTCAAAGTATTAAGTGTTACTAGTGGGCTTGCCCAATTGAATGATTAAATCAAGCCCACTAATTTCAATAGGAGATATAATTTAATGGCCTTAGTTAAATGAATTAACTTAGCCCAACTTGTGGAATTATAATAGTAGCCCAAGTAATATAAAAATAAACTTGACTACTAATAGCCCAAATAGGGGGAGAAAGGGGTATGGCCGGCCACATGGGGGCAAAAGGGGGAGAAAGATTCAAATTTTAACAAAACTCGGACAATATCTTGTATATAATCTTTGAGCCCCACACCCATGACCAATGTCATCCTCTTAGCATGCCCAACACATATTTTTAGTGACTAAGCTTGCAAGTAATGATTAAGTTTGAAGTGAGTGGGATGCATGCTTACAATTTCAATTATACACATTCCCACTAAAAACACTTCATTTGCACACTTACACTTCAAAGACAAATAATAATTTAATTGTCCATTATTTAGTTAACATTAAATAATGAGGAGTTATAATTGGTTCTTTGTAAGTAATAACTAAAGGTAAATAGTTAATTACTATTTAACTAATATTAAATGGTAATCGAAAGAAGAGGGAGTTAACAATTGAACGAAATTAAATAACTCCTTAATTAAACAATTAAAACAAATTGTTTAAAGATCTAATAAGTGTTTATCCCTTAAGGAAAGCCTTATTAATTATTAAATCATTAACCTAAGAGCAATTAAATATCTTATAGGATTAATGATAGTACATTAGATGCATGTACCCGGTGAATGTATTATTGGTGAGATAATAATACGAGTTAGCGTAGTAATGAAATATATGAAGTATTAATTGACAGATCTACCTTATCAATAATAGGTCATTTAAAGATTGTTAATTAAAGCTAGAAAGTTGTAGCTCGCTTAACAGGCAAGTTTCCTAACTCAAACTCAAGTTATTATTGTTCAAGTATGGTAGTAGATAAATATTGTTGATTTTTCCACTTCCTGATGAATTATTGTGAATCGTACTTGGTGCAAACTGAATTCATGTTCTACTATATGTTGAACTGTTTATGATATGGATCTATGCTAGTTGTGTCGGCTAGATCAATTATATTTCATATTGCTTATGAGATGGATCTATGCTAGTTGTGTCAGCTAGGTCAAGAATGTTTAAAATTTATTTATGAGATGGATCTATGCTAGTTGTGTCAGCTAGATCAAGTATGTTTAACATTTCTATGAGATGAATCTATGCTAGTTGTGTCAGCTAGATCAAACATGTTTAAAATTTATTTTAAAGAGCAGTACCTATTCAATTGATTTGATAAGGACTCTTGACTGAGACAAGAATGTTATTGATGCATCATATTGGGAAAAAGGATACAGTAGTTGCTGTCAAGTGTTTATGCATATTACACCGGTACGAAAGGTTGATCCCCTTGACTACCAAACCGTAAAGGACCAGTTTGAATACCGACACCCTTTGCAGATGTTCATGGTCAAGAGGACCACTCATTATCTATGGTTCATAGTCAAGAGTGACCACTCCGAACCTATTTAGATCTATGGTTCATGATCAAGAGTGACTACCCCGAACCTATTTTTCAATTGTTCGAACAAGAAGAAAGTAAATTCTTGTTCTTCTACCATCATATTCTATTGTTGAACATTGAGCGATGAATTCATTTCTATCATGATATATCTTCTTGTGTTTATACTTGCTAAGCAAATTTGTTGCTTACTTTTGCTATATCATAATATTTATTTCAGCTAAGCCAGGATCGTCTAAGAGAGACAAAGGAAAGGGCAAGGCTTAGGAGTAGTTTGATTATGAACTAAAAAAGTATTTAGTTTTATTATTGGATGTAAACCTTTTATAATATTATGGGTATGTGTTATGTTAAGGTTAAGACCTTGGGATTTATGATGAAGACTTTATATTAATGAACAATATATGTTTATTATTCCGTAATAGTCTTAGAATGCTGATGATGATGATGGAACGTGAGCACCAAATTCGAGGTAAGAGGGCCCGGGTTTAGAGACGTCACAGTCTTTGTCAGATAGGCTTCTTCTAGTACTTTCACTAGAATGTCACGATGCTCCACCGATGATAGGACCAGATCTAGGATGGACATCTGCTTGGGTGCGCCTTTCAAACTTTGTACTACCTTGATTTCATTATGTCCCATTTTGTTAAGGAACTCTTCAATTTTCTCTTCAGTCACCTTTTCTTTGGCTTTGATGATTGGCTTGATCACCCGCTGAGGCAGGTACAATGGGTTATCCTTTGGTACTATGGCAATGTTGTTTGAGGTGGAACCTTCGTTATTCCCGTAGTTCCATGGGAACTTCTTCAGACTGATAACTGGATATTGAGGTCTGAAGGGCAAGATTAAAGGCTTGGGTGCAGCCACCTTCACAGGATTTTGTGTTTCTTGGACCCCTTTCCCTGTCAGTACTAAGGGTGTGAGAGATGACTCCTTATCATAGGAAATAATAGCCACTGTATCCTGATTCCACGCAGTGGGAATAAAGAGAGTGTCTTCATCTGGGAGGCCATAATCCCGATTCCCTTTTATCAATTCACTTCTTTTAATTATATTCTGAATCAGGTTACAAAGTGCCCAGCAATCCTCAGTATCATGGACGGGTGCATTAGAGTGGTACTGACAGATTTGGTCAGGCTTGAATTTCCTAGATCGAGGGTTCAATGGAGGTAATAAATCTGCAACCATTCCCTCGTTGATTAACATCTAGAGGATTTCCTCCATTGGCTGGTTCAGGTTAGTGAAATTCCTTTGAAATAAGAATTTCCTACCATCTTGGAAATTCTCATCTTTGGCCATCTTGTAGGCCTAGGGTTCATGCTCATGAGACCGGTAGTGATCCCTCATGGGAATGGGTACTAATCTCCGGTGTGGGAGGACTTGCATCAGACTGGTTGGTCTGGTTAATCAGTTCCCTGGTAATTTGATGTTGGTATACAACCAATTCTGCTAACTGTTCAATTTGTTAATTGATAGACTTAATCTCTTGTTCTATTAGGAATCGCCCTTCAAAGACTTCCCAACTGTCTGGGTTGTTGCTGCTGGATGGAGTTGACTCTCTGACATAACGGAGGTATTTGGATCCTTCTCCATTTCTAGTGCTGATCATGTTGACATTCTCCTCTTTGTGCTGAGGGAGGGAATTATCTTGCACGTGTGGTTGCTTCGGTTTGGTTACCATAATCTCTCCATTGTCAATCAAGTCTTGAATTTTGTGCTTGAGAGACCAACAGTCTTGGGTGTCATGGCCCGGAGATCCAGAATGGTAGGCACACTTCTTTCTTGGGTCAAAATTCTATCCACCAGTATTGGTTGGTGGAAGGAGTTGCACAATCTTTTTATATGCGATTAATAGTTTCAGCACATTCTCGAGTGAATCCCCTAATGGGGTGAATGTTCTCTGACATTTGGCCTCTATAGTCCTCTGAAATGGAGGGTTTGAAGGTTGTGCATGAGCTTGAAAAGGGGTATAATTCCTCCTTTGGATGGGCATATTGTTTGCATTAGCCCTTTGATTCTTTCCTTGCAACACTAAGGACACTTCTTCATCTTTCTTCTTATGTACCCTCCGGGGATTACTCCCTTAATTTTGGGACTAGATATGTTTGGCAACGGCTTCCAAGGCAGTCAGGTCCTTTATCTTCCCAGACATCAGCCCCATTTCGGCCATCTCACCGTGCTTGATTATTTCAATGAATGGTTTTCCTACGCCTGCTAATATGGAGCGTCTTGAATATCGATGAAGGTCATGACTATCTCAGTCTTATCCATAGGTGGAATGACTTGTGCTTCAACTCGCCTCCACCGTTGAGCATATTCTCTGAATGAATCGAAACTTTGTTTCTTGATTTTGGTTATCTGGTATCTGTTTGGAGCCAGTTGAGATTGAAAGCTGTATTGATTGAGGAAGGCAAGAGCTAACTCTTCCCAAATGTGAATTTTGGAGTTGTCTAGACGGGCGTATCAGGCTCTAGCCTCTCCGGTTAAACTCTTTTAAAATAACTGCATTCGAAGTTTCTCGTCCTCTACATAGGATCCGAGTTCCCTAATGAATACCTTCAGGTGAGTGTAGGGGTCTCCCAATCCATCGTATTTCTCAAAATCAGAAGTTCTAAATTTTTTTGGATAACGAGCCCCAGGGAAGATACAGAGGTTTGAATAATTGACGTTGCCAAATGCCCTAGTCCATTTGATAGACCGGAGAGTTTCTTCCATCTGTTGTACTTTCTTCAAAATATCACCAGTTTCCTATTCTTTGTTGAGAGTGGTGATTTCAGAAGTTTTGTTGGTTGTGTCCTGGTTTTGTGGTCAAGGAATCTGAGTCTCGGCTTATTCAGTCTCTTGACTGCCACCACTACCACCAGGTGTTCCCGGTTCTATGTGAACTTGGGCTTGCTTTCCTTTAAGAGCTTTACTTTGCTCTCTCAGGAAACTGGCCAATTCGGCTATCTAATTATTTAGTCCTTCAGACTCTTCCCTATAGACAGGGGTAGATTCTGGCTGAGCACTGGAAGTCACATCCTTGGATGGACTTAGTGCTTTCTTAGACTTAGATCTAGTGACATGACCAATTTTTCACCTACAACAAAACGTAGGCATGTCAATTTCTTGAGGTAGGTAGGGATACGATGCATGCCATAATGTATTTTTGTGGTTTTTTAATCTTATCCTGCAAAACAAAGGTCAGTTGTTTTGATGACAGGATGACAAGATGTATATAACAAGGAATGTAAATTTTTATTATGACATTTACGTTGTGCTTCTTTACATTATAATGGAAAAATTTACATTGAATTGAAACATGGAGGCATGAAGAAGCTTCCCATCAGATTTGGTTAATCAAAAGCTGACCTATCTTAGGCTACTCTCATGGCATTTTGGCATTAAGGTCCCCAGATCATCGCAATCTACTAGAGGGGAAATTAATTCGATCTTTCAACTGCAGCGAATCTGGGTGGTGCATTTTCATGAACCCAGAGACTTAGCCATCCCCAGAGACATTACTTATCACCAACTAGTTGGCCTTGCGGAGGAGGGATCACAACATACATTCACATACATCGTGTCTCACCATTATGCATATGATAACATTGGTGCGAAGCACTAATATGGGTGTGAAGCACTAAAAAAGCGGGAAAGCATTCATTCACATTCATTCAATGTAAAGATGCAGCATTCACACATACGTAGTTTTAAAAGGGAAATGTTTGAAAAGATTTTAACGTGGCCTAAGCCCTCTAATGTCCCCAGCAGAGTCGCCACCTGTCGACGTCGAGAAAAAATATCTGGGTCGGGTCACAACCCGGATCATTCTCTCTTCCTAAGTTATCTCTACCCTTACTCTTTTTATTTGCGAAAAAGGTTTTGAAGTGTTTTTTAGGAAAATGCCAATATGTATCATGTCGACGATAGAATGTTTTACAAAGTCGCCAGTTGGTAGATTTGAAATGGTTGTACCAACTCAACCGAATTTTGTTTTAAAAGAAGCCCAATTGCTAGATACTGTTGAAACTTGACCTTTAAAAACAAAATTTTTGAGTTTGGGGGCTTGGTTAAGTGTGTGGAAGGTGTTAGGCACCCCACAACTCCCGTGTAAACAAGGTACCGCATCTTTTTAATATTTCCCTTTTAAATCTGCAATGTGCGTGTGAATGCTGTATGAAATTGGGCTTATGCTTTGATTGGAAGCATGTTTACGTATCGTTGAACCTATATACGAAGGGTTTGATTTTATTTGCAAAACGTCTTTGATTTGATTTGCAAAAGTGTTCGATTTGATTTGCAAAAGCATCTTTTTTCCTAAAAGATTTATTAAAATGATGTTTTGAAAGAAGGTTTTCAAACCCTTATGCTAACATAGGAATTGAAGCATATCGCTACTTCAGTTTTATCTTTTCAGCCTTATGGCTCAATTTGAATGGTGATTGTCAGGCTGCGAAGCATCCTCGACCACAAAATATATACAAGTGTCAGTCTCCTCATGGGCATGATAGCCATCGGAGGGACTATGACACGATAAACCATATTTTCACTATGTTGAGACCTTAAATCTGGATAATCGTTTTAAGGTCTTTTTGCATATAAATTTTTTACAAAAAAAAACTGGCAGGGTACATTTGTAAAGTGGAATTTGTCCATCGTGGGAATCAGATTCTGATCAGTTTGAATATGAATTCCACGATTCCTAGGCTCACATAGGGAGGCCAAAAAACGTGTAAAGCTCAAATTTGTACAGAAATATATCCAAATATCGCCAAAACTAAGGATTCATCAGTAAATCATGGCTCGCACATGGCCGAAGCATCTTGTTCCCACTAGATAGCAATCTAAGGGCCGCGAGGTAGCTTTTATAACTGAAACTAGAAAAATGCTAGATTTAAATAAATCTCAGCCATTCTAGCTTCCCGGTTCCGTCTTGACCTATTTTGAACCGTTTGAAAGCTAGAATTTGCGAGATTTAAATAAATCTAGTTCGCCCGCATAAATGTTTGTGCCAATTCGTATCAAATGAATATTTAAAGCAACAATTTAATAAAAATGAGTAAAGTAATATATATATATATATATATATATATATAATTATATATACAAAAGATGTAAAAGGCGATGAGTTTTCACGCCGGTGCCTGGACTCGAATTGAAATATATATATATATATATATATATATATATATATATATATAAAAGCTGTATAAAAGTCATGGAATGATCCAGGCTGGACATAATTAAAATATATATAGAAAAATAGTAAAAAGGGCGATGGGTTTTCACGCCTGTGCCTGGAATAAAAAGTAAATAACGACAGAAAAGTAGTAAACCATGACTGAGAAAATAACTCACTATGGTGAATGGTGCAAAAATAGTAAAAAGGCCACAGAATGATCCAGGCCGAACTGGAATGTAAATATATATATATATACAGAAAAGTAGTCAACCAAGACTGGGAAGATAAGCTAGTGTGGTGAATGTTGCTTATATATGCACATATATATAAAAACCCGTAAAAAGGCTACAGAATAATTCAGGCTGAACTGGAATGTAAATATATATATATATCTATATATATATATATATATAGACAGAAAAGTAGTCAAGTAAGATTGGGAAGAAAACCCAGTGTGGTGAATGTTGCTTATATATACATATATATATATATATATATATATATATAAGTAGTAAAAAGGTCACAGAATGATCCAGGCCGAACTAGAATGTAAATATATATATATATAGACAGAAAATTAGTCAACCAAGACTGGGAAGATAACCCAGTGTGGTGAATGTTTCTTATATATGCATATATATATATATATATATATATAAGTAGTAAACTACCGCAAATTTGACACCGGGCATGACAGAATTGAAAAGTTAGTATATAAACAGTTAAATATATACAAAAAAGCCAAACCCAGACTGGGAAGATAACCTAGTCCGGCGAAGTTGCCCAATACGAAGATGTAAGTATATAAAAGCTGCTGGAAGCGATGGATCGTCAATCCGAGTTGTAGAAATGCTAAAAAAAATGCGTTTAGATACTAAAATATACCAAAAAGTTAACAAAAAGGCCACGGAACTGAGTTTTGGGCATATTTGGAAAATGAAACTTGATATGCAAGTGTATAAAAGTGTGAAGAAGTAATAATAACTTTCTGATCGTAAAAATACTCACAATGGACTGCTACACGGGCTTTTTGCAAAATTATAAACTTTAAACGTCCAAATCTACCAGTTATTTTCTGATATGTGGTAGTATGTGGGTTTATCTACGTGCTAGAGTGACAAAATTTAGGTTTGGACGACAAGAAAATGGCTAGAAAACCAAACAGGCAGGGGTTCAGTGCGTTTCTGAATTCTTGAAATGAGCTGGGGGTCACCTTATATATATAGACCAGGGGACCTCCACTCTACCTGCTGCTGCTGTAGGTAGAGGTACGGCTCCACGTGGCAGGGCCCATATAGTTGGTCCTATTACATCAAAATACGTGCACTCCGAGCAACGAGAGGTCTAATTCGAAATTTCTAACTTTTGATCGGAGCATACGTTTGAGGCGTGCTGTACCTTTCCGGAAAGCCCTCGCTGAGAGTGTCACAATGATATGGGATAAAACATTTTCTTGGTCTAAGAAGACGGGTACATAACCAGGTCTTCAATTCCTCGCAGTTTGTCCGTTGAGTTATCTTGCGCTGTTTGCACTCGGGATCATTGTTATGGTTTGTTCTGACCTTGGTGGCATCAATTCAGCTTTAGTTTGACTGAATTGGCTTAGATTTTGTAAAATAATAGTTTTGCCCCTCCCGGGGTTGCCCTTAGTGTCGGCATAGCCATCGACTGCGTTCTTGGGTTTATTTCTAAGACTTGGATCCCATTCGAATCTCTTTGTCCTCAGTGTTGTCTCTAAGGCTAACTTGGTTCCTCCAGGTTTTCCTCTAGAGATGTTGTGATGCTTCAGGATTATTTTTGAATTTGACCTGCCCTCCCGGGTTGAGATCGGGGCTGACCTGTACTTCCCGGGTTGACATCAGGGTTGATCTATAACTCCCGAGTTGAGACCGGAGCTGACCTGTACCTCCCGGGTTAAGACCGGGGCAGACCTGTACCTCCCGGGTTAAGACCGGGGCTGACTTGTACCTCTCGGGTTGAGACCGGGGTTGACCTGTACTTCCCTAGGTTGAGACCGGGCCTGACCTGTACTTCCCAAGTTGAGAACGGGGCTGACCTGTACCTCCCTGGTTAAGACCAGGGATGAGCTGTACTTCCCGACTTAAGAATGGGGCTAAGCTGTACCTCCTAGGTTGAGACCGGGGCTGACCTTTACCTCCTAGGTTGAGATCGGGGTTAACCTGTACCTCCCGAGTTGAGACCGTGGTTGACCTGTACTTTCCGGGTTGAGACCGAGGCTGACCTATACCTCCCGGGTTGAGACCGGGGTTGAGTTGACGGCCCGGTATTGAGACCGGGGTTGAGTTGACGGCCCGATATTGAGATCGGAGTTGATCTGATGGCCTGGTATTGAGACCGGGGTTGATTTGATTGCCCGGTATTGAGATCGGGGTTGATTTGATGGCCCGATATTGAGACTGAGATTGACTTGATGGCCTGGTATTATGATCGGGGTTGATCTGATGGCCCGGTATTGAGATCGAGCTTGACTTGATTGCCCGGTATTGAGACTGGGGTTGATTTGATTGCCCAATATTGAGACCGGGATTGACTTGATGGCCCGGTATTGAGACCGGGGTTGATCTAATGGCCCGGTATTAAGATCGGGGTTGATTTAATTGCCCAGTATTGAGACTAGGGTTGATTTGATGACCCAGTATTAAGATCGGGGTTAATTTGATTGCCCAGTATTGAGACTGAGGTTGATTTGATGGCCCGGTATTGAGATCGGGGTTGATTTGACGGCCCAGTATTGAGACCGGGGTTGAGTTGACAGCCCGGTATTGAGACCGGGATTGACTTAATGGCTCGATTTTGAGACCGGGGTTGATCTGAAGGCCCTGTATTGGGACCGGGGTTGAGTTGATAGCCCAGTATTGAGATCGGGGATTGATTTAAAGACCCGGTATTGAGACCGGGGTTGATTTGATGGTCCGGTATTGAGATTGGAGTTGATTTGACGGCCCGGTATTGAGACCAGGGTTGATTTGACGGCCCGATATTGAGACTGAGGTTGATTTAATGGCTCGATATTGAGACCGGGGTTGAATTGATGACCCGATATTGAGACTGGGGTTGATTTGACAGCCCGATATTAAGACCGGGGTTGATTGGACGGCCCGGTATTGAGACCGTGGTTGAGTTGAAAAGATAATTTTGCCCTCTTACAGTGTTAGTAACATGGAAAAAAAAATTCGAGTGTCTACAGAATTTTGAGTGTCTACAATTAATTTAGTTAATTATTCCTCTTGTTTGGCTAAAATATAGATAGCACTCCCCTAGGTATATATGTATCTATATAAACACATTCTCTTTAACCTTATAATATCTCTTCATTGAAATTTATTTTATTAATAAATTTTCCACATATATCATTATAAAATCTCTTTCATCATCTCTTTTCTTACTCTTCTAAATTTCTATCATTCACATTTAATTTCTCTATATTCCTTCAAATATCAAACCGTATGCGTTCTTCTTAAAATTTTTAATTAAATCCTCTACTTTCAAATATAGATTTTATTCTTTAACTTTTTTTTCATCATTCAAAATCTTATTTATAAGTCTTATAAATTTTCGGGATGTCACAAGGAATGAGCATTAACAAGCTCAGTAAGTTTAACAATTCTATTGCAGCAACAAAATCAAGAATCATATTATTTATCATTTATAACTGAACAAATAGTTATGAAGTACTATGAATAACAAAATAACACTTTTCTTTCCTTTAAAACATTTAAAGATGGAAAAACATCATTTAAATTCTGAGTTGGTCGAAAGATCATAAACATTCTTTCTTTCATTCTTTGAAAAGGACAGCCCGGCATCAAGATCGTAAGTACGATATTACTTATGAGCACTTCTAAGTGATCAGCCTATAGTACTATAACACCCCGAAATCCGGTCTATCTTCACACCCGGATTCCATACGTCACGAGTATTCCTGATTCCATACATACATCATTATATCATTAAATATAACAACATATCTCATGAAATCCTAGATTCTATTACCTTAAAATCTCGTCCATTACAAATAATGGTAATTACATTATTCTTTACATCTTAAAAGTGTGACTTTCATCCGCCACAAAAGATACATATCAGTTCATTAAACTACTCAATAGTTTAAATAACTATTCTACCACTACAAGTCCTATCTTGATCTTCACGCTCATTCATATAATGAACACCACTTCAGCGAGACACAACTTGATCTTTACGGGATCCTTAAGTTCATTCTATCGTCGTTCGCTGAAAATATTTTTATTTAAAGTAAGAGTGAGCATTCAATTGCTCAGTAAGTTAAGGCAATTGAATAACAACTAAGCAAGAATCACATATTCTTTTAAAACTTCAATAACTGAACAAAGGTTATGAAGTAGCTCGAATAATAGGAAAACATTTTGATTCCTATCAATTTAAAACTTCATTAACATCTACATCAATTCTTCTAGGACTTAACACATCCATATGGCAATATATGTGAAAAAAATCATCTTTCCAATATACATTATTATATAGCACACATCGGGTTCTCAACAGTAATCCGTATAGTAAACTGAATGGCACCTGCCTAGAACTGATGAATTAGTTTTTCGTCTCATCTACACTGTCTTCAACAACGAGTTAGATCGGTTGCTAGTACATCAGAAGCCTTTGCCCATAACAAAGGAGATGTTCATCTTAGTCACTACAAGCTAATAGTTAAAAAGCATGACTGTACATACAATTAAACTAAATTCTCTTCTTAACGTTCTGCCTAACTAAAATGATTAGTGCCGACGTCGGGAAAAAATCTGCGTATCGGGTCACAACCCAGATCTTTCTCTTTTCCTAAGTTATCTCTACCCTTACTCTTTTTATTTGCAAAAAAGGGTTTTGAAGGGTTTTTTAGGAAAATGCCAACATATATCATGTCTATGATTTGAACGTTTTACAGAGTCGTCAGTGGTAAATTTGAAATGGTTGTACCAACTCAACCGAGTTTTGTTTGAAAGAGGCCCAATTGCTAGACATTGTCGAAACTTGATTTTTGAAAATAAAGTTTTGAGCTCGGGGGCTTGGTTAAGTGTGGGGAAGGTGTTAGGCAACCCACAACTCCCGTGTAAACACGGTACCGCATCTTTTCAGTATTTCCCTTTAAAAACTGAAATGTGTGTGTATGTTATTTGAAAATTGGGCCTATGTTTGATTTGAAAAGCATGTCTATGCATCGTTGAACCTATATACGAAGGGTTTGATTTGATTTGCAAAAGGTCTATGATTTTATTTGTAAAAGTGTTTGATTTAATTTGCAAAAGCTTCTTTTTTTGAAAAGATTATTGAAGTGATGTTTTGAAAGTATTTTATCAAACCCCTACGCTAACGTAGGAATTGAAGCAGATTGATACTTAAATTTTATCTTTTCAGCCTTAAGGCACAATTTGAATGGTGATTGTCGGGCTACGAAGCATCCTCGACCACAAAAAAAAATACAAGTGTCGGTCTCCACATGGGCATTATAGCCATCGGAGGGACTCTGATACGACAAACCATTATTCTCATTATTTTGAGACCTTAAGTTCGGATAACCGTTTTAAGGTCTTTTGGATGTACATTTTACAGAAAAACTAGCACGGTACATTTGTAAAGTGGAGTTTGTCCATCGTGGGAATCAGATTCTGATCAGTTTGATCATGAATCCCACGATTCCTAGGCTCACATATGAGTAGCCAATAAACCTGCACAGTTCAAATTTGTACAGAAACAGTTATATATCCCAAATGTCGCTAGAACAGAGGATGCATTCAGTAAATCCTGGCTCACACCTGGTCAAAGCGTCTCGTTCCCACTAGATAGCGATCCAAGGGCAGCGAGGTTGCTTTTACAACTGAAACTAGAAAAATGGTAGATTTAAATAAATCTCAGCCATTCTAGGTTCCCGGTTCTGTCTGTACCGACTTAGAACCGTTTGAAAGCTAGAGTTGGTAAGATTTAAATAAATTTAGTTCACCCGCAGATATGACAGTGTAGATTCATATGAAATGAATATTTAAAGCATCAATTTAGTAAAAAGCGAGTAAATTAATATATAAAATAATATATATACAAAAGTTGTAAAGGGCGGTTGATTTTCACACCAGTGCTTGGACTGAAATGTAAATGTACAGAAACGTAGTCAACCAAGACTGGAAAGATAACCCAGTATGGCAAAGGCTGCTTATATATGCATAAATATATATAAAAGCAGTAAAAATGCCACAAAATGATCCAGGCCGAACTTGAATATAAATGTACAGAAACGTAGTCAACCAAGATTGGGAAGAAAACCCAGTATGGTGAAGGCTTCTTATGTATGCATAAGTATATATAAAAGCATTAAAAAGGCCACAGAATGATCCAGGCCGAACTGGAATATAAATGTACAGAAATATAGTCAACCAAGACTGAGAAAATAACCTAATGGTGGTGAAAGTTGCTTATATATGCATATTAATATATAAATACCGTAAAAAGGCTACAGAATAATTCAGGCCGAATTGAAATATATATATATAGAGAGAGAGAGAGAGACAGAAAAGTAGTCAATCAAGACTGGGAAGATAACCCAGTGGTGGTGAAAGATGCTTATATATGCATATTTATATATAAAAGCAGTAAACTACCGCGGATTTGACATCCGGGCTTGACAGAATTGAAAAGTTAGTATATATATAGTTAAATATATATATAAAAAATCCAAACCTGGGCTGGGAAGATAACACGATTCGGGGAAGTTGCTAACAACGAAGATGCTAATATATAAAAGCTGCTGGAAGCGACGGATCGTCAATCCGAGTTGTAGAAATGCCAGAAAATGCGTTTATGTACAAAAATGTACCAAAAGTTGACAAAAACGGCAACGGAACTGAGTTCCGGGCATATTTAGAAAATGAAACTTAACGTGCAAGTGTATACAAGTGCGAAGTAGTAGTATTGACTTGCTGATCGTAAAAATACTTACGATGAACTGCTACACGGGTATTTTGCCAAATCGTAGGCTTTAAACATCCGAATCTACCGATTATTTTCTGATATGTGGGAGTATGTGGGTATATCTACGTGTTAGAGTGAAAATATTTGGGTTTGGAACACATGAAAATAACAGAAAATCAAACAGGCAGAGGTTTAGAGCGTTTCTGAATTATAAAAATAAGAGGGGGTGCCCTCTTATTTATAGACTGGGGAGCCTCCACTCTACTTGCAGCAGTCGCAGGTAAAGGTACGGCTCCACGTGGCATGGGCCCCACGATGGGTTCCGTCATCTCAAAGTACGTGCACTCCGAGCAACGCGAGGTCGAAGTCAAAACTTTCTAACTTTTGATCGGAGCGTCCGTTTGATGCGTGCGATACCTTTACGAAAAGCCCTCGCCAAGAGTGTCACAATGACATGGGATAAAACATTTTTTGGGTCCAAGAAGACAGGTTCATAACCATGTCTTCGATTCCCCGTAATTCATCCGTTGAGCTGTCTTGTGCTATTTTCACAAGGGATCATCGTTATGGTTTGTTCAAACCTTGGTGACCGAATCATCTTAGAGTTGATAAAATAATCGTTTTTACCCTCTCGGGGTTGCCTTCAATATCGGCATGGCCTTTGGTTGACTTCCTAGGGCTGTTTTCAAGATTTGGATCCCAGTCAAGTCTGTTTATCCTCAATGTTATCTTTTAGGCTGACTTGGTCACTCCAGATTTTCCTTTGGAGGTGTTGTGATGCTTCAACCTTGTTCCTGAAGTTGACCTGACTTCCTGGTTCAGACCGAAGATGACCTGCACTACCCTGGTTAAAATCGGGGCTGTCTTGTACCTCCTAGGTTGCGACCGGGGCTGATCAGTACCTTTTAGGTTAAGATCGGGGTTGACCTGTACCTCTTGGGTTGTGATTGAGGCTGAGTTATACCTCACAGGTTGAGACCGGGGCTGTCCTGTACCTCTCGGGTTAAGACCGGGGCAGACCTGTACATCCCGGGTTGAGACCGGGGCTGACCTATACCTCCCGGGTTGAAATTGGGGATGTCCTGTACCTCCCGGGTTCAGACCGGGGCTGGCCTATACCTTCTGGGTTGAGACCAAGGATGTCCTGTACCTCCCGGGTTGAGACCGGGGCTGTTATGTACCTCCTGAGTTGAGACCATGGCGGACCTGTACCACTCGGGTTGAGATCGGGGCTGACCTGTACCTCCCATTTTGAGATCGGGGCTGAACTGATAATCCAGTATTAAGACCGGGGTTAATTTGACGGCCCAATATTGAGACCAGAGTTTATTTGACGGCCTGGTATTAAGATCGAGGTTGATTTGAAGGCCCGGTATTGAGACCGGGGATGATTTGGTGGCTCGGTATTGAAACTGGGGTTGAGTTGACGGCCTGGTATTGAGAAAGGGGTTGATTTGACAGCACGGTATTGAGACCGGGGTTGATTTGATGGTCCGGTATTGAGATCAGGGTTGATTTGATTACCCGGTATTGAGACCGGGGTTTAGTTGATAACGTAATATTGAGACTGAGGTTGATTTGATAGCCCGTATTGAGACCAAGGTTAATTTAACGACTCGATATTGAGACCAGGGTTGATTTAATGGCCCGGTACTGAGACTGGGATTCATTTAATGGCCCGATATTGGATCGAGGTTGATTTGAAGGCCCTATATTGAGACCGGGGTTGAGTTGAGGACCCGGTATTGAGATCGGGGTTGATTTGACGGCCTGGTATTGAGACCGGGGTTGAGTTGACGGCCCTGTATTTAGACCAGGGTTCATTTGACGCCCCGGTATCGGGATCGGGGTTAATTTAACGGCCCGATATTGATATCGAGGTTGATTTGACGGGCCAGTATTGAGACCGGGGTTGATTTGATGGCCCGGTTTTGAGACCCGGGTTGAGTTGATGACCCGGTATTGATATTGGGGTTGATTTGAAAGCCCGATATTGAGACCGGGGTTAATTTGATGGCCCGATATTGAGATAAAGGTTTATTTGAGGGCCCGGTATTAAGATCGGGATTGATTTACCAGCCCGGTATTGAGACCGGGTTGATTTGATGGCCCGATATTGAGATCGGGGTTGATTTGACGGCCCGATATTGAGGCCGGGGTTAATTTGGCGGCCAGGTATTGAGATCGGGGTTGATTTGACGGCCCAATATTGAGACCGGGGTTGATTTGAGGGCCCGGTATATAGACCGGGGTTGATTTAACGGCCCGGTATTGAGACCTGTGTTGATTTGAAGGCCCATTATTGAGACCGATGTTGATTTAGCGGCACGGTATTGAGATCGGGGTTGATTTGACGGCCCCGTATTGAGACCGGGGTTGATTTGACGGCCCGATATATAGACCAGGGTTAATTTGATGGCCCGATATTTAGACCGAAGTTGATTTGACGGCCCGATATTGAGATCGGGGTTGATTTGAAGGCCCGGTATTGAGACCAGATTTGATTTGACGGTCCGGTATTAAGACCGGGGTTGATTTGATGGCCCGGTATTGAGACCGGGGTTGAGTTTATGACCCGGTATTGAGACCGGGGCTGATTTGATTAGACAATTTTGCCCTCCTATAGTGTTAGTAACAGCAAAAGAAAATTTTGAGTATCTACAGATGCCCTTTGTGACGCCCCCAAATCCGGGTCCCAAGAACCTCGGACCTGGTACATCATTTCTATAACTATTGCGGAAGATATAAACATAAATTGTTTATACAATAACCTTTACACATAACTCCCAAGGTCGGTAACCTTAACTTATTACACATTCATTTTCTACACGACTTACAATGTCATTTGCATCCAATATTATTACAATTTTAACCGTACAATAATCCAATCCTGGAACTTGCCTTTGCATTTGCCTGTGTCAGAAGTTTCGTCTTAATCTGAAATGTTTATCATGATATAGCAAGGGTAATCAACAATTTTGCCCAACAAGTTTAAGTTCAAATGAAGATATATCATGATTGAAAAGAATAATAAGCTTTTAAATTTTCAACAATATAATAATTGTGAAAGAGCATAAATCAGAGTTTCAATAAAGGAATGACTGAACCAATAATGTTTAATGTCAACCAGGACCATGAACAACTTTAACTGAACCTTAGGGTAATGAAGGTGATCAACCTTTCATACTTGATGAACATATGCAACATGCACTAAGTGCCAATCAATAATCAGTAGAGATGTGAATAATCAACAATAATTATTCACTACCATGCTTCGAAAATATAACTCAAGTTTGAGTTAGAGAAAACTTGCTCAATAAAAGAGTATAGGAACTTGCCTATATCGTCGATTACTGCTACGCAATCTAATTTAAATCGCTTTATTGGAAAAGACCTATCAGTTATAAGATTGATCTTTCAATTAGCATAACATACCTTATAAGTAAACTATCTAACAATTAAACACATAGTCAAATATTAGATAACCTTAACACTATACATATACACAAGTCTAAACCTAGCACACATCGAGTCTTTAATAATATTTAATATAGTATATTGACTGGTTTCCCACAAACAACCAACAAATTAGCTTTCGTCTCGTCGACAATATTTTCACAGTGAGTTAGATCGGTTACTAATTCGTATATACCTCCGCTCCCTGAAGGAATCGTTTAGTCCAGCTACTATACATTAACCATTAAAGGGTACGATTGCACTATCTTAAACTTAACACTTACTCGTTCACTTTATAAATTCTTATTATAACTTCGTAAACTGTTTACTGAAAAATCGAATTCCTCATTTCAGTAAACTGAAATCAAACTATCTTCCCTTCCTAACCTTTTCTATTTCCATTTCAGCAAGCTGAAACCAAACTGTTTAACTAACATTTTCAGTACCCTGAACTGCTCATTTCAAGAAGCTGAAATCCCCTTTTCATGAAAATACCAAATTAATTCAATATTTTTCTATTCTTTGGCCAAACATATATACATATAATCCATACACAAAAATAATTTTTCTGGAATTTTTCAACTCCCTTAAGTATTTTTCAAAAATCCATTTCTAGTTAATTCCTTAAGAAATTAGCTACCTCACGCTTAACTCTTGAAATTCCCAACTCTTGGTGAGTTCTTACACATGTTAACGTGGACATCTAGTTTAAATTTCATGGCCATCAGAGTTATAGAACTCCAGGTCAGAGCGATTTTCGTCGGAAAAATACAAATATTGAAATTGTTATAACTTGACCGATTTAAGTCGGAATGAGCTCATTTTTGGACACAAGCTACTTTATCTCATATATTTTCGTGTTCCAAAAGATTGGAATTTATGTCCTAAATTAAGTTGCCAAAAAGGCTCCTACAAATTCTAGACAGAATGTTTTTTAGCATTTTTCAGCTTTTGCTTCCTTTACTAAATTCAGTCCACACAAAAAATCTATAATTCCTTTTTCAGTGATTCCACTTGAAAAAGTTAGAAGTCTTATATATATAACTCCAAAAATTGACCACACTTAAAAATTCAAAATAGAATAGGAGATATGGTCGTTTGAATTTCATGTTGCGTTTTCTCAAAATCTGATTTTTCCATCTTAGTGATTTCTAAGAAAACTTCCAAGATCTCTTTATTATTCAAACATTAACCACCAAAAACTAACATAATACATACCCATACAACATATACTCATGGATCTACTATGATCCATGATCTATTACATCAAGAATCACCAAACATAAGATTAAACAAAACTAAGGCTAAGAAAAATTAGGGTTTCTACATTTTGAAAAATCTATTTCTATTTCTTAGTTTAGATCAAACTTTTGATCCATAAAAGGGTTAGATATAAACTTGAAACACTATTAAACACATAGATCTAAGGTTTTAACCTCAAGCTCATAACTTTACACAAATCAAATAAAAAGGAATTAGACTATATAGGTAGAGATTTTTGTTATACCTTAGCTTTTCTTCCTTCTTCTTCTTCTTAAGCTTGGTTAGGAAGCTATGGAACCATAAGAACTCTCTCTCTCTTCTTCTCCTTCATGGCCGAACTCCCTCTTCTCTCTCTTGCTTCTAGCTTTGTTCTTTATTTCTCTCTCTCTTAGCTTTATATTTTCTTTTGCTAGCTAACTTGGAGAATGAAAAAAAAATGAAGAAATTTTTTTAATTGGAATGAAGGAAAAGGTATTTATACTAGGAGAGATGTATATAGATAACATATGTATGTATTTTAAATCTCCTAACAAGTCTTCATCTTCTCTCTCTAATATCTTGCATATCTATCCAAGATCTCTTCTTTTTCTTTCATAATCCTAAAAAATCTTTTCATATCTATCAAATATCTTTTCATATCTATCCATAAGATTTAATTCACATGCTCCCTTTCCTTCCTAGCTTGGGCCAAAATCTTGGGCCTTGATTTAATATCTTTTGGCTTGCAAATTACTTCCCCCATATTTCTCCTCACCAAATTTCGGCCATATAGGCCAAACCCTTCCATCATTTGATTTATATAATACTTAGCATAATAACTAACATACCCCTACCTAATTGGGCTTAATTCTTGGGCTTTTATTTTAATTCCTTTGTGCTTGGATTTTGCTTAGAATGTTCACTAATTAAAATTAACTTGAGCTCCCACCCATAATAAATTGGACCATTATTATACTTGGCCCATACAAGAGATATTGGGCTAGCTTAATAATTTAATTACTCTTAAATCAATTTAGCTGCAAGTCCAATGCTTAAATAAACAACTGGGTTTTTTTATTAAATTCCTTGTGCCATAAAATCAACTTAGCTCCATACTTTTAATTTTTATCTTACCCTAATCATTTAGTTAGGATTTTCACTACAAACCTTTGTAAATAAATTCCTTACTCATATATCTTTAATTTCATAACTCAATTAGACTTGATTTACTTAGGTTATAAAATTAATTATTTGAGATGTATAAAATAAATTTCTTAGGGTATTTAATTACCCCACCTAATATATATATATATATATTAGGTTATAAAACTTTATTCTTAATTCTCTTTTTATACAAAATAAATGTATACACATTATATAATGTATAATTATTTAATCATACACATAATTCACATAAGTCATAACATACTCCACTAAGTGTATTAACTTAATAGTCCTAATTGACTTAATAAGTTATAACCACTCACATAATCATACAAAATAATCTAATAGATTGATACATATTTCATAAATATCTTAGATTAGGTTACTAGTATATACTTAAAATATTAGGACAATTAAATAAAAATAACACTTGAGGTTATTTAATTCAAATACCTAATTTATATATTAGGTCACCAAACTTAATAGGTATCGCAGTACCTTATCCTTAATATTTCTTCAAGTATATATAGATTCATTTCTAGGGTTTAGAAATTTTTGTAACCCCTACTTTTCTTTATTCTCATTCAAATAGTAAACCATATAGGTTCTACTTAAATTTTTTAAATTATTCTTCTATTTCCACTCTAGGTTTTATTCTTTAACCTTTATTTTAATCATTTAAAATCTTATAAATTTTTGGGTTGTCACATTCACCCCTTCTTCTAAGAATTTCGTCCTCAAAATTACAGCCTACTAATCCCTACTCCTTTATTCATCAAAACTAAGTCTTCAACTTAACCTTATCTGATTTCATTCTCATTTAATGAGTACATACGGCTTCATTCTATGAGAAACTATTCTATCATCACATTCTACCCAGACTTCTCTCTACGGAGTTAAAAACTTCTCATATTTTTGCTGAGTGGCCATGAACTTTCATTTTTCAATTTTGAAAAGGTTTAAACAAAAATTCATTTGTAAACCGTCATACTTACGGGCATGGGTGATCAGTCCGTTATACCCTGCATTGATCAGATGCTACATGCTGGAACGACATTTGTGTTCATCATATCCGCCTTTGGCGCAAAAATATTTCCCAATTTAGGGATGTTCATACTCAGCTTAGATTCCGAATCAAAACAATATGGTTCGAGATAATTCTCAAAGAGATACTTGAATTTTCATAAACCTTTTGTCTAGCTAAATCAAATAGCTTAGACATATACCAATAATTTGAACATTAATCGAAATATGTATCTGGCCAACTTTAATTGGCACTTGACTTTTCTTTAAAATTTTGAAAATTATTTTATGACGTCATTATTCCACACTGTATTTACAGTCCGTTGAAGATTCTGTCATTTTTGTGACTTTGTCATACAACAATATACCATAGTGGGCTGACGATCTTTAGATCACATCCGACACTAGGTAAGACTGCATTAAAAACTCCATCGTTTTTATCATCTTTACACCAGGTTTTATGATGCATTGATGATATATAAAATATATGTTGATATTTTAAATAATTTTTGTCTAGCCGAAACAATTAGCATATACTTTTCTTTTAACCGGTTAAATAATCTTTGAAAATCAGTTTTAGTGTTATCATATCTCAACAGGTAACGATGTGTCAGGGTCCCGAAGTCCACACATACACAATTGTCACCATGTTTTGAGGATAACAAAATTTTATTTTTGGTGTTATCATGCCGCAACAGGTAACGATGTGTTAGTGGTACGAAGCCCACTTCTACACAATTGTAACCATGTGTTGCTGATAACAAAAATTCATTTATATTTTTAAATGCACATCAGTGCGAATTTAGCTTGATGTCAAAAATTTCGAAGTCTAGCACAGCTAGAAGATTTGGAATACCTATGCCTCCACCATCAACTTCAATTCTTCTAATGATTAATTGCTTAATAATTGTATCTATTTCTATCATCCTTAAAGCTTAATATACTAAAATTCCTCAATTCTCCATCCACAACTTTTCTATGCCCCGGTATAGTTCATCAAACATACCACACGTTATTAGTACAGGAACTTACCACAATCATATGGGTTTAGGAACTTATCCTAGTCAGACTAAAGTCGTCCATTCGCTGAGGGGTTCCACCATATGATTATGAGTCACGAACTTACCATACGTATGAGTTTAAAGAACTCGCACCTAATCTTATATTCTCTACCTACCCATTATACACATGGGAAAAGAATCACATTCTCAACATACATGTAGTGAA
Source organism: Panax stipuleanatus (assembly GCA_020205555.1). Taxonomy (NCBI): domain Eukaryota; kingdom Viridiplantae; phylum Streptophyta; class Magnoliopsida; order Apiales; family Araliaceae; genus Panax; species Panax stipuleanatus. The sequence continues at coordinate 25,693,347 of CM035122.1, forward strand.
TAGCATGACACCAACCGTTCAATGATTATCAATATAAGAAGCTAAGTGGTTGTCAAACGAAACAAAATCCCCTGCCCATACAAGGAATTGGTCAACTCAGCCACTAATCAATATAGGAAGCTAAGCGGTTTGTTAAACCAAAGACAATTCCCTGCCCATACAAGGAATTGTTCAACTCAACCACTATATCAATATAAGAAGCTAAGTGGTTCTAAAACAAGTATAAATTCCCCGCCCATACAAGGAATCATACAACTTAGCTGCTAACATGAGTCCTTAATTGAAATCCCACATAATTCTAGCTCCCACTTTACTCAATACAAATTTTATTTAATCCGTATCTACAATTCTACAACTCTTTTAAGTTTAACTCGTACTATTTTATAGTACTATATTTGTATAGCAATTTTGCTATAAAGTTTTCAATCATTTAATTAATCCTTCTCCTGCTATGACCTTATCAGATCACGTTGTGATCTCATATTATAATCGTTTTATATTACGATTCTTTTCTATGTTATGATCGTTTTGTTTTACGATCTTCTTTCCCTTTACACTTTTAGTCTTTTAGACTCTATCTATTCATTGCTACTATTCATCTTTATTATCAGAGTTAGGTAACTCTGATCTTTATTACTTGTCAGGATTCTTCTTTTAATCTTATTGACTTATTAATACCATGCCCAAATTCATCGCTTAGAACTTAAACTCTATTTGAGTTTATTCATATTCCTCATTTCTGTGGTTATAGCCTAAGGTAACCCTACCTAAGGTTTATAACCAACAGCTTTGATACCAACTGTGACGCCCCCAAATTCAGGTCCCAGGAACATCGGACCTGGTACATCATTTCTATAACTATTGCAGAAGATATAAACATAATTGTTTATACATAAACCTTTACACATAACTCCCAAGGTCGGTAACCTTAACTTAATACACATATTCATTTTCGACACGACTTGTAACGATTGAGATTTTATATTTAATTTTAAATATTTATTGAATTAAATAAATATTTATGTGAATTATTTATTGAGTAAATAAATAGATTAAGTAAATTATGGTAATGATTTAATTGAGTGTTACATATTAATTTAATGAATGTTATTTAATTGATATGTATATATATTAATGTTATATTATAGTTCTAATTTAATTGAGATAATTGAATTAGATGAATTATGTGATGAAGTGTTACATGAATTATAATTAGCGAGTAATTATAATTATGTGACAAATTTTATGTGATTAATGGATGTTAGATTTTAATTGATTAAATTAGATGATTAATATTTAATTAATTAAAATATGACATTAAAGTATGTGTCAAAATGATTTATTAAAATAAAAGGAAAAGAATTTTTAAATGATTTTTACCAAACAAGGCCCTTATATTTGTTTTAAATCTATTTCTACCAAACAGGGCCCTAACTATCAAAAAGCTGTTTTTAAATAAACTGTTTACCAAACATGGCCTTAGCATTAATAATCAATTTTTGAAAATAACCTTGTTTTGCCAAACAAGGCATTGTGGTTTTTGAATTTTGTAACTTATATAATAAATGTATTTATTATATATATTAAGTAATTAGCAGTTACATATATATCATTAGTATACGTATATTATATTAGTTATAATATATCTATACTACGTTAGATTAGAAGTTAGTTTGTAAAGCTAAGAACAAAAAGAGAAAAGAAGAGCAGAGAAGTTAGAGAAGAGAAGGAAGAAGAAACTTGTGAAGGCTAGAATTAGTCATTGTATTCTTCTCCAATCATCAAAAAGGTAATTAATATCTTATAGTTTTAAAAAATTGTGATCAGTTGTTCTTCATTGTTTTGAGTTTCTGTAAATTTAGGTTTCTGTGAATTTCATGAAATTATGTATTCATGAATTTTATATATATGTATTGTATCCATGTGTTGATTGTGGTAATTGTATGACATAAGAGGATTTTCAAAAATTAAATTACTATAGAAATATATTTTTAACAGAAAATTCATGTTTATATGAGTTCATATGGAATTTCATGAGTGTGGTTAATGTTAATTGAGAAATTCATGCAATTGGTATGTGTTAATATGCTTATTAAGTAATTTCTAGATGCTATCTTCAACTTTGTATGTAATGCATGTATATAAGTTCAAATTGATGCAGAAAAATAGTTACAGTGAATTATTTTATGAAAAATATGATTTTTCATGAAAATGGCCAAATTAGATTTTAAAACTTGTGATTATCATTGTTTAGATGGTTTTGTGTTTTAGAAGCATGTTATATATATGTATTATTGCATAGGTAAGATTTACAATGTTTAAGTTACTGTGAATTGCCGATTGTTGGCTTGTATGAGTTAATCAGTGAAGCAGGGTGCCGTTGCTGTCTGCCTCTGTCCGTGTTCCTGCGCAGCTGCGCCGGTAACACAGCCAGAAGCAGCTCAGCTGCGCCGGTAACACAGCCAGAAGCAGCGCAGCTGCGCCGGCTGCCTTTCCCAGAATCCTTCCCTGTGCAGCTGCGCCGGTTATAGGGCAGCTAGCTGCGCAGCTGCGCCGGGCACAGTGCTTAGGCAGTGAAGGTTAGCTAATTGTGCAGTGTTGGTTTTGAATCTAGTTTAATTATGCTATGACAGTGAGCATGTTTCTAGTTGCTACAACATGTTGTTAACATAAATTTGACAAATTTATATTTAGAAAAGAAAAGAGGTTTGAAAACCTTAAAGTATGATTTGAATTATTATTTAAATGTGATATATGATTATAATTTAAATAATTATAATCAAAAGTAAATGTTTATTTTAAAATTATAATTAAATTATAATGAATAAAGGTTGATTTATTAGATGTTAATTTAAATTATAATTTATGTAATTATAATTTAATAAATGCATGTTTAATTGTGGATTTTAAATTGATAATTACATAATTAATTATAAATTATGTAATTATAATGCATGGTATAGTTTAAGTAATTATTAATTAAATTGATAATTACATGATTAATTATAAATTGTGTAATTATAAATGTATGAATGTAGTTTAATTGATTTTAAATTATAATTATTTATAATTTAAATGGTAATTATAATTTGATTAAGTGTTTGAATTATAATTGTTTAATTATAATTTAGTTAAATACATAATTAAGTTAATTATGTGAGTATATGTGTGATGTGATTAACTATGTGATAGTTAATTATTATCGTTTATTTAATTAGAGTGAGTTAACCATGAGGGTTAACCACTTATGTGAATTAGTTATGTGTTAACTGATTTAGATTATTATAATTGAATGTGTATAGGAAGTATTAAAGTACGTGAATTGAATTAAGTAGCTTGCGCTTGAGGCAAGTCTTCTAAACCTTAAACTCATTAATTTTATGCAAGTTTTCTAAACCCTAATCTTGTATAATTTCTTGAGTTCATATATTCTTGTTAAGAATGTCCTTTTCTATTTCTGTATTAGACAATTGTTTATTTTATTAAAATGATCTTAACTTATTGTTCAAGTAAGATCCAGTTATTATTTTAAATGCTTTAAGTTGATTCTAAAGCATATGTTAATTCATAATTCTTTATTTATGAATTATTGGAAGTCGATTCAACTAATCCTTAGTTGATGAACGTGAATTCTAAATTACCCTTGTAAGCTTATCCAAGCCAAACTTTCTTTGGTGCGGACTTGAATTCAAATTACTGAGTTGAACAACCCTATTTACTAGGGGAGGTTACTCCGCATAGCGTTAAGATGTTTGTGCACAATACATGGTACGAAGGGCTGATTCCTCTAAGTACGAGTTAAGGTCTATAGTCTTATTGACTGTTAAAGGTTTAAATAGAAATATTTATAACCTAGGATAAGAGTTCAAAGGTCTTATGACCCTCAGATAAATTCTATATTCGAATTTTAATGTTAATAGAGAATTATTATTCAATTCTTTATTATTGAAGCAAGCTAAAGTTGTTCAGATTCTTTTAAATATATCCTTTCATGTCTATGTTATTGTTAAACTACATTGAGCTATGGTTTGCTCACTCTTGCATTAAATAACAATTTCAGTTAAGGTTGATAACGCTGATGCTCCGTCTACGAGTAAGGGCAAGGGAAAGCAAAGCAAGTGAAGACTTATTTTTTTTATTATATTGAGAATGATTGTAATAAGACTTGAATGTTATGTTTTTGTTTCCGCATTTTTTTATATTCATGTCAGGGTTAGAGTAAACCGGGATTATCTTGAAAAGGTTGTAACCCTTGTTTTAAGGTAGATTTATCTATCCTAATTTAAGTTGTAGTTTATTTTACATTATTCATTGGGTAGATGTATGTTATATTAGAAAGTGAACACCAAATCATGTGGAAACGAAGCACCCGAATTTGTGGGTGTCACAGGTTGGTATCAAAGCTATAGGTTATGAAACCTTAGGTGGGGAAAAACCTTAGGTTAGTAGCCTTATAGGTAAGATCGAAAAGATAGGGGTGATAGGTAAAGATAATAAACTACCTTATGTGCTACGTGTTTACATTATAGTATTCGAAGAGTGACGATTCGTTATCACGTAATAATGAACTTTAAAATTCTTTTGTCAGGATGTTGAACGTGGGAGAACCTAGTCAGGCTAGAGAGGATGTACCTCAAGTGCCTAGAGAGGAAGAGCTCCGTGACATACATATTGTCTTGGAGCAGCTGGTTAGGAGAGAGCCATCTCCAGTGATCACTGTAGCTGGTCCGGAGCATGAGCTGACACCTATTCCAGAGGATGAGGATGAGGACAAGGACGAGTCTGAAGAGGAGGAAGAGGAGGAAGAGGAGGAAAAGGATCCCGAAGAGGAATTCCCACCTCACTCTACTAGTGCTGAGATGTACGAGGCAGTCTACGATAGCAACGTGAAGCTTCATGGACGAGTAGGAGATCTCGAGGAGACTATCCAGCAACGAGATGAGACGATCGAGGAAATGGCAAGTGACCTGGGAGATGCACAGTGGAACCTGATACATATGGAGGTTGAAAGAGATGCTGCTCGTTTTGAATTGGCAAAGCTGAAGCAAGACATCCAGGAGGAGTCGAGGAAGCGTGCCAGAGCTGAGGAGTCAAGCTTGAGGGCTAATAAACGAGCTGATCGAGCTGAAGATGAAGCTGAAGCCAAGAGGTCCAAGCTGAGGGAAACAGAATATGCATTTCATACAGCGATAGAGAGAGCTCAGGACCGTATTTTCTACTACCCAGCTCAGTTCCAAGGTTTACCGTGGTATGTGGTGGACCGAAGAACGGCATTTCGGGTAATAGAAGAGGAATGTAGAGAGGCTGTGCGACGTATTAATATGCCTAGGCAGTTAGCAGCAGTAGCAGTAATAGCAGTAGTAGTAGAGCTTTTATTTATATATTGCTTTTTGTATTAAATAAAGTAAATTCCATAATTTGAGATAAGAATGGGATGAGTTAATAATATAATCCTGCAACTTTTCCAGTTCAGGAAGGGTGATGTAAATGGCAGAAATACTATCTGATTGATGTTTTTAAACTACGACTAATGAATAAAAAAAAATTATTGACGTGCTATGTGTTCTATGTGCACTGAATTGTTTAAACGTTTAAGTATGAACTGGAGTACTTAATAATTGAATAAAGGGTCTAATAATAATATTTTCTTAACAGAAAATGCATCCTAAAAGAAGAGTAACACGTCAAAATCCCGAGGGTTCGACGAACAACAACAATAACGAAGGAACGAATCCCAATTCGATTCAGCAGTCGGTGAACCTGTTAACAGGAGCTCTTGCGAATCAGTCGCAGGTGCAGGATACTACTTTCAAAGAATTCAAGGCAGTAGGACCGCCTGAGTTCAAAGGATCGACTAACCCTATTGAAGCTTCAGACATGGGTTATGGAAATGGAGAAGGTATTTGACGTGGCTAGGGTAGGAGAAGACCAAAAGACAATGTTTGCGGCTTTCATGTTGAAGTCGAATGCTAGCTTTTTGTGGCAGGCTAACAAGACTCGAGAGGGAGAGGGAGTCATCACGTGGGAACGTTTCAAGGAAATGTTCTACGAGATGTATTTTCTAGTGAGTTCGCAGGACCAGATGGAGGTGTAGCTTCCTAGAACTTAAGCAAGGAGGGATGACGGTGTATGAGTATGCCGCTAAGTTTAACGAGTTGGCCAGGTTCGCTACATACCAGGTCAGCACTGACGTTAGGAAAGCGAGAAGGTTTGAGCGGGGACTAAAGCCCTGGCTCTACAGCAAGGTTTCCATGTTCCAGCTGAATACCTTTGCAGCGGTGCTGGAGAAGGCCATACTTGCTGAGGGAGGAAGCGAAGCGGTGACGAAGTTCAACCAAGATAAGAAGAAGAAGAAGAATGAGGTAGAAACCAAGTCTGGGGGTAGCAGCACTGTGAACCAGAAGAGGAAGTGGTTTGATAATACCTCTGCTGGGAGTCAGCAAGGAAGCCAGCAGAAGAGGAAGTTCGAAGCATGTGCTACATGCGGTAAGAATCACACTGGCGTGTGCATGAAGGGGAAGCGGGTGTGCTTCAACTATGGTCAGGAAGGCCACATCGCGCCTAATTTCCCAAAATCGAAGAAAGGAGCTTGCTTTACATGTGGATCCAAAGATCACATGGCTCGCAACTGCCCGAAGAAGCTGACGGCAGGGTTAACAGGAAGCGGAGGGAATGGAAGAGGCAGTACCGTTACTATCGCTGAACCATTGCAAGCTGTTCGACCCACTGCACGAACATTCAATATGACGGTGCAGGATGCTGTGCAATCAAAATATATGGTGTCAGGTATTATTCTGGTCAATAGTATAAATGCATATGTATTATTTGATTCGGGTGCTACTTGCTCATTCATATCTGATAATTTTGCTAGAACCCTAGACTTACCTGTAGAGGAGTTAATTTACCCTTTGAACATAGAGATTGCGAATAGGGAGGTTATTCCTGTTAGGAGCGTTTATAAGAACTGTAGATTGGACATTAAGGGTCAGGAGCTTAGAGTAGATTTGATTCCGATAAAACTTGGGGAATTCGATGTCATACTAGGTATGGATTGGTTGTTCAACCATGGGGCGGTAATCGACTGTCAGAAGAAGTCGGTAAACCTTACGACTCCGTCGAAGTTGGTGTTCTATGGTAGCAAATCGCCTAGGCAAGTGAGTTATCTGACGGTTATGCAAGCCAAGAAACTTCTGACGTAAGGCTGTGCAGGATATCTAGCCTACATAGTAGATTCGTGTAAGGAAAGCCCGAAGGTGGAGGAGATATCGATAGTTAAGGAGTTTGTGGATGTTTTTCCAAGCTATTTGCCAGGACTTCTGCCAGATAGGGAGACAGAGTTCGTGATCGATCTAGCGCCGGGAAATGATCCGATTTCGAAGGCTCCGTACCGAATGGCTCTAGTCGAGATGAAGGAACTGATGGTTCAACTGCAAGAACTGCTAGACAAGAAGTATATTCAACCTAGCGTTTCACCGTGGGGAGCGCCTGTCTTATTCGTGAAGAAAAAGGATGGGTCGATGCGTCTTTGCATTGATTATAGAGAGTTGAATAAAGTTACGATCAAGAATAGGTATCCTTTACCTAGGATCGATGACTTGTTTGATCAACTGAAGGGTGCGAAATACTTCTCGAAAATCGATTTGAGAAGTGGGTATCATCAATTGAAGGTGAAGAAGGAAGATATACCAAAAACGGCTTTTAGAACTCGGTATGGTCATTACGAGTTCTTGGTGATGTCATTTGGTCTCACGAATGCCCCAGCTGCATTTATGGACTTAATGAACAGGGTGTTCAAGCCATTTCTGGACAAGTTCGTGGTAGTGTTCATAGATGACATCCTAGTTTATTCCAAGACTGAGGAGGAGCATGCTGAACACTTACGACTAACCTTAGAAGCCCTGAGACGAGAAAAGATTTACGCTAAATTCTCAAAATGCGAATTCTGGTTGGAACGTGTGCAATTTCTTGGCCACGTGATTGACAAGGATGGTATTTCGGTAGATCCGTCAAAAGTTGAGGCCGTAATTAGTTGGGAACAGCCGAAGACGCCGTCTGAAGTGAGAAGTTTCTTAGGATTGGCTGCTTATTACCGAAGATTTATTCAAGACTTTTCTAGAATCGCAACTCCGTTGACGAATTGGACTCGTAAAATAGTTAAGTTTGTTTGGACGGAGAAGTGTGAGGAGAGTTTTCAAGAGCTGAAGAAGAGGTTGAGTACTGCGCCTTTATTATCTTTACCGGATAGTTCGGGGAATTTCGTAGTATATAGCGATGCCTCACATAAAGGATTAGGCTGTGTATTAATGCAGAGCGGCAAAGTCATTGCATATGCGTCACGTCAGCTGAAGGATTACGAGAAGGAGTATCCGACCCATGATCTAGAATTGGCGGCAGTAGTGTTTGCCCTAAAGATTTGGAGGCACTACTTATATGGAGAGAAGTGTGAAATATACACAGATCACAAGAGTCTGAAGTATATATTTACCCAGAAGGATTTGAACATGCGCCAAAGAAGATGGTTGGAACTGATTAAAGACTATGATTGCGAGATACTTTACCATCCGGGTAAAGCTAACGTTGTTGCCGACGCTTTGAGCAGAAAAGGTCGGGAGAAACTGAACGTGTTAACTGATCAGGATCGGTTAATAGAACAAATGGCTAGATTGGAGTTGGAAGTGAAGTTTCCGAAAGAATAGGATGAGATGTTGTTTCAAGTAACCACTGGTTCTACTTTAATAGACAAAGTGAAAGAAGCACAACTTCATGATGAAGAATGTGAAAAGATTTAGACGAGGTTAACTGATGGCGAAGAGTTCAAGTTCAAGGTCGATAATGAAGGACTGCTACGATTTGAAGGTAGAATCTGGGTACCGCCAGTACCAGAAGTCAAAGAGGAGATTTTGAGCGAAGCTCATAGTTCTAGATATTCTATTCACCCTAGGAGTACGAAGATGTACCAGGATCTCAGGCATCATTTCTGGTGGCCGAATATGAAGAGGGACGTGGCTGAATGCGTTGCGAAATGCTTAACGTGTCAGAAAATCAAAGCAGAACACCAGAGACCAAATGGTTTGTTGCAACCGTTAGAGATTCCAAAGTGGAAGTGGGAGCACATCACGATGGATTTTGTGGTAGGACTTCCAACGACTCAGAAGGGATATGATGCGATATGGGTTATAGTGGATCGACTGACGAAGTCAGCCCACTTTCTGCCGATCAGGGTCAAGTACAACCTGGATAAACTAGCAAAGCTCTACGTGAAGGAAATTATTTCTCGACATGGTGTTTCGGTGTTGATTGTGTCCGATAGAGATCCACGTTTCACGTCTAATTTTTGGAAGCGATTGCAAGAATGTATGGGAACAGCAATTGCGAATGAGTACAGCGTATCATCCTCAGACCGATGGCCAGAGCGAAAGAATGATTCAAACACTTGAGGATATGCTGAGAGCTTGTGTGATGGACTTCAAAGGAAGCTGGGAGGATCATCTACCATTGGTGGAGTTCGCCTACAACAATAGTCATCATGCGAGTATTGGCATGCCGCCTTACGAAGCGTTATACGATAGAAAATGCAGAACTCCTTTGTGCTGGGATGAAGTCGGTGAACGTCAATTGTTGGGACCACAATTGGTACAACAAACCGTCGAAATTGTAAAGCTGATCAGAACGAGATTAGTTGCTGCTCAAGACAGACAGAAGAAGTATGCCGATTTACATCGACAGAACCGAGAATTCTTACCAGGAAGTTCCGTGTTCCTGAAAGTATCTCCCTGGAAGGGGAAAATTCGATTCGGTAAGAAGGGGAAGCTGAGTCCTCGATTCATTGGACCTTTTGAGGTACTACGAAAGGTGGGCGAGGTTGCTTACGAGATTGCATTACCTCCGGAGCTCGAGAATATACATAATGTCTTCCATATTTCTGTGTTAAGACCTTACAAGCATGATTATAAACATATAATAGAATATAAACCTTTACAGTTTGATAAAGACTTAACATATGAAGAAGTGCCTGTTCAAATAATTGATAGGAAGGAACAAGTACTTAGGAATAAAGTGATACCTTCTGTTAAGGTAATCTAGGAGAAACCACAGTGCTGAAGAAGCTACGTGGGAACTCGAAGATGTTATGATGAAATCTTATCCGCATTTATTTGCTTAGTTGTGTGTAACCCCTTATATATTGATTATGGGGACAGAATCCTTTTAAGTTACATCTCAACACTTAAGCTTAAAATCGACACTGCAGCCCTGCATAGGCGCTGTGGCGCGAACACAACACCAGAGACAGGCGCTGCGACGCCAGACGCTGCAGCGCGTAGACAAGCATTCTAAGAGGCACTGGAAGGCTGCGATGCAGATTCAGACTCTGCAAAACGCGAGCGAACACAACACTTCCAATTCCTTCGATTTAACAGTAAATCAAGCATTCCCAGTACATAAAAACTTCATAGAATCCTAACCCAACATCTATAAATTGATTTTAACAATCAAAACAACATTAGCAACTAATTTGGAAGAATTAAAACCAAGTTCTTACTTTTCTTCATTTTCAGACATCATTAGCTTAATCACACCACACGAACTCGTTAATACACCAAATTAGTCCGTTTAACTTGCATTAGTTTTATTTCTTAACGTATACTCATAAACCACTACTAATTTCCAGATTATTACATGAATTGACCATCAATTTCATTCTTAAAATAAACCATAAGGTATATATTCCACTATAATTCAATTTCTTCAATTCTAAATATATTTTCATGGATTATTTCATTTAAAATCGTTTATAAACAACATATAAAGATTTATACATACTAACCAACACATATAAATAATTTCTGTCGACGTCAAGAAGAAAATCTTGTCGCTTTGGACAGATCTTCCTATTCCTGAATTTTGTTATTTTCTACCCTTATTCGTCTTATCTGTTTTATAAAGGGTGAAAAGTTTTTTAGGAAAAGGCCAACATGTATCATGTCGACAATTTGAAAGGTTTACAGAGTTGCTAGTTGGTATATTTGAAATGGTTGTACCAACTCAACTAAGTTTTGTTTGATTTTTTTGCAAGTAGGCCCAATTATTGGACACTGTCAAAACTTGGCCTTGAAACTTAGATTCTTTAAAGTTCGGGGGATTGGTTAAGCGGGGGGAAGGTGTTAGGCACCCCCCGACTCCCGTAAAACACGGTACCGCATTTTTCAGTATTTCCCTTTTTAATCGCAATGTGTGTGTATGCTGAAAGTAATTGAGCCTACGTTTGTTTGATTTAAAAGTTGCGCCATGCTTCGTTGACCCTATATACGAAGGGTTTGATTTGTTTGAAAAGTTCTTTTTATTTAGATAAGATATGAAAATGATGTTTTGAAAGGTGGTTTTCAAACCCTTTCGATTGTATAGGAATTGAAGTCTGTTGATACTTCCTTTTTATTCTATTCAGCCTTTGGCATGATTTGGATGTTGAATGTCGGGATGCGAAGCATCCTCGACCACAGAATGTTTTTACAAGTGTCGGTCTTCTTATGGGCATGACAGCTATCGAAGTGACTCTAGCACGACAAACCATAGTTCTCTATGTTTGAGACCTTAAATCCAGGATAACAGTTTTAAGGTCCCTCGGCTGTACATTTTACAGAAAAACTAGCAAGATGTTTACAATATAGAGTTTGTCCATCGTTGAAATTAGATTCAGATCAGTTTGATCATCAATCCCACGATTCCTAGGCTCACAGAAAATGGCCAAAAAAGCTTGCACATCACATATATTCACAGAGAAGGAGAATTATACTCTAGACGTCCGCAAAACAAAGGATTTTCAGTCAAATCCTTGCATGCGCGTAGCCAAAGCTTTTCGTTTCAACTAGATATGGATCTAGGGTCGCAAGGTCGCTTTAATATTTACCAAACTAGAAAAAACTAGATTTAAATAAATCTTAACCATTCTAGCTTCCAGGTTCCGGTTGGACCTATTTTGAACCGTTTAAAAGTTAGAAAAGGCTTGATTTAGATAAATCTAATTCGCCAAATTTACATTAAAACAAATGCATATCAAATGAACATTTAAAACAAATATTTAATCACAGTGAGTAAATAGTATATTTATATATATATATATATATATATATATATATATATATATAAGCTGTAAAGGGCCATAGATTTTCAATCTAGGCCCGACTGAAATGTAAATATTTATATATATTTATAAAAGCAATAAAGAGCCACGAATTGATCCGGGCTCGACTGAAATGTAAATATATATATATATATATATATATATATATATATATATATATATAAAAGTTATAAAGAGCTATGAATTGATCCAGGCTCGACAGAAATATAAATATATATATATAAAAGTGGTAAAGAGCCCCGAATTACTCCAGGCTCAACAGAAATATAAATATATATATATATATATATATATATATATATATATATATATATATATATATATATATAAAAGCCATAAAAGGCCACGGATTTCCAATTCAGGCCAAACAAAGTCAAAAAAATTTTTTATATATATATATATATAGTTATATATATATAAAAGCAGTAAATGCCACGGATTTGCAATCCAGGCTTGATAGAATTGAAAATTAGTATATATATAGTCGGTTATATATATAATAAAGCTGAAAAGGCCACGAATCAGCGATCAAGGCCGAACAAGTTAGTATATATATATATATATATATATATATATATATATATATATATATATATAAGCGAGTAAAAGCCACGGATTAACGATCCAGGCTGTGCAAACGAAGAAAAACGTATATATATACTTATATATACTAAGGAAAAACCAGAAGACGAAACTTTATATGCACGTTCACATATACGTAATAAAGTAAGAAATGACTTCTGATCATAAAAAAAACTTACAATGGACTGCTCCACAAGCTTTTTGCCACTTGGTGGGCTTTAAATGGACGTTTCTACCAGTTAATTTTTGGTATGTTGTAGAATATACGTATGAAAACGTATTGAAAGAATAAAATCTTGGTTTGGAGTACTAAAAGTAGGGCTAAGGGTCGAAATGGGCAGAGTTTCAAAGCTTTTTCTATTTGTTTCCCTCTTTTTTTGCAAGGGTGGGGGGTCTTATTTATAGACCAAAATGGTAGCGGGTGCACCCGTGGCAGCCGCGACTCTACCTGCGGCTCCCCTAGTGGGGCCCACTCACGTGGGTCTCGTCGTCTCGAAGTATGTGCACTCTGAGCAACACGATATCAGGTTCGAACCTTCATAACTTTTGATCCGGGCGTCCGTTTGAGGCGTGCTATACCTTTTTGGAAAACCCTTTCCGAAAGCTACACAATGACATGGGATTTGACCATTTCTAAATCCAAGAAGATGGGTTGATGACCAGATCTTTGTTTTTTCGTGGTCCGTTCGTTGAGCTATGTTGTGCTGTTTTCACTCAGGATCGATGTTATGGCTCTTTCTGACCTTCATTGCATCAATTTGGCTTGATTCTGACTGATTTGGCTTCAAGTTGGTAACATAATCGTTTTGCCCTTTCGAGGGTTATCTCATGTGTTGTCAAGGTTTTTGACTATTTTCTCGGGGTGGTCTCCGAGGTTTGATCCCATCCGACTCTGTTCTTCCTCATGGTTGTCTCCGAGATTGATTTGGTTTCCTATGATTCTCTCTAGGGATGATTTGATTCTTTGAGGCTGTCTCCGAAGGTTGATTTGATCTCCCATTGTTGTCGCCGGGGTTGCTGTACCTCCCGGGTTGTTGCCGGGGTTTGACTTGACTTCCCGGTGTTGTCGGGGCTTGACTTGACATCCCGGTATTGTGACTGGGGTAGAGTTTGATCTACCAGTGTTGTTGTCGGGGCTGCTGTACCTTCTAGGGTTGTCGCTGGGTTTTGACTTGACATCCCGGTGTTACCGAGGCTTGTCCTGACATCCCGATATTTTGACTAGGGTTGAGTTAGATCTCCCGGTGTTATTGCCAGGATTACTGTACCTCCCGGGGTTATCGCCAGTGTTTGACTTGACATCCCAGTGTTGTCGGGGCTTGTCTTGACATTCCGGTATTATGACCGGGGTTGAGTTTGATTTCCCGGTGTTATCGTCGGGATGTAAAAGACTGTTTTGCCATCCTGCAAGGTTAGTAACAGGAATGTAAAATTTTGAGTGTCTACAATTTCCTCATGTATTAGCCATAAAAATTCATTTACAGATAAATTAACATAAACTTTCAGTGAAGAACCATGAAGAACACGATTTCTGTTTTTAAAATATGTTTTCATGAATTTAATATACCAAAATCATTTATAAAGGCTATCAAACAAATTAAACATGGTTATAAACATATACAATCAACAATTCAATCATTCATCCACAACCTCCAATTTACAAAGAACTTAAGAACCAACACTAAGAACTTTAAAATTTAAAGAATTTACCTTTGATTTCTTATTTAGACTAAGCAAAGATTAAAAAGGCTTTAGCTATCTTCTACTTCCTTCTTGACTCTCTAATACTATACCATCAAATTCTCACAGAGAATTCTCAAGCTCTCTGTCTATTGCTCTTTCTCTCTATTCTCAGACTTAGAAAAGTGAACGTAAAACTTGATACGTTTATTTACGTATAAACGTTCATTAGCTATAAAGCTGAGCGCTACATCGTAACGTCTGTCAGTTACAATGTTTTAGCTATTACAAAAATTCAAAAGACACAAGGCCATATTTGGCTAGTGTCAAATAAGTTAGTTTTTAATTTATTTTAATAATTCATTTATCATTTAGTTTATTTGTCACACCTTTAAATAATTAAATTATAATAATATTAATTCAATTAAACTTTAATACAATTTCCATTATAAAATATAATTTCATTTAACAAATTAATAAATATCTAATTTAATTAGTAAACTAAATTAGAACTCCAACAGTACACCACATTGTAATTATTTAACAATTCCTTTAATTTAATTATCTCATTAAATTAAATCTTCAAAGCATAAAATTATTAACATTAATTGAATTAATATATTACACTTAATTAAATTACTCCACAACAATTTCATTAATTATTTATTTAATTTAATAAATAAATCAACTAAAATATTTATTTAATTCAATAAATATTTTAAATTAAATACAAAATTCTCGTTCGTTACACTTGATTTTGTTGTTATTGAACTGTTTTACTTGCTAAGGAAATTTAGTTCTCATTCTTGCTAGAATTATATGATTTCAGCTAACATCGAATGCGTTGAAGGTTCTGGTAAGGATAAGGGGAAACAGAAGATGAACGAGTAGAAGGACCTTTGTATTAGTATAATATTTTTATAATACTTAATATCATGACTTGATGGTAATGTAATGGTTATAGATACTGGGATAGACAACTATGATGTAATAGTTTAGTAATTACTTTTATGTCATTTATGCTTATGTAGTTAGATTGTATGAATGTTGTAGTATCGTGTTACACCTTATCCAGGGTTTAAAGGTACCCAGATTCGGGGGTGTCACAAGTTGGTATTAGAGCTGATAGATTATAAACCTTAAGGGGGGGGGGAAGCCTTAGGATATAACTGTAGTAAGATTAGAAGAATTTAGTAAGTAAACAAACTCAGAAAGAGTTTCAAAGAGCTGAATTGAGGAAATTCATTGAAAGAAGATTAAAAGAAGGAAATATAACATAAAATGAAATTTTATGTGATAATAATATTTTTTTGCTATGTGCTAATCAAGATATTAAAATTTTATTGTAGATATCAGGAGAAGATGTGTTGTATAGGGATATTCAAGTAGTGAACGAGGAACTAGTCTCTCCACCATGGCCAGTACCGACACCGATAATTAAGGTACCAGTTCAGAGTGATGAAGAGGAAGAGGAAGAGGAAGAAGATCCTTTTAAAGAGGATTCAGAGGGTAATGCAAGGTTGCCAGCCAGGATTCTAGCTTGAGGTGGTCTGTCAGCCCGCCGTCTTCCAGAGCCAGAGGAGGAATAGGAGGAGGAAGAGGAAGAAGAGATAGAGGTTGCAGCACAGGATGTTGTTCCTACAGATGAGGAGGACTGGGAGGAGATGCATCAGCTGTTCTTAGCAGTTATTGATAGGAATGTCCAATTATGTAGGGAGAATCGTACCCTAGAGACACAGGTGGAGAACCTCCAGACTAAGAACCAGGCTGTGGAGGCATACTGGGAGGATGAGATGAATGATAGGGAGATAGTTATGGCTAAAGCTTATGATCTTCGTGTAGAACTGAGTGAGAAGAAGTTGAAGATAAGCAGGATGACCCATAAGTTTAAGAGAGCATGTGAGGAGTATCAACGCAAGATTGTGTATCATCCAGTTGAGACATGGCAGACGTGGCACACTATCAGCAGAGATATTGTGATCAATCTTACAGAGAAGGAGTACATAATCGCCATCGATCATAGTTCAAATTAGTATCTAGATGATGTATATGTATATACATATATATATAAGGGTGTATTTAGGTAGTAATGCATAACCCAACTTTTGTATAGTCAGCGGGTTATCTTTTGGTAAATCCCATATTTTGTTAGTAATAGGGGATAATGTGCAAATAGATGATTCTATATATGAAATATATGTAATATTACTACAAGTAGAAGAATATTTATATAAAGAAAGTTTATTAAATATGTGTTGTGATCATGATGTGTTATTTGTTAACCAGAATGTTTTAAATAAGTAGTAAGGTAGTAATAATAATAATCTTATTTATTTAAACAGAAAATACCGCCAAGAAGGAGACTGAGAAACCAAGAAGCAGAATCGCATAACGAGAATGAACAAGAGGGTCCGGTCAACCCACTGCAACATTTAATAGATCTTTTAACAGTCGATGTTAATCAAAATTCCCCTGATATACAAATACAATAGCGAATTACCATTGTCTAATTGGGGACCTGACGATATATTTTGATTCTATCCTAAGGAGATAGAGAAGGCATTTTGCCACTTTCAAGGATTTCAAAAGTGTAGGACCACCGGAGTTCAGGGGGACTGTAGATCCCATAGAGGCTTAGACATGGGTCAAGGAGATAGAAAAGGCGTTTGTGATAGCCAAGGTTGGAGAGGGGCAGAAGACTTTTTTTTCTACCTATATGCTCAAAGGAGAAGATAATTTCTGGTGGGAGGCAAACCAGAATAGGGCAGGAGAAGGAGTAATCGCATGGGATAGGTTCAAGGAGATTTTCTTCGAGAACTACTTTCTCACCAGTATGCAAAGCCGTATGGAAGTACATTTCCTACATTTAAAGCATGGGGAAATGACAGTTCCCCAATACGCTGCCAAGTTCAATGAACTGGCCAGGTTTGCTCGACATCAGGTGGGCACAGAAGAGAGAAAGGCTAGAAGGTTCGACCCTAGGCTAAAACCCTGGCTCTACAGTAGGATTTCGATGTTTCAAAGTAATTCCTTTGGAATTAACCGTTCTAGAAAAGGCTATCATAGCTGAAGGTAAGAGTGAGGCATTGAGCCTCTATTATAAAGAGAAAAAGACTAAGACTAAGGTGGAAGGAGGAAGTAAGAATGAAATGGCTAGTGGCAGTAGAGGAGGTATGAAAAGGAATTCATTTACCTCTAGGAATACTAGAGCTAAATAGGGAGATACGAAGAGAAGGTACGAGGTATAGAAGAATTATGGGAAGACTCGTCTGGGAGTCTGTTTAAAAGGGAAGGTCGTTTGTTACAATTGCGGGAAAAAGGGGCACATCGCTCCCAACTGTTCCAAACCAGAGAAGAATCATGTGCATTTTGTTTAGTGGGGAAACAGATCACATGGCAATGAATTGCCTGAAGAAGGGGGCGGACAACGCCGAAGGGGTTAGCAGTGGGAAGCTGACCATCACCGGCCAGCTCCACCAAGTAGACCAATAGCCCGAACCTTCAATATGACGATCCAAGATGCAGTGGCATCATAAGACGTTGTCTCGGCTATAATCCCAATCAATAATATTAATGCATGTGTGTTGTTCGATTCGGGTGCAACCTGTTCTTTCATATCTTGTGAATTTGCTAGACGTTTAAGTTTACATCCGGAGAAGATAGAGATTCCCTTAAACATTGAAGTAGCGAATCAAGAGATAGTTCCCGTTGAACATATTTATAAAAATTATTGTATAGAAATAATGAGATATAAATTACCGGTAGAATTAATTCCCATGAAGTTGGGAGAATTTGATGTAATATCTAAAATAGATTGGTTGTATAACCACGGTGCTATGATTAATTGTCAAAAGAAAATTATGAACCTTAGAACTTTAAAACAGTCCATGGTAATCTTTTATGGTAGTAATTCGCCTAAACGTTTGTGTTGTCTAGCGATGACGCAAGCCAGAAAGTTGTTAAGGAAAGGATGTGTAGGTTATTTATGCTACGTTGTCGATACCCAGCAAGTGGGAGCAGGTATGGTATAGATACATGTAGTGAATGAATTTGGAGATGTGTTTTTAGATGAGTTACTAGGTCTTCCGTTGGATAGGGAGATCGAGTTTGTCATAGACGTTGTGCCAGGAACGACACCGATTTCAAAGGCACCATATCGAATGACGCCAGTAGAAATGAAGGAATTGATGATACAACTATAATAACTACTAGATAAGAAGTATATTCAACTGAGTATTTCTCCATGGGGCGCACCGATATTATTTATAAAAAACAAGGACTGGTCTTTGAGACTTGGTATCGACTATTACGAGTTGAACAAAGTAACCATTAAGAATAAGTACTCATTTCCCAGGATCGATGATCTCTTTGATCAGTTGAAAGGGGCGAAGTATTTTTCTAAGATAGATTTAAGAATGGGGTATCATCAGTTGAAGGTAAGAGGGGAGGATGTATCAAAGACGGCGTTCAGGACTCGTTATGGGCATTACGAGTTCCTGGTGATGTCGTTCGGGTTGGCAAATGCACCAACTACATTTATGGATATGATGAACAGGGCATTCAAACAATATTTAGACTAATTTATAGTGGTGTTCATAGATGATATTCTAGTCTATTCTAAGATGTCATAAGATCATGCTTAACACTTAAGGATAATGTTGGAAACACTGAGGAGAGAGAAGTTGTAAGCTAAATTTACGAAGTGTGAGTTTTGGCTTGAGAGAGTGCAGTTTTTAGGGCACGTGATAGACAAGGAGGGTATATTAGTAGATCCAGCGAAAGTGGATTCAGTAATAAATTGGGAGCAGCCGAGAATGCCAATTGAAGTGCGTAGTTTCTTAGGGTTAGCGGGTTACTATCGAATATTCATCCAAGATTTTTCTAAGATAGTTATTTCTGTGACGCCCCCAAATTCAGGTATCTTCTAACCCTAGATAATGTGCTACACGGTGCTACTAACTACTCATACATTCAATTGAATACTTTATTAACAAGCATAAGTTTACTTAATATTATATCATAATAAGTCCCTTCCCAGGTTCTTGATAACCATTACATTCTTCATTTGTCATAGTATTAGAGCATTACAAAAGTAATACTAATCTATTACAGAATAAATTTATTTATCCATCTTAGCCTTTCATTTGTACTTACCAGATCCTTCAATTCATTCGTTCTTAGCTGCAATCATAGAATTCAATCAAGGAATGAGCATTAACAAGCTCAGCACGTTTAATAATTCTATTGCAACAACAAAATCAAGAATTATATGATTTATCTTCTATAGCTAAAAAAATAGTTATGAAGTACTATGAATAACAAAATAACACTTTACTTTCCTTTAAAGTATTTACAGATGTCAAACGTCATTTAAAATTCTAAGTTAGGTCAACAGACCATGAACATGTTGGGTTTGTATGTTACGCATACAAGTAATCAAATTACACAATAAGGACGGAAGCGCGATAAATTAGGTTTTAAAAAATTTATACAAACCCCTCACCAAAACCATGTTTTGTGCTCAATTATCAATCAATAGAAAGATAAGGATACATTAGAATCATACCCTTGTAGAAACTAGCTTCTACAGATACGAGTTCAACTCCTTACTCTTTGTGATCTCCTTGAATCTCCTGGATTGATTCCTTCCTTTGATCAACGTTAGTCACCCAAGTGTTTGGCCTCTAGAGTTGATCCACCAAGGAAGAGGAATTGTTCAAGAAGGAGAGTGGTTGACTAAACCCTAGTTTTCTATTCTCTACAGAAAAGGAGTACTCTCCAACAATTAGAATTACGTCTACTGATATCTAATATAAGACTTCTCTTATATAGATATTAGTCAACCCTTCTAATCTAATTATAAATTAGGTTTTATTTAATTAATTAAACTCTTTCAATTAATTAGGCTTCCCAGCACATTGAAATTAATTAATTAAATTCTTTCAATTAATTTATCTCCTAATCTCATTAAGAATAATTGAGAGTACCAATATTAAATTAATTCCTAAATTCCTTTAAAAATTAAAATAATAATAATTGTAATAATATTAATAAGACTCCTCTTATTAATTTATATTTAATATTTCTAAAATATTAAATAATAAATATTAAGCTATTTAATTTATTCTATCACCATAGATTAAATTAATTACACTTAACATATTATTACGATTATGTCATTACCTTTTTAAATAATTATTCTTCCTTTTATGGTGTGACCCTTTAGGTTCTCCATATTAAACCTGTTGTGAATAAATCAATTAGAACAATTCTAATCTTATTTAAATAAATAAATTAAACTAATAATCTATTTAAATAAATAATATTTATTCTACAATAGGGATAAGCCTTTCTAGCGATTAACGACTATCCAAATAATAAAGAGTTCAACATTAATCATAAAAGAATCTGTGAGTAAATAGTTATCGTACAATTTAATTCTTCCACCATACAATGTCCCAATTAAATATAAGACATGAAATTACTGTCAAGTCTTATTTTATTTAATTATATGTATTTCGATTAGAAAATGTACAACTCCAAATAATGCAAATTAGAAACTCTTTTCTAATTTCATTCTGCCTTGGTCAAGGACTACTAGGTTGTCATTTAACGAATCACATATGACATATCTCCTCTTTTACTAGAAGTGGTAGATTCTAATTTGTTCATTTATTATCTCCATATGTAACTTATTACACCAAAGCATACCCTTTGATATACCCTAAGGGTCTTAAGGAATAAGTTAAAGTATAATTCATTACACATAAGATACTATGATGATCTCAAGTCCAAGGATCACTTGTACTATTATCACATTAGGAATTCCTAGACAGGCAAGTAAAACTCCATTAGGTATTCTTTAGCGAGTCACGTTTAGTGAACTTATTCTCCAATAAGCACCTACATACTTGCTTTAGTGTCTCCACACAAATGATCATGATATCAATCGTCCTCATCCAATGAGCAAGCAACATATGTACCAATCTATCCGGATTTACTAATCCCCTTTTTAGTAATCCAACGATTGGGAACTATTTTAGTTTTAAGCTTTTTAAGAATTTAGATCTCATTAACATGATCAACATCATGATTGTAAAAACATTGCTTAAAACTATGGGTTATTTATGTGACGAACGAGAATTTTATAATTTATTTTAAATATTTATTGAATTAAATAAATATTTTGATGATTTATTTATTGAGTTAAATAAAGATTTAATAAAATTGTGGTAAATTAATTTAATTATATGTGTTAAATTGATTAAATTAATGTGGAGAATTTTGTAGTTCAAAGTGTGAATTTAATTGAGTTTACTTAATTAAATGAATTATTTAACAAATATAATGTTATTCTAATTAATTTAATAATTAATTAGAGATTTAATGAATTGTCATAATTAATAAATAAAAATTTTAATTATGTGATGATGTCATTTAATGTGTATTATTATCTTTTATTTAATTAAAATTAAATGATATTAATTGATTTATTAAAGTGTGACAAATAAACTATATAATAAACAAGTTTAATGAAAATAATGGGAAAAGGAGTAAAAGGGGGACAAACCAAACAAAGCCTTAAGTTAGTGGGAGCAGTTAAACCATTATGGAATTAACTGACAACCCATTAACTATCAGTTATATTATATACGTATACTTATATCATATATCAAGCTTTAGTTCATTATTATATCATATATCATCAGTTAAGCAAACATAGAGAGAAAAGAGAGAAATTGAGAGAAGAAGAAAGTTGGTGATTTTAAAAGTTTCTATCATCATCTAAATAGAGATAGCAAGGGTAATTCCTCATCTTAAGTTTTTAAACTCATGTTCTTAATATTTCTTCATTAACGTGTATTTTCAGTGTTCTGTAAACAAATTTTGGAATGATTGTTGAATATATGGTTGTATATGTGTTAATATATGCTTATAACATGTTCTATATCATTTATTTATGTTTTAGAGTAATCAAATTCATGTAATCATGCTTTAATTGGAATTTTATGAGTTACAGAGTATGATCATATGAATATGGCCTATATGTACAAAATTTCATGCTTTAATTGTTTATTAAACTTTAAATTGATCGTTGATTATGATTGTGCTTGTTAAAACAAAGAGAACGAAATTCAAACGGACAGATTCGGTGTTATAATGAATCTGTAATGAAGGATTTCATGATTTTTGTCAAAACTATGAAAATATCAAAAACATGAATTTATGTGTTCTAAATTGATTGATTATGTAGTTTAAGTTGTTAAAAACATAATAGAAACGTTATATGATGTTTTTGTTCAGTTTATAACTCATGGGTAACATTAAAAATCGTTGTTTGAGCTTAAATTGGCATTATTTGGCTTTTTCTGTGTGTTTTTTTGAACTGTCAGACTTTATTGTGTCTCAGCGCCGCAACGCCGGTTCTGTGAAGAAACCGGACGCTGTAGCGCCAGCCCAGTAATGGGCTAACGTAGTCATAGCGGGACAGCGCCGGTTCTGTGAAGGAACTCAGCGTTGCAGCGCCAGGTCAAAGCCTTGGCTGACGTAGTTATGACGCGGTAGCGCCGGTTCTGTGAAGGAACCCAGCTCTGCAGCTCCAGGCCAAGCAATTGGCTGACGTGGGCTCAACGCTGCAACGCCGGTCCCCAGAGCAAACTGGGCGCTGCATCGCCGTCCAGCAGAATGAACCAGTAAACTTTATTTAAGTTTTCAAAGTTCAGAAATGTAATTTAAAATGTTATATAATAAACATGATAACATGTTAATCATATATTGAGATGATAAAACAAATTATTAACTTGTTTTATGTGATTAAATGATAAGTGTGAAGTCTAAATAACGTGTTCAAGCACTGATGTTTGTGATTCGACGAGTATAATCATACTTAGAATTATTTGGAATTGTGAATGTAATGGTATGTAGGATTAATTGAGGAATATGAGTATAATTGTAGCTTGCGCACGAGGCAAGTTTTTAAACTCAAACCTTTACTTGAGCAAGTTTTATATCCTTGATTTATTATCGTTATGCAAGTTCCTATAAACCTTAATGTTAAATTTACGCAAGTTACAAATCATATTCCTTTTATTGAGCAAGTTCTTATTCTTGTTTATTTAAGTTCAAGATTCCATATGAGATGTATATTTCTTTTTAAGCAATACTTCGGTTATAGAATACTTATTCCATTGTATATCTTTGAGATTCGTTAGTTGGTTGACTACCAGTTTATTGTTCAATCTTGAAAGACTAGCGAATCCTTATTGATTCGACTAGTCTATAATTGATGAACGTTCTAAATTCTAGAACTGTTATTGAGCTTATCCAAATCAAACTTTCTTTGGTGCGGACTTTGATGTCAAACTGAGATGAACAACCCTTTATAGGGGATTATTTACGCGTTAGCGTTGAGATGATGTGCACATAAATAGTATTAAGGGCTGAACCCCCTAAGTACGAGAAGTAGAGTCCATATAGTCTTATGGTTGTTAAAGGTTTAAAGTAGAAATACTTGATAACCTGGGACATAGTTCTTAGTCTTATGACCCTCAGATGTACTTTTGATTATTGTTGTTCATTCTTTATTCAAAAGCCAAGCTTTTTATTATTCAGAACTCTTTGATTTCTCGCATGTTATTATTACTGTTATATTGTTATACTTGTGGGCAATCGTTGCTCACTCTTGCATAATAACATTGCAGCTAGGATTGAAAGAACTGACGAGCCTTCCACTAGCAAAGGCTAGGGCAAAGCTAACAAGTGTTAAAGACTTGTTATTTATTTACGAATGTTATATTTTAAGACTATGATGTTATGTTAAGACTTTGTTATTATTTACGTTTCCACATTGATGTTTAAGGTTAGTTAAACTTGAGATTTATTTATTCAGATGTTATAACCCCTTAAGGGGAGAATTTCTATTTATTTCAAGAGTTGATTTTATTATATGTAGATAGAGATGTTATATTTGGATAGTGAACACCAAATCTTGTGAAAATAAAGTACCCGGATTTGTGGGTGTCATGAGTTGGTATCAAAGCTGTAGGTTATGAACCTTAGGTGGGGAAAAACCTTAGGGTAGTAGCCTTTTTAAGAGATTGATAACATAGTGGTGATAAACTCTTATCGAGTTCTAAGAAAGATAATAAAAGACTTTATGTGCTTATGTGATTATTTATGTGCTTGCGCGAGTTTCGTTTAGCATCACGTAGTAACTAAGAATTTAAAGTTTTGATAGTCAGGATGTCGGATGTTGGAGGATCCAGTCAGCCTTGGGAGGTTGAGCCCCGAGTGGCTAGAGAGGAGGAGCCCAGAGACATTCATACAGTCTGGGAGCAGTTGGCTCAGAGAGAGCCATCTCCATTGATCACCATTGTTGGTCAGGAGCATGAGCCAGTGTTTGATTCGGAGGAGGACTCTGAAGAAATTGAGGTTGAGTCTGAGGCTGAGGAGGAAGATGAGGTCCCTGATGAGTTTCCACCAAACTCTATTAGTGCCGAGATGTATGACAAGCTGTATGACCGTAACATAGAGTTACAGGATACTATTCGGGAGCTGAATTAGCAGACGGTTGCACAACGGACGACTATAACATAGAAAGATGGCGAGATCGAGAATCTAGATATACGTCTTGAAGGCGTGGAGTGGAAATTAGTTCATGCAGAGGGTCAGAATAAAGATAAGTCAGTTAAGATAGAGAAGCTGAAGAATGACTTGCGAGAGGAGTTAGCGAAGTGTGCTAGAGCAAAGGATGCTTTGATGAAGGCTTCTCGACATGCAGATCTTACCGAGGTTGACGATCTGGCAAAGAAGACTAAGATTGAAGAGATGGATTACACGTTCCAGACAGCAATTGATAGGGCCCAGGATCGAGTGTTCTACTATCCTGTGTAGTTCGAGGACTTACCTTGGTACATGCTGGACCGTAGGACGATGTTTCGTATTATGGAAGAGGAGTGCAGAGAAGCTGTTCGACGCCTTAGTAGGTCGTGATAGGAACAATATTGATTATGTGAATATTTCTTTGATAGTTAATAATATAAATTCCAATGTGATTATAAACAACAGAATATATTGATGATTTAAATCCTGAAGATTCTTTATTTCGGGATAGTTGATATAAATAGTAGTGATGCTATCTTTAGTATGTTTAAAACTTTTTGAATAAATAAATATCAGAATTTATTTGAGATGATATATGTTAAGTGATTATCTTGAAAATTTTAAGCTAAGTCTTACATATTTAAGAAAAATGAGTAATGATCTAATAAGCGTACATCTTAAAAAATAATATGCCGCCAAGAAGACGCCCAACTCGTCAACCAGCCCAAGAAGGGTCAACCAATAACAACGACGCCAATGGCAACGCTAATCCTGTTCAGCAGTTGGTGAACTTGTTAATGGGAGCACTGTCTAATCAGCAGCAAGCTCCACCGAACACATCGTTTAAGGACTTCAAGGCGGTGGGATTGCCAGAGTTCAAGGGATCTATGAACCCAAACAAAGCTCAGACGTGGGTTATAGAAATGGAGAAAGTATTTGACGTCGCAAGGGTTAACGATGATCAGAAGACCACTTATGCAACATTCATGCTGAAGGCAGAGGCCAGCTATTGGTGGCAGGCAAATAAGGTTCGGGGAGGACATGGCATGATCACCTGGGACAGATTCAAAGAAATATTTTTCAAGATGTACTTCCCAACAAGCTCAAAGAACCAGATGGAGTTTCAGTTTCTGGAGCTGAAATAAGGTAATATGTCTGTGCCAGGTTATGCTGCAAGATTTAATGAGTTGGCTAGGTTTGCAACTTATTTGTACAGAGACTAAAACCCTGGTTGTACATCAAAGTGTCAATGTTCTAATTGAACACTTTTATGGGAGTATTGGAGAAGGTAATCATCGCAGAAGGTGGGAGTGATGCTATGACCAAGTACAACCAAGAGCTTAAGAAGAAGAAGAATGAAGGTGAAGGTAACAAGGCTAGTGGCAGCAATACTGGGGGCGATAACAGTCAGAAAAGAAGATAGAATGACAACGTGTCGACCAAAAATCAATAAGGGAGTCAGAAGAAGAGAGTGGAAGCTTGTCCGACCTGCGGGAAGAATCACCTGGGGGTTTACATGAAGGGGAAAAGAATCTGCTACAATTGTGGTCAAGAAGGCCACACAGCACTAAACTGCCCTAACCCTAAGAAGGGCGCTTGCTTCATATGTGGGTCAAAGGACAATCTGGCAAGGGACTATCCCAAGAAGGTATCAGGAAGGGCAGGAGCAGGTGGAAATAGAGGAACCAGTGCTGGCAACACTCTGACTATAACGGGATCGACGCCAACCAATTGACCTACCGCCAGGACTTTCAACATGACCGTACAGGATGCTGTGCAGTCACGTGATGTGGCGTCAGGTATCATTCCGATCAATAATGTTAATGTTTATGTATTATTTAATTCGGGTGCTACTTGCTCATTTATATTCGATGACTTTGCTAAGAATCTAGAACTGCCTACGAACGAGTTAGAATACCCTATGAACATAGAAATTATGAATAGGGATGTGATTCTTGTTAAGTCTGCACACAAGAACTGTAGGGTGGACATTAAAGGAAACGTGATGAACGTAGATCTTATTCAGAATAGACTTGGGAATTTTACGTTATTTTGGGGATGGATTGGTTATTCAATTATGGGGCGATAATTGATTGCCAAAAGAAGTGTATTAACCTTATGACCCCGTCAAAGGTTGTATTTTATGGCAGTAAGTCGCCTAGATAAGCGAGTTGTCTGACGATGATGCAGGCCAAGAAGTTGTTGAGATAAGGATGTGTAGGGTATTTAGCCTACATAGTCGATAGTCACAAAGAGAGCCCAAAGTTAGAGGAGATACCAGTCGTGAGAGACTTCATGGATGTATTCTCGGATGATTTTCCAGGACTTCCGCCAGATAGAGAAGTAGAGTTCGTGATCGATTTGGCGTCAGGAACTGCTCTAATATCGAAAGCTCCATACCGTATGGCTTCGGTGGAAATGAAAGAATTGTTGGTGCAGCTGCAAGAACTTTTGGACAAGACGTATATACAGCTGAGCGTATCGCCATGGGGAGCGCCAGTGCTGTTCGTAAAGAAGAAGGATGGGATGATGCGGCTCTGCATTGATTACAGAGAGTTAAACAAGGTCACAATTAAGAATAAGTATCCATTTCCTAGGATCGACGATTTGTTTGACCAGTTGAAAATAGTGAGATACTTCTCGAAAATAGACTTGAGAAGTGGTTACCATCAGTTGAAGGAGAGGAAAGAAGATGTGCTAAAGACAGCGTTCAGGACTCGATATGGTCACTGCAAATTTTTGGTGATGTCATTTGGTCTAACGAATGCTCCTGCAGCATTTATGGACCTAATGAACAGAGTGTTTAAGCCATTCTTGGATAAATTCGTAGTGGTGTTTATCAACAATATTCTGGTATATTCTAAGATCGAGGAGGAACATATAGAGCATTTGAAGGTGACGTTGGAGGCATTGAGAAAAGAGAAGTTGTATGCCAAGTTTTTGAAATGCGAAGTTTGGATAGAGCGGGTGCAATTTCTTGGACATGTGATTGATAAGGACGGAATTTCGGTAGATCCCTCCAGGGTTGAAGCTGTGATGAATTGGGATCAATCGAAGACACCGTCAGAAGTGAGAAGTTTTCTTGGATTAGCAGGTTATTATAGAAGGTTTATTCAGGACTTTTCCAAAATCGCGACTCCGCTGACAAATTTGACTAGAAAATCGCAAAAATTTGTTTAAACGGAGAAGTGTGAGGAAAGCTTTCAAGAGCTGAAGAAGACGTTGAGTACTGCACCTATATTATCTCTTCCAGATAGCACAAGAAATTTTGTGGTGTATAGTGATGCGTCACAAAAAGGACTAGGCTGTGTGCTTATGCAAAACGAAAAGGTCATTGCGTATGCGTCACGACAATTGAAGGATTACGAGAAGGGATATCCGACCCATGATTTGGAATTGGCTGCTGATAGTGTTTGCTTTGAAGATTTGAAGACACTATCTATATGAGGAGAAGTGTGAAATATATACAGACCACAAGAGTCTGAAATATATTTTTACACATAAGGATCTGAACATGGGCCAGAAGAGATGGTTGGAATTGATAAAGGACTATGACTGGTAGCTGTCGTCTAGCACTACAAAATTTACCTTACTTCTATTCCACTAACTCAAGAATTAGTATAGTAATAAGCAAGGATCGATCCCACAGAGAGCATTATGTTTTATATTTATCCAAGTATTTCCAATGAATTGGGGGTTTTTAGTTTGACAGTTTAATTAACGAAAGTGAATTAATAAGAATTATCAATGAGTAAAAAAGCTTTAATTCTTCAGTTTAGTATCCCCTTTTCACAATCATGGATTAACCAAGTATTTACACCATTTATCTTTCAATGAGATTAATAACCCTAGATAACCGCGATCGTAAATTACCCGAAATTCTCCTTATGTGTAAATCGAATGCGATGATCGCCAACAAAAGATCCTAACTATCATACAACTTAGAACTATCAGTCTAGATTTAATATGATAGAAGCATGAAAAATGAGAATTAGATTATTCCAAGCAATAATTACACAATCAGGAACTATTTAACTTATCTTCTGAAAACCTTAACAATATTCCAAAGCTTGACCACAATCAAATATCATCAATTGCTACTTATGATTAGACATACATCGTTTGCTTAATATATATCTTAATCTAGCATATATGAAAGTTTATGTAGATAATCAGAATAAATCTCATATACGAAAGAATATATAATATAAATTTGATCAAACCAATAATTGAGAATAAGGTTCAACATCCCTTCAGAATTGAATTGAGAAGATTAGCTTGACATACTTTGATTCTCCAAAACTAGGGTTTGAATGAATGAATAGCCTCCTACTAGTTCAAAGATCCAAGATGTAAGATGCCCCATATTTAGATAATAGCTTGTATTTCTAGTCTAAATAAACCATAGTACAATTAGTAAACTCCAAATCCTATTCCCACTCAACTTCTGCTCAAAAAGGCATCAAAATAGGTTTTCCCGTCAGTGAAGCGCGTTCAGAGCTTGATAGGGTGCGCTCAGCGCTTCATATGCAGAAAATCTTATTTCCAAGCTCTCTCAGCGCTTCCCGGAGCACGGTCTGCGCTTGCCTATTTTTTGCTGCGACGTTCCTTGGTAAAACTATCATAACTTCTTATCCAGGAGGAGTTACGGGGCCTGCTACCTGTCAAATCGAAGCTGTCGACAAGATCTACAACTTTCTTTTTCTGAGCATTGACAGATTCTGATTGGATCAAGGTTAAAATCGGCTCCAAGTGACTGCTATATAAACTGCAACTTCCAAACTCTAAGGTTTCAACTTTCGCTTGGTAAAAAGGTCATAACTCTTAAATACGAACTCCGATTAAGACGATTCAAGATGTTCCAGAAAGCTAAGGAATAGCTCTACAATAAACTCCAAGTCTTCATCCAAGACCATGAATCTAACTCATCATTAAAATCCTAACAATCTTCCCATTTTGCTCGTTTCATCTCCATTTTGACCTGAAACCCATAAACAAACCTATTAAGCCCTTATTAACAACCAAACATGCAATAGACTATGCATAAAGGAATCAAAATAAATGAATATCATGCACTCGTCAAATTCCCCCACACTTAGCTTTTATACGTCCTCGTGTAAACCAAAAGTTTGATTTCCAAAAACTCTACTCAACCATAATGTCAAAAGATTTCAAGATCAAATCATGATTATTAACATTAAACCCACAAAAACATAATCAATGTTTCATCAATTAACTCAAATTGAATTTCATTAAGTCAAATTATATTCACATAAACACTTTTTTATGATCCACACAGTTACTCAACTAGCTACCATGGAGCAAAAACCATGCACACCACTCAAGAATTATTTCATAGTTTTCCTGCTTTATTTTTTACCAGAACCCTTTCATTTTACTCTTTATTTTTGGTGAATGCATTTTATGCTCCGTTTCACCTTCCTCAATCTTTCTTTTGTAAGTGAGTGCATTTTATGCTCCATCTCACTTATTCGCACGTGTTTATGGGAGAGTGTGTTTTACGCTCTATCTCATCCCACCACATGATTTCTCTTTTACTTCTTTTTCTCTTTTTCAACAATTTCTTTGATTTTCAACTTTTTTGATATTATTTTTTTTATATGGTCCTGCAAAAAACATAAGCAATTCAATAGTTCTAAAGCATGAGATTAGTGCACATAGACAACTCCACAGATAACTAAGCCAAATGAACATATATCACATGTTTAAGTACTCATACGACACAAATTCAATTTAAATCAATTACTATGGATCATGACTTAGTTTTTCTCAATCATTAACTAATTAAGCATCAAACAAATTTTGAAATTTAGCATTGATTTTCAATTTTTGACTTTAACCTTCGAACACATAGGCAAATAGAATTATAGAACTCAAAATTTTCAAAAATTTTCAAAGGCTTCAAAATTTTAAATTTCAAATTTCGGATCAATATCCCTAAATAAAATAAAAATCTAAATCTTTCCCCCCACACTCAAACCTTACATTGTCCCCTTTGTAAGAAAATCATGAAAAAAAGAAAACTACTACAGCTAACAAAATAAAAAGGAAAGTGATAGAAAGATCAAATCAGAATTCTTGGGTTGCCTCCCAAGCAGCTGCCCTTGTTTATTGTCATTGGCTTGACATCTTTCCTCTCATTCTATGTAATTGGACTTGTGAACTTCAAGTGGGCTGGTAACAGTTTTAGATCTAAATTAGGAACATTTTATACATCTTGATCCTGCTCCTTTCTAGCCATCAAATCCTCCTTGTATAATTGTATTCGATCAAAAGATTCCTACACTAAATAATCCACAACATCAATAGCAAAAACAAATTTAACATTACCAAGATACCTTTTAGCCTCATATGCAGTTGAACTGGAACTTTGGATTGTCTAATTCCATGGTAATGGTTCGATGATGTGTATCACTCATTGTTTCTATTTGTTATATTGATGGAGATGAATCCATGTCTTTCTTGTAGATATATGCAAAACTTATCAAATCATTCCCCTCTTTCTCTTGATCCTTCTCTTTATAAAATTCTATATTACTGTCTGTTCTTGAAGTAAGCACTGAATCCTCCTGCTCCTCTTCGTCACATCCCATTGCACTTAAGTTCTCAACAAACTAAGGAGGTAACTTCCCTAAGCTTTGAGATTCCATACTACTAACTGTGGAAGCAAGCTGACTCATCTTATTCTCCAACCTGTGGATAGAAGTCCTTGTCTCTTGCTGGAATTATTGCGCCTGATTCATGAAAGCTTTGAACATATCCTCCATAGACGTTTCATAATTAGCAGGTCCTTCGTTGCTCAAGTTGGGATGATCTCTCCATCCGAGATTGTGAGTTTCTGCCCAAGGATCATATTGATGCTGATGATGTCTTAAGAATGTTCCCATGGCATTGACGTGTTGCACAGTTTCATCCTCATGCAATATTGGACAAACATCACTGGTATGTCCTGACTTTGAGCAAATTCCACACTCTTTTGCAACTTGTATATTCCCTGTAGCCATTTGACGAACCAAAGTAGTTAATTCAGAAATTTGTTGTTCAATATTACTTGTACTTACCCCATTTACCCTTTGAGGTGTATGATCCATCCTAGTTCTATATTCCTGAGAGTTAGCTGCCATGTTTGCAATTAAGTTTCTTTCAACTTCTAGAGTCTTATCTACCAGTGCTCCTCCACTTGCTGCATCAATCATGCTTCTATCCATTGGTAGCAACCCCTCATAGAAGTACTGAATCAAGTGATAGACATCAATTCCGTGAGGTGGACAGCTGGAACACTACTTCTTGAACCTTTCCTAATACTCATAGAGATTCTCTCCGTTAAACTGCCTGATTCCATATATCTCATTCCTTATGTTAGCAAATCTCGAAGCAGAAAAGTACTTCTCCAAGAATAACTTTTGCATCTCAGGCTATGATCGTATTGATCCTGAAGGAAGATAGTATAACCAGTCTTTAGCCAAATCTGCTAATGAGAATGGAAAAAGTCTAAGCTTGATCTGCTCCTCTGGAAGTCTTTGTGATTTCATTGTGGAACACACCACGTGGAACTCCTTTAGATGCTTATATGGATTTTCACCTGTAAGACCACAAAAAATAGGCAAAAGATGAATTAGTCCAGAGTTAAGTTCGAAAGCAACATCTAAAGTAGGATATTCAATACACAAGGATGGTTGATCAAGATCAATAGAAGCCAGTTCTTTTAAAGTTCTGTTGTATCTTGGCACTTCCATCTTTTCCTTTTCAAGTGTTGGAACAAGAGCTTCTTCTGTATCTGTAATTTTCTCTATCTTTTGATCAAAATTAGAGTCAATAGAGTGAGAGGATTGAGTCATAAAATAAAAAAAATAAAGAAAACGAAAAACGAAAAATAAAGAATAAACAAAAACAAATAACACTCCCCGTCAACAGTGCCAAAATTTGGCAGCTGTCGTCTAGCACTACAAAATTTACCTTACTTCTATTCCACTAACTCAAGAATTAGTATAGTAATAAGCAAGGATCGATCCCATAGAGAGCATTATGTTTTATATTTATCCAAGTATTTCCAATGAATTGGGGGTTTTTAGTTTGACAGTTTAATTAACGAAAGTGAATTAATAAGAATTATCAATGAGTAAAAAAGCTTCAATTCTTTAGTTCAGTATCCCCTTTTCGCAATCATGGATTAACCAAGTATTTACACCATTTATCTTTCAATGAGATTAATAACCCTAGATAACTACGATCGCAAATTACCTGAAATACTACTTATGTGTAAATCTAATGCGACGATCACCAACAAAAGATCCTAACTATCATACAACCTAGAACTATCAGTCTAGATTTAATATAACAGAAGCATGAAGAATGAGAATTAGATTATTCCAAGCAACAATTACACAATCAGAAACTATTTAACTTGTCGTCTGAAAACCTTAACAATAAGCTTGACCACAATCAAATATCATTAATTGCTACTTATGATTAGACATACATCATTTGCTTAATATATATCTTAATCTAGCATACATGAAAGTTTATGTAGATAATCAGAATAAATCTCATATACGAAAGAATAAATAATATAAATTTGATCAAACCATTAATTGAGAATAAGGTTCAACATCCCTTCAGAATTGAATTGAGAAGATTAGCTTGACATGCTTTGATTCTCCAAAATTAGGGTTTGAATGAATGAATAGCCTCCTTCTAGTTCAGAGATCTAAGATGTAAGATGCCCCATATCAAGATAATAGCTAGTATTTATAATCTAAACAAACCATAGTATAATTAGTAAACTCCAAATCCTATTCCCACTCAACTTCTGCTTAAAAAGGCATCAAAATAGGTTTTCCTGTCAGTGAAGCGCGGTCAGCACTTGATAGGGCTCACTCAGCACTTTATATGCAAAAAAATTGGTGTCCAAGCGCTCTCAGCACTTCCTGGAGCACGGTCCGCGCTTGCCTATTTTTGGGTGCGACGTCCCTTGGTAAAACTATCATAACTTCTGATTCGGAAGGAGTTACGATGCTTGCTACCTATCAAATCAAAGCTGTCGACGAGGTCTACAACTTTTATTTTGTGAGCATTAACAGATTTTGATTGGATCAAGGTTGAAATCGGCTCCAAGTGACTGCTATGTAAACTGCAACTTCCAAACTCTGAGGTTTCAACTTCCGCTTGGTAAAAAGGTCATAACTCTTTCATACTAACTCCGATTGGGACGATTCAAGATGTTCCGGAAAGCTAAGGAATAGCTCTACAATACAATCTAAGTCCCAAGCCAAGAACATGAATCCAACTCAGCATTAAAATCCCAATAATCTTCCTATTTTCGTCATTTCATCTTCATTTTGATCTGAAACCCATAAACAAACCTATTAAGCCCTTATTAACAACCAAACATGCAATAGACTACGCATAAAGGAATCAAAATAAATGAATATCATGCACTCATCAATAACTGTGAGATTTTATACCATCCGGGTAAAGAGAATGTGGTTGCCGACGCCTTAAGTAGAAAGGGTCGAGAGAAATTGATGCTGTTGACAGCCCATGAGGAGCTAATTTCAGCAATGGGGAAACTGGAGTTAGAGGTGAGATATCCTAAGGAGTCTGACAAGAAGCTGTTCCAGCTAGAAGCTGGTACAACTTTACTGGATAAGGTTAATGAAGCACAACTTCAAGATAAGTAATGTGAGAAGATAAAGAAGAAGATATCCGAAGGGAATGAACTGAAATTCAAGGTGGACAGTGAAGCACTGTTAAGATTCGAGAGCAGAGTTTGGGAACCACCAGTGCAAGGGATTAAAGAGGAAATTTTGAGCGAGGCTCATAGTTCACAATATTCCATTCACCCAGGGAGTACAAAGATTGCCAGGATCTCCGATAGCATTTTAAGGTGGCCGAATATGAAACGAGATGTTGTCGATTGTGTGGCCAAGTGCCTGACGTGTCAGAAAATGAAAGTAGAACATCAGAGACCGAGTGGGTTGCTACAACCACTAGAGATCCCAGAATGGAAATGGGAGCACATCACAATGGATTTCGTAGTAGGTCTTTCGACGACTCAGAAAGGTTTTGAAGCAGTATGGGTTATCGTGGATCGACTGACGAAATCAGCGCACTTCTTACCGATAAGGATCAGATTCAACCTAGAGGAGTTAGCAAAGTTGTATGTGAAGGAGATTGTTTCAAGAAACGGAGTTCCATTGTCGATTATTTTCGATCTAGATCCATGCTTCACATTAAATTTCTGGAAGCGACTACAGGAATGCATGGGGACGCAGTTAAAAATGAGCACGTCATATCACCCTCAGATAGACGAGCAGAGTTAAAGAATGATCCAAATATTGGAAGATAAGCTGAGAGCATGCATCATGGATTTTAAAGGAAATTGGGATGATCACCTATCGTTAGTGGAATTCGGTTACAATAACAGTTACCTCGCAAGTATTGGCATGCTGCCTTACGAAGCGTTGTAAGGTAAAAAGTGCAGAACCCCATTATACTGGGATAAAGTTGGCGAAAGATAATTGCTAGGACCAGAATTGGTACAATAGACAGCCGAGATCATCAAGGTGATCTGGACAAGATTGGTAGCTGCTCAAGATAGGCAGAAGAAATACGCCGATCCACACCGCAAGAATATAGAATTTGAGTTGGGTAACTTCGTTTTCTTGAAAGTCTCTCCTTGGAAGGGAAAGATCAGATTCGGCAAAAAAGGGAAATTGAGCCCGAGGTTCATTGGACCCTTTGAGGTGTTGCGAAGAATTAGAGAAGTTTCATATGAGGTTTCCCTACCTTAAGCATTAGAGCAAATCCACAACAGTTTTTCATGTTTCGGTATTACGACCATATAAACCCTGTCAAGAATTAGTATAGTAATAAGCAAGGATCGATCCCACAGAAAGCGTTTTGTTTTATAGTTATCCAAGTATTTCCTAATGAATTGGGCATTTTAGTTTGAAAAATATAGTTAACGAAAGTGAATTTAAAGAAAATATTAATGAGTAAAAAGCTTCAATTCTTCAGTTCAGTATTCCCTTTTCACAATTATGGATTAACCAAGTGTTTACACTATTTATCTTTCAATGAGATTAATAACCCTAGATAATCGCGATCGCAAATTACCCAAAATTCTCCTTAAGTGTAAATCTAATGCGACGATCGCCAACAAAAGTTCCTAACTATCATACAACCTAGAACTAGCAGTCTAGATTTAATATGATAGAAGTATAAAGTTGAGAATTAGATTATTCCAAGAAATAATTACACAATCAGGTATTATTTAACTTGTCTTCTGAAAACCTTAACAATACCAAAAATCTTTTCCATAATCAAGTATCATTAATTGCTACTTATGATTAGACATACATCGTTTGCTTAATATATGTCTTAATCTAGCAGATGATATCAATTTACTAATTTAATCCTGCAAAAATCAAATTGGTCAATTAAATAACATACATGAAAGTTTATATAGATAATCATAATAAATCTCATATACAAAAGAATAAATAATATATACTTGATCAAACCATTAATTGTAAATAAGGTTCAACGTCCCTTCAAAATTGAATAAGTAAATTAGTCTGACATGCCTTGATGAATGAATAGCCTCCTTCTAGTTCCAAGATAAAAGATGAATAAAACCTAAGAAAATAACTCATATAAATAGTCTATCAAAACCCTATTATAATTAGGTAAGTCTGCAATCCTTTTCCAGCTCAACTTTATGTTTAAAATAACTAAATCTGAATCAAACCTGTTAGCTCCGCGCTTGGATCCTTCATAGACTGGCGCGCCCCACGCTACTAGGGCAGGGAATCTTAAACAATGCGGTGCGGCCCGCGCCCGGTGTAGTACAAATCAAGCGCGCCCCGTTCCTGGATGCAATTCTACCCAAATCTTCCTCTTTTCTTCCTTTAAGCCCAGCTTCGCTCCTTTCCTGCACTTTCACACAAACACATGAAAAGTAACATGCACACTTAAGTAATAACAATATATCAAGCTAAGAAATACCGATTAAGTAGGTTTTTAACCTACTTATCAAATACCCCCAAACTTAAATAATTATTTGTCCTCAAGAAAACAAACATAACTAACAGAATGAATGTAACTAACAAGATCGAGCAGAAATCTTAGTAACCAAATACAGGTTGTATATTCTTCCCAAATTGACACTTTGGCTTACAATCAATCTTGACTCATGAGCAATCATAGACTCTCTTATCATCACCTCACTTAAATGACTCTAATCCCTTTTTGTGTGTGTGTGTCCAATTTCATATCAATAGTTCAAAGTGATTCATGTGATTATTCCCAAACAAACATTTTACCTTTTCCACAGATAACTAAACAAATATGGCATCCACATAAGCATTACGTGAATTAAGCTATATAAGCAATAAAAGATCAATCATCAAAGCTTATGCTTCGTGGGTGCGTTTTAACGCTCCATCCGACCAATTACTCCATATATCTGACTTGTGCAATGGTTAACCCCCTTAGGCTTTTCAATGTTACCCGTGTAACGGACTTTCGGCCAACGACTCCCAAACCCGAAGGCTTTAAGGCGCAAGGTGTAAAGATATCCCCTAGGGTTTACTTGTCCAAGTAACAAAGGCCACGAGGTCAAACTAAGTCAGTTTTTATTTCATAAGTACTTTTTTTTCTTTTTTTTTCTTTTAACTGCAATTCCCCAAAACTTATGTTTCATCCAATGCTCTATTTCTAATCCGTGGTCAAGTAAATACCCGTGTTCTAATACAGGCAAATTCCTAATCACGACTGACAGTCAATTGCTGTGCTTGAAATTTGAAAGAAAACCTGAATAATGTTATGAGGTTACTATGGTCGAGCCTAATCAGATCATGAAACTCAATTTTATGCAAGATCAGTGAAAACCAAAGTCATTAACCTTTTATTTCGTTACTATGACTCACTGCTCAGTCTCCATGTATTATACTATATGCATGCTTCTACTGACAAAATTCCTACATGAATGCAAAATATATATATATATATATATATATTTTAAATGCACATGAACTAAATAAATTAAATTAACTCTATATGCAACCTATTATATATGCAAAAACACAAAAAATTGAATTTCCCCCCCCCCCCCCAAACGTAAATCAGGTAATGTCCTCATTACTTGGCATAGGAAATAATAAAAACGAGGACTTCCCTTAGCTATGAGTCAAGACTCGTCAGAACCTTCATCATCGAATGGGGGGTAGGCAGGAAGAATTGGAGGAATGGGCAACTGAACTGGATCTGAATTTGGTGAGAAGCGAGGAAAAGGCATCGACCAATGCTGTAAATGCCCCAACGTTGTATGTATGCATCGTGGCTTGTCGTTGGGCAAGTCGTAGACTCCGCTGTTGACTTTGTCACTGAATATTAGCTGACGACTCTGCTTCGGTCGCTTCAGCCCTTGGCTCATCCGCTCGTGGTGGTAAGGGTGGTGTGGATGGTGGTATCATAAAAAAACCCTCTCCCGAGGATGTGACCATGTTCCTTCCCATGGTCTGTACTTTTCAATAGTAGGATGGTCAATGACGGCCATTGGTTATTGGATCGGCTCCGAGGCGTGCCATTGAACTCCAGCTTTTCGGTATAAATCAATGATGAGGAAACCATATAGCAACCCTCCTGTGGTACCTCCTCTCAGCGATCGATCAATCGATTCTTGGATACAAAGGCCGATGTCGACGTTCAAAATTTCAACTGCATTATTCGACCTGTCCTCATGAATGACGATGCCATAGAGAAGCTGTGCTCGTTCCTTAGTTACGTCGTTTTGGTGACGCGTAGGCATGAGTCGAGGACAAATGAAGGCATACCACGCCTTCCCATATCGACTCAGAGCGGCGTGTGGAAAGGTAACTTTTTCATCAGTGCCTACTTTGGTGACCCACTGAGTGCCTGGCTTGCAATGCTGCTCTATGATCTCATTTAGATTGGGCAGATGGCCCTCATATCGATCTGTCTGTGGTGTATCCACCCCAAAGTATTCATTGATTGCCGCTGCTCAAAATAACACCAGCTTGCCCCTAACCATTACCACATGATCAACGTGCTCGATGGCATTGGCGTAGAATTCCTTGACAATGTTGATCATCGTTGACTGAGGTTGCTCTAATAATTGAAACCATTCGCGCTCAAAAATCATGAGTGCCAAGTAACCGTCTGGATTGGCATTCAGTTTCAGCCCTCTTTCTAGCACCAAAGTCTTCTTGTCAATAACTTTGTTGTAGCGATTGGATGCCGCCTCACTCACAAACCGAGTAGCATCAAACCGTGGAGGAGCACCATAAGTTGAAGTCCATGGCCTTTTGGATGCCATAGTTATGCTCTCTTGTCGAATTGGGCCCAAAGACTTAAAAATAGACTTTGGAAAGCTGTTAAAGCAATTTATCGAACACGTGGTGGGCGAATGTTTTTCTCCCCCAAACTTAGTATCCTTTGTATATCACAAATATCCCAATTACAAAACACAATTAATCTTGGGTCATCAGTAACCCAAGGGTTCCTAATACAGTATTTAAACAACTTAAGGAAACTTGTGATACCTGAAGCAATAATATCCCTATATCAATTCTTACTTGTATTACCTTTGGATTTTGCTTCAAATGGATGTGTTGGGAGTCAAGTACCTTTCGTCTCCTTGCTTCCAATTTATGAGGATGATTATTAATAGGTGAGTGTTGTATATCTAAAGGCAGTTGTGATTTAAGATGAGAGTGGTTTATGAGACACGAATATATGAGACACGAATTTGGATTGTAAGGTGTATGGGGCGAATTAGGGTTTAGGTTTTAGAGAGAGATTAGAGGTAAAATAGGATTTAGAGAAGAGTTGGTTTGGGATTGGGTTAGTTTTAGAGAGGTTGTATGGGAATAGGATTAGAAAGTTGCCTTGAATTGGATTTTAGGAGAAAAAGAATCGGCAGCAACAGTTTTTTTAAAATGATCCCAGCTGACCGGCCCGCCTTGGGCCCGGTCTTCACTAAATCTCGCACGGCCCGCATTGGCAAGAATAGATTGATAGAAATTTTTGGATGAGCAGCGCGCCCTGTACTTAGGGTAACGCGCCCAGTGCCAGACTGAAGAAGTTGAGCCTCGAGTGCTAGTGGGGTAGCACGACCCGCGCGAGTTTGCTTGTGATGGCGCGGCCCGTGCCACTTAGCCTTTTGTGAAATTTTGGTTTTTTATTTTCCTTGCCTTTGATTCCTGCCCACAATGAAAGTGAAGTGTATTAGGATATAATAGACATCTATGAATGTAATATATATATAAAATTAAATACTAATAACTACTAAAGGTCAAGAAATTGGGTTGCCTCCCAAATAGCTGCCCTTGTTTAACGTCGTTAGCTCGACTGTAATCCACTCTATCATCCGGAAGCCTAATCCACTCTATCATCGGGAAGCCGGATCCATCAGAGTCAATATCTCAACCTCCTCAACTTGGCTGCAATCCAAAAATGGCTTCAACTTATGGCCATTTACCTTGAACACATTCCCTATCTTCGGATTTTGGATATCTACTGCACCATGAGGAAATACATTAGTAACTAGGAACGGACCCTCCCAACGAGAACGCAACTTACCTGGAAATAATTTCAATCGTGAATTAAAAAGGAGAACGTTTTGTCCAACAGTGAAATTCTTTCGCAAAATCTGTTTATCATGGAAAGCTTTCGTCTTAGCCTTATATAGTTTAGAACTCTCGTATGATTCAATACGCAACTCCTCGAGTTCTTGTAACTACAACTTCCTATGGACGCCATCTTGATCCAAGTTCATGTTGCACTGTTTGATCGCCTAGAAAGCCTTATGCTCTAGCTTCACAGGTAGGTGGCATGGATTCTCGAACACTAGCCTATAAGGTGACATACCAATCGGAGTTTTGTATGCCTTCCTATATGCCCATAGTGCATCATCTAATCTAAGACTCCAATCTTTCCTGTTCAGGTTGACAACTTTCTCCAAAATGGATTTGAACTCTCGGTTGGATACCTCAGTTTGGCCATTGCTTTGCGGAGGATAGGATGTAGATACCTTGTGAAGAACGTTGTACTTCTTCAACAAAGCTGCTAACACCCTATTACAGAAGTGAGTTCCGCGATCACTAATGATGGCCCGTAGTGCTCCAAACCTGACAAATATGTTAGTTCTGATAAAATTTGTAACAACTTTAGAATCGTTAGTCCTGGTGGCTTTAGCTTCCACCAACTTTGAAACATAGTCAACTGCCAATAAGATGTAAGCATTACCAAAGGAAACAAGAAAAGGTCCCACAAAATCAATACCCCAAACATCAAAGATTTCAACAATTAGAATAGGGTTTTGTGGCATTTGATGTCTATGAGATATATTACCAGTTCCTTGACAATTTTCACATGATTTGCAAAATAAATAAGAGTCTTTGAAAATTGAGGACCAAAAGAAACCACTCTCTAACACCTTATGTGATGTTCTTTTAGGTCCAAAATGACCTCCACAAACATAGGAATGACAGAAAGCTAGAATAGATTGAAATTCATTATCAGGTACACAACGTCTAACTATCTGATCAGCACAAAATTTCCACAAGTATGGGTTGTGATGCCCCCAAATTCTCTATATTTCCTGTAGCAGATTCGGTGCTCACGTAAATATTCTATAAGATAATAATTTCTATAAATCCAAAATTCACAGTATCCCAATCAGTTAAGAGTTCTCGTCAGAACAATTACCATATTTGGATACCCTCACTTGGATGTATAGATTTATGATCTTACAGATATTTATTGCATATCAATAATTCCTATCTATCTGACATTCACAGTACAAATGATAAGATTGTTCTTGAAACTGAGGAGCGACCTCAGTGCTTTCAGAACTCCCAAGATCATTCAATACCCTCATTCAGATGTATAGTTCATATAGATACTGTACTTGATACTATTTAATATGAACAAGGTAAAACCTTTCAACTAATAACTTAACAACATAATAATATCTGGTTATATATTGTTCAACTATTACATCAGAGAGATACCAAATTACATTCTTAGTCTTAATATAATAAACATTCATTCTTATAAACTCACTTCTACCCACAAGTATTATTTCCTGAACTTCCTGGGATATTCGGCGCAGCTACAAAGGAAAAGAATATTTGCAAGAATGAGCTTTAAAATGCTCAGCAAGTTTTAAACAATTACAGTTTATACTCACACAATATCTGAAATGAAGGAACATTTAGTTCAGAGTATTTTTCACATATATATATATTGAGGTTTGATCTGCCAAACCCCACATATTATAAGTTTTTGTCAGTCGTATAGACTTAGCATCCCGGGTTGATTTGGCCAACCACACCATCTAGGAGTATGCATATCATCCTATACAACCACCCGGTCAGTGTAAAATTGTCGGTCATTAATAACCACCCGGTCAATGTAAAACTGTCGGTCATTGATAGTATCAGTATATATAATTGTACTAAACAATATTAGTTTCACCACAGTTTATGTTTAGATATCAAATTAAAAATAATTTACGCAAGTAACGGTTCATATGTCTTGGTTATGCTTGAACAATAAGTCATAAGCTTTTTCAATTCACAGATATCACGAATAATGATTATAACAATTTCGTATATCAATTTACATGACTTATATTTAATATTAAAATTAAATGAAGTTAGAAAAACTTGCCTTTTATCACGATCGACTACTTAAGTTATTTGAAAGTATACTGGCAACCTATATATGTTATAACAGTCATTAGAAAGGATAACAATTAATTTATAATTAAACTATTAGTGTCTTAGTTGATTTTGGAGTCCATTCGGTATTTTATAGCTTCATTGAATAGCTATCGAATTAGTTTTTCGATTAACTTTATTTAAAAGTTTTAATATCCTATTTAGATATTTTAGTTATTATTTATAATAATTTCCAAATGCTTAAAATAATTTTTAAATGATTTAATATCATTTAAAATGATTTTTAAGTTATTCATATTACTTTTAAATATTTAATAACCATTTAAAATGATATTATAAATCATCACTATTATTTTTAAATAATTTATTTTTATTAATAATGATTTTTAAATCATTAATATCATTTTTAAATAATTTATTATTATTTAAAATGATTTTTAAATTATTAATATTATTTTTAAGTAATTTATTATTAATTACTTTTATTATCATTAATATTTAAATAAATTAAATATTAATAAAATTATATGTCAAAATATTAAAAATTATTTATTATAATTAAAAATGAATTTTCAATTTTTTTTATTAATTATTTTAATTAATAAAATTAATTTCCAAAAATCGCCTATCGCTAAAGACCTTTAGCGACAGAAGTGTCGCTATGGGTGTTCTTGGCCCAGCCAAGAACACGTTGGTTAACGCTCTGGTCTCTGGTTTGACTTAATCTTGCTATCAACTGGATTGGTTTCTGAGCATTCTAGTGTAATGGAATTGTAGTGCTAGTGTAGGAGTACATGTTTATGCTCATTTCAGTACCTAGAAATCTTGCTACAAGTTCCCACAGCCGGTCAAACTAGCACACCAACGCTGTTCTTCAATTCTGAGCTGCCCAGAATTGAATGGTCAAGGCCGGTCAACGACCTTTAAGGTCTTATATCTTGTCGGTCGGTTAATGTTTGGGTATTCTAGTCGTCGGGCTCTATAGACGAACTACAAGGGTACATGGTTTGAGCAGTCACAGTGTCTAGATCTCAACAAGAAGCAAGATATAAGCTCTCAAACAATCTGTCAGACCGTTGCTCAAAATTTCTGGGTTACCAGAAATCAAATCTGGACGGTCAATGTGGTTTGACCGTTTATATTTCCCGACCAGTGACTATCTAGGGTTTTAGAAAGCTATGTTTGTGTAGTACTCATGTCAAGGTATAACTCTACTAACATATAACACTTAAACAACCTGTCAGGAAAGAGATCCAGGCGGTCAAACGGGGCTATCAGACTCGTTCATACGTTTTCTGGGTTACCCAGAAAACTGGCGGTCAATGCT
The DNA here is from genome assembly GCA_020205555.1 of Panax stipuleanatus. Lineage (NCBI taxonomy): Eukaryota > Viridiplantae > Streptophyta > Magnoliopsida > Apiales > Araliaceae > Panax > Panax stipuleanatus. The sequence continues at coordinate 25,737,409 of CM035122.1, forward strand.
GGTCAATGGGTTTTGACCCATTATAACTTCCAATCCAGTGTTCTGAGGTCTAATCTACCACTACTAATCTATTAACAACCTTGCAAGCTATGACTACTAACTCTTAAAACATCAAAACAACAAATAATCAACGATATATAAGGGCTGACATTCGTTGTCAGACCCTGTTTTGTAACTTCGACAGTTTTGCTTAAAATTCCATTTTGATGCTTTTAAATGTTATGAATTTGTGTTTTAGCAACCCAGATCACTAAATAACTTACTAATGAACATATTTAAACAATAATAACAACAATTAAAATTTCAAAATTTAAAAAAATTAAGCTAGCGTTAGGTTTTTACCCTTTTTGTATACTTTTTGATTCTTTCTCTTTCTGATTCCTTTTCTGGACTGCTGAGTGTTGTTTGTGAGTCAGTTGGGTGTATATATTAAGTAAGAAAAATGTGGCCTTGTGTTCTTAAGTTCTATCCTTATATGAAAAGTCCAAGTGAGGGTAAAAATCTAGTTACTCTCTCATTTTGACAAGTAAGCTTATAGCATTAATGATATGGTTTGTGTTGTCATGCAAAGAGTGCTAATACTATGTGACAATAAGAGAACAAAATAAGGGCATTTTGGTCTTTTCGCATATACTAAGGGTATTTTGGTAATTTTTCACTTAAATCTAAGTGTAATTTAGTCATTTCATATTATCCTCAAAAAATAAAAATAATAATAATTAACAATTAGGTTTTGTTGGTTTAGAATTAGGGTTTATAATATAAATTAGGGTTTATAATTAGGGTTAGGGTTTTCTAATCCCTAATTAGGATTTTCTTACAATCTTTTTCTATAATACATCATATTGAATTAATATATGTATATGTTCATAATCATATATAACTTCATCCCAGCATAAAGGTGTTCTACACTTCTTACCAGTACAAGGCTTCATACGGTGGCATTCCAATACGGGCATGATAACTGTTGTTGTAGGTGAATTCTACCAAAGGCAATTGAACCTCCCAACTCCCTTTAAAATCCATAATGCAGGTTCTCAACATATCTTCCAGCGCTTGAATGGTTCTCTCACTTTGGCCATCGATTTGCGGGTGATATGTTGTACTCAACTTCAGCTGGGTTCCCAAGTGTGCCTGAAGACTCCTCCAAAAGTTCGAAGTAAACTGTGGATTTCGGTCTGACATTATAGGATACAAGAACTCCATGTCTAGCAATAATCTCTTTTATGTATAACTTGGCCAACTGATCGAGATTATAAGTAACCTTAATAGGTAGAAAGTGGACTGACTTGGTGAGATGATCAACTATTACCCAAATAGCATTGTGGCCTTTCTGAGTGACAAGAAGTCCTACCACAAAGTCCATGCTGATGTGCTCCCACTTCCATTCACGAATCGGTAGAGGTTGTAGCAATCCATTCGGTCTTTGATGTTCGGCTTTAACTCTCTGACATGTGAGACACTTGCTTACCCATTCTACTATCTCTCTTTTCATGTTTGACCACCAAAAGTGTTGACTCAAGTCGTTATACATTTTAGTACTTCCCGAATGCACAACAAACTTGGAACTATGAGCTTCTGCTAAGATTTCATCTTTCAATACTTGTACTGCTGGAACCCACACTCTATCCTCATACCTCAGTACTCCTTCTTTATCCAGTCAAAATTTAATGTTCTTCTCATGAGTTATCTCGGCCTTACATTTCTGACATGCTTCATCTTTCTCTTGCATCTCTTTGATTTTATCCATTAAGGTTAAGGCTGTCTCTATCACAAATAGCTTATGATTAGAGTTAGTTGGAGCTCTTACTTCAATCTCGAGTTTTTCAAATTCTTTTATCAGTACCTCGTTGTTTGTGATGGTATTCAACTTCTCTTGATTCTTCCGGCTCAATGCATCTGCAACTACGTTGGCTTTACCAGGATAATATAGAATCTCACAATCAAAATCCTTGATTAATTCTAATCACCTTCCCTGTTTCATGTTCAGCTCCTTCTGTGTAAAAATATACTTCAGACTTTTGTGATCTGTGTATATCTCACACTTTCCCCCATACAAATAATGTCGCCATATCTTCAAAGCAAAAACTACTGTAGCTAACTCCAGATCGTGAGTAGGATACCTTTTCTCATAATCTTTAAGTTGTCACAAAGCATAGGCAATCACCTTCCCATGTTGCATTAACACACATCCTAAACCCCTGTGTGAAGCATCACTATAAACCACAAGACCCCCAGTTTCATCTGGTAATGATAATATTGGTGCCCTACTCAATAATTTCTTCAATTCTTGAAAACTCTCTTCACACTTATCCATCTAATTATACTTCATAGTTTTTCGAGTTAAATTGGTTAGCGGGGTATCTATTTTGGAAAAATCTTTTATAAAACGACGATAGTATCCTGCCAAACCAAGAAAACTACGAACTTTTGTTGGTGTTGTTGGTTGATCCCAATTCATGATTGTTTCTATCTTTGCTGGATCCACTGCCACCCCATTTTTATTAATTACGTGACCTAGGAACTGGACTTCTTCAAACCAAAACTCACACTTGGAAAATTTTGCGTAGAGTTTTTCCTTTCTCAATATCTCTAATACAACTCTCAAGTGCTCCGCATGTTCCTCCCGTGTCTTAGAGTATATTAAGATATCATCAATAAACACCACCACAAACTTATCCAAGCATGATTTAAATACTCGATTCATTAAATCCATAAAAGCTGCTAGTGCGTTTGTTAACCCAAAGGACATCACAAGAAACTCATAATGTTCGTATCGGGTCCTAAAGGCGGTCTTTGGTACATCTTCTTTTCTTACCTTCAGTTGATGATAACCCAATCGTAAGTCAATTTTTGAAAAATGCTCCGCTCCTTTTAACTGATCAAACAAATCGTCAATCCTTGGTAAAGGGTACTTATTCTTAATGGTCAACTTATTTAACTCCCGATAATCTATACACAATCTTAATGTCCCATCGTTCTTCTTAACAAACAACACAGGAGCTCCCTATGGTGAAACACTAGGTTATATGTACTTCTTATCTAAGAGTTCTTGTAACTGAACATGCAACTCCTTCAATTCTACCGGTGCCATCCTATATGATGCCTTTGAAACTGGTGCGTACCTGGTGCAAGGTCAATTACAAACTCAATCTCTCTGTCAGATGGAAGACCAGGTAGATCACTTGGAAACACATCCGGAAACTCATTTACTATAGGTATTTGATCTAACTTTTCCCCTTCTTTCCTTGTATCCACAAGATAGGCTAAATACCCTGTACCACCCTTTCGAAGCAATCTCTTAGCTTGCATAACAGTTAAACATCTAACTTGCTTTGGTGAACAACTTCCCTTAAATACTACCTTTGTTTTCAAAGATGTCCTTAACTTACTTGTTTCCGTTTGCAATCAATTACTGCCTTATGCCTACCCAACCAATCCATTCCCAATATTACATCAAACTCCCCTAGTTGTATAGGTATAAGGTTCACCGATAACATATGTCCCTGAATTTCTACACTACAATTCTTATGTACTGTATGAACAAGGATTATTTCTTTGTTAGCCATTTCTACGTTGAAATTGTATCTAAATCTTCACATGGCATTTTAAATTTCTTAACAAAATCAACCGATGCAAACGAACAAGAAGCACTAGAATCGAATAACACATAACCATTTACAGCATCAATTGGTATGATACCTGTCACCACATCTTGTGCCGCCACCGCATCCCTCACTATCATGTTAAAAGTCCTTGCATTCGGACGATTCGGAGCAACTCCTGCAGCCGCTGCTCCTAGGTTATTGTTGAAATTTTGACCTCCTCCCACATTCACCTTCTTGGGTTTTGGACAAAACTTAGACACATGACCCTCATCCCCACAGTTGAAACATTTGACATTCTTGCTCTTCTCCTTTTTGGGACACCAGTTGGAATAATGCCCATCTTCTCTACAGGTATAACAAGTCGTCCCTCTAAAATAACATGCCCCTTTATGATTCTATCCACATGTCTGACAGAGCTCAATCTTTTGGTTGTTGTTGGTACCTCCTTTATTGGCATTGTTGTTAGGGTTATACCCTCCTTTTCCAGGGTTGTTTGGAAAAGCTACCTCCCACCTTCTCTTGTTGTGGTTGCTGTTATTGTTGTTGTTGTTGCTCCCACTCGTGTTTCCTTTTTCGGTAATAACCCTTGTCTAATTTGGGGTTTCAACCCCCCTTCAAACCTCCTTGTCTTTCTTGCCTCGGTATCTACCTGATGTGATGCAAACCTAGCCAACTCGTTGAATTTGGCTGCATATTGTGACACCGTCATCTCCCCTTGTTTCAATTCCAAGAATTGAACCTCCATACGATCCTGCATCGAAGTTGAAAAGTAATTGGCAAAGAAAAACTCCTCGAATTTGTCCCAGTTATTGGCACCTTCTCCAGCTCTCCCCTTATTTACTTCCCACCAGTGGTTAGCTTCATCCTTCAAAAAGATAGTGGCAAAATCTACCTTTTGGTCATCATTCACCTTTGTTACTTTAAACATCTTTTCCATCTCGATAACCCAAGTCTGAGCTTTTATGGATTCATCAGTTCCTCTGAATTCTGGTGGTCCCACTAGTTTAAAATCCTTAAACTGAGTTGTGGTTGGGTTATTGGGTGCAGCTGGTATCGCGTTAGCTTGCCTTCCTTGTAAAGCTCCTACCAAAATATTTATCAGGGTTTGGGTTGGATTTTCCTCTGCCTGTTCTTGTTCAAGTTCTCCACGAGTTCTTCTTCTGTATGCCATTTATCTAAATATAACAAATAACTAAGTATGTGTAGACACTCGAAATTTTCCTTGCCCAATACTAACACTGTAAGAGGGCAGAAGCGTCAATCAAGCCAACCTCGGTCCCGACACCAGACATCCAATCTAAATCTGGCCACCAATGCTGATCCTTCAGCCTAAATCCGATCCCCAATGTCGGTCAATTCCAGTTAAATCTGATCACCAATATCGGTACTCCAGCCCACTCTGATCGTCAATCGGACTGTTGATCCAGCTCCGATAGTCAATCAGGCTGTTTATCCAACTACGATCATCAATCGAACCGTTAGATCATCCCCGATCTCAATATCGGGATATCAGCTTAAATTCGGTCACCAATATCGGGAAAACCACAACACTGATCAACTATATCTGGATGTCAACGCAGCCCCGACAGAAACCCGGGAGGTACAAATCAGCCCCGATAGCAACCCGAGAAGTACAGCTCAGCCCCTGCATCAGTCCGAGAAGTTAGTTCTACTTCAAACATAAACCTGAAGCACCACAACCCTTCCAGAAGAAAACCTGGAATGACCACGTCGGCCACAGAGGCAACACTGGGGACAAACAGACTCGAATGGGATCCAAGTCTTGGAAACAGCTCCCGAAAGTCAACCAGAGGCCATGCTGACACCAAGGGCAACCCCGGGAGTGGAAAAATGGTCATTTTACCAACTCTCATCTGATTCAGTCAAACTCAAGCTGAATTGATGCCACCAAGGTCAGAAAGAACCACAACGGTGATCCCGGGTGAAAACAGCACCAGACGGCTTGACTGTTATACTGTGGGGAAATGAAGACCCAGACATGAACCCACCTTTGGGGACTTAAAAAGGTTAAAACTGATGTCATTGTGACACTCTCAGCGAGGGCTTTCCGAAAAGCTATAGCACGACTCAAACAGACACTCCGATCAAAAGTTATGAAGTTTCGAACCTGAGATCGCGTCGCCCGACATGCAAGCATTTCGTGACGACAAATCCGGGCATGTGGAACCCACCTTGGGGAGCCGCACCTCTACCTACAGCAGCAGCAGGTAGAGCTGAGGCTCCCTGGCCTATAAATAAATGTGCCCCCCCCCCCCCCCCGGTTCATTTTCAACAATTCGGGAACGCATTAAAGCTCTTGCACTTTGATTTTTTGACTTTTACACCTCTTCCAAACCCAAATATTTTCACTCCAACACGTAGATATACCCATATACTACCACATATCGAAAAACCACCGGTAGATTTGGACATTTAAAGCCTACGATTTGGCAAAAAGCCCATATTGCAGCCCATTGTAAGTATTTTTACGATCAGCTAGTCAAAACTACTACTTTGCACTGCTTTACACTTGCACACAAAGTTTCATCTTCTAAATATGCCCGGAACTTAGTTCCGTGGCTGTTTTTGACAAAAATTAATATATTTTTGTACATAAACTCCGTTTCAACATTTTTACAACTCGGATTGGCGATCTGTCAGCTCAAGTAGCTTCAATGCACTAGCACGCACATTCTAGCAACTTCGCCGGACTGGGTTATCTTCCCAGTCTGGGTTTGGCCTTTTTCTGTACATATTTAACCGTTTATGTACTAACATTTCAATTTAGTCAAACCTGGATGTCAAATCTGAGATAGTTTACCGCTTTTATATATATTTACGCATATATAAGCGACTTTCACCATCACTGGTACTCCTATCAGTCCTGGTTGACTACATTTCTGCCAATATATATGCATATATATATACATATTTTCCGTCGGCCTGGACTATTTCGTGGCCCTTTTACTGCTTTTTCACACTTCCCCATACTGGGTACTCTCCCACGTCACCGGGTGACTATTTTTTTGTCAATTTCAATTACAGTACGGGCACCGCGTGAAAACCCATCTCCCTTTTTATTGTTTTCATATATATATATATATATATATATATATATCATTTCTGTCACAGCCTGGATCATTTCGTGGCTATTTATAGTTTTTATAAATATATATATTTCCATTCCGGTCCGGGCTTGCGAGTGAAAACCCATCGCCCTTTTTACAGCTTTTATATATATTTAACTATATATATTGCTTTGCTCAATTTATTCAACTGCTGCATTTAATATTCATTTTTATATGAATTTGCACTGACATATCTGCTGGCGAACTAGATTTATCCAAATCTCGCCACTTCTAGCTTTCAGCAGTTCAAACAGGTCCCGATAGAACCTGAAAGCTATAATGGCTGAGATTTCTTTAAATCTAGTTATTTTTATAGCTTCAGCTTCAAAAGCAACCTCGCGTCCCTTAGATCGCTATCTAGTGGGAACGAGATGCTTTGGCCACACGCAACCAGGATTTATTGATGAATCTTTGGTTCCATTGCGACGTGATGACGCATACATTTATCTCTATACAAATTAGAACTGTGCAAATTTATTTGCTACTCATATGTGAGCTTAGGAATCGTGGGATTCATGATCAAACTGATCAGAATCTGATTCTCACGATGGACAAACTCCAATTTACAGATGTACCCTATCAGTTTTTTCTGTAAAATGTACATGCACATACCTTAAAACGGTTATCCGGATTTAAGGTCTCAACATAGTAAAAATATGGATTGTCGTGTCAGCGTCTCTCCGATGGTTTTCATACCCATGAGTAGACCGACATTTTATATTTCTGTGGTCGACGATGCCTCGCAGCCCGACAAATCACCATTTGCATGCAGCCTTAAGGCTATAAAGATAAAATTGAGAGTAGCGATATGCTTCAATTCCTATGTCAGCATAAGGGTTTGATAAAACTAGCTTTCAAAACATCACTGTCAATTCAATTCAAAAGCTTTTGCAAATCAAATAATGCTTTTTGCAAATCAAACCAAAGACTGATTTTCAAATCAAATCAAACCCTTCGTATATAGGCTCAACGAAGCCTGTCAAAGCTTTCAATCAATTAATAGGCCCAATTTTCAAACAACAATCACTCACGCATTCCGGTTTTAAGGGAAATATTAAAAAGATTGCGGTACCGTGTTTACACGAGAGTCGTGGGGTGCCTAACACCTTCCCCACACTTAACCAAGCCCCCGAAACTCAAAACTCCGATTTCAAAGATCAAGTTTCGACAGTGTCCAGCAATTGGGCCTCTTTTCAAATTAAATTCGGTTGAGTTGGTACAACCATTTTCAAAACTACCAACTGGCGACTCTGTTTAAATCAAATCGTCGACATAGACACATGTTGGCCTCTTTCCTAAAAAGCCCTTCAAAACCTTTTTTACAATAAAAAGAATAAGGGTAGAGATAACTTAGGAAGATCGATTTGAGGAAAACCGGGTTATGAACCGACCCGCGATATTTCTTAAATTTTCCAACGTCGACAGGTGGCGACTCTACTGGGGACAGTAGAGGGCTTAGGCCTCTTCCAATCTTTTCAAACATTTCCCTTTCAAAACTGTCGAATGCGTGAAATACTGCGTCTCCACAGTCAATGGATGAGTGAATGCTACGTCTTTCATTGAATGTATGAGTGCTATGCCTTTACATTGAATGAATGAAAATGAATGCTTTAGTGCTTCGCACCCATATTAGTGCTTCGCACAAACTGTCATTGCATGTATAAGCAGTGAGGCCGATGTATATGAATGTATGTTATGTGTCCCTCCACCAGGAGGCTAACACAGTCGGTGATAAGTAAGGAATCTAGGGATGACTAAGTCTCCGGGGCTGCCTCCTGAAAATGCACCACCCAGATTCGCTCCAGTTGAACGATCGGATTAATTTCCCTTCTAGTAGATTGCGATGATCTAGGAACCTTCATGTCGAAACAAAAGCCGCGAGAGTAACCTAGGATAGGTTAGCTTCTGATCAACCGAATCCAACGGAATGCTTCTTCATGCCTTCCTCTTTCAATTCCATGTCAAGTCTCCAATTACTGAGGGGCACAATGTAAATGACAATAATGAAAGATTTACTTTTCTTGTCATCCTGCCATCAAAACAACTAACCTCGGTTTTGCAGGATAAACTTAAAAAATAAACATCATAAATGCATCCAGTCATTACCTACCTCAGGAAACTGACACGCCTACGTTTTTGGTTGTAGGTGAAAAAAGTGGTCTCACTACTAGATCATAATCTGAAAAGGCACAAAGCCTATCCACCGACATGGCTAAAAGTAGCCAATGCGAGTCGGGTTCCGTATCTCCAAAAGAGTTTGAGGGACTTAAGAATCAAATAGCAGAATTGGCTATCCTCCTGAAAGAACAGAGTAAAAGCACTCAGGGCCAGTCAATGCTCAAACAAAAAGAGTCCTCCTTACAGGGTGGCAATCAAAGTGCTGACAAAAAGGGGGAAATGCAGATCCCTGAACCGCAATACAGTAAAAGAACCAACAAAACCCCTAAAATAACAAATCTCAGGGAGGATCAGGAAACTTGCAATCTCCGAAGGAAAGTTTGACAAATGGAAGAAACCATCCGGGCAATCAAAGGGACAGGAAACCTTGGAAGTGTTACCTATTCAGATCTTTGCATATTCCCAGGGGCTAGATATCTGACAGATTCCAAGTCCCAGAGTTTGAAAAGTAAAATGGGGCAGACGATCCTTATACGCACTTGAAAGTATACATTGGCGAGCTAGGGTCTTATGCTGAAGATGAAAACCTCCGAATGCAGCTTTTCCAAAAGAGTCTCACTTGAGAGGCTAGGACATGGTATGCCCTACTTGATAATGCAAAAATCCATAGTTGGGAAGAGCTAGCTCATGCCTTCCTAACTCAATACAACTTCCAGTCTCATATGGCTCCGGATCGATATCAATTAACCAAAGTAAAAAAGCAGAGCCACGAGTCTTTCCATGAGTATGCCCAAAGATGGAGACGTCTGGCAGCACAAGTCAGCCCGCCTATGACCGAAGCTGAAATGGTGATGACTTTCATAGACATCCAAGAGGCACCTTACTATGAAAAGATCTTAGCCGGAATAGGAAAGCCATTCTCAGAAATGATCAAACATGGCGAAATGACAGAGATGGGCCTGAAAGCAGGAAAGATTAAAGATCTCACATCCTTGAAAGTAGTTGCCGATCATATACAGTCTGGCAAATATGTGAGTGACCCCATAAGGATACCCAAGAAAGGCGATGAAGATATATCCCTCGTTGTACAGGGGCAATCTAGGAGATCTAACCATAGTCCCCCCATTTGGAAGAGGGAAAGTAATTTGCCATCACAACAGACCGCATTCAACAATTACCAGGAGAGAAAGAGAAAATTCGAAAGAACTAAAAATCGGGAGTTCACTCCACTAGGCGATTCCCTTGAAAACATATTGGTGATGTTAACAGATCACAAGAAGATTACCTAGATGGCTCTACCTCTGGATCCAAAAAGCAAAAGATATAATCCTAGCCAGAGATGTGCTTACGATTCAGGATCTCCAGGACACGATACACAAGATTGTTGGTACTTAAAGCATAAAATCCAAACATTGATCGAAAGCGGTGATCTTGTGATCCAACAACCTGACCATCCAAATGTCAATGCCAACCTTCTGATGCAGCTTGATACAGAGGAAATAAACATGATCGGGTCTGGAAGCGATGAAATGTATCCAAATCTTAAATACATACGAAGGATAGAGGATTACCCCAGAAGGAACAAGATAAATGTCCTCGAGTCAGAAAATTCAGAGGAGGGTATTGATAGTAGTGTGCATACAAGCCAATCATGTATGATGATAAAGCACATACTTTGTAAACAATCTTATTTATTTATTAATAAAATATTCATTTATTAAAGGCATTTAATTATCTACATGTTGCTATTTTTATAATATGTTAATAACCCATAGTTTTAAGCAATGCTTTTAGAATCATGATGATGATCATGCTAATGAGATTTAAATTCTTAGAAAGTTTTAAAACTAAAATAGTTCCCAATCGTAGGATTACTAAAAAGGGGGTTAGTAAATTCGGATAGATTGGTACATATGTTGCTTGCTCATTGGATGAGGATGATTGATCTCATGATCATTTGTGTGGAGACAATAAAGCAAGTATGTAGGTGCTTATTGGAGAATAAGTTCACTGAACGTGACTCACTATGGAATACCTAATGGAGCTTTACTCACCTGTCAATAGGAATTCCTAATGTGATAGTAGTACAAGTGATCCTTGGACTTGAGATCATCATAGTATCTTGTATGTAACAAATTATACTTTGACTTATCCTTAAGGCCTTTTAAGGCATATATAGGGTATGCTTGGGTATAATGAGTTACATATGGAGATAATGTATGATCAATAAAGAATCTACCACCTCTAGTAAAAGAGGAGATATGTCCTATGTGATTCGTTAAATGAAAACCCAGGAATCCTTGGCCAAGGTAAAATAAAATTAGAAAGGAGTTTCTAATTTGCATTATTTGGAGTTGTGCATTTTCTAATCAAAATACATATAATTAAATAAAATAGGACTTGATAGTAAATTCATGTCTTATATTTAATTGGGACATTGTATGGTGAAAGGATTGAATTGTATGATAACTATTTACTCACAGGTTCTTTTATAATTAATGTTGAAATCTATATTATCTGAAAAATCGTTGATCGCTAGGGAGGCTTATCCCTATTGTAGAATAAATATTATTTATTTAAATAGATTATTAGTTTAATTTATTTATTTAAATAAGATTAGAATTGTTCTAATTGATTTATTCACAACCGGTTTAATATGGAGAACCTAAAGGGTCACACCATAAAAGGAAGAATAATTATTTAAGAAGGTAATGACATAATCGTAATAATGCATTAAGTGAAATTAATTTAATCTATGGTGATAGAATAAATTAAATAACTTAATATTTATTATTTAATATTTTGAAAATATTAAATATAAATTAATAAGAGGAGTCTTATTAATATTATTATAATTATTATTATTTTAATTTCTAAAGGAGTTTAGTAATTAATTTAATATTAGTACTCTCATTTATTCCTAATAAGATTAGGAGACAAATTAATTAAATGAATTTAATTAATTATTTCTCATGTGGTGGGAAGCCTAAATTAATTAAAGGAGTTTAATTAATTAAAAGAAATCCCATGTCTAATAGGATTAGAAGGGTTGACTACTATCTATATAAGAGGATTCTTATAATAGATAATACTTGATGCAATTCCAATTGTTGGATAGTACTCCTTTTCTATAGAGGATAGAAAACTAAGCCAACCACCCTCCTTGATAATTCATCTTCCTTGGCGGATCACCTCTAGAGGCCAAACACTTGGGTGGCTAACGTTGATCAAAGGAAGGAATCTAACCCGGAAATTCAAGGAAATCACGAAGAACAAGGAGTTGAACTCGTACCTGTGGAAGCTTTGTTCTACAAGGGTATGATTCCATAACTTCTTATTTATCGTTTTAAATTAATAATTTGCATAAAAGATGATTCGGGTAATGATTTTGTGGAAATTTTTTAACTCTGATATACCATGCTTCCGCTAATTTTTACAATTTGATTGCGTCACGATTTCGTACAAACTCAACTGTGGCATCAGAGCCAAACCTTTATGCAATTATTAATTATTTTGATTTCATATACATATGGGTATGTATTTAGAATAATTTATTGGGCATAATTAATTGTATAAAATTATTATTACTTTTTTTGAAAGAAAAAAAATTCGCAAAAAAGAAGAAGAATGAATCCGTGTTTTATAAAAAAAAAAAAAAAAAAAAAAAACGAGACTCGCGTTTTTTTTGTTTTTTCAAAGATGAGTCACGGTTAAACTTTATATATATATATATATATATATATATATATATATATATATATATATATATATATATATATATATATATATATATATATATATATATATATATATAAGGAGATCGTTGATTACTTTAAAAGGAACTCACGTGATTCATTAAAAGGCTCCTAGGATAGTTTTTTTTTTTAAAAAAAAAAAGGGTTAACCTGGGTATATATATATATATATAGGTTATATTATATATAATATTCTTAATAATTTTATAATTAAAATAAAGAATTTATTTTAATCTTAAAATTGGATTTCATGTAATTTAAAATTACCCATTAAATGATACTCATATATATATGGAATATTTTAATTCATGAGATGAATATTTATTTATTGATATATATGGTGATATGTATGATAATAAATAGGGATTGATTATGGACTATTTGACCAATGTGATTGGATTTTATTTTAGTTGAATGCTTGAATGAATGGGTTTTATTAAATGGGGTCTGCGTACCTCGTCTTCTCTGATTTTTCTTGATGTAAAATTCTATCTCTCTCCTATGTACTTCCCCTTGACTGCTGATCAAGGTTTCTATTTAAATTAAATAGTTTAATGTAATAGCAAAAGTTAGAATTATATTGAAGAAATTAGAGACCAAGGAGCAAGGAGCGCGTGAAAACCCGTTTATATGGAGCCCGGGTTTAAATGTAATAGTTACGTTTAAATTTAAATTTTTGCACCCCTAGGTTTGACCTTTTGGTTCACTTGGTGGTTCTAGTGAACCAAACTAGAATAAAAGTCCATAATCAATTCGGGTAGAATATAGTATTCTATATTTGCATGCTAAGTATAATATATATTATATTTTATGCAAACATGCTTCGCATGTTTATTAAAATGATGCGTATTTTATATATATATGTGCATGCGCGCTAAACAAGATGAGACAAATAATAACAAACCCCTCAAAGAAATAATATTAAGTCCGAAGCGTTCAAATGATATTTGAAATATCGAACGTCGCCTTCTAGCATGATAAATTAATAGAGTATTAAATATTTAATATGAGCTTGTTGTGCTATCCACAAGGCGAGTATTGCGTATTTAAGATGTTAATTAATCACATTTGATGCTTATCAAGAAAATTGAACGATCTAGTCTTGTTGTGCTATCCACAAGGACGAACATTTTTCTTTTTTGAATTTATGAAAGTGCTAGGCTGGACTTAACTTAAATCATTTTAGTTCGGATGTGCACACACTTGACCATTATGATTTAAGAGGCAAAATAAAAGGAGTTATATAGTGATGTAATTAACAAGAGTTGTCTACCTATATATTTGTATATCGCTTGTTGTGCTATCCACAAGGTTATATACATTTGAAATGGGATCCTTATTCTCACTAGCAAATCTTTAATTACATGTTGCCGAACTATATAAGTGAGGGTAATATAGTTTGATAAAAATAGTGGGAGATACCAATTTAAAATAAAGACCTAAATTTATTTTGGTATGCAAAATTAATAAAATGAATGTTTGCTAAAATATTGTTTTTCACATGCAGAATTTTAAAAATGTCAAAATCACTAATTTCACTGCGAAGCATACTTGATGCTAATAAGCTTACCGGGCCGAATTATACGGACTGGCTAAGAAATCTGAGAATTGTTCTCACTGCTGAAAAGATTTCTTTTGTCCTAAACTCACCTGTCCCTGGAACTATTCCAGAAACAGCCTCTGAGGAAGAGATTGCCACCATTGTAAAGTGGCAAGATGATGCATCTGTGGCTTAATGCATCATGCTCGCATCCATGAATAACGAGCTTCAGCGTCAGCACGAAAACATGGATGCTCTACTATGTTGATTCACCTCAAGGAGTTGTATGGTGAACAAAGTAGGACTGCTAGGTATGAGATATCTAAGGAGCTCTTCCGATCTCGGATGACCAAGGGCAAAGTGAACATAAAGGAACAAAAGAAATCTGATCCAGCTAGCAAAGGAATGTGCTTGCATTGCAACGAGCCGGGTCATTGGAAGAGGAACTGCAAGAAGTTTCTGGCAAAGAAGAAGCTTGGCGAAGCTTCGACTTCCAATCAAGGTTTGTTCATGATTGAAATTAATTTTTCAAAAAGTCAAAATTTTACTTGGGTATTGGATACCGGCTGTGGTTCTCACATATGTAATAATGTGAAGGGACTAGTCAGAAATAAAAAGCTGAGCAATGATGAGGTCATCCTACGAGTGGGGAATGGAGCAAAGGTTGCTGCATTAGCTATAGGGACTTATTGTTTAGTAATGCCTTCGGGCAAGTCTATTTATCTTAATAATTGTTATTATGTTCCAAATATTATTAAAAATATTATTTCAATTTCTGTATTGGATATGGAAGGATTTAACGTTGTTATAAAGAACAATAGTTGTTCTATTTATAAAGACGATGTTTTATATGGTGTTCGAAATTTGCGAAATGGACTTTATACACTTGACTTACAAGAAAATATTTTTCAAATTGAACAAACTAAGAAAAGGAAAAGAGATGATATTAATTATACCAACATGTGGCACTGTAGACTCGGTCATATTAATGAATAAGATTATCTAAGTTGCATAAAAATGGGCTCCTCGAGTTATCCGATTATGAATCATATCCAACTTGTGAATCTTGTCTCATGGGTAAAATGACTAAATCTCTTTTAGTGGAAAAGGAGAAAGAGTTACAGAGTTGTTGGCATTGATTCGCATAGACGTTTGTGGACCTATGACAACAAGTGCACGGGGTGGGTATTCTTATTTTATTACTTTCACTGATGATCACTCAAGATTTGGATATGTGTATTTAATGAAATACAAGTCAGAATCATTTGAAAAGTTTAAAGAGTTTAGAAGTGAAGTAGAGAAACAAACGGGCAAGAGTATAAAGATACTTCGATCAGATCGAGGTGGAGAATACTTAAGCGGTGAGTTTCTCAATTGTCTCAAAGAAAATGGTATAATCTCACAATGGACTCCTCCAGGTACACCACAGTTAAATGGAGTATCTGAAAGGAGAAATCGAACACTGTTGGACATGGTTCGATCCATGATGAGTTTTACCGACCTTCCAATTTCCTTCTGGGGATATGCCCTAGAAACGACTGCATACCTACTTAACAAGGTACCTACCAAATCCGTCCCAAAGACTCCATATGAGATGTGGAAGGGGAGGAAACCAAATCTTAAGCATGTTAAGACTTGGGGTTGCCCAATTTATGTCAAAAAGTTTGAAAATGATAAGCTACAGACTAAATCCGATAAGTGTAGATTTGTGGGATACCCTAAAGAAACTTTAGGATATTATTTCTATCATCCAACTGATCAAAAGGTGTTTGTTGCGAAATATGCTGCCTTCTTGGAAAAAGAGTTTATCCATGAAGGGGTCAGTGGGAGTAAGATATATCTTGAAGAAGTTCAAGAACCACAAATTACCACGGATCAAAGTCAGGTACCTGACCAAGTAGAAGAACCTACTATACCACACCCTGTTCATAAATCTGGAAGAGTACCGAAGATACCTGAGAGGTATGGATTCGTTATAGAGGATGATGATGAGGTACACATCATGAATGATGATGATCCATTGAATTACGAACAGGCTATGAGTAATAAAGACTCAGAGAAATGGCTTGATGCCATGAAATCCGAAATGGACTCCATGTATGAAAATAAAGTATGGACTTTGGTTTCACCACCTGAAGGCATTAAGCCTATTGGGTGTAAATGGGTCTTTAAAAGAAAGACTAGAGCGGACGGCAAGGTAGAGACCTATAAGGCCCGACTGGTTGCAAAAGGTTTCAAACAAAGACAAGGAGTTGACTATGATGAAACCTTTTCACCAGTAGCTATGCTCAAGTCCATTCGGATTTTGCTTGCAATTGCAGCTTATAACGACTATGAGATCTGGCAGATGGACGTGAAAACGACCTTCCTAATGGGAAACTTGAGGAGGATGTGTATATGACACAGCTAGAGGGATTTGTTTCAAAGGTTGGAACAAATCAAGTCTGTAAGCTGCAACGATCCATTTATGGATTTAAGCAAGCTTCTCGTAGATGGAACATTCGTTTTGATGAGACAATCAAAGAGTTTGATTTTATCAAAAACGATGATGAACCATGTGTGTACAAGAAGGTTAGTGGGAGCGCAGTTTCATTCCTTGTATTATATGTTGATGATATATTACTGATAGGGAATGACATTCCTATGCTACAATCGATTAAAATCTGGTTATCTAAACACTTCTCCATGAAGGACTTGGGAGAAGCATCCTATATTTTAGGGATAAAGATCTATAGAGATAGATCTAAAAGGATGCTTGGTTTATCCCAAGGAACGTACATTGATGCAATGCTAAAGAGATTTAGCATGGAAGATTCCAAAAGAGGTCTCATGCCGATGAGCCATGGAATACATCTCTCCAAGAAACAGGCCCCAAAGACACCTGAGGAGAGAAACCGTATGAGTAAGATCCCTTATGCTTCTGCAATAGGATCTATCATGTACGGTATGATATGTACTAGACCGGATGTTGCTCATGCACTTAGTGTAACGAGCAGATACCAGTAGAATCCAGGAGAAGAGCACTGGAAGGTAGTGAAGAATATCCTAAAATACTTGAGAAGGACTAAGGATATTTTTCTTGTCTACGGTGGGTCTGAATTAAAACCCGAGGGCTTCACAGACTCAAGTTTTCAAATGGACCAAGATGATAGTAAATCTATTTCGGGGTATGTTTTTACCTTGAACGGAGGCGCAGTGAGTTGGAAGAGTTCCAAGCAGCAAACAGTTGCTGATTCAGTGACAGAGGCAGAGTATATAGCTGAAAGTGAAGCTGCAAAGGAAGCTATTTGGATGAAGAAGTTCATAACTGAGCTTGGTGTGGTTCCTAGCATTGGAAAAACAGTTCCCGTTTACTGTGACAACACATGAGCAGTTGCACATGCTAAGGAACCGAGGTTTCATCAAAAATTTAAACACGTGTTGCGACGATTTCACTTGATCAGGGAGATCATTGAAAGAGGAGACGTCACCTTAGAGCGTGTAGACTCTCAAGACAACATTGCAGATCCATTTACTAAAGCTTTAACACAACAGCAGTTTGATCGTCACTTAGAGAAGATGGGTATGAGATACTATGGCGATTGGCTTTAGTGCAAGTGGGAGATTGATAGTAGTGTGCATACAAGCCAATCATGTATGATGATAAAGCACATACTTTGTAAACAATCTTATTTATTTATTAATAAAATATTCATTTATTAAAGGCATTTAATTATCTACATGTTGCTGTTTTTATAATATGTAAATAATCCATAGCTTTAAGCAATGCTTTTAGAATCATGATAATGATCATGCTAATGAGATCTAAATTCTTAGAAAGTTTTAAAACTAAAATAGTTCCCAATCGTGGGATTACTAAAAAGGGGATTAGTAATCCGGATAGATTGGTACATATGTTGCTTGCTCATTGGATGAGGATGATTGATCTCATGATCATTTGTGTGGAGACACTAAAGCAAGTATGTAGGTGCTTATTGGAGAATAAGTTCACTGAACGTGACTCGCTATGGAATACCTAATGGAGTTTTACTCACCTGTCAATAGGAATTCCTAATGTGATAGTAGTACAAGTGATCCTTGGACTTGAGATCATCATAGTATCTTGTATGTAACAAATTATACTTTGACTTATTCCTTAAGGCCTTCTAAGGCATATATAGGGTATCTTTGGGTATAATGAGTTACATATGGAGATAATGTATGATCAATAAAGAATCTACCACCTCTAGTAAAAGAGGAGATATGTCCTATGTGATTCGTTAAATGACAACCCAGGAATCCTTGGCCAAGGTAAAATAAAATTAGAAAGGAGTTTCTAATTTGCATTATTTGGAGTTGTGCATTTTCTAATCGAAATACATATAATTAAATAAAATAAGACTTGACAGTAAATTCATGTCTTATATTTAATTGGGACATTGTATGGTGGAAGGATTGAATTGTATGATAACTATTTACTCACAGGTTCTTTTATGATTAATATTGAAATCTATATTATCTGAAAAGTCGTTGATCGCTAGGGAGGCTTATCCCTATTGTAGAATAAATATTATTTATTTAAATAGATTATTAGTTTAATTTATTTATTTAAATAAGATTAGAATTGTTCTAATTGATTTATTCACAACCGGTTTAATATGGAGAACCTAAAGGGTCACACCATAAAAGGAAGAATAATTATTTAAGAAGGTAATGACATAATCGTAATAATGCATTAAGTGAAATTAATTTAATCTATGGTGATAGAATAAATTAAATAGCTTAATATTTATTATTTAATATTTTGAAAATATTAAATATAAATTAATAAGAGGAGTCTTATTAATATTATTATAATTATTATTATTTTAATTTCTAAAGGAGTTTAGTAATTAATTTAATATTAGTACTCTCATTTATTCCTAATAAGATTAGGAGACAAATTAATTAAATGAATTTAATTAATTATTTCCCATGTGGTGGGAAGCCTAAATTAATTAAAGGAGTTTAATTAATTAAAAGAAATCCCATGTCTAATAGGATTAGAAGGGTTGACCAATATCTATATAAGAGGATTCTTATAATAGATAATACTTGATGCAATTTCAATTGTTGGAGAGTACTCCTTTTCTATAGAGGATAGAAAACTAAGCCAACCACCCTCCTTCTTGATAATTCATCTTCCTTGGTGGATCACCTCTAGAGGCCAAACACTTGGGTGGCTAACATTGATCAAAGGAAGGAATCTAACCCGAAAATTCAAGGAGATCACGAAGAACAAGGAGTTGAACTCGTACCTGTGGAAGCTTCGTTCTACAAGGGTATGATTCCATAACTTCTTATTTATCGTTTTAAATTAATAATTTGCATAAAGGATGGTCCGGGTAATGGTGTTGTAGAAAATTTTTAACTCTGATATACCATGCTTCCGCTAATTTTTGCAATTTGATTGCGTCACGATTTCGTACAAACCCAACAGGTATGATTATAATGCAAAAATTGGATGCGATCCAACATCAAGTTACTCTGCTGGCTAATCTGGTAGTTCGCCAACATCAAGGTACAAGGCAGCTTTTCATTCAAAACCAAGAGAAAGAGGAGGTTATTCAGAATGAGAGCATATCTCCCTCCAAGATCCGCTGACTAAATGAAGAGGATCAAAGCATGATGAATGAACGAGAAGGGTGGAATGATAAAATTTCCCGAAGTTCTCACCAAAGTAAAGATCGTCCGGAGGAATGCGAATTCCCAAATAGGACATATCAAAAGACATTCCAAAAGCGAGCAAACCCTTGAAATCCTACGGAACCGAGAGTTGGGGAGAGTCGGCAAAGTAGGGTATTCACACCTATGGAGGACTCATTAGAAAATATGTTAGCATTGTTGGTTGCGCAAATAAAGATTACTGAGTTCCTGCCTCCTACCAAGCCCGAGACGAGAAGTTATAATGCTACAAAGATATGTCGTTATCATTCTAACTCACCCAGACATGCAACTGAGGAATGCTGGTCTCTAAAGCACAAAATCCAGGACCTCATTGAAAATGGAGAACTAAAGAAAGAATTCCCCATGACCAAAAAAGGCGAGAGGGAGATAAAGAGATCAAGATGTCCACTCGAAGCGGGCAGTTCAAAGGATGTGACGGCTATGAGTATCAATCTTGGCATAATACAAGGTGGATCGACCTTAATACTGGGAGTGACCGAAGAAACAAAAGAATCTCCCAATGAAGTTCATCCACCATCATCAAATATCTTGATGCCCAAATCCAACAACTGCATGCTTGACCTTATCCTTTTGGAAGATGAGGAGGAGATATTGATCCTTCCCCGTATGGAAAAAGCACAAAAGGAAAGTTCCTTACGAGAGATACCACATCAGTGTCAGCGGTATTTCATACTCAAATCCTCTCAAGGCTATGAGAAAAGTGAAGGAGCAGACGAAGAAAAAGGTGGTGAAATTCTCAAGGAAGCCAACCCCTCGAGAAATCTGGAGTTCATACCTTTTTGCGACAATTCTAATTTAAGCCTCCTTAAGGGATATGCTGATTCAGGAGGCGATCAATTTATGGCAGGGATTGAAGATATTCAGAGCCAACAGGGAACCTCTATCACTAGCCTCGAAGGCGACATAACCATGGACGACTGGACTATCATGCCTCAATTAGCCAGGAGGACGTAGATCAAGAGGAAAGTTGCGAGTTCCAAAGGATGTCAGGACGTTATCCTTTTCTTTAGCCTTATGCCTTTTATTTTCCATGCATACAAAATCAAAAGACCAAAAAAATCAAAAAATTAAAAAAATTAAAAAAGGAAAAAATAAAAAGTCGAGCCTTTCACAAACAACCAGGAAGTACAAAAGACCTGATCTCCCTCAGCCCGGGAGTACGTAGGCAACCATCTTGGTGAGGTCAAACCAAACAAAACATTCAAAAACCCTTGAATCCAAATACAAAAATACAAAAGCATATCAAACCAGACTCAAAATCCAAGATAAACTCCTTTCAAGCCTCTCCAACCAAAAAACCAGGAATTACGAATGACCTGATCTCCCTCAACCCGGGAGTACGTAGGCAGCCATCTACGGCACAGTTTGACCTTCAAGAAAAAACAAAAAATAAAGACCAGTTCCAAGACACCAAAGACAAATAGAAGCTAAACTCTATCAAGATCCTTGATCAACTGGCCCTACTGAGGAAAATCAAAGCTGGACTCTGAACCTATGGATAAGCGGGATAACAGTGCCAACATGGAATCTCTTTAAAGATAGAAGAGCAGCTGCAAGCTCCTAACCCTCGGTCACCATACGAGCCAGAACATCCACTACCACCTGCATACTATGGCTTCGTCCCTCTCAGCAATGGCAGCATCTCGAGTGGCTCGAGCCTCGCCTCTATCAACAAAAGTCATATCTCTACTAGAATGGGTCATCAACATCAACGCTCTTGCCTGATCTCTCTAGAAAGTCATCCGAGCTATCAAATCTGCCATAGTTAGATCTGTTCTGGCAGGGACACTCTATAGGTCATCAACCAAAGTTGTGGTCAAATCCATCACCACCAACCATCACAAGCCCTGGAGTCCAATTCATTGGAGTCCGAAGGCATCTCGACATCAATCTTTAAAGTTGGAACAACAACACAGCGATATATCAAGCATAAACATCCACAAGGACCTTCGAAGAGCTGAAGCCTCAATCAAAAACCTTCATCAAAGCAGAAGAAAGGTCATCAAAGCTAATTACTCCTACAAATCAAAAGACAATGACTGGGGCATCCAAGCATTAAAGCCAAAATCCACTACCTATTCATCATGGGGGTCATGTGAATTAAAGACTTTTGCGATTTCGGCATCTTATCAGCCCATCAACCAAGCAATCCTCCCAGATGACAAGCAAGACTGGGGCAAGTTCAAAGTCAATGACAACCTAATGTGGGGACCGTTACAACAAGACTAGACCAATTTTGGAAATTGTGCAACTCAATACTAGGGCATTTATCAACCATCCAATCAACATGCACCAGTCGATACCATCATCATGGTTCATCATCATCCCATCTTCCATAATTGGCGATTCGATATGGTCAATCTGTCTTTTCTAATCATAATTTTGCGATTCGCTGATAAGGTATGACTTTTTCATCTCTTTATGTGTTATTAATTTCCATGCATTATCGATAATACATATAAGTCCTGCATTAGGGTCTCAGAAAAAGAGAAAAAAGAAGAAAAAGAAAAAGAGATTTTTGCTTAACTTGTTATGAATTGGATTCATTCTGATAAGCGTCCGTGGAGCAAGAATCATGAAAGCGATTAGAGAATTAAAACTATTTGACCTTTTGATTAGGAGCGACGTCCTAGTTCAAAGCACTTTTTGGAGCAAACTTGACCTTATATGCATGTCTGCACTTTGCGATTGACCTGATTCTTAGTTGTGGGGTATGAAACTATGACGACAAGGATGAAAATTAGTAGCCAGCCTAATGTCTTGAATCATGGTCTGGGTTACTCGAGTAATTAAGCTTGAGGGGTGTCTCTACACCTGGTGCCCTAAAGCCATCTGGTTTGAGAGCCACCGGCCAAACGCTCATTACATGGGTAACTCAGTTCCTAAGAAAACGAGCATTGCAAGAAATCAAAGCATAAGCAGATTCAAATCGTGGCCTAGGTTACTCGAGTAATTAATCCCGAGGGGTGTCTCTACACTTGGTTCCCTAAAGCCGTCTAGTTTGGGAGTCACCGGCCCAACATTCACTACATGGGTGACTAAGAGCCTAAGAAAATGAATCTTGCACAGCTCAGGCGAATCAAAAGAATAGACCACCTAACTTATCTCGAAGTATGGCCTTTGTTACTCGACCTAGTAAACCAGAAGGGTGTCTTAACATCTAGTGCCCTAAAACTGTCTGGTTTAAGAATCATTGGTCCAAAACTCGTTACATGGGTAACTCTGAAAAGCCTAAGAAAACGAGACAAAGTTAAGCGAGAAAAGCAAAAAATTTTGCAAGAAAGAATGAGATCATCTAGAAATCATAGAAGAGAAACCCCTGGTAAGGGTTGTGTCACATAATGCATATGTCATATGATCTTAATCTTGTGAAGAACAGTGTCTAAAGCGAAGATGAGATGTCTCTGATGAAGGGAGATAAGTCTTGTGAATCTAATCCTACCCATGAAAATGCCCATGGACGCTCAAAAGTTTTCTTGCAATTTCATAACTTGTCAAGCGAAAATTTGGATTTCCTTAGGAAAAATTCATTTTCATACTCCATTTCAAGACCTTTAGTGATAAGATAAGAGCTCATTCAATACAAGCATTCAATTCCAACTTCAAATGCCTCATTCACAAGATCATACTAATCCCAACGGCCCGAGCCATCAAGTTGTCGGCACATATTGTTGTTTGTCTGCATGTGCAGGATATTGCTCATCGTGGACATGGTCAACAAAGCGAGTTTTTTTCTATAAACCCCAGTAACAACCTGCAAAAGGGCTAGGGCATTTCTCCATTCCCAGAAATGGAAAGAATCTACGGCGGGACCAAGTTCCTCAACAAAAGAAAAAGAAAGAATTCCTGAAAAAAATCACGGCAACATCAGCTTGCCCCTACAAAAGAAAGAAAATTCTCAACAGAGTCCTTAACTCAGGAAGAACAGATGCCGGATGACAAAAAGATCTAGTAAAGGAAATCTACATCATCAAACATGTTAACCTGCGCCAAGTCCTTATCAGTCGAGGCCTCTACACTGAAGTTCAAATCTAGGCAATGAAAGAACGGGCTACATCCTCCAGGGCGTCAGCATCACTCGGGTCATCAGCTAAGCCAGAACTAATCCAGCAAGGTCACAAGTGAAGAGCTGGCCCCTTTTCGTACTCAATGATCAGCCGTTGGTACAACCCCAACGAAGCATCAGGAATGGCCCGATGGCAGAAACAGTATATCAATCCATCACCACAGAGGATAGATGATGGAATCTATTATACAAATCTTTAGAAGGGGCATTGAGAAGGATCCAGTGATGTAGGCCGTGGAATACTACTTCAGCGAAGATATCGAGATACCTCTTAATAAAGCCATCAGTGCTTGGACCACCAGAGGGACCAGCACCAAATCCAGATCCAGAAAATAGCAGCCCCTGCGAGGTCCTCACCAAAGATGGTATATGAGAAAGGAACGTCTAAATCTGCTCTACGAATGACAAAAGGAACCATACGGGAGTTGAAGCTGCTAAGCCTATCAAATTTCATGCAAAAGAAACTCCAAATTACCTCAGAGAGGGTCAGGTATGGTTCTACATCAATTCAATTAAGTATATGCATCAACCTAGGATAAATTAAAATCATCTTATCATGTCTAGTCTGCACATGTGCAACAAGCGCTACATCAGCTCACATCTCCATCAAAACATTAGGCATGCATACCCAATAGAGTCAAAAATGCATACACATTAAACACACAGAAAAAGTCTTCTACTATTTGAGTAGGCATCAGGATAGTCCAATGATCAACCATTGCCCCTACCATCAAGGTAGGCATTGTTGCAAACTACCGGTGTAAGTTATCATTAGGATAGGCATCGGGAGCACCCATTGAGGTAACTAGGCAAATGAAATATATCCTCAGCAGAGGAGTCTTCAAAAAGGTACAAATGACATCAGACAGTAGACCCCATGAAGAGTATCAGCAGATGTGAGAAACCATTGGGCTTAAACCAAGGTAGCACCAAGGGCAATCACAGACGACATCATCCCCATTAGAAATATGGGAAACATTTTAGTTTATCTTCATCAAGCAAGCATCAGGAACACCAATGGAAATCAGACCGTTGGAGTCAACACCAGCATAGACATCAACATCATTGATGAATGTCAACTGTGGATATCGGCACCAACACAAACACTGGTAAAGGTAAAGCGATCTGTGAACTGCGATGCGATATGCGATGCAATACGATATGCGATGTGCGATGTGCGGTGCGATTTGCAATACGAAGTTATGCGATTTACGATACGATGCGATTTGCGATGCGATATGCGATTTGCGATACAAGATGCGATTTGCAAAAATATGTTAACATTCATTGCATTGCGATTTGCATCAATAATATCTTGTCATATTTCAAGTGTCTAGCAATCTTTATCCTGTCCATTCCATTACATTACATAAACATGATAAAGAGGGGCATCTGTAGACACTCAAAATTTTCCTTGCCCAATACTAACACTGTAGGAGGGCAGAACTGTCAATCAAGCCAAACTCGGTCCTGACACTAGACATCCAATCTAAATCCGGCCACCAATGCCGGTCCTTCAGCCTAAATCCGATCCCCAATGTCTGTTAATTCCAGTCAAATTCGATCACCAATATCAGTACTCCAGCCCACTTCGATCATCAATCGGACAGTCGATCCAGCTTCGATAGTCAATCAGACCGTTCATCCAACTCCGATCGTCAATCGGACCGTTAGATCATCCCCGATCTCAATATTGGGATATTATCTTAAACCCAGTCACCAATATCGGGACAACCACATCACCAATCAACCATATTTGGATGTCAACACAACACCGACAAAAACTCAGGAGTTACAAATCAGCCCCGATAGCAACCCGGGAAGTACAGCTCAGCCCCGGTATCAGTCTGGGAAGTCAGGTCTACTTCGGACATAAACCTGAAGCACCACAACACTTCCAAAAGAAAACCTAGAATGACCACGTCAGCCACAAAGGCAACACTGGGGACAAACAGACTCGAATGGGATCCAAGTCTTGGAAACAGCTCCCGAAAGTTAACCAAAGGCCATGCCGACACCAAGGGCAACCCTGGGAGGGGAAAAATGATCATTTTACCAACTCTCATCCAATTTAGTCAAACTCAAGCTGAATTGATGCCACCAGGGTCAGAAAGAACCACAACGGTGATCCCCGGGTGAAAACAGCACCAGATGACTTGACGGTCAAACTGTGGGAAAACGAAGGCCCAATCATAAAACCACCTTTGGGGACTTAAAAACGGTTAAAACTTATGTCATTGTGACACTCTCAGCGAGAGCTTTCCAGAAAGCTATAACACGACTCAAACGAACGCTCCGATCAAAAGTTATAAAGTTTCGAACTTGAGATCGTGTCGCCCGACATGCACGCACTTCGAGACGACAAAGCCGGGCATGTGGGCCCCACCTTGGGGAGCCGCACCTCTACCTACGGCAGTAGCAGGTAGAGCTGAGGCTCCCTGGCCTTTAAATAAACGTGCCCTCCGTTCATTTTCAACAATTCGAGAACGCAGCGAAGCTTTAGTAGTTTGATTTTTCGACTTTTACACCTCTTCCAAACCCAAATATTTTCACTCCAACACGTAGATATACCCATATACTACCACATATCGAAAAACCACCGGTAGATTTGGACGTTTAAAGCCTATGATTTGGCAAAAAGCCCGTATTGCAGCCCATTGTAAGTATTTTTACGATCAGCTAGTCAATACTACTACTTTGCACTGCTTTACACTTGCACACAAAGTTTCATCTTCTAAATATGCCTGGAACATAGTTCCGTGGCCGTTTTCGTCAAAAATTAATATATTTTTGTACATAAACTTCGTTGTCAACATTTCTACAACTCGGATTGACGATCTGTCAGCTCCAGTAGCTTTAATGCACTAGTACACACATTCTGTCAACTTCGCCAGACTGGGTTATCTTCCCAGTCCGGGTTTGGCCTTTTTTTGTACATATTTAAACGTTTATGTACTAACATTTCAATTCAGTCAAGCCCGGATGTCAAATCCGAGGTAATTTACTGCTTTTATATATATTTACGCATATATAAGCGACTTTCACCATCATTGGTACTCCTATCAGTTCTGGTTGACTACATTTCTGTCAATATATATATATATATATATATATATATATATATATATATTCAGTCAGCCTGGACTATTTCGTGGCCATTTTACTGCTTTTGCACACTTCCCACTACTGGGTGCTCTCCCCAGTCACTGGGTGACTATTTTTCTGTTAATTTTAATTACAGTACGGGCACCGGCGTGAAAACCCATCGCCTTTTTTACTGTTTATATATATATATATATATATATATATATATATATATATATTTCATTTATGTCACAGCCTGGATCATTTCGTGGCTATTTACAGTTTTTATAAATATATATATATTTCCATTCCAGTTCGGGCTTGCGAGTGAAAACCCATCCCCCTTTTAACAGCTTTTATATATATTTAACTATATATATTGCTTTGCTCAATTTATTCAACTGTTGTATTAATATTCATTTTTATATAAATTTGCACTGACATATCTGCGGGCGAACTAGATTTATCCAAATCTCGCCACTTCTAGCTTTCAACGGTTCAAACAGGTCCCGATAGAACCTGGAAGCTATAATGGCTGAGATTTCTTTAAATCTAGTTATTTTTATAGTTTCAGCTTCAAAAGTAACCTCGCGTCCCTTATATCGCTATCTAGTGGGCACGAGATGCTTTGGCCACACGCAGCCAGGATTTACTGATGAATCTTTGGTTCCATTGCGACGTGATGACGCATACATTTATTTCTGTACAAATTCAAACTGTGCAGGTTTATTAGCTACTCATATGTGAGCCTAGGAATCGTGGGATTCATGATCAAACTGATCAGAATCTGATTCTCACGATTGACAAACTCTAATTTACAGATGTACCCTGTCAGTTTTTTTTGTAAAATGTACATGCACAGACCTTAGAACAGTTATCCGAATTTAAGGTCTCAACATAGTGAAAATATGGATTGTTGTGTCAGCGTCCCTCCGATGGTTTTCATACCCATGAGGAGGCCGAAACTTTATATTTTTGTGGTCGAGGATGCCTCGCAGCCAAACAAATCACCATTTGCATGCAGCCTTAATGCTAAAAGATAAAATTAAGAGTAGCAATATGCTTCAATTCTTATGTCAGCGTAAAGGTTCGATAAAACTAGCTTTCAACATCACTGTCAATTCAATTCAAAAGCTTTTTCAAATCAAATAATGCTTTTTGCAAATCAAACCAAAGACTGATTTTCAAATCAAATCAAACCCTTCGTATATAGGCTCAACGAATCCTATCAAAGCTTTTAATCAATCAATAGGTCCAATTTTCAAACATCATTCACTCACGCATTCTAATTTTAAGGGAAATATTGAAAAGATTACGGTACCGTGTTTATACGGGAGTCGTGGGGTGCCTAACACCTTCCTCACACTTAACCAAGCCCCCGAACTCAAAACTCCGATTTCAAAGATCAAGTTTCGACAGTGTCCAGCAATTGGGCCTCTTTTTAAATCAAATTCGGTTGAGTTGGTACAACAATTTTCAAAACTACCAACTGGCGACTCTGTTTAAATCAAATCATCGACATATACACATGTTGGCCTCTTTCCTAAAAAACCCTTCAAAAGCTTTTTTGTAATAAAAAGAATAAGGGTAGAGATAACTTAGGAAGATTGATTTGAGGAAAATTGGGTTATGAACCGACCCGTGATATTTCTTAAATATTCCAACGTCGACAGTATGAATACCATTTCAATAATTAAACATCTCAGTTTGATAAACAGAAATTTGTATTTCACATTAAAAGTCTATATATACATATTTAGTGACTCATTTTAGATCACTAGTTATACACACGACAGAAAATAAACTACATAGCCTATCCAACTAGCAATTTATCCCTATCGCTAGCTATATTATGAAACTTCCTTAGTCTAAAGTTCTTTCTTCTTTGTTGCTATCTTCTTCTTTAGCTTTGCCACCATCTTCTCCAACTTCAACAACCTCTCCTCTAGAAATTTGACCTCTTAAGCCACTCTAGATCTTGATCGGGAACTTGAAGACCCTGTCCCTTCTATTCAGGCATGGCGAGGGAGTGATATCTGCAATGGTACCGCATCTATGACTGGCTCTGCCACGATTAATTGACGTTCTTCTGACATCCTACAATCAAATTTATAAAATCAATTAGTATCTAAAAATCATAACTTAATACTTTATTAGTATTCTTATCTATTAACTTTTCTAACAACTTTCCCTCCCTCGTAATAGCTCTATTTGAGCTTATATCCTTTATCATCTAAATAATTCCGAGGTTATAGCCTAAGGGTTTCCTCCTAAGGTTTCTAACCTAAGGCTTTGATACCAAATTCTGACGCCCCCAAATTCTCTACATTTCCTGTAGCAGATTCGGTGCTCACGTAAATATTTTATAAGATAATAATTTCTATAAATCCAAAATTCATAGTATCCAGATATGGTAATTGTTCTGACGTGAACTCTTAACTGATTGGGATACTGTGAATTTTAGATTTATAAAAATTATTATCTTATAGAATATTTATGTGAGCACCAAATCTGCTATAGGAAATATAGAGAATTTGGGGGCGTCACATGCATCATCCCACACATAGTGTTTTGCATCACTCCTAAGCTTTTCTTTCTGGGATTTTGAAAACTCACTCGGTAAATACGCACTTACCAAAAAATTCACAATATCAGCATACCAGGGAGTTGTATTTCCAATGGAGAGTAGATGCTCATCAGGAAACATGTCTTGTAATGGTAGTGCTTCCTCTTCCTTAAGAATTATGCTCAAGTGATCTGCTACCAAGTTGACCGCACCCTTTTTTTCTTTAATTTCCAAGTTGAATTCTTGCAGCAGCAAGATCCACCTTATGATTCGAGGTTTGGTTTCTTTCTTAGTAAGCAAGTACCTAAGAGCAATATGGTCAGAATAAATTATAACTTTAGTGCCAAGTAAGTATGATCTAAACTTTTCTAAAGCAAATACAACAGATAAGAGTTCTTTTTCAGTTCTGGAATAGTTTATCTAAGCCGCATTCAAAGTTGTAGAAGCATAGTAGATGGCATAGGCAGCTTTGTCACCCAAGACGGCGCCGGCAACATAGTTGCTTGCATCACACATTATCTCGAATGGGAACTTCCAATTTGGTGGTTGAATGATAGGGGCTGACGTCAATAATTTCTTTAAGGTATCAAAAGCCACTTTGCATTCATCTTGAAAATGAAATTCCTCATCTTTTTGGAGCAGCTTGCATAAGGGCAATGCTATCTTGGCAAAATCTTTGATAAACTTGCGATAAAATCTTGCATATCCAAGAAAAGAGCGTATCTCTTGCACGCTAACGGGGTAAGGCATTGCAGATATAATATCAATTTTAGCCTTATCGACTTCTAAACCATTAATTGACACTACATGCCCAAGTATAATTCCTTGTTCTACCATAAAGTGACATTTTTCCCAATTTAGCACAAGGTTAGTTTCCAAACATCTATCCAAAACACGTGTCAAATTATCTAGGCAGGCTTATAACGAATCACCATGTACTATGAAATCATCCATAAAGACCTTAATGCATTCTTCTAAAAGATTGAAAAAATAGTCACCATGCATCTTTGAAAAGTACTTGGGGCATTGCAGAGTCCAAAGGACATCTGCCGATAGGCAAATCGTCTTTATGCATCCCTCGTAGGTTTAGCTCCTTCTTCCAACAAAATCCGATGCATGCACATCGCCGGACTAATACCCTTGATGTCTGCTATAGTCTAACCAAACACTGTGATGTGGACCCTAAGGACTCTTAACCATTTTTCTTCCTGCACTTTAGTTAGATTACTAGCAATTATCACTGGCAAAGTTTCATTAGTCCCTAAATATGCATATTTCAAGTGCGCGTGTAATTGTTTTAATTCATGTGTTGGAGCTTGCTATACAGATGGTAATAGTTTTTGGCGAGACACTTGTAACTGAATTTACTGAACTGCATGCTTATCTGAGAGTTTAGGCAATGAGTGTAGTGCATTCACCGTTTCCTTCAATTCCTGAGTTTGCTCAAGTTCATACTTCTCATCCATGTCCAAACTGCTGGAAATAGCAACCTCCAAACTGTCTCTCAGAATTTGGTCAAAAGTTTCCTACACTAAAGAGTCAAACACATCAATTGCAAAAACTTGACAAGTGTCACTAAGGTACCTCATGGCATCATAGATATTAAATTGAATCTTTTCGCCATCAAACTCCATTGTCAAGGTCCCATTGTGCACATCAATCATAGTCCTCGCTGTCTTTAGGAAGGGCCTTCCTAACAAGATGTGGGATGGATTTGGTGATGTATCATCCTCCATATCCACTATGTAAAAATCTTATAGGAAAGATTAGTTCTTTCACCTACACCAAGACATCTTCAACTACCCTCGAGGGTAGGTGTTAGTACGATCTGCTAATTGAATAATCACACCAATATTTTTTAAAGGCCAAAATTTAGAGATTTATAAATAGATAATGGCATTACATTAATTGAAGCACATAAATCTAGCATGACCTTCTCAAATCTAGTGTTACATATCTTGCATGGGATCGTGAATATGCCTGGATCTTTATACATTCTCCCCAACTATGACTTTTTCATCATTTTCCAATATTTGTTTGTTAGTGCACAATTCTTTTAAAAAATTCGCATACCGTGGCACTTGTTTAATTGCATCAAGTAATGGAATATTCACTTTTACATTCCTAAAAGTTTCCAGAATTTCTTTTTCCTGTTAATCTTTCTTTGAATTTCTGTGAGGAAAGGGAAGAGGAATATCTTTAAGCTGACAAGGAGGGTTAGGATGTACCTTAGATTTTTCTGGTTCCTCCTTAGTTTGCTCTATCTCAAACTCAACTGTAGCTATAGGCGTATCCATCTGCTTTCCACTCCGCAATGTTATAGCACTGGCATTCTCCTTAAGGATTCACAACAGTTTTAGATGGAAGCTTCCCTGAACCTTGAGAGTCCAACCGACCCACAGTAGTAGCTAATTGGCTCAGTTGACTCTCCAAACTATGGATGGAAGATTTCGTCTCTTGTTGAAACTGTTGTGTCTGTTGCATAAATGCTTTGAACATGTCCTCCAAGGATGTTCTAGAGTTGGTCGGTGTTGCTGGTCTGAGTTGGTACTGTGGCTGATTTGGCTGAAATTGCGGTTTAATTAGGTAAAACCCTTGCGCCGGCGGCCTAGCACCCCCATAACTCAAGTTGGGATGATCCCTCCATCTTGGATTGTAAGTATTGGAGAAAGGATCATATTTCCTCTGCGGCTGTGCCTGGTAATTTCCCACTGCATTAGCTTGCTGTGAATTCTCTTCCTCTTGTAACGTCGGGCATGCATATGTAGGGTGCCCCGCCATTAAACATATTTGGCAGGCTTGTGCAACTGGCAAGTTACCTGTTGCTAATTGTTTCACCACAGCAGTTAAGTCAAAAATTTGTTGCTCTATATTACTCGTGCTTACCTCACTTACCCTTTGTGCTAGATGATCATTTCGTGTTCCATATTGTTGTGCTTTGGCTCCCATATTTGCAATCAAATTCTTTGCAGCCTCTAGTGTTTTATCCACTAATGCTCCTCCACTAGCAGCGTCGATCATACTCCTATCCATTGGTACAAGTCCCTCATAAAAGTATATGATAAGGTGTTGATCATCAATCTCGTGTGGTGGACAGCTGGAGCAAATCTTTTTGAATCTCTCCCAGTATTCATACAATGCTTCACCGCTGAATTGTCGGACTCCACAAATTTCTTTCCTTATGTTGGCTACTCTTGAAGCAGGAAAGTACTTCTCCAAAACTAGCCTTTTCATGTCATTCCATAATTGTATTGATCCCGAGGGGAGATAATACAACCAATCTTTTGTTGGGTTTGTACGAAATCGTGACGCAATCAAATTGCAAAAATTAGCGGAAGCATGGTATATCAGAGTTTAAAAAATTTCTACAAAACCATTACCCGGATCATCCTTTATGCAAATTATTAATTTAAAACGATAAATAAGAAGTTATGGAATCATACCCTTGTAGAACGAAGCTTCCACAGGTACTAGTTCAACTCCTTGTTCTTCGTGATCTCCTTGAATTTCCAGGGTTAGATTCCTTCCTTTGATCAACGTTAGCCACCCAAGTGTTTGGCCTCTAGAGGTGATCCACCAAGGAAGATGAATTATCAAGAAGGAGGGTGGTTGGCTTAGTTTTCTATCCTCTATAGAAAAGGAGTACTCTCTAACAATTGAAATTGCATCATCTAATATCTATTATAAGACTTCTCTTATATAGACATTGGTCAACCCTTCTAATCCTATTAGACATGGGATTTCTTTTAATTAATTAAACTCCTTTAATTAATTTAGGCTTCCCACCACATGGGAATAATTAATTAAATTCATTTAATTAATTTGTCTCCTAATCTTATTAGGAATAAATGAGAGTACTAAATATTAAATTAATTACTAAACTCCTTTAGAAATTAAAATAATAATAATTGTAATAATATTAATAAGACTCCTCTTATTAATTTATATTTAATATTTCTAAAATATTAAATAATAAACATTAAGCTATTTAATTTATTCTATCACCATAGATTAAATTAATTATACTTAATGCATTATTACGATTATGCCATTACCTTCTTAAATAATTATTCTTCCTTTTATGGTGTGACCCTTTAGGTTCTCCATATTAAACCGGTTGTGAATAAATCAATTAAAACAATTTTAATCTTATTTAAATAAATAAATTAAACTAATAATCTATTTAAATAAATAATATTTATTCTACAATAGGGATAAGCCTCCCTAGCGATCAACGACTTTCCAGATAATATAGATTTCAACATTAATCATAAAAGAACCTGTGAGTTAATAGTTACCATACAATTCAATCCTTCCACCATACAATGTCCCAATTAAATATAAAACATGGATTTACTGTCAAGTCTTATTTTATTTAATTATATGTATTTCGATTAGAAAATGTACAACTTCCAAATAATGCAAATTAAAAACTCCTTTCTAATTTCATTTCACCTTGGCCAAGGATTCCTGGGTTGTCATTTAACGAATCACATAGGACATATCTCCTCTTTTACTAGAGGTGGTAGATTCTTTATTGATCATTCATTATCTCCATATGTAACTCATTATACCCAAGCATACCCTATATATGCCTTAAAAGGTCTTAAGGAATAAGTCAAAGTATAATTTGTTACATACAAGATACTATGATGATCTCAAGTCCAAGGATCACTTGTACTACTATCACATTAGGAATTCCTATTGACATGCGAGTAAAACTCCATTAGGTATTCCATAGCGAATCACGTTCAGTGAACTTATTCTCCAATAAGCACCTACATACTTGCTTTAGTGTCTCCACACAAATGATCATGAGATCAATCATCCTCATCCAATGAGCAAGCAACATATGTACCAATCTATCCGGATTTACTAATCCCCTTTTTAGTAATCCCACGATTGGGAACTATTTAAGTTTTAAAACTTTCTAAGAATTTAGATCTCATTAGCATGATCATCATCATGATTCTAAAAGCATTGCTTAAAACTATGGGTTATTTACATATTATAAAAACAGCAACATGTAGATAATTAAATGCCTTTAATAAATGAATATTTTATTAATAAATAAATAAGATTGTTTACAAAGTACGTGCTTTATCATCATACATGATTGGCTTGTATGCACACTACTATCAATCTCCCACTTGCACTAAAGTCAATCGCCATGGTATCTCATACCCATCTTCTCTAAGTGACGATCAAACTGCTGTTGTGTTAAAGCTTTAGTAAATGGATCTGCAATGTTGTCTTGAGAGTCTACACTCTCCTCTTTCAATGATTTTTTTTAATCAAAGTGCCGCAACACATGTTTAGATTCAAGATGAGACTTAGGAACTATTCCTAGTTCTGTAATGAACTTTTCATCCGAAACATCAACTTGCAGCTTCACTTACAGTTATATACTTTGTCTTTGTCACTAACCCAGCAACTTTTGCTGTTTGAAACCTTTCCAATTTACTGCACCACCTTTTAAGGTAACGACTTACCATAAAGTGGATTTTGCTGTCGTCTTGGTCAGTCTGAAAACTTGAGTCTGTTTAGTCTTCTAGTTTAATTCAGACCCATCATGTGTCATGATGACATCCTTAGTGTCAGTTAAGTACTTTGAGATGTTTATCACTGTCTCACAGAGATCTTCTCCAGAATATGACTGATCAACATCAAGTCTTGTATATTTCATTGCATACATAATAGTTACTTATGCGATCTCTCTTTTACTGAGGATAATTTTAGAGAGATACACTCCATGGCTCATCATCATGAGGCACCTTTTGGAGTTGCCATGCTAAACGCCTTTAGCATCTAATGAATATACGTTTCCATGGGTTAAGCCGAACATCCTTTTAATTCTATTAATACAGATTTATATCCCCAATGTGGGATGTTCTACCCAAATCATTCATGGAGGAATGTTTAGACAACTTTATTTTGATCGATTTTAGCATAGAAATTTCATTCCATATCAGTAATATATCATCAACATATAATACATGGAATGAAACAGCGCTCCCACTAACCTTCTTGTACACACATGGTTCATCGTCATTTTTGATAAAATCAAACTCTTTGATTGTCTCATCAAAACGAATGTTCCATCTACGAGAAGCTTGCTTCAATCCATAAATGGATCGTTGCAGCTTACAGACTTGATTTATTCCAACCTTTGAAACAAATCCCTCTGGCTGTGTCATATACACATCCTCCTCAAGTTTCCCATTGAGGAAGGCCGTTTTCACGTCCATCTGCCAGATCTCATAGTCGTTATAAGCTGCAATCGCAAGCAAAATCCGAATGGACTTGAGCATAGCTACTGGTGAAAAGGTTTCATCATAATCAACTCCTTGTCTTTGTTTGAAACCTTTTGCAACCAGTCGGGCCTTATAGGTCTCCACCTTGCCGTCCGCTCCAGTCTTTCTTTTAAAGACCCATTTACACCCAATAGGCTTAATGCCTTCAGGTGGTGAAACCAAAGTCCATACTTTGTTTTCATACATGGAGTCCATTTCGGATTTTATGACTTCAAGCCATTTCCCTGAGTCTTTATTACTCATATCCTGTTCGTAATTCAATGGATCATCATCATTCATGATGTGTACCTCATCGTCATCCTCTATAACGAATCCATACCTCTCAGGTATCTTCGGTACTCTTCCAGATTTACTAACAGGGTGTAGTATAGTAGGTTCTTCTACTTGGTCAGGTACCTGACTTTGATCCGTGATAATTTGTGGTTCTTGAACTTCTTCAAGATATATCTTACTCCCACTGACCCCTTCATGGATAAACTCCTTTTCCAAGAAGGCAGCATGTTTCGCAACAAACACCTTTTGATCAGTTGGATGATAGAAATAATACCCTAAAGTTTCTTTAGGGTATCCCACAAATCTACACTTATCGGATTTAGTCTGTAGCTTATCATTTTCAAACTTTTTGACATAAGCTGGGCAACCCCAAGTCTTAATATGCTTAAGATTTGGTTTCCTCCCCTTCCACATCTCATATGGAGTCTTTGGGACGGATTTGGTAGGTACCTTGTTAAGTAGGTATGCAGCCGTTTCTAGGGCATATCCCCAGAAAGAAATTGGAAGGTCGATAAAACTCATCATGGATCGAACCATGTCCAACAGTGTTCGATTTCTCCTTTCAGATACTCCATTTAACTGTGGTGTACCTGGAGGAGTCCATTGTGAGATTATACCATTTTCTTTGAGACAATAGAGAAACTCACCGCTTAAGTATTCTCCACCTCGATCTGATCGAAGTATCTTTATACTCTTGCCCGTTTGTTTCTCTACTTCACTTCTGAACTCTTTGAACTTTTCAAATGATTCTGACTTGTATTTCATTAAATACACATATCCAAATCTTGAGTGATCATCAGTGAAAGTAATAAAATAAGAATACCCACCCCGTGCACTTGTTGTCAGAGGTCCACAAATGTCTGTGTGAATCAATGCCAACAACTCTGTAACTCTTTCTCCTTTTCCACTAAAAGGAGATTTAGTCATTTTACCCATGAAATAAGATTCACAAGTTGGATATGATTCATAATCAGATAACTCAAGGAGCCCATCTTTATGCAACTTGGATAATCTTGTTTCATTGATATGACCGAGTCTACAGTGCCACATGTAAGTATAATTAATATCATCTCTTTTCCTTTTCTTAGTTTGTTCAATTTGAAAAATATTTTCTTGTAAGTCAAGTGTATAAAGTCCATTTCGCAAATTTTCAATACCATATAAAACATCGTCTTTATAAATAGAACAACTATTGTTCTTTATAACAACGTTAAATCCTTCCATATCCAATACAGAAATTGAAATAATATTTTTAATAATATTCGGAACATAATAACAATTATTAAGATAAATGAACTTGCCCGAAGGCATTGCTAAATAATAAGTTCCTACAGCTAATGCAGCAACCTTTGCTCTATTCCCCACTCGTAGGATCACCTCATCATTGTTCAGCTTTCTACTTCTGACCAGTCCCTTCACATTATTACATATGTGAGAACCACATCCGGTATCCAATACCCAAGTAGAATTTTGACTTTCTGAAAAATTAATTTCAATCATGACCAAACCTTGATTAGAAGTCGAAGCTTCTCCAAGCTTCTTCTTTGCCAGAAACTTCTTGCAGTTCCTCTTCCAATGACCCGGCTCGTTGCAATGAAAGCACATTCCTTTGCTAGCTGGATCAGATTTCTTTTGTTCCTTTATGTTCACTTTGCCCTTGGTCATCCAAGATCGGAAGAGCTCCTTAGATATCTCATATCTAGCAGTCCTACTTTGTTCACCATACAACTCCTTGAGGTGAATCAACATAGTAGGAGCATCCATATTTTCGTGCTGACGCTGAAGCTCGTTATTCATGGATGCGAGCATGATGCATTGAGCCACAGATGCATCGTCTTGCCACTTTACAATGGTGGCAATCTCTTCCTCAGAGGCTGTTTCTGGAACAGTTCCAGGGACAGGTGAGTTTAGGACATAAGAAATCTTTTCAGCAATTAGAACTATTCTCAGATTTCTTAGCCAGTCCGTATAATTCGGCCCGGTAAGCTTATTAGCATCAAGTATGCTTCGCAGTGAAATTAGTGATTTTGATATTTTTAAAATTCTGCATGTGAAAAACAACATTTTAGCAAACATTCATTTTATTAATTTTGCATACCAAAATAAATTTAGGTCTTTATTTTAAATTGGTATCTCCCACTATTTTTATCAAACTATATTACCCTCACTTATATAGTTCGGCAACATCTAATTAAAGATTTGCTAGTGAGAATAAGGATCCCATTTCAAATGTATATAACCTTGTGGATAGCACAACAAGCGATATACAAATAAATAGGTAGACAACTCTTGTCAATTACAACACTATATAACTCCTTTTATTTTGCCTCTTAAATCATAATGGTCAAGTGTGTGCACATCCGAACTAAAATGATTTAAGTTAAGTCCAGCCTAGCACTTCCATAAATTCAAAAAAGAAAAATGTTCGTCCTTGTGGATAGCACAACAAGACTAGATCGTTCAATTTTCTTGATAAGCATCAAATGTGATTAATTAACATCTTAAATACGCAATACTCGCCTTGTGGATAGCACAACAAGCTCATATTAAATATTTAATACTCTATTAATTTATCATGCTAGAAGGCGACGTTCGATATTCCAAATATCATTTGAACGCTTCGGACTTAATATTATTTCTTTGAGGGGTTTGTTATTATTTGTCTCATCTTGTTTAGCGCGCATGCACATATATATATAAAATACGCGTCATTTTATTAAACATGCGAAGCATGTTTGCATAAAATATAATATATATAATATTTAGCATGCAATATAGAATATTATATTCTACCCGGATTGATTATGACTTTTATTCTAGTTTGGTTCACTAGAGCCACCAAGTGAACCAAAAGGTCAAACCTAGGAGTGCAAGAATTTAAATTTAAATATAACTATTACATTTAAACCCGGGCTCCATACAAACGGGTCTTCACGCGCTCCTTGCTCCTTGGTCTCCAATTTCTTCAAGATAATTCTAACTATTCTTATTACATTAAACTATTTAATTTAAATAGAAGCCTTGATCAACAGTCAAGGGGAAGTACATAGGAGGGAGATAGAATTTTACATCAAGAAAAAAAAATTAGAGAAGACGAGGTACGCAAACCCCATTTAATAAAACCCATTCATTCAAGCATTCAACTAAAATAAAATCCAATCACATTGGTCAAATAGTCCATAGTCAATCCCCATTTATTTTCATACATATCACCATATATATCAATAAATAAATATTCATCTCATGAATTAAAACATTCCATATATATATGAGTATCATTTAATGGGCAATTTTAAATTGCATGAAATCCAATTTCAAGATTAAAATAAACTCTTTATTTTAATTATAAAATTATTTAGAATATAATATATAAATATATCATATTTATTTTTTAAAAAGAAGTCACCTTCTTTTATTAAAAGAGTCCTGCATGTTTATTAAAAAAGTCCTTTCCTGATGGGTCACCTTCTTTTTGGAGTAAAAAAGAGACAACACCTTTTCTTTGCAGAATTCAAGATTAGCACCCAAAAAAAATTGTGATTCGTCCCAAAAAAAGTCTTTTTTTTTTCTTAAAAAATATAATTTTATATAATAAAATTATGCCCAATAAATTATTTTAAATACATACCCATATGTATATGAAATCAAAAATAAATTAATAATTGCATAAAGATTTGGCTCTGATGCCACTGTTGGGTTTGTACGAAATCGTGACGCAATCAAATTGCAAAAATTAGCGGAAGCATGGTATATCAGAGTTTAAAAAATTTCTACAAAATCATTACCCGGATCATCCTTTATGCAAATTATTAATTTAAAACGATAAATAAGAAGTTATGGAATCATACCCTTGTAGAACGAAGCTTCCACAGGTACTAGTTCAACTCCTTGTTCTTCGTGATCTCCTTGAATTTCCGGGTTAGATTCCTTCCTTTGATCAACGTTAGCCACCCAAGTGTTTGGCCTCTAGAGGTGATCCACCAAGGAAGATGAATTATCAAGAAGGAGGGTGGTTGGCTTAGTTTTCTATCCTCTATAGAAAAGGAGTACTCTCTAACAATTGAAATTGCATCATCTAATATCTATTATAAGACTTCTCTTATATAGACATTGGTCAACCCTTCTAATCCTATTAGACATGGGATTTCTTTTAATTAATTAAACTCCTTTAATTAATTTAGGCTTCCCACCACATGGGAATAATTAATTAAATTCATTTAATTAATTTGTCTCCTAATCTTATTAGGAATAAATGAGAGTACTAAATATTAAATTAATTACTAAACTCCTTTAGAAATTAAAATAATAATAATTGTAATAATATTAATAAGACTCCTCTTATTAATTTATATTTAATATTTCCAAAATATTAAATAATAAATATTAAGCTATTTAATTTATTCTATCACCATAGATTAAATTAATTATACTTAATGCATTATTACGATTATGCCATTACCTTCTTAAATAATTATTCTTCCTTTTATGGTGTGACCCTTTAGGTTCTCCATATTAAACCGGTTGTGAATAAATCAATTAAAACAATTTTAATCTTATTTAAATAAATAAATTAAACTAATAATCTATTTAAATAAATAATATTTATTCTACAATAGGGATAAGCCTCCCTAGCGATCAACGACTTTCCAGATAATATAGATTTCAACATTAATCATAAAAGAACCTGTGAGTTAATAGTTACCATACAATTCAATCCTTCCACCATACAAT
Source organism: Panax stipuleanatus (assembly GCA_020205555.1). NCBI lineage: Eukaryota > Viridiplantae > Streptophyta > Magnoliopsida > Apiales > Araliaceae > Panax > Panax stipuleanatus. Next base: position 25,778,298 of record CM035122.1, read on the forward strand.
GTCCCAATTAAATATAAAACATGGATTTACTGTCAAGTCTTATTTTATTTAATTATATGTATTTCGATTAGAAAATGTACAACTCCAAATAATGCAAATTAAAAACTCCTTTCTAATTTCATTTCACCTTGGCCAAGGATTCCTGGGTTGTCATTTAACGAATCACATAGGACATATCTCCTCTTTTACTAGAGGTGGTAGATTCTTTATTGATCATTCATTATCTCCATATGTAACTCATTATACCCAAGCATACCCTATATATGCCTTAAAAGGTCTTAAGGAATAAGTCAAAGTATAATTTGTTACATACAAGATACTATGATGATCTCAAGTCCAAGGATCACTTGTACTACTATCACATTAGGAATTCCTATTGACATGCGAGTAAAACTCCATTAGGTATTCCATAGCGAATCACGTTCAGTGAACTTATTCTCCAATAAGCACCTACATACTTGCTTTAGTGTCTCCACACAAATGATCATGAGATCAATCATCCTCATCCAATGAGCAAGCAACATATGTACCAATCTATCCGGATTTACTAATCCCCTTTTTAGTAATCCCACGATTGGGAACTATTTAAGTTTTAAAACTTTCTAAGAATTTAGATCTCATTAGCATGATCATCATCATGATTCTAAAAGCATTGCTTAAAACTATGGGTTATTTACATATTATAAAAACAGCAACATGTAGATAATTAAATGCCTTTAATAAATGAATATTTTATTAATAAATAAATAAGATTGTTTACAAAGTACGTGCTTTATCATCATACATGATTGGCTTGTATGCACACTACTATCATCTTTTGCTAAATTCCCCAGTGAGAATGGGAAAGCTCTCAGCTTTATCTGTTCCTCCGTGGTTGAGCACACAACATGGAACTCCTTCAAATGCTTGTAAGGATCCTCACCTGTAAGACCACGAAAAGTACGCAAAAGGTGAATCAGTCCAGATTTTAATCCAAATGCAGCATTTAAAGCAGGATATTCAATGCAAAGAGGTTGTTGAGTGAGATTAGAAGTTGATAACTCCTTTAAAGTCTTGTTATTTGGCACCGAATGGTCCGAAAGTAGTGTGAGAACGATGTTGAGGCCTGGTGATGGAGCATCGTCGGAATCTGCAAGTGGACCTTGGGTTTACCAAACTTCCTTCCTATGCTTTCGTGTGGTTCTCCCTATTTCTGGATCAAATCTCAATTCAAGAGAGTGAGAGGATCGAGGTATAAAAAAATAAAAACGAAAACAATTGAATAAATAAAAATAAATAACACTATCCGGTAACAGCGCCAAAATTTGGTAGTTATCGTCTAGCACTACAAAATTTACCTTACTTCTATTCCACTAACTCAAGAATTAGTATAGTAATAAGCAAGGATCGATCCCACAGAGAGCGTTTTATTTTATAGTTATCCAATTATTTCCTAATGAATTGGGGATTTTAGTTTGAAAAATATTGTTAACGAAAGTGAATTTAAAGAAAATATCAATGAGTAAAACGCTTTAATTCTTCAGTTCAGTATTCTCTTTTCTCAATTATGGATTAACCAAGTGTTTACACTATTTATCTTCCAATGAGATTAATAACCCTAGATAACCGCGATCGCAAATTACCCGAAATTCTTCTTAAGTGTAAATCTAATGCGACGATCGCCAACAAAAGATAATAACTATCATACAACCTTGAACTATCAGTCTAGATTTAATATGATAGAAGTATAAAGAATGAGAATTAGATTATTCCAAGCAATAATTACACAATCAGGAATTATTTAACTTGTCTTCTGAAAACCTTAACAATACCCAAAAGCTTGTCCATAATCAAGTATCATTAATTGCTACTTATGATTAGACATACATCGTTTGCTTAATATATATCTTAATCTAGCAGATGATATCAATTTACTTATTTAATCCTACAAAAACCAAATTAGTCAATTGAATAACATACATGAAAGTTTATGTAGATAATCAGAATAAATCTCATATACGAAAGAATAAATAATATAAACTTGATCAAACCATTAATTGTAAATAAGGTTCAACATTCCTTCAGAATTGAATAAGTAAATTAGTCTGACATGCCTTGATGAATGAATAGCCTTCTTCTAGTTCCAAGATAAAAGATGAATAAAACCTAAGAAAACAACTCATATAAATAGTCTATCAAAACCCTATTACAATTAGGTAAGTCTGCAATCTTTTTCTAGCTTAACTTTATGTTTAAAATAACTAAATCTGAATTAATCACGTCTGCCTCGCGCGCCCCGCGCTTGGATTCCTTCATAGACTGGCGCACCCCGCGGTACTAGGGTAGGAAATCTTAAACGATGCGGCACAGGCTCGCGCCTGGTGTAGTACAAATCCAGCGCGCCCCGCTCCTGGATGCAATTCTGCCCAAATCTTCCTCTTTTCTTCCTTTAAGCCCAGCTTCGCTCCTTTCCTGCACTTTCACACAAACACATGAAAAGTAAACGAACACTTAAGTAATAACAATATATCAAGCTAAGTAATACCGATTAAGTGGGTTTTTAACCTATTTATCATGGACCTATTTTGAACCGTTTGAAAGTTAAAAAGGGCTAGATTTAAATAAATCTAATTTGCCAAAAATTTACATTAAAACAAATTCATATCAAATGAATATTTAAAGAAAATATTTAATCACAATGAGCAAGGAAATTATATATATATATATATATATATATTTATATATATATATAAGCTGTAAAGGGCCACAGATTTCCAACCCAGGCCCGACTGGAATGTAAATATATATATATATATATATATATATATATATATATAAGTATATATTTATAAAATCTGTAAAAAGTCACCAATAGTTAATCCAGGCTCGACTAAATGTAAATATATATATATATATATATATATATATGTGTGTATAAAAGTTGTAAAGGGCCACAGATTTCCAATCCAGGCCAGACAGAAATGTAAATATATATATTTATATATATATATAAGCAGTAAATAGCCACAAATTTGCAATCCAGGCTCTACTGAATGTAAATATATATATATATATATATATATATATATATATATATATAAGCTGTAAAAAGCCACAGATTTCCAATCCAGGCCAAACAGAAATGTTAATGTTAATATATACAATTATTATATATATATTAAAGCGAAAAAGGCCACGAATTAGCAATCCAGGCCAAACGAAGTCAGAAAAATTATATATATATATATATATATATAATTATATATATAAAAGCAGTAAAAGGGCCATAAATGAGCAATCCAGGCCCGACTGAATTGAAAGTTAGTATATATACTATCAATTATATATATAATAATGTTGAAAAGGCCACGAATCAGCGATCCGAGTCGAACAGTTTAGTATATATATATATATATATATAAGCGAGTAAAAACCACAGATCAACGATCCAGGCTGTGCAAATGAAGAAAAATATATATATATATATACTTATATATACTAAAATATAAGCTAAAAAGGCCACGAAACTAAGTTCTGGGCAAAACCAGGAGATGAAACTTTATATGCACGTTCACATATGCTTAATGAAGTAAGAACTGACTTCTGATCATAAAAAAACTTACAATAGACTGCTCCACGGGCTTTTTGCCACTTGGTAGGCTTTAAATGGACGTTTCCACCTGTTAATTTTTGGTATGTTGTAGAATATATGTATGCAAATGTATTGGAAGAATAAAATCTAAGTTTGGAGTAGTAGAAGTCAGGCTAAGGGTCGAAATGGGCGGAGTTTCAGAGCGTTTTTCTATTTTTTTTCTCTTTTTTGGAAAGGGTGGGGGGTCTCATTTATAGACCAAAATGGTAGTGGTTGCACTCGCGGCAGCCGCTTTTCTACCTGCGTCTCCTCGAGTGGGGCCCACTCCCGTGGGTCCCGTCGTCTCGAAGTACGTGCACTCCAAATAATGTGATGTTAGGTTCGAACCATCATAACTTTGATTCGGGCGTCCGTTTGAGGCGTACTATACCTTTTCGGAAAGCCCTTTCCGAGAGCGACACAATGATATGGGACTTAACCTTTTTCAAACCTAGGAAGTTGGGTTTATAACCAAATCTTCATTTTTTTCACAGTTTGTCTGTTGAGCTGTACTGTGCTGTTTTCACTTGGGATTGATGTTATGGCTCTTTCTGACCTTCATTGCATCAATTTGGCTTGATTTTGATTGATTTGGCTTTAAGTTGGTAAAATAACGTTTTTGCCCTTTCGGGGGTCATCTCCGGTGTTGGCCAGGTTTTCGGCTATTTTCTCGGGGTTGTCTCCAAGATTTAATCCCAGCCTACTCTGTTCTTCCTCAAGGTTGTCTCCGAGATTGATTTGGTCTCCCAAGGTTGTCTCTAGGGATGATTTGATGCTTTGAGACTGTCTCCGAATGTTGATTTGACTTCCTAGGGTTGTCTCTAGGGTGACTACATCTCCCCGGTTGTTGCTGGGGCTTGACTTGACATCACGGTGTTATTGTCGGGGTTGAGTTTGATCCTCCAGTGTTGTCGTCGCGGTTACTGTACCTCCCGGGTTGTTATCGGGGCTTGACTTGACATTTTGGTGTTGTCGTCGGGGCTGAGTTTGATCTCCCGGTGTTTTCGCTGGGGTTCTTGTACCTCCCGGGGTTGTTGCCTAGATTTGACTTGACATCCCGGTATTGTGATCAGGGTTGAGTTTGATCTTTCGGTGTTATCTTCGGTTGCTGTACCCCCCGGGGTTGTCGTCAGGGTTTGACTTGGCATCCCGGTTCTATCTGGGCTTGACTTGACATCCCGGTTTTGTGATCGGGGTTGAGTTTGAACTCCTGGTGTTATCGTCGGGGTTCTTGTACCTCCCGGGGTTGTCGTCGGGGTTTGACTTGACATCCCAGTTCTATCGGGGCTTGACTTGACATCTCGTTATTGTAACCGTGGTTGAGTTTGATCTCCCGGTGTTGTCGCCGGGGTTCTAACTTTGGTTTAAACTTTCAGGGTTGTTTCTAGAAGGTAAAAGGCGGGTTTGTCCTCTTGCAGGGTTAGTAACAGAAATGAAAAATTTTGAGTGTCTACAGATGCCCCTCTTTATCATGTTTATGCAATGCAATGGAATGAACAGGATAAAGATTGCTAGACACTGGAAATATGACATATACAAATGTAATGCAATGCATGATATGTAATGTTACAAATATTATATACCCTCATGGTATAGGCTATCACTGGCTGTTCACGTCATTTTCTGCTAAGGATAACCTCATCCGTGATAGCCTTTACTGAACTCTCTTGCCACCTACTCGAATGGTAGTTTTGCAAAGGTGACCATCATCGAACCTCCCTGGTGCTTACTTGAATGGTAGTTTACACGGTCGATTGATCCACCGATCCTTCTCGGTGCTTCCACTAGGGATTTGTATAATAGATTCCATCATCTGTCCTCTGTGGGGAGAAATTTCCTTCTGATCCTCATCACCGGCTCATTCTCGATGCCTCGCTGGAGTTATCGCCAATGGCTTGCAATATCAGACCTAATCTATCTCGACTCGGGTATCTTTACCAATATCACGTTGGTGTTGTCGCCAACAGTTTACAATGTCATTCAATCTGACCCTCGCTGAAGTAGTTTTCAACGGTTTTCTCCACTGGCTCGTTTCCGATGCTTCGCTAGAGTTGGCACCAATGGCTCGTCGTGTAAGCGAATATGACCCTCGCTGAAGTGGTTTTCAACGGCTATCATCATCGGTTCATTCCTGATGCTTCGTTGGGGTTATCGACAACGGTTGGAATATCAGGCAATCTGACCATCACTAAAGTAGTTTTCAACGGCTATCATCACTAGTTCGTTCCCAATGCTTCATTGGGGTTTTCACCAACGACTTGTAATGTCAGATCTAATCAATCTCAACCTGGGGGTATATTTCTAGTAAGTCATACCCTCGGACAAATCTAGATATATTAACGTATTCAAAACCCGCTGTTCACAACGCCGAACTTTCCCGATGCTCTAACAGACTGCAGTTTTCAGCAATTTTCAGCAGTTTTCATCATTGTCTTCCAGAATATCTCTTCAAGGTCTCTACCAATGTCTTTCATGAAGTTCCTTCCTTCATTAGGAACTTGCCGCTTGGACTCAGGATTTCTGGCCAATCCGCTCAATTGCATAGCAGTTTTTTCCCTGATTTAACTTTTTAGCTTCTGTAAACTTCGTTTCAACTCTAACTGGACCTAACCAGAGTGGGTGGGACCCACCCAAGGGAGCCGCAGGTGGAGCTGCTACTCCCTGCGAGTATAACTTGGGCACCTAAGGCTTTCAAAATTCATTTTTAACTTTGAAATCTAAAGAAAATTCAAAATTTCTTCTTCAGATCTACGGAGTTCGGGCTGCTTTTTTCAAATTCCGTCACCGTACAAACGTTTTGCACATATCTTGTAACGTTTACCACATATCTTGTAACGTTTACATCCTTTCTTTTCCAATTTTGACCGTTAGAATGTTAGATATCATATAGTATGTTTCTAAACACAATATAGCGAATAGGCGTGCCTATATAACTTGATAAAAAATTTTAGACTTAGTAAATATGCTTATTTTACTGAGTTGAGCATTCTGATGTAAAAAAAATTAATTTTTGAGACAGTCAATTGACGCACTTTTTGATCAGTTTACTCATCCTTTTTGAGGCCAAATGAGCCTGGATTTTCAACTAAAAATACTCATGGTAATTTAGCTGCCATGAAGAGTTTAATTTTGATTTTTTTTCATAAATATGAACTGTTCTTATTTTTGGGTAGGTGTGCTACTAAATGGCCACCTAGTCATGCTTATGTGCATGCGGACAGTTCGTTTTACAAAGGAGACTCTAGCGAAATGTTTTTCAAAAACCTGAATATTTAATGAACATGCAATTTTGACTCTACTGGGGATTTTTATTAAATAATGCATGCGTTAGGACTTAAAAATGCATAAAGTAATGATTTAATTTAATAAGCTACGGGTTTAAAGCTTACCTCACCCTTTCAGAGGTGATTTGCATACTTTGTCTAGGTTATGGAGCCAAATAGACCCGATAGTGCTAGCCGGGTTACTTCAGGCATGAGGCGGAGAAGAGCTTCTGATGTTCCTCAGCCACGTCCAGCTTGGCCGCCTCGCCGTTTGGCTGAGTCTGTGATTCGTCTGATCCGGGCTGAGATACTGGATGATGTGGACAACGAGGTGTCGCATTTGTTGATCCTTCCCAACTCAAGCTCCATGTAGGGATTTTCCAGCCATCATTGTGCTGATTTTGGAGCTGCTGGGTGATTTGAGACGCCATCCATTGAGATACCTTCATGCCAACGAGGTGACTGAAGCTTTCATTCTGGATTTTCTTTCTTTCTTTTGCCATTTCAGGGAGCATGTTTAATCTAGACCGGCTATTTGAAGCAGGTTCCCGGCTTCACGCAGCCCAAAGGGAACTGCTTCAGCGTCCACTCCCTATATCATACTCTGCATCCAGAGCATCAGGCCATCGTCAACACCTGGGGGTTCAAGGCCTTCTTTTCTATTCCTCTCCGCCGTTGTCCCAGGGGTTATCTGAGTTCTTTATCTGAGCGCTGGTTCCACCAGACCCAGTCTCTCCATCTGTTGGATTGCGAGGTGATGATGCCACCTATGGACTGGAGATTCATCATCGGGATAGATTCCACTGGTGGGCATAGATGGCTTTACCCTGTCAGAAGGTCCTTCCAGCTAGAAGGCATTTCATAGCTGGTGGAGTCCCGCACTATTGGGGCTCAGACTCGGGCTACCTAGTTTATGGCAGATATGGTGCCGGGGACTGTGTTGGTGACAGACTGGATAGCTTGCCTCTGAGAGCCAACTCATCTGGAGAAAATTTCAGGATTGACCGAGCGGTTGGAGAGGGCTCACTTTTTCATCAGGCACCTTGGCCGGGATCCTTCTGAGGCAAATTCGTTTGATCCTTTCGGTTCCGGAGCTGGTCCCTCAGCAGATCCATTTTCTGGCACTTATGCAATCACTGATCCTCCCTTGTATCAACTAGACATTCCCACGGGCAGAGATTCTGTGACTCAGGAAGAGCTGCAGCAGGTCGATCGCCTGGATGCAGATGTTATAGATTTCTTCTGATAGCTTTTCTCGCTATATCTTTTGATAGGCCTCTGTTAGATATTGGGCAGATGTGCCCCATTTCTCATTATATCTTTTGATAGGCCTCTATTAGTTGTTGGGCGGCTGTGCCCCATTTCCTTGTACTTTTTATTTTTACATTTTATGAGCAGACAAAGATAATGCTTTCAGTAGATAGTATATTCTAGATATGCATGATATTTCCTATCTATTGCATCCTATTATCATTTATCATTGTTATTATGCATGTATTATGTCATGGATATGCATTTAGACAGGTGAGTTTAGATTTGACCCCTGGATGATCTCATGATACGGTTATACAGATGTCTTCATCCACAGTTAGCCGTATCGAGCACTTGCCACATTCTTTGGAAGCATCTTCGCTGAGATCTTGGTATGCCAGTCTGCCCCGCACAACAAAAGGGACAGTTGATCAGATGATGGGGCATTCTTTAGCCTTTTTAGCTTTCCAAGTTCCACAGGGGTTTTTTGACGGCGTATTATTCTGCTGGATACCCGAGCGCCAGGTTTTCCAGTTCGACCTTCACGAGATGACTTCTACATTAGAGGAGTATGAGCCCATCACAAGTTTGGCATTAGATCTGCCTTGTGCCAAGTCACCCGTTAGCGACATGAGACGTCCATTTATGACCATGACTGGTCTGAGACGCAGAGTAGTCGCTGAGGAGATTATTGTAGGATATGCAGTGTTCATAGACTTTTTGATTGATCGCTTTGGCCGGCTAGACAGTTACGAGAAATATTCAGGAGATTTCATCATCCCTGCAGATGAGGGGCAGTTTGCTCGTGTGGACGTTATGTTGATGTGCGTCATGACTTATTTATACATGCCACTATATATGGACCACTTGGACACTGGCTTGATGGTAGTGGTTCGTGCCCTCAGACAGGGTTGTACTATCCTGCCGATGATATTAGCTGAGACTTTGAGGTCGACTACATTTTGCAGTACCCATCCAGATGGGTTTTTCAGGGGTAGCATCGTTTTGATGTATGTGTGGTTCATGATATATTTGAGTCCTATTGGCACATTCAGACATCATGGGTACTGCTTTACCCATGAGATAGGCATGTCTTACTCCTTCAGGCTGGCAGAGTGTTCAGATGCGGCGTCATGGTTGGTCTTTCTATCGGCAATTGAGCATCCTTTTTTTATCTTGCCCTTCTCAGGGCTTAGCTCCCCTTACAGCTTCATTACTCATGTAGTTGGCATGGATTATCTACCCCTGGCGGGTTTGAGAGGGGTGACCACATATCATCCGTTGGCAGTCATGGGCCAAGATGATCAGTTTCAGAGCATCCACCATTTTAAGGGGGCTATGGATCAGGAGATATCAGCTTACTTTTTATCGCCAGCTAACCTGATTAGGACTTACGAGTGTTAGACTCATAGGGAGATGGCTGACTTCTCTACTAGCCATCCGGATCGTTCTTCAGAGTATTCGGCATGGTTGGAGGCTGATATTGCAGCATCTGCGGTTATCCTATCAGCTCTGAGCATGGATTCAAATGAGGAGGAGCCTATAGAGGATCCTAATTCTCCCACGAAGGATGATTTATTTACTGGTTTGACATCAACTTTAGTTAAGGGCCCTCCGAGCATTCCAACTGGGACATATCCAGCTCTTGTTGATTCACTAGCTCGGATAACTTTCGAGAGGGATCAGGCTAGGGCGCTGATGTTGACAGCCCTTTCTAGTAGGGATACAGCTTTTACTGATAGAGACGAGGCTTGAGCTACCTTGGATACAGCATTTGTTGAGAGAGACGAGGCTCGATCTACCCGAGATACAGCTTTTAAGGAGATTGAGGATACCTTAGTCGCCCGGGATGCTGCTTCTATTGAGAGGGATGAGGCCATAGCCACCAGGGATGTTTATATTGCTAACATCACTGCACTCAGATCATATACACACCGCCTGGTTGTAGATATGAGTGCTTTCATAGATGGTCACAACAGAACTATGCAGATGGCTATGGATATTCTTGCTCATATGGAGACCGATGGTCAAGAGTTTACATCGGCTTCTCCATCTTCTGAGAGGGATGCCATGTTGGCATTGCTATCCCGTTTGTCCACAGGTTCATAAACTATCTTTATTTTTTATGCACATACTAGATCAGCCATTTTTGTCATATACATGACACAGTGTATATATCAAACAGTATTATATATCAGAGAAATATATTTTGATTCACTTCCCTGTTGGATATATATTGTCGTTGCTAAGTGATTACCACTTCTTTCATGACTTGCTGTCTTGATGTATTATGAGTTTTTCCTTGATGGATTGACATTGAGATGTCGGAGAGTACCTCAGAAGGGTCCGCCCGTTGACCAGGAAGGCTTGATAGGATTTTAGTTTTATAGGGTTTCGGTGTCTTGGGACTGGTTTTTATTGGTTTTTGTTTTTCTTTGAAGGCCAGACCGCACCATGAATGGCTGCCTACGTACTCTCGGGCTGAGGGAGATCAGGTCATTAGTAGTTCAGGCTTTGCCTGAATGGTTTGAGAAATATTTCTCTTGGGTTTGAATTTGGGTTTAACGGGTTTTTAAATTTTTTGTTTGGTTTGACCGAACCAAGAATGGCTGCCTACGTACTCCCGAGTTAAGTGATATCAGGTCATTCTTAGTTCAGGCTTCTATGGAAACCCAAAATGATTTGATTCGCAGGACCAGGATGATGGCTTGCAGGTGTTTCAGACATAGTACCTTTTCACGGTGTCTGAATTGATAAGATGGGGAAATTCTTTCCCATCCATTTCTTGTAATCTGATGGCTCCTCCTGTCAACACTTCCTTGACAATGAAAGGGCCTTCCCACGTCGGGGTAAACTTTCCTTTGGCTTTATCTTGGTTAACCAGAACTTTCTTCAGTACCAGGTCATTTTCTATAAATTGTCGGAGTTGAACTTTCTTATTATATGATCAGGCAATCCATTGCTGATACAACTGCCTGTGGAAGATGGCTGTAGCCCTCTTTGCATCTATCAGGGACAACTGGTGGACTGCTCTTGCAACCACTGGTTTTCCTCTGTCTGAACGTCTATTAACACTCTCAGGGACTCCATTTCTACTCTTATGGGAAGTACTGCTTCAATGCCATAGACCAATGAGTAGGGGGTAGCCCCAGTAGAAGTACGCATTGATGTCTTGTATGCTAATAGAGTCAAAGGCAACAGGTCAGGCCATCCTTTGTGATCGGCGGACATTTTTTGCATAATCTTCTTGATATTTGTGTTGGCTGCTTCGACATCACCATTTATCTTGGGCTGGTAGATGACGGAATTGAGATGCTGGATATGGAACTTGCTGCATAGCTCTCTTATCATCTAATTGTTTAAAATCTTGGCTTTGTCTGATACGATCACCCCTGGTTGTTCATATCGACAGACGACATTGTTTCTGATGAAACAAATGATTACATCATTCGTGACTATGGGAAAAGAGGCAGCTTCAACCCATTTGGTGAAGTAATCGATCATGGTGAAGATGAATCGATGACCATTACTGGCTTTGGGTTCTATAGGCCCAATCACATCCATTCCCAACATGGAAAAAGGCAATGGCGAACTCATATTGTGCAGCTCATTTAGAGGAGCGTGTATGATATTTCCATGGACTTAGCATTGGTAGTATCTCCTGACGTGATCATCACAGTTAGCTTCGAGAGCGATCTAGTAATGCCCGGTTCTTAATATCTTCTTAGCCAGCAAATGACCGCTCATGTGTGGACCACATACTCCGTCGTGTACTTCATCCATCAATCTCTGGGCTTGATCTTTATCGAGGCATCTTAAAAGACCCATTCCAACATCCCTTTTATAGAGTGCATCTCCACTCAGATAGAACTTCGTAGCCATTTTATGAATCCGCTTTCTTCCGGCTTGGCTTGCTCCAGCGGATGTAGATCCATCTCAGAGATATTCTTTTATATCTTGATACCGAGGCTGTTTGCTAGGAGGTATTTCATCTGATACTTCTCCAATGTAATTCCCATATGTTGGGGCCTTTTGGTTTATGAATTTGACGTCGGGAATTCCCCTCCTATCAGATACGTGTATCAGGGAAGCCAACGTTGCTAATGTATCAGCAAAGTCGTTCCTACCTCGAGGGATGTGGATGAAGGTTATCTCTTCAAACTCTATGGACATCTTGATAACTTGCCAATGATAGGACATCAAATGAAATTCTTTGGGGTGATACGCCTTGGTGGTTTGTCGAATGACCAACTTAGAATCCCCAAATATATTAAACGCTTGATACCCATGGATTGGGCTAATTTCAACACCAATATGCAACCTTCATACTCAGCCGTGTTATTGGTGTTGGCAAATTACAACTTGGTAGCCATAGGGTACTGTTCTCCTGTACAAGAGACAAGGACTGCCCCAGCTTCGGCACTTCCATGTTCATTACTCCATCAAAATACATTTTCTAGGTTTGGATTGTATTCTCTTGATGGATTTGTTGAATTGTTATGATCCCATCATCCGGGAAATAAGTTTCCAAGGGTTCGAAATCCCCTAACGGTGCTTCGGCCAGTTGATCTGCAATTCCCTTACCTTTGATAGACTTCTGAGTTACGTAGATAGTATCAAACTGTTGTAGAATCAACTACCATTTGGATAACTGGGAATTCAACATGGGTTTGCTGAATATGTACTTCAAAGGATCCATGCGGGATATGAGGTAGGTTGTGTGTTCATGCAAATAATGTTATAATCTCGTGGCAGCCCATTGGTGTGCTGTCTCAGACAACCAAAAATAAAACCTTACTGCGAACGATAAATATGTAGCAGTGTAAGTAAGAGCCGATCCCATAGAGACTGATTAATCTATTTTTATAATTTGTATTCCAAAAGAGGGGGATTTTTGAATGTTGTTTAATTAAAATAAACTAATGTATAAAATACTGTAACGAATTAAATCAGGAGAACAAACCTTGGGTTAAGTCAACTTCCACCTTAGAAACATACACTGATCATTGACTCAAGCATACACAATTAATATCTTGAATATTCATCGTTAGAATTAATTCACCAATCAGAAATATTTCGTGTCATTCCTTATTTTTAGTTAGATAGAAACAAGCGATCTAAATAACCCTAACTACTAAACAATTTCAGACAAGCGCTAAAAGTTTAATCTAGTAGAAGCTTTAAGAATCAAAAAAACTGATGAAGCTATACAACACAAGCACAAGCGGTTGCATTTAATTTAGTTGAATATTCGTCCTACGATATAATAATCTCCTGATCTGCAATCAATTATTAATCTTAGTTGCTTCGTAAATTAGAGTGACCAAACAATTACGGATTCGATATCTAATTTAGCAGTAGATTTCAATGAATAATAAACTAGTATGCATCCTAGCAATTAAACAAATCAATCATATAATTCAAGCACAGACGAATAATCAATACTCAAAATAATAATTGAACAATAAAAATCAATTAGATCTCACTGTGTAATAATTCAAAGCTTCCGTCTCCTTAATCCAAGAACAAGAGTTTAGCTACACATAGCTATAGAAAACACTAAAGAATAATATAGAGAGAAAGGTATATTACAATTGAATCCATCCCAGATATGAGATAAGCCCTCTATTTATAACTATTATAACCTAAACCCCCCATTATGTTGCCGAGTGCTGTTCCCTTCCTTTGTTTCAGCCGAAATCCCACGCGAAGTAGGAGAAGAATTGTGCCGCTCGCGCCTCCCCGCTGGGGCGGGTTACCTCTCTGTCCAGCCGGATTCAATTAGTAATATGTCAAAAGCCTTATTTGCATGGTCATTAATTGCCGAAATACTCCCCCTTTTCATGCTGCTGCCCAACGTGGCCCACATCATACATTCCTTTTCTTTTGCGAGCACCTCAATTCATGGCCCACCATTAATTGCATAACTCCCTTCCTTTGCCATTCCTTTATTTGCTAACCCATGACTAATTCGCATGGCTGCTTACTTAGTTCGTGGACCCCATGTGCTTTCTTATGTTGCTGACAATAGCCCATGTTTTATTCCTCTTCCAAGCTTCTAACCGTGGGCCCATGACATTTAATTACTTATTTCGTGGCCCTTTACATGCATACAAGCTGCTGGATCCGTGGCATGCTAAGAAGCCTTATTCCCTTGGGACAATTACATATAATAGTACATTTTACTAAAATATTACAAAAAAAATGCACAAACAAAATAATTACAAAAAGAGTGCATATGCAATATTTAATTACCAAAAGAGTGCAATCTTATCCCTTTTATTTAGTTGACTGATTTAATGAGTTATTGATAATGGCCCATGATTGTAGGGATTTAAATCTTCTCTCTCTCTTATCAACCACCATATTCTTATCTAACGAATCAATGGAGTAACCGCCTTCTTCTTCCTCTTCGGTCGTCGCCTTCTTCCTTCTCTTTTGCCGTCGCAACCTTCTTCCTCACCTTCGCCCCCCGCCAATGCTCCACCGGCAGCTGCCCCACCACCGCCACCGCCACTACTCCTCCCGCCCCCGCCCTCGCCCCCCCAGCCCCACACCCTCTCCTTCCCCTTCCTCCGCCTCCCTTCTCCTCCCCCCGCCCACGCCCAACCCCCTCCCTCCGCCTCCCACCGCTATCCCCTCCTCCCCCCCCCCTTTCTCCTCCTCCCGCCACCACCCCCGCCCCACCCAACCCACTCCCCCTCCCCCTCCCCTTCCTCCGCCTCCTCCCGCCCCCATTTCTCCTCATCCCCCAAATCGATCCAAGGTGGCCGTCGGTGGAGGCCCCGCCACTGGCCGCGGTGGAGGCCCCTCCACCACCGGTCCATTGTTGGGTTTGTACGAAATTCGTGACACAATCAAATTGCAAAAATTAGCGGAAGCATGGTATATCAGAGTTTAAAAATTTCTACAAAACCATTACCCGGATCATCCTTCATGCAAATTATTAATTTAAAAAGATAAATAAGAAGTTATGGAATCATACCCTTGTAGAACGAAGCTTCCACAGGTACGAGTTCAACTCCTTGTTCTTCGTGATCTCCTTGAATTTCCGGGCTAGATTCCTTTCTTTGAACAACGTTAGCCACCCAAGTGTTTGGCCTCTAGAGGTGATCCACCAAGGAAGAGGAATTATCAAGAAGAATGGTGTTTGGCTAAACCTTAGTTTTCTATCCTCTATAGAAAAGGAGTACTCTCTAACGATTAGAATTGCATCAAGTAATATCTATTATAAGACTTCTCTTATATAGATATTGGTCAACCCTTCTAATCCTATTAGACATGGGATTTCTTTTAATAAATTAAACTCCTTTAATTAATTTAGGCTTCCCACCACATGGAAATAATTAATTAAGTTCATTTAATTAATTTGTCTCCTAATCTTATTAGGAATAAATGAGAGTACTAATATTAAATTAATTACTAAACTCCTTTAGAAATTAAAATAATAATAATTATAATAATATTAATAAGACTCCTCTTATTAATTTATATTTAATATTTCTAAAATATTAAATAATAAATATTAAGCTATTTAATTTATTCTATCACCATAGATTAAATTAATTTCACTTAATATATTATTACAATTATGCCATTACCTTCTTAAATAATTATTCTTCCTTTTATGGTGTGACCCTTTAGGTTCTCCATATTAAATCGGTTGTGAATAAATCAATTAGAACAATTCTAATCTTATTTAAGTAAATAAATTAAACTAATAATCTATTTAAATAAATAATATTTATTCTACAATAGGGATAAGCCTCCCTAGCGATCAACGACTTTTCAGATAATATAGATTTCAACATTAATCATAAAAGAACCTATGAGTAAATAGTTATCGTACAATTCAATCCTTCCACCATATAATGTCCCATTTAAATATAAGACATGGATTTACTGTCAAGTCTTATTTTATTTAATCATATGTATTTTGATTAGAAAATGCACAACTCCGATTAATGTAAATTAGAAACCTCTTTCTAATTTCATTCCACCTTGGCCAAGGATTCCTGGGTTGTCATTTAACGAATCACATAGGACATATCTCCTCTTTTACTAGAGGTGGTAGATTCTTTATTGATCATTTATTATCTCCATATGTAACTCATTATACCCAAGTATACCCTATATATGCCTTAAAAGGTCTTAAGGAATAAGTCAAAGTATAATTTGTTACATACAAGATACTATGATGATCTCAAGTCCAAGGATCACTTGTACTACTATCACATTAGGAATTCCTATTGACAGGCTAGTAAAACTCCATTAGGTATTCCATTGCGAGTCACGTTCAGTGAACTTATTCTCCAATAAGCACCTACATACTTGCTTTAGTGTCTCCATACAAATGATCATGAGATCAATCATCCTCATCCAATGAGCAAGCAACATATGTACCAATCTATCCGGATTTACTAATCCCCTTTTTAGTAATCCCACGATTGGGAACTATTTTAGTTTTAGAGCTTTCTAAGAATTTAGATCTCATTAGCATGATCATCATCATGATTCTAAAAGTATTGCTTAAAATTATGGGTTATTTACATATTATAAAAACAGCACCATGTAGATAATTAAATGCCTTTAATAAATGAATATTTTATTAATAAATAAATAAGATTGTTTACAAAGTATGTGCTTTATCATCATACATGATTGGCTTGTATGCACATTACTATCAATCTCCCACTTGCACTAAAGCCAATCGCCATCGTATCTCATACCCATCTTCTCTAAGTGACGATCAAACTGCTGTTGTGTTAAAGCTTTAGTAAATGTATCTGCAATGTTGTCTTGAGAGTCTACACGCTCCAAGGTGACATCTCCTCTTTCAATGATCTCCCTGATCAAATGAAATCGCCGCAACACGTGTTTAGATTTCTGATGAGACCTGGGTTCCTTAGCCTGTGCAACTGCTCCTGTGTTGTCACAGTAAACGGGAACTGCTTCTCCAATGCTAGGAACCACACCAAGTTTAGTTATGAACTTCTTCATCCAAACAGCTTCTTTTGCAGCTTCATTTGCAGCTATATACTCTGCCTCTGTCACTGAATCAGCAACTGTTTGCTGCTTGGAACTCTTCCAACTCACTGCGCCTCCGTTCAAGGTAAACACATACCCTGAAACAGATTTACTGTCATCTTGGTCTGTTTGAAAACTTGAGTCCGTGAATCCCCCGAGTTTTAATTCAAACCCACCGTAGACAAGAAAAATATCTTTAGTCCTTCTCAAGTACTTTAGGATATTTTTCACTGTCTTCCAATGCTCTTCTCCAAGATTCGACTGGTATCTGCTCGTTACACTAAGTGCATGAGCAACATCTGGTCTAGTACATATCATACCGTACATGATAGATCCTATTACAGAAGCATAAGGGATCTTGTTGGGTATTTTTTACGCGTAACACGCAAGTGTACGTGGTCAACAAGTAATACAGTGATAAATCAAAGATCGTACCCACAGAGACAATAATTACTATTTAATCGAACAAGTACCAATTTTAGAGTATTGCAACTTTATCAAACTAACAACAAAAAGATATGTTCTTCTATAACGAAATTAATAAAGAAAGTAACCACACACTAAATCGAGATCTTAACAGAATTGAGAGAATTAAGTCTACAACTTCACTTATTATTTCACTTCAGACAATATCTTTTGTCCCCGGTTTATTTCAATTACCCCCAGGTTATTAATCGAAAACACTAATGTAGATAAAACCACCTCACGATGCATAATATCCGTACTTATTTGTATCCACATATGATAGATTCAAACAAGACATCCCAATTAACTAATTCACTATATTTCTATGTGAATTACAATTAACCAGAATTTAGTACCAAGTTCTCTTTCAGATTACATATGGCGTAAATGAATATATCTATCCTAAACATGAATCACGAATTCCATCTATGCAGAATTCACGAACATATGTCACTATGGCCAGTTCTAATCTCCTATGTTCCTTCACAAGTTCATAAGAAATAACAGAATAATCGTTGATCAGGCAATTATATCAATTAATCACACACATAATGAATAACCTGGGAATAACCTCCATAAACTGGATTTAAAAATAATTAATCATCCATTACATAATAAGATCCGTCATAGGTTTAAATAAATAATTAGTTCATAACGAATGAAATAAAATCTATAATCCACAGAGTATTAATCATAACGAATACAAAGATAATATGAATTGAGAAAGATAAAAATATAAAACTCCTGTCAGTTACTGTCTCCAAATTGCTCCGTGTTCATACGATCATGCTCATTGCCAATTCTCCTCTGCCGAATTTTAGATCCCCAAAAATAATATACTTCAAGATGTCTCACCTCCTTTTTTAAAGAACCCCTAATATATTATTTTATATACTCCTCCTTGCCATCCACTAAACTTATTAAATAATATATATAATATATATTATATATCCTCCAGGTTCCGTCCATCCATCTCCTTTTATCTCTTAGACTAGCCCATTAGATATCTTATATACTTGTGGCCCCCACCATCCGAATTGAAAAGAAAAAGAATGCCAGCTGCTTGCTCCATGTTGATTACGTCTCATGTCCCGTAGTAGCCTTATCTCTCACATTGATACATCCGTGTCCTACTTGAATGAAAATACTAGACTATATAATATATATTATATTCTAATTATATACCTCCCTCTCAGAAGCACCTTTTCTCATCCGGTCACAAGCTGCTGCCAAAAGTCCCTGTAGAAAAAGGAGTGCCAGATGCTATATATCCATATACTCGTGGGCCCTCAATTCATCTCATAGTGCACTAGAGTCCCATTTGTCAAAAGAAATCCAGCAGCTGCTAGCCCACTTGTTATGCCGCCTCCCCGCCCCAGCGGGGAGTTCTTGTATTACTGACCCACCCCGGCGGGTAAATCTCCTGCCCAGCTCCTTTAATGCTAAATTTCGCATGATGCATGGCTGCTATCTAGGACCCATATTAAACCATATATTCCTAGACTACCTTTGCATGGATTAGCTACTCTTGTATAATATATCCACTGTATCACTTGCTGGCTTCTCTGGTTGCGTGTCCAACTGGGATAAGGCTGCTTCAAGTCCCCCTCCCCGCCCCAGCGGGTTGAGGCCTTGCAAATCACTCGCCCCGGCGGGTGTATCCTCTGCCCAGCCACTTGCTTTGCTTCAATTTCCTGCTGACCCATATACACATGATGATTGCCTCATCTACTAAATTCGTGGCCCACTCTTCGCCATTCCTTTGCCAGCCGCCTTCATTAACTAATTGCATGCCTGGCTTACAAGATTTATGAATTCCTAACCACAAATCAATAGCCCACGTAAACATGTGCCTGACCCACTTGCTGACTAACCTTCATAACATATAAGCTGCTGACTTAGTGGATGCTCCTAGCCTCGAGTGAATTACTAACGCAAAGCTGCAAGGATTTAAAGCAATCCGTGGCTCCCATTCCATATATTACTTACACAAAAGCCCCACTTAGCCAAATGAGGCTGATATGCTCATTCCGTGAGCTGCTAACCGATTACCACTTGATATCCCACGTTAAGCTAGTAAACCACTGGCTTGTTCTTGTTAATTCCATAAGCTGCTCCAATTTTCTGTCCAACATCACGGAACTTTTCCATTGTACCTACAAATAAGAATATAAGCATCATTAGTACATTCAGGCATACAATAAAAAGAGTAAACATTAAAGAATAGGCATATAACATGCAATTTTGTGCTTTAAAGCTACTCTCGCCCTCATTTCATTCCTTGCACATAAACGTATAAATCTGAGTAAAATGCTAAGATAAATACTTGAAAACTCCAAAACTCAAACTAAAATGAATACCGAATCGTGGGTATAAAACTCACTCATCAAATACCCCCAAATTTAAAACTTTACTTGTCCTCAAGCAAAAACATGCATATGCAAGAATATACAATGCTCATAACTGTAACTGTCAGTGTTTACAAAACTAACTCATCGCGCCTCAGTAAACTCACAACAGATATAAACATTAAATTCAACCAGATACGCATCTATAATTAAAACCCAACTATGAATCTATACCTGTCAACACTGAAGCTCTGTGTGTGTGCTTAACAACAAGATACCCAACTACAGATCAAATATATAACATAATACGCGTCCTAGAATGTAATCAGAGTTCAACTCAAGAAATCTCGTGAACCAAGTACAGTGAATTCAAATAAACATTAACCAAGTCGGAAGTTAATATGAGAGGTTTTCTATCTTTCTCTATTCACGGACGCATTTTGCACTTTTTTCGTATCTCAAATTTCCTCATGACTGAGCAATGTTTAGTTCCCTTAGGCTCTTCAGTGATACCCATGTATCGAGTTTTCGACCAACGACTCCCAAACCGAATGACTTTAGGGCACTGGGTGTAAAGACATCCCCTAGGACGTACTTACTCGAGTACCACCGGCCACGAAACTAAACAAGTCACGGTGTTTATTCATGTTGCTATTGTTCACATTTTTCAATTCTTTTCTTTTTCTAATTTTTTTTCTTTCTTCTCCTTCTTTTAGATAGCTCCCATATCTTCCCCCAAACTTATGTTTTAGTCTAATCTCAGTCACTACAACCAGTTCACTAAATTCCCTTCATTAAAACCTAAGTTCTGTTCAAGACGACAATTATGTGACTATTCGAACTGCGTTGACTACATTGGTGTCTTATTTTGCTAACCGGTGCAATAATGTCAAACAGGTAAGGAATCATACAGAGGATTGAATGCACATCAACATTCTGGTTTTCATTATGTTTATATTCTTATGTAAGTCCAGTCTCATCACAGGTTAAAGTTATTTCTTACCACTGACATACTGACTCATACAATCCTAATTACAAACTCTTTTTGGTCTTTTATGATTTTTCAATATTTTTTTTCTTTTTAATATTTGATAAGCATAAAAACTTAAACTACTCTATTATGCAAATTTTTACGAACCTACTATGCAACTATACATACTCTAACCATTCATGCACACGCTAGACAAATTCATGATGATTAAAACACAACACACCCCCAAACTTAAATGAAACAATGCCCTCATTGTGAAACATATAGAATTTAAGTGTAGAGGACTTCCCTGTTCAGTCAAACATTCGGGCCGGCCTCCTCCTCGATGTCTGAGTCAGATGGTGGATATGGTGGGATCGGCTGTGGAGCAGGGAACTGGATTGGATCATCGACGGTGTTTAGGCGGGAGAAAGCCTCAGCAAGAACGGCATTAAAAGTGTTCTGTGTCGCGAATATGTGATTCTGTCGTTCCGCTGTGCGGTCAATTCTTAGCTGAAGGCGTCTAAACATGGTTGTTGTCGATGTGGTCGATGTTTGTGGTTCTAATTCCTCGTTGGACATCCTGTTTTCCGCACCTCGAGCCTCCTCCTCCGCTTCTGAAACTATAAACCCGAGGCCTCGAGGATGTGCCGGAGCTCCCGTCCATGACTCAAATCTGTTTATCAGTTTAGAATCCAGAACCATCGAAGGGAATTGGACTGGCTCATTCGGTGTCCAGGCTACGCCTGTTTGTAAACACAACCCAGTGATTAAGGATGGGTGCGGTAATCCTCCAGATATTCCTCCTTGCAAACACCGTCCAACTGAAAAGTTAATAACCGTCCCAATATTGATGCTTAGATCTTTGATAATTGCATACAATAGTGAGATTTTCTCTTTAGTGATATCACTGGTGTGTGTTGATGGCAGTAGTTTGGCACAGAGGAAGGAATACCAGACCTTCCCATATCTGTTCAAAGTGGAGGTCGGGACGATGATACCTTTTCGACTGTGTTTTACCCAGACAGTGTCCGGCTTGCATATTTCTTTAATAATCCGATCATAGTCTATCCCGGCGTCTCGCATGTGAGTGTACTGACACATAGCAGGCGGTGTGATATTGAAAAAGGCATTGATTTCTTCTGGACTGAAATTGACCATTTTGCCTCTTACAAAAGTTCTATACGGGAGGACGTTCTCCGCATTGGCATAGAATTCTTTTACTACTGCTACCACTGCTGGTTCCGGCTGTTGAGTGAAATAGTGCCAAAGCCGTTCATTGATTTGCCTGTACATTTCGCCATCTATTGGATCTGGTCTAAGTCCACGTTCTGAGATGATGGCTTTTCCTGACACATACTCAAAACGTTCAGCGGCGGCCGCGTTGCGAAATTTTCTCCTGTCGAATGGTGGGGCGGCAGCGGATGAGGACCCTTCGCCCTTTTGCTTTTTTGTGGGCGTGGAGGCATGTTGTGTGTGGGCTAAAACTCACGTATTTCCAAAGATTTGTTATTCAGTACTTTTACCGAACACTTGGTGTGCACTGTCAAGTTGGGTTGCTGTTGAGTGAGTTTGCTCTCTTAGTATGCCATTCAATTTGGATGTAGTGGACTGTATGATTGAGCGTCAATATTGAATGCAATATCCTTGAAATTCGTCTCGATAATAATGGATGATGGGTTGGGATTCGCGAATTTGGGGGGAAAGTAATTGGGGATTACGTGGGCTTGTGTTATGGGGATGTAGGGGGATGGGGTTTTGGTGATTCGTGAGGTGTGGGTTAATGCTTTAGGGGTATAGTGGGTAGTGGAGTGATAAGGTGGTGGTAGTGCAGCAGGATTTGTGGGGCTTATTTCGGGTGATGGAGATGTTATAGGATTTGTGATATTCAAGTGGGGTAATTGGGGCTAGTGGGATTTGGAAAAAATGGGGAGTGTTAGTGGGACGTTGGATGAAGATAGTGGAGAGTTGTGGGGGGTGGGAATTCGGTAGTGGTTAGGATTTCGGTGGGGGGGGTTAATGGATGCTGGAGTGAGAAGAATTAGGAGAATGGGACTTCTTTTTCTAATAGACTGCAGAGTGGTTTAGTGATTTTTGAGAAGTCCTTGATAAACCGTCTGTAGAATCCAGCATGACCGAGAAAACTCCGAATACCTTTTACCGATGTCGGCGGTGGTAGATTTTCAATTGTTTCTAACTTTGCTCGGTCGACTTCCAACCCTTTTCCTGAGACTTTGTGGCCAAGAATTATCCCCTCTTGGACCATAAAGTGGCACTTCTCCCAGTTGAGTACCAGGTTCGTTTCCACACACCTCTTCAAAACCAATACTAGATTTTCGAGGCATCTATCAAACGACTCCCCAAAGATGGAGAAATCGTCCTTAAAGACCTCAACACTTCGTTCCACCATGTCTGAAAATATCGCCATCATGCACCGCTGGAATGTTGCCGGTGCGTTGCACAGTCTGAATGACATCCTTCTAAAGGCAAAGGTGCCATATGGACATGTGAATGTCGTCTTTTCTTGATCCTCTGGTGCAATGACGATCTGGTTGTATCCGGAATACCCGTCCAATAAGCAATAATATTCATGTCCGCCTAATCTGTCCAACATCTGATCAATGAAAGGCAAGGGGAAATGATCATTTCTAGTCGCCTTATTCAGTTTCCTATAATCCATGCAGACTCTCTAGCCAGTTACTGTTCTTGTCGGTATTAACTCATTATTTTCGTTCTTCACCACTGTCATACCACCCTTTTTCGGCACACATTGGACCGGACTCACCCAAGCACTGTCTGAAATTGGGTAGATGATTCCTGCGTCTAGCCATTTCAAGATCTCTTTCTTCACCACTTCTTTCATTATAGGATTGAGCCTCCTCTGTTGTTCTACCGTGGGCTTGCTATCTTCCTCCATCAGGATCTTGTGCATACAGAATGATGGACTGATCCCTTTAATATCGGCGATGATCCAGCCAATAGCCGATTTATGTTCCCTTAACACTCTCAGCAGCCTACTTTCCTGCATTGGGTTAAGTGCAGATGCAATAATAACAGTTAAAGTAGATGAATCGCCTAAAAATGCATACCTGAGGTGACCAGGTAACGGCTTAAGTTCAAGTTTAGGTGGTTCCTGAAGAGATGGCTTGATTTTTTTTGATAAGGCTCCTTCCATTTCCAAAGGTTCAACTGGTGGTGTGAATCTATTTGCTCTCGGAATTGCGTCCAATAGCTGTATATATTCTATTATTTCCTCATCCTCCTCATCACATTCTTCCATCAATGCTAATTCTAGTGGGACAGTATTCAGTATCCGCAGTTGTTCCTCATCCACCACTGTGTCTATTGTATCCACCCGGTAACATTCCTCATCTTCCTTGGGAAAGTTTATGGCCTTGAATACATTGAAGGTGACTTGTTGATCGTGCACCCTCATGGTCAACTCTCCTTTCTGCACGTCGATGAGTGTATTACCAGTAGCCAAGAATGGTCGTCCAAGGATTATTGGAATTTCCTTATCTTCTTCAAAATCAAGGATGATGAAATCTGCTGGGAAGAGTAATTTGTCCACTTTCACCAAAATGTCTTCGACAATTCCCCGAGGATAAGTTACTGATCTGTCCGCCAATTGTAGGGAGATGTTGGTAGGTTTAGGTGCCGGTAATCCTAGCTGAGTGTAAACTGATAATGGCATTAGGTTAATACTGGCACCTAAATCACAAAGGCATTTGTTAAAGGTTACACTTCCTATAGTGCATGGAATGGTAAAACTACCCGGATCTTTCAACTTCGGTGGAAGCTTCTTTTGCAGAATTGCACTACATTCTTCTGTCAGTGCCACAGTTTCGAAGTCCTCTAGTCTTTTTTTCTTTGAAAGAATTTCCTTCATGAATTTGGCATAACTGGGCATCTGCTCTAATGCCTCCGCAAACGGTATATTTATATGCAGCTTCTTGAATACTTCTAGGAATTTTGTGAACTGTTGCTGTAGTTTTTGTTTGTGGAGTCTTTGTGGAAATGGCAGTAGAGGATAAACTACTAGTGTAACCACTTGTTCCTTTTCTGCTAGTTTTTCTCCTGCCTCTTTTTCCACTGTTTGTCCCTTATTAGCCTCGACTTGCTTCTCGATTACCGGCTTCTCCAAATCTAGCTCATCTAACTGTTTTCCACTCCTGAGTGTCACCGCTTGACATTGCTCATGTCCTCCCTTCGGATTCTTCTCGGTGTCGCTAGGCAACGATCCCTGGGGCCGGTTATTCATTACACTTGCTATCTGTCCTATTTGAATCATTAGATTCTTCATGTCCACCGCAAGAGCCTTCGTCTCTTTCCTCGCCAATTCATTATCTGTTCTGACTCTGGCTATAGCTTCTTCCCACCCTAGGTTTTCCTCCTATTGTGGTGCTGAATGTTGATGCGAATTCTGAAAACCAGGAGGGTATGGTTGTTGTGGAGCCTGTTATTGGTTCTGTGTGTTGCTCTATAAGAAGTTCGGGTAGTTTCTGTTCCCTTGATTATATGTATTCTGGTATGTGTTAGCTGATCTGTTATAGTTACCCACATAATTAACTGCGGCTGGGTTGATTGCACACTGTTCAATCAGATGTTCTCCTGCACAAAGTTCGCATACGACTGCTACCTGCTGCATATTTCCCTTTGTCATGGTCTCAATACTCTTTTGTAACGAAGCCAGTTGTGCCAATATAGCTGTCGAATTATCCACTTGCAAAACACCCGCTACTGTGGGCTGAGTCAATCTTTCAGCCGGCCATTGGTACCCATTCGAAGCCATCGTTTCTATCAATGCCCATCCGTCCTCAAATTTTTTCGTCAGAAAGGCTCCCTGTGATGCTGCATCAATGCTAGACCGTATCTAACTCGATACTCCATTATAAAAATTACTCAACTGCATCCATGGTGGAAATCCGTGATGAGGGCACTTCCTCAACAATTCTTTGTATCTTTCCCATGCTTCATACAGTGGCTCCCCTTTATACTGTGCAAATACAGATATCTCCGACCTTATCTTGTGTGTCTTCGATGGTGGAAAGAACTTGGCCAAGAATTTCTGTGCTAGGTGATTCCATGTCGTAATTGACCCCGGTGGTTCAGAATGTAGCCAAGCTTTCGCCTTGTCTCTGAGCGAGAAGGGAAATAACCTCAACTTGAGCGCATCGTCTAAAACTCCATTGCACTTGAAAGTGTCGCAAATTTCTATGAAAGTGAAGATATGATCATTCGGATCATCATTCGGAAGACCCCCAAACTGGCATGTGTTCTGCACCATCTGTATTGTCCCAGGCTTAATCTCAAAGTTATTTGCATTAATTGCTGGCCTAGCTATACTTGAATGGATTTCTGAGATTTTTGGTATATCATAATCCTTCATTGGTTTGTCTTCCTGTTGATGTTCCGCCATGTTTGTTCTGGGTATTTCAAATTCCTGTCGATTCTTTGCAATCCACTCAGTTACCCCCCGAAACCGTTTGTCGATATCGTCCTCAAAGGGCAACAACTCTGGTTTCTTCGATCTAGTTTGCATGCACTAATCGAAAGTCCCTGAAATATCCAAACAAACAAAAATAAGAATAAATATACATATGTTTAATTAAAATTGATCTACTTAAATCGATATTGTAAGTAATAAACGCAATTACTGTCCCCGGCAACGGCGTCAAAAACTTGTTGGGTATTTTCTACGCGCAACACGCAAGTGTACATGGTCAACAAGTAATACAGTGATAAATCAAAGATCATACCCACAGAGACAATAATTACTATTTAATCGAACAAGTACCAATTTTAGAGTATTGCAACTGTATCAAACTAACAGCAAAAAGATATGTTCTTCTATAACTAAATTAATAAAGAAAGTAACCACACACTAAATCGAGATCTTAACAGAATTGAGAGAATTAAGCCTACAACTTCACTTATTATTTCACTTCAGACAATATTTTTTGTCCCCAGTTTATTTTAATTACCCCCAGGTTATTAATCGAAAACACTAATGTAGATAAAATCACCTAACGATGCATAATATCCGTACTTATTTGTATCCACATATGATAGATTCAAACAAGACGTCCCAATTAACTAATTCACTATATTTCTATGTGAATTACAATTAACCAGAATTTAGTACCAAGTTCTCTTTCAGATTACATATGGCGTAAAGGAATACATCTATCCTAAACACGAATCACGAATTCCATCTATGCAGAATTCACGAACATATGTCACTATGGCCAGTTCTAATCTCCTATGTTCCTTCACAAGTTCATAAGAAATAACAGAATAATCGTTGATTAGGCAATTATATCAATTAATCACACACATAATGGATAACCTGGGAATAACCTCCATAAACTGGATTTAAAAATAATTAATCATCCATTACATAATAAGATCCGTCATAGGCTTAAATAAATAATTAGTTCATAACGAATGAAATAAAATTCATAATCCACAGAGTATTAATCATAACGAATACAAAGATAATATGAATTAAGAAAAATATAAATATAAAACTCCTATCGTTACTGTTTCCAAATTACTCTGTGTTCATACGATCATGCTCCTCGCCAATTCTCCTCTGCCGAATTTTAGATCCCCAAAAATAATATATTTCAAGATGTCTCACCTCCTTTTTTAAAGAACCCCTAATATATTATTTTATATACTCCTCCTTGCCGTCCACTAAACTTATTAAATAATATATATAATATATATTATATATCCTCCAGGTTCGGTCCATCCATCCCCTTTTATCTCTTAGACTAGCCCATTAGATATCTTATATACTTGTGGCCCCCACCATCCGAATTGAAAAGAAAAAGAATGCCAGCTGCTTGCTCCATGTTGATTGTGTCTCATGTCCCCTAGCAGCCTTATCTCTCACATTGATACATCCGTGTCCTACTTGAATAAAAATACTAGACTATATAATATATATTATATTCTAATTATATACCTCCCTCTCACAAGCACCTTTTCTCATCCGGTCACAAGCTGCTGCCAAAAGTCCCTGTAGAAAAAGAAGTGCCAGATGCTATATATCCATATACTCGTGGGGCCCTCAATTCATCTCATAGTGCACTAGCCCACTTGTTATGCCGCCTCCCCGCCCCAGCGGGGAGTTCTTGTATTACTGACCCGCCCCGGCGGGTAAATCTCCTGCCCAGCTCCTTTAATGCTAAATTTTGCATGACGCATGGCTGCTATCTTGGACCCATATTAAACCATATATTCCTAGACTACCTTTGCATGGATTAGCTACTCCTGTATAATATATCCACTGTATCACTTGCTGGCTTCTCTGGTTGCGTGTCCAACTGGGATAAGGCTGCTTCAAGTCCCCCTCCCCGCCCCAGCGGGTTGAGGCCTTGCAAATCACCCGTCCCGGCGGGTGTATCCTCTGCCCAGCCACTTGCTTTGCTTCAATTTCCTACTGACCCATATACACATGATGATTGCCTCATCTACTAAATTCGTGGCCCACTCTTCGCCATTCCTTTGCCAGCCGTCTTCATTAACTAATTGCATGCCTGGCTTACAAGATTTATGAATTCCTAACCACAAATCAATAGCCCACGTAAACATGTGCCTGACCCACTTGCTGACTAACCTTCATAACATATAAGCTGCTGACTCCTTCATAACATATAAGCTGCTGACTTGGTGGATGCTCCTAGCCTCAAGTGAATTACTAACGCAAAGCTGCAAGGATTTAAAGCAATCCGTGGCTCCCATTCCATATATTACTTACACAAAAGCCCCACTTAGCCAAATGAGGCTGACATGCTCATTCCGTGAGCTGCTAACCGATTACCACTTGATATCCCACGTTAAGCTAGTAAACCACTGGCTTGCTCTTGTTGATTCCATAAGCTGCTCCAATTTTCTGTCCAACATCACGGAACTCTTCCATTGTACCTACAAATAAGAATATAAGCATCATTAGTACATTCAGGCATACAATAAAAAGAGTAAACATTAAAGAATAGGCATATAACATGCAATTTTGTGCTTTAAAGCTACTCTCGCCCTCATTTCATTCCTTGCACATAAACGTAAAAATCTGAGTAAAATGCTAAGATAAATACTTGAAAACCCCAAAACTCAAACTAAAATGAATACCGAATCGTGGGTATAAAACCCACTCATTAGATCTTACTCATACGGTCTCTCTCCTCAGGTGTCTTTGAGGCCTGTTTCTTGGAGAGATGTATTCCATGGCTCATCGACATGAGACCTCTTTTGGAATCTTCCATGCTAAACCTCTTTGGCATCGCATCAATGTACGTTCTTTGGGATAAACCAAGCATCCTTTTAGATCTATCTCTATAGATTTTTATCCCCAAAATATAGGATGCTTCTCCTAAGTCCTTCATGGAGAAGTGTTTAGATAACCAGATTTTAATTGATTGTAGCATAGGAATGTCATTCCCTATTAGTAATATATCATCAACATATAATACAAGGAATGAAACTGCGCTCCCATTAACCTTCTTGTACACACATGGTTCATCGTCATTTTTGATAAAATCAAACTCTTTGATTGTCTCATCAAAACGAATGCTCTATCTACGAGAAGCTTGCTTCAATCCATAAATGGATCGTTGCAGCTTACAGACTTGATTTGTTCCAACCTTTGAAATAAATCCCTCTGGCTGTGTCATATACACATCCTCCTCAAGTTTTCCATTGAGGAAGGCCGTTTTCACATCCATCTGCCAGATCTCATATTCGTTATAAGCTGCAATCGCAAGCAAAATCCGAATGGACTTGAGCATAGCTACTGGTGAGAAGGTTTCATCATAGTCAACTCCTTCTCTTTGTTTGAAACCTTTTGCAACCAGTCAGGCCTTATAGGTCTCTACCTTGCCGTCCGCTCCAGTCTTTCTTTTAAAGACCCATTTACACCAAATAGGCTTAATGCCTTCAGGTGGTGAAACCAAAGTCCATACTTTATTTTCATACATGGAGTCCATTTCGAATTTCATGGCTTCAAGCCATTTTCCTAAGTCTTTATTACTCATAGCCTGTTCGTAATTCAATGGATCATCATCATTCATGATGTGTACCTCATCGTCATCCTCTATAATGAATCCATACCTCTCAGGTATCTTCGGTACTCTTCCAGATTTATAAACAGGGTGTGGTATAGTAGGTTCTTCTTCTTGGTCAGGTACCTGACTTTGATCCGTGATAATTTGTGGTTCTTGAACTTCTTCAAGATATATCTTACTCCCACTGACCCCTTCATGGATAAACTCCTTTTCAAAGAAGGCAGCATGTTTCGCAACAAACACCTTTTGATCAGTTGGATGATAGAAATAATATCCTAAAGTTTCTTTAGGGTATCTCACAAATCTACACTAATCGAATTTAGTCTGTAGCTTATTATTTTCAAATTTTTTGACATAAGCTGGGCAACCCCAAGTCTTAACATGCTTAAGATTTGGTTTTCTCCCCTTCCACATCTCATATGGAGTCTTTGGGGCGGATTTGGTAGGTACCTTGTTAAGTAGGTATGCAGCCATTTCTAGGGCATATCCCCAGAAAAAAATTGGAAGGTCGGTAAAACTCATCATGGATCGAACAATGTCCAACAGTGTTCGATTTCTCCTTTCAGATACTCCATTTAACTGTGGTGTACCTGGAGGAGTCCATTGTGAGATTATACCATTTTCTTTGAGACAATTGAGAAACTCACCGCTTAAGTATTCTCCACCTCGATCTGATCGAAGTATCTTTATACTCTTGCCCGTTTGTTTCTCTACTTCACTTCTGAACTCTTTGAACTTTTCTAATGATTCTGACTTGTATTTCATTAAATACACATATCCAAATCTTGAGTGATCATCAGTGAAAGTAATAAAATAAGAATACCCACCCCGTGCACTTCTTGTCATAGGTCCACAAACGTCTGTGTGAATCAATGTCAACAACTCTGTAACTCTTTCTCCTTTTTCACTAAAAGGAGATTTAGTCATTTTACCTATGAGACAAGATTCACAAGTTGGATATGATTCATAATCGGATAACTCGAGGAGCCCATCTTTATGCAACTTGGATAATCTTGTTTCATTGATATGACCGAGTCTACAGTGCCATATGTAGATATAATTAATATCATCTCTTTTTTTTTTCTTAGTTTGTTCAATTTGAAATATATTTTCTTGTAAGTAAGTGTATAAAGTCCATTTCGCAAATTTCCAATACCATATAAAACATCGTCTTTATAAATAGAACAACTATTGTTCTTTATAACAACGTTAAATCCTTCCATATCCAATACAGAAATTGAAATAATATTTTTAATAATATTCGGAACATAATAACAATTATTAAGATAAATGGACTTGTCCGAAGGCATTGCTAAATAATAAGTTCCTACAGCTAATGCAGCAACCTTTGCTCCATTCCCCACTCGTAGGATCACCTCATCATTGTTCAGCTTTCTACTTCTGACCAGTCCCTGCACAGTATTACATATGTGAGAACCACAGCCGGTATCCAATACCCAAGTAGAATTATGACTTTCAGAAAAATTAATTTCAATCATAAACAAACCTTGATTGGAAGTCGAAACTTCTCCAAGCTTCTTCTCTGCTAGATACTTCTTGCAGTTCCTTTTCCAATGTCCCGGCTTGTTGCAATTAAAGCACATTCCTTTAGCTGGTTCAGGTTTTTTGTTCCTTTTCTTTCCCCTTTCCCTTAGCCTTCTTGAATTCTTCTTTTTAGAAGATACCTTGGGCCTCTTCCTTTTATTGGAAGAATCCACCATCCAGATATGGTTCTTCTTGGATGGAAAGTGACCTTATGCAGTTTTCAGCATGTTAAGCAGCTCAGGCAAGCTGACATCCAGCTTATTCATGTGAAAATTAACCACAAACTGCGAGAAGGTCTCAGGGAGTGACTGCAAGACCAAGTCTTGACTCAGCTCCCCATCCATGACGAACCCCAGCTGTCCAAGGCGTTCAATCAAATTGATCACCTTTAGGAAATGAGTCTCGACGGCAGTACCCTCAGTCATCCGAGATCGAAAGAGCTCCTTAGATATCTCATATCTAGCAGTCCTACTCTGTTCACCATACAACTCCTTGAGGTGAAGCAGCATAGCAGGACCATCCATGTTTACGTGCTGACGCTGAAGCTCGTTGTTCATGGACGCGAGCATGATGCATTGAGCTATAGATGCATCATCTTGCCACTTATTGAAAGTAGCAATCTCTTCCTCAGAGGCTGTTTCCGAAACAGATTCAGGGACAGTTGAATTTAGGATATAAAAAATCTTTTCAGCAGTGAGAACAATTCTCAGATTTCTTAGCCAGTCCTCATAATTCGGCCCGGTAAGCTTATTTGCATCAAGTATGCTTCATAGTGAGATTAATGATTTAGACATTTTTAAAATTCTGCATGTGAAAGAAAATAACATTTTAGTAAACATTCGTTTTATTAACTTTGCATACCAAAATAAATTATTTTAAATTGGTATCTCCCACTATTTTCATCAAACTATATTACCCTCACTTATATAGTTCGGCAACATCTAATTAAAGATTTGCTAGTGAGAATAAGGATCCCATTTCAAATGTATATAACCTTGTGGATAGCACAACAAGCGTTATACAAATAAATAGGTAGACAACTCTTGTCAATTACATTACCATGTAATTCCTTTTATTTTGCTTCTTAAATCATAATGGTCAAGTGTGTGCACATCCGAACTAAAATAATTTAAGTTAAGTCCAGCCTAGCACTTTCATAAATTCAAAAAAGAAAAATGTTCGCCCTTGTGGATAGCACAACATGACTAGATCGTTCAATTTTCTTGATAAGCATCAAATGTGATTAATTAACATCTTAAATACTCAATACTCGCCTTATGGATATCACAACAAGATCATATTAAATATTTAATACTCTATTAATTTATCATGCTAGAAGGCGACGTTCGATATTTTAAATATCTTTGAACGCTTCAGACTTAATATTATTTCTTTGAGGGGTTTGTTATTATTTGTCTCATCTTATTTAGCGCGCATGCACATATATATATAAAATACGCATCATTTTATTAAACATGCGAAGCATGTTTGCATAAAATATAATATATATAATATTTAGCATGCTATATAGAATACTATATTCTACCCTGATTGATTATGGACTTTTATTCTAGTTTGGTTCACTAGAGCCACCAAGTGAACCAAAATGTCAAACCTAGGAGTGCAAGAATTTAAATTTAAACGTAACTATTACATTTAAACACGGGCTCCATACAAACGGGTCTTCACGCGCTCCTTGCTCCTTGACCTCCAATTTTTTCAAGATAATTCTAACTATTTCTATTACATTAAACTATTTAATTTAAATAGAAACCTTGATCAGCAGTCAAGGGGAAGTACATAAGAGAAAGATAGAATTTATATCGAGAAAAAAAAGTGAAGACGAGGTACGTAGACCCCATTTAATAAAACTCATTCATTCAAACATTCAACTAAAATAAAATCCAATCACATTGGTCAAATAGTCCATAATCAATCCCCATTTATTATCATATATATCACCATATATATTAATAAATAAATATTCATCTCATGAATTAAAATATTCCATATATATATGAGTATCATTTAATAGGCAATTTTAATTTGCATAAAATCCAATTTCAAGATTAAAATAAACTCTTTATTTTATTTATAAAATTATCAAGAATATTATATATATATATATATATATATATATATATATATATATATATATATTATAACCTGGATCAAAAGTTGATGGTTAAGGTCATTCAGGAGACTTAAGTGATCCCAAAAGTAATATAAGTAACTTTTATATATATATATATATATATATATATATATATATATATATTATAATTACTTTGCAATCAGGCTAATATATATAAAACACGGATCCGTTTTCCGCCCTTTTTTTTAATGAGTCCGTGAATCACCAAAACAAAATAGTGGGTCATCCTTGGAAAAAAAAACGCAAGCAACGACATTCCCTTTTTCCTTGTAAAACGGATTCGAAGCGTAAGAAAAAAAAATTTTGGTTTCAAATTTTTTTTTTCATAAAAATAAATAAATTTATACAATTAATTATGCCCAATAAATTATTCTAAATACATACCCATACATATATAGAATCAAAACAATTAATAATTGCATAAAGGTTTGGCTCTGATGCCACTGTTAGGTTTGTACGAAATCGTGACGCAATCAAATTGCAAAAATTAGTGGAAGCATGGTATATCAGAGTTTAAAAATTTCTACAAAACCATTACCCGGATCATCCTTTATGCAAATTATTAATTTAAAACGATAAATAAGAAGTTATGGAATCATACCCTTGTAGAACGAAGCTTCCACAGGTACGAGTTCAACTCCTTGTTCTTCGTGATCTCCTTGAATTTCTGGGCTAGATTCCTTTCTTTGATCAACGTTAGCCACCCAAGTGTTTGGCCTCTAGAGGTGATCCACCAAGGAAGAGGAATTATCAAGAAGAAGGGTGTTTGGCTAAACCTTAGTTTTCTATCCTCTATAGAAAAGGAGTACTCTCTAATAATAAGAATTGTATCAAGTAATATTTATTATAAGACTTCTCTTATATAGATATTGGTCAACCCTTCTAATCCTATTAGACATGGGATTTCTTTTAATAAATTAAACTCCTTTAATTAATTTAGGCTTCCCACCACATGGGAATAATTAATTAAGTTCATTTAATTAATTTGTCTCCTAATCTTATTAGGAATAAATGAGAGTACTAATATTAAATTAATTACTAAACTCCTTTAGAAATTAAAATAATAATAATTATAATAATATTAATAAGACTCTTCTTATTAATTTATATTTAATATTTTCAAAATATTAAATAATAAACATTAAGCTATTTAATTTATTCTATCACCATAGATTAAATTAATTTCACTTAATGCATTATTACCATTATGCCATTACCTTCTTAAATAATTATTCTTCCTTTTATGGTGTGACCCTTTAGGTTCTCCATATTAAACCGGTTGTGAATAAATCATTTAGAACAATTCTAATCTTATTTAAATAAATAAATTAAACTAATAATCTATTTAAATAAATAATATTTATTCTACAATAGGGATAGGCCTCCCTAGCGATCAACGACTTTCCAGATAATATAGATTTCAACATTAATCATAAAAGAACCTCTGAGTTAATAGTTATCGTACAATTCAATCCTTCCACCATATAATGTCCCAATTAAATATAAGACATGGATTTACTGTCAAGTCTTATTTTATTTAATCATATGTATTTCGATTAGAAAATGCACAACTCCGATTAATGTAAATTAGAAACCTCTTTCTAATTTCATTCCACCTTGGCCAAGGATTCTTGAGTTGTCATTTAACGAATCACATATGACATATCTCCTCTTTTACTAGAAGTGGTAGATTCTTTATTGATCATTCATTATCTCCATATGTAACTCATTATACCCAAGCATACCCTATATGTGCCTTAAAAGGTCTTAAGGAATAAGTCAAAGTATAATTTGTTACAAACAAGATACTATGATGATCTCAAGTCCAAGGATCACTTGTACTACTATCACATTAGGAATTTCTATTGACAGGCTAGTAAAACTCCATTAGGTATTCCATTGCGAGTCACGTTCAGTGAACTTTTTCTCCAATAAGCACCTACATACTTGCTTTAGTGTCTCCACACAAATGATCATGAGATCAATCATTCTCATCCAATGAGCAAGCAACATATGTACTAATCTATCCGAATTTACTAATCCCCTTTTTAGTAATCCCACGATTGGGAACTATTTTAGTTTTAGAGCTTTCTAAGAATTTAGATCTCATTAGCATGATCATCATCATGATTCTAAAAGTATTGCTTAAAATTATGGGTTATTTACATATTATAAAAATAGCACCATGTAGATAATTAAATGCCTTTAATAAATGAATATTTTATTAATAAATAAATAAGATTGTTTACAAAGTATGTGCTTTATCATCATACATGATTGGCTTGTATGCACATTACTATCATCCATTCTCCAACTCCACCGGTAACCTAACCTCATACGTTGGTAACCAAACAGTCATACTAGTATGACTGTGTTGGTTACCTTGGTATGAAGGTAACCAATTCAGTTTTATTAGGTTATTAATTTTATTTTGAATGTGATGCAGTTGGTAACCAAACTTCATGCAGTTGGTTACCAATTATTCATACCAAGGTAACCAACCCTTCATTCCAAGGTAACCGAATCTTAATTTTGAATGTAATGCAGTTGGTAGCCAAACCTTCATGCAGTTGGTTGCCAAACTTTCATATCAAGGTAACCAATTCATATTGCAGGTGTGGACGTAGATTGGTTACCTTGATATAAAGGTTTGGTTACCTTGGTATAAACGTTTGGTTACCTTGGTACGAAGGTTTGGTTATCAACATTACATTACACATCACTCTCTTATCTCTCTCTTTCCTATGCAGTGTTCTTGTTTTATTTTTTTTTGACATAAAATTGGGTCTCACCGGCGAAGGGGAGGAGGTAGATGACCAGCGAAGGGGAGGAGGAAGATGACGTTGCCAAATTTTGAATTTTTGAATTTGAATTTATTTTTGAATTTAAATTTATTTTTGTTGTTAGATCCAAGATATTTGAATTTGAATTATTAATTATGGCAGTTATTTCTCCTTGATTTTAGGTTTCCTTAGTATTATGAATTGAATCCTATACTAATTCCATAAATTAAGGTATCCTAATTGCACTAATATTGTAAATAAATATAGAAAGTGTATTAATTGTGTAAATATTGTATGAGTGCACTATTGTTGTAATTACTTACTAAATATTGTATATTATTATAAAGGACCCTATTCCATTTGCAAGGTTCTTAATGTGGCCCACTAATACACATGCTGAGATCTTCTTTTTCAAGCTGCTTCCACCTTCAATTGATAATGACCGTGGGCCATCATGGAATTTGTTTTCCAGCTGCTGAATTCGTGAGCTCTCCCCTTTTGCAAGCTGCTGACCGTGCATGTGCTCCTTTTAATCAATTGATGGCCCAATGTTTTAATTCCTTTAATTGCTTGGTTGAAACCAACGTGGCTGCTTGTTTGTGAAGGCATGCAAGTTCGCTACTCTTCAATTTCGTGGTCTACTCCAATTCTTTACCAAGCTGCTTGGCAACCAACGTGGCCCATGAATTATTCCTCTTCCAAGCTTACTGAAACCGTGGCCTAATATTTTAATCCCTTTATTTGCCAGCTGCTGAACCGTGAATGAATTAAGCCCACTTGTTAATTCCTTTTACATTTGTTTTACTCGTGGCCTTGTTTGTTCATGTTGAGCCTATTTCGCTTCCTTGGTGCAATTGTACCTAAAATAAAAATATAAGAACAATGAATGTATTTAGGTACAAAATAAATATAAAAGATTAAGTATTAAGAGAATAAAATACAACATATTTCATTCTCATCAAATTCCCCCACACTTATCTTTTGCTCGTCCTCGGGAAAAATAAAGATAAAATATAACAAAAAAATACAACCAAACAAATTTGACAAACTTGAGCCACAAGTTAATATGAACTTCAACATTGACCTCAAAGATTCAAACCAATAACTCTAGGGAACTGCAAAACAATGTATCATCTGAAACTCAAATTCCTCTAACAATCTTACTTTATTTTCAACCCCTTGTGCGTGTGTGAATTCACCTGTATCAAACCAATCAGACCACAAAAAAATTAATAAAATCAAGCCTTAAAGGAGAAAGATAAACTCTACCACTTGTTTTCTCACAAATCTCAGTTAAACCAACAGATAACGTTAAAGGATTAAAAGGCTTTTTCTTCCTGTCTTATATTTTTCTTTTCTTTGGTAAGTGCATTTTATGCTCCATCTTACCAGCGAGTACGTTTTACGCTCCATCTCGCATGTCACATGTTTATGAGTGAGTGCGTTTTACGCTCCATCTCATCTCACCACATGAATCATTTCTTTTCCCTTTTAAATTTTTTTCTTTCAATCCTACAAAATTTGCCTAAATCATTTCCCCTTTTCTTAAATAATATCTCATATCAACTTCAAGTAATTATCAAACAATTGAGAGAGTTCAAAATTTATTCCCTAGACATTCAATCAGATAAATTTCTTTCAAGTCAAAACTAGGTCGAACAAATGGATATGTGCTTAATAGTGAAGGGTCTCAAATAAAGTAGTGATCAACAAAGAAAACCAAATTCAGATTACCCAATATCTATCAGTCCTCCTAGAAGTTATCACAAAGAAACCAAAATTTTATCATTGGTCAAAAATCAAAATCCACATTAACCTATTACTCGAGTGAGAAATCCTAATACTACCCCATTTTCATAGGAAACACGATTGCACTTAGCATGTGCAATAAGCCTTTAAACCCCAAGGTTATCCCAAGTGGACGAGTTTTGTCTCGTAAGGGTTTGTAGTGAATATACCCACAAAATTCAAAATAAAAAATAATAACAAAAATTTTTTGGAAAATATCTAAATGCTTCCCCCCACACTTAAAACTTACATTGTCCCCAATGTAAACTGAAATGTAAAGAAAAGTAGAGAGATACTCCCCTATGGGTTGCCTCCCATGCAGCGCCTTTGTTTATGGTTGTTGGATCGACCCAACACTTCCTTTGAGTGAACTCTTGTAGACCGGATTCTTCAAGGTCCATCTTCTCCATTTTCTTCTCGCAAAAACCCTCATAGAGATATACAGTCGACTAGGAAGAGGCTTCAAATCCGGAATTGGTGCCTGCAAAACAGAGGGTAAAGACTTCTCGTTAGAAATCGGCACTTTAGCATAAAATCTGTCACCTGATTTTGGATCGTCAGGCAAAGTTGTTCTAGTTGCTTGCAATTCGGTGCTCAAGGTCAAATCCGCACTTTCTTCATCAATGTTCTTACTCAGTGAACTTTCCAATTTATCCTTACCATCAAGTTCACCGATTTCCTTTGCTAAAGAGTCAATCACATCAATTGAATAAACAGATTTATCATCAGTGGGGTATTGCATGGCATCATAAATATTAAATTTAACACTTTCGCCATCAAATTCCATTAAAAGTGTACCACTATGAACATCTATTTTAGTCTTTGATGTCTTTAAAAATGGTCTTCCTAACAAAATAGGAGCATTTTGGTCACCATTTTCCATATCAAGCACATAAAAATCAGTAGAAAAGATCAAATTATTGACTTGCACAAGGACATCCTCAACTACGCCTCCGGGATAAACATTAGATCTATCAGCCAGCTGTATTACAATACCAGTTTTATTCAAAGGTTCAAGTGATAGATTAGCATATATAGAATATGGCATGATATTTATCGAGGCTCCTAAGTCTAACATGGATTTTTCAATTTTAGTGCTACCTATCGTGCATGGAATAGTGAACATACCCGAATTTTGGCACTTAGTTGGTAGCTTTCTTTGAATGACTGCTTAAATATTTTCCCCTACCCTTACCTTTTCATATTTTTTTAATTTCTATTTTCTCTTGTGTGTACACAGTTCTTTCAAAAAATTATCATAACGAGGTACTTGTTTAATAGCATCTAACAATGGAATATTTACCTTGCATTTACGAAAAGTTTCGTACAAATCTGAAATTTTATCGTATTTTCTGTTTTTTGTTAAAGCAAGAGGGAAAGGAGGTACCGATTTATATCCAGAGAGGGGGAAATTTACGCATTGGTTCATCCTTGTCATTCAGAACACTAATGTCTGCGTTTTTAATTTTCTCATATGCCTTGTCTTGATCTTGTGGTGTAGGCATTGTCTTTTCTGGAATTGCTATCTGTTTACCATTCTTCAAAGTGATTGCACTTACATTTTATTTTGGATCCACCACTGTTTGAGAAGGTAATTTTCCAGAGCTTTACGCTTCCAATCGACTGATTGCAGTTGCCATTTGTCCCACTTGCGTACCCAAATTATGAATACTTGCCCTCGTTTCCTGTTGAAAATTTAAAGTGTTAATGGCAAGTGTTTTAACAATATTTTCTAAAGACATACTAGGGTTAGAAGATTGGCCCTGTTGTTGTGTATTGGGATACGACGATTGGTAATGATGCTGATTTGGAAAAGTTTGAGGTGTGGGTTGACTTACTTGTGGATTCCCGTAGATAAAGTTCGAATGATCCCTCCATCCAGGATTATATGTATTTGAATATGAATCATATTTCCTTTGTGGTTGCCCAGTAAATCCTCTCGCTGCATTTGCATGTTCAACAGATTCCTCTTGAAGAGTTGGGCACATGTCTGTCGGATGTCCTACTACCGCACAAATTTTGCAAGCTTTTACCTGTTGTGTGTTACCTGCACCTAGTTGACGAAACAAGAGCAGTTAAACTCGTAATTTGTTGTTCAATAGAAGAAATTTGTACCTCACAAGCATTCCTATGTGCAGAATCAAGTCTAGTGCCAAATTGTTGAGAGTTGGCTGCCATATTCGCAATTAGGTTTCTTGCAGCCTCGGGCGTCTTATCCACCAAAGCTCCTCCACTAGCAGCGTCAATCATGCTTCTATCAGTACAACTAAGACCTTCATAGAAATATTAGATGAGAAGCTGATCACTGATTTGATGATGAGGGCAACTGGCACATAATCTCTTAAAACGTTCCCAATACTCATGTAGGGATTCTCCGTTATTCTGTCTCACACCACAAATTGACTTCCTAATGTTGGTCGCCCTTGAAGTTGGAAAATATTTCTCTAAGAATAGTCTTTTAATCTCTTCCCATATGGTGATGCTTCCGGAGGGTAGGTAGTAAAGCCAATCCTTAGATGAATCCTTCAGAGAAAATGGAAAGGCCCTTAGTTTGATCTGCTCTTCGGTTACTCCGGTAGGTTTCATATTCATGCATACCACATGGAATTCCTTCAAGTGTTTGTGGGGATCTTCACCTTCCAAACCATGAAAAGAAGGTAGAAAATGTATTAATCCAGATTTCAATTCAAAATGAGTGTTAGTATCAAGATTAGGGAAAGTTATGCATAAGGGTTGTTGGTTCAAATCAGGAGCCAAAAGGCCTTTTAGGGTTCGATTTGCTGCCATGGCTTCCTTTTCACGATTTTCCCGAGCTTCTTTCCTTAATCTGCGACTAGTTCTTTCGATCTCTAGATCACACTTTAAATCACCTTGATTAGTAGATCGAGTTTCGGGCATAAACAATCAAGGAAATTCAAACTACCTAAAAAAAACTAAAACAAAACAAGGATCACAAAAATATAAAAAAAAATAGACTAAAATCAGTCCCCAACGACGGCGCCAAAATTTGGTGTGCTGTCGCAGACAATCAAAAATAAAACCTTACTGCGAACGATAAATATGTAGTAGTGTAAGTAAGAGTCGATCCCACAGAGATTGATTAATCTATTTTTATAATTTGTATTCCAAAAGAGGGGGATTTTTGAATGTTGTTTAATTAAAATAAACTAATGTGTAAAATACTGTAACGAATTAAATCAGGAGAACAAACCTTGGGTTAAGTCAACTTCCACCTTAGAAATATACACTGATCATTGACTCAAGCATACACAATTAATATCTTGAATATTCATCGTTAGAATTAATTCACCAATCAGAATTATTCCGTGTCTTTCCTTATTTTTAGTTAGATAGAAACAAGCGATCTAAATAACCCTAACTACTAAACAACTTCAAACAAACGCTAAAAGTTTAATCTAGTAGAAGCTTTAAGAATCAGAAAAACCAATGAAGCTAAACAACACAAGCACAAGCGGTTGCATTTAATTTAGTTTAATATTCGTCCTAAGATATAATAATCTCCTGATCTGCAGTCAATTATTAATCTTAGTTGCTTCGCAAATTAGAGTGACCAAACAATTACGGATTCGATATCTAATTTAACAGTAGATTTCAATGAATAATAAACTAGTATGCATCCTAGCAATTAAACAAATCAATCATGTAATTCAAGCACAGATGAATAATCAATACTCAAAATAATAATTGATCAATAAAAATCAATTAGATCTCACAGTGTAATAATTCAAGGCTTCCGTCTCCTTAATCCAAGAACAAGAGTTTAGCTAGACATAGCTATAGAAAATAACAAAGACTAATATAGAGAGAAAGGTTTATTACAATTGAATCCATCCCAGATATGAGATAAGCCCTCTATTTATAACTATTATAACCTAAACCCCCCATTATGTTGCCGAGTCCTGTTTGTTGAATAAATTATATCGGAGCGTGCTATTGCATAGAATAAAATCATCAATTAAACAATTAGGTACTTACATGAATTGAGAGAAGACATCTTGTATGTATCAAGCTTCCTCTGCGCGTAAGGGTAAAGGTCTTCAATTGCCTCTCTCAATCTTAATGATGGATGTATAGGTGTGTATAAATTTCTTGAGACGGCAACTGGGACCAAACCCTAACTGTTTTATTTATTAGATAGCTAAGGGTCAAAATCGTCCATCAAGATTATGAAACCCTAGGGCCCATTATGCCAACTTAATATTAGTAATAATATTTATGGGCCACACAATTAATTACCAAACCCATAAATAAAGTAATAAATTAATACAATATGTAAGTCCAATAATTACATAAATAGTAGAGGCCACATAAGTGAATAAAATATTCTAACATTCTCCCACTTGGCCGAAATACTATTTATATATAAAACATAATGCTTACAATCATTAATTTGGCCAAGTATTAATTTAATATCTACATCCTGTTCAAATAAAAACACCAATGCGAATTAATACAATCGTTGTGTCACTATTAACACAAGATCCCCATTAGTTACACAATTAGTACTTTTATTAAAACAAAGATTAACATTAAGCATAACAGGTATGAATAGAGTTTACATAAGTGGTAATATATTAAACTCATTCATATGGTCCAAAATTAACATAATCGTTCCGTTTGCTCATAAATTCTCAAGTGTGCATAATAAAGAGAATAGCAAATCATAAACATAATGTGAAGTTCAAAACAACGAGCTCAAAATTATTGTCTTACATCAAAATAACTCATTAATTAAGACTACCAGTTAAACCCATGCCGACATTATGCTCTAAAAGGAGCTTGGGTGGTAAGCCTTTCGTAAGTGGATCCGCTAATATATCATGCGAACTAATATACTTAATGACAACGTTTTGATCTTCAACTCTTTCCCTTGACAAATAAATACTTAGTGTCGAGGTATAGCAGAATCATTATCACAAAATACTTTCAATGGCCTTGAAATGGAATCTATAACTTTAAGTCATGAAATAAGATTCCTCAATAATACGGCGTGACAAGTAGCATGATAACAAGCCACATATTATGCCATCATCGTGGAAGTGGTAGTTAACTTCTGCTTATGATTTATTCACGAAATAGGGCCTCTTGAAAGCATAAAG
Organism: Panax stipuleanatus; assembly: GCA_020205555.1. Lineage (NCBI taxonomy): Eukaryota > Viridiplantae > Streptophyta > Magnoliopsida > Apiales > Araliaceae > Panax > Panax stipuleanatus. The sequence continues at coordinate 25,821,694 of CM035122.1, forward strand.
ATGTACCCTGATGTAGATTTCTTTTCGTCTTTACCCTTAGCAAAATCAGAATCAGAATAACCAACAACTTCAAGATTATCTGTTTTTTTTTCTGAATGTAAGCTGAAAAATCCTTAGTGCCCTGTAAGTAGCGTAAAACCTTTTTGGCTGCTTTCCAGTGATCTAAACTTGGATTTGACTGGTAACGTCCAAGCATGCCAGTTACATACACTATATCTGGACGTGTACAAACTTGAGAGCACATAAGACTCCCAACCACAGAAGAATAGGATTCATTTGATCACATTCAAGTTCATTCTTAGGACATTAATATGAGCCAAATTTGTCACCCTTAACATTAGGGGCGACAGTAGGGGAGCAATTTTGCATGTTGTATTTGTTAAGAACTTTGTCAATATAAGCTCTTTGGGACAATCCTAATATCCCGCGAGACCTATCTCGATGAATTTCAATACCTATAACATAAGAGGCTTCACCGAGATCCTTCATATCAAAATATCTAGAAAGGAAACATTTGGTCTCATGCAACATGTCTAAGTTATTACTTGCAAGTAGCATATCATCAACATACAAAACAAGAATAACAAATTTACTCCCACTGACCTTCAAGTATATGCATTGATCAACTATATTTTTCTTAAAACCAAAATTACTCATCACCTCGTGAAACTTAAGATACCATTGTCTAGAAGCCTGTTTTTTAACCCATATATGGACTTCTTAAGTCTACATACCATATGTTCTTTGCCTTTAACCAAAAAAACCTTCTGGTTATGTCATATAGACATTCTTATGCAAGTTACCATTAAGGAATGCAGTTTTAACATCCATCTGATATAATTCTAAATCATAATGAGCTACTAAAACCATGACTATTCTAAATGAATCTTTCTTGGATACTGGAGAACGTTATTAAGCTCCATTGATTTCAACTCATCATTCATGGCTTTCTAGATCTTTCGGACCTACGTAAAGGCTGCACAATTTCAGGAATATGATTTTCAATAATGTGGGGTTCAACATTAGGTGGTGGCTCAGCTATCTCAGGGGCATCATTCGCCTCAATAAGAGGTTGTTTTGCCTCACCCTCTTGAATTACAGGATTAGGAACATAAAACCTGTTTTCTTCAAGATCAATTTTTCTAAGCTCACCACTCCCACTTAAATCACCATTCTCTAAAAACTCTGCATGCCTAGTCTCAACAATTCTAGTGGTATGAGAGGGACGGTAAAATCGAAAACCCTTAGATCTATCAGGATATCCAATGAAATGGCAACTAATGATTTTAGAGTCAAGTTTCTTTATTTGTGGATTAAAAATCTTAGCCTCGACTGGACAGCCCTACACCCGTAAGTATTTTAAACTAGGTTTCCTACCTGTCCAAATTTCATAAGGAGTGTTAGGGACAGATTTGCTAGGAACCCGATTTAAAATATGAACAGCTTTCTTTAATGCCTCAGTCCACAAAAATATCGATAAGTTGGAATTACATAACATACTACGTACCATATCCATAAGGGTACGATTTCGCCTCTCAGCTACACCATTCTGATGCGGTGTACCAAGCATTGTATACTGAGTGACAATTATATTTTCTTGACAAAATAAGGCAAATGGGCCAGGACTATGACTTGTATCGGAGTGTTTACCATAATACTCTCCGCCTCTATCTGATCTCACTACTTTAATTTTTCGGTCAAGTTGATTTTCAACTTCTGCCTTGAAAATTTTAAACATATTTAGTGATTCATATTTTCATTAATCAGGTAGACATAAGTATAACAAGAATAGTCATCAATGAACGTAATGAAAGATTTATGTCCCCCAATTCCTGAAGAAAATGGTCCACATATATTAGTGTGAATCACCTCAAGCAGTGCACCACTTCTAGTGGCTCCTTTCTTATTACCTTTCTCAAATTTTCCTTTAATACATTCAATACAATGGTCAAAATTAGAAAAATCTAATGAATGAAGAATTCCATCCTTTATAAGACGTTGCATTCTGTCTTTTGAAATATGACCTAAGCGTTTATGTCATAATTTTGAAGAATTTTTATTATCTAGTTTTCTCTTATTTCCACTTTTAAAGGTATTTTCTGTCACATTCATTATTAATAAGGATTCAGCAAAGACATTATCCAAATTTATCTTATAGAGGTTTCCCTCTAAAGAGCCAGAACCAATAACATGAGAGTAATGATAAATAATTATTTTTATTATTCCCAAACTTAAACGAAAATCCATCAACGTCAAGTTTAGATACAGAAATTAAATTCCGTGTCATACTGGGAACATAAAGAGTATCATATAAATACAAGGTGAAACCATTATCCAAAACTAAAAGGAGAGTTCCTACAGCTTCAACTTGTATAGACTCTCCATTACCAACTTTAATGGTTCTTTCCCCTTTTGGAGTGTTTTCTTTAAAAGGAATCCTTGCAATGAATTAGTAATGTGAACCATAGCACCAGTGTCAAGCCACCATGTATTAGAAGGAACATCAATTAGAAAGGATTAAGTTACATAATTGAAGGACGATATACCTTTCTTTTCAAGTCATTCTCTTAATTTAGGGCATTCTTTCTTAATATGTTCTTGCTTTTTACAAAAGTGACATTTAGGACATGCCTCAGAGTTGTTACCTGAATAATTTGCCTTATTTGCTTTAGTAGAAATTTATTTATCTTTATTCTAAAAACCTTTGCCATTTTTATGGGCCTACTCCTTATGAGATCTAGTGGTAGTCAAATGAGCAACATAAGCAGAAATAATAGTTGGAGTCAATGCTGAAACATTATCATGCTCATAAGCATGCTTACAAAAAACTAAAAGAAATCCACAATGTATAACAATAATTAATAGTTAATCATAATAAAACCAACTGTAGGGTTAGTTACATAAAATCTATTTACAACACCAAAAAAATAGATTTTAATGAGACGTTGGGCATAATTATCAATCTTTCGTTGGTCCAATTAATAATATGCTAATAACATCCCCAGAAAATAATGCACAACACATTTATTCACGCATCACCGTTGGGCAGAAACGAAATAAACATGCCACTTATGCAATAAAATTCCATTTAATAAATTATAATTCTAATTTTCGTTGGGTAAAATTAAAATATTCATTTATTAAATGTAACATTATGTGACTTTTCTTAATCTTTAATTGTTTTAATTAATAACCCTCCGTTGGGTTGATTATTAATTTTAACAATAAAAGAGTCACGCATACATGTAAATTATTATGATTAAACTCAATTTTCTTTAAATAATATATTAATCAAGTTTGAAAATTAACATTATTTATAATTTACATGTAATAATTTAAAAGCCCTAATAATATATCACATCATGTTCTAAAATCTTAAATTAAGATTTATAGTAATGAACATGAATTGATAATATTTTATAGTCAAAATAAATAATAAATCTAACATATATTATTTTAATATTCATGTTCCTGTTATGCAGCGGAACATGAGTATGAATATTAAAATAAAGAGATTCAGCGGAACTAATTATGCAGGAACAAGAATTATACATAAAGAGATGCAGGAATATTATATATATATATATATATATATATATATATATATATATATACACGCAGGACAATATATAATAGAATGCTTGATAACTAATGAATTCATCAACACACGTTTCATGAATTAATATGACGAATTCAACATACTGCATGCATCAATTCAACGAACGGAAACAAAATTATATTTCTTTCGGAAATTCCTAAACATAGTGAATAAAGAGGTTATGCTTAATTAAAAATTCTAGCATAACATCATAGTTATTAAAAAAATTCTATACAATAACGTAACCATGCTCTTGATACCAGATGTTGAATAAATTATAATGGAACGTGCTATTGCATAGAATAAAATCATCAATTAAACAATTAGGTACTTACATGAATTGAGAGAAGACATCTTGTATGTATCAAGCTTTCTCTGCGCGTAGGGGTAAAGGTCTTCAATTGCCTCTCTCAATCTTAATGATGGATGTATAGGTGTGTATAAATTTCTTGAGACGACAACTGGGACCAAACCCTAACTGTTTTATTTATTAGATAGCTAAGGGTCAAAATCGTCCATCAAGATTATGAAACCCTAGGGCCCATTATGCCAACTTAATATTAGTAATAATATTTATGGGCCACACAATTAATTACCAAACCCATAAATAAAGTAATAAATTAATACAATATGTAAGTCCAATAATTACATAAATAGTAGAGGCCACATAAGTGAATAAAATATTCTAACACTGTTCCCTTCCTTTGTTTCAGCCGAAATCCCACGCGAAGTAGGAGAAGAATTGTGCCGCTGGGGCGGGAGTCCAAGTGCCTATCTGTCCAGCCAGCTTCAATTAGTAATATGTCAAAAGCCTTATTTGCATGGTTATTAATTGCCGAAATACTCCCCTTTTTCATGTTGCTGCCCAACGTGGCCCACATCATACATTCCTTTTCTTTTGCAAGCACCTCAATTCGTGGCCCACCTTTAATTGCATATCTCCCTTCCTTTGCCATTCCATTTTTTGCTAACGCATGACTAATTCACGTGGCTGCTTTCTTAGTTCGTGGACCCCATGTGCTTGCTTATGTTGCTGACAATAGCCCATGCTTCATTCCTCTTCCAAGCTTCCAACCGTGGGCCCAAGCCATTTAATTACTTATTTCGTGGCCCTTTACATGCATACAAGCTGCTGGATCCGTGGCATGATAAGAAGCCTTATTCCCTTTGCAAGGTTCTTAACGTGGCCCACTAATACACATGCTGAGATCTTCTTTTTCAGGTTGCTTCCACCATCAATTGATAATGACCGTGGGCCATCATGGAATTTGTTTTCCAGCAGCTAAATTCGTGAGCTCTCCCCTATTTGCAAGCTGCTGACCGTGCATGTGCTCCCTTTAATCAATTGCTGGCCCAATGTTTTAGTTCCTTTAATTGCTCGGCTGAAACCAACGTGGGCTGCTTGTTTGTGAAGGCATGCATGTTGGCTGCTCTTCAATTTCATGGTCTACTCTAATTCTTTACCAAGTTGCTTGGCAACCAACGTGGCCGATGAATTATTCCTCTTCCAAGCTTGCTGAAACCGTGGCCCAATGTTTTAATCCCCTTATTTGTCAGCTGCTGAACCGTGAATGAATTAAGCCCACTTGTTAATTCCTTTTACATTTGTTTTACTCGTGGCCTTGTTTGTTCCTGTTGAGCCAATTTCGCTTCCTTGGTGAAATTGTACCTAAAATAAAAATATAAGAACAATGAATGTATTTAGGTATAAAATAAATATAAAAGATTAAGTATTAAGGGAATAAAATATAACATATTTCATTCTCATCACCAATGCTAATGCACAACAGGTCCTTTCAATTTGGGTGTACTTCTGCTCGCCGTTGCTGAATCTTTTACTGAGGTAATAGATACCTCTTCCCTTGCTTCTATCATCTTTTTGTCCTAGCATACAGCCCATTGTGTTGGCATTGACGTATAGGTACATAAACAGGGGAACATCATCCCTTGGGGGTACCAAGACAGGTGCTTCGGTCAACTATTTTTTGATGGAAAGGAAGGCCTTTTGACACTCTTCATTCCATTTCGTGGAGGAATTCTTCCTTAGTAGCTTGAAGATGGGTTCACACGTTGTTGTGAGCTGAGAGATGAACTTGCTTATGAAATTGATTCTTCCCAGGAATCCCCGTATTTCTTTTTTTGTTTGGGGCACGGGCATCTCGGTGATGGCTTTAATCTCGGCGGGATCCAGCTCAATGCCTCTGTTGCTTACTAGAAATCCCTACAACTTGCCTGATTTGACACCAAAAACACATTTGGTTGGGTTCAGCTTTAGGTTGTACTTAAGCAACCTATTAAAAAACTTTTTGAGATGGCTGATATGGTTATCCTCCTTCCGGGATTTGACGATGATGTCATCCACATAGACCTCTATCTCTTTATGCATCATGTCGTGAAAAAAAGCCACCATGGCTCTCTGATACGTAGCATCGGTATTGATAAGGCTGAAAGATAAACGTCTATAACAGAAGGTTCCCCATGGCGTAATGAAGGCTGTTTTCTCCCTGTCCTCTTCAGCGACCATGATTTGATGGTATCCAGCAAAGCAATTCACAAAAAGAATACATGCTATACTATGTTATATTGTCTATCAGGATGTGGATGAAAGGAACTGGGAAGTTATCTTTGAGATAAGCTTTGTTTAAATCTCGATAATCCACGCAGACTCGTACCTTCCCTCCAGGCTTAGGCACGGGGACTATATTTGACATCCACTCCGGGTATGTTGATACCATGATGATGTAGGCTTCGAATTGCTTGACGACCTCTTCTTTGACTTTCAGACTCCATTCAGGTTTCAATCGCCTGAGCTTCTGTTTGATTGGCTTGATTCCATCTTTAATGGGCAGTCGATGGATAACAATGTCAGTGGGCAGGCCAATCACGTCTTCATGTGATCATGCAAACACATCATGGAACTAAGCTAAGAGTTCAATCAAGGTCGGCTTTTTGATCTTAGGTGAGGTCTAGGCCTATCTAGATTTCTTTAAGGTTTTCTGAGGTTTCGATATTGACCGTGGTGGTTTGGTCTAGGTCGAGGTTGGGTTTAGGTTTGTCTTTGACCCATTCTTTGAACTCCTCGGGCACCTCATAGTCATCTATCTCCTCTTGATCAATCTCCATCAAGTCGAAGTCCAGTTCTACATCAAAGTTGTAGTCACTGTGAAAATTTGGCATATCATCAGCAGGGACGAACAAATCCACTTCTGGAGTCCTGAAAATAAAAAGCTTTTACTTTAATATATGATACTGTTTAAACATACAAAGCATTTAGCAAAAGCATGACAAAGTAATTGCTATAGTTGTGCAACAAAATAAGCAGTAAATGAAACCATGCTCCAGGATAGATGGACTTTCTGTCCTTTTACCCTTTGTGAATGATGCAATGGATGCTGCTCCAATTGTCCAATTTCAAGTCCTTATGAATAGGGAGGATAAAGGAGTTATGGTTTTCTGTCTCTTCTCTGATGACGACTGAGACATCCTTCCTATCATGGCCGAGGTTCTTCTTTGAACTGTTACCCCTATCCCTTTTCATGTGAAGGATTCGGATTTGGTCTTCTTCATCACTGTCTGGGATATCATCTTTCATACCCTCGTAGTGCATCAAAAAATATATGTTAGCAAATGGGTCTCGTCCTTCATGTAGAAACTTTTCTTTTCCCTTTTTGCCCTCCCCCTCAAGCTTTGGGGCTTTTCTCTCACTCATTAGTATGACTGGAGGAAACAGACACAGCAGCAGGAATCTTCCTCATTGGCTTCACAAACCCTACATCAGTGAGGTTTGGCAGCAGAATCGTGGAAACATGAACTCTTGGATGCTTGTGTGGGTTCCGATGGTTTGACCCAGATGAATAGCCTAATCTGAATTTCCCTAACTGGCTTGGGATTTGCACCGGACTCTTGATTCCTTGCTGATTTTTCCCTTACCCTTCTCCAGGTCAGAATCCCAGGGATATCATTTCCTGACCGACTGTCATTACTTTGGAGGAAACTTTTGGTTTCAAAGCTGGTGCCCCAACAGATAAGTACTGAGTATTGCTCACCTCCAAAGCTTGAAAACTATCAGGTTCAATCCCTTCAACTAGACTGATCACCGACATGTCTCCCTGTACGCAAACATGGTATTCTAGTTTGGCATTTACCATGATTAGGCTGCCATCAATAATGTATTTGAGCTGCTGATGGAGGGTGGATGGAACTACTTCTGTCATGTGGATCTATAGTCTTCCCAACAACAAATTGTATCCAGTGGTAATGTTTAGTAGCTGGAAGGATACGTAAAAAATATGTGGACCAATTACCAGGTGGAAGCTCAATCTCCCCCACGGCCTCTCGGCGAGATCCATACAAAGCCCGAATGACTATATAGCTAATCCTGATTCGGTTTGGGTTGATCTTCATTCTTTCCAAGGTGTAGTAGGGAAAGATGTTCAAGGACGATCCTCCATCTATCAGCACTCCTCCTATCACATACCCTGATGACATCACTGCGATGTGCAATGACTTGTAATGGCATGTCCCTTCTCCGGGTATATCATCATCAGTGAAAGATATCACATTATTATTACAGATGTGCTCTATCACATGACAGAATTTCTCGGTATTTACCGTCTTTGGAAGATGGGTTTCCTCTAGTACATTCACCAGAATGTTGTGATGATCCACCGAGGATAAAACCAGATCTAGGATGGATACCTGTTTGGGTGCCTCTTTTAAGCTTTGCACCACTTTGATCTCATTATGCCCCATTTTGATAAGGAATTCTTCAATCTTCTCTTCAGCCACTTTCCCTTTAGCTTTAATGACTGAATTGATCACCCGCTGAGGCAGATACATCAGATTTTCCTTGGATACGCTGGCGACATTGTTTGAAGTTGAACCTTCATCCTTCCCATTATTCCATGGGACTCCCTTCACGCTGAGAACAGGATATTTTGGCCTGAAGGGCAATATTAGAGGCTCAAGCGCAGCCACGTTTAAGGGATTCTGTACTTCTTGGACTTCTTTCACCTGTAGTATCAGGGGTGTGATGGCTATATCCTTCTCATAGGAAATTATAGCTACTAATTCCTGATTCCATGCCATGGGAATAAAGAGTGCTTTCTCATCGGGATAGTCATAATCTTGATTTGCCTTGATCAGCTCACCACTTTCAATCAGATTCTGAATCAAGTGACGAAGTCCCCAACAATCACTAGTATAAAAAAGTAAATAGTCAACGTTTAAAAAACGTTATAATAGGTCCCCTAAAAACGTCGTGGTTAGTAGTGTCATCTATTAGACACAAATAGACAACGTTTAAAAAACATTGTCTTTTGACACATTAGACAACGTTTTTTCAAAAAAGAGTTGTCTATTTGTCAAATAGACATTGTTTTTAGATACAAATATACAATGTTTTTTCAAAAAAGCGTTGTCTATTTGTCAAATAGACATTATTTTTAGATACAAATAGACAATGTTTAAAAAACGTTGTCTTTTGACACATTAGACAACGTTTTTTCAAAAAAGCATTGTCTATTTGTCAAATAGACAACGTTTTTAGACACAAATAAACAACGTTTAAAAATCGTTGTCTTATGACACATTATACAACGATTTTTAAAAAAAATGTCGTCTATTTGACACATTATACATTGTTTTTTCAAAGAAACGTTGTCTATTGTACACATTAGACAACGTTTTTTTAAAAAGCGTTGTCTATTTGACACATTAGACAACATTTTTTCTAAAAGCATTATCTATTGTACACATTAGACAATATTTTTTTCTAAAAAGCGTTGTCTATTTGCAACAATCCACAACGTTTATTTTTTTCTAAAAAACATTGGGTATTTTACACATTACACAATATTTTTTTCTAAACAGTGTTGTCTATTTAAAAAACACAAACCACAACATTTAAAGCAAAAATGTAAGCGTTCTATGTTTCAAAATACCATACATCCCAATAATACCATACGTTTACAGTTTCAAATTCACTTTTTAATATAATTACTACTATGTACATTGAATTATGAATTTCAAGGCAAATGGTATGAAAATGGTGGAGCACTACAAGCCTTGATTACCAGGAACATGGAAAAATAATATTTCAAGAACTGAAATAATTATAAAGAGGCAGTAGGCTTTTAGCATATGAACTGAAATTGGAGGTGCTGGTCACATTAACCGTTTGAGAGCTGCACGTAGATTCTTCACTAGATCCTTTGCTGTCATGGTGAACTTCTCGTCCATCTGCAAGAGTATTTTAGAACAAAGAAATATTTTAGAACAAAATTTTATCATCAAAGAATGAGCATTAACACATTTAATATGAAATTACCAGAGCAATAATGGTTATGTCAAGAGAAGATGTCCCAAAAGTCAAGACAGTGTTATTGATGATTAAGAGCTGGAACTTCTCTATGTCAGCAATTATTTTTTTCTAACACTCCCTTCTTTTTCTCACAGTGAATTCTTATTAGGACATCTTTATCAGAAAATTTTGCTTCAATTTCGGGTTGTGGCTCATTAACAGGATTGCCAGAGAATTGTTCACCTGAGGAAGACTTGTCATAAGAATAACATAACATATGTAAGAACTAAGAAACTGCAGTAACAAAGTGCTGCATGAAAGAAACTGCGAGAGAGATACGACAACAAAAATCAATGCCTGTAAGTACAATATTGCATAATACTTCTTCAATTCTGCAAAGAAAGGCTCCTTTTGGGGTTTTTGTAGAAAAAATAATTTTTCGTGTCTAAAATTCATATGCCCAAAGAAAACCCCAAACAAAGGGGACTATCATTGCAGGACAGATATATGAACCTCTGGCTAAGCTTTTCTCGCCTCTTCCTTTCAGCCAGTGTAATTAGTTTTCCATGTTTCAGTCATACAACATTCAGAACTATAAATAAAACTGTACCAAATCATTATTGTCTGCAATACAAGCAAATTCAAACATACACTAATATACACACACACACACACACACAATATATATATATATATATATATATATATATATATTATATATCATATGTGTGTGTGTGCGCTTGCATGCGAGTTTGCATGTTTGCGCATGTGAAAATTAGTCCAGGAAACAAACAAGAATATTCCAAAGAACATTAAAATACATTTTTCTGAGCAAGTAATTTAAGTTCTGTTGAATCAGATGGTTTCTAATTATTAGACAAGGTGTGCACAAACTGTTTGTATACGAGTAGAAATGGCTCATTATACACTTGGTACAACATTCAATACATACAGTACAACATTCTATTGCATGCATTAAGCTATATTAATATATCTAGAGATGAAAATAGCATTTTCAAATGGGTCAATTTATAATGTAGCAAGTATGTTCAATTATACATGTGTGTGTTGTGGGGCCAACAATCAGCATTAAAAAAATTTGCACTCAACTAAGGTTTATCACTCTATCTGATCATCCTAAAATAGTTTTAACTTTTAAGTTAAGGATGAGGGATAATACTTGAAGACTTGAAAGAAACCTTACTTGTCCAATTACAATCTGCAGGACAGTGATGCCACTGAGTTGCTGAAGCATAAGTAATCCAATTCCAAACTGCAGGACAGTGATCCCAAAAAAGAATGGCGGCAATTGTTAGCAATCAAGTATATAGAGCATTTTGTTTCTAGTATAAGTTCAAGACAAAGCTTGTTTTCAATTATAAAATACTTCAAACAATCACAGATTGCGAGAGACTGTACCATAAAAGGGAACCAATATCTTTTCCGCTTAAGTTCAGAAACCCGGATAGTTACTTTTTTTTTACTTGATGATGCCATGGATCTCTGTTGAAAGGATGCACACCAAAACAATAGTGACAAAATGAAGGGAGTTCAAAAGAACAAAGTAGTGCTAAATATAATTGGCTTCTCAATGAGAGTTTGAGCCTAACTGCAAGTAATTTGATAACCATAACGGTTCCATTAATATGTTAAAATTGCAATATACCTTGATCTCATTCACTTCCACAGAAATATCGGTATCAAATCAACGTATATGGTTTTGTATTTGTTTCTTTGATTTGCAGCAATTGCACAAATCATAAAAATGATAAACACATATTGGAAGCAAGCACTCTCTTTGTTCATGCCAGGACACCTGCAAATACAAACAACATATTTATGGATATTTCTATTTCTTTTTGCCAATCAAATGTAGTTATAGCCATCCTGCTTTTAGAAAAATATGCTAGAAATTTCTCTCATAGTTTTTTAATTTCTCTCACTTTCACTTCTTCTAAAATCGAAAAACAGTGTAAAAGCTAGGCTACAATTGTTATCTCAATTCTCTAAACCAGAAATTGGAAGGATAATAGGAGAATGACAAGTATACAAATCATAAAGTTATGAACAAGACCGGTAGGCATGTTTCGTTACCAATCCTTTCTGATCCTGTTAGGTGCCACACCATTTGCCAATACACCAAGTAATTACTTCTTCAGCACATAAATATATAAAGTTGCATAAACTTAAAGGTATAGGGGTATCTAGTATCAAAAATAAGTAAAAAACAACAGAAATATATGCAGAAAACAGTTTAGCAAACAAATCACACCAAAACTATATGAACCAATTCCACCAACAAAATGCAGATACATGTACATATTAAAACATATAGATACATGACACATGATTAAGCATGAATATGTCTGACTTAACTTTCAATATATTCCTTCAACAAATTAAGGCATAATAAATTTATATTTTATGCAATCACATTCCCATATATAAATTGCCCTGCCTCCCAGACCACTATAATCAATTGGAATTTGGACATTAACTGCAAGTTGAATCCTGTAAATTATATTAGATCATTACTACAAGAAAACTTAAAAGAACAAAACAGAATGAGAATAACATACCCTATTTGTGTTTTACCAATTCCTGGTACTCCAGCTAATAAGATCAGAAAAGAAAATCTATTCACCAACAGACTAGTATCTGAGTTCAGTTTCAAAGAATATGCAAAAATGAACGAAACAAATGACTTCATGTTCTTTATTGGTCTAAAAGAGGCGAGATATGCTAACCAATTTCAGTAACATCTTTGCAATTAATTCCTCCACCTAGAATGCTATCCAAATCTGAACAACACGTGGTAATGCACATAAACAATTCCTCCTCATACAGCATGTCCCAGGCTGTCTGTCCACCTTCAAGAGATTGCAAAAGTTCAGCTTACGATGGAAGAAGCAGAGAAAGAATCTTATATGGATCGCATATATGTGAATAATAAATAGATTTCAGAAGTGAACCAAAACAAATTGCAATATTAATATACAGCTTTAGTGATAAAACAAATGTGGTTCTCATAGCTTCCATTTAAATTTTCTGTCAATATAAGCTACATAAGAACAAGCATATACAAATAGAATGATTACCATGAACAATGGAATGACTTCCATTGGTGCTGTCTGATATACCATTATATGATGCAACTTTCAAGATTTTAAATGCTTCACTTTCTGATATCTTTAGATCTACCCAAATAGAAATCACAACAAATTAAAGAGGTAAACTTACAAAAATAGGGTGGGTGGTTTTGTTGGCATTGCACCTTATTGTTATTATAGTCCCTCAGTCCTTCGTACCTTTTTATTTTATTGAAAAACTACAAAAATTTAAAAAATATTTCAATGTAATATTATGCTATCAGAATCACTGGCAAGTATAATCTTATCAGAAATTTCATTTGCACATTCCAAAAAATTGAATTTATAAGGAAAATTAAGGAAACTATTCAAGAATTTGTAGCTATAAATTCAGCTTGCAGCAGTACTCAAATCGTAATTATATCAAACAGTTGATAGGTGAATAACTAAACTCAATCAATCAATAAAATAAAACCATCGATTTCAAACAGTGAGAGTAATAAGATACAACATTTATAATTTCATAAGCATCAATTATTCAATTTAAACAAACAAAAAAGTATGAGTTATATATATGTGTCATTATTACCTCGGGCAATATCGGAAGGAGAGAGAGAGAGAGGAAAGGGAATAAAGAGAAGTGTAGCCTTGAGAGTTTAATATGATACACACTAAGTTGATTCAACCCGACCTGATACAGATTAATGAAATATAGTTTCCTTGTCCCAGATTATGAACAAAGTACAATATTCTACTTTAGAAGTAATATATACTTTAGATAGTAGTTTATAAATTTCATATAGGGAAACAATCAAAACACCAAACTATAAGATATAAATTGATTACACGCCTCTTTCTTGCCAAATTCAACAAACCAATTAGTCCATCGTGATTTTAGTATATACAGTCAACAAATTATTATTCCACAGCGAGCAAAAGAGCCAAATAAATGTACCAAATCGTCAGACTAGGTCCCTGTTTTTAAAGGAAACTAGTTCAAGATCATGTCATTTCTCTTAATTATTTATTTGTATTTGGTAATGTCACTAAATGAATTCAACACTACAAAAGACATCATTCATATAAAAAGTGGTTAAACTACATTTCTAATGCCTAACAAGACAACTGTAGCCAGGTCTCTTATTAATAAAATCCAATTCAGCTACACTTTCCTCATCATTCTATCAGCGTAGAATGTTTATTTTTCGAGCATTGTTTCAAAGAAACATTAAAACAAAAACATCTCAATACAAGCTAATCAACACACAAAACATAACATATAAAAAAAATAAGAGATATAGTAAAGAGTACTATATGCCCTTGAGATGTCAATAATTGGAGAATTCAAAGCAACATTTTGAATAAACTACCTTTGTCATCAGGATCTGCAGCCCATTTTTCTGCAGTGTGCTTAAATGTGCCCGCTTTCACTTCACTCCTCTTCTAATCTGATAGCACCCACCTACTTTTCCACCCATCTTTATTTTTTTCCAACAGACAAATCAAAAAAAAAGTAAACCGTCAATAACAATCCCACTTAAATAGCAACCAAACAATATAATATATATAGCTAAAAAGTATTCTACTTTTAAACCACACAACAACAAATATAAGGAGGGCAAAAAAGTAATATTTTCAGCACTTTCTCTATCAAGTTCACCAACTTATATGAATATACAAAGGGAAAAATCTCTAATTAAGTGTGATTAGCACATATAACTTTTTTCAGCTAATTATTGAAAAACTATTGTTAGCTAAAAAGGGGAAAGTGAAATACTTAAGAACAATATACGACGGAAATTAAATAAGCATTTAGAATTTAGCTCAACATTCACTACAAAAACGATATGAGAAAATTTAGGAAAAAACAGAGTAAATTATTACCATCAAATCGCTCGTCGAATATGATTTCGGAAGAAGTTAGTTTGGAGAAGAGAATAAAGATTAAAAGCAGAACTTGAAGCTTAGCAAGAGACGGGGAGATGATCTAATGGAGCCGAGTTTCCATAAGTATATGACAGTGAGACGGGGAGCAGCCGAAGAGGGAGGAGGAGATACGAAAGAGTAAGAATTGTCTGGTAGCAACAGCTTTGGCCGTCTTTTTGCGTTTTCTCTTTAATCTGCTGCAGTGGGGTCATAATTCCTTTGATATCACTGAAATTTCAAGCAAATTAGTGTTTAATTACTAGTATGCAACACAATAAAAAGTGAGAATGAAAGAAAAATTTAAAGAGTGACTGAATCGACTCACTTGGAGAATTCAGGATCGAAATCGTCTTTCACCGATCTTTCGCTTCTGAATCTCTGGTTTCGAAGCTTCGAACTCTGACGATCTCTTCTTCCTCAAGCTTCCTTTCAGTCCTGACATCTTCAAATTTAAACCAAATCTAAGATGAAAATAAGCCAATCTGAGATGAAGGCTTGCAATGATGCATTGAAGCTCAGCTAATCGGACCTTATTTCCCTTTTTCACCTAATCATCGAGCTCTGGGTCAAATTCATGCTAGGGCTTCCTAAGAACTTTTCCTTTGTTAATAATCAGCTAGTTCATTAGAGAGGAGCAGCACTTCGTGTTTTTTTAATACATAACATTTTTTTTAAAGAAAACGTTATAAATTTAAAACCAAAAAATGGACCTTATGAATAGACAACATTTTTCCATACTAAACTACAATGTTTTTTAAAATAACATTGTGGAAAAAAATACCACAACATTTTTTATAAAAATGTTATCTATTAAGTGTCATCTATTTGCTATTTTGTAGTAGTGAATCCTCGGTGTCATGACCGGGCGCGTTGAAATGATACTAACAGATCCGGTCAGGTTTGAACTTCCTGGATCGAGGGTTCACTGGGGGTAACAAATCTGCAACCATCCCCTCATTGATCAGTATTTGGAGGATTTCTTTCATGAGATGATTCAAATTAGTGAAATTCCTCTGGAAGGCGAATTCCCTATCAGCTTGAAACTTATCCTCCTTGGCCACCTTGTCGGCCCAGGGTTTACGTTCATGAAACCGATAATAATCCCTCATAGCAATGGGGGTAATCTTATGGGTAGGAGGACTTGCTTCATGTTGGTTGGTCTGATTTATCAGCTGTCTTGTTATCTAATGTTGATACACGACCAACTTCGCCAATTGTCCAATCTGTTCCTTAATGGACTTGATTTCCTGTTCCATCAGGAACGACCTTTCTGAGAACTCCCAACTATCTGGCCTATTGATACTTGATTGAGTAGAATCTCCAACATACCAAGGATATTTGGATCCTTCTCCACTCTTGGTGCTAATCATATTGACATTCTCCTCATTGTGTTGACGGAGAAGATTATCTTGCACATGTGGTTGCTCTGGTTTGGTCACCATAATCTCTTCGTTGTCTATCAAGTCTTGGATTTTGTGTCTGAGAGACCAACAGTCATATGTATCATGGCCCGGTGATCCGGAATGGTATGCACACTTTTTACTTGGGTCAAAGTTTCTTCCGCTTGAACTGGCGGACGTAAGGAGTTGAACAATCTTCTTTTATGTTGTCAGCAATTTCAGCACATTTTCTAATGAATCCCCTAAGGGTGTGAACGTTCTCCGACGTTTGGCTTCCACAGCTTTTTGAAAATGGAGGATTAGAAGGTTGTGCATGAGCTTGAAAAGGGGAATAGTTTCTCTTTTGAATGGGCATGCTGCTCGAATTGCCTCATTGATTTTGTCCTTGTAGTATTAAGGACACTTCTTTTTCCTTCTTCTTGTTTACTGTCCGAGGATTACTCCCATAACTCGCAGATTGTATATGCTCAGCCACGGCTTCCAAAGAGGTCAGGTCTTTGATCTTCCCAGACTTTAGCCCCATTTTGGCCATCTCTCCGTGTTTGATCATCTCCGAGAATGGTTTTCCTATACACGCCAGGACCCTCTCGTAATATGAAGCTTCTTGAATGTCGATGAAGGTCAGGACTATCTCAGTCTCTGTCATAGGCAGGGTGACTTGTGCCACCATCCATCTCCATTGTTGAGCATACTCTCAGAATGACTCAGTGTTTTGCTTCTTGACTTTAGTGATTTGATATCTGTCTGGAGCCATCTAAGACTTGAAACTATATTGATTGAGGAAGGCATGTGCTAGCTCTTCCCAGCTGTGAATTTTTGAATTATCCAGTCGGGCATACCAGGCTTTAGCCTCTCCGGTCAGACTCTTATGGAAAAATTTCATTCTGAGCTTCCCGTCCTCTGCATAGGATCCGAGCTCTCCGATGAAGACCTTCAAATGGGTGTAGGGATCTCCTAATCCATCATATTTCTCAAAATCAGGGACTTAAAATTTGTCGGAATAATGAGCCCCTGGAAATATACATAAATCTATGTAATTGACGCTTCCAAATGCCCTAGTCCCTCTAATGGACCGGATGGTTTCTTCCATTTATTAGACCTTTTTCAGAATATCATCAGCCTCCTATTTTTTGTCAAGGTTGACGATTTCAGGGGTTTTGTTGGTAAGGTTCTTGTTCTGAGACTCATGGGTCTGATGATCTTTCTTCCCGGTATCCTGACTGCCACCAGGTGTGGAGAATTCTGTCTGACTAGGTATTTGTTTCCCTTGAAGACCTTTTCTTTGTTCTTTGAGAAAAATAGCTAATTCCGCTATCTGGTTCTTTAATCCTTCAAACTACTCCCTAGAGACAGAGGTGGATTCAGGTTAAGCACTTGAAGCCATGTTTAGAGATGGGCTTAGTGCTTTCTTAGATTTGGATCTGGTAACGGGACCAATTTTTTCCTACAACAAGCGTAAGTGTGTTAATTTTGACGTATATATATCCACATAATGCATGTTATGCAATGTGTTTATTTTTGAAGGTTTTTTAATCTTATCCTGTAAAACAAAGGTCTGTTGTTTTGATGACACAATAACATGATATGATTCACAATAAAATGTATATTTACATTGAATCTTTAAATTTACATTGTAATTGGAAATTTACATTGAATTAAAAGAGGAAGGCATGAAGAAGCTTCCCTTTGGATTTGGTTAATCATAGGCTGACCTATCTTAGGCTACTCTCGTGGCTTTTCGGCATGAAGGTCCCCAGATCATCGCAATCTACTAGAGGGGAAATTAATATGGTCTTTCGATTAGAGCGGATCTGAGTGGTGCCTTTCCTGAGCCTCGCATGATTAGTCTCCTTTGAATCCAATAATCAAACACCGATGGGTTCGCCTCCTGGTGGAGGAATCACACAGCATACATTCACATACATCGTGTCTCACCGTATAAAATGATGACATTTGTGTGAAGCACTAATATAAAGCAGTAAAGCATTCATTCACATCCATTCAATGTAAAACACAGCATCCACACATACGCAGATTGAAAAGGGAAATTAAGAAAGGATTTGAGAGCGACCTAAGGCTATTACTGTCCCCAACAAAGTCGCCACCTGTCGACGTCGGGAAAAAATCTTGTCGCTTTGGACAAATCTTCCTCTTCCTAAATTTTGTTATTTTCTACCCTTATCTGTTATATCTATTTTATGAAGGGTGAAAAGTTTTTAGGAAAAGGCCAACATGTATCATGTCTACGATTTGAAAGTTTTACATAGTCTCCAGTTGGTATATTCTGAAATGGTTGTACCAACTCAAATGTGTTTTCTTTGTTTTTTGCAAGTAGGCCCAACTACTGGACGCTGTCAAAACTTGGCCTTGAAACCAAGATTCTTTAAAGTTCGGGGGCTTGGTTAAGCAGGGGGGAAGGTGTTAGGCACCCCCCGACTCCCGTGAAACACAGTACCGCATCTTTTTAATATTTTCCTTTTAAATTGCAATGTGTGTGTATGCTGGAAGTAATTGAGCCTACGTTTGTTTGTTTTGAAAGTAGTGTCATGCTTCGTTGAACCTATATATGACGGGTTTGATTGGTTTGAAAAGTCCTTTTGTTTAGACAAGATATGAAAATGATGTTTTGAAAGATGGTTTTCAAACCCTTTCGCTCACAAAGGAATTGAAGCATATCAATAATTCCATTTTATTCTGTTCAGTTTTTGGCTTGATTTTGGATGTTTATTTTCGGGATGCAAAGCATCCTCGACCACAGAATTTATATACAAGTGTCGGTCTTCTTATGGGCATGACAACCATCAAAGTTACTCTAGCAGTACAAACCATATTTCACTATGTTTGAGACCTTAAATCCGGATAACCATTTTAAGGTCCTTAGGCTGTACATTTTACAAAAAAATTGGCAGGATATGTTTACAAAGTGGAGTTTTCCATCGTGGGAATCAGATTCAGATTAGTTTGATCATCAATCCCACAATTCCTAGGCTCACAAAAAATGGCAAAAAAACCTGCACAGCACAGATATTCACAGAGAAAGAGAATTGTACTCTAGACGTCGCAAAACAAAGGATTTATCAGACAAATCCTTGCATGCGTGTAGCCAAAGCTTCCCGTTTCCGCTACAAAAGGATCTAGGGTCGCGAGCTCACTTTAATATTTACAAAACTAGAAAAACTAGATATAAATAAATCTTAGCCATTCTAGCTTCCCGGTTCCGGTTAGACCTATTTTGAACCGTTTAAAAGTTAAAAAGGGCTAGGTTTAAATAAATCTAATTCGCCAAAAATTTACATTAAAACAAATTCATATCAAATGAATATTTAAAGAAAATATTTAATCACAATGAGCAAGGAAATTATATATATATATATATATATATATATAAGCTGTAAAGGGCCACGGATTTCCAATCCAGGCCCGACTAGAATGTAAATATATATATATATATATAAAGCGGTAAAAAGCCACGAATTGCTAATCCAGGCTCGACTGAATGTAAATATATATATATATATATATATATATATATATATATATATATATATATATATATGTATAAAAGCTATAATGGCCACAGATTTTCAATCCAGGCCAAACAGAAATGTAAATATATATAGATATAAAAGCAGTATATAGCCACAAATTTGTAATCCAGGCTCGACTGAATTTAAATATATATTTATAAAAGCTGTAAAGAGCCACGAATTGATCCAGGCTCAACTGAAATGTAAATATATATATATATATATATATATATATATATATTTATAAAAGCTGTAAAAGGCCACAGATTTCCAATCCAGGGCAAGCAAAAATGTAAATGTTAATATATATACAGTTAGTATATATATTAAAGCAAAAAAGGCCACGAATTAGCAATCCAGGCCAAACGAAGTCAGAAAAATTATATATATATATATATATATATATATATAGTTATATATATAAAAATAGTAAAAGGGCCACGAATGAGCCATCCAGGCCCGACTGAATTGAAAGTTGTTATATATATAATCAGTTATATATATAATAAAGCTGAAAAAGCCACGAATCAGCGATCCGAGCAGAACAAGTTAGTATATATATATATATATATATATATATATATATATATATATATATATATATATATATATATAAGCGAGTAAAAGCCACGGATCAACGATCCAGGCTGTGCAAATGAAGAAGAACATATATATATATATATATATATACTTATATATACTAAAACGTAAGCTAAAAAGGCCAAAAAACTGAGTTTTGACCAAAACCAGAAGATGAAACTTTATATGCACGTTCACATATGCTTAATAAAGTAAGAAATGATTTCTGATCGTAAAAAAACTTACAATGGACTGCTCCACGAGCTTTTTGCCACTCGGTAGACTTCAAATGGACGTTTCCACCGATTAATTTTTGGTATGTTGTAGAATATACGTATGCACACGTATTGGAAGAATAAAATCTAAGTTTGGAGTATTAGAAGTCGGGCTAAGGGTCGAAATGGGAGGAGTTTCAGAGCGTTTTTCTATTTTTTTTTCTCTTTTTTTGTAAGGGTGGGGGTCTCATTTATAGACCAAAATGGTAGCGGTTGTACTCGCTGCAGCCGCTACTATACCTGAGGCTTCTCGAGTGGGCCCACTTCCGTGGGTCCCGTCGTCTCGGAGTACATGCACTCTGAGCAACGCGATGTCAGGTTCAAACATTCATAACTTTTGATCCGGGCGTCCATTTGAGGTGTGCTATACCTTTTCGGAAAGCCCTTTCCAAGAGCAACAAAATGACATGAGACTTAACCTTTTTCGAATCTAGGAAGATGGGTTTATAACCAGATATTCACTTTTCACAGTTTATCCTTTGAGCTGTATTGTGTTGTTTAAACTCGGGATTGATGTTATGGTTCTTTCTGACCTTCATTGCATTAATTTACCTTGATTCTGACTGATTTAGCTTCAAGTTGGTAAAATGATTGTTTTGCCCTTCTGGGGTTCATCTCCGGTGTGAGCCAGGTTTTCGACTATTTTTTCAGGGTTATCTCAAAGATTTGATCTCAACCGTCTCTGTTCTTCCTCAGGGTTGTCTCCAAGGTTATCTCCGAGGTTGATTTGGTCTCCCAGGGTTGTCTCTAGGGATGATTTTATGCTTTGGGTCTATCTATGTAGGTTAATTTAACTTCCCAGGGTTGTCCCTAGGGTGACTACAACTTCCGGGTTGTTGTCGGGGCTTGACTTGACATCCTTGTGTTGTTGCCGGGGTTGAGTTTGATCCCCCGATGTTGTTGTCGGGGATCCTTTACCTCCCGGGTTGTTGTCGGGGCTTGACTTGACATATCGGTGTTGCCGCCGGGGTTCCTGTACCTCCCGGGGTTGTCGCCGGGATTTGAATTTGACATCCCGGTTCTACCGAGGCTTGACTTGACATCCTGATATTGTGACCGGGGTGTTGAGTTTGATCTCCCGGTGTTGTCGCCGGGGTTGCTGAACCTCCCGGGGTTATCGTCGGGGTTTGACTTGACATTTCGGTTCTACCAGGGCTTGACTTGACATCCTAGTATTATGATCAGGGTGGATTTTGATCTCCCGGTGTTGTCGTCGGGGTTCCTGTACCTCCCAGGGTTGTCACCGGGGTTTGACTTAACATCCCAGTTCTACCGGGGCTTGACTTGACATCCTGGTATTGTGACCGGGGTTAAGTTTGATCTCCCGATGTTGTTGTCGGGGTTCTAACTTTGTTTTGAACTTCCAGGGTTGCCTTCCTGCAGGGTTAATAACAGGAATGCAAAATTTTGAGTGTCTACAAACTCGATTATAAGCATGTCATAGAATACAAACCCCTGTAATTTAAGAAAGACTTATCCTATGAAGAAGATCAAATTCAAATTGTTGACAGGAAAGAGCAAGTTCTCAAAAATAAAGTGATACCTTCTGTTAAGGTAAATTGGAGGAATCACAACGTTGAAGATGCTACGTGGGAACTCGAAGACCATATGATGAAAACTTACCCACATTTATTTGTTTAATCTATATGTAAGCGATTCTGAGGATAGAATCTTTGTAAGGGGGGTGGAGAATGTAACGGGACGAATTTAATTGAACTGTGATTCTGAGGACATAATTCTTTTGAGGGGGGAAAGATGTGACGAATGAGAATTTTTTAATTTATTTTAAATATTAATTGAGTTAAAAAAAATTGATGATTTATTTATTGAGTTAAATAAAGATTTGATAAAATTATGGTAGATTAATTAATTATATGTGTTACATTGATTAAATTAATATGGAGAATTTTATAGTTTAAAGTGTGAATTTAATTGAGTTTACTTAATTAAATGAATTATTTAATAAGTATAATGTTATTCTAATTAATTTAATAATTAATTAAAGATTTAATGAATTGTCTTAATTAATAAATGAAAATTTTAATTATGTGATGATGTGATTTAATGTGTATTATTATCTTTTATTTAATTAAAATTAAATGATATTAATTGATTTATTAAAGTGTGACAAATGAACTATATAATAACAAGTTTAATGAAAATAATGGGAAAAGGAGTAAAAGGGGGACAAACCAAACAAAGCCTTAAGTTAGTGGGAGCAGTTAAAACTATCATGGAATTAACTGACAACCCATTAACTATCAGTTATATTATATACGTATACTTATATCATATATCAAGCTTCCGTTCTTTATCATATCATATATCATGAGTTAAGCAAATACAGAGAGAAAAGAGAGAAATTGAGAGAAAAATTGATTAAAGAAGAAAGTTGGTGATATTAAAAGTTTCTATCATCATCTAAACAGAGCTATCAAGGGTAATTCCCCATCTTAAGTTTTTTAAATTCATGTTCTTAATATTTCTCCATTAACGTGTATTTTAAGTTCTTTGTAAACAAAGTTTTGGAATGATTGTTGAATATATGGTTGTATATGTGTTAATATATGCTTATAACATGTTTTATATCATTTATTCATGTTTTGAGTAATCAAATACATGTAATCACTCTTTAATTGGAATTTTATGAGTTACAGAGTATGAACATATGAATATGGCTTAGATGTACAAACTTTCATGCTTTAAGTGTTTATTAAACTTTAAATTGATGGTTGATTATGATTATGCATGTTAAAATGAAGAGAACAAAATTCAAAAGGATAGATTCGGTGTGTATAACGAATCTGTAATGAAGGATTTCATGATATTTGTCAAAACTATGAAAAATATCAAAAACATGAAATTTATGTGTTCTAAATTGACTGATTATGTGGTTTAAGTTGTTAAAAACATGCTAAAATGTTATATGATGTTTTTGTTAAGTTTATAACTCATGGGTAACATTAAAAATCGTTGTTTGAGCTTAATTTGACATTATTTGGCTTTTTCTATATGTTCTTCGTGAGCTGTCAGACTTTAGTGTGTCTCGGCGCCGCAGCGCCGGTTCTGTGAAGAAACCGAGCGCTGCAGCGCCAGGCCAATAATGGGTTGTCGTAGTCATGGCGCGGAAGCGCCGGTTCTGTGAAAGAACCCAGCGCTGCAGCGCCAGGTCAAAGCCTTGGCTGATGTAGTCATGGCGTAACAGCGCCTGTTCTGTGAAGGAACCCAGCGTTGCAGCGCCAGGCCAAGCAGTTGGCTGATGTGGACTCAGCGCTGCAGCGCTAGTCCTGTGACAAAAGTGAATTGTGTAATTTATTTTAAATATTTATTGAATTAAATAAATATTTGTGTGAATTTATTTATTAAGTTAAATGAATATTTGATGAAATTATGGTAGAATAATTTAATTATATGTGTTACATCGATTAAATTAATGTGGAGAATTTTTATAGTTCAAAGTATGTATTTAATTGTGTTTATGTAATTAAATGAATTGTTTAATAAGCATAATGTTATTCTAATTAATTTAATAATAATTAGAGATTTAATGATTTCACATAAATAATAAATGAGAATTTTAATTATGTGATGATGTGATTTAATGTGGAATACTATATTTTATTTAATTAAATTTAAATAAAATTATTTGATTAATTAGAGTGTGACAATAAACTATATTATAAACACTTTAATTAAATTAATAAGGAAGGAGTTATTAAGCGACCAAACAAACAAGGCCTTAACTTAGTGGGAGCAGTTAAAACCATTATGGAATTAACTAACAACCCACTAAGCCATCAGTTAACTTCCTATACGTATTATTCTACATATATTATATCTATATCAGTGTTCTTCATATTATACATATTAGAGAAAAATACAGAGAGAGAAAAGAGAGAGATTGGGAGAAGTTAATTGATTGAAGAGTTTTGAAGAATCAATGAGAGAATTCTAACATCTTAACAAGTAGTAAGGGTAATCTCTTCACCCCAAATTCTATATTTCACGTTGTTATGTTTTCTCCATGAAAACCAATTTTTAAGTTCTCTGTGAATAAAATTATTGATGAATACTTAAGATATGATCATATATGTGTTAATATATGTTCATAACATGTTTTATATCATGTATGGATGTTTTAAAGCCATCAAAACCATTTAATTATGCTTCAATTAGAATTTCAAAAGTGATAGAGTATGAAGAACTTGAATATGGCCCATATGTACAATTTTTCATGCTTTAGTTATTTATTAAACTTTAAATTGATGGTTGATTATGATTATGCATGTTTAAAAGAACAAAACGAAATTCAAACGGACGGATTCGGAGTTGTAACGAATCTGTAATGTCAAATTTCATGAATTCTCTAGAAACTTTGCAAAATACCAAAAACAGTGAATTTATGTATTCTAATTTGACCGATTTCGTAATCTAAAGTGCTAAATGCATGCCATATATGTTATTACATGTTCTGTGAACTTTATACTTCATGGGTAGTATTAAAAATTGTCATGTTAGTTTAATTTGGAATTAATTGGGCTATGATCAGTGCAGTTCGTCGTACAGGAGACCCCTACCCCGGCAGGCCTTTTTGCCTAAGAATCCCAGCCTCGGCGAGCCACCTACCAAGCAAACCTCCGCCCCGGCAGGGGGTACAGAGTTGGAATGTTGTGCTTTGTGTAGTTTTTGTAACGACCCCAAAATTCTTACAATATAATTCTCATTCTCGTTCGTTAACAATACAACTTTAATCTATCTTTACATTATTATTCGATATTAAAACCACTAAAAATGCAAAATATTTAAAACTTTTATACAATCTTTCTTTATTGCCCTAAATCGCAACCTTTACATTACATCTCTTCGATTCAAATCTATATCATGAATCGTTACAACAAAATGACTATACAAAGTCATACATCATAAAGCAATATCCATATACATCGGATAGCTCAACTTACAATTTAACAATCATGTTACATTTAAAACAATTACATTACTCATCTAGAATAAATAATTTCTTGCATCACTATTGATCTTAACATTCAACTAGCATGTATCATTACCTTGCATCCTTGACCTGCAAAAATGGTTATTTGCAAGAGTGAGCTCGACAGCTCAGCAAGTTCTAATAGTTTTCATACATCACATAGCACATAATAGCATGCTCAACATACATTTCATAATAATTAAAGTAACATGGCATACATGCTTTAATTCACATAACAAATATAAAGATTGAGTTCCTTACTCAACCAACATTCTTTAATCAATCAATGTAGTCATAAATTGACTTTAACATTCATGCTTACAACATATATAACAAATCATGCTCTTTGCAATACAATTTAAAACAGTTCATCAAGTTCACATAGAAAATAGAAACCGAAAGACTTGCCTTGATCGTTGTTTACCAATAACAGATTAACAGCTTACAGCTATTTGCACTTCACGTGCCCTACATAATTGTATAATCATGCACATCAACTATTAGTCACATAGCAACACATAGTAGTTGTAATGTAAACTCTACTCTACATCTCATAACTCTTCCTACTATCAATACACAATGTTCAATTAGATTGTGTCAACTTTCGACTTATATCTCACTATATTTCTTATTAGTCATACTTGAAGTTCATTCAAGTGTTTAAGTCTTGCTAAGACTCCTTATTGGTTTTATATTAACCCCCCTTCCATATCTTATAGTGTTTGTTTCAGTTGAATTGAAACATTTTTTACGTATATTAACACTTGTCACGGCGTTTCGACGTTCATTCGTCACACGCCCGATTCGTCTCTCTTGTGTATGCTTAGTGTGCTTATATAACTTATCTAATACATCATTTATTAATGTTAAGCAATATTATATTTACTAACATTCATATTTTATAACTTAGAACAACATCTATTATCGTCGACAGCACTATACTTGCGTATGTGCATGCCCGACGCCCTCCGATTGCCTCCGAATACGCATTAGTCACAAAGATGACCATTTTGACCCCTGCTAATGACCTCAAATAGAAAAAGTTAAAGAACAAAAGTTGTAGGTCTACTCGTGCTCGTTTCGGATCATCTTGAATATCCGCAATTGGAGTTCGTATGAAAAGGTTATGGCTGTTTTACTACAGGAGGTCAAAGCAGTTTTGCATTACACTACTTAAACCACTCCGGACAGCATGTAGCTCCGTTGTGGTCGGAGTTCCTTTGCCAAAAGCCCCGCTGGGGTGGGGCCCATTACTGGTGGGTTCTCAGCTTGCAAACTATGCAGAGAAATAAGCCAATTTGGCTTATTTCTTCGCACTAAAGTCCTATTTTAACTAACACAATGTACATGAAACTTTATACAAACAAAATCCTACACTTCTAACATGATTTTAACATATAATACCACCACAACACATAATCAAAGCACCTAATTTTCATGATTTTTGAAGAAAACGACATTCTTAAGCGTTCTTAACGAAAATTAACACTGTGAGTTCGTTTTTAACCCAAATCACATGATTCAAATCATGTTTTGTTCGTTTCTTGATATATTATAATCTATGATCAATTTACATAACATATCACAACCAAACACTAATTTTGATATTGAAGAAACTATTTTTTAAGTTAGTTCATTGTAAATTGCTATTTTCATAAAACTTATACTTTTAACAAAACAATTCACCAAAATTTCAATTCTCAACCGATTCCATTCATAATACATGCATTATTTTTGTTATTGAAGATAGTATCATGAACATCTTTCAATTTACACCATAACATATAACTAATCATCAATTTACCATTCTAAATCAACCAATGTATGAAACTTCATAAGAACACAATTCTCCATTTAAAACATGTTGCTACAACAAATTCGATTCCTGAAAATCGTTTACAGCATATAATATACAATTCATGTTCATGTAATTTCATGAAACATAAACATAAAATTCTAACTATAAGGGTTAGGATTTATACCCTTAAGTTTTAGCCATGAAGAAGATGAAAGAGACGATGAGGCTTCTAGTTAGATTTCTCCCAAAACTCCTTCCTCTTTCTTTCTTTCTTCTTCTCTCTTCTTCCTTTCTCTCTATCTTTTCTCTGTATCTCTTTCTAACACAGACTAACCTTTGTCTAACCCTTCTAACTTCTACACTAACGTAATATAATATACATATATCTTACAAATATACATATATTACATAATTATACATATATAACTTATGACATAATGACCACAATAATTATAATAAATATAATTATCACAATTAATAATATAGGTTACACATTTAGAATATCAAAAGCCCAAAGGATTGTTTGGAAAAATAGCATCATTTTAAAAATAGGTTTTAATAGTTAAGGCCCCGTTTGGCAAAACGGATTTAAAAAAAAAGTAAGGGCCTTGTTTGGGAAAACGGTTTTAAAAACTCTTTTAACTCTTTTAATAAATTCTTTAACACATATTCTTAATGTTTTAAGGGCGATAGTGAAGGCCTTCTCGATATCCTTAACCCATGTCTGCACAATGATTGGGTCGATAGTACCCTCGAACTCTGGGGATCCTACACTCCTAAAGTCCTTAAAGTTTGTGGCTGGTACTCCTTGAGGATTGGGGCGAACGGGTTCGTTGTTCCTTCCCCTAAGGGCCTCTCCTAACAGATCTACTAGCTTCTGGATCGGGTCTACTTGTTCTTTCTCATTGTTCACTGACTCCTCAAGTGCAGTCAATCTACGTCTGGGCGGCATTATCTGCATCACAAATTTTCATTTTATTATTACTCAGTTATATTACTTAAGTATTTCTTTTAATACTAAAGGCATAAAATTTTATAACATATTTCTGAAATAAGCTTCATTTATATTCATATGCCAAATCGTTTCATTACATGATTATCCTAGTATATTTCTATAAATGTTATCACATATCTCCTAATATCACAAAAGGCGGGGAACTCTAACATACTACCTCTTTAACAAAAGCTTACTTGGGGTTACGTAACTATCCAACACTTTACACAAAAAGTTGGGATTACAACACAACATGTACATCACAAAAGAAAACCACTAAAGCTACTGCTAGTCTAGTTAAGGGTCTCATCCCATCATCCCACACTCTACAACGCTCTTGTACTCGATCTGTGCTATATACGCCACCAACTCTCGGCTCATAGTATGTAGTGTTTGTCCCTGCTCTGCTGGGTAGTGGTACACACCATCAATCACCCTTTTAAAAGCTGAACGGAACACATACCCCATCTTGTTCATCTTCCTCTTCTTACATCTGACCTCATCCTCTAGGTCGTCAACTCTCTCGTTAGCCGCTTCCCACTTCTCCTTGAAGTGTATCCTATCCATAACCTCCAACTCTAGCTGAGTACGGAGTGCTTCCTTCTCGGTCTTCTCACTTAGTTCCCTCTGTTCTACCTCTTCCAGCTTTCCTGCCAAGTCTACATTTTTGGATACCGACCTATGAAATAAGGTTCCCATCTGGATCCCTGCCTCCCTGCGGTATGCAATCTCTACCTCTAACTCTTGCATGTCCAACTTCCTCTGATGGTCCTCGTCCCTCAGCTTCTGGAACTCAGACTCTCTCTCTTGGGCCTCGGACCTCCAGCTCCTGGACTTGACAGTCTAACTCTAAAATGCGTTCCTCATACTCTCCTAGCATATGCTCCTCCAGGTTAGGCTCATAAGAGTCCTCCATAAGCTCCTCCTCTATAGGCTCGTCCTCAACAGGATCATCCTCTTCTGGATCAAACTCCACCTCGATTTCATCCTCGTCGTCAGACTCGGATGGTGCAACTACCTGTACTGGCACAGCCTCTAGAGGTGCCTCGTATACTACATGTATATCTCTGGGCTCCTCCACAACCACTCTACTAACCCCTGTGTCTGCCATCCTACAATCACAAACACAAGACAAACAAACAGCAACTCCATTAGAATGTTAAATAAAACATAAGTTCATTGTATAGAATGAAGTTACATTTCATAACACGTTAAGTCTCTCTCTAGGGAAACTCTATGTGAGTTCTATCCCTTTCTAACTTCTAAGTTCTCCTAAGTTATAATCTAAGGACACTCGCTCCTTAGGTTTATAACTACAGCTTTGATACCATCCTGTGACGCCCCCAAATTCGGACCGCCACAGGGTCACTCAAATTCGGTTTGTCACGTTCTATAATCTAACACCATAATAATAATATTATGACTAAATGTCACATCGCACAGCAGAATAATACACAACTACTATCAAATAGATTACATTTAATTAATATAATTTATTCACGTCCCAAGGTCTCGTAACTTAAACATCGATTACATAGCTTAAACATACCTTAAGCATATATAAACCTATCTAATACATAATAGCATAAGTTCTTATTACAATCATAAATTTCTACATAAATAAAGCTACTCTGTAGCCTTTCCCTTGCCCTTGTCGGTGCCCGAAGGTCCGCACTACTCTGCCTTAACTGAAATATTTTAGGGAAAGTAAGAATGAGCAACAAGTTTGCTCAACAGGTAATATAACAATAAGGGTGAGTAATATAGTTCTCGAATTCCAAAAAGGGTATAGCAAGGTATGATAGTTCAAGGAAAGCAAGCATATCAACAATTCTCAATAACAGTCGCTAAGGACAGAATAATATCAATATGATTCAATGCTAAATCAATTTAAGATTTCAAGATAACTGAATACTGAGCAGTCACTAAGGACTATGAACTTTTACTAGAATTAATAGAAAGATACTGATAATCCAATAAAACAAGTACAACAGGTGATCAGCCTAAAGTACTCTACGGTATGCATATCGTTCAATCGTACTAAAGTGCGCACGTCGGTCTCCCGACAATATAATTTCCCTTCAAAGAAGGTTGTTCATCTCAGTCAAACACAAGATCCCGCACCAATCAATTGGTTTGGATCGGCTTTCAACAATATAAGTCTAATCGAATCGAATGGCATAGACCACAACAATTATAAGTTTAATTTCAAGATTTAAAGCTCGAAGAATATGAATCAACTTTTATCTTATACATGAAGTATATAGTTTATTGTAACGATTGAGATTTTATAATTAATTTTAATATTTATTGAGTTAAATAAATATTTTATGTGATTTATTTATTGAGTTAAATAAATAAATTATGTGATTTATGGAGTGATTTAATTAAGTGTTATATACTAATTAAATAAATGTGTAATATTTATTTAATTAATATTAATGTTATATTATAGTTCAAATTTAATTGAGATAATTGAATTAGATGAATTATGTGATGAAGTGTTACATGAATTATAATTAGCGAGTAATTATAATTATGTGATAAATTTATGTGATTTATTGATGTTAGATTTAATTGATTAAATTAGTTGTTTAATATTTAATTGATTAAAATATGACATTAAAGTATGTGTTAAAATAATTTGTTAAAATAAAAGAAAAGGATTTTAAATTATTTTACCAAGCATAGCTTTAGTAATAATAATCTGTTTTTAAAAATAATGTTGTTTTGGACAAACAAGCCTTAAGGTTTTTCAAATTCAAATAGTTGTAACTTATATAATAATATGTATTTATTATTATGATATATCTTAATTAATTAGCAGTTACATATATATCATTAGTATACGTATATTATATCAGTTATAATATATCTAAACTACGTTAGTTTTTCCTAAGTCTAAACTAAGAACTAAGAAGAAAAGAGAGCAGAGAAAAGGAAGAGCAGAGAAGAGAAAAGAGGAAGAAGAATTACTAGAATTGAACTCACATCACCTTCTCTTTCAATTTATTAACAAAAGGTATTATCTATAATCTCTAATTATTATAGAACTCAATTTATATGTTCCTTGTATTTTATTCTCTGTCAAAAGTTGAGTTTTCATGGAAGTGTGTAACCATAAATTTTATATATATGTATTGTGTTCATGTATTATTATTGGTGATTGTATGCTATAAAGGATTTTCAGAAATCAAATGGTTGTTAGAATATGTTTTAATGAAAAATTGATGTTCTTGAGAGTTCATATGTTTTGGTTGAGTTTTAGAATGAAAACTTATGAAAATTTTATATAGTAATATGCATGTTTAGAATTGTTTATGATGCTATCTTCAATCATGAATATAATGCATGTGTTATAAGTTTAATTGGTGGAGAAATTTTTACAATAAATTATTTTGGGGGAAAATATGAGTTTTATAAAACTGTCAAAATTGAGTTTTTAAAACCTTTTATTTTCGTTAGACAAATTCTATGATTAGTATCATATATATAGCATGAGTATTACTGCATATGTATGCTTTACGTTGTCTGTGTTGCTGTGTGTTGCCGATTATTGGCATGTGGGGGATGAACAGTGAAGCAGGGTGCCGTGGCTGTTTGCCTCTGCCCGCGTTCCGGCGCAGCTGCGCCTGCTGAGTTTCCCAGGTTTGACACCTACGCAGCTGCGCCGGTGTCAAGGCAAAGAGTGGGCAACTGCGCCTTTGCCTGAGCAGAGGCAGTGAAGGTTAGCTAATTGTGCAGTGTTGTTTTTGAACCTTGTTTAATTATGCTATGACAGTGAGCATGTATCTAGTTGCTACAATATTTCGTTAATATAAACTTGACATATTGTATATACTATTTAAATTGTGAATTTTAATGGTTTAATTGGAATATGAATTACTTAATTATAATTTGAATAATTATAATTATGAGTAAGTGTTAATTTGGTTAAATTATAATGAATAAAGGTTGATTTATTAGATGTTAATTTAAATTATAATTTATGTAATTATAATTTAATAAATGCATGTTTAATTATGGATTTTAAATTTATAATTGCATGATTAATTATAATTTGTGTAATTATAATGCATGATATAGTTTAATTAACTATTAATTATGAATTTGTGATAATTTAAGAGGTAATTATAATTGAGTAATTATAATTAGATTAAGTGTTTAAATTATAATTGTTTAATTATAATTTAGCTAAATACATAATTAATTTAATTATGTGAGTATGTGTGTGATGTAATTAACTATGTGACAATTGATTATTTATTTAATTAGAGTGAGTTAACCATGAGGGTTAACCACTTATGTGAATTAGTTATGTGTTAACTAATTTAAGTTATTGTGATTAAATATATATGTGTAGGAAGTATTAAAGTACGTGAATTAAGTTAAGTAGCTTGCGCTTGAGGCAAGTTTTCTAAACCCTGATCTTGTATTAATTTTTATACAAGTTTTCTAAACCCTAATCTTGTATTAATTTTATGCAAGTCTTCTAACCCTAAACTTGTTAATTCTATACAATTTCTTGAGTTCGTATATTCATTGTTGAGAATGTCCTTTCCATTTCTGTGTTGGACAATTGTTTATTTAATTGAAATGATCTTAACTTATTTTTCAAGTAAGATCCAGTTATTATTTTAAATGCTTTAAGTTTACTTCTAAAGTATATGTTAATTCATAATTCTTTTATTTATGAATTATTGAAAGTCGATTCAACTAATCCTTAGTTGATGAACGTGAATTCTAAATTGCCCTTGTAAGCTTATTCAAACCAAACTTTCTTTGGTGCGGACTTGAATTCAAATTACTGAGTTGAACAACCCTAATTATTAGGGGAGGTTACTACGCATAGCGTTAAGATGTTTGTGCACAATACATGGTACAAAGGGCTGATCCCCCTAAGTACGAGTTAAGGTCCATAGTCTTATTGACTGTTAAAGGTTTAAATAGAAATATTTATAACCTAGGACAAGAGTTCAAAGGTCTTATGACCCTCAGATAAATTCTATATTCGAATTTTAATATTGATAGAGAATTATTATTCAATTCTTTATTATTGAAGCAAGCTAAGTTATTCAGATTCTTTTAAAGATATCCTTTCATGTCTATATTATTGTTAAACTCCAGTGAGCTGTGGTTTGCTCACTCTTGCATTAAATAACAATTTTAGTTAAGGTTGATAACGCTGATGCTCCGTCTACAAGTAAGAGCAAGGGAAAGCAAAGCAAGTGAAGAGTTGTTTTTATTTAATTTAGAAGGATTGTAATAATACTTGAATGATATGTTTTTTGTTCCGCACTTTATTGTTTATGTCAAGGTTGGAGTAACCCTGGGATTGTTTTTTTAAAAAGGTTGTAACCCTTGTTTTAAAGGAGATTTTATTATTTGAATAAAGATTGTAATTTATCTTGAGATATATTGGGTAGATGTTTGTTATAGTTAGAAAGTGAACACCAAATCATGTGGAAACGAAGTACCCAGATTTGGGGGTGTCACATTTATAATATATGACTTGCAATCTCAAAAGTTTACTTGTACGACAATAATAGCACAAGCTTAATGAACACTCAATAAAGAGTAGGGTTTAGGAACTTGCTTACAACGTTCCTTGAATAAAGTAAACACAAGGATAGGATACTTGCACCGTAAAGGAGTGTAAGTTTGAGAACTTGCCTTATGCATAGTTTATCCACGAAAAGCTAATCAACACTTTGAATTCCTATCGTAATATAGTTACTTACATATGGTATTTATTAGCTAGGCACATTCGGTAATAAAGTTCGATATTCAAGTTAGATATACACACATGATACTACCTTAGTCACATGTCATTACATACTTATACGCATATGGTACGGATTCAGTTTATAATTTACCACGAAGTCAAGTAACACTCGTATAGCATTATGTCATATTACTTTAAATCGATTTAGGTTGTCATTATTTATGAAATTCCTTTTCTTAATTAAAACATCTTCATAGTATGCTACTAGCATGTATCAGTAACAATTAGACTTGTTTAGTAGCTATAGCTTTGATATGAGTCAAATGCCACAACCAGATTAACAAAATTGACTAACTCCTGATTCCAGGCCGGCGCAGCTGCGCCCTGGTTAGGCCTAGGGACGGCACAGCTGTGCAGTCCCCTGGACAGACCAGGGTTGAGCCTTGCATTTTTGTTTCTGTCCTGTACCTTAACATACTTAACCAATTACTCTTAACATACATTCATGTCAGAGGGCTTTTATAAGCGTATTACCATCTTAAGTTCACTTATACATGTCATGGTCTTAGTCTAGGATTTACACGGAATTAAGATCAAATAGGGTCATGCAATCACAACGCAT
The DNA here is from genome assembly GCA_020205555.1 of Panax stipuleanatus. Classification (NCBI taxonomy): domain Eukaryota; kingdom Viridiplantae; phylum Streptophyta; class Magnoliopsida; order Apiales; family Araliaceae; genus Panax; species Panax stipuleanatus. The sequence goes on from CM035122.1 coordinate 25,856,518, forward strand.
ACAATTTAATCATAGATACATGCGAGAAGGTCATATAAATTATAATATACATGCTCGCGATTGTCCACATCATTTATTCATAACTAGCATGTTTTATCACTTTAAAAACATGCTTAAACTCATACTTGGTTAACCTCTTATCGAATTTAACAAGTGAGTACACATGTATGGTATACTAGTGATGTTATACTCATTATTAAACATGTTAAAAATATCAGAATATGAATCTTAATATAACATGTCAAGTCCATGTTCAAAGCTCATGTTTCGTTAGTAATGTATACTAATGAGGTTTAACATGTTCATGCTACCTTATGATACATACATACGCAAGTTATTATATCCTTCATGCAATTCTTCACCATACTAACATGTATCAAAAGTCAGAATATAGATATGGTACACACATGTCAAAGTTTACTTTTAAAAGCTCCAAGTTTATTTTGAAAACTACACTTTTCATCAACCTTGAATACAAGCATAATAGACCATGCTTACTTTAGGTCTACGTATCTATATATGTATGTTACTCATGCTAGCACGCTTTGTCTAAGTCTTAATAACCATTTACACATAATGGATTTCTTGCAGAAATTAGCATCTGATCTTAGAGACTGGCGTAGCTGCGTTGCGCCTTGGTATAAAACCGGCGCAGCTGCGCCGTGTCCGGTTAATACCAAAAAACTTCCTGCTTTGGCAGGACTTAGGCCAAATACCAACTTTCCTTCACAACAACAGTTTTAAACTGCCATAGGGTAGTTCAACCATGTATATAAGTTCATATAACAACTAAACAAGTGTTCTACAATCCAATTACAATCCATTTTGGCATAATCAAGAATTAGAACTTTTGCAGAGAAACAAAATGAAAAACTAGTGAATGTGATATACCTCTGCTACTTGGTTTATATGAACTTACTGCAAAATGCCAACTCACAATGCTGCTATCTTACTAATGAAGTCTTGCTCTCTATATGCTCTTAATTCCACACTTAAACAAAATTCTCAGCAATGAATTAGAAGGAGATGGGTTATATTTATAGAGAAAATGATATCCAGACATTATTTTTCTCTCCCAAACCAAACCAACGGATTGAAGGATTGCATGGAGGTTATGAAAGAGTAGGTAATTTAATGGTTGGATTCCATCATCATCCCCCCCCCCCCATTGCCTGATGATTATCTAAGTTGCCGAAGTTGAGGAAGTAGAGTAGCAGAGGTCATTGGGTGCACACGTGAAGAAGGAATGTGTCTCTCATTATGGGACAAGGAAGGAAACTCAGCAACATATATATATACTTAGTCATTACACATTACATATTACACACTCTTAAGCTATAGTTCCTTTAGTCTCACAATATGGTTTTAAATGGAGAAACAATGTTACAATATATCAAGTTGGGTTTCACCCATCCACATATAAATATAATTCATGTACATTTTATCATATTAGTATAATTTAATCAGATATTACCACCTAACATCATCTCATGTATTATTCAATTAAATTCTATTAATTAATAATTATTTACCATATATTCATGATGTATTATTTTAATGTATACTCATATACATATTGTCACACAGCCTCATAATGTATTAATTAGTCATAACATATAGTTTTAATATGTATAGTCACATTGTATTAATCATGTAGCGTTCACAATTCAATAAACTTTACCATATAGTTTATATATAATTGCATAGTGATATTGCACTACACGTCATATAATATATAGGTAGCTACTATACCTTATACATTTGATTATCACATGCTTGCATATAGCAACTAATTGAAAAAATGTTATCTACTCGTTCAGATATTATTATTCTCAATGATAATTAATTAATTAATTATCTTATCAATTAATTAATAATAATATTAATTAATCCCTTCCTCATTAATCAATATAATTATTAATCTCTTATAGCAATTAATTAACATTAAATAAATATAAATCTTATTATATTTATATATAAGTTTCTTATTATTATTCTATTACTTGCAATCACATATCATTAATTAATCACCATTATACCAATTAATTAATATTCTATTTCTCATAATAACAATTAACAAGTAATATTTGATTAATTGTTCACGTAGTAATTCCTTCCTCAATTATTATTTCTCATCACTGTGCCACACAAGGCATTCAACGAGTTTATCGCAAACTCCATAATTTCTCAATTATTATAAATTTTTAATTTAATATAATTGATTTAACTCATCTCATAACACAAAATTATTTATATTCAAATAAATACTCATTCCCATTAATATATTCATTTAATAATATATGAAAATTCTCGGGTATTACAGAGATTCCGTATGAGATATTGTAATTCCTTTAAAGTATTACTTCAGTTATACAATACTTATTCGATTGTATACTCTTGAGATTTATTATTCGATTTGAAAATCAATTATTGTTGAACATTATAAGACTAGCGAACCCTTATTGATTCGACTAGTCCATAATTGATGAACGTTCTAAATTCTAGAACTGTTATTGAGCTTATTCAAACCAAGCTTTCTTTGGAGCGGACTCTGATGTCAAACTGAGATGAACAACCTCGTTATAGGGGATTATTTACGCTTTAGCGTTGAGATGATGTGCACATTATGGTACTAAGGGCTGATGCCCCTAAGTACGAGTAGTAGAGTCCATATAGTCTTCTGACTGTTAAAGGTTTAAAGTAGAGATACTTGACAACCTAGGCCCTCAGATGTACTTTTGATTCTTGTTATTCATTCTTGATTTAAAAGCCGAGCTTTCTTTATTCAGAATTCTTTGATTCACTCGCATGTTATTATTATTGTTATATTGTTATACTTGTGGGCAATCGTGCTCACTCTTGCGTAATAACATTGTAGTTAAGAACGAAAGGTCCGACGAACCTTCTACTAGCAAAGGTAAGGGCAATGTTAACAAGTGTTGAAGACTTGTTATTTAATTTGAGAATGTTATGTTTAAGACTTTGATGTGTTAAGACTTATGTATTTGTTTATGTTTTTGCATTGAGATTTAAGGTTAGTATGACCTGTGATTGATTTTTGTATTATTCAGATGTTGTAACTCCATAAGGGGAGGATTTCTATCTATTTCATGGTTTGCATTTATTATGGATAAATAGATATGTGATATTTGTACAGTGAACACCAAATCCCGTGAAAATTGAAGTACCTGAATTTGGGGGTGTCGTAGGTCCCTAGTGCAAACTGGGCGCTGCAGCGCCGTCCAACAGAATGAACCAGTAAACTTTATTTAAGTGTTCAAAGTTCAGAAATAAAATTTAAAATATTATATAATAAACATGATAACATGTTAATCATATATTGAGATGATAAAACAAATTATTAACTTGTTTTATGTGATTAAATGATAAGTTAAATACGTGGTTTAAACTCGTTATTCGTGAAGTCTAAATAACGTGTTCAAGCTCTGATGTTTGTGATTCGACGAGTATAATCGTACTTAGAATTAATTAGTATTGTAACAAACGAGAATTTTATATTTTAATTTTAAATATTTATTGAATTAAATAATTAATTAATTTATTTATTGAGTTAAATAAATAATTTATGTGATTGTTGTGGAGTAATTTAATTAAGTGCAATATGTTAATTAAATGAATATTTAATATTTAATCGATGTGTAAACAATTTTGTGGTATAGTGCTAATTTAATTGAGATAATTAAATTAGATAAATATTATGTGATAATTGTTACATGAGATTATGATTAATGAGTAATTATAATTTTGTAGCAATTTAGTATTATGTGGAAATTTTATTTAGTTAATTGTTGTTAGCTTGTATTTAATTAAATTAGAATGTTAGGATTTAATTAAATAAAGTGTGACAATGGAAAATATGTGTTAAAAGAGTTATAAAAATAAAATAAAAGGGGTTTAAAGAGTTTTACCAAACAATGCCCTTACATATGTTTTAATCCTGTTTTACCAAACAGGGCCTTAACTACTAAAAAGCTATTTTTAAAATTAAATGGTTTTGCCAAACAAAGCCATAGGACTTTTGATTTTCAAAATAAAAAGTAACTGATATACTATTTAATAAGGGAATAAAGTTTTTATCAGTTATATTATATATAATTATATGCTATATCTCTTCAATCTATATTATATATATATTGTTAGTTAAGTATAATATAGATATATGTTAAGTTAGAGTTAGAAGAAAAGGAAGAACAAAGAAAAGAACAGAGTGTTATCAGTGTAGGAAAAGAGATAAGAAAAAGAAGAAGAGGAAGGAGAAAGTCTTGAGGAATCAAGAACAAAACACCATCATCATCTTCTTCTTCCAATCAACAAAAGGGTAAAATTCTAACTCTATTATTTAAAAAAATTATGTTTGTTATGTTCTTCAGTGTTTTCATAGTTTTAAGTTCTTTGTAATTGGATTTTTATGAGAATTCATGCTAATATAGTTTATATGTGTTAAATTGTATTTATAAACTATTATATATGATTTGTATGTAAGTTTAAGTGATTAATTTCATGTAAATATGATGAAAATGAAGAAATCATGTTCATAGCAATTTACAGTGAACTTATTTTGAAAAATAGTCTTTAAATTATCAAAATTTGTGGTTGATTGTGATATGTTATGTAAATTGATCACAGATTATGATAATATGTTAAGAAACAAAATCAATTTACTTTGAATAGTGTGATTTGGTTTAAAAACCAACTCACAGTGTTAATTTTCTTCAAGAACGCTTAACGATGGTGTTTTCTTTAAAATCATGAAATTAAGTGTTTTGATTATGTGTTGTGGTGTTTATATATATTAAAAACATGTTAGAAGATTAAGATTATGTTTTTATAAAGTTCTATATGCATTGTGTTAGTTAAAATCGAAATCTGGTGCGAAGAAATAAGCCAAATTGGCCTTTTCTCTGCACAATTCGTGAACCAGATTTTCCACCAGCAAGGGGACCTGCCCCAATGGACTTTTTGCCTTGGAAAATCCGCCCCAGCGGACTTTCCTGCCGTACGAAAAGTTGTGTTGTGTGTTTTAAGTCCAAACTTGATGAATTAATTGAATGTAATGAATTTGATGGCATGATAAGTATATAGAATAATAATATAACATATTGTTAGCATGTATGAGACAATTTGAAGTCTCATATTAACATGTTATGTGTGAACTCATATATTATTATCATAGGGTATGATTATGATGGTTTAAAATGTTATTCACGTGTGATATTTATGTTGTGAGTTTAGACTCACATTATGTGGTTAGTTAGCGAGTTAAGTTTACAAACCACGTTGTTAAGTTGAACTTAAGTAAGAAATTTAATGGTTAAACATAGTGGTTATGAAACTAATCGATATTGTAAACGTAATATAATATGTAGGATAATTGTGGAACGTGATTGTAAATTGTAGCTTGCGCTTGAGGCAAGTGTTCTAAACTCAAACTTTACTTTTATTGAGCAAGTTTTCTAACTATACTCTTTCATTGAGCAAGTTTTCTATCCTTAACTTGTTATAATTATGCAAGTTATTTTATGCTCTAAATTCCATATTGAGCAAATATACTATTGAAGTTCGTTATTGAAATAATGAGACCTTGACTTAATTGTTCAAGTAAGGTCTATTGAATCTTTAAAATGCTTTAAGTTATTTCTAAATCATGACTATTTAATATAAAGTCTATTGCTTTGACTCATAGTTGATTCGTAATTCTTTTATTATTGAATTCTTATTTATTGTAAGTTGATTCAACTACTCCTTAGTTGATGATAGTTGAACTCAAAATTACCTTTTAGCTTATCCAAACCAAACTCTCTTTGGTGCGGACCTGTTATTAAATACTGAGATGAACAATCCTATTTAATAGGGGATTACCATGCGAAAGCGTTAAGATGTTTGTGCACAATACATGGTATGAATGGCTGATCTCCTTAAGTACGAGTTAAGAGTCCATATAGTCTAACGACTGTTAAATGTTTTAAATAAAAATGTTTATAACCTAGGACATAATTCAAGTTTTTAGACCCTCAGATGAATTCTAAATCTTATTATTGATTATCGATGAATGAAATATTATTTAATTCAGTTAAAGTTATTCAATACTATGTCATCACTATTGTTTGCTATGTCAAGTGAGCTTTTGTTTGCTCACTCTTGCATTATATAACCCTTGCAGCTAAAGTTGAGAAAGTTAACGAACCGTCAACTAACAAAGGCAAGAGCAAGATGAACAAGTGAAGACTTGTTTATATTATGATATGATGTGTAATAAGATTTTTATTATGTAATGATGTTTATTTTCCGCATTGACGATATTAAGGTTAGATAACCCTGGGAACGTTTTGAATAATTTGTAATCCTTTTTATAAGGAAGATTTTTATTTAATTTATAAAGGTTTTAATTTATTTTACATTCCTTATTTATGGGCAGTAGTTATGTTTTATTTAAATAGTGAGCACCAAATCCCATGGAATTAAAGTACCCGGATTTGAGGGTGTCACAGGTTGGTATTAGAGCGGTGCTTTAGGTTATGAACCTTTGGTGGGGAACCATAGGTAGTAGCCTTTTAGGAGATTGAAAAGATAGTGATGATAGTTAAATATAATAAACTACCTTGTGTGCTATGTGTTTATATTTATGTACGCGAAGAGTATCGATCGATAACACGTAATAATTAAACTTTAAAATTTTGTTGCCAGGATGACGAATGTTGGAGAGTCCAGTCAGGCTAGGGAGGAGTTACCCTAGATGCCTAGGGATGAGGAGCCCTGTGACATCCACATTATCTGGGAACAGTTGGTTCAGAGAGAGCCATCTCCATTGATCACCGTAGTTGGTCAGGAGCATGAGCCAGTTTTGGACCGAGATGACGAGGATGATTCAGAAAAGAGGAGGAGGATCCTGAAGAGGAATTTCCACCTAACTCTGTTAGCGCAGTTATGTATGAGGAAGTCTATGACTGCAATGTTGAGCTACATGGGCGAGTCAGAGAGCTTGAGGAACTGGTGGACGAGAGTCAGACTACCATACAGCAGAGGGATGAGACAATTCAAGAGTTGGATGAGGAACTTGGAAACACGAAGTGGGATCTTGTCCACGTGAAGAGCGAAAGGGATGATGCACTAGCTGAACTAGCAAAAATAAAGAACAACATCAAAGAGGAGTCAGTGAAGCGTGCCAGAGCTGAGGATGCTTGCTTGAAGGCTACTCTACGTGCAGATCGAGCTGAAGACGAGGTTCAAGTGAAGAAGGCCAAGCTGAGAGAAACAGACTATGCTTTTCAGACGGCTATAGATAGGGCCTAGGATCGTGCCTTTTATTACCAAGCTCAGTTCAAGGATTTACCGTGGTATATGGTGGATCGCATAACAGTGTTTCGGGTGATGGAAGAAGAACGTGGAGAGGATGTGCGACGACTTAACATGTTTAGATAGTAGGGTAATAAACTATGTGTTTCTTTATATTATAAATAATTGTAAATCCTAAAATTTGAGATAATAATGGGATAAGATAATGATGTAATCATGCAGTTTTATTTAGATAGTGAGCACCAAATCCCGTGGAATTGAAGTACCTGGATTTGGGGGTGTCACAAGTATTGTGAATGTAATGGTATGTAAGATTAATTGAGGAACGTGAGTATAATTGTAGCTTGCACACGAGGAAAGTTTCTAAACTCAAACCTTTATTTGAGCAAGTTTTCTATCCCTTATTTATTATCGTTATGCAAGTTCCTAAACCGTACTTTTATATTTACGCAAGTTACAAATCCTATTTCTTTTATTGATCAAGTTCGTATTCTTGTTTATTCAAGTTCAAGATTCTATATGAGATGTATATTTCTTTTTAAGCAATACTCTGGTTATACAATACTTATTCAATTGTATACCTTTGAGATTCGTTATTTGATTGACTATCAGTTTATTGTTGAACCTTGAAAGACTAGCGAACCCTTATTGAATCGACTAGTCCATAGTTGATGAGCGTTCTAAATTCTAGAACTGTTATTGAGCTTATCCAAGCCAAAATTCCTTTGGTTCGGACTTTGATGTCAAACTGAGATGAACAACCCTTTATAGAGGATTATTTACGCATTAGCGTTGAGATGATGTGCACATATATGGTACTAAGGGCTGATCCCCCTAAGTATGAGAAGTATAGTCCATATAATCTTACGACCGTTAAAGGTTTAAAGTAGAAATACTTGATAACCTGGAACATAGTTCTTGGTCTTATGACCCTCAGATGTACTTTTGATTCTTGTCATTCATTCTTGATTCAAAAGCCAAGCTTTCTATTATTCAGAACTCTTTGATTTCTCGAATGTTATTATTATTGTTATATTGTTATACTTGTGGGCAATCGTTGCTCACTCTTGCATAATATCATTGCAGCTAAGATTGAAAGAATTGACGAGCCTTCCACTAGCAAAGGCAAGAGCAAAGCTAACAAGTGTTGAAAACTTGTTATTTATTTACGAATGTTATATTTTAAGACTATGATGTTATGTTAAGACTTTGTTGTTATTTACGTTTTCGCATTGATGTTTAAGGTTAGTTAAACTTGGGATTTATTTATTCAAATGTTGTAACCCCTTAAGGGGAGGATTTCTATTTATTTCATGAGTTGCTTTTATTATGGGTAGATAGATATGTTATATTTGGATAGTGAACACCAAATCCTGTGGAAATGAAGTACCTGGATTTGGGGGTGTCAAAATTTATATATTATAAAAATAGCATCATGTAGATAATTAAATGCCTTTAATAAATGAATACTTTTATTAATAAATAAATAAGATCGTTTGCAAAGTGTATGCTTTATCATCATACATGATTGGCTTGTATACATACTACTTTCAATCTCCCACTTGCACTTAAGCCAATCGCCATGGTATCTCATACCAATCTTCTCTAAGTGACGATCAAACTGATGTTGTGTTAATGCTTTAGAAAATGGATCTGCAATATTGCCTTGAGAGTCTAAACATTCCAAGGTGACAGTCTTCTCTTTCAATGATCTCCATGATCAAGTGAAATCACCGCAACACGTGTTTGGATTTCTGATGAGACCTGGGTTCCTTAGCCTGTGCAACAGCTCCGGTGTTGTCACAGTATAAGGGGACTGCTCCTCCAATGCTAGGAAACACACCAAGTTTGGTTATGAACTTCTTCATCCAAATACCTTCCTTTGCAGCTATGTACTCTACCTCTGTCACTGAATCAGCAATTATTGCTACTTAGAACTCTTCCAACTCACTGCGCCACCGTTTAAGGTATACACATACCCTAAAACGGATTTACTGTCATCTTGGTTCGTTTGAAAATTTGAGTCTGTGAAGCCCTCGAGTTTTAATTCAGACCCACCGTACACAAGAAATACATCCTTAGTTCTTTTTAAATACTTTAGCATATTTTTCACTGCCTTCCAGTGCTCTTCTCCTGAATTCGACTGATATCTGCTTGTTACACTAAGTGCATGAGTGACATCTGGTTTAGTATATATCATACCATACATGATAGATCCTATTGCTGAAGCATAAGTAATCTTACTCATACGGTCTCTCTCTTTAGGTATTTTTGGGGCCTGTTTCTTGGAGAGATGTATTCCATGGCTCATCGGCATGAGACATCTTTTGGAATCTTCCATGTTAAACCTCTTTAGCATCGAGTCAATGTACGTTCCTTGGGATAAGCTAAGCATCCTTTTAGATCTATCTCTATAGATCTTTATCCCCAAAATATAGGATGTTTCTCCCAAGTCCTTCATGGAGAAGTGTTTAGATAACCAGATTTTAATCAATTGTAGCATAGGAATGTCATTCCCTATCAGTAATATATCATCAACATATAATACAAGGAATGAAACAGCGCTCCCACTAACCTTCTTGTACACACATGGTTCATCCTCATTTTTAATAAAATTAAACTCTTTGATTGTCTCATCAAAACGGATGTTCCATCTACGAGAAGCTTGCTTCAATCCATAAATGGATCGTTGCAGCTTACAGAATTGATTTGTTCAACCTTTGAAACAAATCCCTTTGGTTGTGTCATATACATATCCTCCTCAAGTTTCCTATTGAGGAAGGTCGTTTACACGTCCATCTGCCAGATCTCATAGTCGTAATAAGCTACAATCGCAAGCAAAATCTGAATGTACTTGAGCATAGCTACTGGTGAGAAAGTTTCATCATAGTCAACTCTTTGTCTTTGTTTGAAACCTTTTGCAACCAGTCGGGCCTTATAGGTCTCTACCTTACCGTCCACTTCAGACTTTCTTTTAAAGACCCATTTACACCCAATAGGCTTTATGCCTTAAAGTGGTGAAGCCATAGTCCATATTTGGTTCTCATTTATGGAGTCCATCTCGGATTTCATGGCTTGAAGCCATTTTCGTGAGTCTATATTACTCATAACCTGTTAGTAATTCAATAGATCATCATCATTTATGATGCGTACCTCATCGTCATCCTCTATGACAAATTAATACCTATCAGGTATCTTTGGTACTCTTCCAGATTTACAAATAGGGTGTGGTAGAGTGGGTTCATCTATTTGGTCAGGTACCTAACTTTGATCCGTAGTAATTTGCGGTTCTTGAACTTCTTCAAGATATATCTTACTCCCACTGACCCCTTCATGGATAAACTTCTTTTCTAAGAAGGCAACATGTTTCGCAACAAACACCTTTTGATCAGTTGGATGATAGAAATAATATCCTAAAGTTTCTTTAGGGAATCCCACACATCTACACTTGTCGAATTTAGTCTGTAACTTATCATTTTCAAATTTTTTGACATAAGTTGGACAACCCCAAGTCTTAACATGCTTAAGATTTGGTTTCCTCCCTTTCCACATCTCATATGGAGTCTTTGGGGAGGATTTGGTAGGCACCTTGTTAAGTAGGTATGCAGCCGTTTCTAGGGCATAACCCCAGAAGAAAATTGTAAGATTGGTAAAACTCATCATGGAAAGAACCATGTCCAACAATATTCGATTTCTCCTTTTAGATACTCTATTTAATTGTGGTGTACCTGGTGGAGTCCATTGTGAGACTATACCATTATCTTTGAGACAATTGAGAAACTCACCGCTTAAGTATTCTCCACCTCTATCCGATCGAAGAATCTTAATACTTTTGCCAGTTTATTTCTTTACTTCACTTCTGAACTCTTTGAACTTTTCAAATGATTCTTATTTGTATTTCATCAAATACACATATCCAAATCTTGAGTGATCATCAGTAAAAGTAATAAAATAAGAATACCCTCCCCGTGCATTCGTTGTCATAGGCCCAGAAACGTCTGTGTGAACCAATGTTAACAACTCTGTAACTATTTCTCCTTTTCCACTAAAAGGAGATTTAGTCATTTTACCCATGAGACAAGATTTACAAGTTGGATATGATTCATAATCAGATTGCTCTAAGTGCCCATCCTTATGCAACTTGGATAATCTTATTTCATTGATATGACCGAGTCTACAGTGCCACATATAGGTATAATTAGCATCATCTCTTTTCCTTTTCTTAGTTTGTTCAATTTGAAATATGTTTTCATGCAAGTCAAGTATATAAAGTCCATTTTGCAAATTACCAACACCATATAAAACATTGTTATTATAAATAGAACAACTGTTGTTCTTTATTATAATGTCAAATCCATCCATATCTAATACAGAAATAGAAATAATATTTCTAATAATATTCGGAATAAAATAATAATTATTTAAATAAACGGACTTGCCCGTAGGCAATGCTAAACAATAAGTGCATACAACTAATGCAACAACCTTTGCTTCATTTTTCACTTGTAGGACAACCTCATCCTTGTTCAGCTTTCTACTTCTGACCAGTCCCAGCACAATATTACATATGTGAGAACCACAGTCGGTATACAATACCGAAGTAAAATTTTGACTTTCAGAAAAATTAATTTCAATCATGAACAAACCTTGATTGGAAGTCAAAGCTTCTCCAAGATTCTTCTCTGCCAGAAACTTCTTGCAGTTCCTCTTCTAATGACCCGGCTCGTTGTAATAGAAGCAACCTTCTGCAGTTTTCAATATGTTAAGTAATACAGGCAAGCTGACATCTAACTTATTCATGTGGAAATTTATAACGAACTGCGAGAAGGTCTCAGGGAGTGACTGCAAGACTAAGTCTTGACTCAACCCCCCATCCGTGACGATCCCAAGTTGTCCAAGGCGTTCAATTAGATTTATCACCCTTAGGACATGAGTCTCAACGGCAGTACCCTCGGTCATCCGTGATCGGAAGAGCTTATTAGATATCTCATATCTTGCAATTCTACTTTGTTCACCATACAACTCCTTGAGGTGAATCAACATAGTAGGAGCATCCATATTTTCATGCTGACGCTGAAGCTCGTTATTCATAGATGCAAGCATGATGCATTGTGCCACAGATGAATTATCTTGCCATATTACAATAGTGGAAATATCTTCCTCAGAGGCTGTTTCTGGAATAGTTCCAGGACAGGTAAATTTAGGACATAAGAAATTTTTTCAGCAATGAGAACTATTCTCAGATTCCTTAACCAGTCCGTGTAATTCGGTCCGGTAAGTTTGTTAGCATAAAGTATGCTTCACAGTGAAATTAGTGATTTCGATATTTTTAAATTTCTGCATGTGAAAAGATAACATTTTAGCAAACATTCATTTAATTAATTTTACATACCAAAATAGATTAGATCATATTTTAAATTGGTATCTCCCACTATTTTCTTCAAACTATATTACCCTCAGTTATATAGTTCGGCAACATCTAATAAAAGATTTGCTAGTGAGAATAAGGATCCTATTTCAAATGTATATAGTTTTGTGGATAGCACAACAAACCATATATAAATAAATAGGTAGACAACTCTTTATCAATTACATCAACATGTAACTCCTTTTTATATTGCCTCTTAGATCATAATGGTCAAGTGTGTGTACATTCGAACTAAAATGATTTAAGTTAAGTCCAACCTAACACTTCCATATAATCAAAAAAAAAAAATTGTCTTTGTGGATAACACAACAAAATAATATTGTTCAATTTTTTTTATAAGCATCAAATGTGATTAAATTAACATCTTAAATACTTAATACTTGTCTTGTGGATAGAACAACAAACTCATATTAAATATTTAATACTCTATTAATTTTATCATGCTAGAAGGCGACGTTCGATATTCTAAATATCTTTGAACGCTTTAGACTTAAAATAATTTTTTTGAGGGACTTTTTATTATTAGTCTCATCTTGTATAGCGCGCATGCATATATATATATATATATATATATATATATATATATATATATATATATATAAACTACACGTTATTTTATTAAAACATGCAAAACATGTTTGCATAAAATATAATATATATAATACTAGCATGCACATATAGAATACTATATTCTACCCGGATTGATTATGGACTTTTATTCTAGTTTGGTTCTTTAGAGCCACCAAGTGAACCAAAAGATCAAACCTAGGAGTGCAAGAAATAAATTTAAACGTAACTATTACATTTAAACCCGGGCTCTATTACAAACGGGTCTTCACGCGCTCCTTGCTTATTGGTTTCCAATTCTTCAAGATAATTCTAACTAGTCCTATTACATAAACTATTTAATTTAAATAGAAATCTTGATCAGCAGTCAAGGAAAAGTACATAGAAGGGAGATAGAATTTTACATCAAGAAAAAATTAGAGAAGACGAGGTACGCAGACTCCATTTAATAAAACCCATATATTCAAGCATCCAACTAAAATAAAATCCAATCACATTGGTCAATACTCCATAATTAACCCCATTTATTATCATATACAATAACATGTGCATCAATAAATAAACATTCATCTCATGAATAATAAAATCATACCATATATGCATCGATATCATTTAATGGACAAAATTTTGCTAAATTTTAGTTTTGAAACAAAATAAACTCTTTTGTTTTAATCAAAAACCAAATTCAAATTAAACTTCTTTAATTTTTAACAATCTGAAATCATATTTCAGATAAAATAAATATCTTTATTTTAAACTTTTATCAATTAAATAAACCATTTACTTTAATTGATGAAAATAAGTTTTCAAAATCTGCAGAGTGGCGCACCCGCTCCCAGAATGAACTGGGACGCGGCGTGGCCGCGCTGTTCGTCGCAGAAACAACAAACTTCGATTTTTGTCCAGAAAATTCGATCCAATCTCACATCAATTCATACATGGAATCATAAAATTAATAATTAGCACAAAGTTAGGCTCTGATACCACTGTTGGGTTTATATGTTACGCATACATGTAATCAAATTACACAATAAGGGCGGAAGCACGACAAATTAGGTTTTAAAAAATTTATACAAACCCTCACCAAGTTCAAGCTTTGTGCTCAATTATCAATCAATATAAAGAGAAGGATAAATCAGAATCATATCCTTGTAGAAACTAGCTTCCACAGGTACGAGTTTAACTCCTTGCTCTTTGTGATCTCCTTGAATCTCCTGGATTGATTCCTTCCTTTGATCAACGTTAGTCACCCAAGTGTTTGGCCTTTAGAGGTGATCCACCAAGGAAGAGGAATTGTTCAAGAATGAGGGTGGTTGGCTAAACCCTAGTTTTCTATTCTTTGCAGAAAAGGAGTACTCTCCAACAATTAGAATTACGTTTACTAATATCTAATATAAGACTCCTCTTATATAGATATTGGTCAACCCTTCTAATCTAATTATAAATTAGGTTTCATTTAATTAATTAAACTCTTTTAATTAATTAGGCTTCCCAACACATTGAAATTAATTAATTAAACTCTTTTAATTAATTTGCCTCCTAATCTCATTAGGAATAATTGAGAGTACTAATATTAAATTAATTCCTAAACTCCTTTAAAAATTAAAATAATAATAATTATAATAATATTAATAAGACTCTTCTTATTAATTTATATTTAATATTTCTAAAATATTAAATAATAAATATTAAGTTATTTAATTTATTCTATCACCATAGATTAAATTAATTACACTTAACATATTATTACGATTATGTCATTACCTTCTTAAATAATTATTCTTTCTTTTATGGTGTGACCCTTTAGGTTCTCCATATTAAACCGGTTGTGAATAAATAAATTAGAACAATTCTAATCTTATTTAAATAAATAAATTAAATTAATAATCTATTTAAATAAATAATATTTATTCTACAATAGGGATAAACCTCCCTAGCGATCAACGACTTTTCAAATAATATAGATTTCAACATTAATCATAAAAGAACCTGTGAGTAAATAGTTACCGTACAATTCAATCATTCCACCATACAATGTCCCAATTAAATATAAGACGTGGAATAACTGTCAAGTCTTATTTTATTTAATTATATGTATTTCGATTAGAAAATACACAACTCCAAATAATACAAATTAGAAACTCATTTCTAATTTTATTATGCCTTGGCCAAGGACTACTGGGTTGTCATTTAACGAATCACATATGATATATCTCTTCTTTTACTAGAAGTGATAAATTCTTTATTGATCATTCATTATCTCCATATGTAACTTACTACACTCAAGCATACCCTTGGATATACCCTAAGGGTCTTAAGAAATAAGTCAAAATATAATTCATTACACATAAGATACTATGATGATCTCAAGTCCAAGGATCACTTGTACTACTATCACATTAGAAATTCCTATTGACTGGCAAGTAAAACTCTATTAGGTATTTCTTAGCGAGTTACGTTCAGTGAACTTATTCTTCAATAATCACCTACATACTTGCTTTAGTGTCTCCACACAAATGATCATGGGATCAATCATCCTCATCCAATGAGTAAACAACATATGTACCAATCTATCCGAATTTACTAATCCCCTTTTTAGTAATTCAACTACTGAAAACTATTTTAGTTTTAAGCTTTCTAAGAATTTAGATCTCATTAGCATGATCAACATCATGATTCTAAAAGCATTGCTTAAAACTATGGATTATTTACATATTATAAAAATGGCATCATGTAGATAATTAAATGTTGGGTTTATACGAAATCGTGACGCAATCAAATTGCAAAAATTAGCGGAAGCATGGTATATCAAAGTTTAAAAAATTTCTACAAAACCATTACCCGGATCATCCTTTGTGCAAATTATTAATTTAAAACGATAAATAAGAAGTTATGGAATCATACCCTTATAGAACGAAGCTTCCACAGGTACTAGTTCAACTCCTTGTTCTTCGTGATCTCTGTTGGGTAAAATCTAGTTACGCACAACACGCAAGTATACGTGGTCAACAAGTAATAGAGTGAAAGTAGAGTGTCGATCACACGAGGAATTATTTAACAAAAATCACCAAGTACTAAACCGTAACCAACTCAATCTTATTTAAACGAATAAAATTCAAATTATATAATTAAACTACTATTAAATCACCACTAGTTAAATTAAGATTTCGGAGATTTAAGATCACAACTTCACTTATTGCTTCATTTAAGTTAACACACTCCTCATCAATTATTCTCACTATTCTGAATTGTTAATCAAGAACACGAAAATAAATATAACCATCTCTTGATGCATCATACTATACTCACTCAAATCCACAGATGATAGAATTAAGCAAGAAACCCTAATTAGCTAATCCACTATATTGCTATGTGAATTACAATTAAAAAAGATTTAATCACAAGTTCTCTATAAGATTACATATGGCGTAAAGGAATAGCTCTATCCTAAACACGAATTATAATTTCCATCTATGCAGAAATCACAAACACATGCTATCATGATCAGATCTAAATCTATACTCCTCAATCAATTTCATATAGATTATCACGGTAATTGTTAGCTAAGCAATTAATTCCAAATCACAATAGACAATTCACAACAATAAATCACAATAATTGATAGAGAAGCATATTAAAATAAATTACACAATAAGATCCATTGCAATCTTAAACAAAGAATTAGTTCATTAAATTAAAACTAAGAATCCACACTTGAATACACATTAAAAGATAAGAATAAGATTAAGGAAAAGAATTGAATCTATTACCGGCAAATTCGTCCTCCTTCTTGCTCTTGATCTGAATCTCCAATAGCTTCCAATTGAAACTTCCAATTGCTTCAATCTCCAAATCCCCTCTCAACTAGGGTTTATTATTTTATTTAATACTAAACTAAACTAATCTAAAACTAATAATTATTCAGCTCCTGCTCCCCCGTAGCTATCTAATATATATAATATATCACGTGCATGTCATCAGGTAAAATCCTTAAGCTACTTTAAGTCCTTCTTTATCATGCCCTCCTTTATCGCAAGTCCAATCCGAGTCAACCAAATATATTGACCAGTTGCTTGCATGCTTGTTCCGTCCTTTTTTTTTTCCTTCAGGCTACGTGTCCCTTCTATATCACTATGTTGCTTGAAGTCCATCCTCCCTCCTATACTCGTGGTCCCTACAGATGATTTATATTGCAACCTTCATTGTCTTTTTGTATATCACAAGTAGCCCACCAATCATAGTGAAAATCTGATTCGACAAAGGAGAGCAACCGACCCACTTGCGTTGGGTACAGCCCCTTTGTGCTGCTTTACGTGGCTCTCCCCATATCAAATATGTTCGCAGCCCACTATATTATCTTCAATTACCTTTCATCTCCTAATTTTTATAATATATAGACACTAGCAGCCCCTCTCTTGATACTTGTTAGCCCCATCCAAAATGGCAAAGGAAAAGGACCAGCAGCTGCTGCCACGTACCTCCCCTCCCCAGCGGGGATATTCAGCCTACAGGCCCCACCCCAGCAGGGTACCACACTGTCCGTGAGCTGCTTCCATGTGTTGCATGGCTTGCTTGCATGAGCTGCTAGGAAACACGCCGAATATATATATGATGTACTCTCCTTTGCAAGCTGCTCCAGCCGATAATAACCTTGGCCCAATGCTCAATTAGGAATACCACACATAATCTTTGAATGTCTCTATGGGTCCGTTGGTCTAATACAGCATATGGGTCTTTGCATGTGAATGGCCCACGTCATGATTATCTTGCTTTGCATGTCCATTAAATCCCATTCGCACGCAATTACCAAATTGGGTTTTAAAAGCCCACAAACTTATTCTTTTAAGCTCCTTTTACATCACTTTCATCTTCTGCACATAATATCATAAAACTCAGTAAAATGATGGAAAAATTACTTGAAAATAATAAGAACCAAGCTATAACGAATACCGATTCGCAGGTATAAAACCCACTCATCAAATACCCCCAAACTTGAGATTTTGCTTGTCCTCAAGCAAACACACAAATTAGATATATTCATTCCCTACCAATGATTCACTCAAGCAATGACTCAATAGGAATTTGAACACTAGCCTCAAAGGTTACAATAAATGATAACTCACAGAAAATCTCAAAACAATGACATGTCTAAAAATTTCAACAAATTTCATTAGCTCCACATCTACTCATGATCTTTTTTGTGCGTGTGTGCATCCAATTGTTCAAACTAGTCATGATTTAGATAAAATCAACCAATACTCATAAAATTTTTCAAAAACAACTCTCAAAACTTTTTATCACATCAATCGCTGCTAATATAGACAAAGCACAAATTTTTCTTGAGGATCAACCGGATATTTAAACATTTAAGCGCATATGAACCCTTCCCGAGTATTTCAAAAATATCTTCTTCTCTTTTTTTTTTCTTTTTAGTGAGTGCGTTTTACGCTCCATCTCACTTTTCATTGAACGAGTGCGTTTTACGCTCCATCTCGTGCCTGTGTTTATGGGGAGTGCGTTTTACGCTCCATCTCGACCCACCACATGCTTCAATTATTCAACTCGAGAAGGTT
This sequence comes from Panax stipuleanatus, assembly GCA_020205555.1. Taxonomy (NCBI): domain Eukaryota; kingdom Viridiplantae; phylum Streptophyta; class Magnoliopsida; order Apiales; family Araliaceae; genus Panax; species Panax stipuleanatus. The sequence goes on from CM035122.1 coordinate 25,875,400, forward strand.
CTAATCTATTTTTTCTTTCAAAAATACTCCAAGATTTCCCCCAAACTTATGTGAGTGCCTGATTTTCACTTCGAATGATGCTCAAATAAGGTTTCTCAAGTTGCAATGATATCCTTCATAAGCATTTAGCCAAAAAAAAATTTAATCCCAACTGGCTAAACAAATGGATATGTGTAAAATTCTCAAAAAAAATTCGCAAGTAGTTTTAAACCAACTAATGAGTTGAAATATAGACTAAGCATGGTCATCAATTTTCCAAGTGTTAAAAATATTAAATACCCACTTATCATTGGCCAAGATCAAATGCCATCAAAACATTACCCAAATATAGACTAATCATGACAAATACCCCCAAACTTAAAACAGACATTGTCCTCAATGGCTAAGATAGGAAAAATTAAAAGAGAGGACTTCCCTGAAAATATAGCAATTTTTCTCCTTGTCTGCTAAGTCTGAAGAATAAGCTAGCTCATTGGAATGAATTGGGCACCACACATGAATAGGACTTGACTAACCTGTGAAACAAGAGAAGCAAGTTATTAAATACTAAAAAAAATGAAAAATCTAAAAAAATAATATGAAACCTAAAAAAAAACTAAAATTTAAACTTGGGTTGCCTTCCAATAAGCGCTTGATTTATAGTCCTTCAGCCGGACTCTGTCTGGTCAACGCTATCCAATTCCTCTTCGGAAGTTGAGGAACCCTCCATCCATCAGTAAAAAATAATCTTTTGGGAAGTTCCCACACGCGATGCCTAGTGCATCAAAGTCACCTAGCATTCTCTTATTCAGTCTAATCTCCACGAAGAAGGTCCAACAACTAGGTGTTTTCTCCATTGTGTATGTGATTACTTTGGGGCATGGAAGCTTGTCACACACAATGGGCTCTTCGTCTATCTTCTCTCTCTCGTCCCACCATGGCTTCAAAATTGTACTCACTCTTATGTTATAAAAAGCTTCGCCGACGACATGACTACCAATCGGGCAGGGTTTTGCAAATCTGACTGACTCTTTGATCTGTGGTGGAGACCCCTTTAGATCTTCGTCGACCTCTATTTCATTATCCCCATTTGTCTCCACACTTTCGATATCTTCTGGCTCATCCAGTCGTAGATTTGGTTCGGATTCTCCTTCAGTTTTGTCATTCATGTCATTACGCCAAGTGTTTGGAGGAAGGTTGTTTAAGGCTTTGGTCATTTGCTCTATCTTACACTACTAAAAAAATGGTCATTTATGATGGCCAAAATTCATCACAAAAACTAGAAAAATCATCACGAAAGGTTTACGTGATGGCTTTAAGCATCACGATGGCTATATTGTATACGCCCATCATGAAAGGTTTTACGTGATGGTTTTGGCAATCACCGAAACATTCAATCCTTTTGTGATGGCTAAACCTGTGACATTAGTATAGTAGTTATTTGTGATGGCCGAAACAATCACATCCTTTTGTGATGGTCACGACCATCACAAAATTGGTAAAGTTTTTATGATGGCCAAAACAATCACCAATTATTTGTGATGGTTGAAGCAATCATGTCCTTTTACGATGATCACGATCATCACAGAATTGGTAAGATTTTTATGATGGCCAAAACAATCACCAAATGTTAAGGCATTTGTGATGCCTAAAACAATCATACACAAGTCTCTTTTGATGGCTAAAGTAATCACAATTGTTCCAATTTTTGTATCTCATTTATACTTTTTGGTGATAGTAAAGCCATCACAAAATTCTTATATTAAAATTTATTTAATTGCCAATTTTATATTTCAAATCTGTAAATGCCATAAATTTCAATAAATTTAAAACGTAAAATCATACAAAATTATTAAAATGAAAAAACTTGATCCATTTAATTAAAAATCAATTCATAACCAACTACTTAAATAGGTAGCTACATGTCATAGGTTTATCAAACAATTAACTAACCCAACATCTATCAAAGAACTCCTAAACTAATAAATTGATAATCAAAGGAAATCTAGCTCATCCCAAATTCTACATGAAGATCTCGTCAGAGTCGTCATCATCTGTGTCGTCATTCTCAACATGTGTGGCTGAGTTATTCGTTGGAATATCAGCTGATACATTTGATGAAGCAAATAAATCATCTGAGTCGGATCAAGTGCAAATGTTTCAGTCATATTCTTTGCGTATTGATGAAGATAACTCAAGTGGCTTCCCGTTTTCTTTAATTTAATAGAGTTGTCATCTACAATCAAAGATGGACAATAGGAAACACAATCAAGAAAAACTTAATCATACAATAAAAAAAATTGAGATAAACATCACAACAATTTCTATATATAATCAAAGTAACTAATTTAACTTAGCTACGTTTGACAACTCAATTCCAAAATTTTGTTAAAATTTGATGCTCAATTCCCTTAATTTTAAGGCTTGGAATTAAGTTGCAGAACATAGCTATATGCTAATCCAAGTATCTTGAATTGCCTTGGAGAAAATCTTTTTGTTTCTCATAGAAGTGTAAAGTGTGGGAAAAACTGGATGAGCACAATAGCAGAAGGCATACAAGCTAACATGAGTAGGGATACCCTTAAAATTTATAACATCTCCCCTTTCATGAAATCCAGTGCCACCAAATGCACCAGTCCAAAAACTTGAGACAAGAATGACAGCAGAAGCTACAACTTCAGTAGCAAAAATATAAGAAAGTATGCTCACAATAATCAACAGGGGAAAAAAAGTTAAGGATCACAATATTTTAGAAGTGAGTATACTTCAACACGGGATAATCTAATGTAAGCAAACCAGAACAATTAGCAGGACTTCAAATAAATAGGCAGCAGCAGACATCCAAAATTGAATTTATTTATTTTTTTGATAAAAGAAGAAATTTAATTAATAGAAAAGAAATGATACAATAAATGGGGGACAAGAAGTCTACCATCAGCAGACTAAAAGATCAAAAACAAAATTGCATTAGTAGGTTACGATCAATACTTCTATAGTAATAAATCAGCAAACCCCCTCTCTTAACCCAATTCGATCTCATCTGGTAAGACAAATTCTATGCTAGAGGAACTATATCAGATGGTAAAAGATTGAAAAAAGTTTCCTAAACTGAAAATAACCAAGCATAAAAGCCTCACAATTCAAATTCATATTTAGTTGAGGCATGCTACAGGCTTTTCCCATCCATATGATTCTGAAACTGTTGAGAATATGTTTCCAAACCTTATTAAAATTCATTTTTGATATAACAGAATCCAATTTTACCTCTTCTTCCAAAACTCAAGGCTAATAAACAGATGGAGGTCTTATTTTGCAGCCCGTCTAAAACTTCAAAATGGACTAGAGTAAGACTTTAACAAAATGTAACTGTGTTAGCTCGATCTTTTTCCAATATACCCGTAATTTATCACCTTACGATCAGTACATTTTTCAATTCATCATGCAACACACCTTACAATCTCAGCCTTTTTTATCATTTCCTTTTTTATAAATCTACAAGCTCCAACTACATAAAGCAGTGGCCATATATTTCAATTAAAAAAAAATTAGCTCTACTAGCATTTATTCAATAACATCAAGTTGTTAATAATATACTGACCAGCTTAGCGGGAGGCATACAACACCAAAAGTTTATTTATATACTTATTTGGCAGGACAAAGTTCTCTTGAACTGGCATACACATCATGATGTATCCTCCCATAATAATTAAATCCTTACACTTCCAGGCAGGTCCAGTTTCAAGAGTTAATGGTTCATTTAAAATTTCCAACATCTGTTTTAAATTAGTCCTACCTAATAAGTATCAAGTATCAACATAACACAAAGAATGTATTGTGTCGCTATAATTGTTGTTTCAAATAAGATAGTTTACATCTCCATGAGTAAATCAAGAAAACTGAAGATTAAACAGTCAATAAGTATAATGATATCCTATCAGGTACCCATCTAGTTGAATCATGAAAACACCTTTTGCTAACTTCAAAATCTATATTGATGTTCACATTGAACATTCTCAAAGTTATCATCAGTGAATTCTCAATATTGATAGTAAATCCAAACTAATAAACGAAGTTTTCTCATCATAATAGAAGTTACCAAACAGAGGAGAGAGAGTTCAATCATGCATTCTTTGTAGTGGAAGCAGCTTCCCCTTGGCTCTTTTCTGCTAGTGAAAACTTCTTCACTTTCTGTAGAAAAAAGAGAGAAGGTATAAATAATATTACCAAAGTACTACAATACAACTTTGAAAAGCAAGTAAATATTTAATTACCCAAATATATTTTATAAGAAAAGCAAGCACACCTCTATAAATTATTAGCATTACAACACAACCTCTAATAAGAAGCTCAAAAACCTCTAATAAGAAGTATCTTTAACTCAGTTACATCTAATGTTATGTTCGAAATCATCAAAATAGTCTATATATGTACACAATTAACAAATCACAAGAGAATTTCACAAGTAATTTTAATATCTCGAGAAAGCCACCAAATTCACACAATCAAATGTGAAATAGAATTCAAATCAACAACACGGTGGAACAATCATAACCACATTTACTTTAAGCAGAAAAAGAAGACATCAAGTAATACGTAAATGTCAATATATATTGTTTACCCTTTAGAGAACGCATGTTCATAAGGAGTTCAAGAGATGAATGTACTTGTCCTGATCATAAGGGGACTCCGCCACACAATTGAGCAGAGCTTGCACATCTTGTGCGCAAATCGGTTCAGCTGTGTTCGATTTCTCCGTTGTTTTCTTCAAGCTTTACATTGGGGTTAGGGTTTTGAAATTGGGGTTTTACAATTGCTAGACAAAAGAATTTTGGAAGCGAATATTGGGACTTTTTCTTCTTCGTTGTGGACTGTTCGGATATTCTAGAAAATTCGGGTCTCTCTTCAAGCAGAACCCCAAAAATCCCCGCATTCCCTAAACAGTTACAAAACCTATATGATGCCCAATTACCCATTGTTTCCATTTTCAACCAAACAATTGCACTTTTTGAAATTCAAAAATAAAATAATTTACTGATCCATTACTGAAATTAAGGGGAATTGTGGAAGAAAAAACTTACAGAACAAAGACACTTGCTCTGCTTCGAAAATTATTTATGAATTTTATGAAAATCTTCAGTATTCAGTTGCAAACATAAAACAGTACAATTTGAAACAACAATTAACAATCAATTAATTAACAACCAAAATCAAAAATGTAATTAACAACCAAAATCGATCGATCCACGAAGTCCACAGTTCGAAATCTCTCAATTTGATCCACCCAAAAGCCCCAAATCGTTTGAATTCTGGAGAGAAACCCTAGAGAGAGGAAAAATTACCATATTTTAAAGAGGAGGTAGTGGATGAGAAGAAAAGGATGGTTTTGCAGTCCGGTCATTGGACTCCACCCTCCACCACCACACCAGTCGAGTAATCAACAACCTAGCCGCTGGACTTTCCTTAGATTCCATCCGTGGAGTCACCGAAGGTCTACTTGAAATGGATCAAGATGTAGTCCAAGTCATTTTGGATTGCAAAAAAGACATTTGGAAGAATCAGCAATTGTTCAATTTAACAGACGATTACTTCAAAAAAACCATTTTATATGGATCGTTGTTCGGATTTTTATATATATAGGTATTGAGGTATTGATTTGTGATTTATTCTGTATAACAGTCCTATTTTAAAAACAATATTATAAGTTATTTTAAAATATTATTAAAAATAAATTTGTTATGGTAAAAAATTAAATGTATTTGTATTACGATTTATATTCACCATAATTAATTTTAAAAAAATTATTTATAATAAAACAGTGATCAATTTTATCTTTCGCAAAAAATCTATAAACAATAATATATAGTGAGTAATAACTCTTTCATTAATAGTTTGTTTCTTCGCAATTTTTTATTATAAATTGGCGCCAAATATCCTTCTACCATCTCAATTTTGCGAAAACAAAATTATAAATTGTGAAGGATATTTCTTTCGTTAATAACTATATTGTCACTACATTTTTTCCATTCACTGTTCCTTCGCTAGAAAACTCCTCATGTGAAGGAATTCATTCCTTCACAAAATTTTCTTCACTACATCTCTAATTTCTTGTAGTGTATAGTGGATGCGGACAATAGTAATGTTGGATAAAACTTATTCAGACCCGACAAATAAAAATATAAGTGATTGCATTAAGCTTTAATATTTTTTTTAGATGAAATATTGTGTGATGGTTCAAACACAATCAAAAAAAATAAATTGAAAAAAGACATTCTTCGATAAATGGAAAAATAAATATATTCTCGCGTTCGTTGAAATTTTTATCAAGTGTACCCATCTCCCTTCAAAAAAATAAAAAATAATTTACGCGAAAAATTCAATGATTGGTTGTCACAAATATTCTATAGTGATGACACAACTACACATCACTAAGAGTCATCATATATACTAATATTTTGTGATTACTAATAAATTCTATCACCTAATATATTTATTGGTCATATATGCTGTTTTTTAGTGATTGTCTTGACAATCACGAATAGTTTATAGTGATGGAAAAAGTAGACATTACTAGGAGTCGTCATCTATATTATTATTTTGTGATTGTTGATAAAGTCCATCATATAATACCATTTCTTGTGATTGCTTTAAATGTCGTCATAAATGTCCATCACATGTGATTTTTTTTCGTGATGGTCTTCCCCGTCACCAAATATTTTTAAGAAGAAATATATAGGTGATGGTTGCATGCCATCACAAAAAGTAAAAAAAAAATTGGACAATATTTGGTGATTAAAATAGCCGTCACATATATATATTCACGATGACAAAATTAACCATCACTAAAGCCATCATATATATACTATTTTTTGTGATGACTCAAATAATCCATCACGAAATATTGTCTACTGTGATTGCTTTTGAAAATCGTCATCAAGATCCATCACGCATGCTTGATTTTCTAGTAGTGTTATTCTCAAGATTTTGAATTGACCTTGCTTGATTACTCATCTTCTCCTCATTCGACTGCTATGAACTTGGACAACAATTCCCCCAGCCTTGAATTATCTATTTACGTTTCGAAATCCATGTCTTCAGGACCATTGGTTGATGTAGTGATGAGTTGCTCCGTCTGATTATGAAGATTTTGGTTTGACAACTCCAGACTAATCCTTATCTCCTCTAAGTCTGCTATGCCCTTCAATATTACTTCCCTCAGATTTGGATTTTCTTCTTGTGGCAATGGGGGTGGACATGAAAATTCCGGTGTGCATGATGGATTTGGAGCATAGTATTGGTCTTCATAATTGTAGCTCCATGAAGAATTCGGGTGACACCCTAAATCTTGGTGATAGTTAGGATCCGCATAGTTGTTGAGATAATCACCACTATATTGTATCGGTTCAAAACTGACGGTGCATTGATGACTTTGATGGTTGCCAGCACAATAATCACACGTAACTGCCATCCTTCGACTCCGTTGGGCTGCGATAACCTCCAATGTCTTCGAAAGCTCTTCAATCTGTGCTAATATTGCAGAAGATGTATTAAGTCCATCAATCCCTGTTTTTCTTGGTTGAGTCATGTTCGCGTGTGGCCATTGATACGCAAAGTCATCCATGGTACCTGAAAAAAAGAGTAAAATAGGAAGAGAATTAAATAAAATATAATATAAAAAAAATATTTAAATTAAGACTAATTTGATTGAAGTTAATATTGGCAAATAATTATTAAATTAATTCCCCGGCAATGGCGCCAAAAATTTGTTGGATAAAATCTAGTTACGCACAACACGCAAGTATACGTGGTCAACAAGTAATAGAGTGAAAGTAGAGTGTCGATCCCACGAGGAATTATTTAACAAAAATACCAAGTACTAACCCGTAACCAACTCAATCTTATTTAAACGAATGAAATTCAAATTATATAATTAAACTACTATTAAATCACCACTAGTTAAATTAAGATTACGGAGATTTAAGATCACAAATTCACCTATTGCTTCATTTAAGTTAACACACTCCTCATCAATTATTCTCACTATTCTGAATTGTTAATCAAGAACACGAAAATAAATATAACCACCTCTCGATGCATCATACCATACTCACTCAAATCCACAGATGATAGAATTAAGCAAGACACCCTAATTAACTAATCCACTATATTGCTATGTGAATTACAATTAAAAAAGATTTAATCACAAGTTCTCTATAAGATTACATATGGCGTAAAGGAATAGCTCTATCCTAAACAAGAATTATAATTTCCATCTATGCAGAAATCACAAACACATGCTATCATGATCAGATCTAAATCTATACTCCTCAATCAATTTTATATAGATTATCACGGTAATTGTTAGCTAAGCAATTAATTCCAAATCACAATAGACAATTCACAACAATAGATCACAATAATTGATAGAGAAGCATATTAAAATAAATTACACAATAAGATCCATTGCAATTTTAAACAAAGAATTAGTTCATTAAATTAAAACTAAGAATCCACACTTGAATACACATTAAAAGATAAGAATAAGATTAAGGAAAAGAATTGAATCTGTTGCCGGCAAATTCGTCCTCCTTCTTGCTCTTGATCTGGATCTCCATTGGCTTCCAATTGCTTCAATCTCCAAATCCCCTCTCAACTAGGGTTTATTATTTTATTTAAAACTAAACTAAACTAATCTAAAACTAATAATTATTCAGCTCCTGCTCCCTCGTAGCTATCTAATATATATAATATATCACGTGCATGTCATCAGGTAAAATCCTTAAGCTACTTTAAGTCCTTCTTTATCATGCCCTCCTTTATCGCAAGTCCAATCCGAGTCAACCAAATATATTGACCAGTTGCTTGCATGCTTGTTCCATCCTTCTTTTTTTCCTTTAGGTTACGTGTCCCTTCTATATCACTATGTTGCTTGAAGTCCATCCTCCCTCCTATACTCGTGGTCCCTACAGATGATTTATATTGCAACCTTCATTGTCTTTTTGTATATCACAAGTAGCCCACCAATCATAGTGAAAATCTGATTCGACAAAGGAGAGCAACCGACCCACTTGCGTTGGGTCCAGCCCCTTTGTGCTGCTTTACGTGGCTCTCCCCATATCAAATATGTTCGCAGCCCACTATATTATCTTCAATTACCTTTCATCTCCTAATTTTTATAATATATAAACACTAGCAGCCCCTCTCTTGATACTTGCTAGCCCCATCCGAAATGGCAAAGGAAAAGGACCAGCAGCTGCTGCCACGTACCTCCCCTCCCCAGCGGGGATATTCAGCCTACACGCCCCGCCCCAGTGGGGTACCACACTGTCCGTGAGCTGCTTCCATGTGTTGCATGGTTTGCTTGCATGAGCTGCTAGGAAACACGCCAAATATATAAATATATATGATGTACTCTCCTTTGCAAGCTGCTCCAGCCGATAATAACCTTGGCCCAATGCTCAATTATGAATACCACACATAATCTTTGAATGTCTCTATGGGTCCGTTGGTCCAATACAACATATGGGTTTTGCATGTGCATGGCCCACGTCATGATTATCTTGCTTTGCATGTCCATTAAATCCCATTCGCACGCAATTACCAAATTGGGTTTTAAAAGCCCACAAACTTATTCTTTTAAGCTCCTTTTACATCACTTTCATCTTCTGCACACAATATCATAAAACCCATTAAAATGATGGAAAAATTACTTGAAAATAATAAGAACCAAGCTATAACGAATACCGATTCGCAGGTATAAAACCCACTCATCAATTTCCTTGAATTTTCAGGTTAGATTCCTTTCTTTGATCAACGTTAGCCACCCAAGTGTTTGGCCTCTAGAGGTGATCCACCAAGGAAGAGGAATTATCAAGAAGGAGGGTGTTAGGCTTAATTTTCTATCCTCTATAGAAAAGGAGTAATCTCCAATAATTGAAATTGCATAAAATCGATATCTATTATAAGACTCCTCTTATATAGATATTGGTCAACCCTTCTAATCCTATTAGACATGGGATTTCATTTAATTAATTAAACTAGTTTCATTAATTTCGGCTTCCCACCACATTAGGGATAATTAATTTAATTAATTTAATTAATTTGTCTCCTAATCTTATTAGGAATAAATGAGAGTACTAATATTAAATTAATTACTAAACCCCTTTAGAAATTAAAATAATAATAATATAATAATATTAATAAGACTCCTCTTATTAATTTATATTTAATATTTTCAAAATATTAAATAATAAACATTAAGCAATTTAATTTATTCTATCACCATAGATTAAATTAATTACACTTAATGCATTATTACGATTATGCCATTACCTTCTTAAATAATTATTCTTCCTTTTATGGTGTGACCCTTTAGGTTCTCTATATTAAACCGGTTGTGAATAAATCAATTAGAACAATTCTAATCTTATTTAAATAAATAAATTAAACTAATAATCTATTTAAATAAATAATATTTATTCTACAATAGGGATAAGCCTCTCTAGCGATCAACGACTTTTCAGATAATATAGATTTCAACATTAATCATAAAAGAACCTGTGAGTAAATAGTTACCGTACAATTCAATCATTCCACCATACAAAGTCCCAATTAAATATAAGACATGGATTTACTGTCAAGTCTTATTTTATTTAATTATATGTATTTCAATTAGAAAATGCACAACTCCAAATAATGCAAATTAGAAACTCCTTTCTAATTTCATTCCACCTTGGCCAAGGATTCCTGGGTTGTCATTTAACGAATCACATAGGACATTTCTCCTCTTTTACTAGAGGTGGTAGATTCCTTATTGATCATTCATTATCTCCATATGTAACTCATTATACCCAAGCATACCCTTTTATATACCCTAAAGGGCTTTAAGGAATAAATCAAAATATAATTCATTACATACAAGATACTATGATGATCTCAAGTCCAAGGATCACTTGTACTACTATCACATTAGGAATTTCTATTGACAGGCGAGTAAAACTCCATTAGGTATTCCATAGCGAGTCACATTCAGTGAACTTATTCTCCAATAAGCACCTACATACTTGCTTTAGTATCTCCACACAAATGATCATGAGATCAATCATCCTCATCCAATGAGTAAGCAACATATGTACCAATCTATCCGGATTTACTAATCCTCTTTTTAGTAATCACACGATTGAGAACTATTTTAGTTTTAAGCTTTCTAAAAATTTAAATCTCATCAGCATGATCAACATCATGATTCTAAAAGAATTGCTTAAAACTATGGGTTATTTACATATTATAAAAACAGCACCATGTAGATAATTAAATGCCTTTAATAAATAAATATTTTTATTAATAAATAAATAAGATTGTCTCCAAAGTATATATTTTATCATCATACATGATTGGCTTGTATGCATACTACTTTCAATCTCCCTACTTACACTAAAGCCAATCGCCATGGTATCTCATACCCTTCTTCTCTAAGTGATGATCAAACTGCTGTTATGTTAAAGCTTTAGTAAATGAATCTGCATTGTTATCTTGAGAGTCTATATGCTCCTCTTTCAATGATTTTTCTAATCAAAGTGCCGCAACACATGTTTAGGTTCAATATGAGACTTAGAAACTATTCCTAGTTCTGTAATGAACTTTTCATCCGAAACATCAACTTGCAGCTTCACTTATAGTTATATACTTTGTTTTTGTCACTAAAGCAACAACCTTTTGTTGTTTGGAACCTTTCCAATTCACTGCACCATCTTTTAAGGTAACGACTTACCCTAAAGTGGATTTGCTATCGTCTTGGTCAGTCTGAAAACTTGAGTCTGTTTAGCACTCTAGTTTAATTCAGACTCATCATGTGATATGATGACATCCTTAGTGTCAGTTAAGTACTTTAAGATGTTTATCACCTGTCTCACAGTGATTTTCTCTAGAATATAACTAATCAACATCAAGTCTCGTATATTTCATTGCATACATGATAGTAACTCATGCGATCTCTCTTTTACTGAGGATAATTTTAGAGAGATTCACTCCATGGCTCATCATCATGAGACACCTTTTGGAGTTTGCCATGCTAAACGCCTTTAGCATCTAATGAATATACGTTTCCTTGGGTTTAGCCGAACATCCTTTTAAATATATCAATAAAGATTTATATCCCTAATGTGGGATGTTCTACCCAAATCATTCATGGAGGAATATTTAGACAAATTTGTTTTGATCAATTTTAGCATAGAAATTTCATTCCCTATCAGTAATATATCATCAACATATATTACAAGGAATGAAATAGCGCTCCCACTAACCTTCTTGTACACACATGGTTCATCCTCATTTTTGATAAAATTAAACTCTTTGATTGTCTCATCAAAATGAATGTTCTATCTACGAGAATCTTGCTTCAATCCATGAATGGATTGTTGTAGCTCATATACATGATTTGCTTCAACCATTGAAACAAAAAACTATCTAGTTGTATCATACATACATTCTCCTCTAATAATGTATATTTGAGGAAGGGCGTCTCCACGTCCATTTTGCCAAATTAAGTAAAAATAAGCTGCAATCGCAAGAAAAATCCAAATGGACTTGAGCATAGCTTCAAAATTCATTTTAGATTTTATGGTCATTTACCATTTCTCTGAGTCTTTATTACTCATAGTCTGTTCGTAATTCAATGGATCATCATCATCCATGATGTGTACCTCATCGTCATCCTCTATGACGAATCCATACCTTTCAGGTATCTTCGGTACCTTTCCAGATTTACGAATAGTGTGTTATACAGTAGGTGTCTCTACTTGGACAGGTTCATCCACTTGATCTGTAGTGGTTTGTTGTTCTTGAATTTCTTCAAGATCTATTTTTCTCCCACTAGCCCCTTCAAGGATAAACTTCTTTTCTAAGAAGGCAATGTGTTTCGCAACAAACACCTTTTGCTCAGTAGGATTGTAGAAATAGTATCCCAAACTTTCTTTAGAATATCCCACAAACGTGCTCTTATCAGATCTTGTCCCTAGCTTATCATTTTAAAACTTTTTCACATAAGCTGGACATCCCTAGATCTTAACATGCTTAAGACCAGGTTTTCTCCCTGTCCACATCTCATATGGAGTCTTGGGGACGGATTTCTAGGGGACCTTATTTAGTAGATATGAGCCGTTTCTAGGGCATGACCCCATAATGAAATTGGAAGATTGGTAAAACTCATCATGGATCGAACCATATCCAACAATGTTTGATTTCTCCTTTCTGATACCCCATTTAACTGTGGTGTACCTGGTGGAGTCCATTGTGAGATTATACCATTTTCTTTGAGACAATTGAGAAACTCACCGCTTAAGTATTCTCCATCTCGATCTGATCGAAGAGTCTTAATACTCTTTCCCGTTTATTTCTCTACTTCACTTATGAACTTTTTAAATGATTCTGATTTGTATTTCATTAAATACACATATCCAAATCTTGAGTGATCATCAGTGAAAGTAATAAAATAAGAATACCCATCCTGTGCAATCGCTGTTATAGGTCCACAAACGTCTGTGTGAACCAACGCTAACAACTCTGTAACTCTTTCTCCTTTTCCACTAAAAGGAGATTTAGTTATTTTACCCATGAGACAAGATTCACAAGTTGGATATGATTCATAATCGGATAGCTCTAAGAGCCCATCCTTATGCAACTTGGATAATTTTGTTTCATTAATATGACCGAGTCTACAGTGCCACATATATGTATAATTAATATCATCTTTTTTCCTTTTCTTAGTTTGTTCAATTTGAAATATATTTTCTTGCAAGTCAAGTATATAAAGTCCATATCGCAAATTTCAATACCATATAAAACATCGTCTTTATAAATAGAACAACTGTTGTTCTTTATTATAATTTCAAATCCATCCATATTTAATACAGAATTTGAAATAATATTTCTAATGATATTCGAAACAAAATAACAATTATTTAAATAAATGGACTTGCCCGTAGGCTGTGCTAAACAATAAGTGCCTACAGCTAATGCAGCAACCTTTGCTCCATTTTCCACTCGTAGGATAACCTCATCTTTGTTCAGCTTTCTACTTCTGACCAGTCCCTTCACATTATTACATATGTGAGAACCACAGCCGGTATCCAATACCCAAGTAGAATTTTGACTTTTTGAAAAATTAATTTCAATCATGAACAAACCTTGATTGGAAGTCGAAGCTTCTCCAAGCTTCTTCTCTGTCAGAAATTTCTTGTAGTTCCTCTTCCAATGACCCGGCTCGTTGCAATGGAAGCACATTCCTTTGCTAGCTGGATCAGGTTTCTTTTGTTCCTTTATGTTCACCTTACCCTTGATCATCCGAGCTTGGAAGAGCTCCTTAGATATCTCATATCTAGCAGTCCTACTTTGTTCACCGTACAACTCCTTGAGGTGAAGCAACATAGTAGGAGCATCCATATTTTCATGCTGACGCTGAAGCTCGTTATTCATGGATGCGAACATGATGTATTGAGCCACAGATGCGCCATTTTGCCACTTTACAATGGTGGCAATTTCTTCCTCAGATGCTGATTCTGGAACTGTTCCAGAAACAGGTGAATTTAGGACATATAAAATTTTTTCAGCAGTGAGAACTATTCTCAGATTCCTTAACCAGTCCGTGTAATTCGATCCAGTTAGTTTATTAGCATCAAATATGTTTCGCAGTGAAATTAGTGATTTTGACATTTTCAAATTTCTGTATGTGAAAAGATAACATTTTTAGCAAACATTCATTTTATTAATTTTGCATACCAAAATAAATTTAGGTCTTTATTTTAAATTGGTATCTCCCACTATTTTTATCAAATTATATTACCCTCACTTATATAGTTCGGTAACATCTAATTAAAGATTTGCTAGTGAGATTAAGGATCCCATTTCAAATGTATATATAACCTTGTGGATAGCACAACAAGCGATATACAAATAAATAGGTAGACGACTCTTGTCAATTACATCATCATGTAATTCCTTTTATTTTGCCTCTTAAATCATAATGGTCAAGTGTGTGCACATCCGAACTAAAATAATTTAAGTTAAGTCCAGCCTAGCACTTTCATAAATTCAAAAAAGAAAAATGTTCGTCCTTGTGGATAGCACAACAAGACTAGATCGTTCAATTTACTTGATAAGCATCAAATGTGATTAATTAATATCTTAAATATTCAATACTCGCCTTGTGGATAGCACAATAAGCTCATATTAAATATTTAATACTCTATTAATTTATCATGCTAGAAGGTGATGTTCGATATTCCAAATATCATTTGAACGCTTCAGACTTAATATTATTTCTTTGAGGGGTTTGTTATTATTATCTCATCTTGTTTAGCGCGCATGCACACACACACACACACACACACACACACACACACACATATATATATATATATATATATATATATATATAAAATACGCGTCATTTTATTAAATATGTGAAGCATGTTTGCATAAAATATAATATATAATATATAGCATGCAATATAGAATATTATATTCTACCCGGATTGATTATGGACTTTTATTCTAGTTTGGTTCATTAGAGCTACCAAGTGAACCAAAAGGTCAAACCTAGGAGTGCAAAAATTTAAATTTAAACGTAACTATTACATTAAACCCGAGCTCCATACAAACGGGTCTTCACGCGCTCCTTGCTCTTTGGTCTATAATTTTTTCAAGATAATTCTAACTATTTCTAATACATTAAACTATTTAATTTAAATAAAAACCTTGATCAGCAGTCAAGGGGAAGTACATAGGAGGGAGATAGAATTTTATATCAAGAAAAACCAGAAAAGACGAGGTACGCAAACCCCATTTAATAAAACTCATTCATTCATGCATTCAACTAAAATAAATCCAATCACTTTGGTCAATAGTCCATAATCAACCCTATTTATTTTCATACATATCACCATATGGATCAATAAATAAATATTCATCTCATGAATTAAAATATTCCATATATATATGAGTATCATTTAATGGGCAATTTTAATTTGCATGAAATCTAATTTCAAGATTAAAATAAACTCTTTATTTTAATTATAAAATTATTTAGAATATAATATATAAATATATATAATATTATCGTATATATTATATATATTATATAAATATAAATGGTAATCATTTCCTTAAGAATCCTGATCCTTACGTTATATATATATTGTATATAAAAAAACGTGAAATTGTTACCTTATTAAAACAATACAGGATTCCATCTCTTGAAGAAAAAAAATAATGATTACAGGTCACTTTTAAAAAAGAATTTGCAATACTGATTCACTCCTTTTTTTCGAATAGCACGGATACAGGTCACTTTTAAAAGGATTTTAAAATCCTGATTCACTCTTCTTCTTTTTTTTCGAACACCACGGATGCCAGTTCCTTTTTTCTTTTAAAAACAAAAAATAATTTTATACAATTAAAATTGTGCCCAATAAATTATTCTAAATACATACCCATATATATATGAAATCAAAACAATTAATAATTGCATAAAAATTTGGCTCTGATGCCACTGTTAGGTTTGTACGAAATCGTGACGCAATCAAATTGCAAAAATTAGCGAAAGCACGGTATATCAGAGTTTAAAAATTTTCTACAAAACCATCACCCGGATCATCCTTTATGCAAATTATTAATTTAAAACGATAAATAAGAAGTTATGGAATCATACCCTTATAGAACGAAGCTTCCACAGGTACTAGTTCAACTCCTTGTTCTTCGTGATCTCCTTGAATTTCTAGGTTAGATTCCTTCCTTTGATCAACATTAGCCACCCAAGTATTTGGCCTCTAGAGGTGTTTCACCAAGGAAGAGGAATTATCAAGAAGGAGGGTGTTAGGCTTAATTTTCTATCCTCTATAAAAAAGGAGTACTCTCCAATAATTGAAATTGCATAAAATCGATATCTATTATAAGACTCCTCTTATATAGATATTGGTCAACCCTTCTAATCCTATTAGACATGGGATTTCATTTAATTAATTAAACTCGTTTAATTAATTTAGGCTTCCCACCACATTAGGAATAATTATATAAATTCATTTAATTAATTTATCTCCTAATCTTATTAGGAATAAATGAGAGTACTAATATTAAATTAATTACTAAACCCCTTTAGAAATTAAAATAATAATAATTATAATAATATTAATAAGACTCCTCTTATTAATTTATATTTAATATTTTCAAAATATTAAGTAATAAACATTAAGAAATTTAATTTATTCTATCACTATAGATTAAATTAATTACACTTAATGCATTATTACGATTATGCCATTACCTTCTTAAATAATTATTCTTCCTTTTATGGTGTGACCCTTTAGGTTTTCTATATTAAACCGGTTGTGAATAAATCAATTAGAACAATTCTAATCTTATTTAAATAAATAAATTAAACTAATAATCTATTTAAATAAATAATATTTATTCTACAATAGGGATAAGCCTCTCTAGCGATCAACGACTTTTCAGATAATATAGATTTCAACATTAATCATAAAAGAACATGTGAGTAAATAATTACCCTACAATTCAATCCTTCCACCATACAATGTCCCAATTAAATATAAGACATGGATTTACTGTCAAGTATTATTTTATTTAATTATATGTATTTCGATTAGAAAAGGCACAACTCCAAATAATCCAAATTAGAAACTCCTTTCTAATTTCATTCCACCTTGGCTAAGGATTCCTAGGTTGTCATTTAACGAATCACATAGGACATTTCTCCTCTTTTACTAGATGTGGTAGATTCCTTATTGATCATTCCTTATCTCTATATGTAACTCATTATACCCAAGCATATCCTTTTATATACCCTAAAGGGCTTTAAGGAATAAGTCAAAGTATAATTCATTACATACAAGATACTATGATGATCTCAAGTCCAAGGATCACTTGTACTACTATCACATTAGGAATTTCTATTGACAGGCGAGTAAAACTCCATTAGGTATTCTATAGCGAGTCACGTTCAGTGAACTTATTCTCCAATAAGCACCTACATACTTGCTTTAGTGTCTCCACACAAATGATCATGAGATCAATCATCCTCATCCAATGAGTAAGCAACATATGTACCAATCTATCCGAATTTACTAATCCTCTTTTTAGTAATCCCACGGTTGGGAACTATTTTAGTTTTAAGCTTTCTAAAAATTTAAATCTCATTAGCATGATCAACATCATGATTCTAAAAGCATTGCTTAAAACTATGGATTATTTACATATTATAAAAACAGTACCATGTAGATAATTAAATGTCTTTAATAAATAAATATTTTTATTAATAAATAAATAAGATTGTCTCCAAAGTATATGTTTTATCATCATACATAATTGGCTTGTATGCATACTACTTTCATTAAATGCTTTTAATAAATGAATACTTTTAGTAATAAATAAATAAGATCGTTTTCAAAGTATATACTTTATCATCATACATGATTAGCTTTTATGCATACTACTTTCAGAACATTCTTTCTTTCATTCTTTGAAAAGGATAACCCGGCACTAAGACCATAAGTCTGATATTACTTACGAGAACTTCTAGGTGATCAACTGTAAGACCCCGAATTTTATAAATAAAAATTTAATTTTTTTATATATTATTTTAAACAGTAAGGTGTTGTCATGATAAATGTGGTAGGTTATGGGAGAAATGTGCAAAATTTTCAAAGTTAGCAAATGGTAATAAAATATTCATTGTTGTCGGAGAATATTCATTTGGTCGTGGAAAATTCTTGTTGTCGGGGAATATTCGTACGACGGCGCAGCCATTTGTGGGCCCTACAACAGAATAACTGTCGGATGAAGAAAATGACAAGAATGAGTTTTCTAAAAATAACGGCGTAGTTGTTACCGTTAGAACTGTTGAAATACCCGGTGGTTAAAATACAGTAATACGCGGTGTTGCACAGTAGCACACGGTATTGCACAGTAATTCTAATTATTGATTCTTATGTAAAAAGTCACTACTCAATAATTGTTACAGTAATTACTGTTCAGTATTTTATATTATTGACTCAATAATTGCTACATTGATTATTGCATAATTGCTACGTTGATATTTCATATTATTGATTCAATAATTGTCATTGCACTGTATTTCAAATTATCAAATCAATAATTCATATTATTTGAATAATATTATTAGATAGCATTATTGGCAATGACTAAGGAAGTTCTGTCTAGGAAAGGGGTTAGTTAATTGCGCGCCAGTAAGGAGAAATCCTTATCGGAAGACCCCCTCTTTTCTAAGAACGACCTGATTGTCAATATTATAGTTTTGTAATATTATTTGTGAATAATTAATTATTGATTTATATGATAAGGAAATATTTATTTAATGTGGATATAAATGAAGGAATTAGTGCTGATGGTTGTTTTTATCAGTATATGTATTTTGTTAGAATGAAGGGTGAAAAAATCATCTGTATGTAAATTTGGGTCATTTTTTGTTTGGAATTTGAAAAAACTTTCTTCTACAAAGTTGTAGAGAATTACATTTCATATGAAAAAACATAAGATTCATAGTTTTCTGAAAAAAGAGTTATTTATTTTGAAAATTCAAAAAGTTTTTCTTTGATTCTTTGTTCAAGAAGTCACCTAAGCTCTTACTGTAGAACACCGTGTTCGCCCCGGTCTTTTTGCCCTGTATAAGTCTCAGTGTGGAGCAGTGTCGGGCGTTTGACCTAGGACATAGGTATGCGTCTGCTTAAGGTAAGAAGGGTATGTATGAAAGAATATAGAATTATTTAAAAATCTTTTAATTTTTTTTAAAAATGAGTAGATTATTCAGGTCTAGTTCTTCAGTTAGTAACCGATCAGCTTTACCTCCGGTTCCAGACATAGTCAACCAGGAAGAACATAGTTATGAAAACATTAGTCAAACCCTTAGTAATTGGAACATTCCTACTGTATCCCCTAGAGAGATATATCAGTCTACCTTCATTGATAACTTTAAAACTGATTATAATGTTAAAACAGTTGAGCGTGTCTATGCGATTAACAAAGAATATGAAAATTATAGTCTTTTATCTTCTGATGTTATTAAAAAAAACACAGGAAGAAAGGTTATAATTTTATTTATATTGGTTTAGTTCAGGTCGCAGTCAAACCTTTAAGTATTAAAGGAATTAATTCAAGCATTTTTCTGTGTCTCAGAGATGCTAGATATCTTAATTATGCTCCTAGCATTATTGGTATCATGGAGTCAAGTCTACATGATGGACCTATCTATTTTAATTGCTTTTCTGATCTCCCTTTAAGCCTCAGTGATGCTAATCTGTTAAAAGCTTTAACATTAAACATTAAGACTGCAGGTGAAATTACTCAAATGATTAAGGGTTCTCAACCTTTAGCCTTAATCTACAGAATTTATTATAAAGTTATGAAAACCAACTTAAACATTCACGCCCTTAATAAAAGCCCTAAAGATCACACTGTTTTAATTCAAAGCAGCACTAGTAATGCTAATATCCAGACTCCAAGGACTATTCTCTGGAAGGATATTACCATACCTAGTCAGTGGATTTTACCAAGTGAAATTCCACAAAAACCTGTCACTAACAATTTATTGAATCTTGAAAATATTAAATAATTTTCTGATGGTACTGTCAGAGTCAGTTTTGAACGTACCAGAAGACCTTTGATTATTGAAGAATTTACTAATTCTTCAGTTCCTTCAGTTATTTCTAGAAGAGACACTAAAGTCTTAAGTAATTTTTCTATACCTGATATTAAAATGAAAGGAGTCTTGAACCAGGGTCAAACCAGTCATCCTTGCTATGCTCCTACTAATCTGGTAGAAGAAGAGCAAGATATTTCTCCTACTACATCTGTAGGACCGACCCCTTTGGATTTTGAAGCCCCTGTTAATCATCAGTTAAGAGTCCTTAATAAATCATTTAAATTAGATTGGGATAATTTGGTTGCAGATTTTAATTCCACATCTAATAAGGATAAGAGGCATGCTTTTCGTAAGAAATATGAAAAGCATGATAGAGATAAGATTGTTAATAAATGGAAAAAATTTATTAAAATTGAGCAAGAGAACATTATATTTTATGATTTGTATGAAAAATATCATTCACAATGTAAAGTTCTTACTAAAAGTCAGTGGACGAAAGAGGATAAATCTAAAATTTTAGTAAGTCATCCTCCTTTAGAAACTGTTCTTTTACATGTAAAAAATACTTCAGTTATCGCCAGTCCATTTAAAGTTGCGGATGGGAAAGCTGATGAAAAGAAAATTATTGAACAAAATAATTTTACTAATCAGTATTTGGCTACAATTGGTAAACAGTTAGATAAAATTGAAGAAAAGTTTGATCATTCTATGGTTAAAAACCTTGATAAAAAATTAAATCAGCCATTATTAACTCTCCTAGAAAAAAGAGAAGGAATGAGATTGCCTAATAAAGATTCTGAACTAGTCAAAACCATTGATAAGTTACTTAAAAAGATAAGTTCAAGTTCTGGTGAAGCAAGTTGTACTATTGCGATCATTGATCAGATTGAAGAATCTGATGATGAAAGCTGTGACGCCCCCTAGAATAGGTCCATTCAACCCAACCCATTCTGAGTCGCCAAATACATGGTACAGAATTCAAATACAAACTTTATATCATACGGTCGTGCAAAATACGACCACACAACTGTGAGTCTCAATACAAATATGTAGAAAATATTAAGATTCAAACTAAGTCCTCATTACAATTATTATCACACTATTTATCAGAAATAGTGAGGACTACTACTGCTCTAACTCGGACCATCACTCTGTCCCCCGACTAGTTCCCGCAACATTCTCATTTCCTGAAGAGGACAACAGATGAAAAGGGTGAGCTCAACTAGCTCAGTAAAGAATATTATGACTAAGATAATGGAAAATAAATCATCGTTAGCCTTCAATAAATTAGATAAAATATAATAGACAACCAATCTTAGATCAATATTCGCAGCGGAAATAACAAATCATTAGAAGAGTTAAGCAGAGAATGAAGTCTACTATCTTCTATGATTTAAAAGTCCATCATCAATATTTTATCCCTGTAACATCAATCAATATACATCTCGAGTCAATATTCATCTTTGCACTACAGGCCAAAGATATTCATTTGTATCATCAGTGGTCATGTTCATCTCAACACCTGTCATCTTTGCACTACGGCCAAAGATATTCATCAGGTAATCATTCATCTTTGCTCTACAGGCCAAAGATATTCAGTTACATCACCTTTTAGGACTGAGGATGATGAAAAATATTTTAAAGAACGAATCCAGTGAGATAAAAGACAAAGATTAGGGATTCGTCATTTAGTTTATCCAAATTCAAGAATAATCCATAATAATACTTTGTGGAGCAAAATTCAAGAATAAAGCCCAAAACTTGGATACAATCAAAGATAGTAACCTTAACAGATAATTTGGACAAATAGAAGAAAAATAAATTTTCCCGTGAATAGTGCCGTATACGTGAATAGTGCCGTATACGTGAATAGTAACCCCGACGGAAAAAGTAAGAATTTCAACATAAAATCCATGACAATATTTTTGTATAATGATATTGAGAAGAATAACATCATTTACGAAAGAAATAACATCCCTTACCTCAAAAGAACAGTATCTCTGACTGGAATATCGGATATAATATCGACGGAAGCTTGTATTGAATAGTAATACTCAAAGTATTGAAATACTCACAAAAATACGCTCGATATTATATAGAGAGAAAACTTCTGATTCTGGTGTGATTTTCAATTCTAACCTAAGCACCCTATTTATAGGAAAAGCTTAGGATGCCAAAGGAGACTAAAATAATAAAATAATATATTTTTTTAAAAAATTTCCGCCGCCTGGCGGCTAAAAATTTCAGATTTTTCAACAACAAAAGTGGGGCCCACCATTTTATTTAAAAAATATTTATTTTCCGAAACTTCAATAATTCATAACAAATAGCCCCTTTGTCAGAAAAATACAATTTCTATGTCCTTCCATAGGAAATTTAATTCTCTACAACTTTGCAGAAGAAAGTTTTTCCAATTCCAAACATAAATTATCCGAAATCCATAAACAGATGATTTCCCACACCAAAATACTGATAAAAACACATCAGCACTAATTCCTTCTTTAATATCCACAAAATAAATATTTTCTTATCATATAAATCAATAATTAATTATTCACAAATAATATTATAGAACTACAATATTAACAACCAGGTCGTTCCCAGGAAAGAGGGGGCCTTCAGATAAGGACTTCTCCCTACTGGCGCGCAATTAAATAACCCCTCCTAGACAGAACTTCCTTAGAAATTGTCAATAATGCTATCTAATAATATTATTCAAATAATATGAATTATTGAGTTGATAACGTGAAATACTGTGCAACGACAATTATTGAATCAATACTACAAAATATCAACTGTAGCCATAATTGAATCAATCATAAAAAAATAGCAACGTAGCAATTATTGAGTCAATAAAATATCAATGCAGCAATTATTGAGTCAATAATATAAAATATCAACGTAGCAATTATTGAGTCAATAATATAAAATATTGAACAGTAAATACTGTAACAATAATTGAGTAGGTTCCTTCTCAAGTAAGACTCAATAATTCGAAATACTGTGCAATACCGTGTGCTACTGCGCAACACCGCGTACTGTATTTTAACCACCGGGTATTTCAACAGTACTAACGGTAACAACTACGCCGTTATCTTGTAAAAAAAGTTATTTATGTCGCTTTCTATATCCGACAGTTATTCCGTTGTGGGGGCCCACAAATAGCTGCGCCGTCGTACGAATATTCCCCGACAACAAGAATATTCCACGACCAAACGAATATTCCCCGACAACAAGAATATTTTATAACCACTTGCTCATTTTAAAAATGTTTGCACGTTTCACCCATAACTTTCATATTTATCAAATCAACACCTTACTATTTCGAAATAATATATAAAGAAAATTAAATCTTTATTCATAAAAGTTGGGGTCTTACAAAAGCGTTAGTCAATCAGATATTAAATCTGAGGCTGCTTCTATTCCAGACCTTACCGATCAGTTAACCAAGTTAACATTTAATAATGCCAATATAACAAAAATTAGTATTCTAGAACCACTCCTCCTGATCTTCAGAATGAGAAAAAGAATCTAGATAATCAATTTTCTTTCTCGTCTAATAAAATTTATGAGTGGAATATTGACGGGTTTAGTGAGCATCAGATTCTTACCAAAATGAATCATATGTCTATGGTCGCAAATAGTTATATTACAGCATTCAGTCGCTTAACGCAACCTGAAATTGTTGAAATATTAACTAATGGAATTACTAGGTGTTCTTTGTTCTTGGTGGAAAAAACACCTTGATGAAGATGCGAGAAACTCAATTATCCATGCGCGACAGCTAGATAATGATGGCCAACCTATCTTCAGAGAAGATATTAGTTTTGGAATTCCTGATGGTATTAACACATTAATATTCACCATTATAAAACATTTTATTGGAACTCCTAGTAATATCACTGAAAGGATTCATGATCAGTTAAGTAATCTCACTTGTCCCACTCTAAGTGATTTTAGATGGTACAAAGATGTTTTTATTTCTCGAGTCATGATGCGTAGTGATAGTAACAAGCCTTTCTGGAAAGAGAAGTTTGTTAATGGTCTTCCTAATTTGTTTGCCTACAAAGTTAGAGAAGAACTTAGCAAAACTCTAGGATATATTGATTATGATAACCTGACTTATGGTGACATAATTAGTTATATCCAGAAAATTGGTTTGAAAATGTGTATTGATTTCAAACTTGCTAAACAAGCTAGTAAAGACAAGAAAAAAGCTAAATATGAGCTTGGCACATTTTGCGAACAATATGGTTTACCTCCTCTTGCTCCCTCTAGAAGAAAGCATCGAAAAAAATAAATTGAAAAGCGCAAATCTGGTAAGCATCATAAGAAGCGTTCTAGTTAGTCTAAAAACTAAGATAATTATTATGAGAAACCTAAATCTAAGCGAAAAACTCATAATAAAAAATCTAGTACTAAAACTCAAGATAAGAGTAAGATCACTTGTTATAATTGTGGTAAGAAAGGCCATTATAAAAACGAGTGTAAAATTAAGCAGAAATTAAGTCAGTTGAATATTTCTGTTGAAGATACTGATAAACTTCTAGAGTTAATAAGGATTGAGAATAACATTGATAACGACGATTATTCTGATATTCCTTATTCTTCTGGTATTGATGAAGATAGTCAAACACACAGTGAGGAAAACGAAGTCACTTTATATACAGATAATTGCAGATATGATTTCTGCAATAAAACTATAAATGTTCTTACCAAAGAAGAGGAAGAAAGCTCTTTGTTGGTAGATTTGATTAGTAAAATTACTGATCCAGAGTTAAAAACTCAATATATGAAGCAGTTAAAAGAATTGCTCACTAAGAACAATTTTGGTAAGCATAAGGTTATTAAGGGTAAAGATAAGCCTATTATCAGCCTTAATAAAACCTTAGAACGATTTAAAACTGTTGATAGAGAAGTTACCCTCCCTGAGTTAAATCAAGAAGTTAATAAACTTTAAAAGAAAATTTTAGGACTTCAGTCTGAGATTTCTGATTTAAGACAAGAAATTGCTAATCTTACGACAAAAGGTTCAGAACTTCACATTTCTGATTCATCTAAAAATGATGAAGAACCTGAGTCCTCTAATGTTAAATAAGATGAGTCACTTCTTATGGTTCATGGTAATTCTTTGAAAAGATTAAAAGATATTATCATTCAAAAATGGTATATCATGGTTAAGCTTGTTATCGAAGGAACTTTTTCAATTCAGCTTCCTGCTCTAGTTGACACTGGTGTGGATCTTAATTGCATTTAAGAAGGTTTAATACCTACTAAGTTCTATAAAAAGACTAGTAAACGATAAAACTCTGCTAATGGTAGTATGATGAAAATAAAATATAAACTTTAGAAAGTTCACATTTGCCAAGATAATATGTGTTTTAAAACTTCTTTTGTTTTAATTCGCAACTTGACAGATAAGATTATTTTGGGGCTTCCGTTTATTATTTATTATATCCATTTACTACTAGTAATAATGGTTTAACGACGGATCATTTGGGTCAGAAAGTAGTGTTTGAATTCATTACTCAGCCCAAAGAAAGAGATTTGAAATTTATTCAAGATGAATCTATTTTAAAATCGTTAAGTCTTTTAAACTGTAAAACTTCCTAGTTAAAATTCTTGAAACAAGAGATTAAGTATAAATAGGTTGAAGATCTTCTCCTTCTTGAAAAGGTTCAAAACAAGATTGAAGAACTTCGGGGGTTTATGACTAAAAACTTATGTGCTGATTCTCCTAATGCTTTCTGGCACAGAAGGAAGCATATGGTTAGACTACCTTACGCTAAGGAATTTAAGGAACACTTAATTCCTACTAAGGCTAGACCTATTCAAATGAGTCATCAGCAAATGGAGCTTTACAAGCAAGAAATTAATGATGTGCTTGCAAAAGGTTTAATTAAACATAGTAAATCACCTTGGTCTTGTGCAGTTTTTTATGTTAATAATGAAGCTGAGAAGGAAAGAGGAGTTCCTAGACTAGTTATTAATTATAAGCTGTTAAACAAGGTCTTAGAATGGATTAGGTATCTATTGCCTAACAAGGAAGACCTTCTCAGTAGAATTAGTAACGCCATAATTTTTAGTAAATTTGATCTTAAGTCAGGCTTTTAGCAGGTTAGTATACATCTCAGTGATAGGTACAAAACTGCTTTTACTACCCATTTTGGTCATTATGAATGGATTGTTCAAGCCTTTGGTCTTAAGAATGCTCCTAGTGAATTTCAAAATATCCTTAATGAAATTTTGAATCCTTTTAGTCACTTCATCATTGTTTACATTGATGATATTCTTGTTTTCTCCAAGTTAATTGACGAACACTTCAAACATTTGAATTCGTTCTTCAAAGCAATCAAAGTTAATGGTTTGGTTCTATCCCCCACTAAATGTAGTCTCTTTTAGACTAAAGTTAAATTCCTTGGTCATAATATTCATCACGGTCTGGTTCGTCCCATTCAATGAGTCATCCAGTTTGCTGATAAGTTTCCTGATAAAATCATTGACAAGACTCAACTTCAGCGATTCTTAGGATCTCTGAATTATGTTGGTAAATTTTATCAAAACCTTAGAAAAATCTGTAAACCTTTATTTCTTCGTTTACAGAAAAATCCTCCTCCCTGAACTGATGAACATACTGCCATCGTCCAACAAGTTAAAAAATATGTTAAGGTTTTGCCTTGCCTTGGTATCTCCAATGAATCTGCTTACAAAATTGTTGAAACTAATGCCTTTGAAATTGGTTTTGGTGGTATTCTGAAGAAGAAATTAACTCCTGCTTCTTCTGAACAAATTGTTCGATTTCATTTTGGTGCATGGAATCAGGCTCAAAGTAATTATAGTACGATTAAAAAAGAAATATTAGCTTTGGTTCTTTGCATTAGCAAATTTCAAAATGATTTGTTAAATCAAAGATTTTTAGTAAGAATTGATTGCAAATCAGCTAAATATATTTTAGAAAAGGATGTTAAAAATATAGCTGCTAAGCATATTTTTGGCAGGTGGCAGTCTCTATTAAGCATTTTTGATTTTGATATTGAATACATTAAAGGAAGTCAAAATTCAGTTTCTGATTTTCTTACGAGAGAATTTATTAATTCAGGTAGTCAAGAAAAATGAGCGTGAGAGGTGGATACAATTAAGTCAGGCCCCCTCCAAGCCCAAGTCAAAGGCCCAAGGGAGCCGTAATCCCTCACCTAGTTAACCCAGTTCCAGCTGTTGATGTTGCCAATAGGTATCATCTCCTTGGTACTGTTTGAAAGCCTTACAATACGGTTTTGGCCTAGTCACCAAAGCCCATTGATCCTTTTGCTTCATCTTCTTCGAGTAACCCTAACCCTAGTCAACTGCATTCGCAGTATGTCCCCATTTATTCAGTCAATTTATTTCATATAGAACCCCATATGAAATCCATTGACGATCCAGTTAAATTGGCTACCCAGTTCTTCCCAATTAGATGACATTTCCTTCCTCTTGCTCCTTATAAATCCCTTGCATATTATAAGGATATTCTTATTCAAACAGAGTCAATCCTCATCAAACCTATCTATGATAGGAATGATAGTTCCAAAATCATCTACCATTCATTCTATATTAAACAGATTACTTCCATGTCTGACTGGGGTAATCATCCCTCTGATCTCCGACAGTTAGATAATCATAATAGCCAGTTCTGTTATTATGATTATATGGAGGCTTGGAATAGGATCTTCCTATTTCAAAATTCTTCTTTCAGTCATTCCTGGTTCATTCAATTTGACCACAAATTCAAAAGTCAAATCCCTCGTTGGTTTACCCTCTAGTGGGAAAGATTTGGTCTTATTCATGGAATCTTGCCCCTAGAGCTTCAGTCAGTTCTCAGTCATTTTTGCGTTAGAAATCCTCATAATCCGAAAAATGATTGTATCCCTTTTCTTCTTTAGTTCATTAGTAAATACAAGGTCCCTTGGATTCTAAGATGGCAATATGAGCTTTATACTCCCATTGTTGAGATCGATCTTGAGTCAGCCAAAGATAAATCAGTCATCACTCGCAGTAATGTGAGTCACTTAACCTTTGTTTCTCGTTCTTTTTCAGTTAAGTGGTGGGATAAATTTGATATTTATCGTATCATTGGTCAAGTCTAGAAAGAATTCCCAGTCAATCCTACTCCTATTAAATCAGTTCCTCCCAAAGAATCTTCTAGTAAATCCAAAAAATCTTCTCAGTCAAATTTAGACTTTTTGGATATTAATAAATATTCTGATGCAGATCTAAAGGTTCTTGCAAAGATTATTCAGAAGCGAGTTGATAAGCTTAGTAAAGACAGTGTTCCTTCCATCTGCTCATCATCTTCGTCAAGATCTAGTCAAGGCGCCACCAGTGCAGAAGACCCGTACGACAGCATCAACCTCCAAGATGCTCAGGATCCTTTTGCCTAGGATGCCTACAGTCACATGCATGTATATAAACATGTGGACAAATGAGTGGTGGCTTGGAAATTGTCAAATTGGAGGTGCTGATGGTTTTCAAAAAGTAGTGTGCAAGAAAACATCCGTGTATACATTTTGTCAGTTATGGTGTGCTACCCCTTTCCTATAAATAGGGTGCTTAGTTAGAAATAAAAATCACACTAGAATCAGAAAATTTTCTCTCTATAATATCGAGCGTATTTCTTGTGAGTATTTAGATACTTTGAGTGTTGATAGCAGTGCAAGTTTTCATCCATATAATATCCGATATTCCAGTCAAAACTACTCTCTTATTAAGGTAAGAGATATTATTTTTCGAGTAAATGATGTTATTATCTTTCAATATTCATAAAAAATATTATTTTCTTTCATATTCTATATTATGGAAGTAATAATATTTTATTTCATATTTCTAAATCTGAACTTACTACGGTAAGTATTGCTTCTATAATTCCTGAAATGATCAGAAATTTCTTGAGTTTTGCGCTTCATCTAGTATCATTTCATCGGAATAATTTTCTGAACTTTTTATGAAATTTTCAACTTTTCATGATGAGTTACTATTCATAATAAAAAAATATTTTTTTTATCTTTGATTGTATCCAAGTTTTGAATTTCATTCTTAAATTTTGCTCCATAATTGATTATTACTGAGTATTATTGAACTTGGATAAACTAAATTATGAATCCCTAATCTTTGTCATTTATCTTACTGAATTCGTTCCTTATATTGTTTTTCATCATCTTCAGTCCTAAATGGTGATATAACTGAATATCTTTGGCCTGTAGTGTAAAGATGAATGATTACCTGATGAATATCTTTAGCCCGTAGTGCAAAGATGGACAGGTGTTGAGGTGAACATGACCAACTGGTGATACAAATGAATATCTTTGGCCCGTAGTGCAAAGATGAATATTTGATTCGAGATGTATATTGATTGATGTTACAGGGATAAAATATTGATGATGGAATTTTAAATCAAAGAAGATAGTAGACATCATTCTCTACTTAACTCTTCTACTGAATTGTTATTTTCGCTGCAGTTGTTGATCTAAAACTTGTTGTCCATAATATTTTATCTGATTTATTGAAGGCAAATAATAATTTATTTTTTATTATCTTAGTCATAATATTCTTTACTAGGCTAGTTAAGCTCACCCTTTTCTTCCATTGTTCTCTTCAGCAAATGAGAATATCGCGGGGACTAGTCGGGGAACAGTGTGATGATCAGAGTTAGATCTATAGAAGTCCTCACTATTCTATAAAATAGTGGGACAATAATTGTAATGAATAAGGAATGAATTTGAGTGTTTATATTTCGTATTATATACGATTTGTATCGAAACTCATAGTTTGTGTGGTCGTATTTTACATGACCGTATGTTATAAAGATTGTATTTGGTTTCTGTACCATATATTTGGCGACTCAGAATGGGTTGAGTATTGAACCTATTTTGGGGGCGTCACATCAACCTATAGTCCTCTATGTTGATCAACACTCATCCGTTAAACGTATTTACATTTAAATTTTGATAATCTTATGTGCCAGTCAATATACGACTTAAAACATTTCATTTATTCTTACTCAGGCTAACCTTTGAATCCTTACTAAAGCAATTGGTTTAAGGATATCAACAATAATATTTTGAAAGATTTAAAGTAAATCAACAAAATATTTTAGCATTCGTCTAGCCGAATCAAATGACATTGACACTTTCTTAACATTTAATGTTATAGTATGTCATAAATTAACAAAACTTTCCTAACATAAAGTATAGACAAGAGTTTAAGAAACTTGCCTTAGCGGTCTTTAACCTTGGACGTTAATCGTCCTTTTAGAAGTCCTACACATTTAGTGCATATATACATACCAATTAGACATGTATAAACAGTACTCATGGTTTACATTAACCCTATATCATGTGTTATAATGTCAATTTCGTATGAATTCGAACACTATTTACATTCCTTATCATTTGACTCAGTGTTTTGACGTTCGATCGTCATAAACCAGTTTTGCTTAACTCGAATTGTAACAAACGAGATTTTGTATTTGAATTTTAAATATTTATTGAGTTAAATAAATATTTTAGTTGATTTATTTATTGAGTTGGATAAATAATTGATGTGATTATGTGGTGAAGTAATTTAATTAAGTGGACTATAATAATTAAATTGATGTGTAATATTAAATTGATATTTTAGTAATTTTGTGGTTGAAGTTTTAATTTAATTGAGATAATTAAATGAATTATTATGTGGTAATTTGGTAGTAGTGATTTAATGAATAATTATAGTAATAGATAATTTAATTTAAATAATTAAATTAGAGATTTACTAATTTATTACATGAAATTATGATTAATAAATAAATTATGATTGTGTAGCAATTTAATTTATGTGATAATTTTATTTAATGAGTTGATGTTAACTTTTATTTTATTAAATTAGAATATTGAGATTTAATTGAATAAAGTGTGACATTTAAAACTATGCAGTAAATGAGTTATTAAAATAAATTAAAAAGGATTTTTATTTAGTTTTACCAAACAAGGCCCTTAGCTTTTAAAAATCTATTTTAATTCAATTTTACCAAACAAGGCCCAAGTCTTTTAAAATTCTATTTTAAGTTAGTTTTTGCCAAATAACTAATTTATGTTCTTCCTTGTTCTTCATAAAAAGATATTCTAATTTCTCTGTAATTTAGTTTTCATGGTGTTTTATGTAAATATGAGTTAAATATGTTAAATTATGTATACAAACTGTTATATATGATTTATATGAGAATTTAAATTGGTTAACTCATGTAAATATGATGAACATGAAAAAATCATGTTCATAGCAATTTACAGTGAAGTATTTTAAAAAATGGCTTCTTTAATATAAAAATTGATGTCTAACTCATGCTATATTATGTAGATTGATTCTAGATTATGATAATATGTTAAGAAAAGAAAAAAACATGATTTGATATAAGTGATTTGGTTTAAAAATAAAGTCATAGTGTTTATTTTGTCAAGAACACTTAACAATTGAGTTTTCTTGAAAATCATGAAATTAAAAAGTTTTTAATTGATTGTTGTGATGTTTATGTGTAAAAACATGTTAGAAACATTAGTTTATGTTTTCTTTAATGTTTTATCTAAATTATATCGGTAAGATTTGTTGTTTGAGCAAAGTTAATAAGCCAATTTAGCTTTTCCTACACAGTTCGCGAGGCTGTATGTGTCCAATTGTGACGTGGCGCTGCAGCGCCAATCCTGTGAGTAAACAGGGCGCTGAAGCGCCACAGCAGAGTAAGGTGATGTGGCACAGCGCCACAGTGCCAGTTATGTATGTTAACTACAGCGCTGCAGCGCCAAGACCGGAATGTAAAGCGTGCTGACGTGGTATGGCACAGCAGCGCGGGTTCCATGCCATTTCACTCGCTCTGGAGTGCCGAGGCAGCGCCATTAGTAGTTCATGATGTGGCGCTGCAGCGCCACCTATGCATTTTAGCCAAAATTTTTTATTTAACTGTACAATTCTGTGAGTATGTTAATGTAATAATTATAAAAGTATGTTGATGAAATTATATGTTAATTGGACAATATATAATCATATTTTAATGTGAGATTTGTGATTTTAAAATTATAACTTGGTTAATTAATTAACAAGTTTAGGACATGGATAATAATAATAAGTATGGTTTGATCATGTTATAAATTAACTAATGATTAAAGAGTTGAGAGTTAACTTAGATGGGTTTACTAATGATGTGACTTAGCTATGTGGTAACTAATACGTGTTGCTATTTGTTAATAACGTGTACGTAGGATAAATTGTTGAACGAGTTATTATTTGCTAGCTTACGCATGAGACAAGTTTTCTAATCCTTAACTTTTTAATTGAGCAAGTTATTCTATTCTTTATTGTTATCAAATATGCAAGTTCCTTAATTTCGTATTGGACAAGTATCTTATTGAGTTTCATTATTGACAATAATGTAACCTTAGCTTAATTGTTCAAGCAAGATTTATTGTATCTCTCAAATGCTTTAAGTTTATTTCTAAAGCATGACTGTTAAATATGAGGTCTATTGTTGTGACTCATAGTTGTTTCATAATTCTTTTGTTATCGAACTCTTAAATTATTGTAAGTTTGATTCAACTACTCCTTAGTTTATGATAGTTGAACCCTAAATTTCCCTTTGTGCTAATCCAAACTGAACTTTCTTTGGTGCGGACTCGTTAATTAAAGTTGAGATGAACAAACCTATTAATAGGGGATTACCATGCGAAAGCGTTAAGATGTTTGTGTGCAATACATGGTACGCAGGGCTGATCCCCCTAAGTACGAGTTAGAGTTTATATAGTCTAACAACTGTTAAAGGTCTAAGTAGAAATACTTACAACCTGGGACATAGTTCAAGGTCTTGTGACACTCAGATGAATTCTAAATCTTATTTTCAATTCTTTATTATTGATGATAGAAAATGCTAATCGACGATTGAACTTATTCAGTAATAGTGTTACGTTACTGTCGACGTCGGGAAAAATCCGCTAGCCGGGTCACAACCCGGATCTTTCTCTCTTCCTAAGTTATGTCTACCCTTACACTTTTTATTTGTGAAAAAGGTTTTAAAAGGTTTTTTAGGAAAAGGCTAACATGTATCATGTCGACGATTTGAACATTTTACAAAGTCGCCAGTTGGTAGATTTGACATGGTTGTACCAACTATAACTGAGTTTTGTTTTGAAAAGAGACCCAATTGCTGGACACTGTTGAAACTTGATCTTTGAAACTGAAGTTTTGAGTTCGGGGGCTTGGTTAAGTGTGGGGAAGGTGTTAGGCACCCCACAACTCCCGTGTAAACACAGTACCGTATCTTTTCAATATTTCCCTTTTAAATCTGCAATGTGTGTGTGTATGCTGGAAGAAATTAGGCCTATGCTTTGATTAGAAGTGTGTTTATACATCGTTGAGCCTATATACGAAGGGTTTGATTTGATTTGCAAAAAGTCTTTGATTTGATTTGCAAAAGTGTTTGATTTGATTTGCGAAAGCCTCTTTTTTTGATGAGATTATTAAAATTATATTTTTGAAAGTAGATTTTCAAACCCTTATGCTAACATAGAAATTGAAGTATATCGATACTTCAGTTCTATCTTTTTAGCCTTAAGGCTCAATTTGAATGGTGATTGTTGGGCTGCGAAAGATCCTCGACTACAAAATATATACAAGTGTCGGTCTTCTCATGTGCATGACAACCATCAGAGTGACTCTGACATGACAAACCATATTTTCACTATGTTGAGACCTTAAATTCGGATAACCGTTTTAAGGTCTTTTGTATGTACATTTTTATAGAAAAACTGTCAGGGTACAGTTGTAAAGTGGAGTTTGTCCATCGTGGGAATCAAATTCTGATCAATTGGATCATGAATCCCACGATTCCTAGGCTCACATAAGGAAGACAATAAACCTACACAGCTCAAATTTGTACAGAAATATATCCAAATATCGCCAAAACCAAGGATTCATCAGTATATCCTGGCTCGTACATGGCTGAAGCGTCTCATTCTAATAGATAGTGATCTAAGGGCCACGAGGTAGCTTTTATAACTAAAACTAAAAAAATGCTAGATTTAAATAAATCTCAGCCATTCTAGCTTTTCGATTCTGTCTGGACCTATTTTGAACCGTTAAAAGCTAGAGTTGGTGAGATTTAAAGAAATCTAGTTCGCCCATAGAAATGTTAGTGCCGATTCATATCAAATGAATATTTAAAGCAACAATTGAATAAAATGAGTAAAACAATATATATATATATATATATATATATATATATATATATACATACAATTATATATATGAAAGCTGTAAAGGGCGATAGGTTTTCACTCCAATGCCCGGACTGGAATGTAAATATATATATATATATATATATATATTTATAAAAGCTATAAAAAGCCACGATTGATCCAGGCTTCACAGAATGGAAATATATATATATATATATATATATATATATATAAGCGGTAAAGGGCGACGGACATTCTATCCTTTGCCCGGACTGAAATGGAAATATATATATATATATATAAAAGCTGTAAAAGAGCCACAGAATTAACCAGGCTCGACAGAATTAATATATATATATATATATATATATATATATATAAAAGCTGTAAAAGGGTAATGGACATTCTATCCTAGGCCCATATATATATATATATATATATATATATATATATATATAAAAGCTGTAAAAGAGCCACAAAATTAACCAGGCTCAACAGAATTGAAATATATATATATATAAATAAAGCTGTAAAAGGGCAATGGACATTCTATCCTAGGCCCATATATTTATAAAAGCTGTAAAAGAGCCACATAATTAAATAGGCTCGACAGAATTGAAATAAATATATATATATATATATATATATATATATATATATATATATATATTAAAGCTGTCAAAGGGCAATGCACATTCTATCTTAGGCCCATATATATAAAAGCAATAAAAGGCCACGAAATAATCCAGGCTGAACTAGAATTTAAATATAGATAAAAAATAGTCAAACCGGGATGGGACGATAACCCAGTCCGATGAAGGGTGCATATATATAAAAGCAGTAAACTACCGCGAATTTGACATCCGAGCTTGACAGAATTGAAATGTTAGTACATATATAGTTAAATATATACAAAAAAAGCCAAACACAGACTGGGAAGATAACCCAGTCTGACAAAATTGCTCAAAACGAAGATGTTAGTATATAAAAGCTGTTAGAAGCGACGGATCGTCAATCCGAGTTGTAGAAATGCCAGAAAATGCATTTAGGTACTAAAATGTACAAAATGCCAAATCGTAGGCTTTAAACGTCTGATTCTACCGCTTAGTTTTTGATATGTGGTACTATGTGGGTATATCTACTTGTTAGAGTAAAAAAATTTGGATTTGGAAGACAAGAAAATGGCTGGAAAACCAAACGGGCAGGGGTTTAAAGCGTTTTTGAATTATGAAATGAGCTGGGGGTCACCTCATATATATAGACCCGGGAGAAGGTGGAAAACCCGCGGTAGCCGCGGGTTTACATGCGACTCCATGTGGCAGGGCCCACGTGGCGGGTCCCGCTGCATCGAAGTACGTGTACTCCGAGCAATGCGAGGTCAGATTCGAAACTTTCTAATTTTTGATCGGAGTGTCTGTTTAAGGCGTACTATATCTTTCCGAAAAGCCCTCGTCGAGAGTGTCGCAATGACATGGGATTAAACCTTTTTTGTATCCAAAAAGACGGGTTCATAACCAGGTCTTCGTTTCTCCGCAGTTTATCCATTGAGCCGTCTTGCGCTGTTTTCACTCAGGATCACCGTTATGGTTCTTTCTGACCTTGGCGGCATCAATTCGGCTTGAGTTTGACCGAATCGGCTTCAAGTTGGAAAAATAACCATTTTTCCCCTCCTGGGGTTGTTTTATGTACTGGCACAGTCTTCAGCCGTCTTCTCGGGACTGTTCCCCGAGGTTTGGCTCCCATCCGATTCTGTTTGTCCTCAAGGTCTCCTTTGAGGCTGACTTGGTTCTCCCAAGGTTGACTCCGAGGATGATGTAATGCTTCGGGTTTGTTTTTGAAGGTTGAATTGGTTTCCCATACTTATCTCTAGAGTTGAACTGGATCTCTCGGTTGTGACCGGGGCTTAACTGTACCTCTCGGGGTGTAACCAGGGCTGAGTTGATATCCCGGTATTAAGACCGGGGTTTACCTGATGGCCCGATATTGAGACCGGGGATGACCCGACGACCCGATATTAAGATCGGGGATGACCTGACGGCCAGGTATTGAGATCAGGGTTGATCTGATGGCCTGATATTAAGATCGGGGATGACCTGATGGCCCGGTATTGAGACCGGGGTTGATCTGATGGCCCAATATTGAGATCGAGGATGACTTGATAGCCCGATATTGAGACCGGGGATGAACTGAGGTCCCGTTATTGAGACCGGGGATGACTAGAGGTCCCAGTATTGAGATTGGGGTTGATCTGATGGCCCGGTATTAGGACCGGAGTTGATTTGGCATCCTGGTATTGGGACCAGGGTTGAATTGACATTCCAGTATTGGGATCGGGGTTGAACTGGCATCCCGATATTGGGACCGAGGTTGAACTGACATCCCGGTATTGGGACCGGGGTTGAACTGGCATCCAAATATTGGGACCGGGGTTGATCTGGCATTCGGGTATTGGGACCGGGGTTGAACTGCCATCCCGGTATTGGGAATGGGGTTGAACTGGCATCCCGGTATTGGAACCAGGGGTGAACTGGCATCCCGGTATTGGGACCGGGGTTAAACTGGCATCCCGGTATTGGGATTGGGGTTGAACTAGCATCTCGGTATTGGGATCGGGGTTGAACTGGCATCCCAGCATTGGGACCGGGGTTGAACTGGCATCCCGGTATTAGGACCAGGGTTGATTTGGCATCCTGGTATTGGGATCAGGGTTAAAAAGATGGTTTTGCCCTCCTACAAGGTTAGTAACAGGAAAACAAAAATTGAGTGTTTACAAATGCCCCTCTTTATCATGTTTATGCAATGCAATGGAATGAACATGATAAATATTTAGTAGACACTTGAAATATGACAAGATATATTTTTAATGATGCAAATCGCAATGTAATGAATGTCAATATGTTTTCGCAAATCACATTTCGCACTTCGCAAATTGCATATCGTATCGCCAATCGTATCGCAAATTGCATCGCATTACAAATCGCTTACCTTTACCGGTCATGGATGATGTTTGTGTTGGGCTAATTTCAATGGTTGACTTTCATCAGTGCTGCTGATGTCTATGCTGGTGTTGACTCCAACGGTTTGATTTCCATCGGTGTTGTTGATGCTTGTTTGATGAGGATAAACTGAAATGTTTTCCACATTTTTGCTGGGGATGATGTTCTGAAATCATCGAATCTTCCTGATGTTTGTATTGGTAGTTTACAATGGTGACTACCTTGATGGTAGCTGATAACGATGCCTACGCTGCTGGTAGTTGACAACGGTGCCTACCCTGCTGGTTGTTGACAACAGTGCCTACCCTAATGGTACGGACAATGGTTGATCACTAGACTGTATTGATGCCTACTCGAACGGTATTTTTCCATAGTAGAATTTTTCCTTGAGTCTGGGTATTTTACTGCGTATGCATATTTAACTCTACTGGATATGCATGCTTAATTTTTTAATGGAGACGTGCGCTGATATAGCGCTTGTTGCACATGTGCAGACCAGACATGATGTGATGATCTTAATTTGTCCTAGGTTGATGCATATGCTTAATTGCAATGATGTAGAACCATACCTCACCTTTTCTGAGGCTATTTGGATTTTCTTTTCAAGCATGGATTTTGATAGGCCTATCAGCTTCAACTCCAGTATGGCTCCTTTTGTCATTCGCATTGCAGATTCAGATGTTCCCCTTTCACATGTCGTCTTTGGTAGGGATCTCGCAGAGGCTGCCATTTTTCTTTCTGAATCGGGACCTGGTCCTGGTCCTTCTGGCGGTTCAAACACTGATGGCTTTACCAGTGAGATATCCTGATATATTTGCTGAAGTAGTGTTCAACGGCTTACATCACCGGATCTTTCCCCGATGCTATGCAGGATTAAGGCCAACGGCTTGATCGTTGAGTGTGAAAAGGGGTAAGCTCCTTACTTGCGACCCTACTGGATTAGTTACTGGCTTGGCTAGTGCCTAGGGTGTTGCCGACGTCCTGGAGAATGTAGCCGATTCTTTCATTGCCCATATTTGAACTTCGATGTGGAGGCCCCGACTTGTGAGGACTTGGCGCATGTTGACATGTATGATAATGTAGATTTCATTTGCCAGACCTTTTGTCCTCGGGTATCTATTTTTTTTGAGTTAAGGACTCTCTCGAGAATTCTCCTTTCTTTTGTCGGGGCCTACTTAGGTCGCCTTAATTTCTTTTAGGAGTTCTTCCTTTTCTTTTGATGAGGAGCTTGGTCCCGTCGTAGACTTCTTCCATTTCATTGAATGGTGACATGCCCTTGTCCTTTCGCATGTTGTTACTGGGGTTTATAGAAGAAACTTCATTTGTTAACCACATCCAGAGTGATTAATATCTTGCACATTGAACAAATAACAAACTGTGCCGAAAGCTTGATGGCTCGGGCTGTTAGTATTATCTTGTGAATGAGGTATTTGAAGTTAAAGTTTATGAAATTGAATGCTTGGATTCACTGAGCTTTTATCTTATCGCTAAAGATCTGGAAATGAAGTTTTCTTAAAGAACTCAAAATTTTTGTTTGACAAGTTATGACATCGCAAGAAAACTTTTAAGCATCCATGGTCATTTTTCATAGGTAGAATCAGATTCAAAAGACTTATCTCCCTTCATCAGAGACACCTCATCTTCGCTCTAGACACTGCTCCCCAAAATTAAACATCATATGGCATGTGCACTATGAGTGACGCAACCCTTAACAGGGGCTTCTCTTATAGGACTTTAGATGATCTCATTTTTATCTTGCAAAATTTTCTGCTTCCCTCGCTTAACTTTGTCTCGTTTTCTTAGGCTATTCAGGATTACCCATGTAACAAATTTTGGACCAATGACTCCTAAACCAGACGGTTTTAGGGCACTAGGTGTTAAGACACCCCTTCGGGTTTACTGGCTTGAGTAACAAAGGCCACACTTCGAGATAAGTCAGGCGGTATACTCTTTTTGATCATTGCCTGAGCTTACACAAGATTCATTTTCTTAGGCTCTAAATTACCCATGTAGCTAGTGTTGGGCCGATGACTCCCAAACTAGACGGCTTTAGGGCACCACGTGTAGAGACACCCCTCGGGCCTAATTACTCGAGTAACCTAGGCCACGATTCGGATCTGCTCAGGTTTTGACTTCTTCTTCTTGTAATGCTCATTTTTTTAGGCATTAAGTTACTCATGTAACGAGCGTTGGGCCGATGGCTCCAAAACTAATTGGCTTTAGGGCACCTAGTGTAAAGACACCCCTCAGGCTTAATAATTTGAGTAACCAAGACCACGATTTGAGACATTAGGTTGGCTACTAATTGTCATCCTTGTCGCCATAGTTTTATACCCCACAACTAAGAGTTAGGGTGATCGCAAAGTGCGAACATGCATATGTGGTCAAGGTTTTTTCCAAAAAGCGCTTTAAACTAGGATGTCGTGCCTAATCAAAAGGTCGAATTGTCTTAATTCTCTAATCGTTATCGTGATTCTTGCTCCACGGACGCTTATCAGAGTTAATCCAAGTCATAACAAGTTAAGCAAAAATCTTTTTTCCTTTCCTCTTTTTTCTGAGATTCTAATGCAAAATTTATTTATACTTAATGTGTATACCCTTGCTAATGCATGTAACTGGAAGTTGAAAGCACATAAAGAGATGAAAAAGGCGTACCTTATCAGTGGATCGCAGTATTCTAAGAAAATTATGATTAGAAAAGATAGATTGATCATACCGGATTGCCAATGATCGAAGTCTTGATGATGATAGACCATGCTGATGGTGCCGACCGATGCATTTTCATTGGATAGTTGATAAATGCCCCAGTGTTAAATTGTCACAATTTCTAAAATTGGTCCAGTCTTGTTGTAAGGGTCCCAACATCGGGTTGTCTTTGATTCTGAACTTGCACCGGTCTTGCTTGTCATCTGGGATGATTGCATTATCGTAAGTTTGACAGATGGGCTGATAAGATGCCGAGATCGCAAGAGTCTTTTATCTCATAACCCACATGGTGAACATGTAATTGATATGGGCTTTGATGTTTGGATGCCCCAATCATTGTTTCTGACTTGTGGACGCAATTGACTTTGATGGTTGATATCGAGAGGCCTGCGGATTCCACTGAATTGGACTTAAGGACTTGTGATGGTTAGTGATGTGATGGCTTTAATCATATTTGGTTTGATTTGTAAGGTTTAATCCGTAGCTTTTGTTCAGGGAACAAGTTGTTAGGTATGAGGTGGACTTTTTCATGACAGTTGCCCCTATTCTTCTGTAGGTCAAAAGAGATCAAGTATTCTCGCACTTTAGGAGTGATGAGTTGCTGAGGGTTTGCATCCTATAATGACTACCATTTCATCCCTGTGACTAGTCATCTTGATGTATCGCTGTCTCTTCTTTTCGAGACTTGCTCTAGATTTGATGGAATAACATTGAGGTACCGTTGGGTCCTCTCAACCTGGGTCATCGATCTTGAGTGTTTTTCTTGAATGTAGGCTTTTTCAGGTTTGGCCTTCATGAGTCGACTCCTACACTGGAGGAGTATGAGCGCCTTAAAGGTCTGGCACTAGATCTACCTTGGGCCAGGTCAGCCATCAGTGACTTGAGGCAACCGTTTATAGGTATGACAGGCTTGAGGCACCGGGTCGTTGTTGAGGAGGTTACTGCAGGACATGTAGTGTCCATGGATTTTTTTGATTGATCGCTTTGGTAGGTTGGACAGCTACGAGCGATTCCCTAGGGATTTTATTATTCTGGCAGATGAGTGGCAGTTTGCACGAGTGGATGTTCTGTTGATGTGCATCACTGATTATCTGTACATGCCCCTATATATGGACCACTTAGATACTGGCTTGATGGTAGTGGTTCGTGCCTTAATACAAGGTTGTACGATTTTGCAGATGATATTAGCCGAGAATCTGAGGTCGACTGCTTTCTGCAGTACCCATCCAGGGAGATTTTTCAAAGGTAGCGCCGTTCTGCTGTATGTATGGTTCATGAAGCATTTGAGTCCGATTTGCACCTTCAGACACCATGGGTACTGCTTTACCCATGTTAGAGCTATGCCCTACTCCTTCCAGCTAGCGGTGTGTTCAGATGTAGCGACATGGTCGGCCTTTCTGTTGGAGATCAAGCATCCCTCTTCGATCTTGCCATGCTCAAGGCTTAGCTCCCCCCTACAGCTTCATCACTCATGCAGTTGGCATGGATTATTTTCCCCTAGCGGGTTTGAGAGGGGTGACCACATATCATCCGCTGGCAGTCATGGGCCAATTTGATCATTTTCAGAGCTTTCACCACTTTGAGAGGCTACGGAACAGCGGTTACCATCTTCGCCTTTGTCATCAGCTGACCTTACCAGGACTTATGAGTGTTGGACTCGTAGGGAGAGGTCTGATTTTTCTACTAGCCATCCAAATTATTCTCCAAAATATTCTGCATGGTTGGAGGCCGATATTGCAGCAGCTGCGGTGATTAAGTCAGCTCCGATTGTGGATTCAGACGAGGAGGAGCCTATGGAGGATCCTGATTCTCCCACGGAGGATGAGTTGTTTACTGGTTTAACCGCGACTTTGGTTAGTGTCCCTCCGAGTATTCCCGCTGGGACATATCCAGCTATGGCAGATTCACTGGCTCAGATGACTTTCTAGAAAGATCAGGCAAGGGCATTGATGTTGACAGCCCTCTCTAGTTGTGACGCCGCTTCTGCTGAGAGAGACGAGGCTCGATGTAATAGACGAGATTTTTTTTTATGTGTGATTCTGGGGACAGAATCCATTTAAGGAGGGAAGATTGTAACGATTGTGATTTTATATAATAATTTTAAATATTTATTGAGTTAAATAAATATTTTATGTGAATTATTTATTGAGTTAAATAAATAAATTATGTGATTTAATTAAGTGTTATATATTAAATAAATGAATGTGTAATATTTATTTAATTAATGTATATTAATTTTATATTATAGTTCTAGTTTAATTGAGATAATTGAATTAGATGAATTATGTGATGAAGTGTTACATGAATTATAATTAGCGAGTAATTATAATTACGTGACAAATTTTATGTGATTTATTGATGTTAGATTTTAATTGATTAAATTAGTTGTTTAATATTTAATTGATTAAAATATGACATCAAAGTATGTGTTAAAATGATTTGTTAAAATAAAAAAAAAGGATTTTAAATGATTTTAAAAAATATAACGATTGAGATTTTATATTTAATTTTAAATATTTATTGAGTTAAATAAATATTTTATGTGAATTATTTATTGAGTGAAATAAATAAATTATGTGATTTATGGAAGTGATTTAATTAAGTGTATATATTAATTAAATGAATGTGTGATATTTAATTTAATTGATGTATATTAATTTTATATTATAGTTCTAATTTAATTGAGAGAATTAAATTAGATGAATTATGTGTTAAGTGTTACATGGATTATAATTAGCGAGTAATTATAATTATGTGACAATTTTATTTGTTTTAATTGATGTTAGATTTTAATTGATTAAATAAGAATGTTAAATATTTAATTAATTAAAATGTGACATTAAAGTACGTGTTAAAATGATTTATTAAAATAAAGAAAAGGGTTTTAAATGATTTTAACCAAACAAGGCCCTTACATTTATTTTTAAACCCGTTTTACCAAACAATGTCTTAATACTAAAATCTGTTTTTATAAAGTACTCTTGCCAAACAAGCCCTAGTGGCTTTTGATTTTTAAAATTCTATAACTGATGAATGTTTATTAGGAGAGGTAATTGTCAGTTATATATTATATGTATATCCTATATCTATTAGTATACGTTTACATTATACGTTAGTCTAAACTACGTTAGAGAGAATAACAGTGTAAGAGAGAAAAGAAAGAACAGAGAAAGAGTTAGAAGAGAAAGCAAGAAAAAGGCTTAAGGAATAATTATCATCTTCTTCAAACATCTAAGCTAAACGGTATGTCTTAATTCCCTTATATTTTTATGTTTTCCTTGTGTTCTCCTTGAGTATGAGTTCTCTGTGTATGGTTTAGCATGGGAGTTATATATATATAATGTACATATATATATATATATATATTGTGTTTATAATGGTTTATATATAAAGTGTATGCCATAAACAATGATTTTCATAAATCAAATTGATTGTATAAATATGTTCTAATGGAGGATATGTGTTCTTATGAAATTTATATATTTGGTTGAGTTTTAGAGTAAAAGTTATGATTCAATTGTGTGTCAATATGCCTATTTGGAATATTTTCGTAATGCTATCTTCAGTCATGATAATAATGCATGTATTGTAATTTAAATTGGTGGAGAATTTGAATTACTAAGAATTATTTTG
This sequence comes from Panax stipuleanatus, assembly GCA_020205555.1. Taxonomy (NCBI): domain Eukaryota; kingdom Viridiplantae; phylum Streptophyta; class Magnoliopsida; order Apiales; family Araliaceae; genus Panax; species Panax stipuleanatus. The sequence continues at coordinate 25,919,613 of CM035122.1, forward strand.
AGGAAATATGAGTTTTATGAAAAATATCAAATTTGATTTCTAAAACTTTTGATTATTGTTGTTTAGATAGTTTTTGTGTTTAAAAACATGTTATATGTGTGTATTGTCTCAAGTATGTGCTATACATTGTTCCAGTAGTTTGTAATTATCGGTTGTTGGCTTGTATGGGTTGTTCGGAAAAGCAGAGAGCCGTGGCTGTCTGTGTCTGGCCGAGTTGCTGCGCAGCTACACCGGCAGCAAGGCTAGGAGCAGCGCAGCTGCGCCGCTTGCCCTTCCCAGATCCTTTCCCTGCGCAGCTGCGCCGTTGGCCGTGCAGAGGCAGTAAGTTGGTTCGATTAGATTGTGCAGTCTTATTTGATAGCCTAAATTAAGTTGGTTATGATGATGAGCATGTATTCAGTGACTATAACATGTGAGAATTTCATAATTTGAGAAAAAGAAGTTTTGAAAACCTTAATGTAATATTTAAATTATAAGTTTTAATTGTTTAATTGGAATTTCGTTAATATGAATTACTTAATTTCAATAATTATAATTTAAGAGTAAATGTTTAATTTAAATTATAATTTTGTTAGATTATAATGAATATTAATTGATTTATTTTAATCAATTAGATGTTAATTTAAATTATAATTTATGTAATTATAATTTAATAAATGCATGTTTAATTATGGATTAGAAATTGATAATTGCTTGATTAATTATAATTTGTGTAATTATGATGCATGATATAGTTTAATTGATTATAAATTATAATTTGTTTATAATTTAAAAGATAATTCTAATTTAAGTAATTATAATTTGATTAAGTGTTTGAATTATAATTGTTTAATTATAATTTAGTTAAATACATAATTAATTTAATTACGTGAGTATGTATGTGATGTAAGTAACTATGTGATGGTTGATTATTATTATTTATTTAATTCTAATGAGATAACCGTGAGGGTTAACTAATTGTGTGAATTAGTTATGTGTTAACTAATTTAGGTTATTGTGATTAAATATATGTATGAAGGAAGTGTTAGAACGTGATTGTGTTAAGTAGATTGTGTTTAAGGCAAGTCTTCTAACTCTAAACTTGTTAATTCTATACAATTTCTTGAGTTTATATATTCATTGTTGAGAATGTCCTTTCCATTTCTGTATTGGACAATTGTTTATTTAATTGAAATGATCTTAACTTATTGTTCAAGTAAGATCCAGTTTATTATTTTAAATACTTTATGTTTACTTCTAAAGCATATGTTAATTCATAATTCTTTTATTTATGAATTATTGAAAGTCGATTCAACTAATCCTTAGTTGATGAACGTGAATTCTAAATTACCCTTGTAAGCTTATCCAAACCAAACTTTCTTTGGTGCAGACTTGAATTCAAATTACTGAGTTGAACAACCCTTTTATTAGGGGAGGTTACTACGCATAGCGTTAAGATGTTTGTGCACAATACATGGTACAAAGGGCTGATCCCCGTAAGTACGAGTTAAGGTCCATAGTCTTATTGACTGTTAAAGGTTTAAATAGAAATATTTATAACCTAGGACAAGAGTTCAAAGGTCTTATGACCCTCAGATAAATTCTATATTCGAATTTTAATGTTGATAGAGAAATATTATTCCATTCTTTATTGTTGAAGTAAGCTAAGTTATTCAGATCTTTTTAAGGATATCATTTCATGTATTTATTATTGTTAAACTCCAGTGATCTGTTGTTTGCTCACTGTTGCAATAAATAACAATTGCAGTTAAGGTTGATAACGTTTATGCCCCGTCTACGAGTACAGGCAAGGGAAAGATGAACAAGTGAAGACTTGTTTAATTATTTTGAAGTGATTGTAATAAGACTTTTATGTCATATTTTTGTTCCACACTTTATTATTTATGTCAAGGTTAGAGTACCCTAGGATTGTTTTTTTAAGGTTGTAACCCTTGTTTTAAGGGAGATTTTATATAAAGATTGTAATTTATTTTGAGATATATTGGATAGATATTTGTTATAGTTAGAAAGTGAACACCATATCATGTGGAAACGAAGTACCAGGATTTGAGGGTGTCACATGTTGGTATCAGAGCTGTAGGTTATGAAACCTTAGGTGGAGAAAAACCTTAGGTAGTAGCCTTATGGTAAGATCGAAAAGATAGTGATGCTAGGTAAAGATAATAAACTACCATATTTGCCTATGTGTGTACGTTTTAGTATTCGAAGAGTGTCGATTCGATGTCACGTAATAATGAACTTTAAAATTCTTTTGTCAAGATGTCGAACGTTGGAGAACCTAGTCAGGCTAGAGAGGATGTACCTCAGGTGCCTAATGAGGAGGATCCCCGTGACATACATATTGTCTGGGAGCAGCTGGTTAGGAGAGAGCTATCTCTAGTGATCACCGTTGCTGGTTGGGAGCATGAGCTGACACCTATTCCAGAGGATGAGGACGAGGACGAGTCTGAAGAGGAGGAAGAGGATGCCGAAGAGGAATTCCCACCTCACTCTACTAGTGCTGAGATGTACGAGGCAGACTACGATAGCAACATGGAGCTTCATGGACGACTAGGAGATCTCGAGGAAACTGTCCAGCAGCGAGACGAGACGATCGAGAAAATGGCAAGTGACCTAGGAGATGCACAGTGGAACCAGATACATATGGAGGTTGATAGAGATGCTGCTCGACTTGAACTGGCAAAGCTGAAGCAAGACATCCAGGAGGAGTCGAGGAAGCGTGCCACAGCTGAAGAGTCAAGCTTGAGGGCTAATCAACGAGTCGATCGAGCTGAAGGTAAAGCTGAAGCCAAGAGGGCCAAGCTGAGGGAAACAAAATATGCTTTTCATACAGCTATAGAAAGAGCTTAGGACCGTGTTTTCTACTACCCAACTCAGTTCCAAGGTTTACCGTGGTATGTGGTGGACCGAAGAACGACACTTTGGGTAATGAAAGAGGAACGCAGTGAGGCTGTGCGACGTATTAATATGCCTAGGCAGTGGTAGTAGAGCTTTTGTTTATGTGTTGCTTTTTGTAGTAAATAAAGTAAATCCCATAATTTGAGATAAGAATGGGATAAGTTAATAATGTAATCCTGCAACTTTTCCAGTTCAGTAAGGATGATGTAAATGGCAGAAATGCTATCTGATTGATGTTTTTAAACTACGACTAATGAATAAAAGGAGTTTATTGACGCGCTATGTGTTCTATGTGAACTGAATTGTTTAAAACGTTTAAGTATGAACTTGAATATTTAAAAATTGAATAAAGGATCTAATAATAATATTTTCTTAACAGAAAATGCCTCCTAGAAGAAGACCAACACGTCAAAACCCTGTGGGTTCAACGAACAACAACAATAACGATGGGACGAATCCCAAATCGATTCAGCAGTTGGTAAACTTGTTGACCGGAGCTCTTGGGAATCAGCCGCAAGTGCAGGGTACTACGTTCAAGGAATTTAAGGCAGTAAGACCGCCTGAATTCAAAGGATCGACCAACCTTATTGAGGCTCAGACGTGGGTTATGGAAATGGAGAAGGTATTTGACGTAGCCCGAGTAGGTGAAGACTAGAAGACAGCATTCGCGGCTTCATGTTGAAGTCGGATGCTAGCTTCTGGTGGCAGGCTAATAAGACCCGGGAGGAAGAAGGAATCATAACGTGGGAAAGTTTTAAGGAAATGTTCTACGAAATGTACTTCCCAGTGAGTTCGCAGGACCAGATGGAGGTCCAGTTCCTAGAGCTTAAGCAGGGAGGGATGACGGTGTCTGAGTATGCCGCTAAGTTCAACGAACTGGCCAGGTTCGCTACTTACCAGGTCAGCACTGACGCTAGGAAGGTGAGAAGGTTTGAGCGGGGACTGAAGCCCTGGCTCTACAGTAAGGTTTCCATGTTCCAGCTGAACACCTTTGCGGCTGTGCTAGAGAAGGCCATACTTGCTGAGGGAGGAAGCGAAGCGGTGACGAAGTTCAACCAAGATAAGAAGAAGAAGAATGAAATAGAAACCAAAGATGGGGGTAGCAGCACTGTGAACCAGAAGAGGAAATGGAATGACAACACCTCTGCTGGGAGTCAGCAAGGAAGCCAGCAGAAGAGGAAGTTCGAAGCATGTGATACATGCGGTAAGAATCACATTGGCGTGTGCATGAAGGGGAAGCGGGTGTGCTTCAACTGTGGTCAGGAAGGCCACTTTGCACCTAATTGCCCAAACCCGAAGAAGGGAGCTTGCTTTACATGTGTATCCAAGGATTACATGGCTTGCAACTGCCCTAAGAAGCTGACGGCAGGGTCAACAAGGAGCGGAGGGAATGGAAGCGGCAGTACCGTTACTATCGCTACACCATTGCAAGCTGTTTGACCCACTGCACGGACATTCAATATGACGGTGCAGGATGCTGTGCAATCAAAAGATGTGGTGTCAGGTATTATTTCGGTCAATAGTATAAATGCATATGTATTATTTGATTCGGGTGCTACTTGTTCATTCATATCTGATGATTTTGCTAAGACCCTAGACTTACCTGTAGAGGAGTTAGTTTACCCTTTGAACATAGAGATTGCGAATAGGGAGGTTATTCCTGTTAGGAGCGTTTATAAGAACTGTAGGTTGGACATTAAGGGTCAGGATTTTAGAGTAGATTTGATTCCGATAAAACTTGGGGAGTTCAATGTCATACTGGGTATGGATTGGTTGTTCAACCATGGGGCGATAATAGACTGTCAGAAGAAGTCGGTAAACCTTACGACTCCGTCGAAGTTGGTGTTCTATGGTAGCAAATAGCCTAGACAAGCGAGTTGTCTGACAGTTATGCAAGCCAAGAAACTTCTGACGCAAGGCTGTGTGGGATATCTAGCCTACATAGTAGATACGAGTAAGGAAAGCCCGAAAGTGGAGGAGATATCGGTAGTTAAGGAGTTTGTGGATGTTTTTTCGAGCGATTTTCCAGGACTTCAGCCAGATAGGGAGACAGAGTTCATAATCGACTTAGCGCCGGGAACTGCTCTGATTTTGAAGGCTCCGTACAAAATGGCTCCAGTTGAGATAAAGGAACTGATGGTTCAACTACAAGAATTACTGGACAAGAAGTATATTCAACCAAGCGTTTTGCGTGGGGAGCGCCAGTTTTGTTTGTTAAGAAGAAAGATGGATCGATGCATCTTTGCATTGATTATAGGGAGTTGAATAAAGTTACTATCAAGAATAGGTATCCTTTACCTAGGATTGATAAGTTGTTTGATCAACTGAAGGGTGCGAAGTACTTCTCGAAAATTAATTTGAGAAGTAGGTATCATCAATTGAATGTGAGGAAGGAAGATATGCCTAAAACAGCTTTTAGGACTCGATATGGTCATTACGAGTTCTTGGTGATGTTATTTGGTCTTACGAATGCCCCAGCTGCATTTATGGACTTAATGAATAGGGTATTCAAGCTATTTCTGGACAAGTTCGTGGTAGTGTTCATAGATGACATCCTAGTTTATTCCAAGGCCGAGGAGGAACATGCTAAACACTTATGACTAACCTTAGAAGCCCTGAGACGAGAGAAGCTTTACCCTAAATTCTCAAAGTGCGAATTCTGGTTGGAACGTGTGCACTTTCTTGGCCACGTAATCGACAAGGATGGTATTTCGGTAGATCCGTCGAAGGTTGAAGCTATTATAAATTGGGAACAGTCGAAGACGCCGTCTGAGGTGAGGAGTTTCTTGGGATTGGCAGGTTATTACCGTAGATTTATCCAAGACTTTTTTAGAATCGCAACTCCGTTGATGAATTTGACTCGTAAAACAGTTAAGTTTGTTTGGACGGAGAAGTGTGAGGAGAGTTTTTAGGAGTTGAAGAAGATGCTGAGTACTGCGCCTATTTTGTCGTTACCGGATAGTACGGGAAATTTTGTGGTATATAGCGATGCCTCACATAAAGGATTAGGCTATGTGTTGATGCAGAGCGGCAAAGTCATTGCCTATGCGTCACGTCAGCTAAAGGATTATGAGAAGGGGTATCCGACCCATGATCTAGAATTGGCAGTAGTAGTGTTTGCCCTAAAGATTTGGAGGCACTACTTATATGGAAAAAAGTGTGAAATATACACAGATCACAAGAGTCTGAAGTATATATTTACCCAGAAGAATTTGAACATGAGCCAAAGAAGATGGTTGGAACTGATTAAAGACTACGACTGCGAGATACTTTACCATCCGGGTAAAGCTAACGTCGTCGCTGACACTTTGAGTAGAAAAGGTCAGGAGAAGCTGAATGTGTTAACTGATCAAGATAGGTTAATAGAACAGATGGCTAGATTGGAGTTGGAGGTGAAGGTTCCGAAGGAATCGGATAAGATGTTATTTCAAGTAACCACTGGTTCTACTCTAGTAGACAAGGTGAAAGAAGCACAACTCCATGATGAAGAATGTGAAAAGATTCGGAGGAGGATAACCGATGGCGAAGAGTTCAAGTTCAAGATCGATACTGAAGGTCTGTTATGGTTTGAAGGTAGAGTCTGTGTACCCCCAGTACCTGAGGTCAAAGAGGAGATTCTGAGCGAAGCTCATAGTTTTAGATATTCTATTCACCCCAGGAGTACGAAGATGTACCAGGATCTCACGCATCTTTTCTGGTGGCCGAAGATGAAGAGAGACGTTGCTGAATGCGTTGCGAAATGCTTTACGTGTCAGAAAGTTAAAGCAGAAAACCAGAGACCGAGGGGGTTGCTACAACCGTTAGAAATTCCAAAGTGGAAGTGGGAGCACATCACGGTGGACTTCGTGGTGGGTCTTCTAGCGACTCAGAAGGGATTTGATGCGATATGGGTTATAGTGGATCGATTGACGAAGTCAGCCCACTTTCTGCCGATCAGGGTTAAGTACAACCTGGATAAGCTAGCGAAGCTATACGTGAAGGAAATTATTTCTAGACATGGTGTTCCAGTGTCAATTGTGTCCGACAGAGATCCGCATTTTACGTCGAATTTCTGGAAGCGTTTGCAAGAGTGTCTGTGAACGCAATTGCGAATGAGTACAACGTATCATCCTCAGACTGATGGATAGAGCGAGAGAACGATTCAGACGCTTGAGGATATGCTGAGAGCTTGTGTGATGGACTTCAAAGGAAGCTAGGAGGATCATCTACCGTTGGTGGAGTTTGCCTACAACAATAGTCATCATGCAAGTATTGGCATGCCGCCTTACGAAGCATTATACGGCAGAAAATGCAGAACTCCTTTGTGCTGGGATGAAGTCGGTGAACGCCAATTGTTGGGACCAGAATTGGTACAACAAACCGCCGAAATTGTGAAGCTGATCAGAACGAGATTAGTTGCTGCTCAAGACAGATAGAAGAATTATGCCGATTTACATCGACAAAACCGAGAATTCTTACCAAGAAGTTTCGTGTTCCTGAAAGTATCTCCCTGGAAGGGGAAGATTCAATTTGGTAAGAAGGGAAAGCTGAGTCCCGATTTATTGGACCTTTCGAGGTACTACGAAAGGTGGGCGAGGTAGCTTACGAAGTTGAATTACCTCCGGAGCTCGAGAATATACATAATGTCTTTCATATTTCTGTGTTAAGACCTTACAAGCATGATTATAAACATGTAATAGAATATGAACATTTATAATTTGATAAAGACTTAACTTATAAAGAAGTGCCTGTTCAAATAGTTGATAGAAAGAAATAAGTACTTAGGAATAAAGTGATACCTTCTGTTAATGTAATCTGGAGGAACCACAGTGCTGAAGAAGCTACGTGGGAACTCGATGCTGTTATAATGAAATCTTATCCGTATTTATTTGATTAGTTTTGTGTAACCCGTTATATACTGATTATGGGAACAGAATCCTTTTAAGGAGGGAAGAATGTAATAGACGAGAATTTTTTTTATGTGTGATTCTGGGGACAGAATCTTTTTAAGGAGGGAAGATTGTAACGATTGAGATTTTATATTTAATTTTAAATATTTATTGAGTTAAATAAATATTTTATGTGAATTATTTATTGAGTGAAATAAATAAATTATGTGATTTATGGAAGTGATTTAATTAAGTGTATATATTAATTAAATGAATGTGTGATATTTAATTTAATTGATGTATATTAATTTTATATTATAGTTCTAATTTAATTGAGAGAATTAAATTAGATGAATTATGTATTAAGTGTTACATGGATTATAATTAGCTAGTAATTATAATTATGTGGCAATTTTATGTGATTAATTGATGTTAGATTTTAATTGATTAAATAAGAATGTTAAATATTTAATTAATTAAAATGTGATATTAAAGTATGTGTTAAAATGATTTATTAAAATAAAGAAAAGGGTTTTAAATGATTTTAACCAAACAAGGCCCTTACATTTGTTTTTAAACCCGTTTTACCAAACAATGTCTTAATACTAAAATCTATTTTTATAAAGTACTTTTTCCAAACAAGCCCTAGTGGCTTTTGATTTTTAAAATTCTATAACTGATGAATGTTTATTAGGGGAGTTAATTGTCAGTTATATATTATATGTATATCCTATATCTATTAGTATACGTTTACATGATACGTTAGTCTAAACTACGTTAGAGAGAATATCAGTGTAAGAGAGAAAAGAAAGAACAGAGAAAAAGTTAGAAGAGAAAGCAAGAAAAAGGCTTAAGGAATAATTATCATCTTCTTCAAACATCTAAGCTAAAAGGTATGTCTTAATTCCCTTATATTTTTATGTTTTCCTTGTGTTCTCCTTGAGTATGAGTTCTTTGTGTATGGTTTAGCATGGGAGTTATATATATATGATGTACATATATATATATATATATATATATATATATTGTGTTTATAATGGTTTATATATAAAGTGTATGCCATAAACAATGATTTTCATAAATCAAATTGATTGTATAAACATGTTCTAATGGAGGATATGTGTTCTTATAAAATTTATATATTTGGTTGAGTTTTAGAGTAAAAGTTATGATTCAATTGTGTGTCAATATGCCTATTTGGAATATTTTCGTAATGCTATCTTCAGTCATGATAATAATGCATGTATTGTAATTTAAATTGGTGGAGAATTTGAATTACTAAGAATTGTTTTGAGGAAATATGAGTTTTATGAAAAATATCAAATTTGATTTCTAAAACTTTTGATTATTGTTGTTTAGATAGTTTTTGTGTTTAAAAACATGTTATATGTGTGTATTGTCTCAAGTATGTGCTATACATTGTTCCAGTAGCTTGTAATTATCGGTTGTTGGCTTGTATGGGTTGTTCGGAAAAGCAGAGAGCCGTGGCTGTCTGTGTCTGGCCGAGTTGCTGCGCAGCTGCACCGGCAGCAAGGCTAGGAGCAGCGCAGCTGCGCCGCTTGCCCTTCCCAGATCCTTTCCCTGCGCAGCTGCGCCGTTGGCCGTGCAGAGGCAGTAAGTTGGTTCGATTAGATTGTGCAGTCTTATTTGATAGCCTAAATTAAGTTGGTTATGATGATGAGCATGTATTCAGTGACTATAACATGTGAGAATTTCATAATTTGAGAAAAAGAAGTTTTGAAAACCTTAATGTAATATTTAAATTATAAGTTTTAATTGTTTAATTGGAATTTCGTTAATATGAATTACTTAATTTCAATAATTATAATTTAAGAGTAAATGTTTAATTTAAATTATAATTTTGTTAGATTATAATGAATATTAATTGATTTATTTTAATCAATTAGATGTTAATTTAAATTATAATTTATGTAATTATAATTTAATAAATGCATGTTTAATTATGGATTAGAAATTGATAATTGCTTGATTAATTATAATTTGTGTAAATATAATGCATGATATAGTTTAATTGATTATAAATTATAATTTGTTTATAATTTAAAAGGTAATTATAATTTAAGTAATTATAATTTGATTAAGTGTTTGAATTATAATTGTTTAATTATAACTTAGTTAAATACATAATTAATTTAATTACGTGAGTATGTATGTGATGTAAGTAACTATGTGATGGTTGATTATTATTATTTATTTAATTCTAATGAGTTAATCGTGAGGGTTAACTAATTGTGTGAATTAGTTATGTGTTAACTAATTTAGGTTATTGTAATTAAATATATGTATGAAGGAAGTGTTAGAACGTGATTGTGTTAAGTAGCTTGCGCTTAAGGCAAGTCTTCTAACTCTAAACTTGTTAATTCTATACAATTTCTTGAGTTTATATATTCATTGTTGAGAATGTCCTTTCCATTTCTGTATTGGACAATTGTTTATTTAATTGAAATGATCTTAACTTATTGTTCAAGTAAGATCCAGTTTATTATTTTAAATACTTTATGTTTACTTCTAAAGCATATGTTAATTCATAATTCTTTTATTTATGAATTATTGAAAGTCGATTCAACTAATCCTTAGTTGATGAACGTGAATTCTAAATTACCCTTATAAGCTTATCCAAACCAAACTTTCTTTGGTGCAGACTTGAATTCAAATTACTGAGTTGAACAACCCTTTTATTAGGGGAGGTTACTACGCATAGCGTTAAGATGTTTGTGCACAATACATGGTACAAAGGGCTGATCCCCGTAAGTACGAGTTAAGGTCCATAGTCTTATTGACTGTTAAAGGTTTAAATAGAAATATTTATAACCTAGGACAAGAGTTCAAAGGTCTTATGACCCTCAGATAAATTCTATATTTGAATTTTAATGTTGATAGAGAATTATTATTCCATTATTTATTGTTGAAGTAAGCTAAGTTATTCAGATCTTTTAAAAGATATCCTTTCATGTATTTATTATTGTTAAACTCCAGTGAGCTGTTGTTTGCTCACTCTTGCATTAAATAACAATTGCAGTTAAGGTTGATAACGTTGATGCCCCGTCTACGTGTAAAGGCAAGTGAAAGATGAACAAGTGAAGACTTGTTTAATTATTTTGAAGTGATTGTAATAAGACTTTTATGTCATATTTTTGTTCCGCACTTTATTGTTTATGTTAAGGTTAAAGTAACCCTGGGATTATTTTTTTTAAGGTTGTAACCCTTGTTTTAAGGGAGATTTTATATAAAGATTTTAATTTATTTTGAGATATATTGGGTAGATATTTTTTATAGTTGGAAAGTGAACACCAAATCATATGAAACGAAGTACCCGATTTATGAAACCTTAAGTGGGGAAAAACCTTAGGTAGTAGCCTTATGTATATTAATTTTATATTATAGTTCTAGTTTAATTGAGATAATTGAATTAGATGAATTATTTGATGAAGTGTTACATGAATTATAATTATAGAGTAATTATAATTATGTGACAAATTTTATGTAATTTATTGATGTTAGATTTTAATTGATTAAATTAGTTGTTTAATATTTAATTGATTAAAATATGACATTAAAGTATGTGTTAAACTGATTTGTTAAAATAAAAGAAAAAGGATTTTAAATGATTTTTTTTTAAAAAACAAGGCCTTGCATTTGTTTTTAAATCTATTTTCCAAACAAGGCCTTAGCTAATAATTTGTTTTTAAATAAAGGGTTTGCCAAACTTAACCTTCAGTTTTAAATTCAAAATTTTGTAACTGATATTAAACTTAATATAGTTATAATGCTCTGTCAGTTATATTATATATAATTAATCCTATATCTATTACTACGTATTATATTATATGTTAGTTTAGTTTACGCTAAGTTAGTCTAAGCTAAAGAACATAGAGAGAAACAGAGAGCAGAGAAAAGAAAAGAGAGAAGAAGAAGCAAGAAGGAGGAGAAAATTGTTAATCAAGCATACAATCATCACCATTTTCACCTTTCTCTACTAAATCAACAAGGTACAATTTCTAGAACTTATTGTTTTGAAGTTGAATTTCATGTTCTTCATATTTTCATTCTCTATAAATATAAAATTTGTGAAAATTGTATGAACATGAATGGTGTATGCAATATATGTTATAAACATACTTATATACGAATTATATGTCATGTACGAGTTTTAGAAAATTAAAATGTGGTAGCAACGAGTTTTCATGGAAAAAGTTTCGTTTACATGAGTTATATACTATGGTTGATTATAGAGTATAAATTGGTGGGTTATATATGTGAATTGTGCAAATTGGTAGTTGTTTATGTTACTAGCTTCTATAACTGAAATAATGTGTGTATATATAGTTGAATTGCTTGAGAAATTTATTAGAGTTACTTATTTTGTTAAAATATGAGTTTTTATGAAAATAGCCAAATTGGACTTTTAAAACCGTTGATTCTTGTTGTTTAGATGGTTTTTTTTGTTTTAGAAGCATGTTATATATATGTATTATTGCATATGTATGATTTACAATGTCTATGTTGCTTGTAATTTCCATTTGTTGGTTTGTTTGGGTTTGTTCGGTGAAACAGCGAGGCTGCACTGCCTGCTTCTGTCTGCGTACCTGTGCAGCTGCGCCGGTAGCATAGCCAGAAGCAGCGCAGTTGCGCCACTGGGGTTTCTCAGTTTTGACACCTGCGCAGTTGCGACGGTGCCAAGGCTGCTGGCTGCGCAGCTGCGCCGCTGGATGCGCAGATGCAGTTAGCTGGGTTGGTTGTGCAGTTTGTTTTTATGTTTCCATTACATTATTGCTAAGATAATGAGCATGTATCTAGCTGCTATAATATGTGTTAACATGAAGTTAATAATTTCATAAATTGAGCAAAAGGAAGTTTTGAAAACCTTATATAGTATTTAAATTATAAGCTATAATTGTTTAATTATAAAATAAGTTACTTAATTATAATTTGATTAATTATAATTAAGAGTAAATGTTTAATTTAAATTATAATTCTGTGAAATTATAATGTATAGAAGTTGATTTATTTTAATCAATTGTCAATTGAATTGTCAATTAATCTTAAGAATCTTAAGTGTTAGTGTTTTGCAAATTGTACTTGATTTGGCTAAATAGGGAGGATTGCTACTTGCTGGGCTTCATCGCTCACCCCCTTACAGATTTTTACAGGTCCCATCGATGAAAGCTGAGCACTTATTTGATACGCTGGAATAGCTGGGGTTTAATTTTAGTTATTATTTCTTTTGTTGATGGATTATGATAAAACTCTTAGTTTCGGGGAGCTGCGTCTCCATTTTAAGAATTTGATATTTCTTTTGAATTGGATTGAAATATATTTATTTTTGGGTTTTAAGTTAAGATTATTATTGAGTTATTTTGTTTGGGCTGCGTGTTTTTGATATTTTTGCCTTGCGGGCCCTTGGGCTTGCGGCGTGTAGCACTTCGGGCCTATATCGGGTTCGGGGTGTTACAGAGGTGGTATCAAAGCGGTGACCCCTCGCAGTGTGTTGGGTTAGAAAACCCACACATTCCTTGGGGAGTGATTTTGGGATTTAACTGTGGGTTGTGATTCGACTAGACTTAAAGAATAAAGAGTGTGATAGATTTTAGGTTTGGACATCTTGTAGAAATTGGGTTTAATATATAGGATCAAGTTTGATTAATTTGATTAATTGCAGAATGGTTGAGTATCATATTTGAAGACTATTTTGATGTTGTGTAAGTTATGACTTTAAAATTTTTAGTGTTTTTTTTATATAACGGACAAGTTAGAAAAATAAGAGTTATATTGGTTACGGTGTGGTGAATCTAAGATTTTGCTAATAATTTTATGATACGAGATTGAAAAGGTTGCTTAATTTGATGTACAGATTGATATAGAGTAAGAAAGTGTCAAATGGATTTCTTTTAGTTTAACTTGAGGACAATGATTGGATGATGGTCTAGGTAGTTTATATGAAGACCGAGACTTTTGGAGCATTATTAAGATATGGATCGAGTGTTAAAGCTTGTTTGAAATTAATCTTAATCAATTAAATATTAAACAACTAATTTAATCAATTAAAATCTAACATCACTAAATCACATAAAATTTGCCACATAATTATAATTACTCGCTAATTATAATTCATGTAACACTTCATCACATAATTCACCTAATTCAATTATCTCAATTAAACTAGAACTATAATATAAAATTAATATACATTAATTAAATAAATATTACACATTCATTTAATTAATATATAACACTTAATTAAATCACTCCATAAATCACATAATTTATTTATTTAACTCAATAAATAATTCACATAAAATATTTATTTAACTCAATAAATATTTAAAATTATTATATAAAATCACAATCGTTACAATCTTCTCTCCTTTAAAGGATTCTGTCCCCAGAATCACACATAAAAATTCTCATCTATTACATTCTTCCCCCCATAAAAGGATTCTGTCCCTAAAATCAGTACATAAGGGTTATACAAAACTAAGCAAATAAATGCGGATAAGATTTCATCATAACATCTTCGAGTTCTCACGTAGCTTTTTCAGCACTGTAGTTCCTCCAGATTGCCTTAACAGAAGTTATCACTTTATTCCTAAGTACTTGTTCCTTTCTATCAACTATTTGAACATGCACTTCTTCATATGTTAAAGCCTTATCAAATTGTAAAGGTTCATATTCTATTACATGTTTATAATCATGCTTGTAAGGTCTTAACACAGAAATATGAAAGACGTTATGTATATTCTCGAGCTCCGGAGGTAATGCAATCTCTTAAGCAACCTCGCCCACCTTTCTTAGTACCTCAAAAGGTCCAATAAATCGGGGACTCAGCTTTCCCTTCTTACCAAATCGAATCTTCCCCTTCTAGGGAGATACTTTCAGGAACACAAAACTTCCTGGTAAGAATTCTCGGTTTTGTCGATGAAGATCGGCATACTTCTTCTGTCTGTCTTGAGCAGCAACTAATCTCGTTCTGATCAGCTTCACAATTTCGGGGAATTATTGTACCAGTTCTGGTCCCAACAGTTGACGTTCACCGACCTCATCCCAGCACAAAGGAGTTCTGTATTTTCTGCCATATAACGCTTCATAGGGTGGCATGCTGATGCTCGCATGGTGACTATTGTTGTAGGCGAACTCCACCAATGGTAGATGATCCTCCCAGCTTCCTTTGAAATCCATCACACAAGCTCTCAGCATATCCTAAAGTGTTTGAATC
This sequence comes from Panax stipuleanatus, assembly GCA_020205555.1. NCBI lineage: Eukaryota > Viridiplantae > Streptophyta > Magnoliopsida > Apiales > Araliaceae > Panax > Panax stipuleanatus. Next base: position 25,934,613 of record CM035122.1, read on the forward strand.
GTTCTTTCGCTCTGGCCATCGGTCTGAGGATGATACGCTGTACTCATTCGCAATTGCGTTCCCAGACATTCTTGCAATCGCTTCCAGAAATTAGACGTAAAACGTGGATCTTTGTCAGACACAATCGATACCGGAACACCGTGTTGAGAAAGGATTTCCTTCACATACAGTTTCGCTAGCTAATCCAAGTTGTACTTAACCCTGATTGGTAGAAAGTGGGCTGACTTCGTTAGTCGATCCACTATAACCCATATCGCATCAAATCCCTTCTGAGTCGCTGAAAGACCTACCACAAAATCCATCGTGATGTGCTCCCACTTCCACTCTGGAATCTCTAACAGTTATAGCAAACCACTCAGTCTCTGGTGTTCTGCTTTAACTTTCTGGCACGTAAAGCATTTCGCAACTCATTCAGCAACGTCTCTCTTCATATTCAGCCACCAGAAATGATGCCTGCGATCCTGGTACATCTTCGTACTCCCGGGGTGAATAGAATATCTAGAACTCTGAGATTCGCTCAGAATCTCCTCTTTGACCTCAGGTACTGGGGGTACACAGACTCTACCTTCAAACCATAACAGACCTTCAGTATCGCCATCGGTTATCCTCCTCCGAATCTTTTCACATTCTTCATCATGGATTTGTGCTTCTTTCACCTTGTCTACTAGAGTAGAACCAGTGGTTACTTAAAATAACATCTTATCCGATTCCTTCGAAAGCTTCACCTCCAACTCCAATCTAGCCATCTGTTCTATTAACCGATCTTGATCAGTTAACACGTTCAGCTTCTCCCGACCTTTCCTGCTCAAAGCGTCGGTGACAACGTTAGCTTTATCCGGATGGTAAAGTATCTCGCAATCGTAGTCTTTAATCAGTTCCAATCATCTTCTTTGGCGCATGTTCAAATCCTTCTGGGTAAATATATACTTCAGACTATTGTGATCTATGTATATTTGACACTTTTCTCCATATAAGTAGTGCCTCCAAATCTTTAGGGCAAACACTACTGTCGCCATTTCTAGATCATGGGTCGGATACCCCTTCTCATAATCTTTCAGCTGACGTGACACATAGGCAATGACTTTGTCTCTCTGCATCAACACATAGCCTAATCCTTTATGTGAGGCATCGCTATATACCACGAAAGTCCCCGAACTATCCGGTAAAGACAATACAGGCGCAGTACTCAACCTCTTCTTTAGCTCTTGAAAACTTTCCTCACATTTCTCCGTCCAAATAAATTTAACCGTTTTACGAGTCAAATTCGTCAACAGAGTTGCGATTCTTGAAAAGTCTTGGATAAATCTACAGTAATAACCTACCAATCCCAAGAAACTCCTCACTTCAAATGGCGTCTTCGGCTGATCCCAATTCATTACCGCTTCAACCTTCAACGGATCTATCGAAATACCATCCTTGTCGATTACGTGGCCAAGAAATTGCACACGTTCCAACTAGAATTCTCACTTCGAGAATTTAGCGTAAAGCTTCTCTCGTTTCAAGGCTTCCAAGGTTAGTCGTAAGTGTTCAGCATATTCCTCCTCAGTCTTGGAATAAACCAGGATGTCATCTATGAACACTACCACAAACTTGTCCAGAAATGGCTTGAACACCCTGTTCATTAAGTCTATAAATGCAGCTGGGGCATTCGTGAGACCAAATGACATCACTAAGAACTCATAATGACCATATCGAGTCCTAAAAGCCGTCTTCGGTATATCTTCCTTCCTCACCTTCAATTGATGATACCTGCTTCTCAAATCAATTTTTGAGAAGTACTTCGCACCCTTCAGTTAATCAAACAAGTCATCGATCCTAGGTAAAGGATACCTATTCTTGATCGTAACTTTGTTCAATTCTCTATAATCAATGCAAAGACGCATCGATCCATCCTTCTTCTTCACAAACAAAACTGGCGCTCCCCACGGTGAACGCTTGGTTGAATATACTTCTTGTCCAGTAATTCTTGTAGTTGAACCATCAGTTCCTTCATCTCAACTGGAGCCATTCGGTATGGAGCCTTCAAAATCGAAGCAGTTCCCGGCGCTAGATCGATCACGAACTCTGTCTCCCTATATGGCGGAAGTCCTGGAAAATCGCTCGAAAAAACGTCCACAAACTCCTTAACTACCGATATCTCCTCCAACTTCGGGCATTCCTTACGCGTATGTACTATGTAGGCTAGATATCCCACACAACCTTGCGTCAGAAGTTTCTTGGCTTGCATAACCGTCAGACAACTCGCTTGTCTAGGCGATTTGCTACCATAGAACACCAACTTCGACGGAGTCGTAAGGTTTACCGACTTCTTCTGACAGTCGATTATCGCCCCATGGTTGAACAACCAATCCATACCCAGTATGACGTCGAATTCCCCAAGTTTTATTGGAATCAAATCTACTCTCAGCTCCTGACCCTCAATGTTTAGTCTACAGTTCTTATAAACACACCTAACAGGAATAACTTCCCTATTCGCAATCTCTATGTTCAAAGGGTAAACTAACTCTTCTACATGTAAGTCTAGGGTCTTAGCAAAATCATCAGATATGAATGAACAAGTAGCACCCGAATCAAATAATGCATATGCATTTATACTATTAACCGGAATAATACCTGACACCACGTCTTTTGATTGCACAGCATCCTGCACCGTCATATTGAATGTTCGCGCAGTGGGTCGAACAGCTTATAATGGTGCAGCGATAGTAACGGTACTGTCGCTTCCATTCCCTCCGCTCCCTGTTAACCCTGCAGTCAGCTTCTTAGGGCAGTTGCGAGCCATGTGATCCTTGGATCCACATGTAAAGCAAGCTCCCTTCTTCGGGTTTGGGCAATTAGGTGCAATGTGGCTCTCCTGACCACAGTTGAAGCACACCCGCTTACCCTTCATGCACACGCCAGTGTGATTCTTACAGCATGTAGCACATGCTTCGAACTTCCTCTTCTGCTGGCTTCCTTGCTGACTCCCAGCAGAGGTGTTGTCATTCCATTTCCTCTTCTGGTTCACAGCGCGGCTACACCCAATCTTAGTTTCTACCTCATTCTTCTTCTTCTTATCTTGGTTGAACTTCGTCACCGCTTCGCTTCCTCCCTCAGCAAGTATGGCCTTCTCTAGCACAGCCGCAAAGGTGTTCAGCTGGAACATAGAAACCTTGCTGTAGAGCCAGGGCTTTAGTTCCCGCTCAAACCTTCTCGCCTTCCTAGCGTCAGTGCTGACCTGGTAAGTGGCGACCCTGGCTAGTTCGTTGAACTTAGAGGCATACTCGGACACCGTCATCCCTCCCTACTTAAGCTCTAGGAACTGGACCTCCATCTGGTCCTGCGAACTCACTGGGAAGTACATTTTGTAGAACATTTCCTTGAAACGTTCCCACGTTATGACTCCTTCTCCCTCCCGGGTCTTATTAGCCTGCCACCAGAAGCTAGCATCCGACTTCAACATGAAAGCCACGAATGCTGTCTTCTGGTCTTCACCTACTCGGGCTACGTCAAATACCTTCTCCATGTCCATAACCAACGTCTGTGCCTCAATAGGGTTGGTTGATCCTTTGAATTCAGGCGGTCCTACTGCCTTGAATTCCTTGAACGTAGTACCCTGCACTTGCGACTGATGCGCAAGAGCTCCTGTCAACAGGTTCACCAACTGCTGAATCGAGTTGGGATTCGTCCCATCGTTATTGTTGTTGTTCGTCGAACCCTCGGGGTTTTGACGTGTTGGTCTTCTTCTAGGAGGCATTTTCTGTTAAGAAAATATTATTATTAGAACCTTTATTCAATTTTTAAATATTCAAGTTCATACTTAAACGTTTTAAACAATTCAGTTCACATAGAACACATAGCACGTCAATAAACTTTTTTTATTCATTAGTCGTAGTTTAAAAACATCAATCAGATAGCATTTCTGCCATTTACATCATCCTTCCTGAACTGGAAAAGTTGCAAGACTTATCCCATTCTTACCTCAAATTATGGGATTTACTTTATTTACTACAAAAAGCAACACATAAACAAAAGCACTACTACTACTGCTACTACTACTACTACTACTACTACTACTACTGCCTAGGCATATTAATACGTCGCACAGCCTCTCTGCGTTCCTCTTCTATTACCCGAAATGCCATTCTTCGGTCCACCACATACCACGGTAAACCTTGGAACTGAGCTGGGTAGTAGAAAACACGGTCCTGAGCTCTCTCTATCGCTGTATGAAAAGCATATTCCGTTTCCCTCAGCTTGGCCCTCTTGGCATCAGCTTCACTTTCAGCTCGATCTGCTCGTTGAATAGCCCTCAAACTTATCTCTTCAGCTCTGGCTCGCTTCCTCGACTCCTCCTGGATGTCTTGCTTTAGCTTGGCCAGTTCAAATCGAGCAGCATCTCTATCAACCTCCATATGTATCAGGTTCCACTGTGCATCTCCTAGGTCACTTGCCATTTCCTCGATCTTCTCGTCTCGCTACTGGAGAGTTTCCTCGAGATCTCCTACTCGTCCATGAAGCTCCACGTTGCTATTGTAGACTGTCTCGTACATCTCAGTACTAGTAGAGTGAGGTGGGAATTCCTCTTCGGCATTCTCTTCCTCCTCTTCAGACTCTTCCTCGTCCTCATCCTCTGGAATAGGTGTCAGCTCACGCTCCCGACCAGCTAGGGTGATCACTGGAGATGGCTCTCTCCTAACCAGCTGCTCCCAGACAATATGTATGTCATGGGGCTCCTCCTCTCTAGGCACCTGAGGTACATCCTCTCTAGCCTGACTAGGTTCTCCAACGTTCGACATCCTGACAAAAGAATTTTAAAGTTCATTATTACGTGACATCGAATCGACACTCTTCGAATACTAAAACGGACACACTTAGGCACATAAGGTAGTTTATTATCATTACCTAGCATCACTATCTTTTCGATCTTACCATAAGGCTACTACCTAAGGTTTTTCCCCACCTAAGGTTTCATAACATACAGCTTTGATACCAACCTGTGACACCCCCAAATCCGGGTACTTCGTTTCCACATGATTTGGTGTTCACTTTCTAACTATAACAAACATCTTCCCAATATATCTCAAAATAAATTATAATCTTTATATAAAATCTCCCTTAAAACAAGGGTTATAACCTTAAAAAAATAATCCCAGGGTTACTCTAACCTTGACATAAACAATAAAGTGCGGAATAAAAATATGACATAAAAGTCTTTTTACAATCATTTCAAAATAATTAAATAAGTCTTCACTTGTTCATCTTTCCCTTGCCTTTACTCGTAGACGGGGCATCAACGTTATCAACCTTAACTGCAATTGTTATTTAATGCAAGAGTGAGCAAACAACAGCTCACTGGAGTTTAACAATAATAAATACATGAAAGGATATCTTTAAGAAGATCTGAATAAATTAGCTTACTTCAACAATAAAGAATTGAATAATAATTCTCTATCAACAATAAAATTTGAATATAGAATTTATCTGAGGGTCTTTAGACCTTTGAACTCTTGTCCTAGGTTATAAATATTTCTATTTAAACCTTTAACAGTCAATAAGACTATGGACCTTAACTCGTACTTAGGGGTATCAGCCCTTTGTACCATGTATTGTGCACAAACATCTTAACGCTATGCATAGTAACCTCCCCTAATAATTAGGGTTGTTCAACTCTATAATTTGAATTCAAGTCCACACCAAAGAAAGTTTGGTTTGGATAAGCTTATAAGGGTAATTTAGAATTCACGTTCATTAACTAAGGATTAGTTGAATCGACTTTCAATAATTCATAAATAAAAGAATTATGAATTAACATATGCTTTAGAAGTAAACTTAAAGCATTTAAAATAATAAACTGGATCTTACTTGAACAATAAGTCAAGATCTCTTCGGTTAAGTAAATAATTATCCAGTACAGAAATGAAAAGGACATTCTCAACAATGAATATATGAACTCAAAGAAACTTGCGTAGAAATAGCGAGTTTAGGGTTTAGAAGACTTGCCTTAAGCACAATCTACTTAACTCAATCACGTTCTTAACACTTCCTACACATATATATTTAATCACAATAACCTAAATTAGTTAACACATAACTAACTCACATATTTGGTCAACCCTCATAGTTAACTCATTCTAATTAAATAACAATTAAGCATCACATATACATGCTCACATAACTAAATAAATTATGTGTTTAACTAAATTATAATTAAACAATTATAATTTAAACACTTAATCTAATTATAATTACTTAAATTATAATTATCTCTTAAATTATAAATGATTATAATTTATAATCAATTAAACTATATCATGCATTATAATTACACAAATTATAGTTAATCATGAAATCACCCAATTATAATCTATAATTAAACATGCATTTATTAAAATATAATTACATAAATTATAATTTAAATTAACATCTAATTGATTAAAATAAATCAACTTCTATTCATTATAATTTCACAGAATTATAATTTAAATTAAACATTTACTCTTAATTATAATTAAGTAACTTATTTTACAATTAAACAATTATAGCTTATAATTTAAATATTATATTAGGTTTTCAAAACTTTCTTTTTCTCAAATTATGAAATTATCAACTTCATGTTAACATATGTTATATTATAGCAGCTAGATACATGCTCATTATCTTAGCAATAATGTAATGGAAACATAAAAATAAACTGCACAACCAACCCAGCTCACTGCATCTGCACCGCCAGCGGCGCAGCTGCGCAGCCAGCAGCCTTGGCACCGGCGTAGCTGCGCAGGTGTCAAAACTGAGAAACCCTAGTGGCGCAGCTGCGTTGCTTCTGGCTGTGCTACTGGCACAGCTGCGCAGGAGCGCAGATAGAAGCAGGCAGTGCAGCCTCCCTGTTTCACCGAACAAACCCAAACAAGCCAACAAACGAAAATTACAAGCAACGTAGACATTGTAAATCATACATATGCAATAATACATACATATATATATATATATATATATATATATATATATATAACATGCTTCTAAAATACAAAACCATCTAAACAACAAGAATCAACAGTTTTAAAAGTTCAATTTGGCTATTTTCATAAAAACTCATATTTTAACAAAATAAGTAACTGTAATAAATTTCTCAAGCGATTCAACTTTATATACATACATTATTTCTGTTATAGAAGCTAGTAACATAAACAACTACCAATTTGCACAATTCACATATATAACCCACCAATTTATACTCTATTATCAACCATAATATATAACTCATGTAAACAAAACTTTTTCCATGAAAACTCGCTGTTACCACATTTTAATTTTTTAAAACTCGTACATGACATATAATTCATATATAAGTATGTTTATAATATATATTGCATACACCATTCATGTTCATACAATTTTCACAAATTTTATATTTATAGAGAATGAAAATACGAAGAACATGAAATTCAACTTTAAAACAATAAGTTCTAGAAATTGTACCTTGTTGATTTAGTAGAGAAAGGTGAAGATGGTGATGATTGCATGCTTGATTAACAATTTTCTCCTCCTTCTCCTTGCTTCTTCTTCTCTCTTTTCTTTTCTGTGCTCTCTTTTTCTCTCTATGTTCTTTAGCTTAGACTAACTTAGCGTAAACTAAACTAACGTATAATATAATACGTAGTAATAGATATAGGATTAATTATATATAATATAACTGACAAAGCATTATAACTATATTAAGTCTAATATCAGTTACAAAATTTTGAATTTAAAACTTAAGGTCATGTTTGGCAAACCCTTTATTGAAAAATAGATTATTAGCTAAGGCCTTGTTTGGAAAATACATTTAAAAACAAATGCAAGGACATGTTTTTTTTAAAATCATTTAAAATCATTTTTCTTTTATTTTAACAAATCATTTTAACACATACTTTAATGTCATATTTTAATCAATTAAATATTAAACAACTAATTTAATCAATTAAAATCTAACATCAATAAATCACATAAAATTTGCCACATAATTATAATTACTCGCTAATTATAATTCATGTAACACTTCATCACATAATTCATCTAATTCAATTATCTCAATTAAACTAGAACTATAATATAAAATTAATATACATTAATTAAATAAATATTACACATTCATTTAATTAATATATAACACTTAATTAAATCACTCCATAAATCACATAATTTATTTATTTAACTCAATAAATAATTCACATAAAATATTTATTTAACTCAATAAATATTTAAAATTATTATATAAAATCACAATCGTTTCACTCGAGCTACCCGGGATGCAACATTTATTGAGATGGAGGAGGCTTTAGTCACCAGGGATGCTGCTTTCATTGACAGGGATGCGACCATAGCTACCCGGGATGTTTATATTGCTGATAGTACTGTGCTCAGGTCACATACACACAACATCATTGCCGATATGAGCGCCTTCATAGATAATCGCAGTAGTACTATGTATATGGCTCTAGATATTCTAGCCCGTTTGGAGACCGTGGGACACGAGCTTACAGCTGCTCCTCCATCTTCTAAGAGAGATGCCATATTGGCACTACTATCCCGCTTGTCCATGGGTTCATAGAGCAGCTTTGTTTTTTCCTGCTGGATATGTATTGTCATTTCTGAGTGATTACCACTTCTTTCCTGACTTGTTGTCGTTGATGTATCATGAGCTTCTCTTTGAGGGACGGACGGTGAGATGTCAGAGAATACCTCATCAGGGTCTGTTGACTAAGAAGACTTGATAGTAATTGGGTTTTATAGGATTTTAGTGTCTTGGAACTGGTTTTTATTGGGGTTTTTTTCTTTGAAGGTCACACCGCACCATGAATGGCTGCCTACGTACTTCCGGGTGGAGGGAGATAAAGTCATTTGTAGTTCGAGTTTTATGTAAGAGGTTTGAGAAGTGTCTCTTTTGGGTTTGAGTTTAGTTTGATGGGTTTTTGAACTTTTTGTTTTGGTTTGACTGTACCAGGAATGGCTGCCTACGTACTCCAGGGTTGAGGGAGATCAGGACATTCATAGTTCAGTCTTTGCCTGAATGGTTTGATTTTTGGATTTTATTTTTTTCCACATGCATGGAAAATAAAAGGCATAATGCTAAGAAAGTAATAACGTCCCAACATCCCCTAGAACTCGCAACTTTCCTCTAGATCTACGCCGTTCTGGGTAGCTGAGGACTGATAGTCCAGTTGTCAGTGGTTATGTTGCCTTCGAGGCTCATGAAAGAGGTTACCTCCTGGTCATAAATATCTTCAATCATGGCCATAACTTGTTCGCCTCTTGAATCAGCATATCCCATAAGGAGGCTCAAACTGGACTCATCACACAAAGGGATGAACTCTTGATTCCTCGATGGGTTGGCTTCCCTAACAACTTCACCACTTTTCCCTTTATATGTTCCTTCACCATTCTCATAGGCTTGAGAGGATTTGAGCATGAAATCCATCTCGCACTGTTGTTGTATTTCTCGCAAGAAACTTTCCTTTTGGGCTTTTCTACACGGGGAAGGATCAGTATCTGCTCCTCATCATCCAGGAGGGTAACATCAGGAATGTGGTTGCTGGCTTTGGGAAACAAGATATTTGATGGTGGCGGATGACTTTCTTGTCTCCTCTGTCACTCCCGACATTAAGATCAGTCCACCTTACGTTCCGCCAGGATTGGTGCTCATAGCCGTCACCTCCTCTGAACTACCTGCCTCAAGTGGACATCTTGAGCTCTTTATTTCTCTCTCACCTTTTCTGGTCATGGGGACTTCTATCTTCAGTTCTCCATTTTAATTGAGATCCTAGATTTGTGTTTCAGAGCCCAACATCCCTTGGTCGCATGTCCTGGTGCTTCAGAATAATAAGCACACCTCTTGTTGAGATCATATTGCCTTCCTTTGGCATCCATAGGTGGAGCGAACTCAGTGATCTTTTCCTGCGCAATCAACAGTGCTAATACATTTTCCAACGAGTCTCCCAAAGGCGTGAATACCTTTCTCCGCCTACTTTTTTGATTTTATGTTTCAAAGCCCAACATCCCTTGGTCGCATGTCTTGGTACTCCAGAATGATAAGCACACCTCTTGTCGAGATCATATTGCCTTCCTTTGGGATCCATAGGTGGAGCGAGCTCAATGATCTTTTCCTGCTCAATCAACAGTGCTAATACATTCTTCAACGAGTCTCCCAGAGGCGTGAATACCCTTCTTCACCTACTTTCCCAGATTATTGGTGCCGTAGGATTTTGAACGTTGGCCAGTGTTTGAAATGTTGCTTGATATTTCCTATTTGGGAATTCGCATTCCTCCGGACGATTTTTTCTTTGGCAAGATCTTCTAGTAATTTTACTATTCCACCTTTCTCGTCTACTTAACATGCTTTGATCTTCTTCATTTAGCTGGCTGATCTTGGAGGGAGGTATACTTACAGTCTGAATAACCTCCTCTTTCTTTTGGCTTTCTGATAGTTGAGTGAAAAGCTGCCTTGTATACTGATGTTGGCGCACTATCAGATTTGCCAGCAGAGTTACTTAATGTTGGATCATATCCAATTTTTGCATCACTGTCTTACCCTCCTCTACATTTTCCAGCTCTAGGACATTTGTTATGTTCCTTTGGGAGTATTCATCCATCCTTCGTATGTATTTACGATTTGGATGCATTTCATCGCTTCCTGCCTCGATCATGTTTACTCCCTCCGTATCTTGCGGCATCAGAAGGTTGGTGTTGACATTTGGATGGTCAGGTTGTTGGACCACAACATCGCTGTTTTCGATCAGGTTTTGGATTTTATGCTTTAAGGACCAACAATCTTATATATCGTGTCCTGGAGATCCTAAATGGTAACACATCTCTGGCTAAGATTGTATCTTTTGCTTTTTGGATCCAGAGGTGGATCCAGTTCGATAATTTTCTTATGATCTAGTAACATCACCAACATATTTTCAAGGGAATCGCATAGTGGAGTGAACACCCGATTTTCTGTTCTTTTAAATTTTCTCTTTTTGTCCTGGCATTGGTTGAATACGACTTATTATTAAAATGACAGATTGACTTCCTTCTTCCAAATGGGGGGACTACGATTGGGTCTCCTAGACTACCCTTGTACAATGAGGGATACATCTTCATCGCCTTTCCTGGGTATCCTCGAGGGATCACTCGTATAGTTGCTAGACTGTATATGCTCGACGACTATTTTCAAGGCCGTGAGGTCTTTAATCTTTTACTGCTTTCAGGCCCGTCTCTATCATTTCGCCGTGTTTGATCATCTCTAAGAATGGCTTTCCTATTCCAGCTTAGATTCTCTCATAATAAGGTGCCTCTTGGATGTCTATGAATGTCATCACTATTTCAGTTTCTGTCATAGGTGGGCTAACCTGTGCTGCCAGACGTCTCCATCTTTGGGCATACTCACGGAAAGACTCATTGCTTTATTTTTTGACCTTGGTCACTTTATACCGATCTGGAGCCATCTGAGACTGGAAGCTGTATTGAGTTAGGAAAGCATGAGCTAGCTCTTCCCAACTGTGGATTTTTGAATTATCAAGTTGAGAATACCATATCCTTGCCTCTCCAGTGAGACTTTTTTAGAAAAGCTGCATTCTGAGGCTTTCATCTTTAGCATAAGACCCTAGCTCGCCAATGTATACTTTCAAGTGTGTATAAGGATCACCTGCCCCATTATATTTTTCAAACTTTGGGACTTGGAATTTGTCAAGATATATAGCCCCTGGAATATGCAGAGATCTAAATAGGTGACACTTCCAAGGTTTCCGGTCCCTTTGATTGTACGGATGGTTTTTCCCATTTGTTGGACTTTCCTTCGGGTATCGCTAGTTTCCCGATCTTCCTTGAGATTTGTGATTTCAGGGGTTTTGTTGGTTCTTTGACTAGATCGAGGTTCAGGGATATGCATTTCTCCCTTTTTGTCAGCACTTTGATTTCCACCCTGTGAGGACTCTATTTTTGAAAGTAGATTTTCAAACCCTTGTGCTAACATAGGAATTGAAGCATATCGATACTTCAGTTTTATCTTTTTAGCCTTAAGGCTCAATGTCGACGTTGGGAAAAAATCAGCGGGTCGGGTCACAACCCGAATCTTTCTCTCTTCCTAAGTTATCTCTACCCTTACTATTTTTATTTGTGAAAAAGATTTTGAAGGATTTTTTAGGAAAAGGACAACATGTATCATGTCGACGATTTGAATGTTTTACAGAGTCGCCAGTTGGTTGATTTGAAATGGTTGTACCAACTCAACTGAGTTTTGTTTGAAAGAGGCCCAATTGCTTGACACTGTCGAAACATGATCTTTGAAAATAAAGTTTTGAGTTAGGGGGCTTGGTTAAGTGTGGGGAAGGTGTTAGGCACCCCACAACTCCCGTGTAAACATGGTACAACATCTTTTCAATATTTTCCTTTAAAAACTGAAGTGTATGTGTGAATGCTATTTGAAATTTGGGCCTATGTTTGATTGATTGAACTGCAAGGAAGTACTTCGTTGAGCCTATATACGAAGGGTTTGATTTGATTTGTAAAAAGTCTTTGATTTGATTTGTAAAAGTATTTGATTTGCAAATGCTTATCCTTTCGATAAAATGACTTAGTATGATATTTTGAAAGCTGGTTTTCAAACCCTTACGCTATCATAGGAATTGAAACATATCGATACTTTAAATTTTATTTTTTCAGCCTTAAGGCTCAATTTGAATGGTGATTGTCGGGCTGCGCAGCATCCTCGAGCACAACATATATACAAGTGTCGGTCTCTCATGGGCATGATAGCCATCGGAGGGACTTTGACACGACAAACCATATTTTCACTATATTGAGACCTTAAGTCCGGATAACCGTTTTAAGGTCTTTTGTATGTACATTTTACAGAAAAACTGGCAGGGTACATTTGTAAAGTGGAGTTTGTCCATTGTGGGAATCAGATTCTGATCTGTTTGATCATGAATCCCACGATTCCTAGGCTCACATATGAGTAGCCAATAAACCTGCACAGTTCAAATTTACATAGAAATATATATATATATATATATATATATATATATATATATATATATATATCCCATATGTCACCAGAACCGAGGATTCATTCAGTAAATCCTGGTTCGCACCTTGCCGAAGCATCTCGTTCCCACTAGATAGCAATCTAAGTGTCACGAGGTTGCTTTTATAACTAAAAAATGCTGAATTTATTAATGCCAATTCATATCAAATGAATATTTAAAGCAGCAATTTAATAAAACGAGTAAAGCAATATATATACAGTTATATATACGAAAGTTGTAAAGGGCGATGGGTTTTCACACCGGTGCCCGGACTGGAATTGAAATATATATATATATATATATATATATATATATATATATATATAAACAGAAAAGTAGTCAACTAAAACTGGGAAGAGAACCCAATGGTGGTGAAGGCTGCTTATATATGCATATTTATATATAAAAGCAGTAAAATGACCACAGAATAATCCAGGTCGAACTGAAATGTAAATGTACTGAAAAATAGTCAACCAGTGACTGGGAAGATAACCCAAAAATGGTGAAGGGTGCAAAAATAATATAAAGGCCACAGAATGATCCAGGGGCGGACTAAAATGTAAATATATATATATATATATATATATATATATATATATATATATATATATATATAGACAGAAATGTAGTCAACCAAGACTGGGAAGAGAACCCACTGGTGGTGAAAGTTGCTTATATATGCACATATATATATATATATATATATATATATATATATATATATATATATATATATATATATATATATAAAAGCAGTAAACTACCTCGGATTTGACATCCACGCTTGACAGAATTGAAAAGTTAGTATATATATAGTTAAATATATACAAAAAATAAGCCAAACCTGGACTAGGAAGATAATTTAATCCAGCGAAGTTGCTTATAACGAAGATTCAAGTATGCCAAAGATGCTGAAAGCGATGGATCGTCAATCCGAGTTGTAGAAATGCCAGAAATTGAGTTTAGGTACTAAAATATAGCAAAAGTTGACGAAAATAGCCACGGAACTGAGTTTCGGACATATTTAGAAAATGAAACTTGAAATGCAAGTGTATAAAAATGCAAAGTAGTAGTATTGACTTGTTGATCGTAAAAATACTCACAATGGATTGCTACACGGGCTTTTTGCCAAATTGTAGGCTTTAAACGTCCAAATATACCAATTATTTTCTGATATGTGGTAGTATGTGGGTGTATCTACGTGTTAGAGTGAAAAAATTTGGGTTTGGAAGACATAAAAAAGTTAAAAAATCAAATAGGCAGAGGTTCGGAGCGTTTTTGAATTATCAAAATAAAAGGGGGTGCCCTATTATTTGTAGACCAGGGAGCCTCCACCCTACCTGCTGCTGCCGCAGGTAGAGGTACGGCTCCCCTGGTGGGGCCTACGTGCCAGGTTCTGTTATCTCGAAGTACGTGCACTCCGAGCAACGCGAGGTTGAAGTTAAAACTTTCTAACTTTTGATCAGAGCGTCTGTTTGAGGCTTGCAATACCTTTTTGGAAAGCCATCGCCGAGAGTGCCACAATGACATGGGATAAATAAAATTCTGGGTTCTAGAAGACGGGTTCATAACCTGGTCTTCGATTCCCCGCAATTTGTCCGTTGAGCTGTCTTGCGCTATTTTCACTCGGGATCATCGTTATGGTTTGTTTTGACCTTGGTGGCATCAATTCGGCTTGAGTTTGACTTGAATCGGCTTAGAATTGGTAAAATGACCATTTTGCCTTTCCCGGGGTTGCCCTTAGTGTCGGTATGGCCTTTGGTTGACTTCCTAGGGCTGTTTCCAAGACTTGGATCCCATTTGAGCCTGTTTTTCCTCAGTGTTGTCTCTGAGGTTGACTTGGTCGCTCCAAGCTTTCCTCTGGAGATGTTGTGATGCTTCAGGTTTGTTCCTGAAGTTGACCTGACTTCTCGGGTTGAGATCGGGGCTGACCTGTACCTCCCGTGTTGAGATCGGGGATGACCTGTACTTCCTAATTTGAGACCGGGACTGTCCTGTACCTCCTGGGTTGAGACTGGGGCTGTCCTGTACTTTTCAGGTTGAGACCTGGCCTGACTTGTACCTCCTGGGTTGAGACCGAGGCTGACCTGTACCTCTCGGGTTTAGACCAGGGCTGACCTGTACTTCTCGGGTTGAGACCAGAGCTGACCTGAGGGCCCGATATTGAGATTGGGGTTGATCTGACAGCCCAATTTGAGATCGGGGTTGATTGGATGGCCTAATTTGAGATTGGGATTGATCTGACGGCTCGATTTGAGATCGGGGTTGAATTGACGGCCCGATTTGTGATCGGGGTTGATCTGATGGCCCGATATTGAGATATGGGTTAATCTGATGGCCCGATATTGAGATCAGGGTTGATCTAACATCTCGATTTGAGATCGGGGTTGATTTAATGGCCCGATATTGAGATTGGGGTTGATCTGACGACCCGATTTGAGACCGGGGTTGATCTGATGGCCCGATATTGAGATCGGGGTTGATCTGATAGCCTAATTTGAGATCAGGGTTGCTTTGACAGCTTGATTTGAGATCGGAGTTGATGTGATGGCCCGATATTGAGATCGGGGTTGATCTGACGACTCGATTTGAGATCAGGGTTGATCTGATGGCCCGATATTGAGATCGGGGTTGATCTGATGGCCCGATATTGAGATCGGGATTGAATGACAGCCTGATTTGAGATTGGGGTTGATTTGATAGCCCGATATTGAGATCGAGATTGATCTGACGGCTCGATGTGAGATCGGGGTTGCTTTGATGGCCCGATATTGAGATCGGGATTGAACTGACGTCATTCTTGCCCTCCTACAGTGTTCGTAACAGGGGAAGAAAATTTTGAGTGTCTATAGATGCCCCTCTTTATTATGTTCATGCAACGCAGTGGAATGAACAGGATAAAGATTAGTAGACACTGGAAATGCAAATGCAAAGGGGAAACAATGCATGATATAGTATGTCATGAGTGTCAGATACCTTCAAGGGGTTAGGGTTATCACTGATTGATTACGTTAGTTTTTGCTGGTGGTAACGTTACTCGTGATAACCCTTGTTGCAGCATTATCATGCAATCGCTAGTAGGATATCAGATTTAAGCTATCACAGAATGTTCTTGTCATTTTCTGCTGGGGATGACGTTATCCATGATAGCTTTTGCCAACTCTGATGGGGATATATCTCGATTACCGAGTTACCTTTGTTGGGTTGAAGCCCACGGCTAAACTGGACTCGGTCTGTACCTGAAACTTCGTTGGGTTGAAGCCAACGGCTGAACTGAACTCGGTCTGTACCAGAAACTTTGTTGGGTTGAAGCCAACTGCTAAACTAAACTCGGTCTGTACCCAAAACTTCGTTGGGTTAAAGCCAACGGCTGAACTGGACTCGGTCTGTACCCGACACTTCGTTGGATTGAAGCCAATGGCTGAACTGGACTCGGTCTGTACCCGACACTTTGTTGGGTTGAAGCTAAAGGCTGAACTGAAATCGGTCTGTACCCGAAACTTTGTTGGATTGGAGCCAACGGCTGAACTGGACTCAGTCTGTACCCGACGCTTCATTGGGTTAAAGCTAACGGTTGAACTGTACTCGAACTGTACCAAAAACTTCGTTAGATTGAAGCCAATAGCTGAACTGGACTCGGTCTATACCGACGCTTTGTTGGGTTGAAGCCAATGGTTGAACTGGACTCGGTCTGTACCCGAATCTTTATTGGGTTGAAGCCAACTGCTGAACGGGACTTGATCTGTACCTGAAACTTCGTTGGATTGAAGCCAATGGCTAAAGTGGACTCAGTCCATACCCGAAACTTCGTTGCATTGAAGCCAACGGATGAACTGGACTCGGTCTGTACCCGACGCTTTGAAAATGGCAGTTTTCGGGAGTTTTGTGCATTTTTTTGATCAATTTTTCCATAGCTTGCATCATTGATCCCCGGATGTAGCTCCGGGAGGAATACCAGAGGTTTCTAGAATGTTCCCCTTTCTGTCAGGAATATGCTGCTTAAACGCAGGATTTCAGGACAAACCGCTCAATTACGTAGTAATTTTTCTTCAGATTTGACTTGGCAGCACATATAAACTCCGTTTCCACTCGAATCGAACCGAGCCCGGGGGAGTGGTACCCACCTTGGGGAGCGACAGGTGGAGGTGCGGCAGCCGCAGGTGGGCTCGCTTCCACCTGTGGTTTTATATTTGGGCAGCGGGAGCTCATTTGAAACATTTTCATTTTGAGTTTCAAACGGATTTCGATATTCTTTTTCAGATCTATGGAGCTTAGGCAGCTGTTTTCTGATTATGTCAGTTTCTATGCGTTCAGCGCATCGCAGGTAACGTTTTACATCCTTTTTTTGCAAGTTTTGACCTTTAAAAGCATGTGAACCACATAGGGGGCTTTTAGACGCAATGTATGAAAAATATATGCTTATATGACTTCCTTAAAATTTTTTAACTACATATGTATGCATATCTTACTGTAATGCACGTTTGGATGTAAGAAAATTCAGATTCTGAGACAGTCATATTTTGCTCTTTTTGATCAGTTTACTCATTCTTTTTGAGGCCTAGTGAGCCTAGATTTTCAACTAAAAATATTTATGGTAATTTAGCTACCATGTGAAGTTTACTTTTGAATTTCTTTTATAAATATGAACTATTCCTATTTTTGGGAAGGTGTGCTACTGAGTGGCCACCTAGACATACCTATGTGCATGCGGATAGTCCATTTTACAAAGGAGACTCTGGCAAAAAATTTTCAAAACCCGAGTATTCAATAAACATGCAATTTTGACTTTACGAGGGATTTTTTGACTGACCCATGCATATTTTAGGACTTATCTTTTGAAAAACATACATTTTTAACTTTAATGGGTATTTTTGACTGACCCATGCATGTTTTAGGACTTAGAGATGCATAAAGTACTGATTTAAATGAATAAGCCACAGGTTTTAGACTTACCACACCCTTTCTGAGGTGATTTGGAGACTTTGTCCAAGTGATGGATAGAGATTGACTCGGCAGTGCCAGCAGAGTCATTTCAGGCGTCAGATGTAGGAGGGCTTCTGATGTTTCTCAACCACGTCCAGCTCGACCGTCCTCGCAGATTGGCAGAGTCGGTGATTCATCTAGAACAGAACTAGCAGCCGATCAATATTGATGACGAGCAGGCTTATTTTGCTGCTCCTGCCCCTGCTTAGGCTCCACGTACGGAGGTTTCGAGCATTGTTGTGCCGACCCAAGAGCTGTTGGGCGACTTGAGTGACCATCCATTGAGATTTCTTCACGCCAACGAGGTGACTTGAAGTTTTCTTCTTTTTGGATTCTCTTTCTTTCTTTTTTCCATTCTCGGGGCACAGACTTTTGACATGGGTTGATTTTTGATGCAGGTTCCCGGCTTTACGCAACCTCGAGGGAACTGGTTCAACGTGCATTCCCTGTATCATACTTTACACCAGGAGTACAAGGATATCGTTGATGGCTGGGGGTTTCAGGCTTTCTTTTTAATTCTTCCCCGCCGTTGCCCCTAGGGTATATGAGGGCTTTGTCTGAGCATTGGTTCCACCAGACTCAGTCCCTTCATTTGTTGGATTGTGAGGTGATGATGACCCCTATGGACTAGAGGTTCATCACCGGCATTGAGTTTGAGGGTGAGCCAGTGCCTGTCGTGGCTGACATCACACCTACTGCCGTTCGGTCCATACTGGGAGTTCCTGCGATGGCGATCAAGGGTGGGATGGTCCGATCAGGTCCCTTGAGTATAGATGCCCAGAGCGGGGCTTTACTTGAGCCTTTGCCTGATGATCAGAGGGTTAGGGATCGCATCTTGACGCGATTGTTCCTGGTGATCATTAGAGGTTATTTTGTGGCAGACAACACATCTACGGTGTCCTTCGCCCTGGTTAGCTCTACTATGTATGTAGAGAGTCTCAGTGACTTTAATTGGGGTTCCTACACCTTTGCCTATTTTCTACGGGGCATGTGTATGCTTTCGGAGGGTTTGACGGAGGCTTGGTTAGGGTTCTACCCATTTCGGCTGGTGAGTACATGTTTCTCATACCTTTTTGATTTCAGCATTTATATTTGTAAGTCTTGTTTACTAAGGACTTTTAATATTTACATAGCGAGTTCTGGGCATTTGAGAGGCTTCCTTGCCTACGGCCCGCCACTGCTTTAGGTCTGGAAACCTATCCTCGGGGACGACATTGGCGCCACTACACTTTGATAAAGGTCCCTGTTGCTGAGGGATTCACCCATGCTCGCCTACAGTTGGAGCTTTTGACGGCTGGATTGATCTCCTAGATGTCGTATACCTCCGAGTTTTTGACTGTTGGATTTGAGGGAGGCTTCCCCACTAGTCGGGAGTTTGCATTGTCGACCCGCAGAGTCCCATTTTTGACAGAGGGAGGCTGGGAGCTCTATTCAAGAGAGCGCGCTATCTGGAGTATTATGGGGCAGATCCGCATCCCCATTATTCCTCCTGCGTGGAATTATTGGCCGTTGATCCTGCCACTGACAGATATTCCCATAGAGGGCATAGATGGCTTTACTTTATCAGAGGGCTCATCTAGCCAGGAGGCATTTAGTAGATGGTGGAGCCCTCGCACTATTGGAGCTCAGACTCGGGCTTCCCAATTCATGAAAGACATGGTGCTAGGGTCTATGATGATGACAGACTGGATAGCTTGCCTCAGGGAACCCACTCATTCAGATTAGATTGCAGAGCTGACCTGGGAGTTGGAGAGAGCTCGCTTTTTTATCAGGCATCTTGGTCGAGATCCGTCAGAGATATCTTCTTTTGACCCGTTCAGCTCAGGAGCGGGCCCTTCTTCAGGTCCATTTTCCAGCAATTTTACAGGGGTTGATCCTCCCTTGTATCGCCCAGACATACCTGATGACTGCAACTTTGTGTCCACAACGGAGATGGAGCAGGTTGATACCCTGGGCGCAAATTATCTGGATCTCTTTGGATAGCTATGGCAGCTATATTTTCGGTGAGCCACTATTTTGGCTATTTGGCAGTTGTGCCTCATTTTGATAGACCACTGTTAGTAGTTGGGTGGTGGTGCCCCATTATCTTGTACTCTTTATTTTGCTTTGTATTATCAGACAGGGATGATGCTCGTAGTAGATAGCCTATTTTAGATATTCATGATATTTCCTATCTATCGCATTATGTTTATATTTTGTCATCATGCATGTATTATGTCATATATATGCATTTAGACAGATGAGTTCAGATTTGACCCCTGGATGGTCTTGTGGTACGGTGATACAGATGACGTCGTCTGCAGTTAGCCGTATCGAGCATTTACCACCATCTGAGGTGGCATTGTCGTTGAGGTCGTGGTACGAGAGCCTGCCCTTCTTAGCCAGAGGGACAATAGATCAGATGTTGGGGCATTCGTTGGCCCTCGCAAATTTTTAGGTGCCATATGGATTTGTTGATGGCATTTTATCTTGTTGGATATCTGAGAGATAGGTCTTCTGATTTGGGCAGCATGAGCTGACTCCAACTCTAGATAAGTACGAGCGACTTACTGGTCTGGCTCTGGATTTGCCGTGCGCTCGTACAACTATTAGTGATATGAGGAGATCGTTCCTACGAATGTCAGGTCTGCGTCAGAGGGTAGTCACGGACGAGATCGTTTCCGGCCGGGTGATCTCGATTAACTTCTTGATCGATCGTTTTGGCTAGCTTGATATCTAGGATCGACATACCAGGGATTTTGTTATTTTAGGAGAGGCGTGGCATCTGGCCAGGGTAGATATTCTGCTGATGTGCATCGTGGCATATGTTTACATGCCGTTACGCTTGGATCACTTGGATGTGGGATTAGTAGTCGTGGTTAGGGCCCTTAGATAGGGTAGCACCATCATCCCGATGATATTGGCTGAGACGCTGAGGTTAGCCACTCACTGTAGTACCCACCCGGAGGGGTTTTTTAGGGGTAGTTTGGTCTTGCTATATGTATGGCTTATGTCCCATATTTGACAGATTGGATCTTTCGGGCATCATGTGTATTATTTTTCCCATGATATAGTTATGTCCTATTCCTTTCAGCCGGCGGAGTGTACCGATGCAGAGACATGGTAGACATTTTTATCGGATATTGAGCATCCGTTCTTGGTCTTGCCATGCTCAAGATTGGCCTCCCCCTATAGCTTTATTACCCATACATCTGGCATGGACTATCTGCCCCAAGCGGGATTGATGGGAGTGACCACTTATCATCCTCTGGCTGTTATGGGCCAGTTTGATCAGTATTAGAGCCTGTATTTGTTTGAGGGAGCTGCTGATCTGAGGATGTCATCTTTGTCTATGTCATCTGCTAACTTGATTCACGTATATGAGTGTTGGACTCACAGAGATAGGGCTGATTTCTACAGTAGCCATCCGGATCGTTCTCTGGAGTACTCAGCATGGTTGGAGGCAGATATTGCATCAGTTGCATTCATCCAGTCAGCTTCTATTGCATATTCAGATGAGGAAGAGCCTATGGAGGATCCTAAGTCTCCTATTGAGGATGAGCTATTTATGGGTTTGACAGCGGCACTAGTTAGTGATCCGCTGATCATTCCTGCAGGGACAGATCCGGCTTTGGCGGACTCACTATTCAGGATGACCTTTGAGCGGGATCAGGCTAGAGCGCAGATGTTGACTGCCTTGTCTAGCAGAGATATAGCTTTGGCTGTGAGAGATGAGTTTTGAGCCGCTCAGGATGCAGGATTGATTGAGCGAGAGGAGCTCCGATCTTCCCGAGATGCAGCTTTTGTAGAGAGGGATGAGATCTGCTCAGCCAGAGATGCAACTTTTGTTGAGATCGAGGAGACTTTGATTACTCGGGATGCAACTTTTGCTAAGAGGGATGAGGCTATAACTTCCCATGATTTCCACATTGCCGACAGTACTGCTCTTTGGTCTTATACTCATGGTCTGGTTACCGAGATGAGTGCATATGTTGATGACCATAGTGCCACACTGTAGATGACTGTGGAGGTTTTAATCCGTATAGAGGTTGAGGGTATTACACTTACAGCTGCTCCTCCATCTTCAGAGAGAGATGCCATGGTGGCATTGCTGGCCCGCTTATCCTTGGGTCCGTAGACTAACCTTATTTTTCCTGCACATACTAGACCAGCCATTTTTGTCATGTACAGGACACTATGTATATATCAAACAGTTTTATATACTAGAGAAATATTTTTAATTCACTTCCCTGTTCGGATATGTATTGTCATTGCTGAGTGATTACCACTTCTTTTATAACTCGCTGTTGTTGATGTATCTTGAGTTCCTCCTTGATGGACTTACAGTTAAGATGTCAGATAGTATCTGAGATGGGCCTGTTGACCAGGGAGGCTTGATAGTTCTTAGGTTTTATATAGTTTCGGTGTCTTGGGACTGGTTTTTATTTATTTTATTGATTTTTTCTTGAAGGTCAAATCGTACCGTAAATGGCTGCCTACGTACTCCCGGGCTGAGGGAGATCAGGTCATTCATAGTTCATTTCGTGTGAGAGAGGTTTGAAAAGTATTTATCTTGTGTTTTGAGTTTGGTTTGATGAGTTTTTGAATTTTTTTGTTTGGTTTGATCATACCAGAAATGGCTGCCTACGTACTCCCGGGTTGAGGGAGATCAGGTCATTCGTAGTTCAGGCTTTCTAGTGAAAAATCAAACCTGATTTGATTTGTAGGACCTGGATGCGGGCATGCATGTGCTTCAGACATAGTACCTTTTCATGGTGTCTGAATTGATGAGTTGGGGAAATTCATTCCCGTCCATCTCTTGTAGTCTGATAGCTCTTCTTGTCAACACTTCCTTGACAATGAAAGGGCCTTCCCAATTTGGGGCGAACTTTCCTTCGACTTCATCTTGATTGGCTAAAAGTTTCTTCAGCACCAAGTCATTTTCTTTGAATTGTCATATTTGGACTTTCTTGTTGTAGGATCGAGCAATCCTTTGCTAATATAACTGCACGTGGAAAATGGCTGTAGCCCCCTTTTCATCAATCAGGGACAGTTGGTGGTACCGGTCTTTCAACCACTGATCTTCGTCCATCTGAGCATCGATTAGCACTCACAAAGACTCCATCTCTACTTCTATAGGGAGGACTGCTTCCATTTCATAGACCAATGAATAGGGGGTAGCCCCTGTAGAGGTGCGCATTGACATCCTGTATGCTCACAAGGTTAGAGGCAGCAGGTCAGACCATTCTTTGTGATTGGCGGACATTTTTTGCATGATCTTTTGATGTTCTTGTTGGTTTCTTCGACAGCACCATTCATCTTGGGCCGATAAATGACGGAGTTAAGATAGTTGATGTGGAACTTGCTGCATAGTTCTCTCATCATTTGATTGTTTAGGTTCTTGGCATTGTCTGATATGATCACCACCTCCGGTTGTCCATATCGACAGACAACATTGTTTCTGATGAACCCAATGATGACCTCTTTGGTGACTTTGGGGAAAGAGGTTGGCTTCAACCCATTTGGTGAAGTAATCGATCATGGTGAAGTTGAATCGATGACCATTGCTGACTTTTGGTTCCACTGGACCGATCACATCCATTCCCCACATAGAGAAAGGCCATGGCTAACTTATGTTATGTAGCTCATTTAGAGGAGCATGTATGGAATTTCCATGTACTTGGCATTGAAAGCATCTCTTGACGAGATCATCATAGTCAGCTTTGAGCGAGATCCAGTAATGTCATGTTCTTAATATCTTCTTGGCCAGCAGATGACCGCTCAGGTGTGGACCACAGACTCCACCGTTGATTTCATCCATCAGTCTCTGGGCTTGCTCTTTATCAAGGCATCTTAACAGGCCTATTCCAGGATCTCTTTTATAGAGTGCATCTCCGCTCATATAGAACTTCATAGCCATCTTGTGAATCCGTTTTCTCTCGGATTGGCTTGCCCCAGCAGGTGTAGATCCATCTCATAGATATTCCTTGATGTCTTTGTTAGTTGACAGGAGGTATTTCATCTGATACTTCTCCAATGTAATTCACGTATGTTGGGGCTTTCTGAATGGTGACTTTAATGCAAGGAATTGCACTCCTATCGGATACGCGGATTAATGAAGCCAACGTTGCCAATGCATAAGCGAAGTCATTCCTACCCTGAGGAATATGGCTGAAGGTTAGGTCTTCAAACTCTAAGGATATTCTGACGACCTGCCGATGATAGGGCAGCAAATGTAGTTCTTTGGTGTGATATACCCCAGTGGTTTATCTGATGACCAACTCAGAGTCTCCAAAGAACAGTAGATGTTTGATACCCATGGATTGGGCTAGCATCAACGCCATTATATAGCCTTTATACTCGGCTATGTTGTTGGTGTTGCCAAATTTATGTTTGGTAGCCACAGGATATTGTTGTCTCGTACCAGAGATAAGGACTGCCCCAGCTCCGGCACCTTCTATGTTCACTGCTCCGTCGAAATACATTTTCCATAGTTGGACTGTATTCTCTTGCTGGAGTTGTTGAATTATCATGATTCAATCATCTGGAAAATAAGTCTCCAGGGGCTCGAACCCTCCTGAAGGTGCTTCAGCTAATTGATCTGCAATGCCTTGACCCTTGATTGACTTCTGAGTCACGTAGACAATGTCAAAATGTTGTAGGATCAACTGCCATTTGGACAGTCGACAATTCACCATTGACTTGTTGAATATATATTTGAATGGATCCATGTAGGATATGTGGTAGGTCATGTGGTCATGGAGGTAATGCTGTAACCTCATTGCGGCCCATGCCAACGCATAACATGTCTTCTCGATCAGGGTGTACTTCTGTTCACCACGGCTGAATCTTTTGCTGATGTAGTATATGGCTCTTTCCTTGCTACTATCATCCTTCTATCCTAACATGCAGCCCATTGCATTGGCATTGATGGACAGGTACATGAACAAGGGAAGTCCATCCCTAGGAGGGACCAAAACAGGTGCTTTGACTAGCTGTTTCTTGATGGCAAGGAAGGCTTGTTGACAATCCTCATTCCATTTGGTGGAGGAATTCTTTCTTAGTAGCTTGAATATGGGTTCACAGATTGCTGTGAGCTGGGAGATAAGTTGGCTTATGAAGTTGATTCTCCCTAGAAACCCACGTATCTCCTTATCTGTCTAAGGTACTGGCATCTCAGTGATGGCTTTGATCTTGGCAGGGTCTATCTCGATGCCTCGATTACTCACCAAGAATCCTAGCAATTTACCTGATTTGACACCAAAAGCACATTTGGCGGGATTTAGCTTGAGGTTGTACTTGCGCAACCTGTTGAACAGCTTCTTAAGATGGTCAATGTGATCATCCTCCATCCTGGATTTGATGATGATGTCATCTAAACAAACCTCTATCTCCTTGTGCATCATGTCATGAAATAGGGCCATCATGGCTCGCTGATATGTGGCTCCGACATTGATGAGGCCGAAGGATAGCCGCCTATAACAAAAGGTTCCCCAGGGAGTGATGAAAGCTATTTTCTCCCTGTTCTCTTTAGCAACCATGATTTGATGGTAACCAGCAAAGCAATCTACGAAGGAATACATGCTGTACTGCGCCGTATTGTCTATAAAGATGTGGATGAAAGGTACCGGGTAATTATCCTTAAGACAGGCTTTGTTAAATCTCGGTAATCCACGCAGACTTGTACCTTCCCTCTGGGTTTAGGTACGAGAACTATGTTTGACAGCCACTCTGGGTATGTTGATATCATGATGATTCCGACTTTGAATTGTTTAACGACTTCTTCTTTGACTTTCAGAGTCCAGCCAGGTTTCAATCGCCTGAGCTTTTGCTTGACTGACTTAAATCCATCTTTGATGGGCATGCAATGGATGACAATGTTAGTGGACAGGCCAATCATGTCTTCATGCGACCATGCAAACACATCCTGAAACTGTGTTAGGAGTTCGATCAGGTCGGCTTTTTGGTCTTGGGTGAGGTCTATGCCTATCTAGATTTCTTTGATGTTTTCGGAGGTTCCTATGTTGATAGTGGTGGTTTGGTCGAGGTTTGATTTGGGTTTGTCTTCGCCCCATTCTTTGATCTCCTCTGGCACATCATAGTCATCTTCCTCCTCTTGAGCAATATCCATTAAGTCCAAGTTCAGTTCTACATCAAAGTTGTAGTCACTGTGACAGGTTGGCATCTCATCAGTAGAGACAAATATATCCAATGCTTGAGTCCTGAAAACAAAAATGCTTTCATTTTAAATATATACAACTGCTTAAATATACAAAGCATTTGGCAAAGCATGACAAAAGTTACTGCTATAGCTGTGCAATCAAAAGTAAGCAGTAAATGAAAGCATGTTTAAAGGGCAGATGTACTATCTGCCCCTTTACCCTTTCCGAGTGAGGCAAGGGACGCTACTTCTGTTATCCAAGGTTAAATCCTCATGAATAAGGAGGATCAAGGATTGGTGATCATCCGCTTCATCTCGGATGATGACTAAAACAACTTTCGAAATAAGGCCAGGGTTTTTCTTTGAACTGCCCCCTTTTTCTTTCTTGATGCGAGGAAATTGAATCTGATCCTCGTCGTCGCTGTCTAGGATCTCATCATTCATACCCTTGTAGTTTATGATAACCAACATGTTAGCAAATGGGTCTCGTCCTTTGTACATGATCTTTTCTTTTCTTTTTTGGCTGTTCGCCATAGGCTTGAGGGCTTTTCTTTCATTGACAGGTATGATTAGAGGAAATAGCATAGCTGATACTACAGTAGGGATCTTCTTCATTAGTTTCACCCATCCAGCACCCGTAAGGTTTGGCAGCAATATTGTGGAAGCATGAGCCTTAGGATGTTTATGCGGGTTCTTGTAATTTGCCCTGGATAAAAATCCCAATCAGGCTCTCCCAGTCTAACTCGGGATTTGTATTGGGCTTTGGATACCTTGTTGATTCTTTCCTAACCCTTCTCTAGGTTGGAAACCCAAAGATACCATTTCCTGGCCCACTGTCAGAACTTCGGTGGAGACCTTTGGCTTTAGGGCTGGTGCTTCGATAGGTAGATACTGAGTATCAGTCACCTCCAGAGCTTGAAAACTTGCAGGTTCAATCCCTTCATCCAGGCTTGTGACGCCCCCAAATTCGGACCGCACACGCCTCGAATTCAGTTCGTCACTTTCTAAATATCCAATTACTAAATAATATCTCACGCAACGAAGATATAAGAATAGATTACATTTATTTAATATAATCATTCATGTCCCAAGGTTTCTTAACTTAAACATCTCTTACATACCTTAAACATACTTAAACATAGGTTAGACATAAGTAATACATAATACAGTTTAGTCTTATTACATCAACATAATAAATTCAACTAATTACAAAGCTACTCCGTAGCCTTTCCCTTGCCCTTATCAGTGCCTGAGGGTCCGCCTTGCTCTGTCTTAACTGAAATGTTTTTAGGGAAAGCAAGAATGAGCAACAAGTTTGCTCAGCAAATAATATAGCAATAAGGGGATCAATATAGTTTTCAATTTCTCCAGGGTACAACAGTAAATGATAGTTCAAGAATAACAAGAAGTATCGATAGTTCTCAACAATAGTCGCTAAGGACAGAAAGATATCAATAAGATTCAAGGTTTAACCTTTTCACAGTTCAAGAGTAATGAATACTGAGCAGTCACTAAGGACTATGAACTTCTACTAGAATTAACAGTAATATGCTGATAATCCAATAAGAACAAGTACAACAGGTGATCAGCCTAAAGTACCCAACATTATGCATAACAATTAATCGTACCCATGTGCGCACGTCGGTCTCTCGACAAATATAACTTCCCCATCAAAGAGGGTTGTTCATCTCAGTTAATATAAGATTCTGCACCAATCAATTGGTTTGGATAGCTTTCTAATATAAGATATTAGTCTAGCCAAATCAAATAGCTTAGACACTTTTGTAATGCATTTAGGAACGATAAGTTCAAATGCTTGCAACAACATCAAGATAAAGTTGATGTTCGAATAATAACGAATATTAGTTGACATGTCAACAATTCGAATTTATACACTATGTAAAGTAAAAAGAG
The DNA here is from genome assembly GCA_020205555.1 of Panax stipuleanatus. Taxonomy (NCBI): domain Eukaryota; kingdom Viridiplantae; phylum Streptophyta; class Magnoliopsida; order Apiales; family Araliaceae; genus Panax; species Panax stipuleanatus. The sequence continues at coordinate 25,962,678 of CM035122.1, forward strand.
TTAAGGAACTTGCTCAATAAAAATAAGGTCCGAATACTTGCATAAAGTAAAAGCATCGGTTAGGATACTTGCACAATATTCAAAGTTGTGTAAGATAGAAAACTTGTCTTATGCGTAGTTTACCAATGTATAGCTTATCAACACTTTTTTGGATCCTATTATAACATAGTTAATTATATAGGATATCCATTAGCTACGTATATTCGATACACAAACTTGATATGTAAGTTAAACATACACATACGATTCTTAACTTAGTCGTACAATCCTATACGTAAGTCATTACGTACCTTACATACACAAAACACAAAAATTAGTTTATAGGATACTATGAAACCAAATAGCATAGTTCGTAATCATTCCTTTCACTTAACAAGCTTAACGTGTTCAATTAACGAGGTTTCTTACGTTTAGCCAATATATATATGCAATGAGGTCAATAATTCTCAACTACATATGCTCATGTCATCTTAGTTATGTATTTCATGTTACATGGTTTTACTTCTTAAAAACTCATTTTATATCATGCTCAACTAGTTTACAATGAACGTGGCTAGTTATGCATACATTTCAATCATGTCTATATGCATATGATATCCTAACATGATGATTATAAATTTTAGAATACATACAAGGTGATTATCAACCAAATTAGTTTCCCAACCTCTTAAGTTTCTTTTGAAAGTCTCATGTTAATCAACCAATCATGCAAAGAAACTTCACATACTATATATCATGCTCACGTTTATAACTATATCACATAAGCATGCTCAAGGTCATAAATCAAAAGTTACTAAGTTCGTTAGCTTTTGCTCTCTAGTTAAGGTTCCTTTATAATGTCGTTAAACGAAGCTAAGGTAGGTGTTATCATGCAAGGTCACCTCTGTCAGTACGTCATGGACTTAAATAGGCTTAACTAAGTTATACTAGCATGCTCCATTCATCAGATTGCATAAAAATCATTGTTTGATTCTGTAGAAGGGAGCGACCACGCCCTGTTTATACTAGGGAGTGGCGCGGCCGCGCCACTCCGGTTCCAGCCAGGAAAGTTTTTTGCTTGAGCAGATCTTCAAACCAACTCTCAAATTAGTTCATGAAACAAGCTTGAAACATCTACATTACTTCTATAACATGCTTACAACATCTACTAACTTACTAACATCATTTCACATAATCAATTTCAACTAATTCATGCTAATTTCTATGAATCATTGAACTAAAAACTAAGAACATAATGTAAGTTTTATACCTCTTGAGCTTTACTTGGACAAAATTTCTCTCAATGCAATAACCTCACTCTGTCTATAACACTTAGCAACAATTTTCAGCAACATAGAAATGAAAGAGAGTGCTCAATTTATAGGAAACTTACTAACCATGCCTAAGCTATTGTCCAAGAATTGAAACCAAGAGATGGAAGGAGAACTCATTGGGTAATCAAGGGTTGGCGCAATAGTTGCCAACCACCCCCATCACCCACACCCTTCCTCATCATGGCCATCATTTGCTAGCTAGATTGAGGAAATTGAGAGATGAAGGAATAGGCTAGGCCATAAGTTATTCACGTGAAGGAGAAGAAGTAACTCTTAATATGGGACAAGCCTTCTAATATCAGCATTTGCTAAAGAAATAATGATAACATACTTTAGGTTTATTATACATACACATATTATTCTTACATAAATGTATACATAGGTATACCTAGGTTTTAATCCTCTTTTAATTTACAATGTAATGTTAATGAGTTAATGTTATAACATTGTAATAAGTTGGGGGTACTATATATACACACCATTATATAATCCATATACATTTGATAATACCGGATATAATTTAATTGAATATTATCATTCCACATCATCATAACTTTATTATTTCAAAAAGTACACATTTAATGTATCCATACATAACATGTTTTCACATAACATCATTATGTAACTTATATAATTCATTTAATCTTACTATATAGTTTTATATATTATATAGTCACATTGTAGTGTCACACCTCACCTTATATTAATTGAATGTAGGTACTATATAATATACAATCACCCATCACATAATATTGCACGCCACAATTAATCGAATTAACATTAATCTTACAATATTAATTAATTATTTACTCTTTAATATGTTATTATTAATAATAACAATTGATTAACAATAATTAAATCATCGTAAATTTCATCATCGTGCCACACAAGGCATTCCACGAGCTCATCATAATTCTCCATACTTTCTCAATTATCATAAATTTAATTTAATTTAATTGAGTTACTCATCTCATGCTTCATAAACGTTTATTTTGAAATAAAGATTCACACGTTTATTAATTTCAATATTAATATTATTTATAAAATTCACGGGCATTACATCCTCCCCCCTTATACAAATTTCGTCCTCGGAATTGGTACAAGGTTACACAAAAAGATGGGGATAGTCTCTCTTCATTTTATCTTCTAATTCTCACGTGGTCTCCTCAGCATCGAGGTTTCCCCAAACTACTTTTACAGAAGATATAACTTTATTTCTTAATATTTGCTCTTTCCTATCTAATATCTGGACATGAATCTCTTCATATGCCAGATTCTTCTTTACTTGAATGGGCTCATAGAAAATCACGTGTTTATAGTCAGGCTTGTATGGACGTTACACGGAGATGTGAAACACGTTATGGATGTGCTTCAACTCGGGTGGAAATACAACTTTGTATGCCTCTTCGCCTACTCGCTTAAATATCTCGAATGGTCCTATGAATCTTGGACTTAATTTTCCCTTCTTGCCGAATCGTATCTTTTCTTTCCAGGGAGATACTTTCAAGAAAACAAAACTATCGACTTTAAAGTCCCGGTCTTGTCGATGCAAATCTGCGTACTTTTTCTAGCGATCTTGAGCTGCTACCAGTCTGGCTCTTATCACTGTCACCACATCTGTAGTTTGTTGTACTAATTCTGGTCCAAAAATTCATCGTTCTCCGACTTCGTCCCAACATAATGGCGTTCTGCACTTTCTCTCGTAAAGAGCTTCGTACGGTGGCATGCCGATACTTGCATGATAATTGTTGCTGTAAGCGAATTCTACTAAGGGTAGGTGATCATCCCAATTTCCCTTTGATAAGTAAGTTTTAACCTACTTAATAGGTATTTCTTAGCTTGTTATATTGCATTTACTTGAGTATGCATTGTATTTTTTATGTATTTTGTGTTAATGTGCAGGAATGAAGATGATTGGGCAAAAGAGGAGACAAGAACCAAAATTGGGCTTGATGATAGACCAGCGCGGGGGCGCTGTAATTACAAAAGAACCAGTGTGGGCCGCACAGCTTAGGTGACTTGAGTCCCTGCCGGACCAGCCCGGGGCGCGCCAGGAGAATAAGGAGGCCAGCACAGGGCGCGCCGGACAGACGGGCTGACCAGTTTTTAAGTGTTTTAATTACAAAGTTGTGTAGGATTAGGATTGCAGTCTTGCCTTATTAGACTAAGGTTTTTTCAGTCAAGATATATCAGTTGTTTTGCTGAGTTTAGACTATCTTGGATCATATAATTTCAATCTTTCATCTTGGAGGCTATTTATCAAGGCATGTCAGGATAATTCACTTATTCAATTCTGAAGGGATGTTGAACCTGATTAACAATTTATGGTTTGATTAAGTTTATAATATTTATTCTTTCATATTGAGATTTATTCTGATTATGTACATGAAAAATATATGTTATCCAATTGATTGATTTGATTTCTGCAGGATTAAATTAATAAATTGATTTCATCTGCTAGATTAAGATAGATTTTAAGCAATTCAAGTGTGTCTAATCTAAGTAGCGATTAACAATATCTTATTATGGACAAGCTTTGAAATATTGTTAAGATATCTAGAAGAAAAGTTAAATAATTGCTGATTGTGTAATTATTGCTTGGAATAATCTAATTCTCATGTTTACTGCTTCTATCATATTAAATCTAGGTTGATAGTTCTAAGTTGTATGATAGTTAGAATCTCTTGTTGGCGATCATCGCATTAGATCTACACTTAAGGAGAATTTCGGGTAATTTGCGATCGCGGTTATCTAGGGTTATTAATCTCAGCGGAAGATAAATAGTATATTGACTTGATTAAATCATAATTGTGAAAAGGTGATACTGAATTGAAAAATTGAACTCTTTTACTTATTAATATTTTCTTTTTAATTCACTTTTGTTAATTAAATTATTTTCAACAAAAACCCCCCAATTCATTGGATTCATTTGATAATTAAAATACAATTCGCTCTTTGTGGGATCGATCCTTGCTTATTGCTATACTGATTCTTGAATTAGTAGAACCTGAGTAAGGTAAATTTTATAGTGCTAGACGACAGCTACAAAATTTTGGCGCCGTTGCCAGGGAGTGTGATTTTATTTATTCGATTATTTTCAATTTTTATTTTTATTTTTATGCCTCGATCCTCTCACTCTCTTGATTTGAAATTTGATCCAGAAATAGAGAGAACCGCATGAAGGCTTTGGACGGAAGCTCGAAAAAACCAAGGTTCACTTGCAGATTCCAAATAAGCTCCATCACCGGGCCTCAACATCGCACTCACACTACTTTCAGACCAATCTTCTTCAAGCGAATCAGAAGAGGAGATGGTGATACCAAATAACAGGACTTTGAAGGAGTTGTCAACTCCTAATCTTACTCAACAACCTCTTTGTATAGAATATCCTGCTTTAAATGTTTCGTTTGAACTAAAATCTGGACTAATTCACCTTTTGCCTATTTTTCGTGGTCTTACAGGTGACGATCCATACAAACGTTTGCAGGAATTTCATATTGCGTGCTCCATCATGAAGCCACACAATGTCACGGAGGATCAGATTAAGCTAAGAGCTTTCCCATTCTCATTGGGAGACTTAGCAAAAGACTGGTTGTTTTATCTCCCAGCGTGATCAATTCAATCAAGGAACGACATGAAAAGGCTATTTTTGGAAAAGTATTTTCCAGCTTCAAGAGTAGCCAACATCAGGAAGGATATTTGTGGAGTCTGACAGTTCAGTGATTAAACACTGTATGAGTACTAGGAGAGATTCAAGAAGTTTTGCTCCAGCTGTCCACCTCACCAGATTGACGATCAACACCTCATCATCTACTTTTATGAAGGACTCTTACCAATGGATAGGAGTATGATCGATGCTGCTAGTGGAGGTGCATTAGTGGACAAAACACCGGAGGCGATTAAGAACTTGATTGCCAACATGGCCGCCAATGCATAACAGTATGGAACAAGGAATTCTAATCCAGACCAAAGAGTAAGTGAGGTAAGTACAACTAATGTAGAGCAACAGATTTCTGACTTAACTGCTTTGGTGAAACAATTAGCTACAGGTAATGCACCAGTTGTGACACCCCCAAAATAGGTTCAATACTCCCCAACCTATTCTGAGTCGCCAAGAAATACATGGTACAGAATCCAAATACAAATCTTCAAATTCTAACTTTTAAACTGTCGTACCAAATACGACCACAGTTAAACTGTGAGTTTTAATACAAATACAGTACCCACATTCCAAATTAATGATATGTTACAAAAAATGTACAGTCAATAACTGTTTTAGAAATTAAAATCTTTGGAAAATGCTCAAGGAAACCTTCGTACATGGGAGGCCATGAATCTAAGTTAAAATAGATATCATATGATTTGAGAATTATCCTTGGTTAACCCAATAGACCCCAAAGAAGAACAAGAAGATTACTATCTTGTTCATTTCAATGGTGGGTATTCTCTTGCCATATAATCATCTTAATTGTCTCAAACTGAGAATTGTATTCCAACCATACTCCAAGATTATATAGGTAGTGCTCATAGATATAATCAGCAAGTGGATGTGCACAACCCTGTCTTATGATAACCCGAAGTCGTAGGTGATTAGACATCTTGTATGATGGTGACAACACACCCTTCCAAAGTTGGGTTCACCTCACCCTATTTGATTCACCAAAATCAACTGTTAAATGACGTATAAATACGGCACACACATTTTAAATTCTCAATATAATTCTTCTCATACTATTTTATGGGAAACCTCAACAGCTATAGACCATCGTTCTATTCCCCTGTTATTCTCACTCGACCCCGCTACACTCTTATCACCTGAAAGGAATTCTGAAGCAAAAGGGTGAGCACAAATAGCCCAGTAAAGAATATTATGACTAACGATAATTAAATTATCAATAGCCTTCATTAGTAATAAATCAGATATTTAGAACATATGGTAGATGATAAAACTTTTCAATCATAGTTGCAGTGGAACGAACAATCCATTAGAAGAGTCAGATAGACCATAATGTCTATAATCTTCTCCATGTTAAAAGTCCACCAGCAATATTTAATCCCTGTAACATCAATCAACAGTTCCTGCCCATAATCATGTAAATAGTTCATGATCATAATTATGTTGATAAATTCCTCTTCGCACCCAAGACGAAGATAATTTTCATCACCTGTCTTTACTTGAAACACCAAAGATCATAGTTATACCAAATTACAGTTCCTGTTCATAATCATGCTAATAAATTTATCTTTGCACTACAACCAAAGATATTCAACAATTAATCACTCATCTTTGCACTACGGCCAAAGATATCAATCAACAATTCATCTTTGCACTACAGACCAAAGATATTCATTAATAGTTCATCTTAGCACTACAGACCAAAGATATTTACAAATCCACAGCTCATCTTTGCACTATAGGCCAAAGATATTCACAAATCCACAGCTTATCTTTGCACTACAGGCCAAATATATTCATCAATAGTTTATCTTTGCATTACAGGCCAAAGATATTTATTTGTATCATCATTTAAGACTGAGGATGATGAAAAATATTTTAATGAACGAATCAAGTGAGATAAAGGCCAAAGATTAAGGTTTCGTAATTTAGTTTATCCAATATCAAGAATAATCCATAATAATCAATTGTGGAGCAAAATTCAAGAATGAAGATTAAAACATGGATACAATCAAAGATAGGAACCATAACAGACAACTTGGATAATTTTTTTTTTTAAATTTTTTTGTGTATAGTGCCGTATTCGTGAATAGTATCGTATATATGAATAGTGCCGTATACGTGAATAGTAACCCCGACATGAAAAGGTAAAACTTTCATAATAAAATTCATACCAATATTTCGGTGAAATGATATTGAAGAAATAACATCATGTACAAGAAAAATAATATCCCTTACGAATACGAAAGAAATAATACCCTTACGAGTATAAAATCACATCCTTTACCAAAATATCTGTTGGGTTTGTACGAAATCGTGACGCAATCAAATTGCAAAAATTAGCGGAAGCATGGTATATCATAGTTTAAAAAAATTTCTACAAAACCATTACCCGGATCATCCTTTATATAAATTATTAATTTAAAACGATAAATAAGAAGTTATGAATCATACCCTTGTAGAACGAAGCTTCCACAGGTACGAGTTCAACTCCTTGTTCTTCGTGATCTTCTTGAATTTTTGGGTTAGATTCCTTCCTTTGATCAACGTTAGCCACCCAAGTGTTTGGCCTGTGACGCCCCCAAATTCCAGGACCGCCACTTGGTCTCTCGAATTCGGTTCATCACGTGCTCATGGTAATACATCACAATAATAATAACTAAACAACACACATCACAGCGGAAAATCTATTCTAGAATAATTTACAATGATTTATTATAAGTATTCCTCCAAGTCTCGCAACCTACAGTACTTAATAGATTACATAATAATATCAATTAACGACTTATTACATAACCTAACTTAAGCTTAAACATAATCAAAATCAGTCTTACTACATCATCTTAATACGACAATAAAATATTTAAAAACATAAAAGAGACAAGCTAGTTGGTAGCCTTGCCCTTGCCCTTATCAACGCCCGAAGGTTCGTCCTGCTCTGCCTTAACTGAAATGTTTTAGGGAAAGCAAGAATGAGCACAAATTGCCCATCAAGAAATATACAATAAGGGTTTGTAATATAATTCTCAATTCTTAAAAAGGGTATAGCAAGGTTTGATAATTCAAGGATAACAAGAATATCAACAGTTTTCAATAACAGTCGCTAAGGACAGAATAATATCAATGTGATTCAATAACAAATCAATTCAAGATTTCAAGATAACTGAATATTGAGCAGTCGCTAAGGACTATGAACTTCTACTAGAATTAACAGTAATAAACTGAAAATCCAACAAAAATAGGTACAACAGGTGATCAGCCTAAAGCACCATCGTTATGCATAACAATCAATCATACTCAAGTGTGCACGTCGGTCCTCTGACAATTATATATTCCCTTCAAAGAAGGTTGTTCTTCTCAGTCAAATACAAGATCCCGCACCAATCAATTAGTTTGGGTTGCTTTCCAATAATATAAGTCTAGCCGAATCAAATGGCATAGACACTTTCACAATATTCAAGAACAATACTAAGTTCAACAGGAATAATAGCTTTAATGAAATAAGAGTTTAAGTATGCTAATTCAATTCAACCGATTAAGTAGGAAACTAGTTCGCAATATACAAGGATAGAATACTTGCACAGTAAAAGAGTGTAAGTTAGGAAACTTGCACAATCATAGATTTCCTTGCATAAAGTAAATGCGTCGGTTAGGATACTTGCACTTTAAAAGAGTGTAAGTAAGAGAACTTGCCTTTAGCGTAGTTTATCCACGAAAAGCAAATCAACACTTTCGAATTTCTATCGTAATACAGTTACGTATATATATGATATTCATTAGTCATATAATTAAACTTCACATTTTATCTTCGAATATACGATCAACACATAAGCTAGGTTTTACCTAGCTACACAGTTATATAGAATATAATTTCTATCCTTAACGTTCCTCCTTTAGAGTTTAAACACATTCTCATATCTTATAAGATCGCAATCAATACTAAATATATTTCATTTTAGCAAGTTACGGCATCCCCTTAAGTTAACCGTCAAAATCGGGTTCAAGTAACATCCTATAATATCACGTAGCATGTATTCATATTTAAAGGATACTTTCATGCTTGTATAACTTTTTCAAATCCAATCGTACATGGTATAGGTTCTTAAGTTAATACTTAAAGTCATTCAAGGACACGAACTCATATGGTCTAATATGCTCGCTTTTTAAACACATAAGATTTTCATATAACTTGTATTAGGCATGCTCATGAGTACTCGTATCACATATATGTAGCTAGCATTGTTATTATCTTGAAAACATGCTTCGTTTATGCTAAACTTTAATCACGGCAACTAATCATGGTATATATACATGCATGACACATGAATGAGTCTAAGAGTACTATCACATGTGTCCAAATTATCAGATTCTAACTCTCGTCATAACATACCAAAGTTTACGTTCAAAGTTTATTCTTTGTTAGTTTAGTTCATTAATAAGGTCTATCATGTCCATGCTTCCTTATGAAACCTATATATATAAGTTAACATGCTTTTCATGCATTTCAAGGCCCTATAAACATGCTCGAAAAGTCAGAATGTATACATGGTCTTTACATGTCAATATCAACCTTCAAAACTTGTATTTTTGTTAGATATGTTCAATAGTGAGGTCTAACATGCTCTTGTCATACTACGAACCATATATACATAAGTTAATATGTCTTTTATGCATCTCTACCTCATACCGATATGCCTTGAAAAATCAGAATATTAACATGCTTCATATATGTTAACGTTCGTTTAGGAAACTTTAAGTTCGTTTCCAAACTATATGTCGTTTGGTTAACCATGCATGCTAATATACTAAAACATGCTTACATTGCCTCATTAGGTTTATATATATGTATTAATCATGCTTCCATGCTTGTTTAAACAAAAATCAAACAATTAGTACATAACAGTTTTGTTGCAGAATGCAGAAAACTGCACACAGAGTCCGGCGCTGCGGCGCGGCAACAGCAGCCACAATCTGGCGCTGCGGCGAGGGTGGCGCGGGGATTGGAGCTGCGGCGTGGGAGGCGCGGACAATGGCGCTGCGGCGTGGGGACAGTTTCTGTAGTTCACACTGCAGCCGAAACCGACCCAAAACCTCCCATTTCATCGATTTCAACATACCCATATGCCATTACACTAACGTTTTTAACTTACTAACACATATATATGCTTATATAACAGTCAATCGCATTTATCAATTCTCAAATTCATGAACCCTAACTAATTTCACACGAATTTGATGCTTTATAGAGCAACAATGGAAATGAAAGTCAAGAAAGCTATATAGTGGTTCCATCAGGTATGTATGTTCATATAACAACAATATAAGTGCTCTACAATCCAATTGCAATCCAATTTTGCATAATCAAGAATTTAAGCAATTGCAGTAACAGAAACAGGAAATGAAAATGAAGAACAAGGAGAGGAATTATACCTCTGTTAGTTTGTGAATTGAACTTGCTGCTATACTACTACTTACAATGCTGCTATACTATCAATGTATTCTCTCAACTGAACACTTATGTAAACTCACAACAAATGAAATTGAAGGAGAAGGGCCATATAAATAGCAAGGCCAAGACCCAGACAATGTAATTGTACAACAAATTAAACCAACGAGATTTGTGAATTGCATGGGGGTTAAAGAGTAGTAGGTAAATGGTAGTTGGATTCATCATGAATCCCATTCCCTCCATAATCATGAGCTATGCAATGCTGAGTTTGAGGAAGAAATAAGGAGTAGGCTAGCTTGAGTTGTTCACGTGTATAAGGATTGTGTTTGTCAGCATAGGCCCAGCTTCTAAATATCCAGCATTTTGCAACATGAAGTGTATTAACACTAAGGCCATATATACATATATCATACACTTAGGCTATTACATATACATTCATACTATATATTTAGATTATAATTATCATTATAATGTAAGTCACATGCTTAATATTTCAAAGTAGTAGATGTGATATGGCAATGTAACATACATATCATCCATGTACATTTATTAATACCGGATATAATCACATCACATTATTTCCTTTATTAAATTTTATTATTCCATTATATATATAAATATTCATCAATTATTATTTATATTTATGATACAATATTTTAATGCATACTTACATACATATTGTCACATAGGCTATTAATCAAGTAGCTCATATAGTTTAATAAGCCTTACCATATATTAGTGTCATATTACACTTCACATAATACATAGTTAGCTAATGTATGTTACACATTTAATTCGCATGCTTGCACATAACAATGAATATAATCTTATTATATTAATAACTTACTTATTTATTTTATTATTCATAATATCAAATAAATAAATTATTCATTTCATTGATTAATTAATAATAATATTAATTAATCCATTCCTCACTGATTATTAATTTCCATAATAATCGATTAACACTTATATGATTAAATATCACATTAAATGAATATAAATCTTATTATAATATAAACACATTGCTTATTATTATTATTATTATATTTCTTGCAATAATAATAATCACATATTATTAATTAATCACCATTAATATTCTATAACAATTATTCTATGATGACAATTAATTAATATTCTACGATTAACAATTAATATAGATTAATTGTTCGCTTAAATTAATATAATCATTCTTATATTACGTCACTGTGCCACACAAGGCTATCAATGAGTTTATCGCAAACTCCATCAATTTCTCAATTATTATAATTATTCAATTTTATATATAATTGAATTAATTATTCTCATAACACAAAATCATTTATATTTCAAATAAATTCTCATATCCATTAATATATTTATTTAATAATATTAAACAATTCTCGGGTATTACATGGCCTCTAGAGGTGATCCACCAAAGAAGATGAATTATCAAGAAGGAGGGTGGTTGGTTTAGTTTTTTATCCTCTATAGAAAAGGAGTACTCTCCAACAATTGGAATTGCCTCTACTGATATCTATTATAATACTCCTCTTTTATAAATTTTGGTCAACCCTTCTAATCCTATTAGACATGGGATTTCTTTTAATTAATTAAACTCCTTTAATTAATTTAGGCTTCCCACCACATGGGGAATAATTAATTAAATTAATTTAATTAATTTGTCTCATAATCTTATTAGAAATCAATGAGATTACTAATATTAAATTAATTACTAAACTCTTTTAGAAATTAAAATAATAATAATTATAATAATATTAATAAGACTCCTCTTATTAATTTATATTTAATATTTCTAAAATATTAAATAATAAACATTAAGCTATTTAATTTATTCTATCACTATAGATTAAATTAATTACACTTAATGCATTATTACGATTATGCCATTACCTTCTTAAATAATTATTCTTCCTTTTATGGTGTGACCCTTTAGGTTCTCTATATTAAACCGGTTGTGAATAAATCAATTAGAACAATTCTAATCTTATTTAAATAAATAAATTAAACTAATAATCTATTTAAATAAATAATATTTATTCTACAATAGGGATAAGCCTCCCTAGCGATCAACGACTTTCCAGATAATATAGATTTCAACATTAATCATAAAAAAACCTGTGAGTAAATAGTTACCATACAATTCAATCCTTCCACCATACAATGTCCCAATTAAATATAAGACATGAATTTACTGTCAAGTCTTATTTTATTTAATTATATGTATTTCGATTAAAAAATACACAACTCCGATTAATGCAAATTAAAAACCTCTTTCTAATTTCATTCCACCTTGTCCAAGGATTCCTGGGTTGTCATTTAACGAATCACATAGGACATATCTCCTCTTTTACTAGAGGTGGTAGATTCTTTATTGATCATTCATTATCTCCATATGTAACTCATTATACCCAAGCATACCCTATATATGCCTTAAAAGGTCTTAAGGAATAAGTCAAAGTATAATTTGTTACATACAAGATACTATGATGATCTCAAGTCCAAGGATCATTTGTACTACTTTCACATTAGGAATTCCTATTGACAGGCGAATAAAACTCCATTAGGTATTCCATAGCGAGTCACGTTCAGTGAACTTATTCTCCAATAAGCACCTACATACTTGCTTTAGTGTCTCCATACAAATGATCATGAGATCAATCATCCTCATCCAATGAGCAAGCAACATATGTACCAATCTATCCGGATTTACTAATCCCCTTTTTAGTATTCCCACGATTGGGAACTATTTTAGTTTTAAAACTTTATAAGAATTTAGATCTCATTAGCATGATCATCATCATGATTCTAAAAGCATTGCTTAAAACTATGGGTTATTTACATATTATAAAAACAGCAACATGTAGATAATTAAATGCCTTTAATAAATGAATATTTTATTAATAAATAAATAAGATTGTTTATAAAGTACTTGCTTTATCATCATACATGATTGGCTTGTATGCACACTACTATCAATATCCTTTATCAAATATCCTTTACGCAAAATAATATCCTTTACAAAAATTAAACGAAAATAACATCCTTTACAACAATAATATCTTTTACGAAAATAATATCATTTACGAAAATAATATCATGTACGAAAAATAACCTTCTTTACGAAACATATTAACATCCCTTACCTTAGTAGAAGTTTGGATACTGCAATAGTGTAGCAGTAAAATACTCTTCTTTTTTTCTCTCTATAGTTTCTCTCTGTATAACTTTGTGAATTGGTGAGAAATAATGAAGAATTGAACGTCTATTTATAGAAGAACTGAAAGTGGCCATTGGCTTTAACGAAGGGTCAAAATGACTCCTGGTAAATATTAAAGAGGCAACTACTATTTGCGAAGGGGCAAATAACTCTTGAAAAAGCGAAGAGGCAAGTAACTCTTGGAAAAACGAAGAGGCAAGTTACTATTTGAGTTACTATTTGTGAAAGTGACTCTTAGCAATGTGAAAAGACAAGTGGCTCTTGGATGATCTGTGGGTCTCACGGGATAAATTAAATTCACGGAGGAAATAAAATTATGGGTCCCGCGGACAAGCCAAACTTACAAAACACCACATATCACCATTATTTCCTTCGAGTGTCAGCAACTTCTTCTAATGGTTATGTTACTTATCACACAATTAATCAACGCTTTTTAATCCTTCCATATTTATTCACAATTAATATTATAGATTCACAATATTGACAACCAGATCGTTCCCAGGAAAGAGGGGGCTTTCCGATAAGGATTTCTCCTTATTGGCGCGCAATTAAATAACTTAACCCCTTTCCTCGACAGAACTTTCTAGACATTGCCGATAGTGCTAATCAATAATATCATTTAAATAATGTGTGTGACAATTATTGAATCAATAATTGTAAAATACTGTGCAATTATCAATATAGCAATTATGAAATACTGAGTGACTTCTTACGTAAGCATCAATAATCAGAAATACTGTGTAATACCGTATGCTATTGTGCAACAACGTGTATTATTGTATTTTATATCACCGGGTATTTCAACAGTTTAACGGTAACCGTTTTGTCGTTATTTTTAGAAAACTTATTCTTGTCGTTTTCTTCATCCAACAGTTTTTCGTTATGGGGCCCGCAAATAACTGCGTCGTCGTACGAATATTCCCCGACAATAAGAATATTCCCCGAACAAATGAATATTCCCCGACACAATGAATATTTTATAACCACTTGCTTACTTTTTAAAATTGACATATATCACCCTTAACTTTAACCTTATATCAATTTAACCATTTACCGAATAATAATTATAAGAAAATTTTAATACTTCTATTTCATAAAATTCAGGGTCTTACACCAGTTGCACAAGCTTGCCAGATTTGTTAATGGCGGGGCACCCTACAGATGCATGCCCGACATTACAAGAGGAGGATAACACACAACAAGCTAATGTAGTGGGAAACTACCAAGCTCAGCCGCAAACAAAATATGACCCTTTCTCCAGCACATACATTCCAGGATGGAGGGATCATCCTAACTTCAGTTATGGGGGTGCTAGGCCTCAGGCGCAAGGGTTTTACCCAGTTAAACCGCAGTTTCAGCCAAATCAGCCATAGTACCAAACCAGACCAGCAGCACCGGCCAATCCTGGAACGTCCTTGGAGGACATGTTCAAGGTGTTCATGCAACCGATAGAACAATTCCAACAAAAGACGAAGTCTTCCATCTATAGCTTGGAGAGTCAGATGAGCCAATTAGCCACTACTGTAGGTCGGTTGAACTCTCAATGTTCAGGGAAGCTTCCATCGCAGACTGTTGTGAACCCAAAGGAGAATGCCAGTGCTATAACCCTGCGAAGTGGAAAACAGATGGATACACCAAAGGCTACAGTTGAGTATGAGAAAGAGCAAGAAAAGGAGGCACCGATAATACCTAAGGTATACCCTAACCCTCATTGTCAGACAGAAATTCCACTTCCTTTTCCATATAGAAATTCTAGAAATTCAAAGAAAAATGAACAAGAAAAAAGAAATTCTAGAGACTTTTAGGAAAGTAGAGGTGAATATCCCATTACTAAATACTATTAAACAAGTGCCACGGTATGCTAAATTTTTGAAAGAATTGTGCACTAATAAACAAAAATTGGAAAACGATGAGAAAGTCACAGTCAGGGAAAATGTATCAGCTGTTTTACAAAGAAAAATGCCACCTAAATGTAAAGATCCAGGCATGTTTACGATCCCATGTAAGATAGGAAACACTAGATTTCAAAAGGCCATGCTTGACTTAGGTGCTTTAATAAATGTAATGCCATTATCTGTTAATAAGTCTCTAAATCTTGGACCTTTAAAAATTACCGGTGTTATTATTCAATTGGCTGATCGTACTAACATTTACCCCCGAGGGGTAGTCAAAGATGTCTTGGTGTAGGTGAACGAACTAATCTTTCCTGCAAATTTTTACATCGTGGATATGGAAGATGATACTTCCTTGAACCCATCACACATCTTGCTAGGAAGACCCTTCCTAAAGACAGCAAGGACTATGATCGATGTTCACAACGGGACCTTGACAATGGAATTTGATGGCGAGAAGATCCAATTCAACATATATGATGCCATGAGGTACCCTAGTGATATTTGTCAAGTTTATGCTATTGATGTGTGTGATTCGTTAGTGCAGGAAACTTTTGAACAGATTCAAAGATATAGTTTGGAGTTTGCTATTTCTAGCAATTTGAACATGGATGGAACATATGAAGTTCAGCATAGTCAGGACTTGAAGGAAACTATTGCTGCATTACAGTCATTACCTAAACTCTCAGGGAATCATGCAGTCCAATTAATTCAACTACCTGTAACTCATCAAAAGCTTTTACCATCGTGGAGAAAGCTCCAATAGTTGAATTAAAACAGGTGCCGACACATTTAAAATATGCATATTTAGGGGCTAATGAAACTTTACTTGTGTTAATTGCTAGTAATCTAACCAAAGTGCAGGAGGAAAAGTTATTGAGAGTCCTTAGGGACCACATCACATTATTTTTTTGACAATAGCAGACATCAAGGGTATTAGTCCCACTATGTGCATGCATCAAATTTTGCTAGAGGAAGGAGTTAAACCAACGAGAGATGCACAAAGAAGGTTGAACCCACCGATGATGGAGGTAGTGAAGGAGGTGATCAAATTACTTAATGCAGGAATCATCTACCCTATTTTCGACAGTCAATGGGTAAGTTTAGTGTTAGTAGTTCCAAAGAAATCAGGTATCACGGTTGTCAAGAATGACAATAATGAATTAGTGCCCACAAGAATGCAAACAGGTTGGAGAGTGTGTATAGATTATAGAAGATTAAATGTTGTAACTCGAAAAAACCACTTTCCCTTGCCTTTTATTGATCAAATGTTAGAATGTTTAGCTAGGCATTCTCATTATTGCTTTCTAGATGGTTTTCAAGTTATAACCAGATTGTGATCGCCCCAGAAGACCAGGAAAAGACTATATTCACATGTCATTTTGGTACCTCAGCTTATCGGCGAATGTCCTTTGGACTATGCAATGCCCCAAGTACTTTTCAACGCTGCATGGTAAGTATCTTTTCAGATCTTCTAGAAGAATGTATTGAAGTCTTTATGGATGATTTCACAGTTCATGGTGACTCATTAGATGCATTTTTAGATAATTTTACACGTGTACTAGACAGATGCTTAGAAAAAAACCTTGTGTTAAACTGGGAGAAATGTCACTTTATGGTAGAACAAGGGATATTACTTGGACATGTAGTGTCAGTTAATGGTTTAAAAGTTGATAAAGCTAAGATTGATATTATATCTGCATTGCCTTACCCCGTCAGCGTGCTGGAGATACGCTCTTTTCTTGGACACGCAGGATTTTATCGCAGGTTTATCAAGGATTTCGCCAAGATAGCATTGCCCTTATGCAAGTTGCTACAGAAAGATGAGGAATTCCAGTTCAATGATGAATGCAAGGTGGCCTTTGATGCATTAAAGAAACTATTGACGTCAGCCCCCATCATTCAACCATCGAATTGGAAGTTGCCTTTTGAGATAATATGTGATGCGAGCAACTATGCTGTCGGCGCCGTCTTGGGCCAAAGGACTGACAAAACTGTCCATACGGTCTACTACGCTTCAAAAACTTTAAACGCGGCTCAGATAAACTATTCCACAATAGAAAAAGAACTCTTACCTGTTGTATTTGCTTTAGATAAATTCAGATCCTATTTACTCGGTACTAAAGTAATCGTTTATTCTGACCATGCTGCTCTTAGGTACTTACTGACCAAGAAGGAATCCAAACCTAGAATCATAAGGTGGATCTTGCTGTTGCAAGAATTCGACTTGGAGATCAAAGATAAAAAGGGTGCGAATAACTTGGTGGCGGATCATTTGAGCAGAATCATTAAGGAAGAAAAAGCACTACCATTACACAACATGTTTCCAGACGAGCATCTTTTTTCCATTGGAAATACAACTCCCTAGTATGCCGACATCGTGAATTTCTTGGTAAGTGCTTATGTACCACGTGAGTTTTCTAAAGCCCAGAAAGAAAAACTTAGGAGTGATGCCAAACATTATGTATGGGACGACCCATACCTATGGAAATTTTGTGCTGATCAGATAGTTAGACGATGTGTACTTGAAAATGAAATACAGTCTATTCTAACTTTCTGTCATTCCTATGCCCGTGGAGGTCATTTTGGACCTAAGAGAACGTCACGTAAGGTCTTAGAGAGTGGTTTCTTTTGGCCTTCTATTTTCAAAGACTCTTATTTGTTTTGTAAATCTTGTGAAAGTTGTCAAAAGACTGGTAATTTATCTCAAAGGAATCAAATGCCACAAAGCCCTATACTAATTGTAGAAATCTTTTATGTTTGGGGTATTGATTTCATGGGACCGTTTCCTATTTCTTTTGGAAATATTTACATCTTATTGGCAGTTGATTATGTATCCAAATGGGTGGAAGCTAAAGCCACTAGGACTGACGATTCTAAAGTTGTTGCAGATTTTGTCAGAACTAACATTTTTGTCAGGTTTGGAGCACCACGGGCCATCATCAGTGATCGCGGAACTCATTTCTGCAATAGGGTGTTAGTCGCATTGTTGAAGAAGTACAACGTTCTTCACAGGGTATCTACATCTTACCATCCACAAAGCAATGGCCAGGCGGAGGTCTCAAATCGAGAAATCAAATCCATTATGGAGAAAGTAATTAACCCCAACAGAAAAGATTGGAGTCTGAGATTGGAAACGCATTATGGGCCTATAGGACGGCATATGAATCCCCGATAGGTATGCCACCTTACAGGCTAGTGTATGGGAAACCATGCCACTTACCTGTAGAGCTCGAACACAAAACTTTCTGGGCAATCAAGCAGTGCAATATGAATATTAATCAAGCTAGCGTCAATAGGAAGCTGCAGTTACAAGAACTAGAGGAGTTACGGACCGAAGCATACGAGAGTTCTAAGCTATACAAAACTAGGACAAAAGTTTTTCATGATAAGCAACTCTTGCGAAAAAATTTCACTGTGGGACAGAACGTCCTTATGTTCAATTAAAGATTGAAGCTATTTCCAAGAAAGTTACGCTCTCACTGGGAGGGACCATTTATCATCTCTAATGTTTTTCCTCATAGTGCAGCTGATATCCAAAATCCAAAATAGGAAATATATTCAAAGTGAATGGCCATAGGCTAAAGCCGTTCTTGGATAACATTCAAATAGAGGAAATTAAGGTTTGTGACGCTGATGGATCCAACCTCCGGATAATTGATAGGGCGTCAAGTCGATCCAATGACGTTAAAAAAGGGCAGTTAATTGGGAGGCAACCCAAATTTCTTAAACCCTTAGTAACATTTACTTTAGTTTTTATTTATATTTTAGTATCATATACCTAGTATAATTGACTCCTAAGGTACATCATGATTCAACGCAGAAGGTGGTAAGAAAACTTATCAAAGCCAAGCAACAAAATCAGCAATGCCACAAGGCTAGCTCGAGCCGTGCCCAAAGAAAGAGGGATATAACACGGGGCAAGCTACACCACCAGTAGAAATCACGCCATTTCAAGCCAAACGGGCACGAGGTGCGCTATCACTGGTGTCGGGGGTACTATAAGCGTGGGACACGTGTCACTAGGTGCAAGGAGCACTAGTCATGAGTGATTTAGCCTTAATAGTACCAGCCAGCGCGGGTCGTGCTGCAAGGAAGGAAGACTGGGCGCAGGGCTCGCCGGTCGGCGATTTTCGGATTCAAAAAGGGTTTTAAACCTTTCTTTTATTTTCCAACTCCTAATCTAAGTCTACTTCTTCTAAACCTAAACTAAGTCTAAGCACCCTTTGCTCCTACTACTCCTACACACATCCCCTAATACAAATCAAAGCCTAACTAACTTTCCCAAATCCAATCCTACCTCTACTCTCTCTTTCTATACATACCTCCACCCATACACAATTATCATCAAATTCGTCCACCATCACCCACCCCAGAATTTCCTCTACAACTAACAAGAAACTCATTATCAGATTAGAGGTAAGGTACAGAAGGGAACTTGAATTCACACACAAATCGAATCAAAGCAACAATTCAAAGGTATTACAAGTAAATTGGGTTTTATCGTCTAAGGTATTATCAAGTTCATTGTATTTCTTAATAAATTGTTTTGGAAATCCTTGGGTTACTGACGACCCAAGGTTGTATTCAATTCTTATATTTGGGGGATTTTGCTATATAAATTGTACTAAGTTTGGGGGAGAGACTTTGTCGCCCACCAAGTGTTCGACGATTTGCTTCAACAGGTTTTTAAAGACTATCTTCACCTTTTGACGTCCAGTTCAACGAGCAAGCTTTCCTTTGGCATCCAAAAGGCCGAGAACTTCTTCTTCAAGGGCTCCTCCCCATTATGACACCACTCGATTTGTGAGCGCGGGTACGTCGACACGCTACACCAAAGTCATTGACAAAAAGACTGGTACTAGAAAAGGGACTAAAGCCGGATCCAAACCTTGACGGCGACATATCTCAGATGATAGCAGAGCGTGAGTGGTTTCAACTGGTCGCGCAACCTAAGCCAGCGGTGATCAACATCGTGAAAGAATTCTACGCCAATGCCATAGAGCATGTTGATCACGTGGTTTTGGTTCGAGGCACGCCGGTGTCTTTCCACGCGGAGGCAATCAATGAGTATTTTGGGGTGGAGACACCACAGACAGACTGCTACGAGGATCGTCTTCCAAATCTCGATGAGATCATAGAGCGACCTTGTAAGCCCGGCACTCAGTGGGTCACCAGAGTGGGCACCGATGAGAAGATTTCTTTTCCACACTCCGAACTAAGTAGATACGAGAATGCTTGGTGTTCCTTCATCTGTGCCCGACTCATGCCAACGCATCATCTGGATGACGTCACTAAAGAACGGGCCCGTCTACTTTTTGGTATTGTGACTTATGAGGAAGGGTCCAATAATGAGGTCGAGATTCTGAACGTCGACATCGGACGGTGCATTCAAGAGTCCATTGCACGATCTCTAAGAGGAGGAGCCATAGGTGGGTTACTGCATGGTTTCCTCATCACGGACCTATGCAAAAAGGCGAGAGTTCAATGGCATCCCTCTGAGATGATCATCCAGCCTATGGCCATCATTGACCATCTTATGATAGAGTCCTACAAACCATGGATAGGAGCCCAGTCACATCTACGAGGCGAGGGGTTTATCATGATACTGACATCCACACCACCCTCATCTCCACCTCAACCGGATGACCCGATGTCTGATGCAGATGAAGCAGAGTCGCCATCCACTTTTCAGCGACGCAGTCGAAAACAGAGTATGCGACTTGCCTAACGTCAAGCTTCTATGCATAATTACAACGTGAGGGCTTTCACTGCATTAGCCGATTCCTTCTCGCATTTCTCTTTAAATGATCTAGTCTAGATGCCCACTCATCCAATTTTGCCTACTTACCCTCCACAAGAGGATGACGTATCCGATGAGTTTTAGCTCGTCACTCAAGGAAGTCCTCGTTTTTCAATTTTACATATGCTAAGTAATGAGGACATTCCTTGATTTAAGTGTGGGGGGGGGGGGAGTAAAATTCAAAAAAAAATTTGGGTCAAAATTTAAATTTTTAGTATTTTAGCATATAGTTTAGGTTGCATTTAGAGTAGATTCTTTTCATATGCATTGTATAAAAAAAATTCAAAAATATTGCATTTATGTAGGATTTTGTCAGTAGATATATACATATAGGATCATACATAGAGATTAAGCAGTACTTCAAGGTAATGAAATACATGGTTGATGATTCCGAATTTGCACTGGATCTTGCATGAAATTGAGCTCATGATCTGATTAGTTTTGAACATAGTAACATCATTGCATTATTGTAGCTTTCTCTCAACTTTCAAGCACACCAATTAACTGTCAGTAGTGATTAGGAATTCATATGTATTAGGAACACAGACACTTACTTGATCACAGTTGAAAGATAAAGAATTGACCGATACATAAGTTTGGGGGAATTAAGTCTCAGAAAAGAAAAAAAAGAAAAAAAAAGCAATGAAAAATTAAGAAAAAAATATGTGTGAAATAAAAACTAATTTAGTTTGACCTCGTGGCCTTTGTTACTTGGACAAGTAAACCCTAGGAGATATCTTAACACCTAGCACCCTAAAGCCTTCGAGTTTGGGAGTCGTTGGCCGAAAGTCTGTTACATGGGTGACATTGAATAGCCTAAGGGGGTTGAACATTGCACGAATCAAAAATATAAAATAATTGGTGGGATGGAGCGTTAAAACGCACCCACAAAGCATGAGCTTTGATGTTTATTCTGTTATTGCTTATTTAGCCTGATTTCCGATATACTTATGTGGATGCCATAATTGTGTAGATATATGTGTTTGAGTAGGTTGTTTGCAGGGAATAATCATATGGACCACTTTGAACTACTGATATATAATTGGACACACACGCACGAGAGAGATTTAAAGTCATGTATGTGATGTGATGATGTGAGAGTCTATGTCTGGTAATGAGTGAAGATGAATTGTGAGCTTAGGTATTCACTCATAATTAGTATACAACCTGTGTTTCCTTACTGAGATTTTTGCTCGATTTTGTTAGGTTGTATTCATTCTGTTAAATAGTTTGCATTGTGTTTATTTGCTTGAGGACAAGCAATTGTTCAAGTTTGGAGGTATTTGATAAGTAGATTTTTAACCTACTTAATAGGTATTTCTTAGCTTGTTATATTACATTTAGTTGAGTATGCATTGTATTTTTTATGTGTTTTGTGTTAATGTACAGGAATGGAGATGATTTGGCAGAAGAGGAGAAAAGAACCAAAATTGGGCTTGATGATAGACTAGCGCGGGGCGCGATGCAATTACAAAGGAATCGAATCTAGCCGCGCAGCTTAGGTAACTTGAGTCCCTACCGGACCAGCCCGGGGTATGCCAGGAGAAGAAGGAGGCCAGCGCGAGGCGCGCTGGACGGACGGGCTAACCAGTTTTTAAGTGTTTTAATTACAAAGTTATGTAGGATTAGGATTGCAGTCTTGCCTTATTAGACTAGGGTTTTTTCAATCTATATATATCAGTTGTTCTGCTGAGTTTAGACTATCTTGGATCATATAATTTCAATCTTTCATCTTGGAGGCTATTCATCAAGGCATGTCAGGCTAATTCACTTATTCAATTATGAAGGGATGTTGAACTTGATTAACAATTTATGGTTTGATTAAGTTTATAATATTTATTCTTTCATATTGAGATTTATTCTGATTATCTACATGAACTTTCATATATGTTATCCAATTGATTGATTTGATTTCTGCAGGATTAAATTAATAAATTGATTTCATCTGCTAGATTAAGACAGATTTTAAGCAAACGAAGTGTGTCTAATCTAAGTAGCGATTAACAGTATCTTATTATGGACAAGCTTTGAAATATTGTTAAGATATTCAGAAGACAAGTTAAATAATTCCTGATTGTGTAATTATTGCTTGGAATAATATAATTATCATGCTTACTGCTTCTATCATATTAAATCTAGGCTGATAGTTCTAGGTTGTATGATAGTTAGAATCTCTTGTTGGCGATCGTCGCATTAAATTTACACTTAAGGAGAATTTTGGGTAATTTGCGATCACGGTTATCTAGAGTTATTAATCTTAGTGGAAGATAAATAGTATATTAACTTGATTAAATCATAATTGTGAAAAGGGGATACTGAACTGAAGAATTGAACTCTTTTACTTATTGATATTTTCTTTTAAATTCACTTTTGTTAATTAAAATGTTTTCAACAAAACCCCCCAAATTTATTGGATTCATTTGATAATTAAAATACAATGCCCTCTCTATGGGATCGATCCTTGCTTATTACTATACTGATTCTTAAATTAGTAGAACCTGAGTAAGGTAAATTTTGTAGTGGTAGACGACAGCTACCACCCTTGAAATCCATCACGCAAGTTCTAAGCATGTCCTCCAGCGTTTGTATCGTTCGCTCACTCTGTCCGTCCATCTGTGGATGATACACAGTACTCAATCTTAACTGTGTTCCCATCCTCTCTTGTAAGCTTTTCCAGAAGTTTAACATGAAGTACGGATTTTGATCAGAGACATTTGACACCGACACTCCATGTCGTGAAACGTTCTCCTTTACGTATAAACTCGTTAACTGATTCAAACTATATCGGATCTTAATTGGTAGAAAATGTGCGGTCTTTGTTAGTCAATCTACGATAACCCAAATGGCATCATATCCTTTCTGCGTGACTGGAAGCCCCACTACAAAATCCATCGTAATGTGCTCCCATTTCCACTCAGGTATTTCTAACGGTTGAAGTAGACCACTCGGCCTCTGGTGCTCTACTTTGTTCCATTTGGCAAGTAAGACATCTACTGACACACTCTGCTACTTCCCGTTTTAGATATGGCCACAAAAAATGTTACCTCAGATCCCGGTACATTTTTGTGACTCCTAGGTGAACAAAATACGTCGTATTGTGTACCTCGTGCAAAATTCCCTCTCTAAATTTGGCTATCACTGGTACCCACACTCTCCCTTCAAATCTCAAGATACCGTCTTTATCCATTCTGAATCTTTCCTCATCATTTTCGATGATCCTCTTTCTCATTTTCTCGTACTCTTCATTCTACACTTGTGATTCCTTTACTCTATCTAGTAACACTGGACGAGCTTCCATTGCAAATAGTTGTTCTTCAAACTTCCCCGATCCTTTCACTTCTATTTCCAACTTCTCCATTCCCCTTATTAACTCCTCCTAAGTTGTCAATTGAAACAATTTCTCCCTTCCTTTTATGCTCAGAGCGTCGAGTATTATGTTTGCCTTTCCTGGGTGATAAAGAATATCACAGTCATAATCCTTGATCAATTTTAACCACCTCCTCTGACGCATGTTCAACTCCTTCTGTGTGAAGATATATTTCAGACTATTGTGGTCCATGTATATCTCACATTTCTCTCCTATACAAATAATGTCTCCAAATTTTTAACCCAAAAACTACTGCCGCTAACTCTAAGTCGTGAGTAGGGTATCATTTTTTGTAATCCCTCAATTGTCGTGATGCATACGCAATGACCTTGCCATGTTTCATGAGCACACAGCCAAGTCCCTTGTGCGATGCATCACTATACACGACAAAACCTCCCGCATCGTCTGGTAATGATAATACAGGCACTTCGCTGAGTCTCTTTTTCAGCTCCTGAAAACTTTCCTCACATTTGTCCGTCCATACAAACTTTACCGTCTTCCTCGTCAGATTGGTCAACGGGGTCGCTATCTTAGAAAAATCTTGAATATATCTTCGATAGTACCCGACTAACCCTAAGAAACTTCTCACCTCCGTTGGTTTTTTCGACTGCTCCCAATTACTCACTGCTTCTACTTTCGCAGGGTCTACTGAGATTCCATTCTTATTCACCACGTGTCCTAAGAATTGAACCTTCTCCATCCAAAATTCACACTTAGAAAACTTCACATACATTTTCTCTTTCCTTAATGCTTCCAAAATAATCCTCAGATATTCGGCGTGCTCTTCTTTTGTCTTCGAGTAGATCAAGATGTCATCGATGAAAACTACCACGAACTTATCCAAGTATGACTTGAAGACTCGGTTCATCAAGTCCATGAATGCTGTCGGAGCATTAGTCAATCTTAATGACATTACCAAAAACTCGTATTGCCCATAACGGGTCCAAAACGCCGTCTTTGGTATGTCTTCCTCCTGTACTTTCAACTGGTGATAACCTGTTCACAGATCAATCTTTGAGAAACACTTCACTCCCTTCAATTGGTCAAAAAGGTCGTCAATCCTTGGTAGCGGATATCTATTCTTGATTGTTACTCTGTTTAATTTTTGATAATCGATATAGAGCCTCATCGCTCTGTCCTTTTTCTTAACAAACAACACTGGTGCTCCCCAAGGAGACACACTCAGTTGTATGTAACCTTTATATAGTAACTCTTACAATTGTATCATCAATTCCTTCATTTCTACTGGCGCCATACGATATGGAGCTTTCAAAATCAGTGCCATTCCCGGTGCTAAGTCTATTACGAATTCGATTTCTCTGTCTGGCGGAAGACCAGGAAAATCGTTTGGAAACACATCTTGGAATTCTCTCACTATGGATATATCCTTAATTTCTACTCCCTTTTTTTGAGTATCTACAATGTAAGCTAAGTAACCTACACATTCTTTCCTTAACAATTCCTTGGCCTGCATCATTGTAAGACAACACGATTGCTTAAGCGATGAGCTACCATAAAACACTACCTTAGACTTATTCGGAGTCTGAAGGTTTACACTTTTATTTTGACAATCAATAATCGCAGCATTGTTATGCAACCAATCCATTCCCAATATTACGTCAAATTCTCCCAATCTAATTGGGATTAAATCTACGCTCAGTTCATGATCTCTAAAGTTTGTGCGATAATTTCTGTAAATAAATTCTATGGGGTTTACTTCTTTATTCGCAACTTCTATGTTCAAAGGATTTCCTAATCGTTCTCGGGGTGAATTTAATCGACTAGCAAATTCTTCAGGCACAAATGAATAGGTGGCACCCGAATCAAATAATACATATGCATTTATATCATTGATTGGGATAATACTTGACACCACATCCTTTGCAACTACACGGTCATGTTAAAGGTCCTGGCGGTTGGGCTGTTGGTTTACGTTGGTCCGCCGATCATTAATTTGCTGCCTCCCCCTTGCTGGCCACTTCCTTCGCTGTTTCCCTTCTTCGGGTAATCCTTGATCCAGCTCTCAGTTGAGCCGCAAGCAAAACACCCTTAGATCTCCTTTGGATTTGGGCAGTTGGGTGAAATGTGCTCCTCTTGGCCACAGTTGTACCAAGTACTGCACCCCTTCCAGCACTTGCCCTGGTGATTCTTCCCACACTTCGGGCATCCCTCAACCCTCTTCTTAAAACCTCCATGAAATTTTCCCGACTGATTATTTTTGTTGTTGTTGTTGCTGTTGTTGTTATTGTGACACCCCCAAATCCGGGTACTTCGTTTTCACATGATTTGGTGTTCACTTTCTAATATAACATATATCTACCCAATGAATAATGCAAAATAAACTACAACTTAAATTAAAATAACTAAATCTCCCTTAAAACAAGGGTTACAACCTTCTCAAAATCAATCCCAGGGCTACTCTAACCTTGACATGAATATAATAAAGTGCGGAATAAAACATAACATTCAATTATTACAATCATTCTCAATTAAATAAAAAAAACAAGTCTTCACTTACTTTGCTTTCCCTTGCCCTTACTTGTAGACGGAGCATCAGCGTTAACAACCTTAACTGAAATTGTTATTTAATGCAAGAGTGAGCAAACCACAGCTCACTGGAGTTTAACAATAATATAGACATGAAAGAATATCTTTAAGAAAATCTGAACAACTTAGCTTGCTTCAATAATAAAGAATTGAATAATAATTCTCTATCAATATTAAAATTTGGATATAGAATTTATCTGAGGGTCATAAGACCTTTGAACTCTTGTCCTAGGTTATAAATATTTCTATTTAAACCTTTAACAGTCAATAAGACTATGGACCTTAACTCGTACTTAGGGGGATCAACCCTTCGTACCATGTATTGTGCACAACCATCTTAATGCTATGCGTAGTAACCTCCCCTAGTAAATAGGGTTGTTCAACTCAGTAATTTGAATTCAAGTCCGCACCAAAGAAAGTTTGGTTTGGATAAGCTTACAAGGGTAATTTAGAATTCACGTTCATCAACTAAGGATTAGTTGAATCGACTTCCAATAATTCAAAATAAAAGAATTATGAATTAACATATGCTTTAGAAGTAAACCTAAAGCATTTAAAATAATAATTGGATCTTACTTGAACAATAAGTTAAGACCATTTCAATTAAATAAACAATTGTCCAATACTGAAATGGAAAGGACATTCTCAACAATGAATATATGAATTCAAGAGATCATATAAAATCAATACAAGATTAGGGTTTAGAAAACTTGCGTAAAATTAACGAGTTTAGGGTTTAGAAGACTTGCCTCAAGCGCAAGCTACTTAACACAATTCACGTACTTTAATACTTCCTACACATATATATTCAATCACAATAACCTAAATTAGTTAACACGTAACTAATTCACATAAGTGGTTAACCCTCATGGTTAACTCACATTCTGATTAAATAGTAATAATAATCAACCATCACATAGTTAATTACATCACCTACATATTCACATAATTAAATTAATTATGTATTTAACTCAATTATAATTAAACAATTATAATTCAAACACTTAATCAAATTATAATTACTTAAATTATCATTACCTTTTAAATTATAAACAATTTATAATTTAAAATCAATTATACCACATTCATGCATTTATAATTACACAATTATAATTAATCATGTATTTATCAATTATAATCAATAATTAATTAAACTATAACATGTATTACAATTACACAATTTATAATAAATCATGTAATTATCAATTTAAAATCCACAATTAAACATGCATTTATTAAATTATAATTTAAATTAACATCTAATTGATTAAAATAAATCAACTTCTATACATTATAATTTCACAGAATTATAATTTAAATTAAACATTTACTCTTAATTATAATTAATCAAATTATAATTAAGTAACTTATTTTACAATTAAACAATTATAGCTTATAATTTAAATATTATATTAGGTTTTCAAAACTTCCTTTTTTCTCAAATTATGAAATTACCAACTTCGTGTTAACACATGTTATAGAAGCTAGATATATGCTCATTATCTTAGCAATAATGTAACTTAGGCATGAAAATAATCTGCACAATTGTTTAAAACACACTGCCACTGCACCGAACCCGGCGCAGCTGCGCAGCCAGCTGCCTTAAACCCGGCGCAGCTGCGTAGGTAAAGGCTCTGGTAAAAGCAAGCGGCGCAGCTGCGCTGCTCCTGACCTTGCTGCCTGCGTAGCTGCGCAGCAGCTCGGCCAGACACAGACAGCCACGGCTCCCTGCTTTACCGGACAACCCATACAAGCCAAAAATACAGTGACATAGACACTGTAAATCATATATACGTTGTAATACATATATCTAACATGCACTCAAAACATAAACTCATTTAAACAACGAGAATCAATAGTTTTAAAAATCCAATTTGGCCATTTTCATGAAAACTCATATTTTTCCATAAAATAATCTACTATAATATAATTTGTCAAGTAATTCAACTTATAACACATGAAATCTCTTCATAATTGAATATAACATCATAACCAATTCTAATTAGACATACTAACACATACAAATTCCTAAATTTTCCATTCTAAAACCAATCAATA
Organism: Panax stipuleanatus; assembly: GCA_020205555.1. Lineage (NCBI taxonomy): Eukaryota > Viridiplantae > Streptophyta > Magnoliopsida > Apiales > Araliaceae > Panax > Panax stipuleanatus. Next base: position 25,992,003 of record CM035122.1, read on the forward strand.
TACATAAAACAATATGAACAAAACGTTTTCCATGAAACTTGTTTTAACAGTAATTTAATTCCTGAAAATCCTCTTATGTCATACAATTACCACAATCAACACATGGATACAATACATACATATAAAATTCATGATTTCATAACTTCCATGAAAACTCAACTTTTGACAGAGAATAAAATACATGAAACATATGAATTGAGTTCTATAATTGTAAGAGTAAAATTATAGATTATAACCTTTTTGCTAATCGTTAATGAAGAAGATGATGATGCTTAAGCTCTTCCTTTTCTTCTTCTTCTCTCTTCTCTAACTCTTCCTCTGTTCTTTCTTTTCTCTCTGACACTGATATTCTTTCTAACGTAGTTTAGACTAACGTATAATATAATACGTAGTAATAGATATAGGCTTAATTATATAATATAGCTAACAAATATATTAAGTATAATGTCAGTTATAAATTTCAAAAAGCCACAATGCCTTGTTTGGCAAAACAAGGTTATTTTTAAAAACAGATTATTAATGCTAAGGCCATATTTGGTAAACAGTTTATTTAAATAGCTTTTTGATAGTTAGGGCCCTGTTTAGTAGAAATAGGTTTAAAATAATTATAAGGGCCTTGTTTGGTTAAAGTAAATTTAAAAATCCTTTTCTTTATTTTAATAAATTATTTAACACATACTTTAATGTCACATTTTAATTAATTAAATATTAATCATCTAATTTAATCAATTAAAATCTAACATCAATAAATCACATAAAATTACCACATAATTATAATTACTCGCTAATTATAATTCATGTAACACTTCATCACATAATTCATCTAATTTAATTATCTCAATTAAATTAGAATTAAAATATAAAATTAATATACATTAATTAAATAAGCATTACACATTCAATTAATTAATGTATACACTTAATTAAATCACTCCATCAATCACATAATTTATTTATTTAACTCAATAAATAATTCACATAAATATTTATTTAATTCAATAAATATTTAAAATTAAATATAAAATCACAGTCGTTACAGTTATTCTCCCATTTCCTCTTCCTTGGATTACTTCCCCCGCTGCTGCTTCCTCCATAGCTTTCTCCTACCGTGTTCTTACCCTTCTTTTCCTTGTTATACAAACTCAAAGCTTCACTTCCTCCCTCTGTAATAATCGCCTTTTCCAGCAATGTTGTAAATGAATCGATCTGAAGAACTAACACCTTGTTAAATAACCAAGGCTTCAGCCCTTGCTCAAAACGTCTAGCTTTCCTCTTTTCATCCACTACCTAGTGTTCTGCAAACCGCGCTAGTTCGTTGAACTTAGCCGCGTATTGCGCCATCGACATATCTCCCTACTTAAGTTCTAAGAACTTCACCTCCATTCTATTTTTCATGCTCTTCGGGAAATAGTTCTTGAAGAACAGAGTCTTGAATCTCTCCCATGCTATTATCTCTTCTCCTGCTCTTTGCTGATTTGCCTCCCATCAGTAGACCTCTTTGCCTCTCATCATGTAGGTATCAAACACCGTCTTCTGGTCCTCACCCACACGAGCGATAGTGAAGGCCTTCCCGATATCCTTTATCCACGTTTGCGCTATGATTGGATCAGTAGTACCTTCAAACTCTGGAGGTCCTATGCTCCTAAAGTCCTTAAAGTTTGTGAATAGAACTACTTGGGGATTGGGGCGAACCGGTTTATTGTTCCTTCCCCTAAGAGCCTCCTCTAACAAATCAACTAGTTTCTGAATGGGATCTACTTGCTCTCGTTCGTTGTTCACTGATTCCTCAGGTGCAGTTAATCTACGTCTGGGCGACATTTTCTGCATCATAAAATTTTCATTTTTATTATTCAATTATATTACTTAAGTATTTCTCAAATGAAAAAGGAATAAAATTTTATAACACGTTTTTGAAATAAGGTTCATTTATATTCATATGCCAAATCATTACATCAAAATAATTATCCCTAGTATACTTCTATAATTGTCAACACATATCCCCTAATATCACAAAAGACAGGGAAAACACTAACATACTAGCCCTCTAACATAAGCCTACTCGGGGTTTACATACCTATCCCATATCTTACACAAAAGATTGGGATTACATCAATATATACATCATATAAAGAACTACTACAACTACTACTAGACTACAAGGTCTTATCCCAACATTTCACGCTCCACAACGCTCTTGTACTCTATCTGCGCTATGTACGCTATCAACTCCCTGCTCATGGTATGTTGGGTCTGTCCCTGCTCCGCCGGATAGTGGTATACACCATCAATCACTCTCTCTATAGCCGAGCAAAAAATGTAACGCATCTTGTTCACCTTCCTCTTCTTACACCTGACTTCATCCTCTAAGTCGTCTACCCTCTCATTAGCTGATTCCCATTTCTCCTCGAAGTGGATCCTGTCCATCACCTCCAACTCTAGCTAAGTACGGAGAGCCTCCTTTTCCGTCTTCTCGCTCAACTTTCTCTGCTCCACCTCTTCCAGCTTTCTTGCCAAATCTACACTCCGAGACACCGAGCTGTGAAACAGAGTCCCCATCTGGATCCCTGCCTCCCTACGGTAAGCAATCTCCACCTCTAAATTCTGCATCGCTAAGCTTCCTCTGGTGGTCCTCGTCCTTTAGTTTCTGGAACTTGGACTCCCACTCTTGAGCCTCAGCCTCTAGCTCCTGGACTCTGCAATCTAACTCTAGGATCCGCTTCTCTTATTCTCCCAACATCCGCTCCTCGATAGTAGCCTCGACAGAGTCCTCCATGGGCTTGTCCTCCATGCGCTCCTCCTCTGGATCAGACTCCACCTCAATCTCGTCCTTGTCGTCAAACTCGGACAGTGTAATTGCCTGCACAGGCTCAGCCTCTAGAGGTGCTTCATATATGACCATATCTGTTATCCTACAACCACAAACACAAGACAAACAAACAACAACTCCATTAGAATGTTAAATAAAACATAAGTTTATTGTATAGAATGAAATTATATTTCATAACATACTAAGTCTCTCTAGGAAAAACTTTACATGAGTTCCATCCCTTTCTATCTTCTAAGTTCTCCTAAGTTATAAGTTAAGGACTCTCGCTCCTAAGGTTTATAACAACAGATTTGATACCAACCTGTGACGCCCCTAAATTCGAACCGCACGTACCTCGACATCGGTTCGTCACTTTCCAAATATCCAATGTCTAAATAACATCTCACACAATGGAAATATAAGAATAGATTACATTTATTTAATATAATCATTCATGTCCTAAGGTTTCCTAACTTAAACATCTCTTACATACCTTAAACATACTTAAACATAGCTTAGACATAACTAATACATAATACAGTTTAGTTTTATTACATCAACATAATAAATTCAACTAATTGAAAACCTACTTCGTAGCCTTGCCCCTGCCCTTATCAGTGCCCGAGGGTCCTCCTTGCTCTACCTTAACTGAAATGTTTTAGGGAAAGCAAGAATGAGCAACAAGTTTGCTTAGCAAGTAATATAGAAATACGGGGATCAATATAGTTTTCAATTTCTCCTAGGGTACAACAATAAATGATAGTTTAAGAATAACAAGAAGTATCAATAGTTCTCAACAATAGTTGCTAAGGACAGAAAGATATCAATAAGATTCAAGGTTTAACCTTTTCACAGTTCAAGAGTAATGAATACTGAGCAGTCACTAAGGAGTATGAACTTTTACTAGAATTAACAGTAATATGCTGATAATCCAACAAAAACAAGTACAACAGGTGATCAGCCTAAAGTACCCTACGTTATTCATAACATTTAATCGTACTCATGTGCGCACGTCGGTCTCCCAAAAAATATAGCATACCCTTCAAAGAGGGTTGTTCATCTCAGTCAATATAAGATTCCATACCAATCAATTGGTTTGGATAGCTTTCTAACATAAGATATTAGTCTAGCCGAATCAAATGGCTTAGACACTTTTATAATGCATTTATGAATGATAAGTTCAAATGCTTGCAACAACATCAAGATATAAATTTGATGTTTGAATAATAACGAATATTAGTTGACATGGCAACAATTCAGATTTATACACTATGTAAAGTGAAAAGAGTTAAGGAACTTGCTTAATAAAAGTAAGGTCTGAATACTTGCATAAAGTAAATGCATCGATTAGGATACTTACACAATATTCAAAGTTGTGTAAGATAGAAAACTTACGTTATGGGTAGTTTACCAATGTATAGCTTATCAACACTTTTTCGGATCCTATTATAACATAGTTAATTATATAGGATATCCATTAGCTATGTATATTTGATACACAAACTTGATATGTAAGTTAAACATACAATACGATTCTTAACTTAGTCGTACATTCCTATACGTACGTCATTACGTACCTTACAAACACATAACACAAAAATTAGTTTATAGGATACTATGAAACCAAATAGCATAGTTCGTAATCATTACTTTCACTTAACAAGCTTAACGTGTTCAATTAACGAGGTTTCTTACGTTTAGCCAATATACACATGTAATGAGGTCAATAAGTCTCAACTACATATGCTCATGTCATCTTAGTTATGTATTTCATGTTACATGGTTTTACTTTTTAAAAACTCATTCTATATCATACCCAACTAGTTTACAATGAACGTGGCTAGTTAGGCATACATTTCAATTATATCTATATGCATATGATGTCCTAACATGATGATTATAAATTTCAGAATACATACAAGGTGATTATCAACCAAATTTGTTTCCCAACCTCTTAAGTTTCTTTTGAAAGTCTCATGTTAATCAACCAATCATGCAAGGAAACTTCACATACTATATATCATGCTCACGTTTATAACTATATCACATAAGCATGCTCAAGGTCATAAATCAAAAGTTACTAAGTTTGTTAGCTTTTGCTCTCTAGTTAAGGTTCCTTTATAATGTCGTTAAACCAAGCTAAGGTAGGTGTTATCATGCAAGGTCACCTCTATCAGTACGTCATGGACTTAAATAGGCTTAACTAAGTTATACTAGCATGCTCCATACATCATATTGCATAAAAATCATTGTTTGATTCTGCAGAAGGGGGCTGTCGCGCCCTGTTTGTACTAGGGAGTGGCGCTGCCGCGCCACTCCAGTTCTAGCCAGGAGAGTTTTTTGCTTGAGCAGAGCTTCAAACCAACTCTAAAATTAGTTCATGAAACAAGCTCGAAACATCTACATTGTAAGATCCCGAAACCCTAATAAGACTCGACTATGTAAAATTCTCTACTATCAATAAAAAAATCTCTCCGTTCTGGTTCCGTATCATGTTATTATTTACATTATTAAAGGCTTTAGTCAAAAATAGTTTTCTCCGAAAAATGACGCGCTTGACACCTCATGCTTAAAATTTTTATTTCATTTTTGAACTTTTTGGTATATTATTTTGTCAAGCTGCTTTGTCGTGCTAATTTTGGAAACCCTAACCCTAAATTGCAAACCCTAAAAACCTTAATTAAGGAAATTAAACCCTAATTAGGTTATGTTAAATCCTAATTATGTTAACTAAACTTAAATTAGGTGTTACTAACTTTATTAAGTTATTCTAAGCACAAAGATCAAAACCCTAATTCATGATTAGTAGAGATTAGGGAAAAATTATCTATTAAATAAGCATTTAAGTTGCTTACAAAGCTTGTGCCACCTCCTACTTCGAAATTGGACACTAATCTGAGTTCCCAAGCAGCTGGTCAGCAGCTCAAGATCAGATATAAGATGTTTTTGGAGGCAAGTAGGTCAAAAATGACCAAAATGCCCTAAATTTGAAATCCTATAAATAGAAGCCTAAAATCAGAGTTATAATGCACAAAACTCTCATTACTATACATATACTGTCTTCTACAGAAATCCCCATCAATAGGAACATCAGAATCGAAGCCTAGATAGCCAAATTTTAGCAAGAAAGGTATAAACCTAATTTTCTAATTGATCTTTGATGTTATGTTAATTTTGTTGTTTTGATGTTTAGTTATATGTAATAACATACTAGTTAGTGTTCTGGACTGTTAAAACACGACTTCATAACATCTAGATGCATCAAATAGGTGTTTTTAGCACTCAAAAAAATAGTGAAGAACAGGCCTGACAGCCATATGTCAGGGCCTGTAGATCTTCGTGTGTTAAAGTTTAGGTGTGTTAATGATATGCTAGTTGTAATATGTCATGAGCTCTGTAATCTGAAAGAAGAATCAAGTCCATGGGATTAACAGAATGAAAGATATAAGTGGTCAAAGGTCATTGACCGACTAAGAAAATATGGAATCTGGGTTACCCATAAATTTCAGACGGCCGTTTGACCGGCTCAGATCTTCGTGTTCGATTATTGTTAGATAATGCAAGTGCTTTGTTATTGTACCCTGACATGAGTAGTAGACCATGAGAGCAGTCTAACACCTTAGAAATTCATAGGATGACCGAAAATTATGGTCAAAACCCGTTGACCGTTCACAGTTTCACTTTCTGGAAAGCCCAAAAAATGAATAACACAAAGAACAGTCTTTGACAAGACTTTGACCGACTTTGATCTATATCTTAGAAGGTTACTAGGTCCTGACCAGTGTTAACTCGTTCAAGTATGACATGTATACTACACACTACACTCATTAAAATAAAGATCTAATACACAGAATCAAGCTAGCAAGCTTCACAAAAGCGTTGACCGACGTAGACTGACTTTCTGTGTTACCCAGAAAGCCCATAAAAGCTCTGACATGTTCTTTGAGCCTTAATAACTTGCTGCTAGATGTTGATTAGAGTCTGAAATTGGTACCTAGTTGCAGTACTACACAAACACTATAACACCAAAGCACTTAACAACATCAAATTATAACAGGCTGCAAGAACAAGCCTGGTCAAAGTGACCTCTCGGTCTTGACCAGGGCTGTTCTTCAGGGCCAAAGAACACCTTCAGCGACGCTTTTCGTCGCTGAAGCCCTTTTGCGACAAAAATAGAAAATAATTAAAATAAATAGAAATAATTAGTAAATATTTATAATTTCGGTTTTAAAAATTATTTTAAGTTATAATAATTTACTTTTAATATTTTGACATAAATTTCATAATTATTTTTATATATTATTAATTAAGTTAATTAATAAAGTAATTAGTTAAATAATTTATAAATAAATAGTAATTATTTAAAAATGATTTAAATATTCTAAAAATCATAATAAATGATTTTAAATTATTTAAAAATAGAATTAAGATTTTTATAAATATACTAAATAATTGATAAATTATTTAAGTATAAACTTAATGACTTAAAAATCATTTCAATGGATAAATAATTATTTAAAAATTATTATAAGCTTCCAAAAATTATTATAAATGATAAATAAATTATCTAAAATTATAATAAAGCTTATAAATAAAGTTTTAATAAGTTCTTAACTTATTAAATATCCGGTGAGGTTTTAGAGCACTGAAATGGTACCGAACACAAACCGAACGTGTCTAATTTGATTAAATAAGTACTGTCATCAATACTAATGACTATTATAAATATGTGTAACATATTTTTAGGTATCCTAAACCCTTCAAGTAACTTTAGGTAAACGTACTTCACATAGGCAAGTGTTCGAACCTTATCTTTTCATTGTGAATATAAACGTACTATGTTATGCAAGTTTTATACTTAATCTTATGACATTACTTGATTACCTTTCGATATCTTTTACCGAAACTTGATTATTATCACTGAAAAAGTTACTGCTATTGTTTCGGTATGACTTAAGAAATGAATCATTTATTCATATGAAATTGAATTATTATTTATCAAGCATAAACTGTTAGTCAAACCAAATTGTTTTGGTAAGGCATCCTATACTGTGTTAAATTTACCCTAAATTGGGGTTTTCTATATGTGTGTCTATAATAGACAATAGAAGTAGGATGATATGCATACTCCTAGGATACTGAATAGGCTGATCCCCTATCTCAGATCTGAATACGCAAGGTTTCTAAGTCTGTGTGACTGATAGAAATGGTTGAGTGAAATAAAAATTTCAGAAATGGTCATCAACCCTCAGTGAAATTGTTGAACTCTTGTTCATTTGAAATCAAACCTTTTGTTATATAAACTTGCTGAGCATGTCATAGCTCATTCTTGTAAATTATTTTCTTTGCAATTTTAGATGGTAATCCTGGCACTTTTGACAAACATAGTGGAAAGAGACCTTGCGTAGATTAGCTTTATTTACTGTCTTTATATACTGCAAGTCTTATAAGACTTTATGTTGTTATAAGAACTCAAGTTGAGAAACATGTAATTGAATTTAGAATAAATATATATATATTATCATCTTTTATTTTCTCAACCGTGTATTGATATATATTTAGATGATTGGTAGTACGAGTTACCAACGTTACAGTATCATTAGTAATTATATATCTGAGTGAGGGTATTGGCAATATGGACTGTTCATGTTATTGCTAATACTCTGAATTTCGGATAGATATGAGCTACGGATATGAAAGAGGTATTCATAGGATACAATCTATTTATCCCAGTGAGGGTATCCAAACACAGCAATAGTTCTAAACCAGAATTATTATCTGTTATGGGATACTGTGAATCTGAGATGGATAGGAATTATATCTTATCGAATATCTATAGTATTTGGATAAACGTGAACCCCAAATCGGATACCACGGGTGCATAGATTTGGGGGCGTCACAGGTTGGTATCAGAGCTGTAGGCTATAGCTCTAAGAGAGAAGTAGAGTATCTTAGGATATAGTCATTGAGCCCGCAAAAATATTCAATTACATATAAAATAACATTAAAAGATTTTTCTTAGATACAAATTTTCTTAATATATATAAACAAAAGGAATTTCTTATGTAGAAATGGTTGATGCAGAGGAAATGCCGATAGTCATAAATCCACCTCAAGTTATGACCGTGCAAGACAGTGATCCTGAAGAAGAGGAACTACTGTACGATCAAGTGTTGTTAGAGGCTGAAGAGGATGAAGATTCTGCAGCTGGTCAACTAATGAGGATTGAGGAACATGAAGCGGCACTCGCTGAAATGACTCAGCAGGCTGAAAATAAAACTTTGAATGCCGAGTTCAGGGCATATATGGCTGAAGGCATGCTGGAGAATGAGAAGGCTGATACTACCCGACTAAGGATGCTTCTGCATAATGCTCAGAGGGGTAGGCAGGAGGCCCATGCTGTAATATTCGAGATTATTATGTCATTTAATAATTATCAATAAATGAATTTATGTGAAATTCTTGTGTGTTTTCTTTTATTAGATGTATAGGTGTTATACATACATGTGTTATTTTATGATAGGTGATGAGGAGTATTTAAATAGTTGGTTTAGTTTAATTTAACTATTTAAATTGGTTAAGTATGGAATTAATTCTATTAATTTCGTGGGATGGCTTTATGGTATGATTTGAGTTCGGAGCGAAATATAGAGAAGCGGACTGCGTATTTGAGTCCGAAACGTCGAAATTAGTCAGGATAGACTGTAACCACGAAAATGTGTCACGATTGACTTTTTGGTCAAAGTCAATCGGTTGACTTTTTCGGGTAAAAAGTCAACCATGAATTTTGGAGATGAATTTGACGAAACGGATAGTCCCGTGACGTCCGACACATCGATTTTAGTAGGAATCAATATAAGTATCGAAACGTTTGGCTACGGAGGGTAAAATGGTCAAAATGGTTATTTAATTGATTTAAATGATTAAAATAATAATATGTTTATATAAGTCAGCAGTTGGTGGATCAATGGTTGGGACATTGAGGGAGGGAGTATATGTGATATATAAAATAGAAGGAGGAGGGAGTTACAACATTTTAACAATCAAAAACCTTTTCCATTCTCTAACTCCCCATTCCTTTCAATGCTAACTTATTGATGCAATTTATTTATCTGTTATGGGGAGAGGGAAGGGCTGGAGATTTCAGCCTCTATCAAGCTACTTATATATACACCCAACTCATATAGTTTTACTTTTTACAAAATACTTTCACCAAGAGAGCAAAATAAAATTGAGAGAATGAAAGTTGAGAGCTTCTAAAAGTTCTGGAGATTACATAACAGTTAACAAGGAAGGTGTGAGGCTCTAATCAGATTATCACAAGAAGAATTCATCAAAGAGGTAAGCCATGAACTCTCTTTTATATGTTTTTGAGAAAACTAGTAAGAAAATGCATGTATATTCATGGGAAATGATTTGTTTTGCTTCGATGATGCTATATTGGTGCTGTTTACTGATATGGGGATATTAAGAATGAAAATTCTTGACTTAACATGCTTCAATTACGTAGAGAATCAAAGAATTCGAGTTTGCATGCTAAGTGTTTGATAAAATGACTGTTAGATGTCAAATTGCTCAAATCATGGTAATTTAGTGAGATTGATTGTTGTAACATGTGTATATATGTTAGTATGTGTGATCTGGAAAGTAGGAATCAACCCCATGCATGCTAGAATCAAAATCATGATTTTTGTCAAAATTGGTTAAACATGAAATCTGTGACTTTTTGGGTTTTTCGGAGCCTTGAAATCATGGTTTCTGTGACCCGTTTATGGTAGCTAATAATTTTATAAAATAGTATGTTGTATGAAGTCCAATCTATCCAAATTTCAAAGGAATCGGAGTTATATTGTGAAAGTTATGAATTTCGTAAGCAAGCATGTTGGTATAAAAATCTGCAGAAAATCTGGGTTTTCCAGAATTTTTTTAAGTGTCAGAACCTATTCTGGCACGCTTTTCAAGGTAGCCGGTTCGTGGTCTTAACTTGCTATTTTCTGGAATGTGATATTTTTGTAAAATACTATGCTATATGAAGTATGTTGTGTCCAAGTTTCATGGTCATATCATGTATGTTTTAATCAGAATTGAATTGCAAAGTGGGCTGCTCAAGATACCAAAAATTTTCTGGGCACCAAGAGCAACGCAGCTGCGCCGCTCATCAGGCTTGTGCCTGCGCAGCTGCGCCGGTCCGGGTCATCCGGGTCGGGTCGGGTCGGGTCGGGTCAGGCCAGAAAAGTGTCAGAAACTTATTTTGCTCAGAATCTCATATTGAACCACTTTACTTATTTGACGCTATATGATATGTGATTGAATAAGTTTGATGATAGCATACGTGATAGTTTAATAAACTTATTGAAATAAAAGGAAGCCATTATACTTCCAAGCCGTGTTCGAAAACCTAATTGCTTAACGTGACACATATGAATAGGTTACGTGAAGGTTAATTGCTAGCTTTAGCGATAGCAGACATATCAGGTAAGTTTCCTAACCCTAATTTCTATTGGGTATTTATTCAATCCTTACTCATTTCTGTCGCAATGAGGGCAAGTATTGGACTTGTGCTGGCTATTTATTCGTGCAAGTTCCTTTGTTGTGAAGTTATACAACTTCAATTATCTTGCAAGCTTATCGATGTTTACTCATTTATTATTCTAACAGCTATGCTTATAAGTTTCATGTCATTATCGAACTATTTCTGAGTATGTTTCATGGCCTTTGTTTTCGGCTAGTTATTATTGATGAAAAATGATTTAATTCAAATCTTTTAAAGCTATTTAATGTTTACCAATCCAAATTATTTTGGTGCGGTCTCGCATGAATACTAAGATGAACAAACTGAATAAACGGGCAAACAGATGTCGGGCATATAGTCCTATTTATGCTTATGCAATTTAAACTTGATACTTGTGCACAATGTAGGGTACAATAGGCTGATCACCTGGAGTACTTGCAGAGACCGTTTGCAATCTATTTGATTGTCGAACCGTCTGATGGTTTTCGATGAAACAAAGTAACGTTCAGGGTATTTAACACCCCTTAGTATGATATTGAGAATTCTTAAACTCTTATCTTCAAAAATTCTTGTTTAACACTTGATACTTCTTTCAACTGTTGAGATATAGCCATACAGATGCTTTTACTCCTGATATATGTTTTCAAACTACTTTATATACTTGCTAGGCAATTTGTGCTCATTCTTGCTTACACCTTTCAGTTAAGGATGAGAAGGCTGAGGGCTCGGGCAAGGACAAGGGGAAGTCTAAGATGAAATAATGAGAGTTGTTTATGTAATAAGTTATATTTCCGCATATGATGTAGCGATAAACGCTAAGTTTAAGTTTGGTTTATTAAAGGTTGTAAAGACTTGGGATTATTTTTAATAAGTATGTGTCAGTTAATATTATTATTATTATTATTGTTGGAGTTTACATAGATAGATGATGATGTATGTTGTATCGTGAGCACCATGTCCTGTAATCGAAGTTACACAGATTTGGGGGCGTCACACATGCTAGGCTAACCAAGTTTTTTCGTGGAACTCGCGGTTCGTTCGATAGCCTATAGAATCAAGTCATTAGGTATCCAGTGGAAGATAGAAAGATTCCATACCTCATAGATCGATCAGTGGTATGCCACATGGTCCATAATGCATATGAGGAAACAAGGAATTTTTAGGTTTTAATATATAAATCTAGATGCTCAATTTATAGTAAAGAGCAACTTTTGTTGTGTTAAGCTAGTGTAGTAATAAACCACTAGTCGGATATGTATTTCCCGTTCATATGAAATATATAAGTTTTATTTTAAAATACCAAAGTTTCTACTGTGTACTTGTATTTATACTTGGCTTTATTGTTTCTAGAATCATGCAATAGAACAAAAGGAAAGCACAAACAGAGATTGAAGAAGACTCTACCCAGAACTTATTAGACCTGTTATTAGGAGCTGTACAAAATAGACCTGCCAATCAAACTACACTATTTAAAGACTTTAAGTTAGTAGGACCACCTAAGTTTAAAGGTATTGGAGAGCCTATTAAAGCACAAGTCTGGATCACTGAAATAGAAATGTTCTTCCTAGTAACCAATGTTAGGGAAGATCAAAAAATAGTATTTTCAACCTTTTTCTTAAAAGGGGAAGCAAATTATTGGTGGGAATTTACCAAGAATCGTGCATGGACAGAAGTTGTTTCATGGGAAAAATTTAAAGAACTATTCTTTGAGAATTACGTTCCACAGTCATTGAAAGACCGTATGGAGGTAAAGTTTTTAGAATTAAAACAGGGAGAACTTACTGTAGCCTAGTACATAGCCAAGTTTAATGAATTAGCACGGTTCGCTTCACACCAAGTAGATATAGAAGCTAGGAAAACCCGAAGATACGAGGAGGGTTTAAAACCCCAGGTTCGTAGAAAGTTATCAGTGTTTCAGCTTAAGACTTTCCTTGAGATTCTTGAAAAAGCTATCATTATTAAAAGCGAGAATGAAAGCCTTATTAAGTATTATAAAGATAAAAAGAATCAAGGTGAAGGGATAAAATCTAAGGGAGAACCCAATTCTGGAGGGTTTAACAACAAAAGAAGGTGGGCGACAACTGTTCCAAACAACTATGGGAAAATGGTGTCAAGATTTAGTACCTCTAAAACCAACATGAATACTAATAAAGCTGACCCTTGTGTCAAATGTGGGAAAAATCATAAAGGAATGTGTTTGAGAAATAAATGTTTTAATTGTGGACTAGAAGGACACTACTCTCCTCAGTGTCCTACTCCTAATCAAAACAAATGCTTCATCTGTGGAACATCGGGGCATATAAGTAGAAACTGTCCTAAAAATAAGAATCAGGGAGCTGGAGGGGGGAATCAAGTACCAAACAACAAACCACCAATAACAGTAGCAAGAGATCCAGGTCGTCCAACGACAAGAACATTTAATATGTCGATGAGGGATGCTGTTGCTTCACAGGACGTGGTAATAGGTATCATCCCTATCAATAATTTAAATGTATATGTGTTATTCGACTCTGGAGCTACTTGTTCTTTTGTGTCCAAAAGCTTTTCAAAGAATTTGAATACACCATGTAAAAAGTTAGATAAACCATTCTATGTTGAAATTGCTAATAATGAGAAAATACATGTGGAGTCTATTTATGAAAATTGCAGCGTATACATTAAAGAACACAACTTCATGATAAATCTTATTCCTATAGAGTTAGGTGAATTTAATGTCATTCTAGGGATGGATTGGCTGGTTAATCATAATGCAATAATTGATTGCCAACGAAAACGAATAAACCTAGTAACTACGTCAAAATCTAAAGTAGTGTTCAACGGGAGTTGTTCACCTAAGAAGTCTCAATGTTTGACTATAACTCAGGCAGAAAGATTACTTAAAAATGGTTGCACAGGATATTTGGCCTATATAGTAGATACTCAAAAAAAAGGAGTTAAACTAGATCAAATACCCGTGGTAAGGGAATTTTTGGATGTATTTCCAGATGACTTACTCCTGATAAGGAAATTGAGTTCATTATCGACCTTGCGCCTGGTACGGCACCAGTTTCTAAAGCACCATACAGAATGGCACCAGTAGAACTAAAAGAGTTGCTAGTACAATTATAGTAACTCTTAGACAAGAAATACATACAACCTAGTGTTTCACCATGGGGAGCACCAATATTGTTTGTAAAGAAAAAGGATGGAACAATGAGATTATGTATTGATTATAGGGAACTTAATAAACTGACCATCAAGAACAAATACCCTTTACCTAGAATTGATGATTTATTCGACCAATTAAAAGGAGCTGAATATTTTTCAAAAATTGACTTACGGTCAGGTTATCATCAGTTAAAGGTAAGAATGGAAGATGTACATAAAACAACGTTTAGGACTCGCTATGGACATTATGAGTTTCTTGTAATGTCTTTTGGATTAACTAGTGCACCAGTAACATTTATGGACCTGATTAATCGAGTGTTTAAGTTATGCTTAAACAAATTTCTCGTTGTGTTTATCGATGATATTTTGATATATTCAAAAACACGGGAGGAACATACTTATCATTTGAGAAATGTATTGGAGATATTACGCAAGGAACAAATATACACAAAGTTTACCAAGTGTGAATTCTGGTTAGAAAGAGTGCAGTTCCTAGGACATGTGATTGACAAAAGTGGATATGCAGTAAATCCAAGAATGATAAAAACGGTTGTAAATTGGGAACAACCAACAACTCCAACAGAAGTAAGAAGTTTTCCCAGATTAGCGGGTTATTATTGGCGTTTTATACATGATTTTTCAAAAATAGCAACCCCGCTAACCAATTTAACTCGAAACACGGTGAAATATATCTGGACAGATAAATGTGAAGAAAGCTTCCAAGAGTTAAAGAAACGACTGAGCATGGCTCCAGTGCTATCTTTACCAGATAATACAGGAGGCCTTGTGGTCTATAGTGATGCGTCACACAAGGGATTAGGTTGTGTGTTGATGCAACATGGGAAAGTGATAGCCTATGCGTCACGACAACTCAAGGATTATGAAAAGAGGTATCCTACTCATGATCTAGAGTTAGCTGCAGTGGTATTTGCTCTAAATATTTAGAGGCATTACTTGTATGGGGAAAAGTGCGAAATATATACGGATCACAAAAGTCTCAAATATATTTTCACACAAAAGGAGTTGAATATGAGGCAGAGGAGATGGCTAGAACTGATAAAGGATTTTGACTGTGAAATCTTATATCATCCCAAAAAAGCCAATATGGTGGCAGATGCGTTGAGTAGAAAGAACCAGGAGAAATTGAACATGATAACAGAAAACGAGGCACTGATAAAAGACTTTGATAAACTCAAAATAGAGTTGAGAGTTCCAACTACCTCTACCCAAAAATTATTTGTTCTAGAGGGTGTTCTAACCCTATTGGAGATAATCAAAGAAATACAAGAGAAGGATGAGATTGATAGTAGTGTGCATACAAGCCAATCATGTATGATGATAAAGCACATACTTTGTAAACAATCTTATTTATTTATTAATAAAATATTTATTTATTAAAGGCATTTAATTATCTACATGGTGCTGTTTTTATAATATGTAAATAACCCATAGTTTTAAGCAATGCTTTTAGAATCATGATGTTGATCATGCTAATGAGATCTAAATTCTTAGAAAGCTTTAAAACTAAAATAGTTCCCAATCGTGGGATTACTAAAAAGGGGATTAGTAAATCCGGATAGATTGGTACATATGTTGCTTGCTCATTGGATGAGAATGACTGATCTCATGGTCATTTGTGTGGAGACACTAAAGAAAGTATGTAGGTGCTTATTGGAGAATAAGTTCACTGAACGTGACTCGCTATGGAATACCTAATGGAGTTTTACTCGCCTGTCAATAGGAATTCCTAATGTGATAGTAGTACATGTGATCCTTGGACTTGATATCATCATAGTATCTTGTATGTAACAAATTATACTTTGACTAATTCCTTAAGGCCTTTTAAGGCATATAGGGTATGCTTGGGTGTAATGAGTTACATATGGAGATAATGAATGATCAATAAAGAATCTACCACCTCTAGTAAAAGAGGAGATATGTCCTATGTGATTGGTTAAATGACAACCCAGGAATCCTTGGCCAAGGTAGAATGAAATTAGAAAGAGGTTTCTAATTTGCATTATTTGGAGTTGTGCATTTTCTAATCGAAATACATACGATTAAATAAATTAAGACTTGACAGTAAATCCATGCCTTATATTTAATTGGGACATTGTATGGTGGAAGGATTGAATTGTACGGTAACTATTAACTCACAGGTTCTTTTATGATTAATGTTGAAATCTATATTATCTGGAAAGTCGTTGATCGCTAGGAAGGCTTATCCCTATTGTAGAATAAATGTTATTTATTTAAATAGATTATTAGTTTAATTTGTTTATTTAAATAAGATTAGAATTGTTCTAATTGATTTATTCACAACCGGTTTAATATGGAGAACCTAAAGGGTCACACCATAAAAGGAAGAAGAATTATTTAAGAAGAAAATGGCATGATAGTAATAATGCATTAAGTATAATTAATTTAATCTATGATGATAGAATAAATTAAATAGCTTAATGTTTATTATTTAATATTTTAGAAATATTAAATATAAATTAATAAGAGGAGTCTTATTATTATTGTTATTATTATTATTATTTTAATTCTAAAGGAGTTTAGGAATTAATATAATATCAGTACTCTCTCTCAATCCTAATAAAGATTAGGATATAAATTAATTAAATAAAACCCTATTCTAATTGGATTAGGAGGGTTAACCTAATATCTATATAAGAGAGTCTTATATTAGAAATAAGGGATGTGAAATTTTCCAAGAGTTGGGAGTACACATATTCTATAGAGATAGAAACAAGGGTTAAGCCAATAACCCATCTTCTTGAGTTCTTCATCTTCCTTGGTGGATCACCGTTAGAGGCCAAACATTTGGGTGGCTGACATTATTCAAGGGAAGGAGCCACTATCAGAGGAATCAAAGGAATCAAAGGAGTAGAACTTGTACCTGAGGAAGCTTAGATCTTCAAAGGTATAATTCCATGTTCTCTCTTTTCTGTTATTGATAACAAGCACAAAGCATGATCATGGTTATGGGTTTGTATAAATTTTGAAAACCTAGTTTTTATGCTTCCGCCCTATTTATGTGATTTGATTGCATGATTGCGTTACATACAAACCCAACAGTGGTATCAGAGCCTAACTTTGTGCTAATTATCAATTTTATAATTCCATGTATGAATTGATGTGAGAATTGGATCGTTTTTTCTGGACAAAAATCATTTTCTGCAAGTTTCTGCGGCGAACGGCGCAGCTGCGCAGCCTCCCAGTTCATTACTGGCGCAGCTGCGCCGGTCTGCAAAAACTGCTGCTTCCGTCTACCTGCGCAGCTGCGCAGATGCCCAGTTCATTACTGGCGCAGCTGCGCCGGTACCTGGACAGACCCTGAAAATTGATTTTAATTAATTAAGTAAACTGCTTATTTAATTGATAAAGTTTTAAAATAAAGAAGTTTATTTTATCTGAAATATGATTTCAGAATGCTAAAATTAAAGGAGTTTAATTTGGATTTATTTTTGATTAAAATAAAAGAGTTTATTTTGTTTCAAAAATAAAATTTAGCAAAACTTTTGTCCATTAAATAACATCGATCCATATATGGGATAGCATTGTTATTCATGAGATGAATGAATATTTATTGATGCATATGTTGATGTGTATGATAATAAATGGGATTGATTATGGACAATGACCAATGTGATTGGATTTTATTTTGGATGAATGCTTGAATGTATGGGTTTTATAAAATGGGGTCTGCGTACCTCGTCTTCTCTAGTTTTATTCTCGATGTAAATTCTATCTCCTTTCTATGTACTTCCCCTTGACTGCTGATCAAGGTTTCTATTTAATTTTAAAATAAGTTAATGTAATAGAGATAGTTAGAATTATTTTGAAGAAATTGGAGACCAAGGAGCGAGGAGCGCGTGAAGACCCGTTTGTATGGAGCCCGGGTTTAAATGTAATAGTTACATTTAAAATTTAAATTCTTGCACTCCTAGGTTTGACCTTTTGGTTCACTTGGTGGCTCTAGTGAACCAAACTAGAATAAAAGTCCATAATCAATCCGGGTAGAATATAGTATTCTATATCGCATGCTAAATATTATATATTATATTTTATACAAACATGCTTCGCATGTTTAATAAAATGACGCGTATTTTATATATATATGTGCATGCGCGCTTAAAAGATGAGACAAATAATAACAAACCCCTCAAAGAAATAATATTCAGTCTGAAGCGTTCAAATGATATTTGGAATATCGAACGTCGCCTTCTAGCATGATTAGTTAATAGAGTATTAAATATTTAATATGAGTTTGTTGTGCTATCCACAAGGCGAGTATTGAATATTTAAGATGTTAATTAATCACATTTGATGCTTATCAAGAAAATTGAACGATCTAGTCTTGTTGTGCTATCCACAAGGACGAAAATTTTTCTTTTTGAATTTATGAAAGTGCTAGGCTGGACTTAACTTAAATCATTTTAGTTCGGATGTGCACACACATGACCATTATGATTTAAGAGGCAAAATAAAAGGAGTTACATGGTGATGTAATTGACAAGAGTTGTCTACCTATTTATTTGTATATCGCTTGTTGTGCTATCCACAAGGTTATATACATTTGAAATGGGATCCTTAATCTCACTAGCAAATCTTTAATTAGATGTTGCCGAACTATATGAGTGAGGGTAATATAGTTTGATGAAAATAGTGGGAGATACCAATTTAAAATAAAGACCTAAATTTATTTTGGTATGCAAAGTTAATAAAATGAATGTTTGCTAAAATGTTATCTTTTCACATGCAGAATTTTAAAAATGTCAAAATCACTAATCTCACTACGAAGCATACTTGATGCAAATAAGCTTATTGACCCGAATTATGAGGACTGGCTAAGAAATCTGAGAATTGTTCTCACTGCTGAAAAGATTTCTTATGTCCTAAATTCCACTATCCCTGAATCTGTTTCAGAAACAGCCTCTGAGGAAGAGATTTCCACTTTCAATAAGTGGCAAGATGATGCATCTGTGGCTCAATGCATCATGCTCGCATCTATGAATAACGAGCTTCAGCGTCAGCACGAAAAAATGGATGCTCCTGCTATGTTGCTTCACCTCAAGGAGTTGTATGGTGAACAGAGTAGGACTGCTAGATATGAGATATCTAAGGAGCTCTTCCGATCTCGGATGACCGAGGGCACTACCGTCGAGACTCATGTTCTGAAGGTAATCAATTTGATTGAACGCCTTGGACAGCTTGGGTTCGTCATGGATGGGGAGTTGAGTCAAGACTTGGTCTTGCAGTCACTCCCTGAGACCTTCTCACAGTTTGTGGTTAATTTTCACATGAATAAGCTAGATGTCAGCTTACCTGAGCTGCTTAACATGCTGAAAACTGCAGAAGGTCACTTCTCATCCAAGAAGAACCATGTCTTGATGGTGGATTCTTCCAATAAAAGGAAGAGGCCCAAGGTGTCTTCTGAAAAGAAGAAATCTAAGAAGGCTAAGGGAAAAGGGAAAGAAAAGGAGCAAAAGAAACCTAAACTAGCTAAAGGAATGTGCTTTCATTGCAATGAGCCGGGACATTGGAAGAGGAACTGCAAGAAGTTTCTAGCAGAGAAGAAGCTTGGAGAAGCTTCGACTTCTAATCAAGGTTTGTTTATGATTGAAATTAATTTTTCTGAAAAGTCATAATTCTACTTGGGTATTGGATACCGGCTGTGGTTCTCACATATGTAATACTGTGCAGGGACTGGTCAGAAGTAGAAAGCTGAACAATGATGAGGTGATCTTACGAGTGGGAAATGGAGCAAAAGTTGCTGCATTAGCTGTAGGAACTTATTGTTTAGCAATGCCTTCGGGCAAATCCATTTATCTTAATAATTGTTATTATGTTCCGAATATTATTAAAAACATTATTTCAATTTCTGTATTGGATATGGAAGGTTTTGACGTTATTATAAAGAACAATGGTTGTTCTATTTATAAAGACGATGTTTTATATGGTATTGGAAATTTGCGAAATGGACTTTATACACTTGACTTACAAGAAAATATATTTCAAATTGAACAAACTAAGAAAAGGAAAAGAGATGATATTAATTATACCTACATGTGGCACTGTAGACTCGGTCATATCAATGAAACAAGATTATCCAAGTTGCATAAAGATGGACTCCTCGAGCTATCTGATTATGAATCATATCCAACTTGTGAATCTTGTCTCATGGGTAAAATGACTAAATCTCCTTTTACTGGAAAAGGGAAGAGAGTTACAGAGTTGTTGGCATTGATTCACACAGACGTTTGTGGACCTATGACAACAAGTGCACGGGGTGGGTATTCTTATTTTATTACTTTCACTGATGATCACTCAAGATTTGGATATGTGTATTTAATGAAATACAAATCAGAATCATTTGAAAAGTTCAAAGAGTTCAGAAGTGAAGTAGAGAAACAAACGGGCAAGAGTATTAAGATACTTCGATCAGATCGAGGTGGAGAATACTTAAGCAGTGAGTTTCTCAATTGTCTCAGAGAAAATGGTATAATCTCACAATGGACTCCTCCAGGTACACCACAGTTAAATGGAGTATCTGAAAGGAGAAATCGAACACTGTTGGACATGGTTCGATCCATGATGAGTTTTACTGACCTTCCAATTTCCTTCTGGGGATATGCCCTAGAAACGGCTGCATACCTACTTAACAAGGTACCTACCAAATCCGCCCCAAAGACTCCATATGAGATGTGGAAAGGGAGGAAACCAAATCTTAAGCATGTTAAGACTTGGGGTTGTCCAGCTTATGTCAAAAAGTTTGAAAATGATAAGCTACAGACTAAATCCGATAAGTGTAGATTTGTGGGATACCCTAAAGAAACCGTAGGGTATTATTTCTATCATCCAACTGATCAAAAGGTGTTTGTTGCGAAACATGCTACCTTCTTGGAGAAAGAGTTTATCCATGAAGGGGTCAGTGGGAGTAAGATATATATTGAAGAAGTTCAAGAACCACAAGTTACCACGGACCAAAGTCAGGTACCTAACCAAGTAGAAGAACCTACTGTACCACAACATGTTCGTAAATCTGGAAGAGTACCGAAGATACCTGAGAGGTATGGATTCGTTATAGAGGATGACGATGAGGTACACATCATGAATGATGATGATCCATTGAATTACGAACAGGCTATGAGTAATAAAGACTCAGGAAAATGGCTTGAAGCCATGAAATCTGAAATGGACTCCATGTATGAAAACAAAGTATGGTCTTTGGTTTCACCGCCTGAAGGTATTAAACCTATTGGGTGTAAATGGGTTTTTTAAGAAAAAGACTGGAGCAGACGGAAAGGTAGAGACCTATAAGGCCCGACTGGTTGCAAAAGGTTTCAAACAAAGATAAGGAGTTGACTATGATGAAACCTTCTCACCAGTAGCCATGCTCAAGTCCATTCGGATTTTGCTTGCGATTGCAGCTTACAACGACTATGAGATCTGGCAGATGGACGTGAAAACGGCCTTCCTCAATGGGAAACTTGAGGAGGATGTGTATATGACACAGCCAGAGGGATTTATTTCAAAAGTTGGAACAAATCAAGTCTGTAAGCTACAACGATCCATTTATGGGTTGAAGCAAGCTTCTCGTAGATGGAACATTCGTTTTGATGAGACAATCAAAGAGTTTGATTTTATCAAAAACGAGGATGAACCATGTGTATACAAGAAGGTTAGTGGGAGCGCAGTATCATTCCTTGTATTATATGTTGATTATATATTACTGATAGGGAATGACATTCCTATGTTACAATCCATTAAAATCTGGTTATCTAAAAACTTCTCCATGAAGGACTTGGGTGAAGCATCCTATATTTTGGGGATAAAGATCTATAGAGATAGATCTAAAAGGATGCTCGGCTTATCCCAAGGAACGTACATTGATACGATGCTAAAGAGGTTTAGCATGGAAGATTCCAAAAGAGGACTCATGCCGATGAGCCATGGAATAAATCTCTCCAAGAAACAGGCCCCAAAGACACCTGAGGAGAGAGACCGTATGAGTAAGATCCCTTATGCTTCTGCAATAGGATCTATCATGTACGGTATGATATGTACTAGACCGGATGTTGCTCACGCACTTAGTGTAACAAGCAGATACCAGTCGAATCCAAGAGAAGAGCACTGGAAGGTAGTGAAAAATATCCTAAAGTACTTGAGAAGGACTAAAGATATTTTTCTTGTCTACGGTGGGTCTGAATTAAAACTAGAGGGATTCACGGACTCAAGTTTTTAAACAGAACAAGATGACAGTAAATCTATTTCATGGTATGTGTTTACCTTGAACGGAGGTGCAGTGAGTTGGAAGAGTTCCAAGCAGCAAACGGTTGCTGATTCAGTGACAGAGGCAGAGTATATAGCTGCAAGTGAAGCTGCAAAGGAAGCTGTTTGGATGAAGAAGTTCATAACTGAACTTGGTGTGGTTCCTAGCATTGGAGAAGCAGTTCTCGTATACTGTGACAACACCGGAGCGATTGCACAGGCTAAGGAACCCAGGTCTCATCAGAAATCTAAACACGTGTTGCGGCGATTTCACTTGATCAGGGAGATCATTGAAAGAGGAGACGTCACCTTGGAGCGTGTAGACTCTCAAGACAACATTGCAGATCCATTTACTAAAGCTTTAACACAACAGCAGTTTAATCGTCACTTAGAGAAGATGGGTATGAGATACCATGGCGATTGGCTTTAGTGCAAGTGGGAGATTGATAGTAGTGTGCATACAAGCCAATCATGTATGATGATAAAGCACATACTTTGTAAACAATCTTATTTATTTATTAATAAAATATTTATTTATTAAAGGCATCTAATTATCTACATGGTGCTGTTTTTATAATATGTAAATAACCCATAGTTTTAAGCAATGCTTTTAGAATCATGATGTTGATCATGCTAATGAGATCTGAAAGCTTTAAAACTAAAATAGTTCCCAATCGTGGGATTACTAAAAAGGGGATTAGTTAATCCGGATAGATTGGTACATATGTTGCTTGCTCATTGGATGAGGATGACTGATCTCATAGTCATTTGTGTGGAGACACTAAAGAAAGTATGTAGGTGCTTATTGGAGAATAAGTTCACTGAACGTGACTCGCTATGGAATACCTAATGGAGTTTTACTCGCCTGTCAATAGGAATTCCTAATGTGATAGTAGTACATGTGATCCTTGGACTTGAGATCATCATAGTATCTTGT
Organism: Panax stipuleanatus; assembly: GCA_020205555.1. NCBI lineage: Eukaryota > Viridiplantae > Streptophyta > Magnoliopsida > Apiales > Araliaceae > Panax > Panax stipuleanatus. The sequence continues at coordinate 26,015,682 of CM035122.1, forward strand.
ATGTAACAAATTATACTTTGACTAATTCCTTAAGGCCTTTTAAGGCATATATAGGGTATGCTTGTTTGTAATGAATTACATATGGAGATAATGAATGATCAATAAAGAATCTACCACCTCTAGTAAAAGAGGAGATATGTCCTATGTGATTGGTTAAATGACAACCCAGGAATCCTTGGCCAAGGTAGAATGAAATTAGAAAGAGGTTTCTAATTTGCATTATTTGGAGTTGTGCATTTTCTAATCGAAATACATACGATTAAATAAATTAAGACTTGACAGTAAATCCATGCCTTATATTTAATTGGGACATTGTATGGTGGAAGGATTGAATTGTACGGTAACTATTAACTCACAGGTTCTTTTATGATTAATGTTGAAATCTATATTATCTGGAAAGTCGTTGATCGCTAAGGAGGCTTATCCCTATTGTAGAATAAATGTTATTTATTTAAATAGATTATTAGTTTAATTTGTTTATTTAAATAAGATTAGAATTGTTCTAATTGATTTATTCACAACCGGTTTAATATGGAGAATCTAAAGGGTCACACCATAAAAGGAAGAAGAATTATTTAAGAAGAAAATGGCATGATAGTAATAATGCATTAAGTATAATTAATTTAATCTATGATGATAGAATAAATTAAATAGCTTAATGTTTATTATTTAATATTTTAGAAATATTAAATATAAATTAATAAGAGGAGTCTTATTATTATTGTTATTATTATTATTATTTTAATTCTAAAGGAGTTTAGGAATTAATATAATATCAGTACTCTCTCTCAATCCTAATAAAGATTAGGATATAAATTAATTAAATAAAACCCTATTCTAATTGGATTAGGAGGGTTAACCTAATATCTATATAAGAGAGTCTTATATTAGAAATAAGGGATGTGAAATTTTCCAAGAGTTGGGAGTACACATATTCTATAGAGATAGAAACAAGGGTTAAGCCAATAACCCATCTTCTTGAGTTCTTCATCTTCCTTGGTGGATCACCGTTAGAGGCCAAACATTTGGGTGGCTGACATTATTCAAGGGAAGGAGCCACTATCAGAGGAATCAAAGGAATCAAAGGAGTAGAACTTGTACCTGAGGAAGCTTAGATCGTCAAAGGTATAATTCCATGTTCTCTCTTTTCTGTTATTGATAACAAGCACAAAGCATGATCATAGGTTATGGGTTTGTATAAATTTTGAAAACCTAGTTTTTACGCTTCCGCCCTATTTATGTGATTTGATTGCATGATTGCGTTACATACAAACCCAACAGAGATGTGTCAAAAATGTAAATCCGATATAACTCATATAAAGAATGTTAAATTCTGAGTTGATAAGGATGGAGTACTAAGATATGAGAATAGAGTTTGGGTTCCATCTGACCAATCAATAAAAGATGAAATCTTAAATGAAGCTTATAGTTCAAAGTTTACCGTACACCCAGGTAGTATGAAAATGTATAGGGACTTATGTCAGCATTTTTGGTGGTATAATATGAAAAGGGAAATAGTGGAATGGGTCAGTAAATGTCTCACGTGTCAAAGGAAGGCTGAGCAGCAAAAGCCGAGTGGATTATTGCAACCCTTACCAATTCTAGAGTGGAAGTGGGAACATATAACCATGGATTTTGTGGTATGCCTTCCTACTACACAGAATGGCCACAATGCCATTTGGGTAATAGTAGATAGACTTACCAAATCAGCTCATTTTCTACCTATCAAAGTTACTCATACATTAGATTAACTTGCCAAGCTATATATAAATGAAATTATTTCACAACATGGAGTTCCTGTTTCTATAGTATCTGAAAGAGATCTAAGATTTACTTCAAACTTTTGGGGGAAGTCTTCAAAAGCATCTGGGAACTCAGTTAAGATTAAGTACCGTATATCACCCGCAGACAGATGGGCAGAGTGAGAGAACCATTCAAACTTTAGAAGACATGTTAAAAACCTGTGTTATGGACTTCAAAGGGAGTTGAGAAGATCAATTACCTTTAGTAGAATTTGCCTACAACAACAGTTATCATGCTAGCACAGGTATGCCACCCTATGAAGCTCTGTATAGTAGAAAGTGTAGAACACCTTTGTGTTGGGATGAGGTCGGGGAAAGACAACTGCTAGGACCCGAGATAATTCAACAAACTACAGAAATGATTCAACTTATACGAGGAAGATTGCAAGCATCTCAAGATTGACAATGAAATTATGCTGATCCACATCGACAGGAGCAAAACTTTGATATTGGGAGCCACGTATTCTTGAAAGTATCCCCTTGGAAAGGCAAGATACGTTTTGGCAAAAAGTGAAAATTAAGTCCACGATTCATTGGACCTTTTGAAATTTTGAGAATGATAAGAGAAGTGGCTTATGAAATAGCTTTACCTCCTGACCTGAACCATATCCATAATGTGTTTCATGTATCCGTATTACGACTATATAAACCTGACTACAAACATGTTATAAGTTACGAACCTACTTTAATCAAAAAGAATCTATCTCATATAGAAGAACCTATTCAGATCATCGACCGGAAAGAGCAAATCCTAAGAAATAAAGTGATATCATCAGTTAAGGTAATCTAGAAAAATCAGAGCTTTGAAGAGGCTACATGGGAGCTCAAAGATAAAATGCGAGAGAACTATCCCCACTTATTTACTTAACCTATACCGTAATTTCGAGGACGAAATTCTTATTAGAGGGGGTGAATGTAAGTTTTCAAAACCCTAATAAGACATGACTATGTAAAATTCTCTACTATCAATAAAAAAATCTCTCCGTTCTGGTTCCGTATCATGTTATTATTTACATTATTAAAGGCTTTGGTCAAAAATATTTTTCTCCAAAAAATGACGTGCATAACACCTCGTGCTTAAAATTTTTATTTTATTTTTGGACTTTTTGGTATATTATTTTATCAAGCTACTTTGTCGTGCTTACATTGGTAAAATGATTTGTCGTGCTGATATTGACAAAATGCTTTGTCATGCTTTGAAAAGAATTAGGTATTAAAAACTTAAGTTAGAACCCCTAATAACAGATTAGAAAACCCTAAACCTAATTTTGTAAACCCTAACCCTAAATTACAAACCCTAGAAACCCTAATTAAGGGAATTAAACCCTAATTAGGTTATATTAAACCCTAATTATGTTAACTAAACTTAAATTAGGTGTTAATAACTTTATTAAGTTATTCTAAACACAAAGATCAAAATCCTAATTCATGATTAGTAGATATTAGAGCAAAATTAGCTATTAAATAAGCATTTAGGTTGCTTACAAAGCTTGTGCCACCTCCTACTTCAAAATTGGACACTAATCTGAATTCCCAAGCAGCTGGTCAGCAGCTCAAGATCAGATATAAGATATTTTGGAAGCAAGTAGGTTAAAAATGACCAAAAAGCCCTAATTTTGAAATCCTATAAATAGAAGCCTAAAATCAAAGTTATAATGCACAAAACTCTCATTACTATACGTATATTGTCTTCTATTGCAAGCCCCATCAATAGCAACATTAGAATCGAAGCCTACATAACAAAATTTTAGCAAGAAAGGTATAAACCCTAATTTTCTAATTTTCTAATTGATCTTTGATGTTATGTTAATTTTGTTGTTTTAATGTTTAGTTATATGTAATAACATACTAGTTAGTGTTCTAGGTTGTTAAAACACGATTTCATAACATCTAGATGGATCAAATAGGTGTTTTTAGCACTCTGAAAAATTATGAAGAGCAGGCCTGACAGTCATATGTCAGGGCCTATAGATCTTCGTGTGTTAATGTTTAGGTGTGTTAATGATATGCTAGTTGTAGTATGTCATGAGCTCTGTAATCTGAAAGAAGAATCAAGTCCATGGGATTAACAGAATGAAAGATATAAGTGGTCAAAGGTCATTGACTGACCACGAAAATCTGGAATTTGGGTTACCCAGAAATTTCGGACGGCCGTTTGACCGGCTCAGATCTTCGTGTCCGATTATTGTTAGATAATGCAAGTGCTTTGTTATTGTACCCTGACATAAGTAGTAGACCATGAGAGCAGTCTAACACCATAGAAATTCATAGGATGACCGAAAATTATGGTCAAAACCCGTTGACCGTTCACAGTTTCACTTTCTGGAAAACCCAGAAAATGAAGAACACGAAGAACAGTCTCTGACAAGACTTTGACCGACTTTGATCTATGCCTTAGAAGGTTACTAGGTCCTGACCAGTGTTATCTCGTTCAAGTATGACATGTATACTACACACTACACTCATTAAAACAAAGATCTAATACACATAATCAAGCCGACAAGCTTCACAAAAGCGTTGACCGACGTTGACTGACTTTCTAGGTTACCTAGAAAGCTCAGAAAAGCTCTGACAGGTTCTTTGTACCTGAATAACTTCCTGCTAGATGTTGATTAGAGTCTGAAATTGGTAATGTAAGAACCCGAATTTTCAGATATTATTAAATAAGGATTTAATAAATAAAATTCTTAAACTGTGAGATGGGTTCGAATAATAATATATATATGTGATATGAGGTATGTGGTATTATATTACATAGGATAATATGGACTATGTAAAATGTGTTTTTGTGATTTATAAATATATTATTAATATATATTTGTTACTTATCGTAGAGACGATCCAGTTGAGATAAAGGAAGTGGATAAATTCCTATCGATATTAAATAATTTATAGAATTATTTCATAGTAAGTTGGTGACATTAAATATCCTTAATGTATAATCACCATATTCTTGAGTATGTGTATTAATAACTAGTATGTTTATAATATAGGTTATTAATAGCACTTAAGCTATCCGTGAATAGATTTGGATAGTGAAGCATGAGTTAGTTAAGGAATTAACTAATAAGAATAAATATTAGTTAATATAAGTTGTGAGTTATATTATGGAATAATATAATGTCAGTATTGAATCTTAATTAACTATGATGATATAGTACAATGTTTAATTTACTTAAGTAAAGGAGTGAATTAATATGTGTGTTGAATATGTAATTATAGTTGATACTTTTTATATATATTACTTAGAATAGTAATATGTGAGAAAGTCTAATGTACGAATAACGTTAAATATATATATATATATATATATATATATATACGTTATTAAAGGGAGATGGAAATCATTATATGATTAAATGAATATTTGAAGAAATTGTTTTGGGAACAATTTATAGAAAAGAAAGAGAAATAGTTATTATATATTTCTAATAAAGGATATTAAAATATTTTCTAATATTGAATTATTTTAATAAAAGGAGGAAATGTTATTTTTGAATAATAATATTACCTTATATGTTTTTGTATGAGGTGTGATTGGTTAATATAGTAAATGTATTAAAACGTATTTGCTATATGTAATTAAATTGATGGAAACAATTTATTATAATAGATAATAAACTTATTATCTATTTTCTATATATAATATATGTACATGTGTCGTACATATAGTTATTTGATATTACATTAAGAATAATATCATGAGTCAATAAGTAAATTATTTTCTAATAATGAATGTCTTTATTCGGAGAAAACATAATATTTTATGATATGGCTAAATACATAATTTTAAATGTATTTTCAAGGGAGTTTGATTAATGAAAGGAAACTAAGTTATTTTAATATATTAAATAACTTAAGTTATTATTTGATCGTGAATATTATTATTGGAATAATTAATAGAGTATATTAATTATTATAAGCGTAAAGGTTATACTTATTATAAGTATAATTAATTGAAGTAATTTAACATTTTAATAGCTTGAGTTATTATATTTCCGTAAAGGTTATATATAATATTTGAATATTCGATTTGTAAAATATTTATATGTGGACCTTGGATTTAATAGTTCTAATTTAATTGAACAGGTTATAAGTAGTAATGTGGTGAGAAATGAGTAAGTGATGAGAATAATGATAAGCTTAAGATTGAGCTTGTGAGAGATGCCTTGTGTGGCACAATAATAGATTCAGTAATGAATTGACTAATTTAATGATGGAGGAATTATCAATTAAACAATTAATCTAAATTAATTGTTAATTGTTATTATGATAGTATGTTAAATTATTATGGCTAGTGATAGTATAATAATAAGGAAATCGATTATAAGTATAATCGGATTTGTGATGAGATAAATTGTCTTCTAATATTAATTATTGTTATGAACAATATACTATTATCAAGTAATTAATTGATAATATGATGATTAATGAGTAAATGATTTATAAATATAAAAAGATTTATATTTATTTAACGTGATAATAAATCATATAAAGTGTTAATCAATTAGCGTGGGAATTATAATTCCATGGATTAATGAGAAATAGATTAATTAATATTATTATTAATTAATTGATAAGATAAGTAATTTATTAATTTCTATGTGCAACCATGCGATATTAAAGTATAACGTATGATAGTTAACTATATGTTATGCGAAGTATAAAGTGCAATGCGACTATGCTATATATGAATATAAACTATATAGTAAAGTTATTGAGTTGTAATAGGTACATGAAATGTGGGTGTGACAATGTGTATATTAAGTATACAATAAAATAATATATCATAAATATATGGTAAACAATTATTGAATTTACTAATAGAGGAGGCAATACACTGTGACGATACCCGATAGAATTATATCCGGTGGGATGAAATGTACATGGATTATATGATGTGAGTACATAAATAATCCCTAAATTTCTTAATATGGTAAAATTGTACATTAAAATTACGTTTTAGGAATTAAAGGAACCAAGCTAAGCTTATTGCTGGGATTTAAATCATGTCCCAAAATCAGTGACCCTCATAGTACATGAACAGTAGCCTACTTCTTCTTTATGTAACTTTTAAGCTGTGATTAAAGGCTATGAAAATGGGTGATCATTGCTATGCCAATGGCTGATGGTGGGTGGTTGAGCAACCCACTGTTAACTAGTGTGTTCTTCCTCTACATTCTGGTTTCAAACTTCCATGTAAATTCATTAGCCAGTCCACCATTACTATATAAATAGCAGCTTCATTTCTCAGTTTTACGTTACTGAAATTGTTTGTGTAAACATTGCCTATAAATGAGCCTTCTCTTCCTCTCATTTAATATTGCTGAGATTTCAAAGAGAAGTTAGTTGAGTTGTAAGGGAGAAGTAGTATAGCAGCTTTGTGAGTTGAGGTTTAGCAGTATTATGAGATTGGTTAAGCAGCAAACTGTTTTCCAATTTCAGAGGTATAACTCCCTACCTATGTTCTTTAATTTTCAAATTCTAGATTTCTTGGCTAAGCATTAATTGATGATAAGTTGATTAGAGAGTGTGTATTAGTTGCTATGATAGCTTATATGCATGATAGAACTAATATATAGTTGCTCATAATCGAATTGCTGTGGAAAATTTTGAGTTTGGGCTAAGTTCTGCCGAAGCAGAGCAGTCACTGTCTCTGGCCGGCCAGTGGCGCAGCTGCGCCAGTTTTATACTGGCCAGCAGCGCAGCTGCGCCGGTACCAGACTTGGGTTGGGCAAGGCCCTGCGCAGCTGCGCCAGTTTTGAACTGGGGCTCTGCGCAGCTGCACCGGTTCCTGATCCCAGTTTCTGCAGATTTTGTTCCTGCTTGATGTCTGCTAAGTGATAGATATTGAAAGAAATTAGGACAAGCATGCTGGTATGATTAATACATATATATGGACTTGTTAAACTAGTATGTGCATATTATATTCGGATCGCTTACGTGAACGATGAAGTTATAGTTTTGAAAATAAACTTAAGGATTTTATAAACGAATTTTGGCGTATATAAGTCATGTTTATATTCTGATTTTGTGAACCCGATAGTATGGTTTATATTGACATGAAATACATGTTTAAGGTGTTAATCACACTACCATACATTATTGATAGAAAAGACTTGTAGTTTGAAAATAGACTTAAAGTTTTATAAACGGACCTTGACATATACATATGATGTGTATGTTCTGATTTTTAAGGATGATTGTATGACCTAGTTATGCATGGAAATAGGTATGTCATGTGGTTTCAAACCCCTTTGAATACCATGAACCTCTTGGTCACTTTAGTGTGCGGTTCTAGAGAAAACTTGAAGCCTTGAAATTAAACTTAAAGGAACTTGTGTACTTAAAGTTCTAAATATGATAACATACGTATAAGTAGATATAAAATGATTCAAAGTAGCCTTGCATGATTAGTTAAGCATGACATTGATTTTTGGAGAATAAAACTTATGATGTTTTGAAAGTAGAATGGTTGAACATAGAGTTACTGGCATTCTAACTTTATGAACATGCATGATAGGACTTATATGCCTCTAGTCGTGATTGGTATGTGCACCCCGCTAGTTAACCGTGATATGCACTGTGCGAGCATGTTTTGAAGATGTACTACACTAACTATAGGTAAATAGATTAGTTGTAGGTGGACATGTGTATATGAAAGATGATATTAATTGAGTAGAGTTAAGGTATACCTATGCGTACCTAGCTATACTAAACGTATGATATGAAAGTGAAACAAGGTTCTAAGAAACAAGTTAGACAACAATGTAACCTTTGTTATTACATTGAGAATGTGTGGATGCATATAACTGATGAGTGTGATCTCTATGATTAATATAACTGTGTAGGATTACACAAAGTGCAGAGATTCTTAAGCAGTTAAGTCGTAGTTGTTAAACTACGAATCAGGCAAGTCTTTCAGTTCCTATTTGATATATGAATTCAATAACTGTTAGTTGAATTATATTATGCTGTGATAATGTGAACTTATATATGAACTGTATATGAGATATAAATGAGATTGAAAGTTGATCTTTGATGATATACTTGTTATGTGAAAAGTAACATGCGTAGTAAATATAAACTGTTTATAAATGCATGAACTGAGTATGATGTTATATGCTATGTGATGCATGAGGACTGTTAGAATTGCTGAGCTGTCGAGCTCACTCTTGCAAATAACCACTTTTGCAGGTTAAGGATTCACGATAAAGATTTCGTGCTTCTTGATTGATAAAGATAGATAGTATCGCATTGAAGAATATTACTTAGATTATTGTCTGGACTATGTTTAGATTCTAGATGATGTACTCGATAGTTGCTTACACTGTTTAATACTTGTCGTACTGTAAAGATGTATTAATTAATACATAGAGGATATCGAGTTGAGTTGTAAATGTTTATACGATAACTCAGATAAGAAGGAATCATATTATATAGTTGATTCAAGATTTGTAATCGGTATCAAAGTTATGGAATCAATAAAAAGATTTTTATTCAAAGGATATTGAACAGTTTAAATTATTCCGTATTTTAGTAATATCGAATATGATGTAAAGACGAGATCTTGGATATGAATAGAATTTATATTCTAAATTATAATAAACAAAGTTGTATTCTTTTACTAATGATTGAAAGATGTAATAGTTTGACGATAGTAGTATCGTGACTGCACCTGAATTCGAGGTTTCGAAGGAACTTGGATTTGGGGGCGTCACAGGTTTGATATCAAAGCTGTAGGTTATAAACCTTAGGTAAATGTACCTTAGACTATAACCTGAGAGAGTGAAAGATAAGATTAAAATATATACGTGAAGATTCAAAGAAGAATCTCGAAGTATCTAGAGAATGAGAATTATTTTCTTTGCAGTTTATTTTCTTTGCAGTTTAAGATGGTAATCCTAGCACTTCTGACAAACATAGTGGAAAGAGACCTTGCGTAGGTTAGCTTTATTACTGTCTTTATGTACTGCAAGTCTTGTAAGGCTTTATATTGTAATAAGAACTCAAGTTGAGAACCATGTAATTGAATTTAGAATATATATATATATATATATATATATATATTATCTTTTATTTTCGCAACCGTGTATTGATACATATTTAGATGATTGGTAGTACGAGTTACAAACGTTACAGTATCCTTAGTAATTATATATCTGAGTAAGGGTATTGGCAATATGGACTGTTCATGTTATTGCTAATACTCTGAATTTTGGATAGATATGAGCTACCGATATGAAAGAGGTATTTATAGGATATAGTCTATTTATCCTAGTGAGGGTATCCAAACACAGCAATAGTTCTAAACCAGAATTGTTATCTGTTATGGGATACTGTGAATCTGAGATGGATAGGAATTATATCTTATCGAATATCTATAGTATTTGGATAAACGTGAACCCCAGATCAGATACCACGGGTGTATAGATTTGGGGTTGTAACATACATTACTTCTATAACATGCATACAACATCTACTAACTTACTAACATCATTTCACATAATCAATTTCAACTAATTTATGCTAATTTCTATGAATCATTGAACTAAAAACTAAGAACATAATGTAAGTTTTATACCTCTTGAGCTTTACTTGGACAGAATTTCTCTCAATGCAATAACCTCACTCTCTCTATAACACTTAGCAACAATTTTTAGCAACATAGAAATGAAGGGGACTGCTCAATTTATAGGAAACTTACTAACCATGCCAAGCTATTGTCCAAGAATTAAAACCAAGAGATGGAAGGAGAACTCATTGGGTAATCAAGGGTTGGTGCAATAGTTGCCAACCACCCCCATCACCCACACCCTTCCTCATCATCGCCATCATTTGCTATCTAGATTGAGGAAATTGAGAGATGAAGGAATAGGCTAGGCCATAAGTTATTCACGTGAAGGAGAAGAAGTGACTCTCAATATGGGAGAAGCCTTCTAATCTCAGCATTTGCTAAAGAAATAATGCTAATATACTTTAGGTTTATTATATATACACATATTATTCTTACATAAATGTATACATAGGTATACCAAGGTTTTAATCCTCTTTTAATTTATAATGTAATGTTAATAAGTTAATGTTATAACATTGTAATAAGTTGGGGGTACTATATGTACACACCATTATATAATCCATGTACATTTGATAATATCGAATATAATTTAATTGAATATTATCATTCCACATCATCATAACTTTATTATTTCACAAAGTACACATTTAATGTATCCATACATAACATGTTGTCACATAACATCATTATGTAACTTATATAATTCATTTAATCTTACTATATAGTTTTATATATTATATAGTCACATTGTAGTGACACACCTCACCTTATATTAATTGAATGTAGGTACTATATAATATACAATCACCCATCACATAATATTGCACGCCACAATTAATCGAATAAACATTAATCTTACAATATTAATTAATTATTTACTCTTTAATATGTTATTATTCATAATAACAATTAATTAACAATATTATATTAATTAACCCTTCACTTATAAATTCCTTCTTTTTAATTAAATCGTCGTAAATTCCATCATCGTGCCACACAAGGCATTCCACGAGCTCATCATAATTCTCCATACTTTTTTAATTATCATAAATTTAATTTAATTGAGTTACTCATCTCATGCTTTATAAACGTATATTTTGAAATAAATATTCACACGTTTATTAATTTCAATATTAATATTATTTAAAAAATTCACGGGCATTACAAAGCTAATCATTGGCATGCCTCCCTGTATGCAGATAAGGTATCCTGGTTCGGCATTGACCATAATGAGGTTGCTATTGATAATGTTTTTGAGCTGTTGATGTAGGGTGGATAACACTGCCCCTGCCATGTGGATACATGGCCTGCCCAACAAGTTGTATCCAGTGGTGATGTTGAGCACCTGAAAGGACACATAGAAAGTGTGTAGGCCAATCTCTAATGGAAGCTCTATCTCTCCCACAGCTTGTCAGTGGGATCCATCGAAAGCCCGGATGACCACATGACTGGTTTTGATCCAGTTCGGGTTGACCTTTATTCTTTCCAAGGTGTCGTAGGGACCGATGTTGAGGGATGATCCTCCATCTATGAGTACACCTTGGATCACGTATTCAGAAGACATCACAGCTATGTGCAGGAACTTATGATGGCCCGTTCCTTCTGCAGGGATATCATCGTCAGTGAAAGATATCACATTGTTGTTAAAAATGTGTTCCACCACGTGGCAGAATTTCTCGGCATCCACGGTATGTGGCAGATGGGCTTTTTCCAGCACTTTCACTAGAATGTTACGATGATCCACCGATGATAAGACTAAGTCTAGGATAGACATTTGCTTGGGTGTGTCCTTCAAGCCTTGCACCACCTTGATTTTATTGTATCCCATTTTGTTGAGGAACTCTTTGATTTTCTCATCGACCACCTTTACTTTGGCTTTGATGACTGGTTTGATCACCCGCTGAGGCATGTATAATGGATTATCCTTTGGTACGATGGCAAATGTTGTTTGAAGTGGAACCTTCGTCATTCCTATAGTTCCATGGGACCCTCTTCAGACTAATAACTGGGTACTGAGGTCTGAAGGGCAGGATTAAAGGCTCAGGTGAGTCCACCTTCACAGGATTTTGTGCTCCTTTGACCCCTTTCCCTAGTAGGACTAAGGGTGTGAGGGTTGACTCTTTATCACAGGAGATGACAGCTACTGTACCATGATTCCATGGACTGGGGATCCAGAGAGTATTTTCATCTGAGAGGTCGAGAACATGATTTCCTTTTATCAATTCACCGCTTTTAATCATGTCTTGAATCAGGTTACGAAGTGCCCAACCATCTTCAGTATCATGGCCGGGTGAATTGGAGTGGTACTGACATATTTAGTCAGGCTTGAATTTTCTAGATCAAGGGTTTAGTGGAGGTAATACGTCTGTAACTATTCCCTCGTTGATTAGCATTTGGAGGATTTCTTCCATCGACTGGTTCAGGTTGGTGAAGTTTCTTTGAAATAGGAATTTCCTGCCAGCTTGGACACTTTTTCTTCGACCACCTTGTCGGTCCAGGGTTCACGCTCATAAGACCGGTTATGATCCCCCCTGGGATTGATTTTTGGTGTGGGAGGACTATCGATGTCAGACTGGTTGGCTCGTTTTATCATCTTCCTGGTGATCTGATGCTGATAGACGACCAGTTTCGCTAATTATTCGATTTGTTACTTGATAGATTTTATCTCTTACTCTATTAGGAACCGCCTCTTTGAGACTTCCCAACTGTCTGGGGTATTGTTGCTGGATGAATTTAACTCTCCCACATAACGGAAGTACTTGGATCCTTCTCCATTTTTGGTACTGATCATGTTGACATTCTCCTCTTTGTGTTGAGGGAGAGGATTGTCCTGCACATGTGGATGTTCGGGTTTTGTCACCACAATCTCTTCGTTGTCAATCAAGTCTTGGATTTTGTGCTTGAGAGACCAACAGTCTTGGGTGTCATGGCCCGAAGATCCAGAATGGTAAGCACACTTCTTGCTTGGGTTAAAATTCCATCCACCAGTGTTGGTTGGTGGAAGGATTTGTACAACCTTCTTCTGTGCCGTCAATAGCATTAGCACATTCTCAAGTGAATCCCCTAGAGGGGTGAAAGTTCTTCGACGCCTGACCTCAATGTTTTTCTAAAATAGAGGGTTTGAAGGTTGCGCAGGAGTTTGAAAAGGGGTATAGTTTCTCTTTTGAATAGGCATATTGTTTGACTTACCTCTTTGATTTTGTCCTTGTAACACTAAGGACACTTCTTCATCTTTCTTTTTGTGTACTCTCCGGGGATTACTCCCGTAATTTCTGTACTGGATATGCTCAGCGACATCTTTGAGGGCGGTTAGAGCTTTTATCTTCCCGGACTTGAGCCCCATTTCTGCCATTTCGCCGTGTTTGATCATTTCATAGAATGGTTTTCCTATGCCTACTAGGACCCTCTCATAATATGGTGCTTCTTGGATGTCGATGAAGGTTATGACTATCTCAAACTCAGTCATGGCTGGGGTAACTTGTGCTGCAACCCGCCTCTATCGTTGGGCATACTCTCTTAATGATTTAGTATTCTTTTTCTTGATTTTGGTTATCTGGTATCTGTCTGGAGCCAGCTGAGATTGAAAGCTGTACTGACTGAGGAAAGCATGGGCCAACTCTTCCCAACTGTGAATCTTAGAGTTCGGGCATACCAAGATCTGGCCTCTCCAGTCAAACTCTTCTGAAACAATTGCATTCGAAGTTCTCATCCTCTATATAGGATCCGAGTTCTCCAATGAATACTTTCAGGTGGGTATAGGGATCTTTCAATCCATCGTATTTCTCGAAATTAGGAGTTCTAAATTTTTCGAGATAACGAGCCCTGGGGAAAGTACAGAGGTCTGAGTAATTAACACTACCAAATGCCCCAGTCCCTTTGATAGACCGGAGAGTTTCTTCCATTTGCTGTACTTTCTTTAAAATGTCAGTAGCTTCTTGCTATTTGTTGAGAATGGTGATCTCAGGGGTTTTGTTGGTTGTGTCCTGGTTTAAAGGTCCAGGAATCTGAGTCTCAGCTTTTTCAGTCTCTTGACTGCCACTACTAACACCAGGTATTCCCGGTTCTGTGTGAGCTTGGGCTTGTTTCCCTTTAAGGGCCTTGTTTTGTTCTCTCAAAAAATTGGCCAATTCGGTTATCTAATTTTTTAGTACTTCAAACTCTTCCCTAGATACAGGGGTGGATTCTGGTTGAGCACTCGAGGTCATGTCTGTGGATGGAATTAGTGCTTTTTTAGACTTAGATCTAGTGACAGGACCAATTTTTTACCTACAACAAAACGTAGGCGTGTAAATTTCCTGATGTAGGTAAGGATAAAATGCATTTTATGATGTGGTTTTTAATCTTATCTAGCAAAACAGAGGTCAGTTGTTTTGATGACAGGATGACAAGATATATATGACAAGGAATGTAAATCTTTCATTATGATAATTACGTTGTGCTCCTTTACATTTGGAATTGAAAACTTGACATTGAATTGAAAGAGGAAGGCATGAAGAAGCTTCCCATTAGATTTGATTAATCAGATGATGACATATCTTAGGCTACTCACGTGGCTTTTTGGCATGAAGGTCCCTAGATCATCGCAATCTACTAGAGGAGAAATTAATTCGATCATTCAACTGGAGTGAATCTGGGTGGTTCATTTTCATGAGCCCCAGAGACTAAACCGTCCCTAGAGACATTACTTATCACCGACGGGTTTTGCCTCCTTGTGAGAGGAATCACACAACATACATTCACATACATCGTCCTCACCATTATCCATATGATGACATTAGTGCGAAGCACCAATATGGGTGTGAAGTACTAAAAAAGCAGGAAAGCATTCATTCACATTCATTCAATGTAAAGACGCAGCATTCACGCATTCATTCAATTATAAAGACGCAACATTCACACATACGTAGTTTTTGAAAGGGAAATTTTCTAAAAGATTTGAAAGCGGACTAAGGCCTCTACTGTCCCCAGCAGAGTCGCCACCTGTCGACGTTGGGAAAAAATTCGTTGGTCGAGTCACAACCCGGATCTTTCTCTCTTCCTAAGTTATCTCTATCCTTACTCTTTTTATTTGCGAAAAAGGTTTTGAAGGATTTTTTAGAAAAAGGCCAACATGTATCATGTCGACGATTTGAATGTTTTACAGAGTCGCCTATTAGTAGATTTGAAATGGTTGTACCAACTCAACCGAGTTTTGATTGAAAGAGGCCCAATTGCTGGACACTGTCGAAACTTGATCTTTGAAAACAAATTTTTAAGTTCGGGGGCTTGGTTAAGTGTAGGTAAGGTGTTAGGCACCCCACAACTCCTGTGTAAACATGGTACCACATCTTTTCAATATTTCCCTTTAAAAATTGAATTGTGTGTGTGAATGTTGTTTGAAAATTGGGCCTATGTTTGATTGATTGAACGCAAGGAAGTGCTTCGTTGAGCCTATATACGAAGGGTTTGATTTGATTTGCAAAAAGTCTTTGATTTGATTTGTAAAAGTATTTGATTTGCAAAAGCTTATCCTTTCGATAAGATGATTTAGCATGATGTTTTGAAAGCTGATTTTCAAACCCTTACGCTATCATCGGAATTGAAACATATCGATACTTTCAATTTTATTTATTTGAATGGTGATTGTCGGGCTGCGAAGCATCCTCGACCACAATATATATACAAGTGTCGGTCTGCTCATGGGCGTGATAGCCATCGGAGGGACCCTGACACGACAAACCATATTTTTACTATGTTGAGACCTTAAATCCGGATAACCGTTTTAAGGTCTTTTGTATGTATATTTTATAGAAACTGGCAGGGTACATTTGTAAAGTGGAGTTTGTCCATCGTGGGAATGAGATTCTGATCTGTTTGATCACGAATCCCACGATTCCTAGGCTCACATATGAGTAGCCAATAAACCTGCACAGTTCAAATTTGCATAGAAATATATATATATATATATATATATATATATCCTAAATGTCACCAGAACCGAGGATTCATTCAGTAAATCCTGGTTCGCACCTGAACAAAGTATCTCGTTCCCCACTAGATATCATTATAAGGGCCGCGAGGTTGCTTTTATAACTGAAAAATGCTGAATTTATTAATGTCAATTCATATCAAATGAATATTTAATGCAGCAATTTAATAAAACGAGTAAAGCAATATATATACAGTTATATACGAAAGCTGTAAAGGAAGATGGGTTTTCACACTAGTGCCCGAATTGGAATTGAAATATATATATATATATATATATATATATATATATATATATATATATATTGACAGAAAAATAGTTAACCAAAACTGGGAAGAGAACCCAATGGTGGTGACGGCTACTTATATAAGCATATTTATATATAAAAGTAGTAAAAAGGCCACAGAATAGTCCAGGCCGAACTGAAATTTAAGTGACTGGGAAGATAAACCAGTAATGATGAAGGGTGAAAAAATAATATAAAGGCCACAGAATGATGCAGGCCGGACTGAAATGTAAATATATATATAGACAGAAATGTAGTCAACCAAGACTGGGAATAGAACCCAGTGGTGGTGAAAGTTGCTTATATATGCATAAATATATATAAAAGCAATAAACTACCTCAAATTTGACATCCGGGCTTGACAGAATGTAAAAGTTGGTGTATATATATACAGTTAAATATATACAAAAAAAGCCAAACCCGGACTGGGAAGAAAACCCAGTCTGACGAAATTGCTTAGAACGAAGATAAAAGTATGCTGAAGCTGCTGAAAGCGACGGATCGTCAATCCGAGTTGTAGAAATTCTAAAAATTGAGTTTAGGTACTAAAATGTACCAAACTTTGATGAAAACAGCCACAGATCTGAGTTTCGGGCATATTTAGAAAATGAAACTTGATATGCAAGTGTATAAAAAAGCAAAGTAGTAGTATTGACTTGCTGATCGTAAAAATACTCACAATGGACTGCTACACGGGCTTTTTTGCCAAATCATAGGCTTTAAACGTCCAAATCTACCGGTTATTTTCTAATATGTGGTAGTATGTGGGTGTATCTATGTGTTAGAGTGAGAAAATTTGGGTTTGGAAGACACAAAAAGTCAAAAAATCAAACAGGCAAAGGTTCGGAGCGTTTTTGAATTATCAAAATAAGAGGGGGTGCCCTCTTATTTATAGACAAGGGAGCCTCCACCCTACCTGCTTCTGTCATAGGTAGAGGTGCAGCTCCCCTGGTGGGGCCCGCGTGCCTGGTTTTATAGCCTCAAAGTACGTGCACTCCGAGCAACGCGAGGTCGAAGTTGAAACTTTCTAACTTTTGATCGGAGTATCCGTTTGAGGCGTGCGATACCTTTTCGAAAGCCCTCGTCGAGAGTGTCACAGTGACATGGGATAAAACATTTTCTGGGTCATATAAGATGGGTTCATAACTAAGTCTTTGATTCCTCATAGTTTGTCCATTGAGCTATCTTGCGCTGTTTTCACTCGGGATCATAGTTATGGTTCGTTCTGACCTTAGTGGCATCAATTTAGCTTGAGTTTGACCAAATCAGCTTATAGTTGGTAAAATGACAATTTTACCCCTCTCGGGGTTGCTCTTAGTGTCGGCATGGCCTTTTGCTGACTTCCTAGGGCTATTTCCAAGACTTGGATCCCATTTGAGCATGTTTGTCCTCAGTGTTGTCTCTGAGGTTGACTTGGTTGCCCCAGGTTTTCCTCTGAAGATGTTGTGATGCTTCAGGTTTGTTCCTGAAGTTGACCTGACTTCCTGGGTTGAGACCGGGGCTGACCTATACCTTCTGAGTTGAGACCGAAGCTGACCTGTACTTCCTGGGTTGAGACCGGGGCTGTCTTGTACCTCCCGAGTTAAGATCGGGGCTGTCCTGTACTTCTCGGGTTGAGACCGAGGCTAACCTGTACCTCCCGGGTTGAGACAGGGGCTGACCTGTACCTCTCGGGTTGAGACCAGGGCTGACCTGTACTTCCAAAGTTGAGACCGGAGCTGACCTGATGGCCCAATATTGAGATCGGGGTTGATCTGACGGCCCGATTTGAGATCGAGGTTGATCTAATGGCCCTATTTGAGATCGGGGTTCGTCTGATGGCCCGATATTGAGATCGGGGTTAATCTAATGGCCCGATATTGAGATCGGGGTTGATCTGATAGCCCGATTTGAGATCATGGTTGAGTTGAGGGCTTGATATTTAGATCGGGGTTGATCTGACGGCCTGATTTGAGACCGGGGTTGATTTGATGGCCCGATATTGAGATCGGGGTTGATTTGACGGCCCGATTTATGATCGGGGTTGATCTGATGGCCCGATATAGAGATCGGGGAACCCAATATTGAGATCAGAGTTGATTTGATGGCCCGATTTGAGATTGAAGTTGATTTGATGGCCCGATATTGATATCGGGGTTGATCTGATGGCACGATTTGAGATCGTGGTTGATCTGACGGCCCGATTTGAGATCGGGGTTGATCTGACGTCCCGATGTGAGATCGGGGTTGATTTGATGGACTGATATTGAGATCGGGGTTGATCTGATGGCCCGATATTGAGATCAAAATTGAACTGACGACATTCTTGCCCTCCTAGAGTGTTAGTAACAGCGAAAGAAAATTTCGAGTGTCTACACTCAATTTGAATGGTGATTGTCGGGCTGCAAAGCATCCTCGACCAAAAAATATATACAAGTGTTGGTCTTCTCATGGGCATGACAGCCATCGGAGTGACTCTGACACGACAAACCATATTTTCACTATGTTGAGACCTTAAATCTGGATAACCATTTTAAGGTCTTTTGTATGTACATTTTTATAGAAAAACTGGCAGGGTACATTTTGTAAATTGGAGTTTGTCCATCGTGGGAATCAGATTATGATCAATTGAATCATGAATCCCACGATTTCTAGGCTCACATAGGGAAGCCAATAAACCTGCACAGCTCAAATTTGTACAAAAATATATCCAAATATCGCCAGAACCAAGGATTTATCAGCAAATCCTGGCTCGCACATGGCCGAAGCGTCTCGTTCCCACTAGATAGTGATCTAAGGGCCGCGAGGTAGCTTTTATAACTGAAACTAGAATAATGCTAGATTTAAATAAATCCTAGCCATTCTAGTTTACCGGTTCTATTTGGACCTATTTTGAACCGTTTGAAAGCTAGATTTGGCGAGATTTCAAAAAATGTAGTCCGCCCATAGAAATGTCAGTGTCGATTCATATCAAATCCATATTTAAAGCAACAATTGAATAAAATGAGTAAAGCAATATATATATATATATATAATTATAGATACGAAAACTGTAAAGGGCGATATATTTTCACTCCAATGCCCGAACTGGAATGTAAATATATATATATATATAAAAGCGGTAAAGGCGACAAACATTTTATCCTTAGCCCGGACTGAAATGGAAATATATATATATATATATATATATATATATATAAGCTGTAAAAGAGCCACAGAATTAACCAGGCTCGACAGAATTATAATATATATATATATATATATATATATATATATATATATATATATATATAAGCCGTAAAAGGGCAATGGACATTCTATCCTAGGCCCATATATATATATAAGCTGTAAAAGAGTCACATAATTATCTAGGCTCGAAAGAATTGAAATATATATATATAAAAGCTGTAAAAGGGCAATGGACATTTTATCCTAGGCCCATATATATATATATATATATAAAAACTGAAAAAGAGCCACAGAATTAACCAGGCTCGACAGAATTGAAATATATATATATATATATATATATATATAAAAGCTGTAAAAGGGCAATGGACATTCTGTCCTAGGCCCATATATATAAAAGCAATAAAAGGCAATGAAATGATCCAGGCCAAATTAAATTTTAAATATAGACAAAAAATAGTCAAACCGGGACTGGGAAGATAACCCAGTCCGGTGAAGGGTGTATATATATATATATATATATATATATATATATATATATATATATATAAAAGTAGTAAACTACAGCAGAATTGACATTCGGGCTTAACAGAATTGAAATGTTAGTATATAAATAGTTAAATATATACAAAAAAAAGCCAAACACGGACTGGGAAGAAAACCTAGTCCGGCGAAGTTGCTCAAAACGAAGATATTAGTATATGAAAGCTGTTAGAAGCGACGGATCGTCAATACGAGTTGTAGAAATGCCAGAAAATACGTTTTGGTACTAAAATGTACCAAAAGTTAGCAAAAACGGCCACAGAACTGAGTTCCGAACATAT
Source organism: Panax stipuleanatus (assembly GCA_020205555.1). Taxonomy (NCBI): domain Eukaryota; kingdom Viridiplantae; phylum Streptophyta; class Magnoliopsida; order Apiales; family Araliaceae; genus Panax; species Panax stipuleanatus. Next base: position 26,036,308 of record CM035122.1, read on the forward strand.
TTAGGAAATGAAACTTAATGTGCAAGTGTATAAAAGTACAATGAAGTAGTAGTAACTTTCTGATCGTAAAAAAACTCACAATGGACTGCTACACGGGCTTTTTTCCAAATCGTAGGCTTTAAACGTCCAATTCTACCGCTCAATTTTTGATATGTCGTAGTATATGGGTATATCTACGTGTTAGAGTAAAACAATTTGGGTTTGGAAGACAAGGAAATGGCTGGAAAACCAACAGGCAGGGGTTCAGAGCGTTTTTGAATTATGAAATGAGCTGGGGGTCACCGCATATATATTGACCCGAGAGAAATGGGTCAACCCGTGGCTTCCGCGGGTCTACCTGCGGCTCTACATGGCAGGGCCCACGTGGCGGGTCCTATTGCATTGAAGTACGTGCATTTCGAGCAATGCGAGGTCAGATTCGAAACTTTTTAACTTTTGATCAGAGCATCCGTTTGAGGCGTGCTATATCTTTCCATAAAGCCCTCGCCGAGAGTGTCGTAATGACATGGGAGTAAACCTTTTCTAAGTCCAAAAGACGAGTTCATAACCAAGTCTTCGTTTTGCCACAATTTGCCCATTGAGCCATCTTGCGCTGTTTTCACTCGGGATTATCGTTATGGTTCTTTCTGACCTTGGTGGCATCAATTCAGCTTGAGTTTTATTAAATCAGCTTCAAGTTGGCAAAATGACCATTTTTCCCCTCCCGGGGTTGTTTTCTGTACTGGCACGGTCTTTGGCTGTCTTCCCGGGACTGTTCCCCGAGGTTTGGCTCCCATCCGATTCTGTTTGTCCTCAGGGTCGCCTCTGAGGCTGACTTGGTCCTCCCAAGGTTAACTCCGAGGATGATGTAATGCTTCAGGTTTGTCTCTGAAGGTTGAATTGGCTTCCCATGTGTCGACATCGGGAAAAAATTCGCGGGTCGGGTCACAACCCGGATCTTTCTCTCTTCCTAAGTTATCTCTACCTTCACTCTTTTTATTGCGAAAAAAGTTTTGAAGGGTTTTTTAGGAAAAGGTCAACATGTATCATGTTGACGATTGAACGTTTTTACAGAGTCACCCGTTGGTAGATTTGAAATGATTGTACCAACTCAACCGAGTTTTATTTGAAAAGAGGCCCAATTGTTGGACATTGTCAAAACTTGATCTTTAAAAACAAAGTTTTGAGCTCGGGGGCTTGGTTAAGTGTGGGGAAGGTGTTAGGCACCCCACAACTCCCGTGTAAACACGGTACCACATCTTTTCAATATTTCCCTTAAAAATCAAAAGTGTGTGTAAATTCTGTTTGAAAATTGGGCCTATGCTTGATTAAAAAGCATATCTATGCATCGTTGAATCTATATACGAAGGGATTGATTTGATTTGCAAAAGCGTTTGATTTGATTTGTAAAAGCTTCTTTTTTTGAAAATATTATTAAAGTGATGTTTTGAAAGATGGTTTTCAAACCCTTACGCTAACATAGGAATTGAAGCATATTGATACTTTAGTTTTATCTCTTTTCAGCCTTAAGGCACAATTTGAATGGTGATTGTCGGGATGCGAAGCATCCTCAACCATAATATATATACAAATGTCGGTCTCCTCATGGGCATGATAGCCATCGAAAGAACTCTGACACGACAAACTATATTTTCATTATATTGAGACCTTAAATCCGGATAACCGTTTTAAGGTCTTTTGTATGTACATTTTACAGAAAAATTGGCAGGGTACATTTGTAAAGTGGAGTTTGTCCATCGTGGGAATCAGATTTTGATCAGTTTGATCATGAATCCCACAATTCCTAGGCTCACATAGGAAAGCCAATAAACCTACACAACTCAAAATTGTACAGAAACAGAAATATATCCAAATATCACCAGAACCAAGGATTCATTTAGTAAATCCTGGTTCGCACCTGGCCGAAGCATCTCGTTCCCACTAGATAGCGATCTAAGGGCCGCGAGGTAGCTTTTACAACTGAAACTAGAAAAATGCTAGATTTAAATAAATCTCAGCAATTCTAGTTTTTCGGTTCTGTCTGTACCGATTTTGAACCGTTTAAAAGTTAGAATTGGCGAGATTTAAATAAATCTAGTTCGCCCGCAGAAATGTCAGTGCCGATTCATATAAAATGAATATTTAAAGCAATAATTTAATAAAAATGAGTAAAGCAATATATATATATATATATATATATATATAATTATATATACGAAAGGTGTAAAGGGCGATGAGTTTTCACACCGGTGCCCGGACTACAATTGAAATATATATATATATTTATATATTTATAAAAGTTGTATAAAAGCCACAGAATGATCCAGGCTAGACAGAATTGAAATATATACAGAAAAATAGTAAAAAGGGCGATGGATTTTCACGCCTGTGCCTGGACTGAAATATAAATATATATAGAAACATAGTCAACCAAGACTGGGAAGATAACCTAGTGTGGTGAATGTTGCTTATATATATGCATAAATATATATAAAAGCAGTAAAAAGACCACAGAATGATCAAGGCCAAACTGAAATTTAAATGTACAAATATGTAGTCAACCAAGACTGGAAAGATAACCCAGTGTGGTGAATATTTCTTATATATGCATAAATATATATAAAAGCAGTATTATCCTATTGGATACTAGATAGACAGGTCTTTCGCTTCGAACATCATGAGCTGACTCCGACCCTTGAGGAGTACAAGCGGTTTACTAGCTTAGCTTTAGAGGTGCCCTGCGCTCGTACGACGATCAGTGATATGAGGAGACCATTTATACGGATGTCAGGTCTTCGTCAGAGCGTAATTATGGATGACATCATCTCTAGATGTATGATCTCCATCGACTTTTTAATCGATCGGTTTGGTGAGCTTGACAGTTACGATCGACAAGCCAGAGATTTTATTGTATCGACCGAGGCGTGGCGTTTGGCCAGGATAGACGTTTTGCTAATGTGCATCGTATCCTATATCTATATGCCGCTACGCTTGGACCATTTGGATGTGGGATTGATAGTTGTGGTAGGGTAGCACCATTATTCTGATGATATTGGCCGAGACGCTGAGGTCAGTCACCCACTGCATTACCCACCCGGAGGGGTTTTTCAAAAGCAGTTCGGTCTTGTTGTATGTATGGCTCATGTCCCATATTTGATCGATTGGATTTTTCAAACATCAGGGGTATAGTTTCTCCTATGATATGCTATGTCTTACTCCTTCCAGCCCGCGGAGTGCTCAAATTTGGGGTCGTGGTCAGCATTTCTGTCTAACATTGCGCATCCATTCCTCGATCCTGCCTTGCATAGGGCTAGTCTCCACTATAGCTTCATCACCCATGCACCTGGTATGGACTACTTGCCTCTAGCGGGATTGAGGGGAGTTACTACTTACCAACCTCTGGCTGTTATCTGCTGATTTGATCCGAGTGTATAAGTGTTGGACTCACAAAGAGAGGGCTAATTTCTCCAGTAGCCATCCGAATTGTTCTCCAGAGTACTCAGCATGGTTGGAGGTCGATATAGCATCAGCTGCATTTATCAAGTTAACTCCTATTGTAGATTCAAACGAGGAGGAGCGTATGGAGGATCCTAATTCTCCTACTGAGGATGAGTTGTTCATGGGTTTGACAACCGCGCTAGTTAGTGATCCACCGATCATTCCTATAGGGACAGATCCAACTTTGGCAGACTCACTAGCTAGGATAACCTTTGAGAGAGATCAGGCTAGAGCATTGATGTTGACCGCCTTATATGGCAGAGATATAACTTTGGCGGAGAGAGATGCGGCTCGAGCCACTCAGGATGCAGGATTGATTGAGCGAGAGGAGATTCGATCTACCAAAGACGCAACTTTTGTAGAGATCGGGGAGACTTTTATTTCTAGGGATGCATTTTTTGTGGAGAGGGACGAGGCCATAGCTTTTCGGGATTTCCACATTGCTGACAGTACTGCTCTCCGATCTTATACTCATGGTTTGGTTGTCGAGATGAGTGCATACATTGATGATCACAATGCCACACTGTAGATGACTGTGGAGGTTTTGAGCCGTATGGAGGCTGAGGGTATTGTACTTGCAGCTGCTCCTCCATCTTCAGAAAGAGATGCCATGTTAGCATTGTTGGCCCGCTTATCCTTGGGTTCATAGACTAGATTTATTTTTCCTGCACATACTAGATCAGCCATTTTTGTCATGTACAAGACACTATGTATATATCAAACAGTGTTATATATAAGAGAAATATATTTTTGATTCACTTCCCTGTTTGGATATGTAATGTCATTGCTGAGTGATTACCACTTCTTTCATGACTTGCTGTTGTTGATGTATCTTAAGCTTCTCCTTGATGGACTGACAGTTGAGATGTCAGAAAGTATCTTAGATGGGCCTGTTGATCAGGGTAGCTTGATAGGACTTAGCTTTTATATGGTTTTGGTGTCTTGGGACTGGTTTTTATTTGGTTTTTTATTTTTTCTTGAAGGTCAAACCGCACAGTAAATGGCTGCCTACATACTCCCGGGCTGAGGGAGATCAGGTCATTCAGAGTTTTGGCTTTGTATAAGAGAGGTTTGAAAAGTATTTATCTTGGGTTTTGCGTTTGGTTTGATGAGTTTTAATTTTTTATTTAGTTTGACCGCACCAGAAATAGCTGCCTACGTACTCCCGAGTGTAGGAAGATCAGGTCATTCGTAGTTCTGGCTTCTAGTGAAAATCGAACCTGATTTGATTCGCAGGACCAGGATGCGGGTACGCATGTGTTTCAAACATAGTACCTTTTGAAGGTGTCTGAGTTGATGAGTTGGGGAAATTCGATCCCATCCATTTCTTGTAATCTGATAGCTCCTCCCGTCAACACCTTTTTGATAATGAAAGGGCTTTCCCAATTAGGGGCAAATTTTCCTATAGCTTCATCATGATTGGCCAAAACTTTCTTCAACACCAAGTTATTTTCATTAAATTATCGTATTCGGACTTTCTTGTTGTAGGATCGACCAATCCTTTGCTGATATAACTGCCCGTGGAAAATGGTTGTAGCCCTGTTTTCATCTATCAGGGACAGTAGCAACTGATCTTCCTCCATCTGAGAGTCGATTAACACTCGCAAAGACTCCATCTCTACTTCTATGGGGAGGACTGCTTCCATGTCATAGACTAATGAATAGGGGGTAGCCCCAGTAGAGGCACACATTGACGTTCTGTATGCTAACAGGGTTAGAGGCAACAAGTCAAGCCATTCTTTGTGATTGGCGGATATTTTTTGCATGATCTTGTTGATGTTCTTGTTGGCCACTTCGACAGCACCATTCATCTTGGGCCGATAGATGATGGAATTGAGATGCTTGATGTGAAACTTACTGCACAGTTCTTTCATCATTTGATTGTTCATGTTCTTGGCATTGTCTGATATGATCACCTCCGGTTGTTTATATCGAGAAACGACATTGTTTGTGATGAAACCAATGATGACCTCTTTGGTGACATTGGGAAAAGAGGCTGCTTCAACCCATTTGGTGAAGTAATCGATCATGGTAAAGATGAATCGATGACCATTGTTGGCTTTGGGTTCCACTAGGCCTATCACATCCATTCCCCATATAAAGAAAGGCCATAGTGAACTTATGCTGTGTAGCTCATTTGGAGGAGCATGTATAGCATTTCCATGTACATGGCATTGAAAACATCTCATGACGTGATCATCACAGTCAGCTATGAGCGAGATCCAATAATGTCTTGTTCTTAATATCTTCTTAACCAGCAGATGACCGCTCATGTGTGGACCACAGACTCCACCGTGAATTTCATCCATCAACCTCTGGGCTTGCTCTTTATCAAGGCATCTTAATAGGCCTATTCCAGCATCTCTTTTATAGGGTGTAGATCCATCTCGGAGATATTCTTTTATGTCTTGATACCAAGGCTGAATGACAGGAGGTAATTCATCTGATACTTCTCCAATGTAATTCCCGTATGTCGGGGATTTTTGAATTGTGAATTTGATGCTGGGAATCCCACTCCTATCAGATATGCGGATCAATGAAGCTAACGTCGCCAATACATCAGCGAAGTCATTCCTACCCCGAGGAATATGGCTGAAGGTTATGTCTTCAAACTCCAGGGATATTTTGACGACCTGCCGATGATAGGGCAGTAAATGCAGTTCTTTGGTGTGATATGCCCCAGTGGTTTGTCTGATGACCACCTTAAAGTCTCCAAAGACCAGTAAATGTTTGATACCCATGGATTAAGCTAGTTTTAAACCCATTATGCAGCCTTCATACTCTGTTATGTTGTTGGTGTTACCAAATTAAAGTTTGGTAGCCACAGGATATTGTTCTCCTGTACCAGAGATAAGGACTACCCCAGCTCCGGCACCTTCCATGTTTACTGCTCCATCAAAATACATTTTCCATGGTTGGACTGTATTTTCTTGCTGGAGTTATTGAATTGTCATGATCCCATCAATCGGGAAATAAGTCTCCAGGGGCTCGAACCCTCCTGCAGGTGCTTCAGCTAATTGATCTATAATGCCTTGACCCTTGATTGATTTCTGAGTCACGTAGACAATGTCGAACTGTTGTAGGATCAACTGCCATTTAAACAGTCGACAATTTAACATTAACTTGTTGAATACGTAATTCAGGGGCTCCATACAGGATATGAGGTAGGTCGTGTGCCCATGTAAATATTATTGCAACCTTATGGTGGCCTATGCTTACGCACAGCATGTCTTCTCGATCAGGGTGTACTTCTATTCACCACTGCTGAATCTTTTACTGATGTAGTAGATGGTTCTTCCTTGCTACTATTATCCTTTTGTCCTTGCATGCAGTCCATTGCATTGGCATTGACGGACAGGTACATGAACAAGGGAACTTTATCCCTCAGAGGTACCAAAATAGGTGCTTCAATCAGCTATTTCTTGATGGCAAGGAAGACTCGTTGACAATCCTCGTTCCATTTAGTGGAGGAATTCTTTCTTAGTAGCTTGAATATAGGTTCACAGGTTGCTGTGAGCTGGGAAATGAATCGGCTTATGAAGTTGATTCTCCCTAGAAACCCACGTATCTCCTTCTCTATTCGAGGTACTGGCATCTCAGTTATGGCTTTGATCTAGGCAGGGTCTAGCTCGATTCCTCAATTACTCACCAAGAATTCTAACAGCTTGCCTGCTTTGATGCCAAAAGCACATTTGGCGGTGTTTAGCATGAGGTTGTACTTACACAACCTGTTAAATAGCTTCCTGAGATGGTCAATGTGATCATCCTCCCTCTGAGATTTGATGATGATGTCGTCCACATAAACCTCTAACTCTTTGTACATCATGTCATGAAATAGGGTCATCATGGCTCGCTAATACGTGGCTCCGGCATTGATGAGGTCGAAGGATAGTCGCCTATAGCAGAAGGTTTCCCAGGGAGTGATGAAAGCTATTTTCTCCCGGTCCTCTTCAGCAACCATGATCTGATGGTAAACAGAAAAGCAATCTATGAAGGAAAACATGTCGTACTGCGCCGTATTGTCGATCAGGATGTGGATGAAAGGTACTGGGAAATTATCCTTGAGGCATGCTGTGTTCAAATCCTGGTAATCTACTCATACTCATACTTTCCCTCCGGGCTTAGGCACAGAGACTATGTTTGACAGCCATTCTGGGTATGTTGATACCATGATGATTCCTGCTTTGACTTGTTTAATAACTTCCTCTTTAACTTTCAGGCTCTATTTAGGTTTCAATCGCCTGAGCTTTTGTTTGACTGGCTTGAATCCATCTTTGATGGGCATTCGATAGATGACAATGTCAGTAGACAGGCCAATCATGTCTTCATGTGCCATGCAAACACATCCTGGAACTAGGTTAGGAGTTCGATCAGGTCGGCTTTTTGATCTGGTGTAAGGTCTAAGCCTATCTAGATTTCTTTGATGTTTTTGGAGGTTCCTATGTTGATAGTGGTTGTTTGGTTGAGATTTGGATTGGGTTTGTCTTCGGCCCATTCTTTGATCTCCTCGGACACCTCCTCCTCTTGATCAACATCCATCAAGTCAAAGTTCAGTTCTACATCAAAGTTATAGTCACTTTGACAGGTTGGCATCTCATCAGCAGAGACAAACACATCCAATGCTTGAGTCCTGAAAACAAAAATGCTTTTATTTTAATATATACAACTGATTAAATACACAGAGCATTTGGCAAAGCATGACAAAAGTTACTGCTATAGTTGTGCAATCAAAAGTAAGCAGTAAATGAAAGCATGTTTAAAGGGCAGACGGACTCTCCGCCCCTTTACCCTTTTTGACTGAGGCAAGGGACACTACTCCAGTTATCCAGGGTTAGATCCTCATGAATAGGGAGGATCAAGGAATTATGCTCGTCTGTCTCGTCTCGGATAATAATTGAGATATTCTTTACAATAAGGTCAGGATTTTTCTTTGAACTGCCCCCTTTTCCCTTCTTGATGCGAGAAATTTGAATCTGATCCTCATCGTCGCTGTCTGGGATCTCATCACTCATACCCTCGTAGTTTATGATAACCTGCATGTTAGTAAATGGGTCTCGTCCTTCGTACAAGATCTTTTCTTTTCCCTTTTTGCTATCCACCTTGGATCTGGGAGTTGTTCTCTCACTTGCTGGTATAATGGGAGTAAATAATATGGTTGATACCACAGCTAGGATTTTCCTCATGGGTTTCACCCATCCGACACTCGTAAGGTTTAGCAGCAAAATTGTGGAAGAATGAGCCTTAGGATGCTTGTGTGGGTTCCTGTGATTTGACCCGAATGAATATCCCAATCCGACTCTCCCAGTCTGACTCGAGATTTGTACTGGACTCTTGATACCTTGTTAATTCTTCCCTAACCCTTTTCCAGGTTGGAAACCCAAAGATACCATTTCCTGGCCCACTGTCATCACCTTGGTGGAGACCTATGGTTTCAGGGCTAGTGCTTCCGATAGGTAGATACTGAGTATCACTCACTTCCAAGGCTTGAAAACTTGCAAGTTCGATCCCTGCATCAAGGCTGATCACCGGCATATGTCCCTGTAGGTAGACATGGTATTCTGGTTTGTCATTGACCATGATTAGGTCGTCGTTTATAATGTATTTGAGTTGTTAATGGAGGGTGGATGGTACTGCCCCTGCCATGTGGAGCCATGGCCTGCCCAGCAACAAGTTGTATCCAGTGGCGATGTTGAGCACCTGAAAGGACATATAGAAAGTGTGTGGACCAATCTCCAGAGGAAGATCTATTTCTCCCATAGCTTGTCGATGAGATGCATCGAAAGCCCGGATAACCACATGACTGGTTTTGATCCGGTTCGGGTTGATCTTCATTCTCTCCAAGGTTTCGTAGGGACAGATGTTGAGGGATGATCCTCCGTCTATGAGCACACCTTCGATCACATACCCGGATGACATTACAGCTATATGTAGGGACTTACGATGCCCCATCCCTTCTGCAAGGATATCATCGTCAGTGAAAGATATCACATTGCTGTTGAAAATGTGTTCTACAACGTGATGAAATTTCTCGGCATCCACTGTATTTGGCAGATGGGCTTCTTTTAGTACTTTACCAGAATGTTGCGATGATCCACCGATGATAAGACCAAGTCTAGGATGGACATTTGCTTGGGTGTATCTTTCAAGCTTTGCACTATTTTGATTTCATTGTGTTCCATTTTGTTGACGAACTCTTCGATTTTCTCATCGATCACCTTTTCTTTGGCTTTTATGACTTCTTTAATCACCCGCAGAGGCAGGTATAATGAATTATCCTTTGGCACGATGGAAATGTTGTTTGAAGTGGAACCTTCATCATTCCCGTAGTTCCATGGGACCCTCTTTAGACTAATAACTGGATACTGAGGTCTGAAGGGCAAGATTAAAGGCTCGGTAGGAATTTATCGAACGAACCGCACTCCTTCGTATGCGTCAGGAGTCCATTGATGATTTTGAAATCTTTTCTACTAGGTAATCTACAGCCCCTACATTCAAAGCCCCCTTTTTACCATTTGGAAAACTGGTAGGGATATGCAAGAACAAACTATTTTAGTAACCCCATCTCCAACGGTCCAAAGATGAAAATCTTTGTAAATCTTTGTATATTATTTACTATATTGATTGCAGCAAAATCTTTCAAAAAAGATTAGACAAGGCAATCAAACCATTGAACTACATTTGGCGATCTCAGATGTGTCGATATCAATGAGGGTACGGCCACCTTCATAGGATTTTGTGTTTCTTTAACCCCTTTCCCTTGCAGAACTAAGGGTGTGAGAGATAACTCCTTATCACAGGAAATGATAGCCACTGTATCCTGATTCCATGCAGTGGGGATAAAGAGAGTGTCTTCATCTGGGAGGCCATAATCCTGATTCCCTCTTATCAATTTATCGCTTTCAATCATATTCTGAATCAAGTTACGAAGTGCCCAGCAATCTTCAGTATTATGACCGGGTGCATTGGAATGGTACTCACAGATTTGGTCAGGCTTGAATTTTCTGGATCGCGGGTTTATTGGTGGTAATAAATCTGCAACCATTCCCTCGTTGATTAACATCTGGAGAATTTCCTCCATTGGCTGGTTCAGGTTAGCGAAATTCCTTTGAAATAAGAATTTCCTACCAACTCGCCAATTCTCATCTTTAACCATCTTGTCGGCCCATGGTTTATGCTCATGAGACCGATAGTGATCCCTCCTAGAGATGGGACTGATCTCCGGTGTGGGAGGATGATCGGTATCAGACTAGTTGGCCTGATTCATCATCTGTCTGGTGATCTGATGTTGGTATACGATCAGTTCTGCTAACTGTTCAATTTGTTCCTTGATAGACCTAATCTCCTGCTCTATCAGGAATCGCCTTTCTGAGACTTTCCAACTGTCTGGGCTATTGTTGCTGGATTGAGTTGATTCTCTGACATATCAGAGGTATTTGGATCCTCCTCCATTTTCTATACTGATCATGTTGACACTCTCCTCTTTGTGCTGAGGGAAGGGATTGTCTTGTACGTGTGGTTGTTCTGGTTTGGTCACCACAATCTCTCTATTGTCAATCAAGTCTTGGATTTTGTGCTTAAGAGACCAACAGTCTTGAGTGTCATGGCCTGGGGAGCCGGAATGGTAATCACACTTCTTGCTTAGGTTAAAATTCTGTCCATCAGTGTTTGTTGGTGGAAGGAGTTGGACAATTTTCTTCTGTGCCGTCAACAGCTTTAGCACATTCTCGAGTTAATCCCTTAGAGGGGTGAAAGTTCTTCGACGCCTGACCTCCATATTTTTCTGAAATGAAGGGTTTGAAGGCTGTGTTGAAGCTTGGAAAGGGGTATAGTTCCTCCTTTGAATGGGCATACTGTTTGACTCGCCTCTTTGATTCTGTCCTTATAACACTAAGGACTCTTCTTCATCTTTCTTTTTATGTACCCTCCGAGGATTACTCCTGTAATTTTTGGACTGGATATGTTCAGCAACAGCTTCGAGGGTGGTTAGATCCTCTATCTACCCGGACTTGAGCCCCATTTTTGCCATCTCGCCGTGTTTGATCTTTTCAAAAATTAGTTTTCCTATGCCTGCTAGGACCCTCTCATAATATGGAGCTTCTTGGATGTCAATGAAGGTCATGACTATCTAAGATTTTGTCATGGATGGGGTGACTTGTGTTGCAACCTGCCTCCAACGTTGGGCATATTCTCTGAATGATTTAGTGTTTTGTTTCTTGATTTTGGTTATTTGGTATCTGTCTGGATCCAGCTGAGATTGGAAGCTATATTGACTGAGGAAAGCATGTGCCAGTTCTTCCCAACTGTGAATCTTAGAGTTATCCAGATGGCATACCAGACTCTGTCCTCACCAGTTAAACTTTTCTGGAATAACTGCATTCGAAGTTTCTTGCCCTCTGCATAGGATCCGAGTTCTCCAATGAATACCTTCAGGTGTGTTATTTCTTAAAATCAGGAGTTCTAAATTTTTTGGGATAACGAACCCCATCGAAGATACAGAGGTCTGAATAATTGACACTGCCACAGGCCCCAGTCCCTTTGATAGACCGGATGGTTTCTTCCATCTGCTGTACTTTCTTCAGAATGTCGCCAGCTTCATGTTCTTTTCTAAAAACGGTGATTTCAGGGGGTTTTGTTGGTTGTGTCTTGGTTTTGTGGTCCATGAATCTGAGTCTTTGCCTTTTCGGTCTCTTGACTGCCACCACTACCACCAGGTGTTCCCGGTTCTGTGTGAGCTTGGGCTTGCTTCCCTTTAAGAGCTTTACTTTGCTCTCTCAAAAAACTGGCCAATTCGGCTATCTGATTCTTCAGTCCTTCAAACTCTTCCCTAGAGACAGGGGTGGATTCTGGTTGAGCACTGGAAGTCATGTCCGTGGATGGACTTAGTGCTTTCTTAGACTTAGATCTAGTGACAAGACCAATTTTTCACCTACAAGAAAACGTAGGTGTGTCAATTTCCCGATATAGGTAGGGATAGGATGCATGTCATGATGTATTTTTTGTGGTTTTTTATTCTTATCCTGCAAAACAGAGGTTAGTTGTTTTGATGACAGGATAACATGACAGGATGTATATGACAAGGAATGTAAATTTTTATTATGATATTTACATTGTGCTCCTTTACATTTGGAATTGAAAACTTGACATTGAATTTAAAAGAGGAAGGCATGAAGAAGCTTCCCATTGGATTTGGTTAATCTGAGGCTGACCTATCTTAGGCTACTCTCACGGCATTTTGGCATGAAGGTCCCCAGATCATTGCAATCTACTAGAGGGGAAATTAATCCGATCTTTCAACTAGAGTGAATCTAGGTGGTGCATTTTCATGAGCCCTAGACACTTAGCCGTCCCCAGAGACATTACTTATCACCGACTGGTTTTGCCCCCCGAAGGAGGAATCACACAACATACATTCACATACATCGTGTCTCACCGTTATGTATATGATGACATGGTTGCGAAGCACTAATATGGGTGTGAAGCACTAAAAAAATAGGAAAATATTCATTCACATTCATTCAATGTAAATACGCAGCATTCACGCATTCATTCAATGTAAAGACGCAGCATTCACACATACGTAGTTTTGAAGAATAAATTTTTGAAAAGATTTGAACGCGGCCTAAGCCCTATACTGTCCCCAGCAGAGTTGCCACCTGTCAAAGTCGGGAAAAAATCTGCGAGTCGGGTCACAACCCGGATCTTTCTCTCTTCCTAAGTTATCTCTACCCTTACTCTCTTTATTTCAAAAAATGTTTTGAAGGGTTTTTTAGGAAAAGGCTAACATGTATCATGTCGACGATTTGAAAGTTTTACAGAGTGGCCAATTGGTAGATTTAAAATGGTTGTACCAACTCAACCAAGTTTTGTTTGAAAAGAGGCCCAATTGCTGGACACTTTCGAAACTAGATCTTTGAAACCGAAGTTTTGAGTTCGGGGGCTTGGTTAAGTGTGGGGAAGGTGTTAGACACCCCCACAACTCCCGTGTAAACACGGTACCGCATCTTTTCAATATTTCCCTTAAAAATATGAAATGTGTGTGTGAATGCTGGAAGAAAATTGGGCCTATGTTTGATTTGAAAGCATGTCTATGCATCGTTGAACCTATATACAAAGGGTTTGATTTGATTTGTAAAAAGTCTTTGATTTGATTTGCAAAAGTGTTTGATTTGATTTGCAAAAGCTTCTTTTTTCGATAAGATTATTGAAGTGATGTTTTAAAAGAAGGTTTTCAAACCCTTACGCTAACATAGGAATTGAAGCATATTGATACTTTAGTTTTATCTTTTTAGCCTTAAGGCTTAATTTAAATGGTGATTGTCGAGCTGCGAAGCATCCTCGACCACAAAATATATACAAATATCGGTTTCCTCATGGGCATGACAGCCATCAGAGTGATTCTGACATGACAAATAATATTTTCACTATGTTGAGACCTTAAATCCGGATAAACGTTTTAAGGTCTTTTGTATGTACATTTTTATAGAAAAACTGGCAGGGTACATTTATAAAGTGGAGTTTGTCCATCGTGGGAATCAGATTTTGATCAGTTTGATCATGAATCCCACGATTCCTAAGCTCATATAGGGAGACCAATAAACCTTCACAGCTCAAATTTGTACAGAAATATATATCCAAAAATCGCCAGAACCAAGGATTTATCAGTAAATCCTGTCTCGCACATGGCCGAAGCATCTCGTTCCCACTAGATAGCGATCTAAGGGCCGCGAGGTAGCTTTTATGACTGAAACTAGAAAATACCAGATTTAAATAAATCTCAGTCATTCTAGCTTTCCGGTTCTGTCTGAACCTATTTTGAACCGTTTGAAAGCTGAGTTGGCGAGATTTAAAGAAATCTAGTTCGCCCGCAGAGATGTCAGTGCCATTCATATCAAATAAATATTTAAATTAATAATTTAATAAAAATGAGTAAAGCAATATATATAATTATACACACGAAAGCTGTAAAGGGCGATGGGTTTTCACACCGCTGCCTGGACTGAAATGTATATATATATAGGGAGCATTTCAAGAGCATAACTCTTAAAAGACATAACAAGCATAACACCTTTAGCGACGAACCAAGTCCGTCGCATGTCCGTCGCCATAGGTTCGTCCGACGCCATAGGTCTTATTCGACGGACAATATATAGCAACGGACGGACCTATGGCGACGCATTTAGCGACGGTTTGGTCTGTCGCTAAAGGGGAGTTTTGCTCTTTAAGGAGTTATGCTTTTTAAGAGTTATGCTCTTGATCCTTGCTCTATATATATATATATATAGTAAACGAAACTTGATATGCAAGTGTATAAAAGTGCGAAGAAGTAATAATAACTTTTTGATCGTAAAAATACTCACAATAGACTGCTACACGGGCTTTTTGCCAAATCGTAGGCTTTAAACGTCCAAATCTACAGGTTATTTTCTTATATGTGGTAGTATGTGGGTATATCTACGTGTTAGAGTGAAAAAATTTGGGTTTGGAAGACAAGGAAATAGCTGGAAAACCAAACAAGCAGGGGTTCAAAGCGTTTCTGAATTATAAAATGAGTTGGGGGTCACCACATATATATAGACCCAGGAGCCTCCACTCTACCTACGGTAGCCGCAGGTAGAGGTATGGCTCCATGTCGTGTGGGCCCCGCAGCGGTTCTGTCGTCTCAAAGTACGTGCACTTCAAACAACGCGAGGTCGAAGTCCAAACTTTCTAACTTTTGATCGGAGCGTTCGTTTGAAGCGTGCGATACCTTTCCGAAAAGCCCTCACCAAAAGTGTCACAATGACATGAGATAAAACATTTTTTGGGTCCAAGAAGACGGATTCATAACCAGGTCTTTGATTCCCCGCAATTTATTCGTTGAGCTGTCTTGCGCTGTTTGTACTCGGGATCATGGTTATGGTTCATTCTGACCTTGTTGGCATGTATTCAGCTTGAGTTGGACTGAATAGGCTTAGAGTTGCTAAAATGACCATTTTATCCCTCCCAGGGTTTCCTTTAGTGTCGAAATGGCCTTCGGTTGACTTCCTGGGGTTCTCTCCAAGATTTGAATCCCATTTGAGTCCGTTTGTCCTCATTGTTGTCTCTGAGGTTGACTTGGTCACTCCAGGTTTTCCTCTAAAGATGTTGTGGAGCCTCAAATTTGTTCCTGAAGTTGACCTAACTTTCTCGGGTTGAGACTGGGGTTGACCTGTACTTCTCGGGTTGAGAGTGGGGCTGACCTGTACCTTACGGGTTGAGACCAGGACTGACATGTACCTCCTGGGTTGAGACCAAGGTTGACCTTTATCTCTCGAGTTGAGACCGGGGCTGACCAGTACCTCCCGAGTTGAGACCTGGGTTGACCTTCACCTCCCGAGTTGAGACTGGGGCTAACCTGTACCTCCCGAGTTGAGACCGGGGCTGACCTGATGGCCCGGTATTGAGACTGGGGTTTACTTGATGGCCCGGTATTGAGATCGGGGTTAATTTGATGATCCAGTATTGAGACCGGGGTTGATTTAACTGCACGGTATTGAGACCGGGGTTGAGTTGATGACCCGATATTGAGACCGGGGCTGAGTTGATGACCCGGTATTAAGATCGGGGTTGATTTGATGACCCGGTATTAAGACTGGGGTTGAGTTGATGAACCGGTATTGAGATCGGGGTCGATTTGATGAGACAATTTTGCCGTCCTACAGTGTTAGTAACAGAAAACGAAATTTCGAGTGTCTACAAGTAATTTTGTGGTGAAGTTCCAATTTTATTGAGATAATTAAATTAGATAAATTGTTATGTGGTGATTTGTTAAATAATAATTTAATGAATAATTAAAGTAATGTCTAATTTAATTTAAATAATTAAATTAGAGATTTACTAATTTGTTACATGGAATTATGATTAATGAGTAAATTATAATTGTGTAGCAATTTAATTTATGTGGAAATTTTATTTAATAAATTGATGTTAGCTTTAATTTAATTAAATTAAAGTATTGAGATTTAATTAAATTAAAGTGTGACATTTAAAACTATGTGTTAAAAGAGTTATTAAAATAAATTAAAAAGGATTTTAATTCAGCTTTACCAAACAAGGCTCTTAAGTCTATTTTAATTCAGTTTTACCAAACAAGACCCTTGGTTTCTAAAAATCTATTTTTAATTGGTTTTGCCAAACAAGCCTTATGGCTTTCGATTTTCAAAATAAAAAGTAACTGATATATTTATTAAAAGGTTTAAAACATCAGTTATATATATGTATATATCTATATAACAGTTATGTGTATTGTATATTACGTTAGTTAGAATATCAGAGTAAGAAAAGAGAAATAGGAGAGAAAGAAAACTAGAGAGAAAAGAGAGAAGAAGAAAGAAAGAGGAAGAAGAAGAAGATTTGAGATATCAAAAACACATCATCATCATCATCTTCTTCAAAAACTAACAAGAATCAAAGGTATAATTTAATGTTAAGTTTTTGTTATTCATTACTCTTCATAAAAAGTTAGCTTTCACTTCTCTATAATTTGGTTTTTCATGATAATTGTGAGTATATGATCTATGTATGTTAAATTATATATGTAGACACTCGAAATTTTGCTTTCTTTGTACTAATTTTGCAGAAGGGCAAAAGCTTAATTGTACTTCAGAGACAACCCTGAGGTAGGGAAAAAGAGCCAGGACACCTCGAAGACAACCTCGGGAGTGATGCAAAGGACCAATGACGTCCGAGCATATCGTAAACTAAACGAGAATCGCCGAGTTGAGACAGTGTTCACTGGAAACCACCTCAGCAAACCTCTAACTGATATTTGGACCTGGAGGATATATCTCGGCTACGAGTATCGACTTCTTGAACCCTAATTCAGTCAGAATCGATCTTATCCCGCTGCATTCATTAAAGACTGTACGAAAGGTCGAGCGACGGAGGTCAACTTCTTTCGAAGCAGGCCCGAAGGAACACTTGTCTAGAGTGTGGGGCCCACCTAGCTTAGCCGCAGCCATATATAGGGATAGCCGCATGTATATATATGACTGGCTCGGCGAGCTTATATCACCCACACTAGTTCATTTGTAAAGAGTGAGATATAATTTTATAGAGAGAGAAAGATATTATAGAGAGAGAGAGGCTCGAGTGGAACTCAAGAATACCAACTTGAAGCTTAATCATCTCATTTAGTACCTATTTGAAGTCCCAGGATTGTTCTACAATGGCTACGGGAGTTAAAACGCTTGTTCACCCATCCCCCAAGGTGAAACAACGCACTTTCTAGCTTCGTTCTTTGTAAACGTTGTTTAAATACTAGATTGATGTTATATCTTATTTCAATATAGTTAATCTTGTTATATTGTAAGCATATTATGTAATAGTTGATATATATTACATTTCTATCGGTTATATTGTGCTTATTATGTTGTAAATAGACCGCGGAGGCTAGATCTACCTAGATTTAAGCCGAATCTAGCCTTTGAGAGGTTATTAAGCATGAAGCTTTAACCCGTGTGCTAGATTGGCTTAGATTCATGGTAGATCTATGGATTTATTGCTTTAAATGGTCTAGGTTACCCCGTATAACCCTAAATCTATATTTAGAGGTGAAAGGGGTCCGAAATGGCTTAAAACGGTGATTTCAACTGATGAAATCACCTAATATCAAAGCTGATGACATTGTACATATGTATTTCCTCATAAATAATATGAGCCTAGGAATCTCGGTGTTGAGATCCCCGAATGGATCCGACTTGATTCCCACGATGGACCGGTTTTCATGTTGTAATGTTTCAATAGCGTAAATATCATTGTGTATGTAATATTTGGATCTTGAAGACGAGCTCAAGGAGTTAGTCCCGAGAAGTCAGATTCAAGATCTCGTGATAGTGAAAACTTTAATTGCGAGAACTCGGTTCATCGAGATGGCTTACATGCCCGATGATGATCCGACCCTTTTTTTAACGCTTTTGCATGCATATCATCAAAATGATTTCTAATAAAACCACAAAGAGCTTTTGATCATAATAAAGTGATTTGGGGTAGATCACCTAATGAACGTAAAGATAAATAAAAGGAAGTATTGAAGTCCTCGATTCCTAGTTGGGCAAAGGATTTGAAAACCTTGTTTTCCAAAACATCATTTTAATTCATACATCTTGTTAAAAATGAACTTTTTGTCAAATCAAATCTTTCGTACCTAGGCGCAAAAGAGGTACAGCACTACTTTCAAGTCACCCAAAATAAGGACTTAGAATAAAAACCAATAAAGCTTTCGAAATAAAACACACACTCATACACACACACACACATATTTTATGCACAGAAAATCAATAAGATGCGGTACCGTGCTTGCACGGGAGTCGGAGGGTGCCTAACACCTTCCCCCCACTTAACCTAGCCCTCGGATTCCACGAATCTCAGGTTTCAAGACAAATCTTTTGGAGTCACATATTGGACCATACTACAAAAATTATTAAACCTCGGATGAGTTGGTACATCCATTTAAACCATACCAACTGGGGACACTGTCTCATTCGGTCCAATCATCAAAATTAAATCAATCTTTTCAAAATCGTCTACACTTATGTCGGTACCTCTTTCCTAAAAACTCGCCCTTCAATAAAATCCATAGACATAGCAAAATGGAAAACGGTAGACAAGTCAAAGGAAAGACGGAAATCAAAACCAAAGAAAAAAGGACCTCTTTTAAAACAAAAAGGAGCAAGATTTTTTCCCGGCATCGATAATGTATATAAACTATTATATATGATTTATATGAGTATTTAAGTGGTTTAATTCATATAAATATGATGAACATTAAGAAATCATGTTCATAGCAATTAAAGTGAACTATTTTGAAAAAAATGGTGTTTTCTTCAAAATCATAAAATTAAAGGTTTTTAATTGATTGTTGTAATGTTTATATGTGTTAAAACATGTTAGAAGCATAAAGTTATCATTTTATAAAGCTTTATATGCATTATGTGAGTTTAATTCAGAGTTTGGTGAGAGAAAATAAGTTAAATTGGCTTTTTCTTGCATAGTTCGCGAGGCTTTCTGCGTCTGACTATGACGTGTCGCTGCAACGCCAGTCCTGTGAGTAAACTGGGAGCTGCAGTGCCACTGCAGAGTCAGGTGATGTGGCACGGCGCCGCAGCGCCAATTATATTTGTTAACTGCAGCGCTGCAACGCCAAGGCAAGATTTCAAAGCGTGCTGACATGGCAGCGCGGCAGCGCCAGTTCTGAGTATAACTGGAGCATTGCAGCGCCAGGCCTACAGAGCCCCTGATGACATGGCAGCGCTGCAGCGCCAGCTGCAGTTCATTATGTGGCGCTGCAACGCCACCTATGCAATTAGCCAGAAAATTATATTTAAACGTATAATTTTAAGAGAATGTTAATGTAATAAATATAAAAGCATGTTAATAAGTTATATGCTAATTGGACAGTATTTAAATCATATTTTTAATATGAAATGTATGATTTTAAATTATAATTTGATTAAGTATAAAGTTTGATACGAATGTGTGGTTTAATCATGTTATGTGATAATTAATGATTAAACCTAATAACTAAAGAATGATGAGTTAACCTAGATGGGTTAACTAATGATGTGATGTAACTATATGGTAACTAATTTATGTTATTATTGTTAATTATGTTTACGTAGGATAAATTGTGGAACGTGATAATATTTGCTAGCTTGCGCACGAGGCATGTTTCCTAATTCCATTTTTAATTATGCAAGTTTTCTTACCCTAACTCGATTGTGTTTACTTTTAATTGAGCAAGTTCTTTTATTCTACATTGGACAAGTATCTCATTGGAATTCATTATTTAAAATAATGTAACCTTGACTAAATTGTTCAAGTAATGTTTTATTGTATTTTTCAAATGCTTTAAGTCTATTTCTAAAGCATGACTATTGATTATGATGTCTATTGTTATGACTCACTGTTATTTTATAACTTTTTTGTTACCGAACTCTTAATTATTGTAAGTTGATTCAACTACTCCTTAGTTGATGATAGTTGAACTCTAAATTATCCTTTGAGCTTATCCAAACCAAACTTTCTTTGGTGCAGACTTGTTAATTAATACTGAGATGAACAACCCTAGTAATAGGGGATTACCATGCGAAAGCATTAAGATATTTTTGCACAATACATGGTACGAAGGGCTGATCTCCCTAAGTACGAGTTAAGAGTCCATATAGTCTAACAACTTTTAAAGGTCTAAGTAGAAATACTTACAACCTGGGACATAGTTCATGTGACACCCCCAAATCCGAGTACTTCGTTTCCACATAATTTGGTGTTCACTATCTAAATAGAACATACATCTACCCAATAATAAGGAATGTAAAATAAATTGTAACCTTGAATAAATAATAAAATCTTCCTTAAAAAAGAATTACAACTTTATTCAAAAACATCCCAGGGTTTATCTAACCTTAACATAAATAATAATGCGAAAATAAAAACATAACATAAAGTCTTATT
Organism: Panax stipuleanatus; assembly: GCA_020205555.1. Lineage (NCBI taxonomy): Eukaryota > Viridiplantae > Streptophyta > Magnoliopsida > Apiales > Araliaceae > Panax > Panax stipuleanatus. Next base: position 26,057,254 of record CM035122.1, read on the forward strand.
ACAATCAAATCAAAAGACAACAAGTTTTCACTTGTTCATCTTGCCTTTCCCTTTACTCGTTGACGGTACTTCAACGTTCTCGGCTTTAACTACAAGAGATTATTAAATATGCAAGAGTGAGCAAACAAAAACTCACCGAAAATACAACAATAATTTGATAGAAACTGAATAGCATCAATAGAATGGAATAACTTTACTTTCATCAACAACAAAGAATTGAATAATAATTCTTTCATCAATACTTAGAATTTCAAATATTGAAATCATCTGAGGGTCATAAGACCTTGAACTATGTCCTAGGTTATAAACATTTACGTTTAAAACCTTTAACAGTCGTTTAGACTATGGACTCTAACTCGTACTTAGGCGGATCAACCCTTCGTACCATGTATTGTGCACAAACATCTTAACGCTTTCGCGTTGTAACCTCCCCTAATAAATAGGGTTGTTCATCTCAGTATTTGATACAAGTCCGTACCAAAGAAGGTTTGGTTTGGACAGCTAAAAGAAAATTTGGAGTTTTCAACTATCATCAACTAAGGAGTAGTTGAATCGACTCACAATAACTTAACAGTTCGATAATATAAGAATTATGAACCAAATATGAGTAATAACAATAAACTTCATATGAAATAAGCATGCTTTAGAAATAATTTAAAGCAATTGAAAGATTAAGTAGATCTTGCTTGAACAAATAAGACAAGATCGCATTACTTCAATAATAACGTTCATACTTGTTCATTATGAAAATTTGAATACAAAATAACTTGTACAAGAATTAACAAGTTAAGAATCGAAAACAAACTTGTATAATATAAAGAATAAGGATTAGAGAACTTGCATAATATAAATAACAAGTTTAGGGTTTAGAAAAAATTGCATAAACGTAAAAGAAAGGTTTAGGAAACTTGCCTTAAGCGCAAGCTACACTTTACAATTACAAACCACTTCCACAATTATCATACATTTTATAATATGTTTATAACATCAATTAGTTCATAACCATAACGTTTAAACCTGTTGAACTTCTTACTTAAGTTCAACTCACAACGTGGTTTGCAACATAAGTCGCTAATTATCCATATACGTGAGTCTATACTCACAACATACACATCACAAGCTTATAATGCTTTAAACTATCATGTCGTACCTTATGAAAGTAATATACAAGTACACACATAATATATTCATATAAGACTTCAAATTATCTTAAACATATAAACAATATGTTATCTCATTGTCTAATACACTTAACATGTTATCAATTTAAGTTAACTAAACAAACACTGCACAAAAACTACTCAGAACTCAAATGAACTTCCCGAACAACAGGTAACCCCGCTAGGGCGGTTCATCCTAGGTTTAAAGCCCTGCTAAGGCGGGTCCCCCCTGGTGTCTCCCCCAGTTCGCGATCGTGCAGAGAAATAAGCCAATTTGGCTTATTTCTTCGCACCAAAGTCCAATTTTAATCATCATAATGTATATAAAACTGTATGAAAACAAAATCTTAAAGTTTTAACATGATTATAACATTCAACCACACTATAACACATAATCAAAACACAATTTTCATAATTTTTGAAGAAAACAACATTCTTAAGTGTTCTTGACGAAAATTGCTATTGTGAATTCGTTTTTAAACCAAATCATGAAATTCCAATTGTATTAACTTATTCCTTAACATAATATCATAACCCATAATCAATTTAAACAAAATTAACAATCAAACATCAATTTTGATAATTTAAAAGACTATTTTTAAAATAAGTTCACTTTAAATTACTATGAACGTGATTTCTTCATGTTCATCGTATTTACATGAATTAAATTACTTAGACAACTTTAAGAATCATATATAAGCCTATATATACATCATATATATATATATATATATATATATATATATATATATATATATACATTACAATCAAGTAATTTTCATAAAAAGAGTATTACAGAGAAGTTCTTTTTGAAAAATATGAAAGACATAAAACACAATATAGAAAATTAAACTTAGAGATTATACCCTTTGATTGCGAGCAAGAAAAAGAAGATGTTTGTTGGCTTTAGCGAGGACTCCTCTTCCTTCTTCTTCTTCTTCTTCTTCTTCTTCTTCTTCTTCTTCTCCCTTCTCTCTAAGTATTTTCTCTCTAACTTTTTCTCTGTTCTTTCTTTCTTTGTTCTAACTTCCTAACGTAAATATTTTGTATAACATATACAACGGATATACATAAGTTATACATAGAATTATATAGAATATGTAACTGCTATATATTAATTACATATACTAACTACTAATTCATATATAGGTTACACAATTTTGAATTTAAAAAGCTCTAAGGCCATGTTTGGCAAAACATAATTATTTTTAAAACAGATTATTAGTAACTAAGGCAATGTTTGGTAAAACGAGATTAAAACAGAAGTAAGGGCCTCGTTTGGCAAAAACACTTTAAATCCCTTTTCTTTTTTTAATAAATCCTTTTAACACATAATTTAAATGTTACACTTTAATTAATTAAATCTTAATATTCTAATTTAATTAAATAAAAGCTAACATCAATTAACCACATAAAAATTGCCACAAAACAATTATAATTACTCGCTAATTATAATTTTATGTAACAATTATCACATAAATTTTATCTAATTAATTATCTCAATTAAATTAGAATCATACCATAAAATCAATATACATCAATTAAATTAAATATTAAATATTCATTTAACTAATATATTACACTTAATTAAATTACTCCATAACAATCACATTATTTATTTAACTCAATTAATAATTCAACTATAAATATTTATTTAATTCAATAAATATTTAGAATTAAATATATAAAATCTCATTCGTTATAATATTCCCTCCTTAAATAGATTCTGTCCCCAGAATCACAAATAAAAAAAACTCATCTGTTACATTCTTCCCCCCTTAAAAAGATTCTGTCCCCAGAATCGGTGTATAAGAATTTACACAAATAATTAAGAAAATAATTGGGGGTATGTCTTTTTCATTACATCTTCGAGATCTCACGTGGCTTCTTCAGAACTGTAGTTCCTCCAGATTACCTTAACAGAAGGTATCACTTTGTTTCTAAGTACTTGTTCCTTTCTATCCACTATCTGAACAGGCACTTCTTCATATGTTAAGTCATTATCAAACTGTAAAGGCTTGTATTCTATTACATGCTTGTAGTCGTGTTTGTAAGGTCGTAACACGAAAATATGGAAAACGTTGTGTATATTATCTAGCTCCGGAGGTAACGCAACCTCATAAGCCAATTCGCCAACCTTTCGTAGTACCTCGAAAGGTTCAATATATCGGGGACTCAGCTTCCCCTTCTTGCCAAATTAAATCTTCCTCTTCTAGGGAGATACCTTCAGGAAAATGAAGCTTTCTGATAAAAATTCTCAATTCTGACGATGTTGATCGGCATACTTCTATTGTCTGTCTTGTGCAGCAACCAATCTTGTTCTGATCATCTTCACGATTTTGGCGATTTGTTGTACCAGTTTCGGTCCCAACAGTTGACGTTCACCGACTTCATCCCAGCATAATGGGGTTCTGCATTTCCTGCCAGTACAATGCTTTGTAAGTCTACATACCGATGCTTGCATGGTAACTATTATTGTAGGCGAACTCCATCAATGGTAAATGATCATCCTAGCATCCTTTAAAGTCCATTACGCAAGCTCTCAGCATGTCCTCTAGCGTCTGAATCGTTCTCTCGCTTTGGCCATCAGTCTGAGGATGGTACGCCGTACTCATTCATAATTGCATTCCCAGACACTCTTGTAATCGCTTCCAAAAATTTGACGTAAAATGTGAATCTCTGTCAGACACTATCGACACTGGAACACCGTGTCGAGAAATAATTTTCTTAACGTACATCTTCGCTAACTGAACCAAGTTGAACTTAATCGTGATCGGTAGGAAATGGGCTGACTTCGTCAGTCAATCCAGAATCACCCATATCGCGTCGAAACCCTTCTGAGTTGCTGGAAGACCAACCACAAAATTCATGGTGATATACTCCCACTTCCGTTTCAGAATATCCAACGGTTGCAGCAATCCACTTGGTCTCTGGTGTTCTGCTTTAACGTTCTAGCACGTTAAGCATTTTGCAACGCATTCAGCAACGTCCCTCTTCATATTCGGCCACTAGAAATGATATCTGAGATCCTGGTACATCTTCGTACTCCCAGGGTGAATCGAATATCTCAAACTGTGAGATTCGCTCAAAATCTATAACGATTGAAAATTTTAGATATTAACTAAAAATATTTATTGAATTAAATAAATATTTTGTTGAATTTATTTGTTGAGTTAATAAATAAATTGAGTGATTGTTGTGGACAATTTAATTAAGTGCTATATGTTTAATTAAATTGATATGTTTGCAATGGTGTAGCATAATTTTAATTTAATTGGGAATAATTCAATTAGATTTAATGTTATGTGCTAAGTGATAATAATTTGTTACATGAATTATGTTTAATAAAGGAATTAAAATTGTGTGACAATTTGGTATTATGTGAATGTTAGTTTATTTAATTGAATTAGAGTATTGTAATTTAATTAAATAAGTGTGGTATTTAATTTATGGATTAAGGATTTATTAAAAGAATGGAAAAGAGTTTTAAGTGGTTTTACCAAATAAGGCCCTTGTACTTGTTTAATCTTATTTTACCCAAACAAAGCCTTAGCACTAAAACCTATTTTTTTAACTAAGAGTTTGCCAAACATGGCCTTGGGCTTTTTAAATTTTGTAACCTATGTTATTAATAAGAATTAATATGGTTATAAGTATTATACTTATTATTTATAAGTTAGATATATATTATATATGTATATGTATATTATAATATGTGTCAGATAGTTAGTACGTTAGTTTTACAAACAAACAAAGAAAGAAGAAGAGGGTTAGAGAGAATTGTCAAAGAAGAAGAAGAGAGAAGAGGAAGAAAAGCTTGAGAAAGCAAAAGAGGATCATCATCTCCATCTCTTTCTTTAATCAAAACTAGTAAGGTTATAACCCTAACTCTTCTAATTATAGAATCTAATTGTATAACTATTGTATTCTTTGTCAAATTAGGTTTCATATGAGGAATTTATATGTATATACGAATTTCATATGTTTTCATATGTAATTGTATGCCATGAAAGTATTTTCATATTTCAATAGTTGTAAAAACAAGTTTTGAAGTTATGTTCTTCTATGTTTTCATGGTTTTAGAATTCTATGTGGAAGTCTCTTTGTGAACGTTCTTGAGTTTGATATATGTATGAGAGGTGCACATATATATATATATATATATATATATATATATATATGTTTACATATAGTTTTTATAGTTTTTTAAGAGTTTCAATTCACAAGTATATGATGAACACTATGGAATCATGTTCATAGTACTCTTTTATGAAGTTATGTTGAAAATTGTTTCTAAATCCTTGATGTGAGCATGAGATATGTGTAATATGTGATATAACATGATTATATATGAGTTATATGGTTGTGTTAGCAATTCAAACCATGAATTTCTGATAAACAATAGGAATTTTGTTCATAGTGATTTTCTTTGAATCAATTTCTAAAAAATAGCTTTTGAAACTATCAAATTGATATTTGATTATGATTTATTGTTGAAATTGATCATGTGTTATGTTAGTATATTAAGAATAGAAGTTTTTACAATTGGAATTACTTGAATTGATTGAAAAACCAATTCATAATAGCAATTTTCGTCAAGAACGTTTAATATTGTATTTTTCTTTGAAAATCATGAAATATTGATTTTGATTATGTGTTATATGAATTTTAAATGTTTTAAGCATGTTAATATGTTTAAAATATTGTTTGTATTAAGTTTCATGTTTATCATGGTTATAAACATTTTCGTTTAAAACCTTTAACAGTCGTTTAGACTATGGACTCTAACTCGTACTTAGGAGGATCAACCCTTCGTATCATGTATTTTGCACAAACATCTTAACGATTTTGCGTAGTAACCTCCCCTAATAAATAGGGTTGTTCATCTCAGTATTTGATACAAGTTCATATCAAAGAAGATTTGGTTTGGACAGCTAAAAGGAAATTTGGAGTTTTCAACTATCATCAACTAAGGAGTAGTTGAATCGACTCACAATAACTTAACAGTTCGATAATTTAAGAAATATGAACCAAATATGAGTCATAACAATAAACTTCATATGAAATAAGCATGCTTTAGAAATAACTTAAAGCAATTGAAAGATTAAGTAGATCTTTCTTGAACAAATAAGACAATATCGCATTACTTCAATAATAACTTTCATAATTGTTCGTTATGAACATTTGAATACAAAATAACTTATACAAGAATTAACAAGTTAAGAATCAAAAACAAACTTGCATAATATAAAGAATAAGGATTAGAGAACTTGCACAATATAAATAACAAGTTTAGGGTTTAGAAAAACTTGTATAAACGTAAAAGAGAGGTTTAGGAAACTTGCCTCAAGCACAAGCTACACTTTACAATTACAAACCACTTCCACAATTATCCTACATTTTACATTATGTTTATAACATTAATTAGTTCATAACCATAATGTTTAAACAGTTGAACTTCTTACTTAAGTTCAACTCACAACGTGGTTTACAACATAAGTCACTAATTATCCATATACGTGAATCTATACTCACAATATACACATCACAAGCTTATAACGTTTTAAACTATCATGTCGTACCTTATGAAAGTAATATACAAGTACACACATAATATATTCATATAAGACTTCAAATTATCTTAAACATATAAACAATATGTTATCTCATTGTCTAATACATTTAACATGTTATCAATTTAAGTTAGCTAAACAAACACTATACAAAAACTACTCGAAACTCAAATGAACTTCCCGGACAGTAGGTAGCCCTGCTGGGGCGGGTCATCCTAGGCTTAAAGCCCCGCTGGGGCGGGTCCCCTACCTGGTGGCTCCCCTAGTTCTCGATCGTGCAGAGAAATAAACCAATTGACCAAAGTCTAATTTTAATCATCATAATGTATATAAAACTTTATGAAAATAAAATCTTAAAGTTTTAACATGATTATAACATTCATCAACACTATAACAAAAAATCAAAACACAATTTTCATTATTTTTGAAGAAAACAACATTCTTAAGTGTTCTTGACGAAAATTGCTAATGTGAATTCGTTTTTAAACCAAATCATGAAATTTCAATTGTATTAACTCTATTCCTTAACATAATATCATAACCCATGATCAATTTAAACAAAATTAACAATCAAACATCAATTTTGATAATTTAAAAGACTATTTTCAAAATAAGTTCATTGTAAATTACTATGAACATGATTTCTTCATGTTCATCGTATTTAAGTGAATTAAATCACTTAGACAACTATAAGAATCATATATAACCCTATATATATATACATCACATATATAAATCATAATCAAGTAATTTTCATAAAAAGAGTATTACAGAGAAGTTCTTTTTGAAAAACATGAAAGACATAAAACACAATATAGAAAATTGAACATAGAGATTATACCCTTTGATTATGAGGAAGAAGAAGATGATGTTTGTTGGCTTTAGCAAGGACTTCTCTTCCTTCTTCTCCCTTCTCTCTGAGTATTTTCTCTCTAACTTTTTCTCTATTCTTTCTTTCTTTCTTTCTTTGTTCTAACTTTCTAACGTAAATATTTTGTATAACATATATAACTGATATACATATATTATACATATAATTATATAGAATATGTAACTGCTATATATTAATTACATATACTAACTACTAATTAATACTAAAGCCCTAAGGCCATGTTTGGCAAAACAACATTATTTTTAAAACATATTATTAGTAACTAAGGTCATGTTTGGTAAAACGAGATTAAAATAGAAGTAAGGGCCTTGTTTGGAAAAAACACTTTAAATCCCTTTTTTTTATTTTAATAAATCATTTTAACACATAATTTAAATGTTACACTTTAATTAATTAAATCTTAACATTCTAATTTAATTAAATAAAAGCTAACATCAATTAACAACATAAAAATTGCCACATAACAATTATAATTACTCGCTAATTATAATTTTATGTAACAATTATCACATAAATTTCACCTAATTTAATTATCTCAATTAAATTAGAATCATACCAAAAAATCAATATACATCAATTAAATATTAAATATTCATTTAACTAATATATTACACTTAATTAAATTACTCCATAACAATCACATTATTTATTTCAGTCAATTAATAATTCAACTATAAATATTTATTTAATTCAATAAATATGTAGAATTAAATATACAAAAACTCATTCGTTACGGTTTAAGGTCTTATAACCCTCAGATGAATTCTAAATTCTACCTCAATTCTTCATTATTGATGAAAGCGAATGTTATTCAATTCAATTGAATATATTCAACGATATGTTATCACTATTGATTGTTATTTCAAGTGAGCTTTTGTTTGCTCACTCTTGCATTTATATAACCATTGTAGCCAAATATGAGAAAGTTGACTAGTCGTCAACTAGCAAAGGAAAAGACAAGATGAACAAGTGAAGACTTGTTCATATTATTATGTGATAGTGTAATAAGACTTTTTATTATTATATGATGTTTTATTTTCTGCATTGATGATGTTTAAGGTTAGAAACCCTGAGAACGTTTTGAAGGTTGTAATCCTTTTTGAAAGAAGATTTTATTTATTAAGGTTGTAATTTATTTTGCATTCCTTATTTATGCGCAGTTAGTTACATTTTATTTAGATAGTGAACACCAAATTTTGTGGAAATGAAGTACCCGGATTTGGGAGTGTCACATGGTGGCTCTAGTGAGCCAAACTAGAATAAAAGTTCATAATCAATCCGGGTAGAATATAATATTTTATATGTTCATGCTTACTATATATATTTTAGATATTATACAACATGCTTTGCATGTTAATTAATATGACGTGTATTTTATAAATATATGTGCATCCGCGCTAAATAAGATGAGACAAATTAATAACAAAACCCTCAAGAAATTATATTAAGTTATAGCGTTCAAAGATATTTGGAATATCGAACGTCACCTTCTAGCATGATAAAAATGATAGAGTATCAATTAATCATTATAATTTGTTGTCTCACCACAAGGCTTATCTTAATTTTTTGAGATGTTGCTTTATCACATTTGATGCTTATAAAGGAACTGAACGATGCATTTTTGTTGTGTCACCACAAGGACAGTGTTTTTCTCTTTGAATATATGGAAGTGCTAGGTTGGACTTAACTTGGATAATTTTGATTCGGATGTGCCACCACTTGATCAAAATAATCTAAGAGGCAAAATACAAGAAGTTACATAGTGATGTAATTGACAATAGTTGTCTTCTTATTTATTTATATATAGTTTGTTGTGTCACCACAAGGCTATATATATTTGAAATGGGATCCTTATTTTCACTAGCAAATCTTTAATTAGATTTTGCCAAACTATATATTGAGGGTAATATAGTTTGATAAAAATAGTGGGAGAAACCAATTTAAATAAAGACATAATTTATTTTAGTAATTAATAAAATGAATGTATGCTAAAATATTGTTAAATTATAAATTCATTTACATAATTTTACAATGTCTAAATTACTATCACTGCGAAGCATATTAGATGCTAATTAACCGAACCGAATTAAACGGATTGGTTAAGGAATATGAGAATAGTTCTCAAGGCTGAAAAGCTATCTTATTTCATTATTACGCCTATCCCTGCAATAATTACAGACAATGCCTCTGAGGAAACGATTGCTACTTTTAGAAATTGACAAGATGATGTACAGTTGACTCAATTCATCATGCTCGCATTCATTAGTAACGAGCTTCAGCGTCAGCATGAAACTATGGATGCTCCTACTATACTCCTGCACTTCAAGTAGTTGAATGGTGAGGAGAGTAGGACTGATAGATATCATATATCTAAGGAGCTCTTCCAATCTAGAATGATCTATGGCACTAAAGTACAAATGCATGTCCACAAAACAATCAATTTGATTGAACAATTAGGATAACAAGATTTTTTCATGGATGGAAAGTTGAGCCAATATTTGATCTAGCAGTCACTCCCAAACTCCTTCTCACAATTTGTTATGAAATTTCACATAAGGAAGCTAGATCTCAGCCTACCTGAGTTGCTTAACATGTTGAAAACTGGTGAGAGTCACTTTCCTACCTAGAAAAATTAAGTCTTACTAGTAGGGGCCAAATAATCTTCTAAAAAGAAGAATAATTCAAAGAAGGTATAAAGAAAGGTAAAAACAAAGGATAATAAGAACAAAACTAATACGGATAGCAAAGGAGTTTGCTTCCACTACAATAAGCCAGGACACTGGAAAAGAAATTGCGAGAAGTATCTTGCAGATGCTAACCAGAAGAAGCTTAATGAAGCTTCGGTTAAAGATACAGGTTTGTTCATGATTGAAATAAATCTTTCTGTAAGTTAAGGTTCCACTTGGGTATTAGATACCGGCTTTGATTCTCATAAATATAGATTTATGAAGGGACCAAGAAGAAGTGGAAAGCTAAACAAAGGAGAAGTAATCCTGCGTGTGGGGAATGAAACAAAGGTTAGTCCATTAGTCTTAGGAACTAATTGTTTAGCACGGCCTACGAGAAAGTCTATTAAGTCAGTAAATTGTTATCGTATTCCAGTTCTCGTTAAAAATATTATTTTAATTTTGTTGTTGGAAAATGAAAATTTTGTATTATATTTTAGAACAATTATTGTTCTATTTATAATAATAATGTTTGTATAGAACTGGAAGATGACTTAATGGATTTTACATACTTGACTTACATAAAAATAATTTTACAAATTGAACAAACTAGTAAAAGAAAAGGAGATGATTATTCAAAGATTTGAATATTTATATTTAATGAAATACAAGTTTGAATCATTTGAAAGGTTCAAACAATTCAGAAGTGAAACAAATTGGCAAAGTATTAGGATTCTTCGATTAGATCGATGAAGTGAATACTTGTGCAATGAGTTTCTAGATCATCTCAAAATGGTATTTTCTCATAATGGACGATTCTTGTGACGCAATAATTGATTGATGTATCTAAAAGAAAATATCATACCATGTTGGACATAGTGTAGTCCAAAATAATTTTTACCAACATTCCAGTATCCTTCTGGGATAATGACCTAGAAACAGCTGCATGTCTACAAAATAAGGTAACCTCAAAATCCGGCCCGAAGACTCTATATGAGATATGGATAAGGAGGATTCCTAATCTTAAGTATGTTAAGATAAGGGGTTGTCCAACTTATCTGAAATGGTTTCAAAAGGATAAGCATGAGACAAGAACTGACAAGTGTAGATTTGTAGGACTTCCTAAAGTAAGTTTCGAATAAGAGTTCTATATATATTCTTATTGAACAAAAGGTGTTTGCTGCGAAACACACTGCCTTCTAAGATAAAGGTGTTTATCATTGAAGGGGCTAGTGGGAGGATAATAGATCTTGAAGGAGTTCAAGAACCACAAAGCACTATAAGTCAAATATAGGAACCTGTAGATAGATCTAATGTACCATAACCGAATCGTAAATCTAGAAAAGTACCAAAGATACCTGGGAGCTAATGATTCATTATAGATGATGATGATGAGGTACACATCATAGAGGATGATGATCCAGTTACATACGATGAGGCTAATAGTTGTAAGACACTCAGAGAAATGGCAGATGACCATAAAATCCGAAATGAATCTTTACAGCAAATGACAAGGTGGAGACCTATAAGACCAGATTGGTTTGAAAAGATTTTAAATAAAGTCAAAGAGTTGACTATGATAAAACCTTATTATCGATAGAAATACTCAAGTCCATTTAAATTTTACTTGCGATTGCAACTTATTATTACTAAATTTTGCAAATAGACGTGGAGACGTCCTTCCTCAATAAATATATTAGAGGAGAATGTATATATGATACAACTAGATGGATTTGTTTCAATGGTTGAAACAAATCATGTATATGAGCTACAACAATCCATTTATGGATTGAAGCAAGCCTCTCAAATATGGAACATTCATTTTTGATGAGACACTCAAAAGAGTTTAATTTTATCAAAAACGAGAGTGAACCTAGTGTGTATAAAAGGGTCAGTGGGAGCGCTATGACATTCCTAGTATTATATGTTGATATACTACTGATAAGGAATGGCATACCAGTGCTACAATCACTAAAGAAAATTTTTTCTAAATATTTCTCCATAAATGATTTGGGAGGAGCATCCTCTAAATTAGGGATATAAATCTATATAGATATATTTAAAAGGATGCTCAGCTTGACCTAAGGAACGTATATTCATTCGATGCTAAAGGCGTTTAGCATGGAAACTCCAAGAGAGGTCTCGTGATGATGAGCCGTGGAGTGTATCTCGTTTAATAGCCCCCATAGACTCCTGAAAAGAGAGATCGCATGAGTAATTATCATGTATGCAATGAAATGTACGAGACCTGATGTTGATCAGTCATATTTTGGAGAAGATCACTATAAGATAGTGAAAAACATCCTAAAGTACATAACCGGAACTAAGGATGTGTTTATAATTTATGGTCGGTCTGAATTAAAACTAGAGCACTAAACAGACTCAATTTTTTAAATTGGCCAAGACGACAGAAAATCCACCTTAGGGTGAATCGTTACCTTGAATGGTGGTGCAATTAATTGGAAAAGTTCCAAACAGCAAAGAGTTGCTGGTTTAGTGACAAAGACAAAGTATATAGCTATAAATGAAGCTACAGGTTGATTATTTGGATGAAAAGTTCATTACAGAACTAGGAATAGTTCCTAAGACTCATCTTAGATCCAAACATGTGTTGCGACACTTTCATTTGATTAGAGAAATCATTGAAAGATGAGAAGTCACTATAGAGATAGTGGACTCTCAATAACAACATTGTATATCCAGTTACTGAAGCTTTATCCAACAATAGGATAATCATCACTTAGAGAAGAAGTGTATGAGATACCATGGTGATTGACTTTAGTGCAAGTGGGAGATTGAAAGTAGTATACACGCAAGCCAATCATATTTGATATGATGTAGCATATACATTGTAATCTTTTTCGTTTATTAATAAAAGAATTAATTTATTAAATGCATTTTAATTTATCTATATGGTGTTGTTATATTAAATATGATGAACTCATAGTTTTGAGCAATTCTTTTAGAATCATGATGATGATCATGCTAATGAGATCTAAATTCTAGACAGCTCACAAACTAAAATCGTTCCTAATCGTTGGATTACTAACAAGGGGATTAGTAAATCCGGATAGATTGGTACATACGTTACTTGCTCTTAGGAAGAGGATGATTGATCTCATAATAATATGTGTGGAAACACTGAAGCAAGTTTGTAGGTGCTTATTGGAGAATAAGTTCACTGAACGTGGCTCACTAAAGGAATACCTAATGAAGTTTTACTCGCCTGTTAATAGGAATTCCTAAAGTAATAGTAGTACAAGTGATTTTTGGACTTGAGATCATCATAGTATCTTGTGTATGATGAGTTATACTTTCACATGTCTCTTAAGACCCTTAGGATATATCAAAGGGTATGCTTGGGTATAATAAGTTGTATATGAAGATAATGAATGATCAACAAAGAATATACCATTTCTAGTAAAAGGAGAGAATGTCCTATGTGATCCGATAAATGACAACTCAGTAGTCTTTGGCCAAAGCAGAATGAAATTAGAAATGTGTTTCTAATTTGTATTATTTAGAGTTGTGCATTTGAGAATCGAAATACATATAATTACATAAAATAAGACTTGACAGTAATTTTGTGTCTTATATTTAATTGAAACATTGTAAGGTAGAAGGATTGAATTGTACGGTAACTATTCATTAAAAGGTTACTTTTGTGATTATTGTTGAAATCTATATTATCTGAAAAGTTGTTGATCGCTAATGGGGCTTAACTTTATTGTAGAATAAATATTACTAATTTAAATGAATTAAATAGTTTAATTTATTTAAATAGATTATTGTTAAAATCTATATTATCTGAAAAGTTGTTGATCGCTAATGGGGCTTAACTTTATTGTAGAATAAATATTACTAATTTAAATGAATTAAATAGTTTAATTTATTTATTTAAATAAGATTAGAATTGTTCTAATTAATTTATTCACAACCGGTTTAATATGGAGAACCTAAAGGGTCACACCGTAAAAGAAAAATATTTATTTAAGAAGTAAATGGCATAATCGAAAAAATATGTTAAGTATATTTAATTTATGCTATGGTGATATAATAAATTAAATAGATTAATATTTATTATTTAATATTTTTAAAATATTAAATATAAATTAATAAAAGGAGTCTTACTAATATTATTACTATTATTAATCGTAATAATATGTTAAGTATATTTAATTTATGCTATGGTGATAGAATAAATTAAATAACTTAATATTTATTATTTAATACTTTGAAAATATTAAATATAAATTAATATGAGGAGTCTTATTATTATTATTACTATTATTATTATTTAATTTTTAAATGGTTTAGAAATTAATTAATAAGAGTACTCTAATAAATTCTTAATTAGATTAGGAGTTTAATTAATTAAAACTTTATTCCTAAATAGTTTAGGAGGGTTGTCTATATCTATAAATAAGAGAAGTCTTATTATGGGTAAAGGTTGATGTTTTCAAAACTTGATTTCTCAATAGTTGAGAGAGTACTCACATATTCTCTAGATATAGAAAACAAGGGTTTGCCAAATACCCAACTACTTGAATACGTATTATTTCTTGGTGGATCACCTCTAGAAGTTAAACACTTGGGTGGACTTGCATTGATCAAAAGAAGGAATCTCATAGGTGGAATTCAAGGAGAACGCGAAGGAATTAGAGGTGAACTTTTACCCGAGGAAGCATAGATCTACGAGGGTATAATTCTATATCTTCGTCTCTTTCAGTTTAATTGATAATTGTGCACAAGGAAAGATCATGGTGATGGTTTGTATGAAAATCTGATTTTATCTCGCTTCCACACTATTTATGTAATTTGATTGCATGTCAGCGCTATATACAAACCTAACACTAAAACCCTGACTATTATAATATATTTATAGTGCTAGGTTTCAAATCCTATGGAAACTAGAAATCTAAATCCTAAGAGGAATTATAAAACATAAATCTAGTTTCATGTTTCCATAAAGAAATAGAATTAATTTAGAAAGAGAATCTCAGTCAAAAAGATATCATAATTATGATAGAATTCTGAAATTTTGCAATCCAAATCCAAGTATAAGTCTGCCAAAATCTGCTTGACTTTCTAAAGTTCCTGATTCTCGAAATGGCACGACGCCATATTTGTACTAGGGAACGGAGCGCCCATGCCCAAAAATAGAGAGGTCTTGGCCGGGGCGGCTTTAGAGTGTGCTGGGGCGAATTCAGACAGAGAGGAACGCCCAAACGCTGCTTTTGTACTGTTCCGCACGACCGCGTCTGACCCTGATCAACAATAATTTGGTCTTTTAGCTCCGATTAGCCCCGTTTTCATCTTTTCAGCTTCAATTACTCTTTAAATCAATAAACACACCAATAAGTCCATTTACATCACAAAACATACAATAAACTAAACATAAAGGAATTAAAATAAATTAATAATATGCACTCATCACCAAACACCTTCCCCTCGCTTCCCCGAACTCTATGAATCTCGGGTTCTAAACCAATTTTATGGAGTCACATATTGGACCATATTGCAAAAACTTTTGAAAATTGGATGAGGTTGTACATCCTTTTGAACTAATACTAACTGGCGACTCTGTCTAATTCGGCCTAATCATATAAAATCAATCTTTTCAAAATCGTCGAATTGTATGTCGGTCCTTTCCTAAAAACTCACCCTTTAAATAAATTAATCAACCTAGCAAAAGACAAAGTGTAGAAACAACATTTAGGAAAAAATGAAGCCTCCCCGGCGTCGACAGGTGGCGACTC
This sequence comes from Panax stipuleanatus, assembly GCA_020205555.1. Taxonomy (NCBI): domain Eukaryota; kingdom Viridiplantae; phylum Streptophyta; class Magnoliopsida; order Apiales; family Araliaceae; genus Panax; species Panax stipuleanatus. Next base: position 26,073,304 of record CM035122.1, read on the forward strand.
TGCTGGGGAGGTTAGAGGGCTTAAGCTGCATTTTAATCTTTTCAATTCCCTTTTTTCTGCATGTTATATGTGTGTGATGAATGCTTCTATATAATGCTTTATATTTAGTACTTTGCATAATGTCATCATATTGCATGCGGTAAGGCACGATGACTGTATGTTGTTTGATTCCTCCACCATGAGGCAAACCCGTCGGTGGCTGATTACTGAACTTAAGGGAGCATAATCTCACGAGGCTCAGGAAAGGCGCTACTAAGATCCACTCCAAGAAAAAGATTGGATTCATTCCCATCAATTAGATTGCAAAGACCTGGGAACCTTCATGCCGAAAAGCCTATGAAAGTAATCCTAAGATAGGTCAGCCTCTGATAAACCCATCGCTATGAGAAGTCTCTTCATGTTTTACCTTTTTCAATTCATGTCAAATATCAAATGTCATACCTGTCATTTTATCCTGTCATCAAAACAGCTGGCCTTTGTTTTGCATGAAAAGATTAAAAAACCTTAAACTAGCGCATTATATGCATCCATACCGTTAGTATTTATCAAGACTGAAGTACCTATCTTTTTATAGGAAATATTGGTCCAATTACCAGATAAAAAGATAGGAAAGCACAAAGCCCATCCACCGACATGGCTGAGAGTGCCCCACCTGAATCTGTCCTCGTATCTCGAGAGGAATTTGAGAAACTTAGAAAACAGATGGCAGAGGTGGCTAAACTACTGAAGGAATAGTGTAAAAACACTCAGGTCCAAAGACACGGACTCAACCAGAATACCCTACGTAAGGGGGCAGTCTAGGTTCTAGCAAAAAAGTGGAAACCCAGATACCTGAACCCCACTCTAGTGAGGCAACCACCAACAAAACCCCTAAAATTACCAATCACAGGGATGACCAAGAAACCGGGGATATAAAAAAGAAGGTCCAACAAATGGAGGAGACCATTCGGTCGATAAAAGGGACTAGAACATATGGGATGTCAACTATTTAGATCTCTGCATATTCCCAAGGGATTGATATCTTGATAAATTTCAAGTCCCAGATTTTGAGAAATACAATGGGTTACGAGATCGTTATACCCATTTAAAGGTATACATCGGAGAACTCGAATCCTATGCAGAGGACGATAAACTAAAAATATTGTTGTTCTAGAAAAGTCTAACTAGAGAGGCCAGGGCATGGTATGTCTGATTCGACAATTCAAAAATCCATAGATGGGAAGAACTAGCCTACGCCTTCTTGAAGTAATACATCTTTCAGTCACAAATGGCGCCAGATCGGTATCAGGTGACTAAAGTCAAAAAGCAGAAGAATGAGTCTTTCTGAGAATATGCCCAAAGATAGACATGTATGGAAACACAGGTTAGCCCACCTATAATGAAAACTTAAATGGTAATGACCTTCATCGACATACAGGAAGCTCCTTATTATTAGTGGGTCCAGGAAGGAATAGGAAAACCATTCTCAGAAATGATCAAATATGGAAACATGGCTGAAATGGGTTGAAGTCTGGAAAGATCAAGGACCTCGCTGCTCTAAAAGCAATAGCTGAGCATATCCAGATAGGATATTATGGGAGTAACCCTCAAAGGACCCATAAGAAGAAGGAAGAAGAAGTATCCTTAATACTTCAAGGTAAAGCTCGACGACACAGTCAAAACCCCATCCACAGAAACAAAATAATTACTCCTCTTTCGAGTCATCTGCAAATCCTCCAAATCCTCCATCTCAGAAAGTAGGAGAGGTCAGGCGCAGAAGAACATTTACACCCCTTAGGGATTCACTTGAGAACATATTAACGCTTCTGACAACATTAAAGAAGATTACTCAGCTTCTTCCCCCAACCAATCCAAATGGGAAGAAATATGACCCAAGAAAAAAGTTCTCATACCATTCTAGGTCCCCTAGGTATGACACTCAAGAATGCTGGTCTCTGAAGCACAAGGTTCAAGACATGATAAACAACGGCAAAATCGTGGTCACAGCACCCGAGCAGCCACAGGTTCATGACAATCCTCTGCCCCAGCATAATGTGGAAGGGGTAAATATGATTAGTATTGAGAACAATGAGAATTGTATGTACCTAAAGAAGATCGGAGAGTCATCACAACCAAATGAGGTTAACCCCGCCAAGTTGGGATGGTTAGAAGGAATGTCTGCGATAGAGCATGAAATAGAAATAATCAAAGAGCGAGTTGATCAATTGGCAGAGCAAATATTGTATCAACACCAAGTAACCCGGTAGCTGATAAGCTAGATCAGCCAGAGGCAAACAAACATCTCTCCACCTAGAATCCTCCCCATTATAAAGAAGTATCATATCCATTTCCAAGAACATAAAATATGGGCAGATAAAACTGCAAGGGAAGCAAGTTCCAAGCCCGTAGAGAATTTTTAGCTAGGAGAAAATTCACTCCACTGAGCCTTTTTAGGGAGGAGATTTTACAGATGCTGATCAATTAGGGAAAGATTCATAAAATTGTTACCCTTGATGGACCCCTCAGATCAAGGAGGTTTGATGGCACCAAAATATATTTGTACCATTCCAACACCCTTGGTCATGATACAGAAAGTTGTTGGGCACTTTGTCACTTGATCCAGAATCTAATCGAGACTGGCGAATTACAAATAACGAGTGATGGTAATATCTTCCCTAAAGGTAAAATGATATATCCTTCCAGGATAGGAAGTCTGGAGGAAATGATAGTCGTTATTGCCTCTGGGGTATCGCCTTGGAACGGAAAGATACGCTTTAGAAAGAAAGGGAAGTTAAGTCTGAGGTTTATAGGACCTTTCAAAATTTTGAAGAGAGTGGGAAAGGTAGCTTATGTGATAGCATTACCTTTGAAGTTGGAGCATATCCACAATGTGTTTCATATATCAGTATTACGCCCTTATAAACTAGATTATAAGCACGTTATAGAGTATGAACCTATTCAGGTTGAGTAAGACTTAACGTATGAAGAAGTTTCGATTTAGATTATTGATAGGAAAGAGAAAGTCTTAAGAAGTAAGGCAATACCTTCCGTGAAGGTAGTATGGAGGAACCACAACGCTGAAGAAGCAACGTGGGAAATCAAAGATAAAATGAAGCATAATTATCCCCATTTATTTGACTAACTTGTATCGAGATTCTGGGGACAGAATCCTTATAAGGGGGGAGAATGTAACGACAGAAAAAATCATAATTGAATGTAAATGAATTTTATTTGATTATATTGAATAAAATAATATTATGTGGAATTATTTTGTATTATGTATTTAAAGGTCATTCTTTGACCTAGGATGATTGTATGTGGTCAGTATTCTGGCTATGTGCTAAAAATAAATGGTATGAATTTCTAAGACGAAAATAAAAGGTTTCCGAGAAATTTCTGAAAAATAACTATTCATCCAAAAATGCTCGGGAATTATTTTTGAATTTTCGAGAAACGTGTAATGTTAGAATTCTAAGGAAAGATGGATTATTCAATAATAATTCAGTTTTGGAAAACGTAGTTTTTCACCTGCGTACTCAAATTTAAGATGGTTAGGGAAAGTGAAATTTGAAAAAAAAAAGAAAAGATTAAATATAATAAGAATTATTATTATACAGAAAGAATACGAGTATAATACAATGTATTATACAAGTATAATACAAAGAATAATACGACGTATAATATGAATATTATACGAAGTGAATACATAAAGAATACAAGAATTATAAGGAAGAATACGTAACGTCAAAGTCTTGGTAAACCAAAGTCAAGGTTGATTATTGGTTAATGGACTTGGTTTTTGGCAAGCCCAAATGAATAATGAAGGAGGACCAATGACAAATTAAATCAAGGCCCAATAGGAAGTAAATTTAAGCCAAAAGTTAGGCCCGAATTGAATTAAACCTAAGCCCGAACCAAGAACCGAACCCGTTGATTGAACCGTTGATCAAGTGGGTGGGTAAAACCCATGGAGCAACCTATGTGAGTAAACCGTTGATCAAGCTTGGTTAAGGAGGTTTGCTAATGGAGGTGGAATTTAATGCCTTTTGATGACTCAAAAGTTGTTAGTGATAAATGGATGGTTAGATTGAATTGAATGGTAGATGATGAGGGGATGTAATGTAAGAATGGAATCTTGAGGGTGTTGACCACAAGAGACTATAAGTTAAGTAAGCAATTTACAAACTGGTGGAAAATTGTCCAAAAGACCAAAGTAACCCAACTCTTGAAATTCTATATATACCAAGCCATTCTCTCATTTTCTCTCACCTAAATTATCAACTTATTCACCAAACATTTAAAGAAAGCTTATACACTTTGAGAGAGAGAGGGGGGGGGGGATTTCAAGAATTGCCAAGGAAGAAGAAGAAGAAAGATAGTTAAGTTCATCATCCATTCAAGAACGCTAAGAACACCAAGAGGTAATTAGCTTAAACCATTAATCTTCATCTATTTTCATTCTTGATTTGACAAAGAAGTATTATTGGTGGAGTATGTATTATTCGATTATATAAGGATGGATATTAGTGGACTAAAAACACTAATGAATGCCTAATAAGTGAAATCATAATCGAATGATTAAGAACTTAATGAAGAACGCATGGAAAACTTAGAGCTTGTTGTTGATGGAAAAGTTTAAAACCATTGCGTATAAGTTATTTGCTTATTACTTGGTTAGGATGATAGATGAACGAATGATGAAATTATTCCATTTGGAACGGTGTAAAAATACGCGATAACGAAGTTATAGCAAATTTTTTAATAAAATATGTTAACCATTGAAATCATAGTTAACTATGATTTTCAGACGAAATTGGAATGAAGAGAATGAACCTAGAAATCTAGGGGTTCATAAGAATGTGGAAGAACATGGAATTTATGAGCCATAGGCTCAAGAACGAACTCATTCGGTTATTGGATGAACAAGTTATGAAGGAACGAAGTAGAGATGATGGAATTGACAAAATGGTCTAAAATTGCAAAATAGGCACTCAAAAATCTGTCGAGGTAGCGCGGGGCGCGCTACACCTCTAGAGGTTTTGACTGCTCAGATATTCTTTAGTAAATTGAGCATAACTCTTTTGTACGAACTCCAATTGAGGTGATTCAAGATGATCCGGAAAGATAAGGTGTAGGCCTACAACTTTCATTCTTTAAGTTTTGAGATTTTAGGTCGGGATCAAGGTTGAAAATGAGCATCTTCAGGACTATTGTGTTTTCGAAGGCAAACCGTGGTGTTTATTTGGAAGCCATGGTGCCAAGCCGTGTTTAACTAGTATTTCCAAGTTCTAAGTATTGGACCTTGTAAATATAGTATATGATGAGTGGAATTTATTCCCGTGAATCGAATACTTTTATCCTTAAGAAATTGTATGTCCATTATGTTTTATGTTGCTTTTATAGCATTTTGTTATTATTTTTCTTTAAATATGTTTTGCAAAGGTTTTCAGGTCATTTCCAGCTTTCAGTGGGAAAAGGGTCATTTTTATAGCACTGGCGTTGCATCGCCGGTTCCTAGTGTTAATCTGGCGCCGCAACGCCCCTTCGAAGCCAGCTCAGCCATATGTCGCGACGCAACGCCCCAATTCCTTCACAAAACTGGCGCTGCAGTGCTTACTTATTGACCAGTGCTTTTGATCAAGCGCTGCAGCGCTTGTTCAAGGCTAAATCTTGGCGCCACAGCGCCACCTCTTATTTTTAGGCAGACACAAGAGGAAATGACCTAGTCTAAGGAGGGATATATATATATATATATATATATATATAAATTAACAGTTAGCCTCCTTTTTAAAGGGATCTCTCAGATAGAGATAGCCTAGTTAACTTAGAACTTTGCATTTTTCTCTTTAGTGTTGTATATAACTTTTGTAAACAAGATAGATTAGGGAGATGATTGGGATTCCATCAAGCTCAAGAATAACTTAGCAACAAGGAATGGAGAGTATGAATTGATTGGAGTTCTTGGAGATTGAAGAATGCTTTGAAAGTGTTTATTCTTCTCTAGTATTTCTTTTGGTTTTGTAATCTATAAATGTTGTATATGTTACTGCTTATGTTTAATTCACAAGCTATGAATTAGACTTTTATTCTAAGATTATAATAGAACCCGTTGTTAATTTGAATTGATTTACTTATCACTTTGGTTGGCACCAAATGGATTGGTCTTATGTATTTGTGCTTAATGATAATTACTAAGGAATTAGTAATTAACTAGGTAATCTATGAGAAATTGGGAAATGGATTGTAGATTTATACCTTGATATGTTGGCATGAGATTATGATTTTTTTACACCAATGGACTGCATAATTTGATAGTAGTGTGCATACAAGCCAATCATGTATGATGATAAAGCACATACTTTGTAAACAATCTTATTTATTTATTAATAAAATATTTATTTATTAAAGGCATTTAATTATCTACATGGTGCTGTTTTTATAATATGTAAATAACCCATAGTTTTAAGCAATGCTTTTAGAATCATGATATCATGCTAATGAGATCTAAATTCTTATAAAGCTTTAAAACTAAAATAGTTCCCAATCGTGGGATTACTAAAAAGGGGATTAGTAAATCCGGATAGATTGGTACATATGTTGCTTGCTCATTGGATGAGGATGACTGATCTCATGGTCATTTGTGTGGAGACACTAAAGCAAGTATGTAGGTGCTTATTGGAGAATAAGTTCACTGAACGTGACTCGCTATGGAATACCTAATGGAGTTTTACTCGCCTGTCAATAGGAATTCCTAATGTGATAGTAGTACATGTGATCCTTGGACTTGAGATCATCATAGTATCTTGTATGTAACAAATTATACTTTGACTAATTCCTTAAGGCCTTTTAAGGCATATATAGGGTATGCTTGGGTGTAATGAGTTACATATGGAGATAATGAATGATCAATAAAGAATCTACCACCTGTAGTAAAAGAGGAGATATGTCCTATGTGATTCGTTAAATGACAACCCAGGAATCCTTGGCCAAGGTAGAATGAAATTAGAAAGAGGTTTCTAATTTGCATTATTTGGAGTTGTGCATTTTCTAATCGAAATACATATGATTAAATAAATTAAGACTTGACAGTAAATCCATGTCTTATATTTAATTGGGACATTGTATGGTGGAAGGATTGAATTGTACGGTAACTATTAACTCACAGGTTCTTTTATGATTAATGTTGAAATCTATATTATCTGGAAAGTCGTTGATCGCTAAGGAGGCTTATCCCTATTGTAGAATATATGTTATTTATTTAAATAGATTATTAGTTTAATTTTTTTATTTAAATAAGATTAGAATTGTTCTAATTGATTTATTCACAATCGGTTTAATATGGAGAACCTAAAGGGTCACACCATAAAAGGAAGAAGAATTATTTAAGAAGAAAATGGCATGATAGTAATAATGCATTAAGTATAATTAATTTAATCTATGATGATAGAATAAATTAAATATCTTAATGTTTATTATTTAATATTTTAGAAATATTAAATATAAATTAATAAGAGGAGTCTTATTAATATTATTATTATTATTATTATTATTTTAATTCTAAAGGAGTTTAGGAATTAATATAATATTAGTACTCTCTCGCAATCCTAATAAAGATTAGGATATAAATTAATTAAAAGTATTTAATTAATTAATTAAATAAAACCCTATTCTAATTGGATTAGGAGGGTTAACCTAATATCTATATAAGAGAGTCTTATATCAGAAATAAGGTAATAATGTGAAATTTTCCAAGAGTTGGGAGTACACATATTCTATAGAGATAGAAACAAGGGTTAAGCCAATAACCCATCTTCTTGAGTTCTTCATCTTCCTTGGTGGATCACCGTTAGAGGCCAAACATTTGGGTGGCTGACATTATTCAAGGGAAGGAGCCACTATCAGAGGAATCAAAGGAATCAAAGGAGTAGAACTTGTACCTGAGGAAGCTTAGATCTTCAAATGTATAATTCCATGTTCTCTCTTTTCTGTTATTGATAACAAGCACAAAGCATGATCATGGTTATGGGTTTGTATAAATTTTGAAAACCTAGTTTTTACGCTTCCGCCCTATTTATGTGATTTGATTGCATGATTGCGTTACATACAAACCCAACAGTGGTATCAGAGCCTAACTTTGTGCTAATTATCAATTTTATAATTCCATGTATGAATTGATGTGAGAATTGGATCGTTTTTCTGGACAAAAATCATTTTCTGCAAGTTTCTGCGGCGAACGGCGCAGCTGCGCAGCTGCCCAGTTCATTACTGGCGCAGCTGCGCAGATACCCAGTTCATTACTGGCGCAGCTGCGCCGGTACCTAGACAGACCCTGAAAATTGATTTTAATTAATTAAGTAAACTGTTTATTTAATTGATAAAGTTTTAAAATAAAGAAGTTTATTTTATCTGAAATATGATTTCAGAATGCTAAAATTAAAGGAGTTTAATTTGGATTTATTTTTGATTAAAATAAAAGAGTTTATTTTGTTTCAAAAATAAAATTTAGCAAAACTTTTGTCCATTAAATAACATCGATCCATATATGGAATAGCATTGTTATTCATGAGATGAATGGATATTTATTGATGCATATGTTGATGTGTATGATAATAAATGGGGTTGATTATGGACTATGACCAATGTGATTGGATTTTATTTTGGATGAATGCTTGAATGTATGGGTTTTATAAAATGGGGTCTGCGTACCTCGTCTTCTCTTGTTTTATTCTCGATGTAAATTCTATCTCCTTTCTATGTACTTCCCCTTGACTGCTGATCAAGGTTTCTATTTAATTTTAAATAGTTAATGTAATAGAGATAGTTAGAATTATTTTGAAGAAATTGGAGACCAAGGAGCGAGGAGCGCGTGAAGACCCGTTTGTATGGAGCCCGGGTTTAAATGTAATAGTTACATTTAAAATTTAAATTCTTGCACTCCTAGGTTTGACCTTTTGGTTCACTTGGTGGCTCTAGTGAACCAAACTAGAATAAAAGTCCATAATCAATCCGGGTAGAATATAGTATTCTATATTGCATGCTAAATATTATATATATTATATTTTATATAAACATGTAATAAAATGACGCGTATTTTATATATATATGTGCATGCGCGCTTAAAAAGATGAGACAAATAATAACAAACCCCTCAAAGAAATAATATTAAGTCTGAAGCGTTCAAATGATATTTGGAATATCGAACGTCGCCTTCTAGCATGATTAGTTAATAGAGTATTAAATATTTAATATGAGTTTGTTGTGCTATCCACAAGGCGAGTATTGAATATTTAAGATGTTAATTAATCACATTTGATGCTTATCAAGAAAATTGAACGATCTAGTCTTGTTGTGCTATCCACAAGGACGAAAATTTTTCTTTTTTGAATTTATGGAAGTGCTAGGCTGGACTTAACTTAAATCATTTTAGTTCGGATGTGCACACACATGACCATTATGATTTAAGAGGCAAAATAAAAGGAGTTACATGGTGATGAAATTGACAAGAGTTGTCTACCTATTTATTTGTATATCGCTTGTTGTGCTATCCACAAGGTTATATATATTTGAAATGGGATCCTTAATCTCACTAGCAAATCTTTAATTAGATATTGCCGAACTATATGAGTGAGGGTAATATAGTTTGATGAAAATAGTGGGAGATACCAATTTAAAATAAAGACCTAAATTTATTTTGGTATGCAAAGTTAATAAAATGAATGTTTGCTAAAATGTTGTCTTTTCACATGCAGAATTTTAAAAATGTCAAAATCACTAATCTCACTACGAAGCATACTTGATGCAAATAAGCTTACCGGCCCGAATTATGAAGACTGGCTAAGAAATCTGAGAATTGTTCTCACTGCTGAAAAGATTTCTTATGTCCTAAATTCCACTATCCCTGAATCTGTTTCAGAAACAGCCTCTGAGGAAGAGATTGCCACTTTCAATAAGTGGCAAGATGATGCATCTGTGGCTCAATGCATCATGCTCGCATCCATGAATAACGAGCTTCAGCGTCAGCACGAAAAAATGGATGCTCCTGCTATGCTGCTTCACCTCAAGGAGTTGTATCGGAACAGAGTAGGACTGCTAGATATGAGATATCTAAGGAGCTCTTCCGATCTCGGATGACCGAGGGCACTACCGTCGAGACTCATTTTCTGAAGGTAATCAATTTGATTGAACGCCTTGGACAGCTTGGGTTCGTCATGGATGGGGAGTTGAGTCAAGACTTGGTCTTGCAGTCACTCCCTGAGACCTTCTCGCAGTTTGTGGTTAATTTTCACATGAATAAGCTAGATGTCAGCTTACCTGAGCTGCTTAACATGCTGAAAACTGCAGAAGGTCACTTCTCATCCAAGAAGAACCATGTCTTGATGGTGGATTCTTCCAATAAAAGGAAGAGGCCCAAGGTGTCTTCTGAAAAGAAGAAATCTAAGAAGGCTAAGGGAAAAGGGAAAGAAAAGGAGCAAAAGAAACCTAAACTAGCTAAAGGAATGTGCTTTCATTGCAATGAGCCGGGACATTGGAAGAGGAACTGCAAGAAGTTTCTAGCAGAGAAGAAGCTTGGAGAAGCTTCGACTTCCAATCAAGGTTTGTTTATGATTGAAATTAATTTTTCTGAAAGTCATAATTCTACTTGGGTATTGGATACCGGCTGTGGTTCTCACTGTAATACTGTGCAGGGACTGGTCAGAAGTAGAAAGCTGAACAAAGATAAGGTGATCCTACGAGTGGGAAATGGAGCAAAAGTTGATGCATTAGCTGTAGGAACTTATTGTTTAGCAATGCCTTCGGGCAAATCCATTTATCTTAATAATTGTTATTATGTTACGAATATTATTAAAAACATTATTTCAATTTCTGTATTGGATATGGAAGGTTTTGACGTTATTATAAAGAACAATGGTTGTTCTATTTATAAAGACGATGTTTTATATGGTATTGGAAATTTGCGAAATGGACTTTATACACTTGACTTGCAAGAAAATATATTTCAAATTGAACAAATTAAGAAAAGGAAAAGAGATGATATTAATTATACCTATATGTGGCACTGTAGACTCGGTCATATCAATGAAACAAGATTATCCAAGTTGCATAAAGATGGGCTCCTCGAGCTATCTGATTATGAATCATATCCAACTTGTGAATCTTGTCTCATGGGTAAAATGACTAAATCTCCTTTTAGTGGAAAAGGGGAGAGAGTTACAGAGTTGTTGGCATTGATTCACACAGACGTTTGTGGACCTATGACAACAAGTGCACGGGGTGGGTATTCTTATTTTATTACTTTCACTGATGATCACTCAAGATTTGGATATGTGTATTTAATGAAATACAAATCAGAATCATTTGAAAAGTTCAAAGAGTTCAGAAGTGAAGTAGAGAAACAAACGGGCAAGAGTATTAAGATACTTCGATCAGATCGAGGTGGAGAATACTTAAGCAGTGAGTTTCTCAATTGTCTCAGAGAAAATGGTATAATCTCACAATGAACTGCAAGAAGTTTCTAGCAGAGAAGAAGCTTGGAGAAGCTTCGACTTCCAATCAAGGTTTGTTTATGATTGAAATTAATTTTTCTGAAAGTCATAATTCTACTTGGGTATTGGATACCGGCTGTGGTTCTCACATATGTAATACTGTGCAGGGACTGATCAGAAGTAGAAAGCTGAACAAAGATAAGGTGATCCTACGAGTGGGAAATGGAGCAAAAGTTGCTGCATTAGCTGTAGGAACTTATTGTTTAGCAATGCCTTCGGGCAAATCCATTTATCTTAATAATTGTTATTATGTTCCGAATATTATTAAAAACATTATTTCAATTTATGTATTGGATATGGAAGGTTTTGACGTTATTATAAAGAACAATGGTTGTTCTATTTATAAAGACGATGTTTTATATGGTATTGGAAATTTGCGAAATGGACTTTATACACTTGACTTGCAAGAAAATATATTTCAAATTGAACAAATTAAGAAAAGGAAAAGAGATGATATTAATTATACCTATATGTGGCACTGTAGACTCGGTCATATCAATGAAACAAGATTATCCAAGTTGCATAAAGATGGGCTCCTCGAGCTATCTGATTATGAATCATATCCAACTTGTGAATCTTGTCTCATGGGTAAAATGACTAAATCTCCTTTTAGTGGAAAAGGGGAGAGAGTTACAGAGTTGTTGGCATTGATTCACACAGACGTTTGTGGACCTATGACAACAAGTGCACGGGGTGGGTATTCTTATTTTATTACTTTCACTGATGATCACTCAAGATTTGGATATATGTATTTAATGAAATACAAATCAGAATCATTTGAAAAGTTCAAAGAGTTCAGAAGTGAAGTAGAGAAACAAACGGGCAAGAGTATTAAGATACTTTGATCAGATCGAGGTGGAGAATACTTAAGCAGTGAGTTTCTCAATTGTCTCAGAGAAAATGGTATAATCTCACAATGGACTCCTCCAGGTACACCACAGTTAAATGGAGTATCTGAAAGGAGAAATCGAACACTGTTGGACATGGTTCGATCCATGATGAGTTTTACCGACCTTCCAATTTCCTTATGGGGATATGCCCTAGAAACGGCTGCATACCTACTTAACAAGGTACCTACCAAATCCGCCCCAAAGACTCCATATGAGATGTGGAAAGGGAGGAAACCAAATCTTAAGCATGTTAAGACTTGGGGTTGTCCAGCTTATGTCAAAAAGTTTGAAAATGATAAGCTACAGACTAAATCCGATAAGTGTAGATTTGTGGGATACCCTAAAGAAACCGTAGGGTATTATTTTCTATCATCCAACTGATCAAAAGGTGTTTGTTGCGAAGTATGCTACCTTCTTGGAGAAAGAGTTTATCCATGAAGGGGTCAGTGGGAGTAAGATATATCTTGAAGAAGTTCAAGAACCACAAGTTACCACGGACCAAAGTCAGGTACCTAACCAAGTAGAAGAACCTACTGTACCACACCATGTTCGTAAATCTGGAAGAGTATCGAAGATACCTGAGAGGTATGGATTCGTTATAGAGGATGACGATGAGGTACACATCATGAATGATGATGATCCATTGAATTACGAACAGGCTATGAGTAATAAAGACTCAGGGAAATGGCTTGAAGCCATGAAATCTGAAATGGACTCCATATATGAAAACAAAGTATGGTCTTTGGTTTCACCACCTGAAGGTATTAAACTTATTGGGTGTAAATGGATTTTTAAGAAAAAGACTGGAGCAGACGGAAAGGTAGAGACCTATAAGGCCCGACTGGTTGCAAAAGGTTTCAAACAAAGACAAGGAGTTGACTATGATGAAACCTTCTCACCAGTAGCCATACTCAAGTCCATTCGGATTTTGCTTGTGATTGCAGCTTACAACGACTATGAGATCTGGCAGATGGACGTGAAAACGGCCTTCCTCAATGGGAAACTTGAGGAGGATGTGTATATGACACAGCCAGAGGGATTTATTTCAAAAGTTGGAACAAATCAAGTCTGTAAGCTACAACGATCCATTTATGGGTTGAAGCAAGCTTCTCGTAGATGGAACATTCGTTTTGATGAGACAATCAAAGAGTTTGATTTTATCAAAAACGAGGATGAACCATGTGTATACAAAAAGGTTAGTGGGAGCGCAGTATCATTCCTTGTATTATATGTTGATGATATATTACTGATAGGGAATGACATTCCTATGTTACAATCCATTAAAATCTGGTTATCTAAAAACTTCTCCACGAAGGACTTGGGTGAAGCATCCTATATTTTGGGGATAAAGATCTATAGAGATAGATCTAAAAGGATGCTCGGCTTATCCCAAGGAACGTACATTGATACGATGCTAAAGAGGTTTAGCATGGAAGATTCCAAAAGAGGTCTCATGCCGATGAGCCATGGAATAAATCTCTCCAAGAAACAGGCCCCAAAGACACCTGAGGAGAGAGACCGTATGAGTAAGATCCCTTATGCTTCTGCAATAGGATCTGTCATGTACGGTATGATATGTACTAGACCGGATGTTGCTCACGCACTTAGTGTAACAAGCAGATACCAGTCGAATCCAGGAGAAGAGCACTGGAAGGTAGTGAAAAATATCCTAAAGTACTTGAGAAGGACTAAAGATATTTTTCTTGTCTACGGTGGGTCTGAATTAAAACTCGAGGGATTCACGGACTCAAGTTTTCAAACAGACCAAGATGACAGTAAATCTATTTCAGGGTATGTGTTTACCTTGAACGGAGGTGCAGTGAGTTGGAAGAGTTCCAAGCAGCAAACGGTTGCTGATTCAATGACAGAGGCAGAGTATATAACTGTAAGTGAAGCTGCAAGTTGATGTTTTAGATGAAAAGTTCATTACAGAACTAGAAATAGTTCCTAAGTCTCATCTTGAATCTAAACATGTGTTGCGGCACTTTGATTAAAGAAATCATTGAAAGAGGAGAGTGTAGACTCTCAAGACAACATTGCAGATCCATTAACTAAAGCTTTAACATAACAGCAGTTTGATCGTCACTTAGAGAAGTTGGGTATGAGATACCATGGCGATTGGCTTTAGTGCAAGTGGGAGATTGATAGTAGTGTGCATACAAGCCAATCATGTATGATGATAAAGCGCATACTTTGTAAACAATCTTTTTTATTTATTAATAAAATATTTATTTATTAAAGGCATTTAATTATCTACATGGTGCTGTTTTTATAATATGTAAATAACCCATAGTTTTAAGCAATGCTTTTAGAATCATGATGTTGATCATGCTAATGAGATCTAAATTCTTAGAAAGCTTTAAAACTAAAATAGTTCCCAATCGTGGGATTACTAAAAAGGGGATTAGTAAATCCGAATAGATTGGTACATATGTTGCTTGCTCATTGGATGAGGATGACTGATCTCATGGTCATTTGTGTGGAGACACTAAAGCAAGTATGTAGGTGCTTATTGGAGAATAAGTTCACTGAACGTGACTCGCTATGGAATACCTAATGGAGTTTTACTCGCCTGTCAATAGGAATTCCTATTGTGATAGTAGTACATGTGATCCTTGGACTTGAGATCATCATAGTATCTTGTATGTAACAAATTATACTTTGACTAATTCCTTAAGGCCTTTTAAGGCATATATAGGGTATGCTTGGATGTAATGAGTTACATATGGAGATAATGAATGATCAATAAAGAATCTACCACCTCTAGTAAAAGAGGAGATATGTCCTATGTGATTCGTTAAATGACAACCCAGGAATCCTTGGCCAAGGTAGAATGAAATTAGAAAGAGGTTTCTAATTTGCATTATTTGGAGTTGTGCATTTTCTAATCGAAATACATATGATTAAATAAATTAAGACTTGACAGTAAATCCATGTCTTATATTTAATTGGGACATTGTATGGTGGAAGGATTGAATTGTACGGTAACTATTAACTCACAGGTTCTTTTATGATTAATGTTGAAATCTATATTATCTAGAAAGTCGTTGATCGCTAAGGAGGCTTATCCCTATTGTAGAATATATGTTATTTATTTAAATAGATTATTAGTTTAATTTATTTATTTAAATAAGATTAGAATTATTCTAATTGATTTATTCACAACCGGTTTAATATGGAGAACCTAAAGGGTCACACCATAAAAAAAAGAAGAATTATTTAAGAAGAAAATGGCATGATAGTTATAATGCATTAAGTATAATTAATTTAATCTATGATGATAGAATAAATTAAATAGCTTAATGTTTATTATTTAATATTTTAGAAATATTAAATATAAATTAATAAGAGGAGTCTTATTAATATTATTATTATTATTATTTAATTCTAAATGAGTTTAGGAATTAATATAATATTAGTACTCTCTCTCAATCCTAATAAAGATTAGGATATAAATTAATTAAAAGTATTTAATTAATTAATTAAATAAAACCCTATTCTAATTGGATTAGGAGGGTTAACCTAATATCTATATAAGAGAGTCTTATATCAGAAATAAGGTAATAATGTGAAATTTTCCAAGAGTTGGGAGTACACATATTCTATAGAGATAGAAACAAGGGTTAAGCCAATAACCCATCTTCTTGAGTTCTTCATCTTCCTTGGTGGATCACCAGTTAGAGGCCAAACATTTGGGTGGCTGACATTATTCAAGGGAAGGAGCCACTATCAGAGGAATCAAAGGAATCAAAGGAGTAGAACTTGTACCTGAGGAAGCTTAGATCTTCAAAGGTATAATTCCATGTTCTCTCTTTTCTGTTATTGATAACAAGCACAAAGCATGATCATGGTTATGGGTTTGTATAAATTTTGAAAACCTAGTTTTTACGCTTCCGCCCTATTTATGTGATTTGATTGCATGATTGCGTTACATACAAACCCAACATAATTTGTGTGAAAGATAGGAATATACTTATATGCCATGTGTGACCTAATTGAGAACCTAAGCTTTAATTCCTTGTCTATGGTTAATTCAAATAGGAATATGTCAGATTATTTAGCTAGGATGTTCTTTTCTGTTCTATTCCCTTTTGGGTAGATCTAAAGAAGATAGGTTTATACGAACCTCAGAAGAGGCGTATGAGCACTTATGAGTTCTCGGTCGATAATCTATCATAACCACTAAGACCAAAGAGAGAGTTAGGATGTTTAATGAAACAAAGCACGCCAAGTGTTTGAAAAAATGCTTGTGTGGGGGAAAGTTATGATATTAGCTTATATCACCTTAGATACTAGTCGTTATCCATTTACTTTCTTTGATAATTAGAATTAATTAGACTAATTAACTATCATCTATTTAACTATTTAAATAAAACTTAAGCGATACAAAGTCGGTACTTGGTAAATATTAGTAATAATTCCTCGTAGGTTCGACACTCAACTTATCATTATATTACTTGTGGACCGCGTATACTTTTGTGTGCTTTATTGATTATAAAATCGACCAACAGTATAGAGGAGTGTAAATCATGATATGGTAGTTGGATTAGACGTGTTAATTGTATGCAGGAGCATATTGGTTAAGCGTTCGGGTTAAGCAAGATATGTTTATGATGATCGAACATCAAAACACCGAGTCAAATGATAATGAATATAAATAGTGTTCGAATTCATATGAAATGGACATTATAACACATGATATAGGGTTAATGTACCATGAGTAACGTTTATACGTGTCTAATTGGTATGTTTATATACACTAAATGTGTAGGACTTATAAAGGACGATTAACGTCAAAAGTTCAAGACCGCTAAGGCAAGTTTCTTAAACTCTTGTCTATACTTTATGTTAGGAAAGTTTTGTGAATTCATGACATACTATGACATGAAATGCTAATAAAGTTTCGATGCCATTTGATTCGGCTAGACGAATTCTAAAATGTTTTGTTGATTTACTTTAAATCTTTCAAAATATTATTGTTTCTATCCTTAAACAAATTACTTTGGTAAGGATTCAAAGGTAAGCTTGAGTAAGAATAAATGAAATGTTTTAAGTCGTATATCCACTGGCACATGAGATTGCCAAAACTTAAACGTAAATACGTTTAACAGATAAGTGTTGATCAACATAGAGTACTATAGGCTGATCACCTAGAAGTGCTCGTAAGTAATATCAGACTTACAGTCTTACTGATGGGTTGTCCTTTTGAAAGAATGAAAGAAAGAATGTTCATGATCTGTTGACCTAAATCAGAATTTTAAATGACATTTGGCATCTGTAAATATTTTAAAAGAAAGAAAATTGTTATTTTGTTATTCATAGTACTTCATAACTATTTGTTCAGTTATAGAAGATAAATCATATGATTCTTGATTTTGTTGTTGCAATAGAATTGTTAAACTTGATGAGCTTGTTAATGGTCAATCCTTGCTTGAATTATATGATTGCAGCCAAGAACGAACGGATTGAAGGATCCGGTAAGGACAAAGGAAAGGCTAAGATGGATAAATAAATTTATCCTGTAATAGATTAGTATTATTTTGTAATACTTTAATACTATGACAAATGAAGAATGTAATGGTTATAAAAAACTTGGGAAAGGACTTATTATGATGTAATATTAAGTAAACGTATGCTTGTCAATGAAGTATTCAATTGAATGTATGAGTAGTTAGAAACACCGTGTAGCACTTTATCTAGGGTGGGGAGATACCCGGATTTGGGGGCGTCACGAGTTGGTATCAAAGCTGATAGGTTATAAAACTTAAGGGAAAAAAACTTAGGTTATAACCTTAGTAACAATAAAAGTCAGAAGTAAATAAACTCAAATAAAGTTTCTAAGTGATGAGTTAAGGAAATTCATTATAAGAAGAATAAAAGAGGAAATTAACCTTAAACTGATTAAATATGTTATGTGTTTATAATATTTTTTTGCTATGTGCTAATCAGGATATTATATCTTATTGTAGATGTCAGGAGATAGCTCTATGTATAGGGATATATATGTGGTGAGCGAGGAATCTGTTCACCATATAGAGCTGGTACCGACGCCATTAGCCGAAGTACCCATTGTGAATGTTGAGGAGGAAGATCCCTCAGAGGATTTTGAGAACCTTGGATCTGCATCATACTTTGATGTAATTTTTGAGGAGGATGATGATGTAGAGGTGGCATCGTTTAATACGGTGGTACCAATTGAGGAGCCGACACCTCCAGAGGCAATGACGACATTGTTTATAGTGGTTCTCAACAAAACACCTAATTGCTCAAGGAAGTACAGAGTTTAAGGGAAGAAGTAGATGACATCTAGGGAGCGAAAGAAGATACGAAAACTTTCTAGGTGATAGATCATGAAGAGAAAGTGCCAGCTAAGGACAAGGTTTGAGAGCTGAAGCACAAGGCCCAAGAGCTTAGGGAGGACCTTATGGCCAAGAAACAGAAGATCATGAGAATGTCCTATATCTGTAAGAGTGCACATGAGGATTACCAGCGACAGATTGCTACGTATCCAGTGGAGATGGGGCAGACTAGGCACACTATTAGCAGAGGTATTCTGGCTAGTTTTGCGAATGAGAAGTACGCCAATGCTATTAGGCAAATCTAGCTAGGAAACTAAATGATGTAATGATATGTAAATATTGTGTATGTAACACCCCCAAATCTGCGTCCCTTGAATCTCGGACCTGGTACGTTACAGTACTTCATCTTCGTACATATTCTATAAACTAATGCAGAATTATAAACATAAATTGTTCATACAATAAGTTCTACAACATTTCCCAAGGTCTACAACCTTTATCTTAATATATACCTTTAATAACTCACAAGGTTTGCATCATTAATTTGCGTAAGTTATCATAACAGATAAACGTTCCTATAAAACAAATCTCCAACTTTGTCTTTGCCTTTGTCCTTCTTTGAGCATCCAGGCTTAACTGAAATATTATCATGATATAGCAAGAGTGAGCAACTACTTTGCTCAGCAAGTTTAAATGTAATAAGGATATATCATGATTGAATGAAAGAATAAGCTTTTGAATTTCAACAATACATATTGATTGTGAAAGAGCATGATCAAAGTTCAATACATAAAAAACTGAATCAACAATACTGAATGGCCAACAATGACCATGAACAATTACTTTAGTAATGAAGGTGATTAGCCTTTCATACCCGACGATATACATGTGAGACTTGCACTACGTGTGAATAACAATAATTATCATAGATGTGAAATAATTACCAATAATTAAACCACTAGCATGTTTGAAACATAATAACTCGAGTTTGAGTTAGAAAACTTGTCTCGTCTGTGGTCTACTACTATGCAATTTAATATTAATCTTTTATGAAAGACCTATCATTGAATTAATCTTCCAATCAGAATATAATATCATATCTCATAATACCACTACTTTATAAATAAATTATCTAACATTTAGCCACAAAATAAAACATCAGATAATTCCTTAAACCATCAGTATTATTATCATCATTTGATAATATTTCAATAACTTTATCATCATCTTAAAACTTCGTCTAATATTATTAATAATATTTTATTTACTTACAAATATTATTAACTTTTTAATAATATTTTAATCACTTACTAATATTATTAATCATTTAATAATATCTTAATCATTTATAAATATTATTAATTATTTAATAATTTTAAACTCACCATCTAATATTATTAATCATTTAATAATATTATAATCCTTTACTAATATTATTAATCCTTTAATAATATTTTAATCACTTACTAATATTATTAATCATTTAATAGTATTTTAATTATTTAATAATATTTTAATCATTTAATAATATTTTATTCACTTTCTAATATTATTAATTAATAATATTTTAATCATACTTTAATATTATTATCATTTAATAATATCCTAATCAATTACTAATATTATTAATTATTTAATAATATTTTAATCACTTTCTTAATATAAATAATAAAGGTCTCACATATTTTAAGATGTAAATATTTTACATCTTGAATCTTAAACCATCCATATTTTATTTTAGAAATATCTTTTGCCTTTACTCACAAATTCGGGATTTAAAATAGCTAATACATAGCTTTTATAGTAAAACTCAATTTACTATATTATTTCTTTAAGTTAAATAATTTTTATATCATTTTGTACGTTCATGAGTCAACACGGACCATTGTCTCATATATAAATATTTTATCCTGCTAGGACATTCGCTTTATTTTTTGTTTTACGAATATTTACATTTTTGCTTTATATATATATAATCCATTACCTAAATCTCAGCTCAAAAACCTTATTTTGAATTCTAAAAACATCAAAATATTATTTTTATGATTAATCCAATTTTTCAAAGGCTTCACGTTCTTCGTTGTACCCCAAAATAATTTCATAGGCAACTATAGTTTTTATTTCGTTCAAATATATAATTTATATTTATTATATATTTTTATTGCTTTATTTATATCCGAAAGAAAGTTTCTCGGCATAAAATATCACTTATAGTCAAATCTCGCCTCGTAGAACTTTATTAGATTTATTATGACTCACTATTTCGCTAGAATGCGACTCAGAACGTCGAACGTCAAAATCGCTTTACGCGTTGACGCTTGGCATTGCTCAAATTTTAAGTTCTGACATGCTCTTTTGCTCATTTTTAAATCTCAAATCATAAGTCATATAATAACTAATTTTTTGACATATTATAGACCTCATGGCGTAGTATTTTTTTTAAAAAATCAAATCGAAAACAATTCACGAAATTTATGCAAAACAGGGCTCAAAAATCATGTCGCGTAACAGCACTGCAGCGCCAGCAGTAGCAGGCGTCGGCGAACTCCAAGAGCTGCTGCCCAGCTGCCTGCTCGTGCTGCTGCAGCGCTTAGCGACTTGGCTTCTTCGCAATTTTTTCATGCATTGCTCGTAACTCTGATTGATTCTATTTTTGGATATGTTTTTCGTATTATATGAGACTATTTTTAAATAATATGAAACCTCCACTTCAGGTTCATTAAGCAGTCCAAATAATTTGCCAAAAGTGGACGTTCATAATGATTTTCACTTTTTTCCCAAATTTACCCTCTCTCACTAAAATAGTCATAACTTTTTCGTTTTAAAACATTTTTAGCGATTCTTGAGCGCACACGAAGCTAACTTCCTGGACTACAACCTTTACCTACTGACCTTTTTCCAGATTCCGAACACATTAGTCCAGAAATTTAGTGCAAGTGGACTGCATCAAATTTGTTGGACAGTTTTACCATGTCTCGCTAAAACAGTCATAAATCTCTCGTTTCAAAACATTTTTAAACAATTCTTAAGCCTACGCGAAGCTAACTTCTAGAACTATAATTTTTACCTACTATTTTTTTCCAATTTTCGAACACATAAGTCCAAAAATTACGTGCAAAGGGACTGACCCGAATCTATCCTCCATTATTGGACAGATTCGACACGCCTCCTTTGAAATGTCATAACTCTTTACTACCAAGTCGGAATTAGTCCGTTTCAGAGTCTATGAAAAGCTTATACAGTGTACTATAACATACTAAAAGCCCAGAATTTTCTGGAATATCTAGCTAACCCCGAATTTTCTTCTTAGGGGCAGTAGTCCATTAGCTATTCTAAGTTTTAAAAAATATTTTGCTTCTCTTTCTTTGATCAAGTTTTCTCAACACCAAAAATGATTAGATCCATACATAATACACTATATAACATGTAGATCTAAAGTTTTTTGAGTTTAAGATCACAATCCATGATTTGATTTAAAACAACCAAAATAATTAAATCAAGCTTAAGTTTAGGTTTTATACCTTTAAAGTTTTCCTTCTTTTTCTTTCAAGATGGTTGATGAACATTGGTATCATGAAGCTCACACCTCTCTTCTTCTACCCTTGGCTACCGACTTTGCTCTCTCTCTCTCTCTCTCTCTATTTTCTTTCTCTCTTATCTTGCATATCTCTCAATATTTTCTCTTTGTCTTTCCTATCTTCTATTTTCTCTTTGCTATCTTATGTGATCTTAGGAGATATGCAAGGTGGAAATTTATTTTAGCATGTGTTAAACGTCCCTCCTTGTCTTGCCGGGTACATGCACCCAAACTAGCCCAATTTTGAATTTTAGTTTTATTGCCAAATTTAGCTTACTTTATTATCTATAATTTCTCAAATTTGTTGGGATAAAGTTTGGCCTCCCAATAAAATGGTTGGACTCTCTAATTAAAATGATTGGGCCATGTGCAATAGGACCAACTCATGAATTTTATCTTACCCTAATTATTTTAATTAGGATTTCTGTGACGCCCCCAAAATAAGTTCAATACTCAACCCATTCTAAGTCGCCAAATACATGGTACAGAATTCAAATACAATCTTTTATAACATACGGTCGTGTAAAATACGACCACACAAACTATGAGCTTCGATACAAATCGTATATAATACGAAATATAAACACTCAAATTCATTCTTTATTCATTACAATTATTGTCCCACTATTTTATAGAATAGTGAGGACTTCTACAAATCTAACTCTGATCATCACACTGTTCCCCGACTAGTCCCCACAACATTCTCATTCCCTGAAGAGGACATTAGATGAAAAGGGTGAGCTCAACTAGCCCAGTAAAGAATATTATGACTAAGATAATGAAAAATAAATTATCGTTAGCTTCAATAAATCAAATAAAATATAATGGACAACAAGTTTTTAGATCAATATTCGCAGCGAACATAACAATTCATTAGAAGAGTTAAGTAGAGAATGAAGTCTACTATCTTCTATGATTTAAAAGTCCATCATCAATATTTTATCCCTATAACATCAATCAATATACATCTTGAATCAAATATTCATCTTTGCACTACGGGCCAAAGATATTCATTTGTATCACCAGTTGGTTATGTTCATCTTAACACTTGTCCATCTTTGCACTACGGGCCAAAGATATTCATTAGGTAAACATTCATCTTTGCACTACAGGCCAAAGATATTCATCAAGTAATCATTCATCTTTGCATTACAGGCCAAAGATATTCAGTTATATCATCATTTTGGACTGAGGACGATGAAAAGCAATACGAATAACGAATCCAGTGAGATAAAGGACAAATAATAGAGAATTTATCCAGAGTTCAAGAATGAAGATCAAAACCTAGATCCAATCAAAGATAAAAAAAATATTTTTTTGATCGTGAATAGTACCTGTGAATAGTAACTCATAAATAGTAACTGACATGAAAAGATAAAAATTTCATGAGAAAGTTCAGAAAATTATTCCGGTGAAATGATACTAGATGAAGCGCAAAACTCAAGAAATTTCTGATCATTTCAGGAATTATAGAAGCAATAATTATCGTGGTAAGTTAAAATTTAGAAATATGAAATAAAATATTATCACTTTCATAATATGGAATATGAAAGAAAATAACATTCATTATGAATATTGAAAGAAAATAATATCATTTACGAGAAAAATAACATCCTTTACCTCAGTATAATACTCGATCTGACTGGAATATCGGATATAATGATGAGAAAAACTTGCACTGTTATCAACACTCAAACTATCTAAATACTCACAAGAAATACGCTCGATATTATAAAGAGAAAATTTTCTGATTCTGGTGTGATTTTCATTTCTAACTAAGCACCCTATTTATAGAAAAATTCCAGAACACCATTATTGACTTAATTAACCAAAGGATGAATTTCAAGCCCACTCGTTTGGAAAATGTCATCCGCACACCACACTTTTCAAAGCCTCCACCAAAATCAATTCTCACATGTTTATAATATATATATATATATATATATATATATTAAAATATTTATTTCTGAAACTTCAATAATTCATAATAAATAGCCCTTTATTAGAAAAATACGAACCTCATGTCCATTCTATATGAAATTTAATTCTCTATAACTTTGTAGAAGAAAGTTTTTCCAAATTTTGAACGAAAAAAATGACTCAAATTTACATACGGATGATTTTTTCACACCTCCATTCCGACAAAATACATATACTGATAAAAACAACCATCCAACACTAATTCCTTCATTTATATCCATATTGAATAAATATTTCCTTATCATATAAATCAATAATTAATTATTCACAAATAATATTACAGAACTACAATATTGACAACCAGGTCGTTCCCAGAAAAGAGGGGCTTTTAGATAAGGATTTTTCCTTATTGGCGCGCAATTATCTAACCCCTTTCCTAGACAGAACTTCCTTAGACATTGCCAATAATGCTATCTAATAATATTATTCAAATAATATGAATTATTGATTTGATAATTTGAAATATTGTGCAATGACAATTATTGAATCAATAATATGCAATTATCAATGTAGCAATTATAAAATATTGAACAGTAATTACTGTAATAATTATTGAGTAGTGTCTTCTTACGTAAGAATCAATAATTAGAATTTCTGTGCAATACCGTGTGCTACTGTGCAACACTGTGTACTATTGTACTTTAACCATCGGGTATTTCAACAGTTTTAACGGTAACAACTACGCCGTTATTTTTAGAAAACTCATTTTTGTCATTTTTTTCATCCGATAGTTATTCTGTTATGGGGTCCACCAATGACTACCCCGTCGTACGAATATTCCCTGGCACAACGAATATTTTATAACCACTTGCTTACTTTGTAAAATTTGCACATTCCACCCATAACTTATTACATTTATCAAATCATCTCTTACTATTTCAAAATAATATATAGAGGAAATTAAATCTTATTCATTAAAAAGTTGGGGTCTTACAGTTTCTAATCCACTCATTTTGAAATTTAAAATTTACTTACATAGATTTAATTACATAACCCAATTAAATATATTTTAATTATGTTTAAAATAAATAATAAATTGAGATAATAAAATAAATCTCTTAAGTTAGCTCACTAGTATATAATTTAAACACTAGTACTCTTTAGTAATTATAACCCTTAGGTTATTTAATTCTTATTACTAATATATATGAAATTATTATAAATATAATATCCTTGTCTCATTAACATAAACTATTTAAGAATTTATTTACCTCTTTATGATATTATAACAATTATAATATCCTTATCATAATTTCAATTAAGAATTTTATTTACTTTCTTAAGATATAATATCATTGCCTTATTAAAGTAACTTCATTTAAGAATTATTTTAATGCTCTTGGGTAGTGTGTGTGTGTGTGTGTGTGTGTGTGTGTATATATATTATATACTTACCACCTTCTTCATTCCCTTAAGAAATTGTTCACAAAAATTTTACTTTACTCACGTAATAAATATATGAATACAAAATGAATATATATTTATCATTTTCCAATTATCTCATGCAATAGACATGTATCCATATCACATATAGAAAATAAACAATAAATTTATTTTCTCATATTATAAATTGTGTATATCAATTTATTTACATATAGTAAATATAACTTAATATATTTACCTTATATATGGAAATTTATTCAGTAAATAAGATATTATAATTAAAATAATATCTTCTCTTTATTAAACCAATTGACTGCTAGAATTTATTTTAATATCCTTTATTTAAAGTACATAATAATTCTTGTATACTTAAACTAATTATTTTCTTTTCCGTCTATAAATTGTATCTTAACAATTTAACTGTACTAAATATAATAATATACTTACTACATTAAAAACATACATACATTACATCCAATAATGCAATACATGATTTCTTTAAAAAAAGGATGGTTATACATTAAGTATATTTAATGCCGCCCATTTACCACGTTAAAATAATTTAATATTATAAATTATTTTAACTTACTTATTTTAATCTTACCCACTCATTTCCTTTAAATAAATTGATCCTACAATTGCTTACATATAATAAATATATTTTACTATTATATTTATTATACACACAAATCATATATCGCATAGTTCATACTCATTATGCACTACAATTTCAGTTAAATATATCATCTAAGAAGAATTTTATTTGTTTAATTCCTATTTTAATATTTTTTAAAAATTTGGGTTATCACATTCAACACATCTTCTAAGAATTTCGTCCTCGAAATTATAGCATACTAATCTCTGCTCTTTCTATCAATCAAAACTAGGTTTTTCCATTTAACCTTTACAATTTCCTCCTCTGAGGATTTCTGTGACGAACGAGAATTTTATAAAGATATTTAAATATTTATTGAAATAAATAAATATTTTTAATGATTTAATTATTAAATTAAATAATTAATTCATGAATTTGTGATAGATTAATTTAATTATATGTGTGACATTAATTAAATTAATATGTAGTAATTTAATAGTTCAAAGAATATATTTAATTGAGTTTATTTGATTAATTGAATTAGTTAAATAAGCATATGTTACTTTAGTTAATTTAATAATTAATTAATGAATTAATAAATTGACATAATTAATAAATAAAAATATTAATTATGTGACAATGTGATTTAATGTGAATTATCTTATTTTATTGAATTGATTTAAATAAAATTAATTAATTAATGAGTGATGTGACAATTAACTATATAGTAAATTAGTTTATTAAAATAAATGAGAAAATAAAAGAAGAAGCCAAACAAGGCCCTTGTGGGAGTTATATTGCAACGGATATATTATATATTTATATATATGGGTACGTTATCTTCCTAAGTCATTTTATCAGAAGAAATTTAAAGAAGTCAAAGAAAGAAAAACGTAGAAAGTTTAGAGAGAAGAAGAATAGGAGATTGAGAGAGAGATTTGAGGAATCCTGAGTGTTGTATTTGAATTATCTTCATACTAACAAAGGGTAATCTTCTTTCAAAGTTTTTAAAATTATATTTTTTAAAGTTTTCATATACGAGTTTTGAGTTTTTTGTGAAATTGGGTTTTCCAATTGGGTTATGATATAACTTTATCTATAAGGGTATGTGATCATAACGTGTTCTATAACATATAATCATGTTTTATAGGATCAATTTATAATAATTTGGCCTTTAATTGGGTTTTCAAAGATTTACAGAGTTTTTCATATACGTGTTTTGTAAAAGTCCTCTGTCAATGGAAAAAATTGACAATTGATGATTTCACGAATATATATATATATATATATATATATATATATATTAACATATGTCCATGATATAATTTAGGCTATACATTCATGATTCACAGTGATTACACCAAGTAATTTTGTTAATAAATGGGTTTTAAATAAGACAGATTCTTGAATATGGGTTAGTAACCCATATGGGTGAAATACATGTTGTAATCATATGTTTTAATTAAAATTGACACATGATTATGATTGTATGTGTCAAAATAAAGAAAATAAAATTGGAATGAGTGGATTCGGTGTAGTAACGAATCCGCAATGAGAAAATTTTATATTTTTCTTTAAAGTTTGCAAAAATGTTGAAGAACAGTGAAATTAAAAGTGTTAGATTGTGTAATTATGTGATTATGATTGTTAAGAACATGATATAAGTGTTGTATAATGTTTTTATGAAGTTTATACTTCATGGGTAACGTTATTAATCAGTGTAATGATGTGAATTGGGAGAAAATGGGAGAAAATTTGTGTTCGTTCGCGAACTTCAGATTCTGAAATTCCGCAGCCTCGCGGCTGCACCGGCTGCAAGGCAAAATGGCGCGCGGCAGCGCCCGTCTGAAATTTTCGAAAAATTTGCTAAGTGCTGAAATTTGAGAAAAATATTTTTAATCTAATGAACATGAAAACTTGTTGTAAATATGATAGGATGTTGATATGGGTTTAATAAATTATGTTACGTGATTAATTAATGAATTAATTATGTGACTTAAATTATTATTTATAAACTTTAAATAATGTGATATAAATATGAAGATATTATTTTAAGTCTAGTAAACATGATGTCATGTTATATATGTAATAAGTTGTTAATACAAGTTAATAGCTTAAGTTATGTGATTAATTAACAAATTAATTAATCAACGTGAACCATTATTTAAAAAACCTAATAATGAGTTCAAAGAACACTAATTGTAAATCAATAATCATATCGAACCTGTGATTAATTGATATTGTAAATGTGTGATAGGTAAGAGTAATTAAAGAAGTGAGAAATAATTGTAGCTTGTGCACGAGGCAAGTTTTTATCCCTAACTTACTATAATTGATGGGCAAGTTTCCTAAACTAAACTCTTTAAATTGAGCAATTGCTATGCTTAATTACTATTGTTGAGCAAATTCTTACTCTTGAATATCCAAGTTTAGAATTTCACATGAGATGCTATGATTCTTTTAAAAGTATCATTTAAATATACAATACTTATTCGATTGTATACCTTGAGAAATTAATATTCAATTTGAATATCATTTATTGAGTTATCCAAACCAACTTTATTTGGTGCGGATTCTGATGTCAAACTGAGATGAACAACCATAATATAGGGGATTAATGAAGATGTTTTAAGCATTAAGATAGTGTGCACAGTATCAGTACAAAGGGCTGATCTCCCTAAGTACGAGAAGTAAAGTCTATAGTCTTATGACTGTTAAAGGTTGGAAATGTTAATATACTTGACAACCTAAGACTCGGTTCAAGGTCTTAATGACCCTCAGAAGTAATTTGACTCTCGATTAATATTCTTGATTCAAAAGTTGAGAAGTAATTTGACTCTTGATTAATATTCTTGATTCAAATGTTGAGCTTTCTGTTATTAAGATTTCTTTCACTCGAATGTTATTATTGTTCTATTTTTATACTTGCGGGCATTCGTGCTCACTCTTGCATAATAACATTGTAGCTAATAATGAACGAAGTGATGTACCTTCTAGTAGCAAGGGCAAAGGAAAAGCTAACAAGTGTTGAAGACTTGTGTTGATGTTAAGAATGTTAAAGTTCAAGATTTATGTGTGATGACTAAAGACTTATTTATTTACGTTTCCGCAACAGAGATTTAAGGTTAAGTTTAACCTGGGATTTATGATGTATTTTTATTTCAGATGATGTAAGATGATGATTTATTTATCTAATAAATGAATTTCATTATTTATGGGTAGATAGTTGTATGATATTGGAAACTTTGTGGTATATTGTGATGCGTCGCATAAAGGGCTAGGCTGTGTGCTTATGTAAAACGGCAGAGTCATTGCGTATACGTCACGACAGTTGAAAGATTATGAGAAGGGATATCCAACCCACGATTTGGAATTAGCTGCGGTGGTATTTGCTTTAAAGATTTGGAGACACTATCTCTATGGGAAGAAGTGTGAAATATATACAGACCATAAGAGTCTGAAGTATATTTTCACACAGAAAGACTTGAATATGCACCAAAGAAGGTGGCTGGAGTTAATAAAGGATTATGATTGTGATATCTTATACCACCCAGGCAAAGCGAATGTTGTAGCCGACGCCTTAAGCAAAAATGGTAGGGAGAAGTTGATGGTGCTGACAACACAGGAAGAATTGATTTCAGTAATGGAAAAGCTGGAATTGGAAGTAGGATGTCCAATGGAGACTGACGAGAAACTGTTCTAGATGCAAGCTGGTACAACTTTATTGGATAAGATTAAGGAAGCACAAATCCTGGATAACGACTGTGAGGAAGTAAAGAAAAAGATATCTGAAGGGACTGAACTTAGATTTAAAATAGACAGCGAAGGATTGTTGAGATTTGAAAGTAGAGTTTGGGTACCGCCAATACCAGAAATCAAGGAGGACATTCTGAGCGAGGCTCGTAGTTCGAGGTATTCCATTCACTCCGGAAGTACCAAGATGTATCAGGATTTACGACAACACTTTTGGTGGCCAAATATGAAGAAATACGTTGCCGATTGTGTTGCCAAGTGTCTGACTTGCCAAAGGGTCAAGGCAGAACACCAAAGACCAAGTGGTTTGTTACAACCTTTAGAAATCCCAGAATGGAAATGGGAACATATTACAATGGATTTTGTTGTTGGCCTTACGACGACCCAGAAAGGCTATGACGCAGTATGGATTATCGTCGACCGATTAACGAAATCCGCACACTTTCTTTCGATCAAAATCAGATTTAACCTCGAAAATTGGCGAAGTTATATGTAAAAGAGATTGTTTCGAGGCACGGGGTGCCAGTGTCAATTATTTCTGACCGTGATCCACGCTTCACATCGAATTTCTGGAAGCGACTGCAAGAATGCATGGGAACACAGTTGAGGATGAGAACCGCTTATCACCCTCAGACTGACGGGCAAAGTGAAAGAACGATCCAAACATTAAAGGATATGCTTAGAGTATGCATAATGGATTTTAAAGGCAATTGGGATGATCATTTGCCGCTTGTAGAATTTGGTTATAATAATAGTTACCACGCTAGTATTGGTATGCTGCCTTACGAAGCGTTGTACGGTAGAAAGTGTAGAACTCCACTGTACTGGGATGAAGTTGGTGAAAGACAATTGCTAGGACCAGAGTTAGTCCAACAACCGATAGAAATAGTTAAAGTAATTCGGACAAGATTAGTAGCGGCTCAAGATAGGCAGAAGAAATACGTCGATCCACACTGCAAGAATGTAGAGTTTGAATCGGGTTGTTTTGTATTTTTGAAGGTCTCTCCTTGGAAGGGAAAGATCAGATTTGGTAAGAAGAAAAAATTGAACCCGAGATTCATTGGACCCTTTGAGGTACTCCGAAGAATCGGAGAAGTAGCCTATGAGGTAGCTTTACCTCCGGCACTGGAGCATGTCCACAACGTTTTTCATGTGTCGGTATTACAACGTTATAAACCCGATTACAAACATGTGATAGAATATGATGAAGAATTATCCACACTTATTTTCTTGAATAGGTGAACGTGATTCTGGGTACAGAATACTTTTAAGGGGGGAAAGATGTGACAAACGAGAGTTTTGCAAAGTTGTTTGAATATTTATTGAAATAAATAAATATTGAGAATTTTGCAAAGTTGTTTTGAATATTTATTGAAGTAAATAAATATTTTGGTTATGAGAATGTGATGGGATGAAATTATTAATCGAACCGCGAATCTGAGGACAAAATCTTTTTAAGGGGGGAAAGATGTGACGAACGAGAATTTTGTAAAGATATTTGAATATTTATTGAAATAAATAAATATTTTTAATAATTTAATTATTGAATTAAATAATTATTTCATGAATTTATGGTAGATTAATTTAATTATATGTGTGACATTAATTAAATTAATATGTAGTAATTTAATAGTTCAAAGAATATATTTAATTGAGTCTATTTGATTAATTGAATTTGTTAAATAAGCATATGTTACTTTAGTTAATTTAATAATTAATTAATGAATTGACATAATTAATAAATAAAAATATTAATTATGTGACAATGTGATTTAATGTGAATTATCTTTTTTTATTTAATTGATTTAAATAAAATTAATTAATTAATGAGTGATGTGATAATTAACTATATAGTAAATTAGTTTAGTAAAATAAATGGGAAAATAAAAGAAGAAGAAGCCAAAAAAAGCCCTTGTGGGAGTTATATTGCAACGGATATATTATATATTTATATATATGTGTACGTTATCTTCCTAAGTCATTTTATCAGAAGAAATTTAGAGAAGTCAGAGAAAGAAAAACGTAGAAAGTTTTAGAGAGAAGAAGAATAGGAGATTGAGAGAGAGATTTGAGAAATCCTGAGTGTTGTATTTGAATTATCTTCATACTAACAAAGGGTAATCTTCTTTCAAAGTTTTTAAAATTATATTTTCTAAAGTTTTCATATACGAGTTTTGAGTTTTTTGTGAAATTGGGTTTTCCAATTGGGTTATGATATAACTTTATCTATAAGGGTATGTGATCATAACGTGTTCTATAACATATAATCATGTTTTAAAGGATCAATTTTATATAATTTGGCCTTTAATTGGGTTTTCAAAGATTTATAGAGTTTTTCATATACGTGTTTTGTAAAAGTCCTCTGTCAATGGAGAAAATTGACAATTCATGATTTCATGGATATATATATATATATATATATATATATATTAACATATATCCATGATATAATTTAGGCTATACATTCATGATTCACAGTGATTACACCAAGTAATTTTGTTAATAAATGGGTTTTAAATAAGACAGAGTCTTGAATATGGGTTAGTAACCCATACGGGTGAAATACATGTTGTAATCATATGTTTTAATTAAAATTAACATATGATTATGATTGTATGTGTTAAAATAAAGAAAATAAAATTGGAATGAGTGCATTCGGTGTAGTAACGAATCCGCAATGAGAAATTTTATATTTTTCTTTAAAGTTTGCAAAAATATTGAAGAACAGTGAAATTAAAAGTGTTAGATTGTGTAACTATGTGATTATGATTGTTAAGAACATGATATAAGTGTTGTATAATGTTTCTATGAAGTTTATACTTCATGGGTAACGTTATTAATCAGTGTAATGATGTGAATTGGGAGAAAATGGGAGAAAATATGTGTTCGTTAGCGAACTTCAGATTTTGAAATTTCGCAGCCGCGCGGCCTTGCCGGCTGCAAGGTAAAATGGCGCACGGCCGCGCACGTCTGAAATTTTCGAAAATTTTGCTAAGTGTTGAAATTTGAGAAAAATATTTTTAATCCAATGAACATGAAAACATGTTGTAAATATGATAGGATGTTGATATGAGTTTAATAAATTATGTTACGTGATTAATTAATGAATTAATTATGTGACTTAAATTATTATTTATAAACTTTAAATAATGTGATATAAATATAAAGACATTTTTTTAAGTCTAATAAACATGAAGACATGTATGTATGTAATAAGTTGCTAATACAAGTTAATAACTTAAGTTATGTGATTAATTAACAAGTTAATTAATCAACGTGAACCATTATTTGAAAAACCTAATAATGAGTTCAAAGAACACTAATTGTAAATCAATAATCATATCAAACATGTGATTAATTGATATTGTAAATGTATGATAGGTAAGAGTAATTAAAGAAGTGAGAAATAATTGTAGCTTGTGCATGAGGCAAGTTTTCTATTCCTAACTTACTATTATTGTTGGGCAAGTTTCCTAAACTAAACTCTTTAAATTGAGTAATTGCTATGCTTAATTACTATTGTTGAGCAAATTCTTACTCTTGAATATCCAAGTTTAGAATTTCACATGAGATGCTATGATTCTTTTAAAAGTATCATTTAAGTATACAATACTTATTCGATTGTATACCTTGAGAAGTTAATATTCAATTTGAATATAATTTATTGAGTTATCCAAACCAACTTTATTTGGTGCGGATTCTGATGTCAAACTGAGATGAACAACCATAATATAGGGGATTAATGAAGATGCTTTAAGCGGTTAGATAGTGTGCACAGTATCAGTACGAAGGGCTGATCTCCCTAAGTACGAGAAGTAAAGTCTATAGTCTTATGACTGTTAAAGGTTAGAAAGGTTAATATACTTGACAACCTAAGACTCGGGTCAAGGTCTTAATGACCCTCAAAAGTAATTTGACTCTCGATTAATCTTCTTGATTCAAAAGTTGAGAAGTAATTTGACTCTTGATTAATATTCTTGATTCAAATGTTGAGCTTTCTGTTATTAAGATTTCTTTCACTCGCATGTTATTATTGTTCTATTTTTATACTTGCGGGCATTCGTGCTCACTCTTGCATAATAACATTGCAGCTAATAATGAACGAAGTGATGTACCTTCTAGTAGCAAGGGCAAAGGAAAAGCTAATAAGTGTTGAAGACTTGTGTTGATGTTAAGAATGTTAAAGTTCAAGATTTATGTGTGATGACTTAAGACTTATTTATTTACGTTTCCGCAACAGAGATTTAAGGTTAAGTTTAACCTAGGATTTATGATGTATTTTTATTTCATATGATGTAAGATGATGATTTATTTATCTAATAAATGAATTTTATTATTTATGGGTAGATAGTTGTATGATATTGGAACAGTGAACACCAAATCCTGTGAAAATTAAGATACCGGATTTGGGGGTGTCACAATTTCTAATCTATCATCACATGCTACCATAACCTCTCTCTAAGGAGTTAAAAACTTTTCATATTCTGCTGAGGGATCATATAGACCATGAACTCTCACGTTTAACGGTATTCACCGCAACTAATTCTATAAACATATTGTACTTTAGGTGATCAGCCTATCGTACTGATAAGTGGTTTTATAACCACTTATTTAGATGTCAACTCACTTCTATTGTTGCTTAAACTCATGTGTTATTGTAGCTTTTCATACATTTTTGTTTTCTTTTTTAGATTTCTGTATTTGGGACTCTCTTGGTGCATTTTGTGCTTAAAAGGAGGAAAAAGTGCTAAAAAGGGTCCAAGCAAGGAATTGAGCTTGTGGCTTGTTGATGGACAGAACAAAAGGGAACAAGAAGTAAGGGCAGGGGTGATTGAAAGGAGGTTGGACTCAAGCATGGAGCAGCATGAATAAAAGGAATGGAATGAGTGCAGGAACAGGCAGCAAAAGAAGTAGAAAATCTGGACCTGAAGCCCTGCGCAGCTGCGCCGACTTTAACCCTCTCCCCTGCGCAGCTACGCCAGTCTAACTTTGTGATTGACTTAATTTTTTAACCGGCAGTTCTGGATTTGTGTTGGGTAGCAAGGCAGACTCGGCTGGGGCTATAATAGGGCTCATTTTGGCACATTTCATATATACTCCTTTTGGGAGCTTAGCTTAGCCCGAGCTTTCTCTTTTTCGTTTCTCTTTTTACATTTCTTGTCTAGATTAGGAGTAGATTAGCGCTAGTTTAAAGTAGTTAGTTTCCCAGGGTTTAATTAGACTTGATGGTTGAAACATTTTGAGAACATCAAGGATTCATATTTTGATCAAGAGAAATCAGATTTGAATTTTCTATCCCTATTTTCTCTTTGATTCTCATTTGTATTCTTATGATGCTTATTCAATATGTGGATGGTATATCTAATTCTTGTATGAGTTAACTTATATTTTGAGGTTTCAATGGAACCTGATGAGCAGTCTATATTAATTTCCTTCCATGTTGGTCTTGTTTATCATTATGTGATTATCTATTACGATTTGTGCTCCATTGCTTAATTGATTCGCGACCAATTACTGTGATAATTTATACGGACTTGAAAGACGAAGTATGAATTTAGATCTAATTGTAGTAGCAGGCGATTGTATGTTTACATGGAGTTGAATGTATGATTTGTGCTTAGGATAGACATATACCGAAGCGCCGCTCGTAGTCACTAGAGAACTTGGACTTTAACCCTAATTATTTGTAAATCACATAGACATATAGGGATT
The DNA here is from genome assembly GCA_020205555.1 of Panax stipuleanatus. Classification (NCBI taxonomy): domain Eukaryota; kingdom Viridiplantae; phylum Streptophyta; class Magnoliopsida; order Apiales; family Araliaceae; genus Panax; species Panax stipuleanatus. The sequence goes on from CM035122.1 coordinate 26,109,015, forward strand.
TAGATAATGTGGGTGTTCATGTGCGTTCTATTATATGTGGATTGCATGTGATATGGATTAGGTGCATCGAAAGATGGTCTTCTCTCACTTTCGTGTTCTCGGCTAACAAACTTTGACGATTAGTTTGACCTAACTGGAAGTGTGTCGACTTAGATGAATCATTAGGGAAAATTGGAATCTCATATCTTCATTATCTGATTTTACTCTAGAATTAATTAGTTTAAGTTTAATTACTTGCCTAGTTAATTTAGTTTTTAATTAAAATACTTTACCGCTCGTTTAAATAAGACTGAAATGATTATGGATTAGTGGTTTGGCGACCTTTTATCTGTTATTTCTCCGTGGGAACGATATCTGTACTTACTGATTATTACTTGTTGACCGCGTATACTTGCGCGTAATTGTCATACCTATTCGGGGACAACACGTACCTTACGTCGTGCACAACGTATCAGTCTTGTTTAGCGACTATTTGCGCTCCTAGATTAGAATATTTTATCCAATTGGCATATCCCCTTTTTTCGGGGTTGTTCACCTTAGACTTAGCATAAGAATCTGTACCAAAATAATTTGGTTCAAGATAAATTCTCAAAGAGATACTTGAATTTTCATAAACATTTGTCTAGCTGAATCAAATAACTTCGACGTATACCAATAATTCGAATAGCAATCGAAACATGTGTTTTGCCAAATTCAATTGACAATAAATTATCTTTAAAAATCTAAAAATTATTTTATGACGTCATGATACCGCACTGTATTTACAGTCCGTTTGAGGATTCCGTCATTTTGTGACTTTATCATATTACATCATACCATAGTGGGTTGACGAACCATAGATCACATCCAGCACTAGGTAAGACTGCATTGATAACTCCATTATTTTTATCAACTCTGCACCAGGTTCCATTATGCATTGATAATATATAAAATACATTTTGATATTTTTAAATCATTTTTTGTCTAGCCGAAACAATTAGCGTAGACTTCTTTAACCGGTTCAAAACCATTAAAAATCATTTTTGGTGTTATCATGCCGCAACAGGTAACAATTTGTTAGTGGCTCGAAGTCCACATCCACACCCTTGCCACCGTATGTTGCTGATAGCAAAATTCATTTGTATTTCTAAAGGCACATCAGTGCGAATTTAGCTTGATGTTAAAAATTTTGAAGTCTAGCATAGCTAGAATATTTGGAATACCTATGCTTCCACCATCATCTTCAATTTCTCCAATGCTCTATTTCTTAATAATTCTATCTATTTCTATCATCTTTAAAGCTTACTATACTGAAAATTCTAAGTTCTAAATCTATAACTTTTCTATACCCTAGTATAGTTCATCAAACTTACCACACGTTATGAGTTCGGGAACTTATCATAATAATATGAGTTTAGGAACTTGTCCTAGCAATACATAGTCCAAGAATCAATCAGAAATTGTCCGTACGCTTAGGGATTCAAAAACGTACCATACGATTATGAGTCACAAATTTACCATAAACATAAGTTTTAAGAACTCGCACCTAATCTTAATATTCTCTAACTATCAAATATAAATATGAGAAAAGAATCACCTTCTCATTATATGTGTATCGATAGCGCGACACCAACATTTCAATGATTATCAATGTGATAAACTAAGTGCAAGCACAAAACCTCTTCCCATACAAAGATTTGTTCAACTCAGCCATCCCATGAGTCCTCAACTAAAATCCCACATAATCCTAGCTTCCACTTTACTCAATACGAATTTTATTTAATCCGTATCTCAACATTTACCACTTTTACCAAAGTTTACATCGTACTATTTCATAGTAAATTCTCTTTATAGCGTCAGGCTATATCTTCTTAATCGTTTAACATATCACATGTTATTCAACCATTCAATTTGATCACGCCGTGATCTTATTTTACGATCGTTTTATTCTATGATCTTCTTATTCTTCTCTTTAATCATATTATATTATGAGTTTATTTACACTTTTCATCTTATAGACATCGTTTATTTATTATCACTTTTATATTTATTACTGGAGTCAAGTAACTCCTGATTTTCATATTTTATAAATCTTCTAGATTCTTCTTTGTATTTTAGCTATCTTCTTCTTCACATAATAATGAATTTTTCAAATTAATCTCTTAGCACTTAAACTCTATTTGAGTTTATTCCTTATCCTCATCTTTGCGGTTATAGCCTAAGGTACTCCTAACTAAGGTTTATAACCTACAACTAATGCAGAATTATAAACATAATTTGTTCCTTTAAACCTCGGACCTGGTACATTACGGTACTTCATCTTCGTACATATTCTATAAACTAATGCAGAATTATAAACATAATTTGTTCTTCATACAATAAATTCTACAACATTTCCCAAGGTCTATAACCTTTATCTTAATACATACCTTTAATAACTCACAAGGTTTACATCATCAATTTATGTAAGTTATCATAATAGATACAAGTTTATATAAAATTAATCTCCAACTTTGTCTTTGCCTTTGTCCTTCTTTGAGCATTCGGGCATAACTGAAATATTATCATGATATAGCAAGAGTGAACAACTACTTTGCTCAACAAGTTTAAATGCAGTAAGGATATATCATGATTGAATGAAAGAATAAGCTTTTGAATTTCAACAATACATATTGATTATGAAATAGCATGATCAAAGTTCAATACATGAATAACTGAATCAACAATACTGATTGGCCAATAATGACCATGAACAATTACTTTGGTAATGAAGGTAATCAGCCTTTCATACCCGATATACATACGAGACTTACACTAAGTGCGAATAACAATAATTATCATGGATGTGGAATAATTGACAATAATTAAACCACTAGCATGCTTGAAACATAATAACTCGAGATTGAGTTAGGAAACTTGCCTTGTCTGCGGTCTACTGCTACGTAATTTAATATTAATCTTTTATGAAGACCTATAATTGAATTGATCTTCCAATCAGCATATAATATCATATCTCATAATACCACTACTTTATAAATAAAATATCTAACATTTAGCCACAAAATAAAACATCAGATAATTCCTTAAACCATCAGTATTATTATCATCCTTTGATAATATTTCAATAACTATATCACCATCTTAAAACTTTCGTCTAATATTATTAATAATATTTTATTTACTTACAAATATTATTAACCTTTTAATAGTATTTTAATCACTTACTAATATTATTAATCATTTAATAATATCTTAATCATTTACAAATATTATTAATCATTTAATAATATTCAATTCATCATCTAATATTATTAATCATTTAATAATATTATAATCCCGTACTAATATTATTAATCATTTAATAATATTTTAATCACTTACTAATATTATTAATTATTTAATAGTATTTTTATCATTTAATAATATTTTAATTATTTAATAATATTTAAATCACTTCTTAATATTATTAACCATTTAATAATATTTTACTCACTTTCTAATATTATTAATTATTTAATAATATTTTAATCATACTTTAATATTATTAATCATTTAATAATATCCTAATCAATTACTAATATTATTAATTATTTAATAATATTTTAATCACTTTTTTAATATAAATAGAAAAGGTCTCACACATTTTAAGATGTAATTATTTTACATCTTGAAACTTAAACCATCCATATTTTATTTTAGAAATATCTTTTGTCTTTACTCACAAATTCAGAATTTAAACAGCTAATACATAAGCTTTTATAATAAAACTCAATTTAATATATTATTTCTTTAAGTTAAATAATTTTTCTATTATTTTGTCCGTTCATGAGTCAATACGGACTATTGCCTCATATATAAATATTTTATCCTGCTAGGACATTTGTTTTATTTTTCATTTTACGAATATTCATATTTTTGCTTTATATATATATATATATATATATATATATATATATATATATAATATACTCCGTTACATAAATCTCAGCTCAAAAATCTCATTTTGAATTTTGGAAACCTTAAAGTTTTATTTTTATGATTAATCCAATTTTTCAAAGGTTTCACGTTCTTCGTTGCCCCCCAAAATAATTTTATAAGCAACTATAGTTTTTATTTCGCTCAAATATGTAATTTATTTTTATTATTTTATTTATGCCCGAAAAAATGTTTCTCGGCATAAAATATCACTTATAGTCAAATCTCGCACCGTAGGACTTTATTAGATTTATTATGAGTCACTATTTCGCTGGAACGCGACTCGGAACGTCGAACGTCTGTGACGCCCCCAAATTCGGACCGCCACTTGGTCACTCGAATTCGGTTCGCCACGTTCTCATGGTAATACAATAATAACTAAAATTACACAATCACAGCGAAAAATCTAGAATAATATATAATGATTTATTATAATTATTCCCCCAAGTCTTGCAACCTACAGTACTTAATAGAGTACATAATAATATCAATTAACGACTTATTACATAATCTAACTTAAGCTTAAACATAGTCAAATCCAGTCTTACTACGTCATCTTAATACAACATTAAAATATTTAAAACGTAAAAAGAGACAAGCTAGTCGGTAGCCTTGCCCTTGCCCTTATCGACCCCCGAAGGTTCGCCCTGCTTTGCCTTAATTGAAATGTTTTTAGGGAAAGCAAGAATGAGAAACAAGTTTGCTCAACAGTAATATAACAACAAGGGTGAGTAATATAGTTTTCGAATCCCAAAAGGGTATAGCAAGGTATGATAGTTCAAGGATAACAAGAATATCAACAGTTCTCAATAACAGTCGCTAAGGACAGAATAATATCAATATGATTCAATACTAAATCAATTTAAGATTTTAAGATAACTGAATACTGAGCAGTCACTAAGGACTATGAACTCTTACTAAAATTAACAGTATTAAACTGATAACCCAATCAAAAATAAGTACAACAGGTGATCAGCCTAAAGTACCCTACGATATGCATATCGTTCAATCGTACTAAATTGTGCGCACGTCGGTCTCCCGACAAATATATTTTCCCTTCAAAGAAGGTTGTTCATCTCAGTCAAACACATGATCCCTCACCAATCAATTGGTTTGGGTCGCTTTTCAACAATATAAGTCTAGCCGAATCAAATGGCATAGATCACAACAATTATAAGTTCAATCTCAAGATTTAAAGTTCGAAGAATATAAATCGACTTTTATCTTTTCCATGAAGTATATGATTCATAATATCTGGATTTCAATCTCAAAAGCTTACTTGTACGACAATAATATCGCAAGCTAAATGAATATTCAATAAAGAGTAGAGTTAGGAACTTGCTTACAATGTTCCTCGAATAAGGTAAACACAAAAATAGGATACTTGCACAATAAAAGTAGGGTTCAGATACTTGCCTTATGCGTAGTTTATCCACGATAAGTAATTCAACACTTTCAAATCCCTATCGTAATATAATTACGTATATATATGATATCCATTAACCATATAGTTTAACATCGTATCTTATCTTCGGATATACGATCGACACACAACCTAAGTTTTAACCTAGCTGTACAGTTATACCATATATAGTATCATATTAATATAACTTTTATCCTTAACGTTCCTTTTTTTGAGTTTAAACATATTCTCATATTAATATCACGTGAGACCACAACAAATAGCAAACATACTCTATTTAACAAGTTATAGTCTTGTTATAAGTTAACCGTCAAAATCGGATTCAAGTATCAATATATGATATCATATAGCATGTATACATATTAAAGGATACTTTCATGCTCGTTCAACCTTTTCACGTTCAATTTACATGATATAGGTTCTAGATCTATATTTTGAACAAATTAAGGCTTTACAACATCATGAAATCATGTAAGCTATCATGCTTGTTATTTTAAACACATAAGGTATTCATATAACTTGTATTAAGTATGTTCATGAGTATTCATATAGCATACATGCAACTATTATTGTTATTAATTTAAAAACATGCTTCGTTTACGCTTAACTTGAATCACGACACCTAATCATGGTATATATACATGTATGATACACGAATGGGTCTACGAGGGCTATCTATCATGTCCATAAATTTTTAGAATACGAAACTCGCATTAACATGTTAAGGTTCACAATCAAAGCTCATATTTTCATTAGTAAATCTCACTAATAAAGCCTAACATATTCATGCTATCTAGATTCATATGTTAACATGTCCGACACGTATTTCTAGGCCACATAGTCATGCTTGCAAAATCAGAATGTATGTATGATATCTATGTTCCAAGGTTCACCTTTGAAACTTACATTTTCAGTTAGAAATGTTCAACAGTGGGGTTCGCATGTTCACAATTCCATCATGAAACTTATGTATGCAAGTCAACATGTATTTCATGTGTTTCTAGGTCATACTAACATGCATCAAAAGTCAGAACGTCAAAATGGATATAATAAGTCAATGTCCATTTTGAAACTCTAAGTTCATTGTGAAATCTATAGCTTCACCATTCAAGCATGCGATCCTAATATAACATGCTCACATTAGTTCAATGTACTCATATAAATATATATATTACCCATGCTTGCATGCTCATCTAAGTTATATAAATAAACCAACACTTGACAGATTTACAGCAGATTGTAGAAACTGGAACAAGCTGCTGGCGCAGCTGCGTAACTGCCCAGTTCAAGACTGGCACAGCTGCGTCGGCTCTCGGCCAGCTGCAGATAGTTCCTGCAAACGGCAACTACAAACCCAATTTCCAAATTTCCTTCACAAAAATAGTTTCGGACAACCACATTAAACTTCTATCATACTTATAAGTCCATATGGTAGCTAAGAAACATATCCCAATCCAATTTGGCATCAATTGCAACAAAATCAAGAATTTGAATTTGAACAAAAAATAAGAATTTGAGTTTACGAAACGAAGAACAAGGAATGGAATTATACCTTTGTATTGCAATTTGACTTCTCAACTTCTCAGAATACTAACACTGATGATATACTAGCTCTCAACTCAACACTTATACAAATCTCAGCAATTGAAAAGAGATGAGAGGAGCTATTATTTATAGAATAACATATATACAGACAATACCTTTAACTCCCGAATTAAACCAACGGAAAAGAGGATTGCATGGTGGTCATGGGAGAGTTGGTAATTGGTTGTTAGAACTCATCATGATTCCCACTCCATTGCCCATCATTGTTATGAAAGTTAGGAATTGTATTGCTGAGTTTTAAGGTTATAGGGGAGTAGGATAACTTGAGTATATCACGTGAAAGAGATAGTGACTCTCCTAGCAAAATAAACTCGGCCTTCTAGCAACATGCATATATACATAGGCTATATACACATACATATATCATACACTTAGGTATATATGTATACTTAGGTAGTAAATTTATTTAGAGTCATAATGTAGTTTTCAATAAGGAAATAATGTTACAATGTAGTGAAATGTAATTTGCACATATATAATCCATGTACATTTTATCATACCGGTATAATTTACTCGAATATAATCACATCACATTATCTCCTTTATTATTAAATTCTATTATTCAATTATATATAGAAGTAATCATCAATTATAATTGTTTACTATATATATTCATGATACATTATTTTAATGTCCACACACTCACATAGTCACATAGGCATTATCATATAGCTCTCATAATTCAATAAACTTTACTATATAGTTTATATATATAATATAGTCACATTTAGCTCCATATAATATATAGTTAACTACTATACGTTATATTTTTAAATTCGCATGCTTGCACATAGAAGTTAATAATTTACTTATCTTATCAATTAATTAATAATAATATTAATTAATCCATTTCTCATTAATAAATGAAATTATAATTTCCACAATAATTGATTAACACTTATATGATTAAGTATCACATTAAATGAATGTAAATCTTATTATATTTATAAACACGTTGCTTATTATTATTATTATTATTATATCTTTTGCAATAATAATAATCACATATCATAATTAATCATCATTCATATTCTATAACAATTAATTAATATTCTATAATAACAATTAACAATTAATATAGATTAATTGTTCACTTAATAATTCATTCGTTAATTAATATAATTATTAATATTTCTCATCACTGTGCCACACAAGTCTTTCAATGAGTTTATCATAAACTCCATATATTCTCAATTATTATAATTATTCCATTTAATATCATTGAGTTAACTCATCTCATAACACAAAATCATTTATATTCAAATAAATTCTCATTCCCATTAATATATTTATTTAATAATATATGAAAATTCTCGGGTATTACAACGTCAAAATCGCTCGACGCGTTGACGCTCGTCGTCGCTCAAATTTTAAGTTCTGACATGCTATTTTGCTCATTTTTAATTTTTAAATCATAAGTCATATAATAGCAATTTTTTTGACATATTATAGACTTCATGGTGTAGTATTTTTAAAAAAAATCAAACTACGAAAATAATTCACGAAAACCATTCAAAACAGGCCTCAAAAATCATGTCGCGTAACAGCATTGCAGCGCCAGCAGCAGCAGTCGTCGACGAACGCCGAGCGCTGCTGCTCAGCTGCCTACTTGTGTTGCTGCAGCGCTTAGCGACTTGGCTTCTTCGCGATTTTCTCACACGTTGCTTGTAACTCCGATTGATTCCATTTTTGCATATGTTTTTCGTATCATATGAGACTATTTTTAAAAAATATGAAACCCCCACTTTGAGTTCATTAAGCAGTCCAAATAATTCACCAAAAGTGGACGTTCATAACGATTTTCACTTTTTTCCCAAATTTACCCTCTCTTGCTAAAAAAGCCATAATGTTTTCGTTTTAAAATATTTTTTAGAAATTCTTGAGCCCACGCAAAGCTAACTTCCGGGACTACAACTTTTACCTAATGACCTTTTTCAAGATTCCGAACACATTAGTCCAGAAATTTAGTGCAAGTGGACTGAACCAAATTTGTTGGATAGTTTTACCTTGTCTTGCTAAAACAGTTATAACTCTTGTTTCAAAACATTTTGAAGTGATTCTTGAGCCCACGCAATGCTAACTTCCGGGAATACAACTTTTACCTACCGACTTTTTTCCAATTTTTGAACACATCTGTCCAGAAATTATGTGCAAGAGGACTGACTCAAATCTATTCTCAAGTTTTGGACAGATTCGACATACTTCCGTTGAAATGTCATAACTCTTTACTACCAAGTCGGAATTAGTCCATTCTAGAGTCTATGTAAATCTTATTCAGTGTACTATAACTTACCAAAAGCCCGAATTTTTTTAGAACATCTAGCTAACTACTTAGGGGCAGTAGTCCACTCACTATTCTAAGTTTTAAAAACTGTTTTGCTTCTCTTTCTTTGATCAAGTTTTCTCAACACCAAAAATGGTTAGAGTGAGTTAACCATGAGGGTTACCACTTATGTGAATTAGTTATGTGTTAACTAATTTAGGTTTTTGTGACTTAATATATATGTGTAGGAAGTATTAAAGTACGTGAATTGTGTTAAGTAGCTTGCGCTTAAGGCAAGTCTTCTAAACCCTAAACTCGCTATTTCTACGCAAGTTCTTTGATGTTCATATTTTCATTGTTGAGAATGTCCTTTTCATTTCTGTACTGGACAATGATTTACTTAACCGAAGAGATCTTGACTTATTGTTCAAGTAAGATCCAGTCTATTATTTTAAATGCTTTAAGTTACTTCTAAAGCATATGTTAATTCATAATTTTTTTATTTATGAATTATTGAAAGTCGATTCAACTAATCCTTAGTTGATGAATGTGAATTCTAAATTACCATTGTAAGCTTATCCAAACCAAACTTTCTTTGGTGCGGACTTGAATTCAAATTACTGAGTTGAACAACCCTAATTATTAGGGGAGGTTAGTACGCATAGCGTTAAGATGTTTGTGCACAATACATGGTACAAAGGGCTGATCCCCCTAAGTACGAGTTGAGGTCCATAGTCTTATTGACTGTTAAAGGTTTAAATAGAAATATTTATAACCAAGGACAAGAAGAGTTCAAAGGTCTTATGACCCTCAGATAAATTCTATATTCGAATTTTGATATTGATAGAGAATTATTATTCAATTATTTATTGTTGAAGTAAGCTAAGTTATTCATGTATGACCCCAACTTTTATGAATAAAGATTTACTTTTCTTTATATATTATTTCGAAATAGTAAGGTGTTGATTTCATAAATATGAAAAGTTATGGGTGAAATGTGCAAATATTTTAAAATGAGCAAGTGGTTATAAAATATTCATTGTTGTCGGGAAATATTCGTTTGGTCGTGGAATATTCTTGTTGTCGGGGAATATTCGTACTACGGCGCAGCTATTTGTGGGCCCCACAACGGAATAACTGTCGGATATAGAAAGCGACAGAAATAACCTTTTTATAAAATAAAGGGTTAGTTGTTACCGTTAGTACTGTTGAAATACCCGGTGGTTCAAATACAGTGATACGCGGTGTTGCACAGTAGCACACGGTATTGCACAATATTTTGAATTATTGATTCTTACGTGAGAAGGCACTTACTCAATTATTGTTACAGTAATTACTATTCAATATTTTATATTATTGACTCAATAATTACTACGTTGATATTTTATATTATTGACTTAATAATTGTTACATTGATATTTTATTGACTCAATTATTGCTACGTTGCTATTTTATATGATTGATTCAATAATTGCTACCGTTGATATTTTATTATTGATTCTGTGACACCCCCAAATCCGTGTAACATCGATTACAGGACATGGTGCTCACGATACAACATACATCCTCATCTATCTAAGTAAACTCCAGCAATAATAATAGTAATATTATAACTATTACGTACTTACTCAAAATAAAATCCCAAGTCTTTACAACCTTTAATAAACCAAAACTTAAACTTAGCGTTTATCGCTACATTACATCATATGCGGAAATATAACTTATTTTATAAGGTAACTAGCATCATTTCATCTTAGTCTTCCCTTTGTCCTTGCCCGAGCCCTCAGCCTTCTCATCCTTAACTGAAAGGTTTAAGCAAGAATTAGCACAAATTGCCCAGCAAGTATATAAAGAAGTTTGAAAACATACATCAGGAGTAAAAATATCTGTATGACAATATCTCAACAGTTGAAAGAATTATCAAGTGTTAAACAAGAATATCAAAGATAAGAGTTTAGAATTCTCCATAGCATACTAAGGGGTGTTAAATACCCTGAACATTGCCTTGTTTCATCAAAAACCATCAGACGGTTTAACAATCAAATAGATTGTAAACGGTCTCTGCAAGTACTCCAGGTGATCAGCCTATCGTACCCTACATTGTGCACAAGTATAAAGTTTAAACTGCATAAAGCATAAATGGGACTATATGCCCGACATCTGTTTGCCCATTTATTCGGGTTGTTCATCTTAGTATTCATGCGAGACCGCACCAAAGCAATTTGGATTGGTAAACATTAAATAGCTTCGAAAGATTTGAATTAAATCATTTTTCATCAATAATAACTAGCCGAAAACAAAGGCCAGGAAACATACTTAGAAACAGTTCGATAATGACATGAAACTTATAAGCATGGTTGTTAGCATAATAACTGAGTAATCATCGATAAGCTTGCAAGATAATTGAAGTTGTATAACTTCACAACAAAGGAACTTGCACGGATAAATAGCTAGCACAAGTCCAATACTTACCCTTACTGCGATAAAAATGAGTAAGGATTGAATAAATACCCAATAGAAATTAGGGTTAGGAAACTTGCCTGATACGTCTTCTACAGTTTCAGCTATCAATTGATCCTTCACGTAACCTAATCACATATGTCACGTTAAGCAATTAGGTCCTCGAACTCTAATTTGAAAGTAAAGGATTTCCTTTTATTTGATTTTATTATTAAACTACCATGTATGCTATCATCAAGCTAATTTAATCATATAACATGTTGCGTCTTATAGGTAAAGTGGTTCAGTATGAGATTCTGAGCAAAATAAGTTTCTGACATTTTTCTGACCCGGCCCGACCCGACCCGACCCGGATCAGACCCGATCCGACCCAGTACGGCGCAGCTGCGCAGCCTTAAGCCGTGTTACCGGCGCAGCTGCGCTGTCTGGCCAACCCGGAATCCATCTTTGTGTGGCGCAACTGCGCAGGTATAAGCCTTATGAAAGGCGCAGCTACGCTGCTCATCAGGCCCAAATCCTGATTTTTGTTTTCGAGCAGCCCACTTTGCAATTTAATTCCCACTTGTTTACAGGTTGTATGACCATGATATTTAGACACCATACACTCCATACATCATAGTATTTTACAAAAATACAACATACATGAGACTAACATGTTAAGACCTCGATCCAGTAGCCTAGATAAGCGTGCCAGACTGCCTTCCAGACTTGGAAAGTTTTTGGAAATTCCCAGAATTATGCAGATTTTTATACCAACATGCTTGCTTACGAAATTCATAACTTGCTCATTTTAACTCCGTTTCTTTTGAAAATTGGTCAGGTGAGACATCATACTACATAGTTTTTTACAAAATTAACACATACAACCAACGAGTCACAGAGGCTATGATTCCAAGGCTCCGAAAAACCTAAAAAGTCACAGATTCTAAGTTAACCCACTTTGACAAAAATTCATGATTTTGATTCTAGCATGCAAGGAACTAGTTGCTACTGTCCAGATCACCTCTACTAACATATATACACATGTTACAATAATTAAACTCATTAACTTTTCATGTTTTGAAGAAATTGACATCTAAGAGGCATTTTATCGAATAGTTAGCATGCATACATGAATTCTACGATTCTCTACGAATTTGAATCATGATTAGACCAGAACTTTCGTTCTTAACACCCATATATCAGTATTACACACTAACATGGTATCACGAAACCACAACGAAACATTTTCCATAATTATACATGCATTTTCTTCACCATTTCCTTAAGAACATAATATAAGTTCGTATTCTTACCTTGAACGCTATTCTTTGATCAAGGAATCCGAGAATGCTTCCCTCCTTGTTTGCTTAGTCTTTGCAAATTTCCAGAATAACTCCACACTAACTATTACTCTCAATTTTCTCTCACGGAATGAAGTTTTTAGCAAAAGAGGTAGTGTTTTGGGTGGAGAGTATAAATAGAGATTGATATAGCTTGATAGAAGCTGATATCATCAGCCCCTCCATGTTCTCATAACGGTTATACACATATTGCATGATTAACTAATATTAAAATGAAAAGAGGAGTTAGAGAATGGAAGAGTTTGTGGGTGTAAAGGATTGTAACTCCCTTCCTCTCTAAATCTTCTAAAACGTATACTCCCTTGTCCCAAATCAGTTGTCATGTGGGCCCACTCCAGCTGCTGATCAACATATTAAACTAATATTATAATCAATTAAATAACCATTTTGACCATTTTGCCCCTCGTAGCAAAACGTTGCGATACTTATATCGATTCCTACTAAAGTCGACGCCCCGGATGTCATGGAACTATCTGTTTCGTCAAAATCGTCTCCGAAATTCGTGGTTGACTTTTTACCCGAAGAAGTCAACCAGTTGACTTTGACCAAAAAGTCAACCGTGACACATTTTCGTGGTTACAGTCTAACCTGACTAAATTCGACGTCCCGGACTCAAATACGCAGTCCGCGTCTCTAAATTCTGCTCCAAACTCAAAATCATGCTTTAAAGCCATCTCACGAAATTAATAGAATTAATTCCATACTTAACCTATTTAAATAGTTGAATTAAACTAAACCAACCATTTAAATACTCCTCATCACATATCATAAAATAACACATGTATGTATAATGCATATACATCTAAATAAAAGAAAACACACAAGAATTTCACATAAATTCGTTTATTGATAATTGTTAAAAGACATAATACTCTCGGATATTACAGATTCTATAATTGTCATTGCACAGTATTTTACATTATCAACTCAATAATTCATATTATTTGAATAATATTATTAGATAGCATTATTGACAATGTCTAAGGAAGTTCTGTCTAGGAGGGGTTATTTAATTGCGCGCCAGTAAGGAGAAGTCCTTATCGGAAGGTCCCCTCTTTCCTAGGAACGACCTGGTTGTCAATATTGTAGTTCTGTAATATTATTTGTGAATAATTAATTATTGATTTATATGATAAGAAAATATTTATTTTGTGGATATAAAAGATGGAATTAGTGCTGATGTGTTTTTATCAGTATTTTGGTGTGGAAAATCATCTGTTTATGAATTTCGGATAATTTATGTTTGAAATTTGGAAAAACTTCCTTCTACAAAGTTGTAGAGAATTAAATTTCCTATAGAAGAATATAGAATTTTTATTTTTCTGACAAAGGGGCTATTTATTATGAATTATTGAAGTTTCAAAAAATAAATATTTTTTTAATGGGTGGGCCCCACTTTTGTTGTTTTGTTGAAAAATTCTGATTTTTTTAGAAAGCAGCCAGGCGGCGAAAAATTAAAAAAAATATTATTTTATTAAAAAAGTCTACTTTGGCATCCTAAGCTTTTCCTATAAATAAGGTGCTTAGGTTAGAATTGAAAATCACACTAGAATCAGAAGTTTTCTCTCTCAATAATATCGAGCGTATTTTTGTGAGTATTTATATACTTTGAGTGTTACTATTCAGTGCAAGTTTCCTTCGATATAATATCCGATACTCCAGTCAGAAGTACTATTCTTTTGAGGTAAGAGATGTTATTTTCTTTCGTAAATGATGTTATTCTTTTCAATATCATTATACCAAAATATTGGCATGGATTTTATTATAAAATTCTTACTTTTTTTGTTGGGGTTACTATTCACGTATACGGCACTATTCACGTATACGGCTATTCACGGAAAAACTAAATTTTTTTCTATTTGTCCAAATTGTCTGTTATAGTTACTATCTCTGATTGGATCTAAGTTTTGAGCTTCATTCTTGAATTTTGCTCCACAAAGTATTATTATGGAATATTCTTGGACTTGAATAAACTAAAATACGAATCCTTAATCTTATCCTTTATTTCATTGGATTCGTTGTTTATATTGTTTTTCATCATCCTCAGTCCTAAATGGTGATATAACTGAATATCTTTGGCCTGTAGATCAAAGATGAATGATTACCTGATGAATATCTTTGGCCGTAGTGCAAAGATGACAGGTGTTGAGATGAACATGAACACTGGTGATATAAATGAATATATTTGGCCTGTAGTGCAAAGATGAATATTTGATTCGAGATGTATATTGATTGATGTTACAGGGATAAAGTATTGATGATGAACTTTTATATCATAGAAGATAGTAGATTTCATTCTCTACTTAATTCTTCTAATGAATGGCTATTTTCGCTGCGAATATTGATCTAAAATTTGTTGTCAATAATATTTTGTCTGATTTGTTGAAGACTAACGATAATTTATTTTCCATTATCTTAGTCATAATATTCTTTACTGGCTAGTTGAGCTCACCCTTTTCATCTATTGTCCTCTTCAGGAAATGAGAATGTTGCGGGAACTAGTAGGGGGACAGAGTGATGGTCCGAGTTAGAGCAGTAATAGTCCTCGCTATTTTTATAAAATAGTTGGATAATAATTGTAATAAGTAAAGAATGAATTTGAATATTAATATTTCGTATTATATACTATTTGTATTGACACTCACAGTTGTGTGGTTGTATTTTGCACGACCGTGTGATATAAAAGTTTGTATTTGAATTCTGTACCATGTATTTGGCGACTCAGAATGGGTTGGGTTGACTGGACCTATTCTGGGGGGCATCACAATTCAGATCTTTGTAAAGATTCTTTCATGTATTTATTATTGTTAAACTCCAGTGAGCTGTTGTTTGCTCACTCTTGCATTAAATAACAAATTGCAGTTAAAGTTGATAACGTTGATGCCCCGTCTACGAGTAAAGGCAAGGGAAAGATGAACAAGTGAAGATTTGTTTAATTATTTTGAAATGATTGTAATAATTTTAGGTCATGTTTTTATTCCGCATTTTATTATTTATGTCAAGGTTAGAGTAACCCTGGGATTGAGTTATGAGAAAGTTGTAACCCTTGTTTTAAGGGAGATTTTATTATTTTGAATTAAGGTTGTAATTCATTTTGAGATATATTGGGTAAAGGTATGTTATAGATAGAAAGTGAACACCAAATCATGTGAAAATGAAGTACCCGGATTTGGGGGTGTCACAACAACCCATGATTTGATTTAAAAGAACCAAAATAATTAAATCAAGCTTAAGTTTAGGTTTTATACCTTTAGAGCTTCCCTTCTTTTTCTTTCAAGATGGTTGATGAACTTTGGTATCATGAAGCTTACACCTCTCTTCTTCTACCCTTGGCTACCGACTTTGCTCTTTCTCTCTCTCTCTCTCTCTATTTTCTTTCTCTCTTATCTTGCATATCTATTAATATTTTCTCTTTCTTTTTCTCTTTCTTATCTTCTATTTTCTCTTTGCTATCTTATGTGATCTTAGGAGATATGCAAGGTGAAAATTTATTTTAGCATGTGATAAAAGTCCTTCCTTGTCTTGCCGGGGACATGCACCCAAACTAGCCCAATTTTGCATTTTAGTTTTATTGCCAAATTTAGCTTACTTTATTATCTATAATTTCCTTCATTTGTTGGGCTAAAGTTTGGGCTCCCAATTAAATGTTTCGGCTCTCTAATTAAAATGACTGGGCCTTGTGAAATAGTATGGACCAACTCATGAATTTTATCTTGCCCTAATTATTTTAATTAGGGTTTCTAATCCACTCATTTTGGAATTTAAATAATTACTTACATAGATTTAAGTACATTACCCAATTAAACTTTCTTTAATTAGGTTTAAAATAAATAATAAATTGAAATAATAAAATAAATCTCTTAAGTTATATCACTAGTATATAATTTAAATACTAGTATTATTTAGTAATTATAACCCTTATGTTATTTAATTTTTATTACTAATATATATGAAATTATTATATATATAATATCCTTGCCTCATTAATATAAATTCATTTAAGAATTTATTTAACTTTTTATGATATTATAACAATTATAATATCCTTATCATAATTTCAATTAAGAATTTTATTTAGTTCGTTAATGTAGACACTCGAAATTTTGCTTCCCTTATACTAACTTTGCAGGAGGGCAAAATCACGTTTTCACATTCCAGAGACAACCCTGGAAGTCTAAATCATCAAACTAAATCCCTGGAGGCGACCCCGGGAAATCATCAAACCAGACCCCCAGAGATAGCTGGGAGCTGTCGTTAGCACTCCTAAATTAACACCTTACTTCTACTCTATTATCACAAGAATGAGTATAGCAATAAGCAAGGATCGATCCCACAAAGAGTGTTTTGTTTTATATTTATCCAAGTATTTTCTAATGAATTGGGGGTTTTTTGTTTGAAAAGTTGAATTATCGAAAGTGAATTTAAAAGAAGTATCAATGAGTAAAAAGCTTCAATTCTTCAGTTCAGTATTGCCTAGCCTTTTCACAATTATGGATTAACCAAATTTTTACAATATTTATCCTTCAATGAGATTAACAATCCTAGATAACCGTGATCGCTAGTTATCTGAAATTCTTCTTATGTGTAAATCTAATAAGACAATCGCCAACAAAAGATCCTACCTATCATATAACTTAGAACTATCAATCTAAATTTAATATGATAGAAGCATGAAGAATGAGAATTAGATTGTTCCAAGCAACAATTACACAATCAGGAATTATTTAACCTGTCTTCTGAAAATCTTAATAATATCCAAAAGTTTGACCACAATCGAATATCATTAATTGCTACTTATGATCAGACATACATCGTTTTCTTAATATATATCTTAATCTAGCAGATGATATCAATTTACTAATTTAATTCTGTAGAAACTAAATTAGTTAATTGAATAGCATACAAGAAAGTTTATGTAGATAATCAGAATAAATCTCACATACGAATGAATAAATAAAGTAAACTTGCTCAAACCGTTAATTATGAATAAGGTTCAACATCCCTTCAGAATTGAATTGAGTAGTTTAGCTTGACATGCCTTGATTCTCTAAAACTAGGGTTTGAATGAATGTAGAAGATGATCCCCCATGCTAATAGGTCTTATATGTATTTATAATGTCTAACAAAGTCACCACAATCCTAAGAAATCGCAATCCTAATAAACTTATAAATCTGGCAATAACTTGACAAAACTAAGAAATTCACTGAATCTGTCCGACAAGCCCGCCGGGGCGGGTTTTCTATACTGTAAACACCCGCTGGGGCGGGTGTTCTTCTTTTCCGAGCTCCAGAGCACACCCCCACCGGGGCAACACTTCTTCTATACAAAAGCCCGCCGGGGCGGCAATGTACAGAGAGGTCGAGGTCGGGGTCGGGGCGACTTCCAAGCGCGCTGGGGCGTCACTTAGACAGAGAGGTAGTTGCCGGGGTGGCATTTCCTAAGCCAAAAAGCGCACCGAGGCGGGCTGCCCTGCATCCTGATTCTTGTTCCTTTTGCCCCACAACAACTCCGAATCAACCCGTTTCTTCACCAAAACTCCGTTTCAACTTGAAATCCATAAATAACCTTATTAGACTCGTGTTAATCCCCAAAACATGCAATGAACCAAGTAAAAAGGAATTAAAATAGATAAATATTATACACTCATCAAATTCCCCCACACTTAGTTTTTACACGTCCTTGTGTAAACCAAATCAAAGGTTATGCTACCATTCACAAATTTTTATTCAACCATAGTATCAAAGAGTTCAAGTTACAATTCATGAGCATCAATGTTTATCAACAGAAACCTGATTCGTACTTCATCATTCAATTCATGACTAATAACCTTACCAACTCACCAATAACTTTAAACAAATTGAACCATATCCACATCAGTGACAACCCCATAATCAGCAAACTTACCCAACTTAGTTGTCATTGAACAAAAACCACACACACTAACTCATAACTGAAAACATGTTTTCCTGCTTTTTACTTTTCTTCCCAAAGAATTTCTTTTCAGCCCAGATGACTATATTTTGATGTCTTTCTCATATTTTTTCCTTGACATGTCCAATGTCTCATTTTCTTAGGCTTTTCAGTGTTACCCATTTAGCGATCTTTCCACCAACGACTCCCAAAGCAGATGGTTTTAGGGCGCTTGGTGTAGAAACACCCCAAGGGGTTACTTATTCAAGTAACAAAGGCCACAAAAGTTGACTAATCAAGCTTCTTTTATCCATCACATTTTTCAGGGTGAATACCGATGCTTCCCTAGGCTTGGATGCCCAGTTAATTCATATAATGGACATTGAAGCAGATTATCACTATTTTTTATTATACATCAATTTCATCATTATATTTTTTTTCATTTTTCATTCAATTTTTCTTTTCACAAGGTTCTTTCATTGACATAAGCAGTGAAAACAGTTTTAAAGCAAGAAATCAGTGCACATAGAGAACTCCACATATAACTTAGTCAACTAAGCATGTTTCACATATTCAAGTACTCACATATCAACAAATTCAATTCGAATCGAGTACAATGGTTAATGACTTAGTTTTCATCATTAATTGATCAACTAAATACCAACAGATCTTGAAATTAAACATCAATTTTCAATCCTTGACTCTAACTCTTCAACACTTAGGCGAATAAAATTATGGATCCAAGCAAAATTGTTAGCATATTTTCAATTTTCAGCAAATTATGGACTACTATACCTATAAAATGAAAACTAAAACCTAAACTTTCCCTACACTCAAACCTTACATTGTCCCCAATGTAATAAAGTCATGCAAAGCAGAAAATACTATAATTAACAAATTAAAAAGAAGAGGGATAGAAAGATCAAATCTGAATCCTTGGGTTGCCTCCCAAGCAGCTGCCCTTATTTAACGTCGTTAGCTCGACTGTAATCCTCTCAATCATCCGGAAGTTGGATCTATCAGTGTCAACATCTCAACCTCCTCAACCTGACTGCTATCCAAAAATGGCTTCAACCTATATCCGTTCACCTTGAACACATTCCCTGTCTTTGGATTTTGTATATTTATAGCACCATGAGGAAACAAATTAGTAACAACAAATAGACCCTCCCAACGGGAACGCAACTTACCTGGAAATAATTTTAATCGTGAATTATAAAGGAGAACTTTTTGCCCAACAGTGAAATTCTTTCGCAAAATCTACTTATCATGGAAATCTTTCGTCTTAGCCTTATACAGTTTGGAACTCTCATATGATTCAAAACGTAACTCCTCGAGTTCTTGTAACTGCAACTTCCTATGGACGCCAACTTGATCTAAGTTCATGTTGCACTGTTTGATCGCCCAGAAAACTTTATGCTCTAGCTCCACAGGTAGGTGGCATAGTTTCCCGAGCACAATGATATAGGGCGACATACCAATAGGAGTTTTGTATGCCGTCTTATACGCCCAAAGTGTATTATCTAGTCTAAGACTCCAATCTTTCCTGCTCGGGTTGACTACTTTCTCCAAAATAGATTCATCTTTCTTTGAAGTTCTAGAATTTCTGGGAGGAAAGGGAAGATGGATATTTTTAAGCTTACAAGAAGGGTTATGGTGTACCTTAGATTCTTTCGGTTCCTCCTTAGCTTGCTCTTTCTCAAACTCCACTATGGCTGTAGGTGTATCCATCTATTTCCCACTCCGCAAGGTTATAGCACTAGCATTCTCCTTAGGATTCACAACAGTTTGAGATGATAGCTTCCCTGAACCTTGACAGTCCAATCGACCCACAATAGTAGCTAATTGGCTCATTTGACTCTCCAAACTATGGATGGAAGATCTCGTCTCTTGTTAAAACTGTTATGTCTGTGTAATAAATGCTTTGAACATGTCCTCCAAGGATGTTCCAGAATTTCCCAGTGCTGTTGGTTTGGGTTGGTACTGTGGCTGAGTTGGCTGAAATTGTTGTTTATTTGGGTAAACCCTTGCGCCTACGGCCTAGCACCCCCATAACTCAAGTTGGGATGATCCCTCTATCTTGGATCATAAGTATTGGAAAAAGGGTCATATTTCCTCTGCGGTTGTGCCTGGTAATTTCCCACTGCATTAGCTTGCTGTGCATTCTCTTCTTCTTGTAATGTCGAGCATGAATCTGTAGGGTGCCCCGCCATTAAACATTTTCTGTAAGCCTTTGCAACCGGCAAGTTACATGTTGCTAATTATTTCACCACAACAGTTACGTCAGAAATCTGTTGCTCTAAATTACTCGTGCTTACCTAACTTACCCTTTGTGCTAGATGATGATTCCGTGTTCCATATTGTTGTGCATTAGCGGCCATATTTGCAATCAAATTCTTTGCAGCCTCGGTGTTTTATTTACTAATGCACCTCCACTAGCACCATCGATCATACTCCTAGACATCGGTATAAGTCCCTCATAAAAGTACTGGATAAGGTGTTAATCATCAATCTGGTGGGGTTGACAGCTGGAGCAAAGCTTTTTGAATCTGTTCCATTATTCATACAATGTTTCACAGCTGAGTTGTCGGATTCTTCAAATTTTTTTCCTTATGTTGGCTACTCTTGAAGCAGGAAAATACTTCTCCAAAAATAGCATTTTCATGTCATTCCATAATTGTATCGATCCCGAGGGGAAAAAATACAACCAATTTTCGCTAAATCTGCCAGTGAGAATGGGAAAGCTCTCCATTTTATCTGCTCCTATGTAATCATGTGTGGCTTCATGGTTGAACACACAGCATGAAACTCCTTCAAATGCTTGTAACGATCCTCACCTATAAGACCACAAAAAGTATGCAAAAGGTGAATTAGTCTGAATTTCAATTCAAACGCAGCATTTAAAGCGGGACATTCAATACATAGAGGTTGTTGAGTGAGATTAGGAGTAGACAACTCCTTTAAAGTTCTGTTATTATTTGGCACAGCCATTTCATCGTCTGATTCGCTAGAAGAATGGTCTAAAAGTAGTGTGAGTGTGATGTTGAGGCCTGGTGATGAAGCTTCGTCTGAATTTGCAAGTGTACCTTGGGGTTTTCGAGCTTCCTTCCTAAGCCTTCATGCAATTCTCTCTATTTCTAGATCAAATTCAAATCAAGAGAGTGAGAGGTGTAGACACTCGAAATTTTTTTCATTCCTGTTGTCGACATTCGAAATTTTACGTTCCTGTTACTAACTCTGCAGGGGGGCAAACCCGTCTTTTCAACCCTGGTTTCAATACCGAGATGCCAACTCAGCCACGGTCTTAATATCGGGATGTCAACTCAACCCTGATCTTAATACTGGGATGGCAACTCAGCCCCGATCTCAATACCGGGATGCCAACTCAGCCCCGATCTCAATACCGGGATGCAAACTCAGCCCTGGTCTCAATACTAGGATGCCAGCTGAGCCCCGGTCTCAATACCGGGATGCTAACTAAACGCCGGTCTCAATACCGGGATGTTAACTCAACCCCGATCTCAATACCCGGATGTCAACTGAGCCCTGGTCTCAATACCGGGATGCCAACTCAGCCCCGTTCTCAATACCGGGATGCCAACTAAGCCTCGGTCTCAATACCGGTAAGCCAACTTAGCCCCGGTCTCAATACCGAGATGCCAACTCAACCCCGGTCTCAATACCGGGATGTCAACTCAACCCTGGTCTCAATATCAGGATGTTAACAAAGCCCCGATCTTAATATCGGGATGTCAAGTCAGCCCCACTTTCAATACCGGGATGTCAACTCAACCACGGTCTCAATACCGGGATGTCAACTCAGCCCCGTTCTCAATACTGGGATGTCAACTCAGCCCCGGTCTCAATACGGGGATGTCAACTCAACCCCGGTCAAAATATCGAGATGTCAACTCAGCCCCGATCTCAATTTTGGGATGTCAACTCAACCCTGGTCTCCATACCGGGATGTTAACTCAGCCCCAGTCTCAATATCAGTATGTCAACTCAGCCCCGGTCTCAATACCAGGATGTTAACTCAGCCCCGGTCTCAATATCGGAATGTCAACTCAGCCCCAGTCTCAATATTAGGATGTCAACTCAGCCTCGGTCTCAAT
Source organism: Panax stipuleanatus (assembly GCA_020205555.1). Classification (NCBI taxonomy): domain Eukaryota; kingdom Viridiplantae; phylum Streptophyta; class Magnoliopsida; order Apiales; family Araliaceae; genus Panax; species Panax stipuleanatus. The sequence continues at coordinate 26,132,089 of CM035122.1, forward strand.
ACTAGAATGCCAACTCAACCCCGGTCTCAATACCAGGATGTCAACTCATCTCTGGTCTCAATACCGGGATGCCAACTCATCCCTGGTCTCAATACTGGAATGCCAACTCAGCCTCGGTCTCAATATCGAGATGCCAACTCAACCCTGGTCTAATTATCGAGAAGTCAACTCCACCCCGGTCTCAATACCGGGAAGTCAACTAAATCCCGATCTCAATACCGGGATGTCAACTCAGCCCCGGTCTCAATACCGAGATGTCAACTCAGCCCCGGTCTCAATACCGGGATGTTAACTCAGCTCCGGTCTCAATATCGGGCTGCCAAATCAACCCCGATCCCAATACTGTGAGGTCAACTCATCCCCGGTCTCAATATCGGGATGTCAACTCAGCCCCGGTCTAAATATCGGGATGTCAACTCAGCCCCGATCTCAATACAGGGATGTCAACTCAGCCCCGGTCTCAATATCGGGACGTCAACTCAGCCCCTGTCTCAATATCGAGATGTCAACTCAGCCCCGGTCTCAATATTGGGATGTCAACTCAGCCCTGGTCTCAATATCGGGATGTCAACTAAGTCCCGGTCTCAATACTAGGATGCCAACTCAACCCCGATCTCAATATCGGGATGTCAACTCAGCCCTTGTCTCTATATCGGAATGTTAACTCAGCCCCGGTCTGTATACCGGGATGTCAACTCAGCCCCGATCTCAATATCGGGATGTCAACTCAGCCCCGGTCTCAATACCGGGATGTCAACTCAGCCCCGGTCTCAATACTGGGCTGCCAACTCAGCCCCGGTCCCAATACTAGGATGTCAACTCAGCCCCGGTCTCAATACCGGGATGTTAACTCAGCCTTGGTCTTAATATCAGGATGTCAACTCAGCTCCGATCTCAATACCGGGATGTTAACTCAGCCCCCGGTCTCAATACCGGGATGTCAAGCGACCCTGGTGACAACCCTGAGATGTCAAGGTCAACCCCGATCACTATATCGGGATGTCAAGTCAAACCTCGGCCACAACCCGGGAGGTACAGTAACCCTGACGATAACACTAGGAGATCCAGTTCAAGCCCGGCCACAATACGGGAGGCCAAATCAACTTCGGAGACAACTCTGAAGTATCACATCATCCCCAGAGACAACCCTGGGAAACTAAGTCAACCTCAGAGAGAACCTTGAGGACAAACAGAATCGATTGGGATCTAAACCTTGGAGATAACCCCGAGAAAATAGTCGGAGACCGTGCCAGTACATGAGACAATCCCTGGAAGGGCAAAATGGTTATTTTAAAAACTTGAAGCCAATCCTATCAAAATCAAGCCGAATTAATGCCATGAAGGTTAGAAAGAACCATAACATTGATCCCGAGTGAAAACAGCACAATACAGCTCAACGGACAAACTACGAAGAAATGAAGATCCAGTTATGAATCCGTCTTCTTAGACTTGTAAAAGATTTAGTCCTATGTCATTGTGACACTCTCGACGAGGGCTTTCCAAAAAGGTATAGCACGCCTCAAACAGACGCTCCGATCAAAAGTTAGAAAGTTTTGAATCTGACCTTGCGTTGCTCGGAGTGCACGTACTTTGAGGTGACACCTCCCGGGGCCTGCCACGTGGCACCGTAGGTAGACCCGGCGGCTGCCATGGGTAGACCCGCTTCTATCGGGTCTTTATATACAAGTGCACCCCCAAGCCAAAAAAAGATAAAAAATAAAAAACGCTCTGAAACTCCACCCATTTCGTTTCCTAGCCCGACTTCTTGTACTCCAAACCTCGTTTTTATCACTCTAACGCGTAGGTATACTCATATACTACCACATACCAAAAATTAAATGGTGGAAACGTCCATTTGAAGCCTACCAAGTGGCAAAAAGCCCGTGTAGCAGTCCATTGTAAGTATTTTTACGAGCAGGAAGTTCCTACTACTTCATTTATACATGTGCACGTTAAGTTTCGTTTTCTGATTATGCCCAAAACTCAGTTTCGTGGCCGTTTTTGCGCACTCTTTAGTACATTTACGTGTTTTCTTGCATTTGTGATCCACAACTTTTAATCGCTTATATATATATATATATTCACCTTTTTGGACTGGGTCATGGACTCGTGTCTGTTTTGGCTTTATTATGTATATATTTAACTATATATATACTAACTTTTCAATTCTGTCAAGCCCGGATGACAAATCCGCTGTAACTACTGCTTTTATATATATAACTATATATATATAATTTTTTATGACTTCATTTGGCCTGGATTTTGACTTCTTGGCCTTTTTATTGCTTATATATATATATATATATATTAACATTTACATTTTTGTCTGGCCTAGATCATTTCGTGGCCTTTTTATCGCTTTTATAAATATATATATATTTACATTTCTGTCCGGGCATAGGAGTGAAAACCCATCGCCCTTTACAGCTTTTATATATATATATATATATATATATATTTACATTCTGTCAAGCCTGGATCATCTAGTGGCTTGTTACAGATTACATATATATATATATATATATATATATATATTTTAATTCTGTCCAGCCTGGATTACTCCGTGGATTTTTACAGCTTTTATAAATATATATATATATATATATTTTCATTCCAGTCCGGGCATAGGATTTGAAATCTGTCGCCCTTTATTGCTTTTATATATATATATATATATATATATATTTCTATTCTGTCAAGCCTGAATTACTCCGTGGCTTTTTACAACTTATATATATATATATTTATATATATATATATATATATATATATATATATATATATATACTTACATTCCAGTCCGGGCATTGGAGTGAAAATCCATCGCCCTTTATAGCTTTCGTAAATATATATATATATATATATATATATATATATATATATATATATATATATCCTTTATTCATTGTGATTAAATATCTGCTGTAAATATTCATTTTGATGTGAATCGGCACTGATATTTATTTGGGAGAACCAGATTACTTTAAATCTCGCCAATTTTATCTTTCAAACGGTTTAAAATAGGTCCAACCGGAACCGGGAAGCTAGAGTGGCTAAGATTTCTTTAAATTTGGCTTTCGTTCTAGTTTTGTGCATTATTAAAGCAACCTCGTGACCCTTAGATCGCTATCTATTGGGAACGAGAAGCTTTGGCTATGCGCAGGCCATGATTTGACTGATGAATCCTCGGTTCTACGACGTTTGGATGTAAATATCGATTTTCTGTAAATATCTGTGTTGTGCAGGGTTTCTTGGCTTCCCTTTGTTAGCCTAGGAATAGTGGAATTCATGATCAAACTGATCAGAATCTGATTCCCACGATGGAAAAACTTCATATTACAAATGTACCCTGCCCGTTTTTCTGTAAAATGTACATCCAAAAGACATTAAAACGGTTATTCGTGTTTAAGGTCTCGAACATAATGAAATAATGGTTTGTCATGCTAGAGTCACTCCGATGGCTGTCATGCCCATGAGTAGACCGACACTTGTATATATTCTGTGGTCGAAGATGCTTCGTAGCCCGACAAATCATCATTCAAATTGAGCCAAAAGGCTGAAAAGATAAAAAAATAGAAGTATCAACATGCTTCATTTCCTACGTGAGCGTAAAGGTTTGAAAACCTGCTTTCAAAACACCATTTTTCATATTTTGTCTAAAAATGACTTTTGTAAATCAAATCAATCCCTTCGTATATAGGTTCAACGAAGCACGTCCATACTTTCAAATTAAACAAGCGTAGGCCCAATTTCTTCCAACATTTACACATACATTGCAAATAAAAAAGGAAATATTGAAAAAATGCGGTACTGTGTTTTCACTGGAGTTGAGGGGTGCCTAACACCTTCCCCTCACTTAACCAAGCCCCCGAACTTAGAACTTCGATTTCAAAAATTCAGTTTCGACAATGTCCAACAATTGGGACTACTTTAAAATAAAACTCGATTGAGTTGGTACAACCATTTCAAATCTACCAACTGGCGACTCTATAAACTGTTCAAATCGTCGACATGATACATGTTGGCCTTTTCCTAAAAAACCTTCACCCTTCATAAAACAAACAAGATAAAATAAGGGTAAAAGACCACAAAATTTAGGAAGAGAGAAAGATTCGGCTCCAACTCGACCCGTATTTTTTCCCGACGTCGATAAGAGGATCGAGGCATAAACAAAAATAAAAGAAAATAGAGAATAAATAAAAACAAATAACACTCCCTGACAATAGCGCCAAAATTTGGGAGCTGTCCCCGGGAAATCATCAAACCAGGATATCATAAAACTAGACCTCCGGATACAACCCCAAAAAATCACCAAATCAATCTTCCCAGAGAAAGCACCGGGACTCATCAAATTAACTTTAGAGACATTCCTAAAGACAGACAAAAGTCAACAGTCGTCAAACCCCGGAGATAACCCCGAAAAAGACGGATGCAGTCATGTTAAGCCCGGAACCAACCCGAAAGGGAAAAATTGTAATGTTGCCAACTCAACATCAAATCAGATTATATATATATATATATATATATATATATATTATTTTGTCGAAGATGCTTCGCATCTCGAGTATAAAATCAAAACGAGCCAAATATGGAATAAAAGGGAAGTATCAAAGGGCTTCAATTCCTATGCGAGCGAAAGGGTTTGAAAACCATTGTTCAAAACATCACTTTCATATTCTTGTCTAAAAATGGACTTTTCAATAAATCAAACCCTTCGTATATAGGTTCAACGAAGCACATCACTACTTTCAAATAAAGCACTTAGGCCCAATTAATTGCAACACACACACACACCCCAACATACACAATGATTATGGAATGAAAAGAAGCGGTAATCGTGTTTCACGGAAGTCGGGGGTTTCCTAACACCTTCCCCCCACTTAAGCAAGTACCCGAAATCTATGAATCTCAGTTTCTAAAACCAATTAAACGGAGTCCAATATTAGGCCATATTGCAAAATCTTTCAAAACTCGGTTGAATTGGTACAACCATTTAACTCATACCAACTGGCGGCTCTGTCTAATTCGGACCAATAAAATCAATCTTTTCAAATCGTCGACATTTTATGTCGGACTCTTCCTAAAATATCACCCTTAAAGCAAGATAAACCACATAGAAAACATAAAGGGTAAGAAACACCTAGGAAGAGGATTAATTTTCCCGACGTCTACAGGTGGAGACTCTGCTGGAGACTTTAGAGGGCTTAAGAGGCATTTTTAAACTTTTCAATTCTTTTCTTTGTGCATGTGTTTGAAATGACTTCTTTACATTGAATGGATGTGAATGTCTCTTTACAACGCTTTATATTAGGGCTTCGCACAATGTCATCATTTTGCATGCGGTGAGACATGATGAATGTATGTTATGTGATTCCTCCACCAGGAGGCGAACCCGTCGGTCACTGATTATTGGACTCTAGTTGCGATTAAGTCCAAATGAGGCTCAGGAAAGGTACCACTCAGATCTGCTCCAGTTGAAAGATCGGATTAACTTCCCATTTAGTAAATTGCGATGATCTGGGAACCTCCATGTCGAAAAGCCCATGAGAGTAAACCTAAGATAGGTCAGCTTCTGATAAACCAAATGCGAAGGGAAGGCTCTTTATACCTTTCCCTTTCAATTCCATGTCAAATATTAAATGTTGTAAATATTAAATTTCATGTCAAATATTAAATATTGTAAATAATAATTCTTTCACATCTATTGTCTAATATCAAATCCTGTCACAATATATTGTCATCGAAACAACTGACATCTGTTTTGCAGGAAAACATTAAAAAACCCCTAAAAACTGACACATTGCATAACATGTATACTGTTAGCGTCTATCAAGACAAAACTACCTACTCGTCTTGTAGGTAAGATTTGTCTCATTTTTAGATCAAAATTTAAAAAGGCACAAAGCCTATCCACCGACATGGTTGAAAGTGCCCAACACGAATCAGGTTTCCTATCTCAAAAGGAGTTTGAGGGACTTAAAAATCAAATAGCAGAGTTGGCTATCCTCCTAAAAGAATAAATTAAAAGCACTCAGGGCCAACAGATACCCATTCAACCAGAGTCCTCTGCACAAGGAGGCAGTCAGGGTACTGATAAATAGGTGAAAACACATATATCTGAACACCACTCTAGTCAGGGAACCACCTAAAATAACCAATCTGAAGAATGACCGAGAAACCGGGGACATTTGAAAGAAATCCCAACAAATGGAAGAAACCATCCAGCCAATTAAAGGGACTAGCACATATGGAGGTGTCAACTACTAAGATCTATGTATCTTTCTAGGGGCTCGTTATCCGGATAAGTTCCAAGTCCCCGATTTTGAAAAGTACAACTGGATGGGAGATCCTTATACCCACCTGAAGGTATACATTAGAGAACTCGGATCCTATGCAGAGTATGAAAAGCTAAGAATGTAGCTATTCCAGAAAAGCATGACCGGAGAAGCCAGAGCCTGGTACGCTAGACTGGATAACTCCAAAATCCATAGTTGGGAAGAGCTAGCTCATGCCTTCCTAAATCAGTATAGTTTTCAGTCACAAATTATACCAGATCGATACCAAGTGACTAAAGTCAAAAAGCAGAGTACTAAGTCTTTCCGTGAATATGCCCAAAGATGGAGGCGTATGGTAGCACATGTCAACCCGCCTATAACAGAAACTGAAATGGTGATGACTTTCATAGACATCCAAGAGGCACCTTACTATAAAAGGATCCCAGCTTGAATAGGAAAGCCATTCTCAAAGATGATCAAGCACGACGAAATGGTAGAGATGGGCTTGAAAGTAGGAAAGATTAAAGATCTCACTGCCTTGGATATAGGCGCCGAGCATATACAGTCTGGTAACTATGCGAGTGATCCCAAGAAGGTACTCAAGAAAGGCGATAAAGATATATCCATCGTTTTACAGGGGTAATCTAGGAGACCCAACCATAGTCCCCCCATATGGATGAAGGAAGGCGATCTATCATTGCAATAACAGGCTGCATTTAACCAAGGCTAAGACAGACAGAGAAAATTTGAAAGAACAGAAAATTGGGTTTTCACTCCACTAGGAGATTCCCTTGAGAATGTATTGGCATTATTAATGGGCCACGAGAAGATTACCGAATTAGCTCCACCTCTAGATCCACAAAGTATAAGATACAATCCAAACCTGAGATGTGCTTACCATTCGGGGTCTCCAGGACACGATACATTAGATTGTTGGTCCTTAAAGCATAAAATCTAAAATCTGATCGAAAGCGACGATGTTGTGGTCCAATAACCTGACCATCCAAATGTCAACACCAAACTTCTGATCCAGTATGATACAGAAGTAGTGAACATGATCAGGTCAGGAAGCTCTAAAATGGATCCAAATCGTAAATACATACGAAGGATAGAGGAATACCCCGAAAGTAACAGAATAAATTTCCTCGAATATGAGAATTCGGAGGAGTATATGATAGTGATGCAAAAATTGGAGATGATCCAGCATCAAGTAAGTCTGTTGGCTAATCTGATAGTGCACCAACATCAGGTTACAAGGCATCTTTTCACTCAACTATCAAAAAGCCAAGAGAAAGAGGAGGTTAGCCAGAATGTAAGCCTATCTCCCTCCAAAATAATACAACTGACTGAAGAAGTTCAAAGCAAACTGAAAGGACAGGAAAATTGGAATGATAAAATTACTAGAAGATCTCGCCAGCGGAAAAATCGCCCAGAGGAATGAAAATTCCTAAAGAGAAAGTATCAAAAAACATTCCAAACCTTGGGAAACCCCTAAAATCCTACGACACCGAGAGTCGGGAAGAGTAGGCGGAGAAGGGTATTCATGCCTTTGGGGGACTCGTTGGAAAATATGTTAGCACTGTTAGTTGCGCAGAAAAAGATCACTAAGCTTGCTCCGCCTGCTAATCCCAAAGCAAGGCATTATGATCTCAACAAGAGGTGTTCTTATCATTCCGGAGCACCGGGATATACGATCGAGGAATGTTGGCATCTGCAACACAAAATCCAGGATCTCATTAAAAATGGAGAAGTGAAGATAGAAATCCCCATGACCGGAAAAGGCGAAAGAGAAATGAAGAATATAAGAGGTCCACTCGTGACAGACAGATCAAAGGAAGTAACGTTTATGAACACCAATCTTGGCAGAGCATAAGGTGAACAGATCATAACGAGGGGAGTGGCAGAGGAAACAAGATAGTCCCCAAAGGAGATTCCTCCGCAACTGTCAAACATCTAGTTGCCCAAACTTAACAACCAGATTCCTGATTCTACCATCCTAGATGATGAGGAGGAAATACTAATCCTTTCTAGTGTGGAAAAAGCCAAAAAGGAAAGTTCCTTGCGAGAAATAAAACAACATTTCGAGAGAGATTTAATACTTAAATCCCCTCAAGCATATGAGAAAGGTGAAGGAACAGATGAAGAAAAAGATGGTAAAGTTATCGAGGAAGCCAATCCATCGAGGAATCAAGAGTTCATCCCTTTTTGCGATAAGTCCAGTTTGAGCCTCCTTAAGGGATATGCTGAATCAGGAGACGATCAAGTTATGGCAATGATTGAAGATATTCAGAACTAGGAGGTAACCTCTATCACAAGCTTTGAAGGAAACATAACCACTGACAACTGGACTATTAGGGCTTAGCTAGCCAGGAAGATGTAGATCTAGAGGATAAAGTTGTGAGTTCCAAGAGATATGGGACGATATCACTTTATTAGCATTATGTATTTTACTTTCCATGTAAAAAAAATTAAAAAAATCAAAAAATCAAAAAAGTAAACCAGTCAGGTCTAGTCAGTTAAGCAGGAACTACGTTGACCTGATCTCCTCGCATAGGATTACGTAGGCAGTCATCTGTAGTGCGGTCTAACCCATATAAAAATCAAAAAACCCCTTCAATGATTCAGTGATCACAAGATATAACACTTTTGATAGTAGTGTGCATACAAGCCAATCATGTATGATGATAAAGCACATACTTTGTAAACAATATTATTTATTTATTAATAAAATATTTATTTATTAAAGGCATTTAATTATCTACATGGTGCTATTTTTATAATATGTAAATAACCCATAAATTTTAAGCAATGCTTTTAGAATCATGATGTTGATCATGCTAATGAGATCTAAATTCTTAGAAAGCTTTAAAACTAAAATAGTTCCCAATCGTGGGATTACTAAAAAGGGGATTAGTAAATCCAGATAGATTGGTACATATGTTGCTTGCTCATTGGATGAGGATGACTGATCTCGTGGTCATTTGTGTGGAGACACTAAAGCAAGTATGTAGGTGCTTATTGGAGAATAAGTTCACTGAACGTGACTCGCTATGGAATACCTAATGGAGTTTTACTCGCCTGTCAATAGGAATTCCTAATGTGATAGTAGTACATGTGATCCTTGGACTTGAGATCATCATAGTATCTTGTATGTAACAAATTATACTTTGACTAATTCCTTAAGGCCTTTTAAGGCATATATAGGGTATGCTTGGGTGTAATGAGTTACATATGGAGATAATGAATGATCAATAAAGAATCTACCACCTGTAGTAAAAGAGGAGATATGTCCTATGTGATTCGTTAAATGACAACCCAGGAATCCTTGGCCAAGGTAGAATGAAATTAGAAAGAGGTTTCTAATTTGCATTATTTGGAGTTGTGCATTTTCTAATCGAAATACATATGATTAAATAAATTAAGACTTGACAGTAAATCCATGTCTTATATTTAATTGGGACATTGTATGGTGGAAGGATTGAATTGTACGGTAACTATTAACTCACAGGTTCTTTTATGATTAATGTTGAAATCTATATTATCTAGAAAGTCGTTGATCGCTAGGGAGGCTTATCCCTATTGTAGAGTAAATGTTATTTATTTAAATAGATTATTAGTTTAATTTGTTTATTTAAATAAGATTAGAATTGTTCTAATTGATTTATTCACAACCGGTTTAATATGGAGAACCTAAAGGGTCACACCATAAAAGGAAGAAGAATTATTTAAGAAGAAAATGGCATGATAGTAATAATGCATTAAGTATAATTAATTTAATCTATGATGATAGAATAAATTAAATAGCTTAATGTTTATTATTTAATATTTTAGAAATATTAAATATAAATTAATAAGAGGAGTCTTATTAATATTATTATTATTATTATTATTTTAATTCTAAAGGAGTTTAGGAATTAATATAATATCAGTACTCTCTCTCAATCCTAATAAAGATTAGGATATAAATTAATTAAATAAAACCCTATTCTAATTGGATTAGGAGGGTTAACCTAATATCTATATAAGAGAGTCTTATATCAGAAATAAGGGACGTGAAATTTTCCAAGAGTTGGGAGTACACATATTCTATAGAGATAGAAACAAGGGTTAAGCCAATAACCCATCTTCTTGAGTTCTTCATCTTCCTTGGTGGATCACCGTTAGAGGCCAAACATTTGGGTGGCTGACATTGATCAAGGGAAGGAGCCACTACAGAGGAATCAAAGGAATCAAAGGAGTAGAACTTGTACCTGAGGAAGCTTAGATCTTCAAATGTATAATTCTATGTTCTCTCTTTTATGTTATTGATAACAAGCACAAAGCATGATCATGGTTATGGGTTTGTATAAATTTTTGAAAACCTAGTTTTACGCTTCCGCCCTATTTATGTGATTTGATTGCATGATTGCGTTACGTACAAACCCAACAGTGGTATCAGAGCCTAACTTTGTGCTAATTATCAATTTTATAATTCCATGTATGAATTGATGTGAGAATTAGATCGTTTTTCTGGACAAAAATCGTTTTCTACAACTTTCTGCGGCGAACGGCGCAGCTGCGCAGCTTCCCAGTTCATTACTGGCGCAGCTGCGCCGATTTGCAAAAACTGCTGCTTCCGTCTACCTGCGCAGCTGCGCAGATGCCCAGTTCATTACTGGCGCAGCTGCGCCGGTACCTAGACAGACCCTGAAAATTGATTTTAATTAATTAAGTAAACTGTTTATTTAATTGATAAAGTTTTAAAATAAAGAAGTTTATTTTATCTGAAATATGATTTCAGAATGCTAAAATTAAAGGAGTTTAATTTGGATTTATTTTTGATTAAAATAAAAGAGTTTATTTTGTTTCAAAAATAAAATTTGGCAAAACTTTTGTCCATTAAATAACATCGATCCATATATGGAATAGCATTGTTATTCATGAGATGAATGAATATTTATTGATGCATATGTTGATGTGTATGATAATAAATGGGGTTGATTATGGACTATGACCAATGTGATTGGATTTTATTTTGGATGAATGCTTGAATGTATGGGTTTTATAAAATGGGGTCTGCGTACCTCGTCTTCTCTAGTTTTATTCTTGATGTAAATTCTATCTCTTTCTATGTACTTCCCCTTGACTGCTGATCAAGGTTTATATTTAATTTTAAAATAGTTAATGTAATAGAGATAGTTAGAATTATTTTGAAGAAATCGGAGACCAAGGAGCAAGGAGCTCGTGAAGACCAGTTTGTATGGAGCCCGGGTTTAAATGTAATAGTTACATTTAAAATTTAAATTCTTGCACTCCTAGGTTTGACCTTTTGGTTCACTTGGTGGCTCTAGTAAACCAAACTAGAATAAAAGTCCATAATCAATCCGGGTAGAATATAGTATTCTATATCGCATGCTAAATATTATATATATTATATTTTATACAAACATGCTTCGCATGTTTAATAAAATGACGCGTATTTTATATATATATGTGCATGCGCGCTTAAAAGATGAGACAAATAATAACAAACCCCTCAAAGAAATAATATTAAGTCTGAAGCGTTCAAATGATATTTGGAATATCGAACGTCGCCTTCTAGCATGATTAGTTAATAGAGTATTAAATATTTAATATGAGTTTGTTGTGCTATCCACAAGGCGAGTATTGAATGTTTAAGATGTTAATTAATCACATTTGATGCTTATCAAGAAAATGGAACGATCTAGTCTTGTTGTGCTATCCACAAGGACGAAAATTTTTCTTTTTGAATATATGAAAATGCTAGGCTGGACTTAACTTAAATCATTTTAGTTCGGATGTGCACACACATGACCATTATGATTTAAGAGGCAAAATAAAAGGAGTTACATGGTGATGTAATTGACAAGAGTTGTCTACCTATTTATTTGTATATCGCTTGTTGTGCTATCCACAAGGTTATATACATTTGAAATGGGATCCTTAATCTCACTAGCAAATCTTTAATTAGATGTTGCCGAACTATATGAGTGAGGGTAATATAGTTTGATGAAAATAGTGGGAGATACCAATTTAAAATAAAGACCTAAATTTATTTTGGTATGCAAAGTTAATAAAATGAATGTTTGCTAAAATGTTGTCTTTTCACATGCAAAATTTTAAAAATGTCAAAATCACTAATCTCACTACGAAGCATACTTGATGCAAATAAGCTTACCGGCCCGAATTATGAGGACTGGCTAAGAAATCTGAGAATTGTTCTCACTGCTGAAAAGATTTCTTATGTCCTAAATTCTACTATCCCTGAATCTGTTTCAGAAACAGCCTCTGAGGAAGAGATTGCCACTTTCAATAAGTGGCAAGATGATGCATCTGTGGCTCAATGCATCATGCTCGCATCCATGAATAACGAGCTTCAGCGTCAGCACGAAAAAATGGATGCTCCTGCTATGTGCTTCACCTCAAGGAGTTGTATGGTGAACAGAGTAGGACTGCTAGATATGAGATATCTAAGGAGCTCTTCCGATCTCGGATGACCGAGGGCACTACCGTCGAGACTCATGTTCTGAAGGTAATCAATTTGATTGAACGCCTTGGACAGCTTGGGTTCGTCATGGATGGGGAGTTGAGTCAAGACTTGGTCTTGCAGTCACTCCCTGAGACCTTCTCGCTGTTTGTGGTTAATTTTCACATGAATAAGCTAGATGTCAGCTTACCTGAGCTGCTTAACATGCTGAAAACTGCAGAAGGTCACTTCTTATCCAAGAAGAACCATGTCTTGATGGTGGATTCTTCCAATAAAAGGAAGAGGCCCAAGGTGTCTTCTGAAAAGAAGAAATCTAAGAAGGCTAAGGGAAAAGGGAAAGAAAAGGAGCAAAAGAAACCTGAACCAGCTAAAGGAATGTGCTTTCATTGCAATGAGCCGAGACATTGGAAGAGGAACTGCAAGAAGTTTCTAGCAGAGAAGAAGCTTGGAGAAGCTTCGACTTCCAATCAAGGTTTGTTTATGATTGAAATTAATTTTTTTGAAAGTCATAATTCTACTTGGGTATTTGATACCGGCTGTGGTTCTCACATATGTAATACTGTGCAGGGACTGGTCAGAAGTAGAAAGCTGAACAAAGATGAGGTGATCCTACGAGTGGGAAATGGAGCAAAAGTTGCTGCATTAGCTGTAGGAACTTATTGTTTAGCAATGCCTTCGGGCAAATCCATTTATCTTAATATAATAATTGTTATTATGTTCCGAATATTATTAAAAACTTTATTTCAATTTCTGTATTGGATACGGAAGGTTTTGACGTTATTATAAAGAACAATGGTTGTTCTATTTATAAAGACGATGTTTTATATGGTATTGGAAATTTGCGAAATGGACTTTATACACTTGACTTGCAAGAAAATATATTTCAAATTGAACAAATTAAGAAAAGGAAAAGAGATGATATTAATTATACCTATATGTGGCACTGTAGACTCGGTCATATCAATGAAACAAGATTATCCAAGTTGCATAAAGATGGGCTCCTCGAGCTATCTGATTATGAATCATATCCAACTTGTGAATCTTGTCTCATGGGTAAAATGACTAAATCTCCTTTTAGTGGAAAAGGGGAGAGAGTTACAGAGTTGTTGGCATTGATTCACACAGACGTTTGTGGACCTATGACAACAAGTGCACGGGGTGGGTATTCTTATTTTATTATTTTCACTGATGATCACTCAAGATTTGGATATGTGTATTTAATGATATACAAATCAGAATCATTTGAAAAGTTCAAAGAGTTCAGAAGTGAAGTAGAGAAACAAACGGGCAAGAGTATTAAGATACTTCGATTAGATCGAGGTGGAGAATACTTAAGCAGTGAGTTTCTCAATTATCTCAGAGAAAATGGTATAATCTGACAATGGACTCCTCCAGGTACACCACAGTTAAATGGAGTATCTGAAAGGAGAAATCGAACACTGTTGGACATGGTTCGATCCATGATGAGTTTTACCGACCTTCCAATTTCCTTCTGGGGATATGCCCTAGAAACGGCTGCATACCTACTTAACAAGGTACCTACCAAATCCGCCCCAAAGACTCCATATGAGATGTGGAAAGGGAGGAAACCAAATCTTAAGCATGTTAAGACTTGGGGTTGTCCAGCTTATGTCAAAAGTTTGAAAATGATAAGCTACAGACTAAATCCGATAAGTGTAGATTTGTGGGATACCCTAAAGAAACCGTAGGGTATTATTTCTATCATCCAACTGATCAAAAGGTGTTTGTTGCGAAACATGCTACCTTCTTGGAGAAAGAGTTTATCCATGAAGGGGTCAGTGGGAGTAAGATATATCTTGAAGAAGTTCAAGAACCACAAGATACCACGGACCAAAGTCTGGTACCTAACCAAGTAGAAGAACCTACTGTACCACACCATGTTCATAAATCTGGAAGAGTACCGAAGATACCTGAGAGGTATGGATTCGTTATAGAGGATGACGATGAGGTACACATCATGAATGATGATGATCCATTGAATTACGAACAGGCTATGAGTAATAAAGACTCAGGGAAATGGCTTGAAGCCATGAAATTCGAAATGGACTCCATGTATGAAAACAAAGTATGGTCTTTGGTTTCACCACCTGAAGGTATTAAACCTATTGGGTGTAAATGGGTTTTTAAGAAAAAGACTGGAGCAGACGAAAAGGTAGAGACCTATAAGGTCCGACTGGTTGCAAAAGGTTTCAAACAAAGACAAGGAGTTGACTATGATGAAACCTTCTCACCAGTAGCCATGCTCAAGTCCATTCGGATTTTGCTTGCGATTGTAGCTTACAAAGACTATGAGATCTGGCAGATGGACGTGAAAACGGCCTTCCTCAATGGGAAACTTGAGGAGGATGTGTATATGACACAGCCAGAGGGATTTATTTCAAAAGTTGGAACAAATCAAGTCTGTAAGCTACAACGATCCATTTATGGGTTGAAGCAAGCTTCTCGTAGATGGAACATTCGTTTTGATGAGACAATCAAAGAGTTTGATTTTATCAAAAATGAGGATGAACCATGTGTATACAAGAAGGTTAGTGGGAGCGCAGTATCATTCCTTGTATTATATGTTGATGATATATTACTGATAGGGAATGACATTCCTATGTTACAATCCATTAAAATTTGGTTATCTAAAAACTTCTCCATGAAGGACTTGGGTGAAGCATCCTATATTTTGGGGATAAAGATCTATAGAGATAGATCTAAAAGGATGCTCGGCTTATCCCAAGGAACGTACATTGATACAATACTAAAGAGGTTTAGCATGGAAGATTCCAAAAGCGGTCTCATGCCGATGAGCCATGGAATAAATCTCTCCAAGAAACAGGCCCCAAAGACACCTGAGGAGAGAGACCGTATGAGTAAGATCCCTTATGCTTCTGCAATAGGATCTATCATGTACGGTATGATATGTACTAGACCGGATGTTGCTCACGCACTTAGTGTAACAAGCAGATACCAGTCGAATCCAGGAGAAGAGCACTGGAAGGCAGTGAAAAATATCCTAAAGTACTTGAGAAGGACTAAAGATATTTTTCTTGTCTATGGTGGGTCTGAATTAAAACTCGAGGGATTCACGGACTCAAGTTTTCAAACAGACCAAGATAACAGTAAATCTATTTCAGGGTATGTGTTTACCTTGAACGGAGGTGCAGTGAGTTGGAAGAGTTCCAAGCAGCAAACGGTTGCTGATTCAGTGACAGAGGCAGAGTATATAGCTGCAAGTGAAGCTGCAAAAGAAGCTTTTTGGATGAAGAAGTTCATAACTGAACTTGGTGTGGTTCCTAGCATTGGAGAAGCAATTCCCGTATACTGTGACAACACCGGAGCGGTTGCACAGGCTAAGGAACCCAGGTCTCATCAGAAATCTAAACACGTGTTGCGGCGATTTCACTTGATCAGGGAGATCATTGAAAGAGGAGACGTCATCTTGGAGCGTGTAGACTCTCAAGACAACATTGCAAATCCATTTACTAAAGCTTTAACACAACAGCAGTTTGATCGTCACTTAGAGAAGATGGGTATGAGATACCATGGCGATTGGCTTTAGTGCAAGTGGGAGATTGATAGTAGTGTGCATACAAGCCAATCATGTATGATAATAAAGCACATACTTTGTAAACAATCTTATTTATTTATTAATAAAATATTTATTTATTAAAGGCATTTAATTATCTACATGGTGCTGTTTTTATAATATGTAAATAACCCATAAGTTTTAAGCAATGCTTTTAGAATCATGATGTTGATCATGCTAATGAGATCTAAATTCTTAGAAAGCTTTAAAATTAAAATAGTTCCCAATCGTGGGATTACTAAAAAGGGGATTAGTAAATCCGGATAGATTGGTACATATGTTGCTTGCTCATTGGATGATGCTGACTGATCTCATGGTCATTTGTGTGGAGACACTAAAGCAAGTATGTAGGTGCTTATTAGAGAATAAGTTCACTGAACGTGACTCGCTATGGAATACCTAATGGAGTTTTACTCGCCTGTCAATAGGAATTCCTAATGTGATAGTAGTACATGTGATCCTTGGACTTGAGATCATCATAGTATCTTGTATGTAACAAATTATACTTTGACTAATTCCTTAAGGCCTTTTAAGGCATATATAGGGTATGCTTGGGTGTAATGAGTTATATATGGAGATAATGAATGATCAATAAAGAATCTACCACCTGTAGTAAAAGAGGAGATATGTCCTATGTGATTCGTTAAATGACAACCCAGGAATCCTTGGCCAAGGTAGAATGAAATTAGAAAGAGGTTTCTAATTTGTATTATTTGGAGTTGTGCATTTTCTAATCGAAATAAATATGATTAAATAAATTAAGACTTGATAGTAAATCCATGTCTTATATTTAATTGGGACATTGTATGGTGGAAGGATTGAATTGTACGGTAACTATTAACTCACATGTTCTTTTATGATTAATATTGAAATCTATATTATCTGGAAAGTCGTTGATCGCTAGGGAGGCTTATCCCTATTGTAGAATAAATGTTATTTATTTAAATAGATTATTAGTTTAATTTGTTTATTTAAATAAGATTAGAATTGTTCTAATTGATTTATTCACAACCGGTTTAATATGGAGAACCTAAAGGGTCACACCATAAAAGGAAGAAGAATTATTTAAGATGAAAATGGCATGATAGTAATAATGCATTAAGTATAATTAATTTAATCTATGATGATAGAATAAATTAAATAGCTTAATATTTATTATTTAATATTTTAGAAATATTAAATATAAATTAATAAGAGGAGTCTTATTATTATTAATATTATTATTATTATTTTAATTCTAAAGGAGTTTAGGAATTAATATAATATAAGTACTCTCTCTCAATCCTAATAAAGATTATGATATAAATTTATTAAATAAAACCCTATTCTAATTGGATTAGGAGGGTTAACCTAATATCTATATAAGAGAGTCTTATATCAGAAATAAGGGACGTGAAATTTTCCAAGAGTTGAGAGTACACATATTCTATAGAGATAGAAACAAGGGTTAAGCCAATAACCCATCTTCTTGAGTTCTTCATCTTCCTTGGTGGATCACCGTTAGAGGCCAAACATTTGGGTGGCTGACATTGATCAAGGGAAGGAGCCACTACAGAGGAATCAAAGGAATCAAAGGAGTAGAACTTGTACCTGAGGAAGCTTAGATCTTCAAAGGTATAATTCCATGTTCTCTCTTTTCTATTATTGATAACAAGCACAAAGCATGATCATGGTTATGGGTTTGTATAAATTTTTGAAAACCTAGTTTTACGCTTCCGCCCTATTTATGTGATTTGATTGCATGATTGCGTTACGTACAAACCCAACATCTTTAACAACTCATCAAACACTCATCAGGCCTGAACTACAAATGACCTAATCTCCCATCAGCCACGGGAGTACATATGCAGCCATCTATGGTGCGGTTAGACCAAACAAACATTTTTTCAAATCCCCTAGAATAGTCCACTCCCTATATAGAACACCATTCTCAATCAATCAGGCCAAGCCTGAACTACAAAAGACCTGATCTCCCCCATCTATGGGAGTATGTAGGCAGCCATCTATGGTGCGGTTTAACCCTCGAAAGAAAAAACCAAACACTCTACCTCTCAACCCAAAATCTAACCCAAATATAAACCCAAAGACCAGACTCAAGACACCAAAATCAAACCTGAAGAGCCTACACCCAAGAAAAACCCTTAAGGTCAGCGACTTATGTTGAGAAGACCCAATGACACCTCAATGTCATTCCATCAAATCTGGAACAAGTCCTGAAAAGGAAAAGACACCGATACATCGAGACAACTAGTCACATGGATGAAATGGCAATCATCATAAGATGAAACTCATTAACTCATCACTCCTGAAAAACGAAAAGACTTAATCTCCTTTGACCTAAAGAAGAACATGGGCTACCATCGTGGCAAAGTCTATCTCATATCCGACGATCTATTTCTTGAGAAGAAGGCACAAATCAAACCATACAGATCAAACTAAACCCGGTTGAAGCCATCAATTCACCAACCAAGTTGTGCTCTTAGGTCAAATTCATTGGAGTCCGAAGGCCTCTCGACATCAATCTTCAAAGTTGAAACAACAACACAGCAATATATCAAGCATGATCATCAGCGAGGATCTTCAAAGAGCTAACACCCTCAATATGACACCTTCATCAAATTAGAAGAAGAAAATCATCAAAGACAATGGCGCCTACAAGTCAAAATGAGGATTGGGGAAAACCAAATGTTAAAGCTCCACTACCTGTTCACCATTTGGGTTATGAGAATCAACAATAATCGATATTGTAACCCTTGCAACAAATAAAACTGGGGCAATTTCAGAAGAAGAGATAACTCAAACACTAGGGCATTCATCGACCACCCTTAAAAGGAAAATGCACTAGTCAGCATGATCAGTATGGTCCGTCATCATCAAAGGAACCCTCATATCATTTCATTGGCGATTCGGTACGATCAATCGGTCTTTTCCAATCATAATTTTCTTAGAATATAGCGATCCACATATGAGGTACAACTCTTTCAGCTTTTTATGTGCTTTCAATCTCCATTTACATACATTAGCGATAATATACATGTTAAGAATAGATAAATCTTGCATTAAAATCTTAGAAAAAGTTTTTTTAAAAAGAGATTTTGTTTAACTTGTTCTGAATTGGATTAATTCTTATAAACATTCGTGGATCAATAATCACAGGAACGATCAGAAAATTAAAACTTTTCAAAATTCTAGTTCAAAGTGTTGTTTGGAGTAGAATTGACCTCATATGCGTGTTTCCATGTTGCAGTTACCTAAGTCTTAGTGGTGGGGTATAAAATTATGGCAATAGATATAATAATTAGTGAGAAGATAAAAGATAAGTAGCCAGCCTAATGTCTCGAATCGTGGCCTGGGTTACTCGAGTTATTAAGCTTGAGGGGTGTCTTTACAACTGGTGCCCTAAAGCCATCTATTTTGGGAGCCGCAGGCCCAACGCTCGCTACATGGGTAAATTATCACCTAAGAAAATGAGCATTTAAGAAGAAGAAGACAAAACCTGAGCATATCAGAAAATGCCGCCAAAAAGAAGACAAAGAAACCAGGAAGCTGAATCTCATAATGAGAATAATCAAGCGGGGCAGAATAACCCTATGTAAAAATTTGTTAATTTATTAAGAGCGGCCTTTAACAGAGCTGGGGTGAATGTATCGGTAAATCCTATGGTAGTACGTGGTACTACTTTTAAGGAGTTTAATAGTGTAGGTCCGCCTAAGTTCAAATGAACTACGGACCCAATAGAAGCCCAGACATGGGTGAAAGAAATAGAGAAGGCATTTGTAATTGCCAATGTGGGAGAGCAGCAGCAGACTCCTTTTGTTGCCTATAACATGAAGGGAGAAGAATTCTGGTGGGAGGCAAACTAGGGTATGGCTGGAGAAGGAGCTGATACGTGGGATAGGTTCAAGGAGATTTTCTTTGAGAAATACTTCCCTACGAGCATGCAAAGTAGGATGGAAATAAAGTTCTTAGAACTGAAGCAGGGGGAAATGACAGTTCCTCAATATGCTGCCAAGTTTAATAAACTGGCAAGGTTCGCTCCACGTCAGGTGGATACGGAAGTAAGGAAGGTGAGGAGTTTTGAGCAAGTTTTGAAACCTTGGCTCTACAGTAGAATTTCTGTGTTCTAGCACAATTCCTTTGGAACTATATTAGAGAAAGAAATAATAGTTGAGGGTGGTAGTGAGGCTTTAGCCAATAACACAAAAAGAAGAAGAATAAAAACAAAGGAGACGGAACAGTCAAGACGGAAAGAGCCAGCGGAAGTGGTAGTGTTCAGAAGAAGAAGGGATTTAACTCTCGGAATACTGGAGTGAAACAAGGACATCCTAAGAGGAGGATCGAGGTGTGTAATAATTGTGGGAAGGCTCATCTGGGAGTCTGTTTCAAGGGGAAAGCTGTATGCTACAATTGTGGACAGGAAGGGCACATTTTGCCTAACTATCCTATTCCAAAGAAGAATTAAGGATGTTTTGTATGTGGGTCGACTAACCACGTGGCGAAGAACTATCTAAAGAAGGGGTCAAATAGTAATAGAGGAGCTAATAGTGGTAAGTTAACTATTAGTGGTCCAGCACAACCGAGTAGACTAATGGCCCGTACTTTTAATATGACTGTCCAAGATGCAGTAGCATCGAGCGATGTAGTTGCATGTACAGTCCCAATCAACGTTATTAATGTATATGTGTTGTTTAATTCCGGTGCTACTTGTTCTTTTATAGCATATGAATTTGCTAGACGTTTAGGATTACTACATGAAATACCTTTGAACATTAAGGTAGCGAATGAATAGACAATCCATATATAACATATTCATAGGAGTTATTGCATAGAAATCAGAGGTAATAAATTGTCGGTAGATTTAATTCCAATAAAATTTATAGAATTTAACGTAATTCTCGGGATGGATTGATTGTTTAACCATGAGGTAATTATAGATTGTCAAAAGAAAAGTGTTAACCTTCAGACTTTAAAGCAACCCAAGGTAGTATTTTACGGTATTAAATTGCCAGGAAGTTCTTGTTGTCTTACCTTGACACAAGCCATGAAGTTATTGAAGAAAGGATGTGTAGGATATTTGTGCAATGTTGTTGATACCCAGCTAGTGGAAGTAGGATTGGAATAGATACATATAGTCAAAGAATTCATGGACGTGTTTCCAGACGAATTGCCAGGTCTTCCTCCGAATAGGGAGATCGAATTTGTAATAGATGTTGTGTCAGGGACGACACCAGTTTCTAGGGCACCGTATCGTATGGCGCTAGTGGAAATGAAAGAGTTAATGATTCAGTTACAAGAACTATTGGATAAGAAGTACATTCAACTAAGTGTCCCTCCGTGGGGAGCGCCAGTATTATTTGTAAAGAAAAAGGATGGATCGTTAAGACTTTGTATCAACTATCGAGAGTTGAACAAGCTAATGATAAATAATAAATACCCATATCCCAGGATCAATGATCTATTTGATCAGTTGAAATGGGTGAAGTATTTTTCTAAGATAGATTTGCGAACGAGGTATAATCAGTTGAAAGTAAGGAAGGAAGATATACCTAAGACGGTGTTCAAAACTCGTTATGGCCATTATGAGTTTTTGGTGATGTCGTTTGGGTTAACTGCGCCAGCCGCATTCATGGATATGATGAACAGAATGTTCAAGCAGTACTTGGATAAAATCATAATAGTGTTTATCGATGATATTCTAGTTTATTCCAAGACGTCAGAAGATCATGTTGAAAACTTAAGATTAGTGTTATAAACACTTAAAAAGGAAATTTTATATGTTAAATTCACTAAGTGTGAATTTTGGCTTGAAAGGGTATAGTTTTTAGGGCACATTATTGACAAAGAAAGGATTTCAGTAGATCTAGCAAAGGTGGAAGCAGTGATAAATTAGGAACAACCAAAAACACGAACAGAGGTGTAGAGTTTCTTAGGGTTAACGGGATACTATCGAAGATTCATCCAGGATTTTTCTAAGATAACTACTCCATTTAAAAATTTGACAAGAAAGACATTAAAGTATGTGTGGACAAAGAAGTGTAAAGACAGTTTTCTAGAACTAAAAAAATAATTAAGTGAAGCTTCAGTATTATCTTTACCAGATGATACAGGGAGTTTTGTAGTATATAGTGATGCTTCGCATAGAGGACTGGGTTGTGTGCTCATACAACATGGCAAGGTCATTGTGTATGCATCTCGACAGTTAAAGTATTATGAGAAAGGTTATCCTACTCATTACCTGGAATTGGCAGTAGTGGTTTTCGCCTTGAAGATTTGGAGGCATTACCCATATGGGGAAAAATATGAGATATACACAGACCAAAGAGTCTAAAATATATTTTCACATAAAAAGAGTTAAATATGAGATAGAGAAGATGGTTGGAGTTGATAAAAGATTATGATTGTGATATTTATATCATCTAGGAAAGGCGAATATGGTGGCCGACACTTTAAGTAGAAAGGGTAGGGAGAAACTATTGATGTTAACGGCTCAGAATGAGTTAGTAACAAAAATAGCAAGGGTAGAATTGGAGGTAAGATTACCGAGTGAATCGGGAAAGAAATTGTTTACAATTGAGACTCGACCTACAATTGGGGAGAGTGTAAATAAAGTACAACTCAGAGATGATGAGTGTGAACAGATAAAGAAGAGGATTGTGGATGGAGAAGATATAAAGTACAATCTTGATAACGAAGGGTTATTAAGATTTAACAAAAAAATTTGGGTTTCGTGTGATATTAAATTAAAAGAAAAAATATTAGAAGATGCTCATAGTTCGAGGTACTCGATTCATCCTGGTAGTACTAAGATGTATCAAGACCTTCGACAGAACTTTTGGTGGCCGAATATGAAGAGAGAGATTGCAGAATATGTTAGTAGGTGCTTGACTTGTCAAAATGTCAAGGCCAAACACCAACGACCAAGTGGATTGTTACATTCACTGGAGATTCTGAAATGGAAGTGGGAGCACATCACGATGGATTTTGTGGTAGGACTTCCAACTACGCAGAAAGGATACGACGCTATCTGGGTGATAGTGGATCTTTTGACGAAGTCAGCTCACTTTTTCTGATAAAAGTTAGGTTTAACTTGGAGTAGTTAGCTAAACTTTATGTCAAGGAGATTGTTTCCAGACATGGAGTACCACTTTCAATTGTGTCAAATCGTGATCCACGATTCACGTCGAATTTTTGAAGGAGTTTACAAGAACAAATGGGAACGTAGTTGAGGTTGAGTACGGCATATCATCCTCAAACTGATGGACAAAGTGAAAGAACAATTCAAATGCTTGAAGATATGTTAAGATCTTGCATTATGAATTTCAAAGGACGCTGGGATGATCAGCTACCGTTAGTAGAGTTTGCTTATAACAACAGTTATCACGTAAGTATAGGCATGACACCTTACGAAGAGTTATATGGAAGAAAGTGCAGAACTCCACTGTGTTGGGATGAGGTATGTGAGCGTCAAATGCTAGGACCAGAAATGGTGAAGCAAAAGGTAGAAGTGGTTAAGTTAATACGTACCCAACTGGTAGCAGCTCAAGACAGACAGAAGAAGTATGCAGCTCCGCATCGTAAGAAGAGAGAGTTTGAAGTCGGTTTGTATGTGTTTCTAAAGGTATCATCATAGAAAGGAAATATATGCTTTGGAAAGAGAGGGAAGTTAAGTCCGAGGTTTATAGGACCTTTAGAAATTTTAAAGAGAGTAGGAGAGGTAGCTTATGTGATAGCATTACCTCCGGAGTTGAAGCATATCCACAATGTGTTTAATGTGTCATTATGACGCCCTTATCAACCATATTATAAGCATGTGATAGAGTATGAACCTATTCAGGTTGAAAAGACTTAACGTGTGAAGAAGTTCCAATTCAGATTATTGATAGGAAAGAGCAATTCTTAAGAAGTAAGGTCATACCTTCCGTGAAGGTATTATGGAGGAACCACAATGCCGAAGAAGAAACGTGGGAACTCGAAGATAAAATGGAGCAAAATTATCCCCTTTTATTTGAGCAACTTGTATTGAGATTTTGCGGAAAAAATCCTTCTAAGGGGGGGGGGGGGGGGGAGAATGTAACGGCCGAGAAAATTGCGACGAACAAGAATTTTGTAAAGTTATTTGAATATTTATTGAAATAAATAAATATTTTTGATGATTTAATTATTGAGTTAAATAATTAATTAATGAGATTGTGGTAAATTAATTTAATTATATGTGTTGCATTAATTAAATTAATGTGTAGTAATTGTATAGTTCAGAGTATATATTTAATTGAGTTTATTTAATTAAATAAATAAATTAAATAAGCATAATATTATTCTAATTAATTTAATAATTAATTAGAGAATTGAGGAATTGACATAATTAATAAATAAGAATATTAATTATGTGACAATGTGATTTAATGTGAGTTATCTTATTTTATTTAATTGAGTTAAATAAAATTAATTGGTTAATTAGTAGTGTGACTATTAACTATATAATAAGGAAGCTATTAAAATAAATGGAAAAAGGATTAATGTGTTAGCCAAACAAGGCCCTTGTGGGAGTTTAGCATTTATCAATACAACGAATATAATATATAAGTATATTGTTGTGTCAGACGTGTTTGTTTTTCATAATCCAAGTTCAAAGAGAAAAGATAGAGAAATTGAGAAGAAGAAATTGAGAGAGATAGGGAGAGAAGAATTTGAGAAAACACTGTGTGATCTTTGATTGTATCAACTTCATTACTAAAGGGTAATCCTTCTTTTAAGTTTTCAAAATTTAGATTTCTCAAAGTTCTTCAATACGTACTTTAAAGTTTTCTGTAAAAATTAATTTTGAAATTAAGTCATGATATGGCTATATATATATGTGTGTGTGTGTGTGTGTGTGATTATATCGTGTTTTATAGTTGGTATGAATGATTTAAAATGATCAAATTCATGCAATTAGCGCATAATTGGGTTTTTGAAAACTACAGAGTTTTCTTTTATGTTTTTTTTTAAAATTTTTTGTTAAGAATTATTTTGAGAATTAAAGTAAGATATGATCATATAGAGATCTGTGTATGTTAATATCATGGGCTCTGCCATATATTCATAAATTATAGTGATCACACCATGGGATTTAGTTAATAATTGGCTTTCAAGAATGACAGAGTTTGAATATCGTATGAATAACCCATATGGGTAGATTAAATGCTTTTATAGTATGTTTAAATTAAAATTAATACATGATTATGATTATACATGTTAAAACAAAGAAAACAAAATTTGAATGAACGGATTCGGTGTTATAACGAATCCGTAATGAGAGATTTCATATTTTTCATCAAACTTTACAAAATTATGAAGAACAGTGAAATTAAATGTCTTAAATTGTGTAATCACATGTTTTAAATGTTAGAAACATGCTAGAAGTGATTTATGATGTTCCTGTGAAGTTTATACTTCATGGGTAACATTATAAATTAGTGTATTGGTGTAAATTGGAGAAAATTGGGCTTGATTCTGTGTTCTTCGCGAACTGCAAAATTCGAACCAGGGGGTTTTTGCACCGGCGAAGATTTCCTTTAAGGAACATGCGCCCCAGCGAACGTCGCCCCGGTGAATTATTTGTATGAGAAACGCGCCTCGGCGCGTATGTCAGAAGAAAAACAATTTTTTTTGTTTATTTGAAGTTTTAAATCATGACATATTAATTTAATTTAAATTAATTAAAATGATAATGTGACAAGAATATTTCAAGAGATTAAAGTAGATTATTAAATGTGTAAGGAAATGTTAAAATGATTTGATGATTTTATTATGTGATTAATTAACAAGTTAATTACATGACTTAAATCGTTATTTGTAAAGTCTAAATAACATGTTCAAAGATTGATGTTGAGATTCGATAAAGTATGTCGAACTAATAATTAAATTGATATTGTGAATGTATTGATAGGTAAGAGTAATTAAAGAACGTGAGTTATAATTGTAGCTTGCGTACGTGGCAAGATTCTAAACCTTACTTTTACATTGAGCAAGTTATAGACCTAAATTCTATATCGAGTAAAGTTCTTATTCTTGATTATTCAAGTTCATAATTTCATATGAGATATCATGATGCTTTTAAAAGTATCATTTCAGTTATACGATACTTATTCGATTGTATACCCTTGAGAAGTTATTATTCAAATTGAATATCATTTATTATTGAATCCTTTAAGACTAGTGAGCTCTTATTGATTCGATTAGTCCATAGTTGATGAGTGTTTTAAATTTCAGAACTACTTTTGAGTTATCCAAACTAAACTTTATTTTGTGCGGACTCTGATGTCAAACTTAGATGAACAACCCTATTAAAGGGGAATTGATGATGCTTTAAGCGTTGAGGTATTGTGCACAGTATTGGTACGAAAGGCTGATCCCCCTAAGTACGAGAAGTGAAGTCCATAATCTTACGACTGTTAAAGGTTTAAAGGTTAATATACTTGACAACCTAGGACATAGTTAAAGGTCTTAATGACCCTCAGAAGTAATTTTGATTCTCGATTATTATTCTTGATTCAAAAGTTGAGGTTTCTGTTATTCAGATATTTTTTATTCACTTGCATGTTATTATTTTCATATTTTTATACTTGCGGGCATTCGTGCTCACTCTTGCATAATAACATTGCAGCTAAAAATGAACGATGTGATGAACCTTCTAATAGCAAGGGCAAAGAAAAAGCTAACAAGTGTTGAAGACTTGTGGTGTTATTGAAAATGTTAAAGTTCAAGACTTATGTGTAATGATTAAAGACTTATTTGTTTACGTTTTTGCAACAGAGATTTAAGGTTAAGTATAACCTAGGATTGATTATGTATTTACTATTTCAGATATTGTAACCCTATTATAGGGAGATAATGGATTATTTATCTATTTAATGAATTTCTATTATTATGGGTAGATAGTCATATGATATTTGAACAGTGAACACCAAATCCTGTGAAAATTATGATACCGGATTTGGGGGTGTCACAAGTTTAATCGAACCATGATTCTAAGGACAAAATCCTTTTCAGGGGGAAAAGATATGACGAACAAGAATTTTGTAAAGTTATTTGAATATTTATTGAAATAAATAAATATTTTTGATGATATAATTATTGAGTTAAATAATTAATTCATGAGATTGTGGTAGATTAATTTAATTATATGTGTTGCATTAATTAAATTAATGTGTAGTAATTTTATAGTTCAGAGTATATATTTAATTGAGTTTATTTGATTAAATAAATTAATTAAATAAGCATAATGTTATTCTAATTAATTTAATAATTAATTAGAGAATTGAGGAATTGCCATAATTAATAAATAAGAATATTAATTATGTGACAATGTGATTTAATGTGAGTTATCTTATTTTATTTAATTGAGTTAAATAAAATTAATTGGTTAATTAGTAGTGTGACTATTAACTATATAATAAGGAAACTATTAAAATAAATGGAAAAAGGATTAGTGTGCTAACCAAACAAGGCCCTTGTGGGAGTTTAGCAGTTATTAATACAACGGATATAATATATACGTATATTGTTGTGTCAGACGTGTTTGTTTTTCATATTCCAAGTTCAGAGAGAAAAGATAGAGAAATTGAGAAGAAGAAATTGAGAGAGATAGGGAGTGTAATATCCGAGATTATTATGTAATTTAATAATTTTCAAAAAACGAGTTTATGTGATGAGATGTATTTACATAGTTGGTTTAGTTTAATTTAATTATTTGAATTGGTTAAGTAGATATATAATTCTATTAATTTCTTGGGATTTGTATTAAAACATGAGTTGGAGTTCGGAGCAGAATTTAGAGACGCGAACTGCGTATTTGAGTCCGGAACGTCAAAATTAGTCAAGATAGACTATAACCGCGAAAATGTGTCACGTTTGATTTTTTTGGTCAAAGTCAACCGGTTGACTTTTTCGGGGAAAAAGTCAACCCCGAATTTCAGAGATGAATTTGACAAAACGGATAGTACCATGACGTCCGGAACGTCGACTTTAGTAGGAATCGATATAAGTATCGAAACATATGGCTACGGAGGGCAAAATGGTCAAAATAGTTTATTAAGTGATTAAATTGATTAAGTTAATAGTTTGATAAGGGTCAACTGCTGGAGGGGGTCACGTGACTTTCAAATTGGGACAAAATGGAGGAGTATATACGTATATAACAATATAGCAAGGAGGGGGTTATATCTCCTTATACCAAAACTGTTCATTTTCCTAACTCCCCTCTCCACACTAAACTATTGTATTATGGGATATATCAAAAGCCTTGCAACTGATGATTTCAAAAGTTACGTTACATGGAGATTCAAGCCATACCAATTTATATATATACTCTCCACCCATATACTCCTTTACTTTGCTAAAATTCTACCCGAGAGAGCAAAAGAGATCTAGAGAATGAGAGTTTGAGAGTTTGTGTGGAATTCTGGAGATTTGGAGAGTCTAACCAAGCAAGGAGGAAGGAATATCAGAATTAAAGCAAGGAAGAATTCGCACCAAGAGGTAATCCATGACCCATTTTATATGTTCTTGAGAAAAATAGTGAAAAATGCATGTATAATCATAGTTGATGATTTATTTTGGCTTTGTGATGCCATGTTATGGTGTATTATTGTTATGTGGCTATTAAGTATGAAAATTCTGGACTTAATCATGTTGCAATTACATATAGAATCAAGGAATTATGCTATGCATGCTATATATTTAATTAAATGCCACTAACATGTCAATTTGTTCGAATCATGGAAATTTGGTGGAATTAAAGGTTGTGCTACGTGAATACATGTTAGATTAGATGATCTGGATAGTAGGAGCCTTTTAATTGCATGCTAGAATCGAAAACATGGGTCTTTGTCAAAGTTGGTTAAACATGAAATATGTGACTTTTCGGGTTTTTCGGAGCCTTGAAAACATGGTTTCTGTGACCCGATTAATGTATGTAATAATTTTGTAAAATACTATGTAGTATCAAGTACAGCTTGACCAAATTTCATAAGAATCGGAGTTAAGCAAGATATGAAATTCGGAAGCAAGC
This sequence comes from Panax stipuleanatus, assembly GCA_020205555.1. Taxonomy (NCBI): domain Eukaryota; kingdom Viridiplantae; phylum Streptophyta; class Magnoliopsida; order Apiales; family Araliaceae; genus Panax; species Panax stipuleanatus. The sequence goes on from CM035122.1 coordinate 26,161,497, forward strand.
ATGTTCATTAGAAAATCTGCAGAAAATCTGTGTTTTCCAGAATTTTTCTAAGTGTGAAAATATGTTCTGGCATGCTTTTCTAGGCAGTCGGGTTATGGTCTTAACATACTAGTTTTTGGTATGTGATATTTTTGTAAAATACTATGCTATAGGAAGTATGTTGTGTCCAAGTTTCATGGTCATATCGTGTATGGGTTGTTCAAAATTAATTCGCAAAGTGGGCTGCTCAAATTGTAAAAATTTCTGGGGATGAAGAGTTGTGCAGCTGCACAGCTCATAAGGCCTAATCCTGCGCAGCTGCGCCGGTCCGGGTCGATCCGGGTCATGTCGGATCCTGGTCAGGTCGTGTCGGGCCAGAAAAATTTTATAAACTTATTTTTCCCAGATTCCAATATTTATCCCCTGGACCTATAAGATGCAACATGTTTATGTAATTGAATTGTATGTTAATCGAATACGTGTTAGTTAATAACTTATTTAAATAAAAGAAAATCATATTCTTTCAAATTTGAGTTCGAGAACCTAATTGCTTAACGTGACACCTATGATTAGGTTACGTGAAGGTTAATTGCTACCTTTAACGATAGCAGACGTATCAGGCAAGTTTCTTACCCTATTTTTCATTGATAAATTAATCAAGCCTTACTTCTTTTATTGTGGTAAGGGTAAGTACCGAGCTCGTGTTTATTCGTTGACACGTACAAGTTCCTTTGACGTAAAGTTCTACAACTTCAATTATCTTGCCGGTTTTATTGTTGATTACTCAGTTATTGCTTCAACTGCTATGCTTTAAAATTCTATCTATTGAAAGAACTGTTTCTAAGTATGTTTCCTAGCCTTTGTTTTTGACTAGTTATTATTGATGAAAAATGATTTAATTCAAATCTTTCGAAGATATTTAATGTTTACCAATCCAAATTGCTTTGGTGCGGTCTCGCATGGATACTAAGATGAACAACCCAAATAAATGGGCAAACAGATGTCAGGCATATAGTCCCATTTATGCTTATGCAATTTAAACTTTATACTTGTGCACAATGTAGGGTACGATAGGCTGATCACCTGGAGTACTTACAGAGACCGTTTGTAATCTATTTGATTGTTAAACCGTCTGATAGTTTTTGATGAAACAAAGTAATGTTCAGGGTATTCAACACCCCTTAGTATGATATTGAGGAATCTTACACTCCTACTCTTTTACATTCTTGTTTAACACTTGATAATTCTCCCGACTGTTGAGATATAGCCATACAGATGCTTTTACTCCTGATGTATGTTTTCAAACTATTGAATATACTTGCTGGGCAATTTGTGCTCATTCTTGCTTAAACCTTTCAGTTAAGGATGAGAAGGCTGAGGGCTCGGGCAAGGACAAGGGGATGTCTAAGATGAAATGTTGAGGGTTGATTATGTAATAAGTTTATATTTCCGCATATGATGATATGTAGCGATAAACGCTAAGTTTAAGTTTCAGTTTATTTAAGGTTGTAAAGACTTGGGATTTTATTTGAATAAGTATGTAATAGTTATTATTATTATTATTATTATTATTATTATTATTATTATTTCTGGAGGTTATGTAGTTAGATGATGATGTATGTTGTACCGTGAGCACCAGGTCCTGTAATCGATATTACACGGATTTGGAGGCGCCACAGGTTGGTATCAGAGCTGTAGGTTATAAATCTTAGGTGGGAAACCTTATACTATAACCTTAGAGGAGCTAGTGGAGGTAATAAGGAGATGAACTCACGTAGAGTCCTAAGTGTAGTGTCGAATATATTTTTGTAAAAACAAAATCAATATCTATTTTAAAACACTAATCTAGTTGTTTGCCTTGATTGTAGGATGTCAGGAGAAGAGGAGGTTTGAGATACTCATGTTGTGAGTGAGCAGTTGGTGGCAGCTGTACCTGAGCCCATAGCTAAGGCAGCAGCTGACTCAGACCCGGAGGAGTATCCTGAAGAGGAAGAGGAGGTCGAGGAGGACTCCGAAGAAGCACCTGAGGATACTATGTTGGATGAGTTGATGGATAAGATTACTGAATTGGACGATAAGGTCCATGAGTTGGAGGAGCTGTATCAGGGGGAGCAGCAAGCTGCAGCATTGCTTGAGGCATTGGTGCACCACCTGATAATTAGGAACGAGGATCTGGCTGACAAGCTGCGAGTAGCAGGTCAGAAGGCGGATAGGCTGAAACATGAGAAAGAAGCTATGAGGACCCACTTGGGTCATACCATCAATGGGTTGGAGTCGAGGATACAGAGTCTCCAAACTGACAAGCAGATCATTACCACATTCTGGGGAGATGAGAGGAGAGGCCGTGTCCGGGCCGAAAAGCTAACTGACGAGTTAGAAGGAGAAATGAGAGATAAGAAGGTTAGGATAGATAAGATGAAGTACGTGTTTAAGTCAGCATATTGAAGGTTCCAGCATAGGGTGCATCACTTTCCACGTGAGGAGCACTGGTCTAGATATGTTATAAGCCGAGGGCTGGTGCTGGAGATAGCGGATGAAAAGCGTGAAGATGCCATTAGGCGGGGTCTTTAGTATTCGTGATGAACTTTTACTATTAGCGTATAGAACGCTTAGTTATGGAATAAAAACTTGGTTTTCGGTTTTTACCAAGTGTTTTGGGTTAAAGAGATGTAAATGGCGTAATGCCATAAGATGATGATATACTTTGTGATTATTATTTTTAAATAAATATGCTTTTATTTAAATATGTGATGTGATGATTAAGTTTTATATGAATTATTTATGCTGTAGAATAAGTTATGAGATGAAAACATTAAATTTATTTAAACAGAAGGATGGCTAGAGGAAGTCGTCGTCAACAAGTACTAGAAGGGTCAGGCGGTAATGCTGGGGGTCCACCGAACCCAATGCAATAGTTCGTAGACATGTTAGTTGGGGCATTACAGAATCGAACCCCGAATACCAATAACCCTATAGCGGCCCAAGTGGCAAACTTTAACGACTTTAAGAGCGCGGGACCCCCTGAGTTCAAAGGAACCACCGAACCCATTGAAGCCCAGACATGGATCAAGGAAATGGAAAAGGCGTTCGCTATCGCCCGAGTAAGAGATGAGCAGAAAATAATCTTTGCCACATATATGCTGAAGGGTGAAGCCAACTTCTGGTGGGAGGTAAACCAGACCAGGGCTGGAGAAGGTGTGATACCTTGGGAGGGGTTTCAGAAGATCTTCTTCAAAAATTACTTTCCTGTGATTATGCAGAGTCGCATGGAGATGGGATTCTTGGAGCTGAAGCAAGACGACATGACGGTACCTCAGTACGCCGCAAAGTTCAATGACCTGGCGAGGTTCCCGCCTCATCAGGTTGACACTGAGGAGAGGAAAACGGGGAGGTTTAAGCAGGGTCTCAAACCCTGGTTGTATAGCAGACTTTCGGTGTTGTAGACGAATAGCTTCGCGACTCTTCTGGAGAAAGCTATAATCGCGGAGGGCAGAAGTGAAGCCCTGATGAAATTTAACAAGGAGAAAAAGACGAAGAATGAAGGAGGAAGTCGAGGGGAAGGTAGCAGCAATAGTGATGCAGACAAAAGGAAGTGGAACAACAACAACAACAACAACAATTTCAACTCGGGAAACTCTGGGGGAAAACTAGGGGAAGCAAAGAAGAGGACTGAGGCATGCAAGGAGTGTGGGAGGAATCACTCAGGGGCATGTCTAAAAGGAAAGAACGTGTGTTTTAATTGCGGGCAAGAGGGACACATCTCTCCCAATTGCTCTGCACCAAAGAGGAATGGATGCTTCAACTGTGGAGCATTGGATCATCAGGCAAGGAATTGCCCAAAGAAGAATTCAGGAGGAGGAAATAGAGGAAAGGGACCAGGTGGTGGAAATCTCACCATTACTGGACCACCAACTCAGAATCGACCAACAGCGAGGACTTTCAACATAACAATTCAGGATGCGGTCGGATCCAAGGATGTGGTTTCAGGTATCATTTCGATCAATGATATATCTGCTTACATATTATTTGATTCGGGTGCTACTTGTTCCTTCGTGTCGCATGAATTCTCCCAACGATTAAACTTACCCACCCCAGGAAGAATTAGAATATCCGATGAACATAGAAGTTGCTAATATACCGTTAGCCATGTCTATAGGAATTGTGTTGTAGATATCGGGGGATATAGGTTACCTGTGGATTTAATTCTGATTCAATTAGGGGAATTTGATGTAATTCTAGGAATGGATTGGTTATTTAACTATGGAGCGATGATAGATTGCCAGAAGAAGCGTATAAACCTTAAGACTCCGGATCAGTTTAAGGTAGTATTCTGCGGGAGTAAGTTGCCGAGACACTCGAATTGTCTGACGATGATGCAAGCGAGGAAGTTGCTAAGGAAGGGATGTATAGGTTATTTGGCCCATATCGTCGATACGCAGAAAGTAGGGGTAGGGATGGGACAAATACCAGTAGCGAATGAATTTTCGGATGTATTTTCGGAGGAATTGCCAGGTATTCCTCCAGATAGGGAGGTCGAATTCGTTATAGATTTCGTACCGGGAACGACCCCGATCTCAAAAGCCCCATACAGAATGGCACCGACAGAGATGAAGGAGCTGATGGTATAGTTGCAGGAATTATTGGATAGAAAGTATATTCAACCGAGTGTGTCTCCTTGGGGAGCACCGATTTTATTTGTGAAAAAGAAAGACGGATCGATGAGACTTTGTATCGACTATCGAGAGTTGAACAAAGTGACGATCAAGAACAAGTATCCGGTATCTAGGATAGATGATCTGTTCGATTAATTGAAGGGAGCGAAATATTTTTCCAAAATCGACTTGAGGACGGGATATCACCAGTTGAATGTGAGGAAGAAAGATGTACCTAAGACAGCATTCAGGACTCGTTACGGACACTACGAGTTTCTGGTGATGTCATTTGGGTTAACGAACGCGCCGACGACATTTATGGACATGATGAATCGGGTATTCATGCAATACTTAGATAAATTCATAGTCGTGTTCATAGATGATATCCTGATATATTCTAAGACTCAGGAAGATCATGCTGAACATTTAAGAATGGTATTGGAGGCGTTGAGGAAGGATAAGTTATACGCAAAATTTTTGAAGTGCGAGTTTTGGTTGGAGAAAGTTCAATTCTTGGGGCACGTGATCGATAAGGACGGAATTTCTGTGGATCCAGCAAAGGTGGAAGCGGTACAAAATTGGGAACAACCAAAGACACCGACTGAAGTAAGAAGTTTCTTAAGACTGGTAGGCTATTACAGACGGTTCATTCAAGATTTTTCGAAGATAGCGGGAACGTTGACAAATTTAACGAAGAAGTCGAAAAAATTTGTCTGGACAGAGAAGTGTGAAGAAAGTTTTTGAGAACTTAAGAAAATATTGAGTGAGGCACTGGTGTTATCTTTTCTAAACGATACAGGTGATTTTGTGATTTTCAGTGATGCGTCACACAAAGGACTTGGCTGTGTGCTTATGCAACATGGCAAAGTTATTGCGTACGCGTCGCGTCAGTTGAAAGATTACAAAAAAGGATATCCTACCCATGATCTGGAATTGGCAGCGGTAGTATTTGCCCTGAAGATTTGGAGGCACTATTTATATGGTGTAAGGTGTGAAATATAAACGGACCATAAAAGTCTGAAGTATATCTTCACGCAGAAGGAGTTGAATATGAGACAGAGAAGATGGTTGGAACTAATAAAGGATTACAATTGCGACATCCTATATCATCCAACGAAAGCTAACGTGGTAGCGGATACGCTAAGCAGAAAGGGCAACGGTAAGTTGGCAATGCTAACAACTCAGGAGGAATTAGTTAAGCAGATGGCTAGATTGGAACTCGAGATAAAGAGTTCGAGGGAGTCAGATGAGAAGTTATTCACAATAAAGTTTTGTTCGACTCTTTTGGACAAAATCAAGGAAGCACAAAGCAGTGATGAAGAATGTGAAAAGGTGAGGAAAAGAATTTCAGATGGAGAAGAGCTTAAGTTCAGTATGGGTGATGATGGATTATTAAGATTTGAGAAGAGAATTTGGGTGCTAGCAGTATCTGAATTAAAAGAAGAAATTTTGCAGGAAGCTCATAATTCAAGTTGCTCAGTTCACCCAGGAAGCACAAAGACGTACCAGGATCTTCGCCAACATTATTGGTGGCCCAATATGAAGAAGGAAGTCGTAGAGTGCGTCAGCAAGTGTTTAACATGCCAGCGAGTCAAGGAAGAACATTAGAAACTGAGCGGGTTACTTCAACCTTTAGAAATTCCTGAATGGAAGTGGGAGCATATCGCGATGGATTTCGTGGTAGGACTTCCAATTACACAGAAGGGTTACGATGCAGTATGGGTGATCATTGATCGGTTAACCAAGTCAGCGCATTTCTTGCCAATTAAGATCAGATACAACTTGGATCATTTGGCAAAGCTTTATATCAAGGAGATCGTTTCTAGGCACGGTGTGCCGGTATCAATTGTGTCAAATCGCGATCCGCGATTCACAGTAAATTTTTGGAAAAGCTTTCAAGAATGCATGGGAACGCAACTAAGGTTGAGCACTGCGTATCATCCTCAAACTGATACGCCTCAAACAGATGAGCAGAGTGAGAGAACTATTCAAACTTTAGAGGACATGCTGAGAGTATGTGTTATGGACTTCAAATAAAGCTGGGATGATCATCTACCGTTGGTGGAATTTGCATACAACAACAGTTATCACGCAAGCATCGGTATACCACCTTTTGAAGCTTTATATGGAAGGAAATGCAGAACACCATTGTGCTGGGATGAAGTGGGAGAACGGTAACTGCTAGGGCCAGAATTGGTGCAACAAACTGCATATGTGATCAAGACGATACGAGCGAGATTAGTGACGACTCAGGATCGACAGAAGAAATATACTGATCAACATCGGCAACAACGAGACTTCGACGTCGGCACTTATGTGTTTCTAAAGGTGTCACCTTGGAAAGGGAAAATGAGGTTTGGGAAGAAAGGAAAACTTAGTCCCAGATTCATAGGACCCTTTGAGGTGTTAAGGCGAGTCGGTGAGGTAGCTTATGAAATAGCTTTACCTCCGGAGTTAGAACATATACACAATGTGTTCCACGTATCAGTTTTACGACCATATAAATAGGATTACAAGCATGTTATAGAGTATGAATCCATCCAATTTGAAAAGGACTTAACCTATGATGAGGTTCCAGAGCAGATAATTGATAGAAAAGAGTAAGTGTTAAGAAATAAGATAATACCTTCTGTAAAGGTAGTATGGAGGAACCACAACGCCGAAGAGGCTACGTGGGAACTCGAAGAGAAAATGATGAAAAACTACCCTAGTCTTTTTGTTAACTTGTAATGATTCCGGGGACGGAATCCTTATAAGGGAGGGTGAATGTAATATCCGAGATTATTATGTAATTTAATAAATTTTAATAAACGAATTTATATGAAACTCTTGTTTGATTTCTATTATTAGGGGTATATGTGCTATTCATATATGTTATGTGATGAGATGTATTTAAATAGTTGGTTTAGTTTAATTTAATTATTTGAATTGGTTAAGTAGAGAATTAATTCTATTAATTTCGTGGGATGGTATTAAAACATGAGTTGGAGTTCAGAGCGGAATTTAGAGACGCGGATTGAGTATTTGAGTCCGGAATATCGAAATTAGTCAAGATAGACTATAACCGCAAAAATGTGTCACGGCTGATTTTTTTGGTCAAAGTCAACCGGTTCAGAGATGAATTTGACAAAACGGATAGTTCCATGACGTTCGAAAAGTCGACTTTAGTAGGAATCGATATAAGTATCGAAACATATGGCTACGGAGGGCAAAATAGTCAAAATAGTTTATTAAGTGATTAAATTGATTAAATTAATAGTTTGATTACGGGTCAGCAGCTGGAGGGGGCCACGTGACTTTTAAATTGGGACAAAATGGAGGAGTATATACGTATATAAAAATATAGCAAGGAGGGGGTTATATCTCCTTATACCAAAACTGCTCATTTTCCTAACTCCCCTCTCCACACTAAACTATTGTATTAGGGGATATATCAAAAGCCTTGCAATTCATAATTTCAAAAGTTACGTTACATGGAGATTCAAGCCATACCAATTTATGTATATACTCTCCACCCATATACTCCTTCACTTTGCTAAAATTCTACTTGAGAGAGCAAAAGAGATTGAGAGAATGAGAGTTTGAGAGTTTGTGCGGAATTCTGGAGATTTGGAGAGTCTAACCAAGAAAGGAGGAAGGAATATCAGAATTAAAGCAAGGAAGAATTCGCACCAAGAGGTAATCCATGACCTATTTTATATGTTCTTGAGGAAAATAGTGAAAAATGCATGTATAATCATAGTTGATGATTTCTTTTGGCTTTGTGATGCCATGTTATGGTGTATTACTATTATGTGGCTATTAAGTATGAAAATTCTGGACTTAATCATGTTGCAATTACATAGAGAATCAAGGAATTATGCTATGTATGCTATATATTTGATTAAATGCCACTAACATGTCAATTTGTTCGAATCATGGAAATTTGGTGGAATTAAAGGTTGTGTTATGTGTATATATATTAGATTAAATGATCTGGACAGTAGGAGCATTTCAATTGAATGCTAGAATCGAAAACATGGATTTTTGTGAAAGTTGGTTAAACATGAAATTTGTGACTTTTCGGGTTTTTCGGAGCCTTGGAAACATGGTTTCTGTGACCCGATTACTGTATGTAATAATTCTGTAAAATACTATGTAGTATCAAGTACAACCTGACCAAATTTAATAAGAATCGGAGTTAAATTGAGCAAGATATGAAATTCGGAAGCAAGCATGTTCATTAGAAAATCTGCAGAAAATCTGAGTTTTCCAGAATTTTTCCAAGTGTGAAAATCTGTTCTGGCACGCTTTTCTAGGCAACTGGGTTATGGTCTTAACATACTAGTTTCTGGTATGTGATATTTTTGTAAAATACTATGCTATAGGAAGTATGTTGCGTCCAAGTTTCATGGTCATATCATGTATTAGTTTCGGAATTAATTCGCAAAGTGGGCGGCTCAAACTGCAAAAATTTCTGGGGATGAAGAGCTGCGCAGCTCATAAGGCCTAAGTCTGCGCAGCTACGCCGGTCCGGGTCGGGCCAAAAAAATTTAGAAACTTATTTTTCCCAGATTCCAATATTTAACCCCTGGACCTATAAGATGCAACATGTTTACGTAATTGAATTGTACGTTAATCGAATACGTGTTAGTTAATAACTTATTTAAATAAAAGGAAATCATTTTCTTTCAAATTTGAGTTCGAGAACCTAATTGCTTAACGTAACACCTATGATTAGGTTACGTGAAGGTTAATTGCTAGCTTTAACGATAGCAGACGTATCAGGCAAGTTTCTTACCCTATTTTTTATTGATAAACTAATCAAGCCTTACTTCTTTTATTGCGGTAAGGGTAAGTACAGAGCTCGTGTTTATTCGTTGACATGTACAAGTTCCTTTGACGTAAAGTTCTACAACTTCAATTATCTTGCCAGTTCTATTGTTGATTACTCAGTTATTACTTCAACTGCTATGCTTTAAAATTTTATTTATTGAAAGAACTGTTTCTAAGTATGTTTCCTAGCCTTTGTTTTCGACTAGTTATTATTGATGAAAAATGATTTAATTCAAATCTTTCGAAGCTATTAAATGTTTACCAATCCAAATTACTTTGGTGTGGTCTAGCATGGATACTAAGATGAACAACCCGAATAAACAGGCAAACAGATGTCGGACATATAGTCCCATTTATGCTTATGCAATTTAAACGTTATACTTATGCACAATGTAGGGTACGATAGGCTGATCACCTGGAGTACTTGCAGAGACCGTTTGTAATCTATTTGATTGTTAAACCGTCTGATGGTTTTCGATGAAACAAAGTAATGTTCAGGGTATTCAACACCCCTTAGTATGATATTGAGGATTCTTATACTCCTATTTTTTTACATTATTGTTTAACACTTGATAATTCTCCCGACTGTTGAGATATAGCCATACAGATGCTTTTACTCCTGATGTATATTTTCAAACTATTGTATATACTTGCTGGGAAATTCGTGCTCATTCTTGCTTAAACCTTTCAGTTAAGGATGAGAAGGCTGAAGGCTCGGGCAAGGACAAGGGGAAGTCTAAGATGAAATGTTGAGGGTTGATTATGTAATAAGTTTATATTTCCGCATATGATGATATGTAGCGATAAACGCTAAGTTTAAGTTTCAGTTTATTTAAGGTTGTAAAGACTTGGGATTTTATTTGAATAAGTATGTAATAGTTATTATTATTACTATTATTTTTAGAGTTTATGTAGTTAGATGATGATGTATGTTGTACCGTGAGCACCAGGTCCTATAATCGATGTTACACGGATTTGGGGGCACCACAGGGAGAGAAGAATTTGAGAACACACAGTGTGATCTTTGATTGTATCATCTTCATTACTAAAGGGTAATCCTTCTTTTAAGTTTTCAAAATTTAGATTTCTCAAAGTTCTTCAATACGTACTTTAAAGTTTTTTGTAAAAACTAGTTTTGAAATTAAGTCATGATATGGCTATATATATGTGTGTGTGATTATATCGTGTTTTATAGTTGGTATGAATGATTTAAAATGATCAAATTCATGCAATTAGGCCTTAATTGGGTTTTTGAAAAGTATAGAGTTTTCTTTTACGTTTTTTAAAAAAAATTCTCCGTTAAGAATTATTTTGAGAATTAAAGTAAGATATGATCATATAGAGATCTGTGTATGTTAATATCATGGGCTATGCCATATATTCATAAATTATAGTGATCACACCATGAGATTTTGTTAATAATTGGCTTTCAAGAATGACAGAGTTTGAATATCGTATGAATAACCCATATGGGTATATTAAATGCTTTCATAGTATGTTTAAATTAAAATTGACGCATGATTATGATTATACATGTTAAAACAAAGAAAACAAAATTTGAATTAATAGATTCGGTGTTATAACGAATCGGTAATGAAGATTTTATATTTTTCATCAAACTTTACAAAATTATGAAGAACAGTGAAATTAAATGTCTTAAATTGTGTAATCACATGTTTTAAATGTTAGAAACATGCTAGAAGTGATTTATGATGTTCCTGTGAAGTTTATACTTCATGGGTAACATTATAAATTAGTGTATTGGTGTAAATTGGAGAAAATTGGGCTTGATTCTGTGTTCTTCGCGAACTGCAGAATTCGAACCATGGGATTTTCGCCCCGGCGAAGATTTCTTCTAAGGAACACGCGCCCCAGCGAACGTCGCCCCGGTGAATTATTTATATGGGAAATGCGCCTCTGCGCGTATGTCAGAAGAAAAATAATTTTTTTTGTTTATTTGAAATTTTAAATCATGACATATTAATTTAACTTAAATTAATTAAAATGATAATGTGACAAGAATATTTCAAGAGATTAAAGAAGATTATTAAATGTGTAAGGAAATGTTAAAATGATTTGATGATTTTATTATGTGATTAATTAACAAGTTAATTACATGACTTAAACCGTTATTTGTAAAGTCTAAATAACATGTTCAAAGATTGATGTTGAGATTCGATAAAGTATGTCGAACTAACAATTAAATTGATATTGTAAATGTATTGATAGATAAGAATAATTAAAGAACGTGAGTTATAATTGTAGCTTGCGCACGAGGCAAGTTTCTAAACCTTACTTTTGCATTGAGCAAGTTATAGACCTAAATTCTATATCGAGCAAAGTTCTTATTCTTGATTATTCAAGTTCAGAATTTCATATGAGATATCATGATGCTTTTAAAAGTATCATTTCAGTTATACGATACTTGTTTGATTGTATACCCTTGAGAAGTTATTATTCAAATTGAATATCATTTATTATTGAATACTTTAAGACTACCGAACTCTTATTGATTCGACTAGTCCATAGTTGATGAGCGTTGTAAATTCCAGAACTACTATTGAGTTATCCAAACTAAACTTTATTTTTTGCGGACTCTAATGTCAAACTGAGATGAACAACCCTATTAAAGGGGAATTGATGATTCTTTAAGCGTTGAGGTATTATGCACAGTATTGGTACGAAGGGCTGATCCCCCTAAGTACGAGAAGTGAAGTCTATAGTCTTATGACTGTTAAAGGTTTAAAGTTTAATATACTTGACAACCTAGGACATATTTCAAAATCTTAATGACCCTCAGAAGTAATTTTGATTCTCGATTATTATTCTTGATTCAAAAGTTGAGTTTTCTGTTATTTAGATTTCTTTGATTCACTCGCATATTATTATGGTCATATTTTTATACTTGCGGGCATTCGTGCTCACTCTTGCATAATAACATTGCAGCTAAAAATGAACGATGTGATGAACCTTCTAGTAGCAAGGGCAAAAGAAACTCTAACAAGTGTTGAAGACTTGTGGTGTTATTGAAAATGTTAAAGTTCAAGACTTATGTGTAATGATTAAAAACTTATTTGTTTACATTTTCGCAACAGAGATTTAAGGCTAAGTATAACTTGGGATTGATTATGTATTTACTATTTCAGATATTGTAACATTATTATAGGGAGATGATGGATTATTTATTTATTTAATGAATTTCTATTATTATGGGTAGATAGTCATATGATATTTGAACAGTGAACACCAAATCCTGTGAAAATTAAGATACCGGATTTGGGGATGTCACAAGTTTAATCGAACCGTGATTCTGATGATAGAATCCTTTTAAGGGGGTGGGGGGGGGGGGGAAAGATGTGATGAATGAGAATTTTGTAAAGTTATTTGAATATTTATTAAAATAAATAAATATTTTTGATGATTTAATTTTTGAGTTAAATAATTAATTCATGAGATTGTGGTAGATTAATTTAATTATATGTATTGCATTAATTAAATTAATGTATAGTAATTTTATAGTTAAGAGTGTATATTTAATTGAGTTCATTTGATTAAATAAATTAATTAAATAAGCATAATGTTATTCTAATTAATTAGAGAATTGAGGAATTGACATAATTAATAAATAAGAATATTAATTATGTGACAATGTGAGTTATCTTATTTTATTTAATTGAGTTAAATAAAATTAATTGGTTAATTAGTAGTGTGACTATTAACTATATAATAAGGAAGCTATTAAAATAAATAGAAAAAGGATTAGTGTGTTAGCCAAACAAGGCCCTTGTGGGAGTTTAGCAGTTATTAATACAACGGATATAATATATACGTATATTGTTTTGTCAGACGTGTTTGTTTTTCATATTCCAAGTTTAGAGAGAAAAGATAGAGAAATTGAGAAGAAGAAATTGAGAGAGATAGGGAGAGAAGAATTTGAGAAAACACTGTGTGATCTTTGATTGTATCATCTTCATTACTAAAGGGTAATCCTTCTTTTATGTTTTCAGAATTTAGATTTCTCAAAGTTCTTCAATACGTACTTTAAAGTTTTCTGTAAAAACTAGTTTTGAAATTAAGTCTTGATATGGCTATATATATATGTGTGTGTGTGTGTGTGTGTGATTATATCGTGTTTTATAATTGGTATGAATGATTTAAAATGATCAAATTCATGCAATTAGGCCTTAATTGGGTTTTTGAAAAGTACAGAGTTTTCTTTTACGTTTTTTTTTAAAATTCTCTGTGAAGAATTATTTTGAGAATTAAAGTAAGATATGATCATATAGAGATCTGTGTATGTTAATATCATGGGCTATGCCATATATTCATAAATTACAGTGATCACACCATGGAATTTTGTTAATAATTGACTTTCAAGAATGACAGAGTTTGAATATCGTATGAATAACCCATATGGGTAGATTAAATGCTTTCATAGTATGTTTAAAATAAAATTGATGCATATTTATGATTATACATGTTAAAACAAAGAAAACAAAGTTTGAATGAACAAATTCGGTGTTATAACGAATCTGTAATGAGAGATTTCATATTTTTCATCAAACTTTACAAAATTATGAAGAACAGTGAAATTAAATGTCTTAAATTGTATAATCACAAGTTTTAAATGTTAGAACCATGCTAGAAGTGATTTATGATGTTCCTGTGAAGTTTATACTTCATGGGTAACATTATAAATTAGTGTATTGGTGTAAATTGGAGAAAATTGGGCTTGATTCTGTGTTTTTCGCGAACTACAGAATTCGAACCAGGAGGTTTTCGCCCAGGCAAAGATTTCCTTTAAGGAACACGCGCCCCAGCGAACGTCGCCCCGGTGAATTATTTATATGGGAAACGCGCCTCGGAGCGTATGTCAGAAGAAAAATAATTTTTTTTGTTTATTTGAAGTTTTAAATCATGACATATTAATTTAACTTAAATTAATTAAAATGATAATGTGACAAGAATATTTCAAGAGATTAAAGTAGATTATTAAATGTGTAAGGAAATGTTAAAATGATTTGATGATTTTATTATGTGATTAATTAACAAGTTAATTACATGACTTAAATCGTTATTTGTAAAGTCTAAATAACATGTTCAAAGATTGATGTTGAGATTCGATAAAGTATGTCGAACTAATAATTAAATTGGTATTGTGAATGTATTGATAGGTAAGAGTAATTAAAGAACGTGAGTTATAATTGTAGCTTGCGCACGAGGCAAGTTTCTAAACCTTACTTTTACATTGAGCAAGTTATAGACCTAAATTCTATATTGAGCAAAGTTCTTATTCTTGATTATTCAAGTTCAGAATTTCATATGAGATATCATGATGCTTTTAAAAGTATCATTTCAGTTATATGATACTTATTCGATTGTATACCCTTGAGAAGTTATTATTCAACTTGAATATCATTTATTGTTGAATCCTTTAAGACTAGCGAATTCTTATTGATTCGACTAGTCCATAGTTGATGAGCGTTGTAAATTCCAGAACTACTATTGAGTTATCCAAACCTAACTTTTTTTTGTGCGGACTCTGATGTCAAACTAAGATGAACAACCCTATTAAAGGGGAGTTGATGATGCTTTAAGCGTTGAGGTATTGTGCACAGTATTGGTACGAAGGGTTGATCCCCCTAAGTACGAGAAGTGAAGTCCATAGTCTTACGACTGTTAAAGGTTTAAAGGTTAATATACTTGACAACCTAGGAAATAGTTCAAGGTCTTAATGACCCTCAGAAGTAATTTTGATTCTCGATTATTATTCTTGATTCAAAAGTTGAGCTTTCTGTTATTCAGATTTCTTTGATTCACTCACATGTTATTATTCTCATATTTTTATACTTGCGGGCATTCGTGCTCACTCTTGCATAATAACATTGCAGCTAAAAATGAACGATGTGATGAACCTTCTAGTAGCAAGGGCAAATGAAAAGCTAACAAGTGTTGAAGACTTGTGGTGTTATTGAAAATGTTAAAGTTCAAGACTTATGTGTAATGATTAAAGACTTATTTGTTTACGTTTCCGCAACAGAGATTTAAGGTTAAGTATAACCTGGGATTGATTATATATTTACTATTTCAGATATTATAAACCAATTATAGGGAGATGATGGATTATTTATCTATTTAATGAATTTCTATTATTATGGATAGATAGTCATATGATATTTGAACAGTGAACACTAAATCTTGTGAAAATTAAGATATCGGATTTGGGGGTGTCACAAAAATCGTAATTGAACGTAAATGAATTTTATTTGATTATATTGAATAAAATAATATTATGTGAAATTATTATGTATTATGTATTTAAAGGTCATTCTCTGAGCTAGTATGATTGTATGTGGTTAGTATTTTGGCTATATGCTAAAAATAAATGGTATAAATTTTCAAGACGAAACTAAAAGTGTTCCGAGAAATTTTTGAAAAATCACTATTCATCCAAAATTGCTTGGGAATTATTTTTGAATTTTCGAGAGACGCGTAATGTTAGAATTCTGAGGAAATATGGATTATCCAATAATAATTCAGTTATGGTAAATGCAATTTTTCACATGCGTACTCAAATTCAAGATGGTTAGGGAAAGTGAAATTTGAAAGAAAAAGAAAAGATTAAGTATAATAAGAATTATTATTATACGGAAAGAATATGAATATACTACAATGTATTATACAAGTATAAAATGAAGAATAATACGATATATTATACAAATATTATACGAATTGAATAAGAAAAGAATACTAGAATTATACGATAAGAATACGTAAAGTTAAAGTCTTTGTCAACCAAAGTCAAGGTTGACTATTGGTTAATGTACTTGGTTTTTGGCAAGCCCAAATGAATAATGAAGGGTAACTAATGACAAATTAAATCAAGGCCCAATAGGAAGTAAATCGAAGCCCAAAGTTAGGCCCGAATTGAATTAAACCTAATCCCGAACCAAGAACTGAATCCGTGGGTCGAACTATTGATCAAGTGGATGGGTAAAACCCATGGAGTAACCTATGTGGGCCCCCATGGGGTGATGTAGCCACCATTTTTTGGCCAAGCTTCTTGAAGAAGCTTGGTTAAGTAGGTTTTCTAATGGAGGTGGCATTTAATACCTTTGATGACTCAAAAGTTGTTGGTGATAAATGGATGGTTAGATTGAATTGAATGGTAGATGATGAGGGAGTGTAATGTAAAAATGGAAACTTGAGGGTGTTGACCATAAGCTAAGTGACCAATTTTTAAAATGGTGGAATGTTGTCCAAAAGACCAATGTACCCCAACTCTTGAAATTCTATATATACCAAACCATTCTCTCATTTTATCTCACCTAAATTATCAACTTATTCACCAAACATTTAAAGAAAGCTTATACACTTTGAGAGAGAGAGCAAATTTCAAGAATTTTTAAGGCAGAAGAAGAAGAAAGCTAGTTAAGTTCATCATCCATTCAAGAACGCTAAGAACTCCAAGAGGTAATAAGCTTAAACCGTTAATCTTCATCTATTTTCATTATTTAATTTGATAGAGAAGTGTTATTCGTGGAGTATGTATCATTCGATGATATAAGGATGGATATTAGTGGACTAAAAACATTAATCAATGCCTAATAAGTGAAATTATAATTGAATGATTAAGAACTTAATGAAGAACGCATAAAAAACATAGAGCCTGTTGTTAATGGACAAGTTTAAAACCATTGCATATAAGTTAGTTGCTTATTACTTGGTTAGGATGATAGATGAATGAATGATGGAATTGTTCCATTTGAAACGGAGTAAAAATAGGAGATAACAAAGTTATTGTGAAATTTTTAATAAAAGACATTAACCGTTGAAATCATAGTTAACTATGATTTTTGAACGAAATTGGAATAAAGAGAATGAACCTAGAAATCTAGGGTTTCGTAAGAATGTGGAAAAACATGGAATTCGTGAGCCATAGGCTCAAGAACAAACTCATTTGGTTATCAGATGTGCAAGTTATGAAGGAACGAAGTAGAGATGATGAAATTGACAAAATTGTCAAAAATTAGAAAATGGGCACTCAAAACTCTGCCAGGTTAGCACGGGGCGTGCCATATAGGGTGTGGGGCACGCTGCACCTGCCGAGGTTTTGACTGCTCGGACCTCCTTTAGTAAATTGAGCATAACTCTTACGTACGAACTCCGATTGATGTGATTCAAGATGATCCAGAAAGATAAGGAGTAGAAATACAACTCTTATTCTTTAAGTTTTGAGATTTGAGGTCGGGATCAAGGTTAAAAATGAGCATCTTTAGGACTGTTGTGTTTTCGGAGGTAAACCGTGGTGTTTATTTGGAACGTCGTGGTGCCAAGTCGTGGTTGACTAGTATTTCTGAGTTCTAAGTATTGGACCTTGAAAATATAGTCTAGAGGAGTGTAAATTATGATATGGTAGTTGGATTGGACGTGATAATTGTATGCAAGAGCATATTGGTTAAGCGTTTGTGTGGCACCCCCAAATCCGGGTACTTCATTTCCATAGGATTTGGTGTTCACTATCTAAATAAAACGTAACTAACTGCCCATGAATAAGGAATGCAAAATAAATTACAACCTTAATAACAAAAATCTTCCTTATAAAAGGATTACAACCTTGTCAAAACGTTCCCAAGTTTCTAACCTTAAACATCATCATAAAGTGCAAAAATAAAACATTATATAAATAAATTAAGTCTTATACAAAACCATATAATCAAATTAAATAAGTCTTCACTTGTTTATCTTGCCATTGCCTTTACTGGTTGACGGCTCGTTAACTTTCTCAACTTTAGCTGCAATGGTTATATATGCAAGAGTGAGCAAACAAAAGCTCACTTGAATAACATTCAATAAAGGTAACGTAACACTATTGCTGAATAAGTTCAATCGAATCGAATAACATTTTCTATCATCAATAATGAAGAATTGAAAATAAGATTTAGAATTTATCTTAGGGTCACAAGACCTTGAACTATGTCCCAGGTTGTAAGTATTTCTACTTAGACCTTTAATAGTCCTTAGACCTTTAACAGTCCTTAGACTATATGGACTCTAACTCGTACTTAGGGGGATCAGCCTTTCGTACCATGTATTGTGCACAAACATCTTAACGCTTTCGCATGGTAATCCCCTATTATTAGGGTTGTTTATCTCAACTTTAATTAACGAGTCCGCACCAAAGAAAGTTTAGTTTGGATTAGCTCAAAGGGTAATTTAGGGTTCAACTATCATCAACTAAGGAGTAGTTGAATCAAACTTACAATAATTAAAGAGTTCGATAACAAAAGAATTATGAAACAACTATAAGTCACAACAATAGACCTCATATTTAACAGTTATGCTTTAGAAATAAACTTAAAGCATTTGAGAGATACAATAAACCTTGCTTGAACAATTAAGCTAAGGTTACATTATTGTCAATAATGGAACTCAATAAGATACTTGTCCAATACGGAATTAAAGAACTTGCATATTCGATAATAATAAAGAATAGAATAACTTGCTCAATTATAAAGTTAAGTATTAGGAAACTTTCCTCGTGCGTAAGCTAGAAAATAATAACTCGTTCCACAATTTATCCTACGTACACGTTATTAACAAATAGCAACACGTATTAGTTACCACATAGCTAAGTCACATCATTAGTTAACTCATCTAAGTTAACTTTCAACTCTTTAATTATTAGTTAATTTATAACATGATCAAACCATACTTATTATTATTATTATCCATGTCCTAAACTTGAAAATTAATTAACCAAGTTATAATTTTAAAATCACAAATCTCACATTAAAATATGATTACATACTGTCCAATTAACATATAATTTCATTAGCATGATTTTATACATATTACATTAGCATACTCACAGAATTGTACAGTTAAATAAAAATTTCTGGCTAAAATGCATAGGTGGCGCTGCAGCGCCACATCATGAACTCCCAATGGCGTTACCTCGGCGCTGCAGCGCGAGTGAAATGGCATGGAACCGGCGCTATTGTGCCATGCCACGTCAGCACGCTCTACATTCCGATCTTAGCGCTACAGCGCTACAGTTAACACACATAACTTGTGATGTGGCGCCGTGCCACATCACCTGACTCTACTGTGACACTGCAGCGCCCTGTTCACTCACAAGACTGGCGCTGTGGCGCCACGTTACAGTAGGATATCCTTTTATGAAGAACAATGAAGAACATAAATTAGTAATTATAGAGTTAGATTATTACCTTAGATTAGCTTTAGAAGAAGATGATGACAGCAACTCTCTTTTGTTTTAATAGAGCTTTATTCTTCTTTCTTTTCTTACTTCTCTCTTTTCTCTCTAGCTCTCTGTTCTTTCTCTTTTCTAACTTACGTAGTATAAAATAAACTGGTACAATACATAATACATATAATAATAACTGATAAAACTTAATTCCTCTTAATAAATATATCAGTTACTAGTTTTTGAAAATCAAAAGCCACTTAGGCTTATTTGGCAAAAACTAACTTAAAATAGAATTTTAAAAGACTTAGGCCGTGTTTGGTAAAACTGAATTAAAAAAAAAATTTAAAAGCTAAGAGCCTTGTTTGGTAAAACTAAATTAAAACCCTTTTTAATTTATTTTAATAACACATTTACTACATAGTTTTAAATGTCACACTTTATTCAATTAAATCACAATATTTCAATTTAAATAAATAAAAGTTAACATCAACTCATTAAATAAAGTTACCACATAAATTAAATTGATACACAATCATAATTTATTTATTAATCATAATTTCATGTAACAAATTAGTAAATCCCTAATTTAATTATTTAAATTAAATTAGCCATTACTATAATTGTTCATTAAATCACTACTACCAAATTAACACATAATAATTCATTTAATTATCTCAATTAAATTAGAACTTCAACTACAAAATTATTAAAACATCAATTTAATATTACACAACAATTTAATTAATATATTCCATTTAATTAAATTACTCCACCACATAATCACATCAATTCTTTATCCAACTCAATAAATAAATCAACTAAAATATTTATTTAACTCAATAAATATTTAAAATTCAAATGCAAAAATCTCGTTTGCTACAATCTTCCCTCCTTAAAAAGATTCTGTCCCTAGAATCACAACTCAACAAACTCATTCGTCACATTCTTTACCCCTTAAAAAGATTCTGTCCCAAATAGCGTTATATAAGAAATTAAGCAAATAACTGAGGATAGGTTTTCATCATAACATCTTCGAGTTCTCACGTAGCTTCTTCAGCATTGTGGTTCCTCCAGATTACCTTAACAGAAGGTATCACTTTATTTATAAGTACATGCTCTTTCCTGTCAACTATCTGAACATGAACTTCTTCATATGTTAAGTCTTTATCAAACTGTAACGGCTCATACTCTATCACATGCTTGTAATCGTGTTTGTATGCTCGCAATACAGAAATATAGAAAACATTATGAATTTGATCTAACTTCGGAGGTAACGCAAGCTCGTAAGCTACCTCGCCAACCCTTCGCAGTATCTCAAAAGGTTCAATAAATCTTGCACTCAGTTTTTCCTTCTTGCAAAATCCAATCTTCCCCTTTCAGGTAGATACTTTCAGAAAAATGAAGTTTCCCACTTCAAATTCTTGATTTTGATAATGATAATCAACATATTTCTTCTGTCTGTCCTGAGAAGCTACCAATCTCATTCGGATCAGCTTGACGATCCCAGTAGTTTTTTGCACCAATTTCGTTCCTAACAGTTGTCGTTCACCAACCTCATTCCAGTATAATGGAGTCCTGCATTTCTTGACTGTACAATGCTTTGTAAGGCAGCATGTCAATACTTGCATGGTAACTATTGTTGTAAGCGAACTCCACCAACGGTAGATGATCATACCAACTTCCATTGAAGTCCATAACACAAGCTCTCAGCATATCTTCTAAAGTCTGGATCGTTCTCTTACTCTGCCCATTCGTCTGAGGATGATACGTGATACTCATTCTCAACTGCGTTCCCAAAAATTCTTGTAATTGCTTCAAAAAATTCAACATGAAATGCGGATCTCTATCTGATACAATTGACACTGGGACACCGTGTCTAGAAACAATTTCCTTAACATACATCTTTGCTAATTGATCCATGTTGAATCTAATCTTAATTGGTAAGAAGGGCGCTAACGTTGTCAGTCGATCCACGATAACCAATACCGCATCAAAACCTCCCTAAGTCATTGGAAGACCAACCACGAAATCCATCATGATATGCTCCCACTTCCATTCTGGAATCTCCAGCGGTTGTAATAATCCACTTGGTCTCTGATGTTCTGCTTTGTCTTTATGACATGTTAGGCATTTTGCGACACACTGAACAACGTCTCTCTTTATATTCGGCCACCAAAAATGTTGTCTGAGATCCTGGTACATCTTCGTACTCCAAGGGTGAATCGAATATCTCGAACTATGCGCTTCACTCAAAATTTCCTCTTTGACTTCTGGTACTGGCGGTACCCAGATTCTCCCTTCAAATCGTAGTAGTCCGTCAGTATCCATCTTGAACTTTATCTCTTCACCATTGGTTATTCTCTTCTGGATCTTCCGCCCTCCTCATCATATAGTTGTGCTTATTTCACCTTGTCTACCAAGGTTGAACCAGTAGTATCTTGAAACAGTTTCTCATCCGACTCCTTCGGATACTAAACTTCCAGCTCCAACTTAGCCATCTCATCTACCAACTGCTCCTAAGCAGTTAACAACCTTAACTTCTCCTAATTTTTGTTTAAGGCATCGACAATGACATTTGCTTTACCCGGATGGTATAGAATCTCACAATCGTAATCCTTGATAACTTCCAACCATCTTCTTTGGTGCATATTCAAATCTTTCTCTGTAAAAATATACTTCAGACTCTTATGATCCGTGTATATCTCACACTTTTCTCTATATAGGTAGTGTCTCCATATCTTCAGAGTAAACACTATTGCCGCCAACTCCAAGTTATGGGTTGGATACCCTTTCTCATAGTCTTTCAGCTGACGTAACGCATAAGCAATGACTTTGCCGTTTTGCATCAACACACAACCTAGTCCTTTATGTGAAGCATCACTGTATACCACGAAATTTCCTATACTATCAGGCAATGACGACACAAGCGCAGTACTCAACCTCTTCTTTAGTTCCTGAAAACTTTCCTCACAATTTTCTGTCCAAACGAACTTCACCTTTTTCTTAGTCAAATTCGTCAACGGAGTTGCAATTTTAGAAAAATCTTGAATGAATCTTCTGTAGTAACTTGCCAATCCCAAGAAACCCCTAACTTATGGCGGTGTCTTCGGCTGATCCCAATTTATTATAGCTTCCACCTTCGACGGATCTACCAAAATCCCATCTTTGTCAATCACGTGGCCTAGAAATTGCACATGTTCTAACCAGAATTCGCATTTAGAGAATTTTGCATTCAATTTTTCCCGTATTAGCGATTCCAATGTTAGCCTCAAATGTTCAGTGTGTTCCTCCTTAGTTTTGGAATACACCAAAATATCATCAATGAACACCACTATGAACTTGTCTAGAAATGGCGTAAACACCCTATTCATTAAGTCCATAAATGCCGCAGGTGCATTTGTTAGACCAAATGACATCACCAAGAACTCGTAATGGCATACCGAGTTCTAAATGTCATCTTCGGTACATCCTCTCTCCTTACCTTCAACTGGTGATAACCGCGCCTCAAATCTATTTTCGAGAAGTATCTAGTTCCCTTTAGTTGATCGAACAAGTCATCTATCCTTGGAAAAGGATACTTATTTTTTATTGTGACTTTGTTTAACTCCGTATAATCAATGCAAAGCAGCATTCATCCATCCTTCTTCTTAACGAACAATATCGGCGCTCCCCATGGCGATACACTCGGCTGAATATACTTCTTGTCCGATAATTCTTGCAGTTGAACCATTAACTCCTTCATCTCTATTGGAGCCATTTTGTACGGGGCTTTCAATATCAGTCCCCGGTGCTAATTCGATCACAAACACTATTTCTCTATCCGGCAGAAGTCCTGGAAAATTGCTCGAAAACACATCCACAAACTCCTTAACCACTGTTATCTCTTCCAACTTTGGACTCTCCTTACGAGTATCCATTATGTAGGGTAAGTACCCTACAACACCTTGTTTCAATAAATTCCTGGCTTGCATAATCGTCAGACAACTCGCTTGTCTAGGCGATTTGCTGCCATAAAACACTACCTTTGACAAAGTCGTAAGGTTCACAGATTTCCTCTGGCAATCAATTACCGCCCCATGGTTGAACAACCAATCCATACCTAGTATAACATCGAATTCCCCATGTTTTATCGGAATTAAGTCTATCATCAGCTCATGACCCTTAATGACCAATCTACAGTTCTTGTGTACAAACCTAATAGGAATAACCTCCCTATTCGCAATCTCTATGTTCAAAGGGTAAATTAATTCTTCCATAGGTAAGTCTAAATTCTTAGCAAAGTCATCGAATATAAATGAACAAGTAGCACCTGAATCAAATAATACATAAGCATTAATAGTATTAATTGGAATGATACCTGACACCACATCCTTTGACTGCACAGCATCCTGCACGGTCATATTGAATGTTCTGGCAGTGGGACGACTCGTCTGTAGTGGTCCAACGATAGTCAAAGTATTTTCGCTGTTGATTTCTCTTCCTCCTGTCGACCCTCCAGTTGGTTTCTTAGGGCAATCCCGAGCCATGTGATCCTTTGATCCACATGTAAAGCAAGCTCCTTTCTTCGGGTTAGGATAATTTGGCGCAATTTGGCCTTCCTGACCATTGTTGAAACATACTCGCCTTCCTCTTAAGCACACTCTAGTGTGATTCTTCCCACATGTAGCACAAGCTTCAAACCTCCTCTTCTTCTGGCTTCCCTGTTGACTCCTAACATAACTGCTATCATTCCACTTCCTCTTTTGGTTATTGGCACCACTTCCACCAGCTTTATTCTCAGTTTTATTCTTCTTCTTCTTCTTCTTCTTCTGATCTTAATTGTATTTGGTCAGGGCATCGCTTCCACCATCTGCGATGATCGCCTTTTCTAACACAGATGCAAATGTGTTCAGCTGGAACATGGAAACTTTACTGTACAACTAGGGCTTCAATCCCTGCTCTTGCCTTCCTCTCATCAGTGCTGACCTGGTATGTCGCAAATCTTGCAAGCTCATTAAACTTTGCCCGTACTCCAGCACCAACATCGCTCCCTGCTTCA
Organism: Panax stipuleanatus; assembly: GCA_020205555.1. NCBI lineage: Eukaryota > Viridiplantae > Streptophyta > Magnoliopsida > Apiales > Araliaceae > Panax > Panax stipuleanatus. Next base: position 26,186,194 of record CM035122.1, read on the forward strand.
GCTCCAAAAACTGAACCTCTATCTGGTTCTGCGAGCTTACTGGAAAATACATCTCAAAGAACATCTCCTTAAATCTGTCCCATACTATAACGCCTTCTTTTCCTCGAGCCTTGTTAGCTTGCCACCCATAACTAGTTTTTGCTTTCAGTATAAATGTCGCAAAAGCCGTCTTCTGGTCCTCATTGATTTTGGCCACATCTAAGACCTTTTCCATTTCCATCACCCACGTCTGGGCCTCAATTTGATTTATGGATCCCTTGAATTCTGGTGGTCCTACCGCTTTGAACTCCTTAAACGTAGCAGCTTGAACTTGAGGCTGATTCTCAAGCGCTCCCGTTAGTTAATTCACCAGTTGCTGAACTTGATTGTCATTTACCTCATCTTTGTTGTTGTTCGTAGAACTCTCTTGTTGTTGACGTACTAGTCTTCTTCTATGAGGCATCTTTCTATTAAGATATATACTTATTAGATCCCTACTCATCTCTTAAATATTTAAGATCAACTTAAACATTTAAAATAAATTCACACTTGAACACATCACACTTCAATAAACTTTGATATTTTATTCATTCATAGTTTTAAAACATAAAAAAGATAGCATCTCTGCTATTTACATCATCTTTCCTGAACTGAAACAAGTTGTAGGATTACATCATCATCTTATCCCCTTATTATCACAAACTCTGGGGCTAATATTTATTTAATTCATAAACAACCACATAGTTTATTATTCTACTATCTAGGCATGTTAAACGTTGCACAGCCTCTCTACGTTTCTCTTCCATCACCAAAAACACTATTCTACGATCCACCATATACCACGGTAAATCAATGAAATGAGCTGGGTAATAAAAGACTCGATCCTGGGCCCTATCTATAGCCGAATGAAAAAGCATAGTCTCTCTCCTTCATCTTGGCCTTCTTCACTTGAACCTCATCTTCAGCTCAATCTGCACGTTGAGTAGCCTTCAAGAAAGCATCCTCCGCTCTAGCACGCTTTGCTGACTCCTCTTTCTTGTCGCTCTTTAGTTTTCTCAAGCTCTGCCAATGCATCATCTCTCTCTCCACCTACGTGAACTAGATCCCACTCCACGTTTCTAAGACGCTAGTCCAGATCTTGAATCGTCTCATCCTTCAGCTGTATGGTGGTCTGACGCACCTCCACTAGTTCCTCTAGCTCCCCGACTCTACCTTGCAGCTCGATGTTGGGGTCATAAACCTCCTCGCACATCACAGCGCTGATAAAGTTAGGTGGAAACTCCTCTTCAGGATCCTCATCCTCTTCCTCTGACTCATCCTCATCATCTCTGTCAAAGATTGGCTCATGCTCCTTACCCACTACTGTGATCAGTGGAGATGGCTCTCTCTGAACCAACTGCTCCCAGAAAGTATGCATGTCTCGGGCCTCCTCATCCCTAGGCATCTGGGGTAACTCCTCCCTATCCTGACTGGACTCTTCAACAATCGTCATCCTGACAACAAAATTTTAATGGTTTAATTATTACGTGATATCGATCGATACTCTCGAGTAAATAAGCATAATCACATAGCATATAAGGTAGTTTATTATCTTAACTATCATCACTATCTTTTCGATCTCCTATAAGGCTACTACCTAAGGTTTCCCCACCTAAGGTTCATAACCTAAAGCTTTGATACCAACTTGTGACACCCCCAAATTCAGGTACTTCATTTCCACAGGATTTGGTATTCACTATCTAAATAAAACATAACTAACTGCCCATGAATAAGGAATGCAAAATCAATTACAACCTTAATAATAAAAGCTTCCTTATAAAAGGATTACAACCTTGTCAAACTGTTCCCAGGTTTCTAACCTTAAACATCGTCATAAAGTGCGAAAATAAAACATCATATAAATAAATTAAGTCTTAAACAAAACAATATAATCAAATTAAAAAAGTCTTCACTTGTTCATCTTGCCATTGCCATTACTGGTTGACGGCTCGTCAACTTTTTTAACTTTAGCTGTAATGGTTATATATGCAAGAGCGAGCAAATAAAAGCTCACTTGAATAACAATCAATAAAAGTAATTGTAGACACTCGAAATTTCGTTTTCCTGTCACTAACCCTGCAGGAGGGCAAAACCATCTTTTCAACCCCTGTCCTAATACCGGGATGCCAGATCAACCCCGGTCCTAATACCAGGATGCCAGTTCAACCCCGGTCCCAATACCGGGATTCCAGATCAACCCCGGTTCAAATTCCTGGATTCCAGTTCAACCTTGTTCCCAATACCGGGATGCCAGTTTAACCTCGGTCCCATTATCGGGATGCCAGTTCAACCCCGATCCAAATATCAGGATGCTAGTTCAACCCTGGTCCTAATACCGAGATGCCAGTTCAACCCCAGTCCCAATATAGGGATGCCAGTTTAACCCCAGTTCCAATATCGGGATGCAAGTTCAACCCCGATCCCAATACCGGGATGCCAGTTTAACCCCGGTCCCAATATCGGGATGCCAGTTCAACCCCGGTTCCAATACCGGGATACCATTTCAACCCCGGTCCCAATATAGGGATGCCAGTTCAACCCCGATTCCTATACTGGGATGCCAGTTAAACCCCGGTCCCAATATCGACATGCTAGTTCAACCCCGGTCCCAATACCGGGATGCGAGTTCAACCCCGATCCCAATACCGGGATGCCAGATCAACCCCGATCCTAATATCGGGCCATCAGATCAAACCCGGTCTCAATACCGGGACCTCCGGTCATCCCCAGTTTTAATATCGGGACCTTAGGTCATCTCCGATCTCAATACCCGACCATTAAGTCATCCCCAGTCTCAATACCGGGCCATCAGATCAACCCCGGTCTCAATATCGGGCCGTCAGGTCATCCCCGGTCTTAATACCGGGCTGTCAGGTCATCCTCGATCTTAATAACGGGCCATTCGGTCAACCACGGTCTTATTATCTGGATATCAATTTAGCCCTGGTCACACACCGAGAGGTACAGTTAAGCCCCGATCATAACCGGGAGATCCAGTTCAGCCCCAGCGATAACCATGGTGTAGACACTCAAAATTTTGTTTCCCTGCTACTAACAGTGTAGGAGGGCAAGACCATCTTTTCAAATCACCCCCGGTCTCAATACTGGGCCATCAGTTAAACCTTGGTCTCAATACCGGGTTATCAAATAAACCCCGGTCTCAATACCGGGCCATCAACTCAACCCCAGTCTCAATACCAGGCCATCAACTCAACCCTGGTCTTAATACCGGGCCATCAGTTCAACCCCGGTCTCAATACCGGGCATTCAGTTTAACCTCGGTCTCAATATCGGGCAGTCAATTCAACCCCGATCTCAATACCAGGTCATCAGTTAAATCTCAGTCTCAATATCGGGAAATCAAATCAACCCCGGTCTCAATAATGGGCAATCAAATCAACCCCGGTCTCAATACCGGGCCATCAGTTCAACCCCGGCCTAAATATTGGGCAATCAAATCACAACCGATCTCAATACCGAGCCATCAAATCAATCCCGGTCTCAATACCGAGCCATCAATTAAACCTCGGTTTCAACACTGGGCCAACTATTCAACCTCGATCTCAATACCGGGCAATCAAATCAACCCCGGTCTCGATACTGAGAAATCAAATCATCCCCAGTCTCAATATCGGGCCATTAGTTCAACCCCGATCTTAATATCGGTCCATCAAATCAACCCCGGTCTCAATACCGAACCATCAGTTCAACCCCAGTCTCAAAATCAGGCTATCAAATCAACCCTGGTCTCAATACCGGGCAATCAGTTAAACCCCAATTTCAACACAGGGCCATCAGTTCAACCTCGGTCTCAATACCAGGCAATCAAATCAACCCCGATCTCAATACTAGGTCATCAGTTCAACCCCGATCTCAATACCGGGCATTCAGTTCAACCCTGGTCTCAATATTGAGCAGTCAATTTAACCCCGGTCTCAATACCGAGTCATCAGCTCAACCCTGGTCTCAATACCTGGCAATAGAATCAACCCCGGTCTCAATAATGGGCAATCAAATCAACCCCGGTCTCAATACCAGGCAATTAAATCAATCCCGATCTCAATACCGGGCCATTTGTTCAACCCCGGTCTGAATACCGGGCCACCAAATCGACCCCGGTCTCAATATCGAGCCATCAGTTAAAACCCAATTTCAACATCGGGCCATCAGTTCAACCCCGGTCTCAATACCGGGCAATCAAATTAACCCCGGTCTCAATACCGGGCCATCAGTTCAACCCCGGTCTCAACTGGGCCATCAAATTAACCCCGGTCTCAATACCGGTCCATCAGTTCAACCTTGGTCTTAACACCGGGCCATCAGGTTCAACCCCTGTCTCAATACCGGGCCATCAAATAAACCCCGGTCTTAATATCGGGCGGCCAAATCAACCCCAATCACAATAACAGGCCATCAAATACACCCCGATCTCAATACCGGGTCGTCAGTTCAACCCCGGTCTTAATTTTGGGTCATCAATCAATCTCAATCTCAATACCGGGTCATCAGTTCAACCCCGGTCTTAATACCGAGAAATCAAATCAACTCCGGTCTCAACACCGGGTCAACAGTTCAACCCCGGTTTCAAAACCAGGCAATAAAATCAACCCCGGTCTCCTTATCAGGCAATTAAATCAACCCTGGTCTTAATATCGGGCCATCAGTTCAACCCCGGTCTCAATATCGATTCATTAAATCAGCCCCGGTCTCAACCCAAGAGGTACAGGTCAGCCCCGGTCTCTACCCGGGAGGTACAGGTCAGCCCCGGTCTCAACCTGGGAGGTACAGGTCAACCCCGGTCTCAACCTGGGAGGTACAAGTCTGCCCCGATCTCAACCCTGGAAGTATAGGTCATCCTCGGTCTCAACCCAAGAAGTATAGGTCAGCCCCGATCTCAACCCGGGAGGTACAGATCTGCCCCGATCTTAACCCGGGAGGTACAAGTCATCCCCGGTCTCAACCTGGGAAGTCAAGTCAACTTCAGGAACAAACCTGAAGCATCACAACATCTCTAGAGGAAAACCTGGAGCGACCAAGTCAACCTCATGGACAACACTGAGGACAAACAGACTCGAATGGGATCGAAGTCTTGGAAACAACCCCAAGAAGTCAACCGAAGGCCATGCTGACATTGAAGGCAACCCAGGGAGGGCAAAATGGTAATTTTACCAAATCCAAGCCGATTCGGTCAAACTCAAGCTGAATTGATGCCACCAAGGTCATAACGAACCATAACGATGATCCCGAATGCAAACAGCGCAAGACAGCTCAACGGATAAACTACGGGGAATCAAAGATCTGGTTATGAACTCGTCTTCTTGGACCTGGAAAATATTTTATCCCATGTCATTGTGACACTCTCGGCGAGGGCTTTCCGGAAAGGTATCACACGCCTCAAACGGATGCTCCGATCAAAAGTAAGAAAGTTTCGAATCAGACCTCGCGTTGCTTGGAGTGCACGTACTTCGAGACAAAAAAAACCCATCGCGAGGTCCATTCCACGTGGAGCTGTACCTCTACCTACGATAGTAGCAGGTAAGGTGGTAGAGGTGCACCCCCTTCTCATTTCAAGAATTCAGAAACGCTCCGAACCCCTACTCGTTTGGTTTTCTGTCTATTTTCTTGTCTTCCAAACACATTTTTTTCACTCTAACACGTAGATATACCCACATACTACCACATATCAGAACATAACTGGTAGATTCGGATGTTTAAAGCCTATGATTTGGCAAAAAGCCCGTGTAGCAGTCTATTTTGAGTATTTTTACGATCAGCAAGTCAATACTACTTCTTTACACTTTTATACACTTATATATCAAATTTTGTTTTCTAAATATGCCCGGAACTCAGTTCCGTGGCCGTTTTTGTCAACTTTTGGTATATTTTTGTACATTAACGCATTTTCTGGCATTTTTACAACTCAGATTGACGATCCGTCGCTTCCAGCACCTTTTAAATACTAATATCTACGTTTTGAGCAACTTCGTCGGACTGGGTTATCTTCCCAGTCCGAGTTTGCCTTTATTTTTGTATATATTTAACTATATATATACTAACTTTTTAATTTTGTCAAGCCTGGATGTCAAATCCGCGATAGTTTATTATTTTTATATATATTTATGAATATATAAGTAGCCTTCACCACACTGGGTTATCTTCCCAGTCTTGGTTGACTACTTTTATGTCTCTCTCTCTCTATATATATATTTATATTTCAGTTCGGCCTGGATCATTTTGTGGCATTTTTACTGCTTTTATATATATTATGCATATATAAGCAATATTCGCCACACCGGGTTATCTTCCCAGTCTTGGTTGATTACATTTCTGTACATTTACATTTCAGTTTGGCCTGGATCATTCTGTGGCCTTTTTACTACTTTTATATATATTTATGCATATATAAGCAACATTCACCACACTAGGTTATCTTACCAGTCTTGGTTGACTATGTTTCTGTATATATTTATATTTCAGTCCGGGCATATGCGTGAAAACCCATCGCCCTTTTTACTATTTTTCTATATATATATTTCAATTCTGTTCAGCTTGGATCATTCTGTGGCTTTTATATAGCTTATATATATATATAAATATATATATATATATATATAGTGCCCGGACTGGAATTGAAATATATATATATATATATATATATATATTTCTTTACTCATTTTTATTAAATTATTGCTTTAAATATTCATTTTATATGAATCGGAACTGACATTTCTGCGGGCGAACTAGACTTATTTAAATCTCGCAAATTCTAGCTTTCAAACGGTTCAAAATCGGTACAGACAGAACCGGGAAGCTAGAATGGCTGAGATTTATTTAAATCTAGCATTTTTCTAGTTTCAGTTGTAAAAGCTACCTCACGGCCCTTAGATCGCTATCTAGTGGGAACGAAATTCTTCGGCCAGGTGTGAACCAGGATTTACTGAATGAATCCTTGGTTCTAGCAATATTTGGATATATATCTGTTTCTGTACAAATTTGAGCTGTGCAGATTTATTGGCTTCTTTATATGTGCTAGGAATCGTGGAATTTATGATCAAACTGATCTGAATCTGATTCCCACGATGGACAAACTCCACTTTACAAATGTACCCTGCCAGTTTTTCTGTAAAATGTACATACAAAAGACCTTAAAACATTTATCCGGATTTAAGGTCTCAACATAATAAAAATATGGTTTGTCGTGTCATAGTCCCTCCGATGGCTGTCATGCCCATGAGGAGACCGACACTTGTATATATATTGTGGTCGAGGATGCTTCGCAGCCCGAAAATCACCATTCAAATTGTTCCTTAAGGCTGAAAAAAGATAAAACTAAAGTATCAATATGCTTCAATTCCTATGTTAGCGTAAGGGTTTGAAAACCTTCTTTCAAAACATCACTTCAATAATCTTTTCTAAAAAAGAAGCTTTTGCAAATAAAATCAAACACTTTTGCAAATCAAATCAATGACTTTTTGCAAATCAAATCAAACCCTTCGTATATAGGCTTGACGATGCATAGACATGCTTTTCAATCAAACATAGGCCTAATTTTCAAACAGCATTCACGCACACTTTAGATTTTTAAGGGAAATATTGAAAAGATGTGGTACCGTGTTTACACGGGAGTTGTGGGGTGCCTAACACCTTCCCCACACTTAACCAAGCCCCCGAGCTTAAAACTTTGTTTTCAAAGATCATGTTTCGACAGTGTCCAGCAATTGGGCCTCTTTTCAAACAAAACTCGGTTGAGTTAGTACAACAATTTCAAATCTACCAATTGGCGACCTTGTAAAAACGTTCAATAGTCGACATGATATATGTTGGACTTTTCCTAAAAAACCCTTCAAAACTTTTTTCGCAATAAAAAGAGTGAAGGTAGAGATAACTTAAGAAGAGAGAAAGATCCGGGTGGTGACCCGACCCACGCATTTTTTCCCCACGTTGACAGGTGGCGACTCTGTTGGCGACAGTAGAGGGCTTAGGCCGCGCTCCAATCTTTTCAAAAATTTCCCTTTCAAAACTACGTATGTGTGAATGTTGCGTCTTTACATTGAATGAATGCGTGAATTTTACGTATTTACATTGAATGAATGTGGGCGAATGCTTTCCTATTGTATAGTGCTTCGCACCCATAATAGTGCTTCGCACCCATATTAGTGCTTCGCACCCATGTCATCATATGCATAAGGTGAGGCATGATGTATGTGAATGTATGTTGTGTGATTCCTCCTTCGAGAGGCAAAACCCGTCGGTGATAAGTAATGACTCTGGGGACGGCTAAGTCTCTGGGGGCTCATGAAAAAGCACCACCCAAGTTTGCTCTAGTTGAAAGGTCAGATTATTTCCCCCTCTAGTAGATTGCGATGATCTAGAGAACTTCATGCCAAAAAGCGGCGAGAGTAGCCTAAGATAGGGCAGCCTCTGATTAACCAAATCCGATGGGAAGCTTCTTCATGCCTTTCTCTTTCAATTCAATGACAAGTTTTCAATTCCAAATGTAAAGGAGTACAATGTAAATATCATAATAAAAATTTACATTCCTTGTCATATACATCCTGTCATGTTATCATGTCATCAAAACAACTGACCTCTATTTTGCAGGATAAGATTAAAAAACCACAAAAAACACATAATGGCATGCATCCTATCCCTACCTACATTAGGAATTTGACACACCTATGTTTTGTTGTAGGTGAAAAATTGGTCCTGTCACTAGATCTAAGTCTAAGAAAGCACTTAGTCCATCCACAGACATGACTTCCAGTGCTCTGCCAGAATCCACCCCTGTCTCTAGGGAAGAGTTTGAAGGACTAAAGAATTCGATAGCTGAATTGGACAGTTTTTTGAGAGAACAGAGCAAAGCCTTTAAAAGGAAGCAAGCCCAAACTTACACCAAACCAGGAACACCTGGTGGTAGTGGTGGCGGTTAAGAGACTGAAAAGGCAGAGACTTAGATTCTTGGACCACAGAACTAGGAAACAACCATCAAAACCCCTGAAATCACCATCCTCAACAAAGAGCGGGAAGCTGGTGACATTCTGAAGAAAGTACAGTAGATGGAAGAAACTCTTCGGTCTATCAAAGGGATTGGGGCATTCGGCAGTGTTAATTACTTTGACCTCTATATATTCCCCGGGGCTCATTATCCCAAAAAGTTTTAATTCCCCAATTTCGAGAAATATGATGGATTGGGAGACCCTTATACACACCTGAAAGTATTCATTGGAGAACTCGGATCCGATGCAGAGGACGAGAAACATCGAATGCAGTTATTCTAGAAAAGTTTAACTGGTGAGGCAAGAGCCTGGTATGCCCGTCTGGACAACTCTAAGATTCACAGTTGGGAAGAATTGGCCCATGCCTTCCTCAGTCAATATAGCTTCCAATCTCAGCTGGCTCCAGAGAGATACCAGATAACCAAAATCAAGAAATAAAACACTGAATCATTCATAGAATATGCCCAATGCTAGAGGCGGGTCGCAGCAAAAGTCACTCCACCCATGACTGAATCTGAGATAGTCATGACCTTCATCGACATTCAAGATGCTCCATATTATGAGAGGGTCCTAGCAGGCATAGGAAAACCATTCTTTAAAATGATCAAACACGGCGAGATGGCAGAAATGGGGCTCAAGTCCGGGAAGATCAAGGATCTAACCGCCCTCGAAGCCGTTGCTGAGCATATTCAGTCCCAAAATTACGGGAGTAATCCCCGGAGGGTACACAAAAAGAAAGATGAAGAAGTGTCCTTAGTGTTACAAGGACAAAATCAAAGAGGCGAGTCAAACAGTATGCCCATTCAAAGGAGGAACTATACACCTTTCCAAGCTTCAGCACAGCCTTCAAATCCTCCATTTCAGAAAAATATGGAGGTCAGGCATCGAAGAACTTTCACCCCTCTAGTGGATTCACTCGACAATGTGCTAAAGCTTTTGACGGCACAGAAGAAGATTGTACAACTCCTTCCACCAACTAACACTGGTGGGCAGAATTTTGACCCAAGCAAGAAGTGTGCTTATCATTCCAGATCCCCGGGCTATGACACTCAAGACTGTTGGTCTCTCAAGCAAAAAATCCAAGACTTGATTGACAATGGAGAGATTGTGGTGACCAAACCAGAACAACCACACGTATAAGACAATCCCCTCCCTCAGCACAAAGAGGAGAGTGTCAACATGATCAGTACAGAAAATGGAGAAGGATCCAAATACCTCCGTTATGTGGGAGAGTCAACTCCATCTAGCAGCAACAGCCCAGATAGTTGGGAAGTCTCAGAAAGACGATTCTTGATAGAGTAGGAGATTAAGTCTATCAAGGAACAAATCAAACAGTTAGCAGAACTGGTCGTCTACCAACATCAGATCACCAGACAGATGATGAACTAGGCCAACCAGTCTGATGCCGATCGTCCTCCCACACCGGAGATCAGTCCCATTTCTAGGAGGGATCACTACCGGTCTCATGAGCATGAACCTTGGACTGACAAGGTGGTCAAAGATGAGAATTGCCAAGTTGGCAGGAAATTCTTATTTCAAAGGAATTTCACCAACCTGAACTAGCCAATGGAGGAAATCCTCCAGATGTTAATCAACGAGGGAATGGTTGCTAATTTATTACCACCATTGAACCCGCGATCTAGAAAATTCAGGCCTGACCAAATCTGTCAGTACCACTCCAATGCACCCGGCCATGATACTGAAGATTGCTGGGCACTTCGTAACTTGATTCAGAATATGATTGAAAGCAGTGAATTGATAAGAGGAAATCGGGATTATGTCCTCCCAAATGAAGACACTCTCTTTATCCCCACTACATGGAATCAGGATACATTGGCTGTAGTTTCCTGTGATAACCCTTAGTACTGCCAGGGAAAGGGGTCAAAGAAATCCAAAATCCTATGAAGGTGGCCGCACCCGAGCCTCTAATCTTTTCCTTTAGACCTCAGTATCCAATTATTAGTCTAAAGAGGGTCCCATAGAACTACAGGAATGATGAAGGTTCCACTTCAAATAACATTTCCATCGTACCAAAGGATAATCCATTATACCTACCTCAACGGGTAATCAAAACAGTCATCAAAGCCAAAGAAAATGTGACAGATGAGAAAATCGAAGAGTTCCTCAACAAAATGGGACACAATGAAATCAAAATCGTAAAAAGCTTGAAAGATGCACCCAAGTAGATGTCCATCCCAGACTTGGTTTTATTCTCGGTGGAGCATCGTGACATTCTAGTGAAAGTACTGGAAGAGGCCTATCTGCCAAGGACAGTGGATGTCGAGAAATTCCGTCACATGGTAGAACACATTTTCAACAGTAATGTGATATCTTTCACTGACGATGATATCCCTGCATAAGGAACGGGCCATCGTAAGTCCCTGCATATAGTTGTGATGTCTTCCGGGTATGTGATCGGAGGTGTGCTCATAGATGGAGGATCATCCCTCAATATCTGTCTCTACGACACCTTGGAGAGAATGAAGATCAACTCGAACCGGATTAAAACCAGTTATGTGGTAATCTGGGCTTTCAATGGATCTCGCCGACAAGCTATGAGAGAAATAGAGCTTCCATTAGAGATTGGCCCGCACACTTTCTATGTGTCCTTTCAGGTGCTCAACATTGCGACTGGTTACAACTTGTTGCTGGGCAGGCCATAGATCCACATGGTAGGGGCAGTGCCATCCACCCTCCATTAACAGCTCAAATACATTATCAACGACAACCTCATCATAGTCAATACCGAACCAGAATACCCTGTTTGCATACAGGGAGACATGCTGGTGATTAACCTGGATATAGGGATTAAACGTGCAAGTTTTCAAGCCTTGGAGGTGAGTAATACTTAGTATCTACCTATCAGAGCACTAGCACTGAAACCAAAGGTCTCCACCGAGGTGATGACAGTAGGCCAGGAGATGGTATCTTTGGGTTTCCAACCTAGAGAAGGGTTAGGAAAGAATCATCAAGGTATCAAAAGTCTAGTGCAAATCCCAAGTCAAACTGGGAGAGTCGGGTTGGGATATTCATCCGGGTCAAACCGCCGCAACCCACACAAGCACCCTAAGGCTAATGCTTCCACCATATTGCTGCCAAACCTTACAGGTGTTGGATGGTTGAAACCCATGAGGAAAATCCCAGCTGTGGTATCAACTATGTTATTTCCTCCCATTATACCAGCAAGTGAGAGAACAACTCCTAGATCCGAGATGGATAGCAAAATGGGAAAAGAAAAGATCCTGTACAAAGGACAAGACCCATTTCCTAACATGCGGGTTATCATAAACTAAGGGGGTATGAATGATGAGATCCCAGACAGTGACGGTGAGGATCAGATTCAAATTCCTCGCATCACGAAGGAAAAATGGGGCAGTTCAAAGAAAAACCCTGACCCTATTTCGAAGGATGTCTTAGTCATCATCCGAGATGAGGCGGATGATCACAAATCCTTAATCCTCCCTATTCATGAGGATCTAACCTTGGATAACTGGAACAGTGTCCCTTACCTCAGTCAATAAAGGGTAAAGGGGAAGATAGTCTGTCTGCCCTTTAAACATGCTTTCATTTACTGCTTACTTTTGATTGCACAGCTATAGTAGTAAATTTTGTCATGATTTGCCAAATGCTCTGTATATTTAGACAGTTGTATATGTTAAAGTGAAAGCATTTTTGTTTTCAGGACTCAAGCATTGGATGTGTTTATCTCTGCTGATGAGATACCAACCTGTCAAAGTAAATACGACTTTGATGTAGAACTGAACTTCGACTTGATGGATATTAATCAAGAGAAGGAAGATGACTATGAGGTGCCTGAGGAGATCAAAGAATGGGTCGAAGAAAAACCCAAACCAAACCTCGACCAAACCACCATTATCAACATAGGAACCTGTTGTCCATTTTATATAACGACAATTAACACGCAAGTATACGCGGTTAACAATTAATAAAGTGAAAGTACAGATATCGTTCTCACTAGAAATTAACAGATAAAAGGTCGCCAAGCCATTAGCACATAATCGCCTTAGTCTTATTTAAACGAGCGATAAAGAGTTGGAATTAAAACTAAGTTAACTAGGCAAGGAATTAAACTTAAACTAAGTAATCCTAAGGTAGAATCAGATAATGAAGATAAGAGATTCTAATTTCCGCTAATGATTCGTCTAAGTCGACATACTTCTAATTAGGTCAAATTAATCGTTAAGTGTGCTAGCCGAGAACACGAAAGTGAGAGAAGGCCATCTTTCGATGCACCTAATCCATATCGTGTGCAATCCACAGATGATAGAACGTACGTGAACACCCACATTATGTAAACCCCTATATGCCTATGGTGTTTACAAATAAATAGGGTTTAAGGTCAAGTTCTCATTTGACTACGGGCGACGCTTTGGTATATGTCTATCCTAAGTACAAATCATACATCCAATGCCATGTGAACGTACAATCGCCCGCTACTACGATTATATCTAAACCCACACTTCGTCTTTCAATCCCATGTGGGTTATCACAGTAATTGGTCATGACTCAATTAAGCAATTAAAGCATACATCGTAATAGACAAACACATAGCAATCAAATAGAACCATCATGGAAGGGAAATCAACATTGACTACTCAAAAGGTTCCATTGGAACCTCAAAATAGATTTAAGGCATAGACAACTCAAATATATTATCCACAAGTTGATTATACAATATCCAAATACAAAATTATAGCAAAGAGAGTTAAGAGATAGAAAAATACAAATCTTTGTTCTTCTCTCTAAGCTTGGATATTTGAATACAACCACTTGCATCAATCTTCAACACTAACCTAACCCTAGAATCTAACTAACTAACTAAACCCTAATCTAACACTAATCTACTCCTAATCTATACATGAAATGTAAGAGAAATGAAAGAACAAGCTAGGGCTAGGGCTTAAGGCCAATATTTGATACTCTTTCCTGTCCCAAACGAGCTCCCTTATATCCCAATCAAAAGCCAAGTTCCGTTCAATTGAAAAGTCAAGTCTGGCATAGGTGAAGACTGGCGCGGCCGCGTAAAAAATAGCCTAGAAATCCGCGGGCCCGAGCCAAGGATTTTTTGCTGCAGAGTCCTCTGGTAAAATGACCATAACTTTTGATCCTAGAGGAGTTACGAGGCCTGCCACTTGTCAAATCGAAGCTATCGAAGAGCTCTACAACTTTCATTCTTTGAGCATTGTGAAATAATGGATGGATGAATGCTGAAATTGAGCTCCAAGTGACAGCTGTGCATGAAAACTCAAAACCATGAAGTTTAACGTTCGTTGGTATACGGGGCATAACTCTCGCCTGCGAACTCCGATTTGGATGATTCAAGATGTTACGAAAAGCTTATAAGATGCTCTACAATATGAACCAAGTTCCAATCTAAGAACATGAAATGAACGTGAACCACCCAAAAAATATCCGGATTGCACTTCCTTCCCATTTTTGCTTCAAAGGCCATTCTTGCTCCTTTTGGCCTCTAGACTCGTGGCATCACCTTCATTGCTTCCTCACCCATGCTATCTTCATGATTTAAGCCCATTTCAGTGCTTTGTTCCATTTAAGCGTTCTTTTGCCCTTTTAAGCTCAATTTGCATCCGGAGAGTTTCTAAACCTGAAAATCACAAAACAAAGCAAAAACACATAAAAGGCACAATAATACTTGAGTTTAAGCAACAGAATGAGTTGGTTACCATCCGAATAAGTGGTCATAAAAGCCACTTATCAAATACCCCCAAACTTAAACGTTGATTGCCCTCAAGCAACCAAAACAAAATTAACAAAAGATGCAATGCAGTATCTACTATGTATGCAACCTACGCTATTATGAATGCGAATTCAAGTTCCCAGCCAATATTGAACTTTCAAAGCAATGCCTCAGAAAACCACTAGATAGTCGAACAGAAAAGCTACCCAAAACAAGACCATAAGGCATATTCTGCAAATCCAAAACTGTCAGCACTGATGTATTGTGCGTTGTGTGCTTAGCAACCATTAGATATGCATTCAGACAAATAATTACATACTATGCTTCTTAGGGGAAAAATAATATTTAACTTAAGAAAGACAGCAAATCATATAAGTTCTAACTAAACCATGTATTACTAGAGTTAAGTGTGAATAGGGGGTTTTCATTAAGCTTTTATTACCTCACAAGGGTGTATTCGCACTTTCCCGTGTACACTATCGACTGTGCAATGCCTACTTCTCTTAGGCTCTTTAATGATATCCATGTAGCGAGCTTTCGACCAACGACTCCCAGACCAGATGGCCTTAGGGCGCTGGGTGTAGAATCACCCCGAGGGCATACTTGCTCGAATATCAAAGGCCGCAGAACTCAGCGTAGTCGAAGTGTTTATTCTATTTTTTTTATCTTTTTCAATGCATTTTCTTTTGTTTTCTTTTTCTTTTTCTTTTTCTGCAAGGGAGTGTGTCTTACGCTCCATCTCCCCGCATATATCATGCATGTCCCCTGTTTCCCCCAAACTTAAGCTTTTAACAGTCTAGTTATTATTATATGTGAACTGAAACTCTTTTATTAAAACATAGTTTTTCCACCAGAAGACAAGTATGTAAACATTTAAACTTAGCATATCATGGTGTTTACTCTATTGTGCTTACTGGTTACACAGTATCTGACAGGTAAGGATTTGCATATATGACCATGAAATCAGGCTTAAGTCTCAAATCAGTTCAACAATCAAGTGAATTCATTTCTTCATAGGCCACATACATAACTAACCAACTGAAAACTGGATTCATGCAGTATGCTCTAACAAAGAATGCAAAAAAAAAAAGAAAAATTTTAAAATTTTCACAAATTTTAACTATTTACAACCTACATGCACTAAATAAACAAACACAATATGCAATATGAATGCAACTACCCTATATGCAAAATAAAGCAAATACCCCCAAACTTAAACTATTCAATGTCCTCATTGAAGGTAAAGGTAAAAAGAAACTCCCCTATTTGGCTTCTGATGCTGCATGAAATGAAATGGCGCCCTCTCAGAAGTTTCCCCTGTCTGTCTTTCTGCTCTGGCAAAATAAATCCCGCTCAGCACTGTACTCAACGAACCAACCCAACTCCAAATCAATCTTGCTCTGCTAGAGATCCCACACTCAATATCTCAATTGATCAAGTTGAGAGGATGAGGTGGATGAGAATTGGTACTTTGGATTGAGGAGGTAGGAGGTTTTCAAAACTAAGGCTTGTAGTGGAGGGATTGAATGAGAGGGAAGAGATGGGGGATTGCATTAAGGAACTTGAGGGTTTGGGATAAGAGGGACTGAGGCTTGGGTGCTACTAATTTACATGAAGCGATGCCCCCCCAAAATCTGCAAGATTTTCCTTAAGACAGGCCCAGTTTATGTGTGGCGCGGCCGTGCGTGGTAATGCCTTAAATTGGGCGCGATCACGCGGACCATCAGATTTTGTTGCTACAAATTTTTGGCATGAACTGAGGTTGGCTTTTGCTTTTCATTCATTCCGAGCAGCCTTTGATCTAAAATACGCAGACAATACTTATTAAGCCCTCCTAGACTAACAAAAGTATATAAAATCTATTTACATCAAGAGAATGAACATGGAAAGATATATGCATTTATATTCCCAAAAATTCTCTAAAGGCGTATATGCAATGCAAGTGCATCAAAAGTATGCTATAAGCTCTGTAATCCCAAAAATATACACATTCATGCCTAAGTTAATAAATGTAGGCAATGAACTCCTAATTCCTACAGTATCCAAAAATTTAAACTAAATATTAACTAATAAGAATTAAACGAGGGGGAGGGAAATGTGATGGAAAGAATGTAAATGGAGAATTAAACAAATAGAGAGAGGGATGATGGGAAGTAGGTAATGGAGAATTAAACAAAGAGAGAGAGAAATGATGGGGTGCCTCCCATCTAGCGCTTGATTTATAGTCCTCTAGCTCGACTGTGTCTGCTCACTGCTACCCAACTCCCCGACGATACTGGAGAACCCCTCCATCCATCATAATAGCTGTGTGACTTTGGCGGCTTCCTAGTAGGAGCGGATGCAGATTTAAACTACCTAGCACATGATATAAACAAGGATTCCCCGTACTGAAGGTTCGGGAGCTAGGCAAGGGTTCCGTTGTGTATGTGAAATGATCGGGGCATAGAGGCATAGACCACATAACGGACTCTTCTTCTATTCTCTTCTCTTCTGACCACCATGGCTTGAAGCTCACGGACTCTCTCATGTCATTAAGATCCGTATCTATAATGTGGCTTCCAAGGGGGCAAGGGTGTGCAAACTTGACTGGCTTGTTCCACTTAGGCGGAGGAGGCTCTTGGGGGATTGTCACTGTTGGTTCACATTCATACTCCACAACCCCAATTGGCTCCTCGATATTCATTGCCTTTCACTCGTCCAGTTCCAAGTGCACTTCGGGCTCTTCATCAGTTTCTGCACCCATGTCATAGCACCAAGTAGTCTGGGGATCATAACTTATGGCTTCAGTCATTGGAGGCACAAAATCTTGCACTGTTGTCTCTTGTTCACATACCTCCTCCTTCCTTAATGCCGTGCTAATCTACTCCACCCAAATCTGAAGATCCTCAATTGATTGCTCTTACTCAATCAAGGTCTCCTTTGTTGATGCTAATGAGCTACCCCACATAGTATCCAATCCTTCCTTTTCTGTTTCAGCCACGGGCTCCCTGTATTGAGGCTCATTTGTAGAAGCGTAGTTGATTGGGGCCATCTGATATTGAAAATTTTGGTTTGATGGTTCTTGGCTCCCAAACAACTCCTCTTGGTTTTCTGAGCTTTCATACATGAAGTCCATTGTTGACTGTTCTCCTTGTAAACATGGGGATTGATAAGTGGGTTCGGGTGCACAATTTGGAATTGGCTTGCATTGTTCTTGATAGCTCACAATATGGGTCTGCCCTTTCTCATCCTCTATCATCAAGGCCCTACTAATTTGCTCTGCCCAGTTCTAGATATTCTTGACTGACTTCTGTTGCTCAATCAAGATGTCCTTCAGTGATATGTCACCTCCTTCCTCCAATTTTTCATTTTCTGTGTCACCCGCAAAATTGTATTGAGGCTCGTAAACTGGAGTATGGAAAGTGCATTCTGGGGCGTAAACGGAATTTGGATCCCAGTACTGGTCTAGATAATAGTCTGAGGGTCTGGGTGATACCCCCAATCTGGCTGATACGTGGGATAAGGTTCATTGTGGAAGTACTCACCCCCATACTGCTCGTGTCCAAAACTAATAGGCTTCTGATGGCTCGTGCAGCTTCCAGCACCATAGTCATACGAAATAACTGGCTCTCGACTCTGTTGGGGTGAAACAGTATCCAACTTCCTCGAGAGAACCTCCAATTGTGCTGAAAGTGTTGCAATTGGGTTGACGCCATCATTGAATGCTTCCCTTGGTTGCTCTTGCCTTTGGTTCCATGGATAGAAATTCAAGTCCATTGTACCTGAGAAGAGAATTAAATAAAAAATAAAAAAGTTTAAATTAAGACTAATTTGATTGAAACTAATGTTGACAAACAGTTATCCAATTAATTCCCCGGCAACGGCTGCCAAAAACTTGTTGTCCGTTTTATATAACGACAATTAACGCGCAAGTATACGCGGTCAACAACTAATAAAGTGAAAGTGCAGATATCGTTCCCACGAGGAATTAACAGATAAAAGGTCGCCAAACCACTAGCACATAATCGCCTTAGTCTTATTTAAACGAGCGATAAAGAGTTGGAATTAAAACTAAGTTAACTAGGCAAGGAATTAAACTTAAACTAAGTAATCCTAAGGTAGAATCAGATAATGAAGATAAGAGATTCCAATTTCCCCTAATGATTCGTCTAAGTCGACATACTTCCAATTAGGTCAAATTAATCGTTAAGTGTGCTAGCCGAGAACACGAAAGTGAGAGAAGGCCATCTTTCGATGCACCTAATCCATATCGCGTGCAATCCACAGATGACAGAACACACGTGAACACCCACATTATCTAAACCCCTATATGTCTATGGTGTTTACAAATAAATAGGGTTTAAGGTCAAGTTCTCATTTGACTACTGGGCGGCGCTTCGGTATATGTCTATCCTAAGCATAAATCATACATCCAATGCCATGTGAACGTACAATCGCTCGCTACTACGATTAGATCTAAACCCACACTTCGTCTTTCAATCCCATGTGGGTTATCGCAGTAATTGGTCATGACTCAATTAAGCAATTAAAGTATACATCGCAATAGACAAACACATAGCAATCAAATAGAACCATCATGGAAGGGAAATCGACATTGACTACTCAAAAGGTTCCATTGGAACCTCAAAATAAATTTAAGGCATAGACAACCCAAATATATTATCCACAAGTTGATTATACATTATCCAAATACAACATGATAGCAAAGAGAGTTAAGAGATAGAAAAATGCAAATCTTTGTTCTTCTCTCTAAGCTTGGATCTTTGAATACAACCACTTGCTTCAATCTTCAACACTAACCTAACCCTAGAATATAACTAACTAACTAAACCCTAATCTAACACTAATCTACTCCTAATCTATACAAGAAATGTAAGAGAAATAGAAGAACAAGCTAGGGCTAGGGCTTAAGGCCAATATTTGACACTCTTTCTTGTCCCAAACTGAGCCCCCTTATATCCCAATCAAAAGCCAAGTCCCGTTAAATTGAAAAGTCAAGTCTGGCACAGTTAGGGACTGGCGCGGCCGAGCCCAAAACTTCCTAGAAATCCGCACGCCCGCCCCAAGGATTTTCTACTGCAGAGTCCAAACGACCATAACTTTTGATCCGGGAGGAGTTACGAGGCCTGCCACCTATCAAATCGAAGCTATCGAAAAGGTCTACAACTTTTATTCTTTGAGCATTGAGAAATAATGGATGGATGGAGGCTGAAATTGAGCTCCAAGTGACAGCTGTGCATGAAAACTCAAAACCAGTGAAGTTTAACGTTTGTTGGTATACAGGGCATAACTCTCGCCTCCGAACTCCGATTTGGATGATTCAAGATGTTCCGAAAAGCTTATAAGATGCTCTACAATATGAACTAAGTTCCAATCCAAGAACATGAAATGAACATGAACCACCCAAACGATGTCCGGATTGCACTTCCTTCCTATTTTTGCTTTAAAGGCCATTCTTGCTCCTTTTGGCCTCTAGACTCGTGGCATCACCTTCATTGCTTCCTCACCTATGCTATCTTCATGCTTGTAGCCCATTTCAGTGCTTTATCCCGTTTAAGCGTTCTTTTGCCCTTTTAAGCTCAATTTGCTCCCGGAGAGTTTCTAAACATGAAAATCACAAAACAAAGCAAAAACACATAAAAGGCACAATGATACTTGAGTTTAAGCAACAGAATGAGTTGGTTACTATCTGAATAAATGGTCATAAAAGCCACTTATCAGAACCTCTGAAAACATCAAAGAAATCCAAATAGGCATAGACCTTACCCAAGACCAAGAAGTCGACCTAATCGAACTCATAACATAATTCCAGGATGTGTTTGCATGGTCACATGAAGACATGATTGGCCTATCTACTAACATTGTTATTCATCGAATGCCCATCAACGATGGATTCAAGCTAGTCAAGCAACAGCTCAGACGATTGAAACCTGAATGGAGTCTAAAAGTCAAAGAAGAAGTCGTTAAACAATTCCAAGCCGGAATCATCATGGTATCTACATACCCAGAGTGGCTGTCAAACATAGTTCCCATACCTAAACTTAAGGGAAAGTACAAGTATGCATGGATTACAGGGATTTGAACAAAGCTTGCCTCAAGGACAATTTCCCAGTACCATTCATCCACATCCTTATCGACAATATGGCGCAATATGACATGTATTCCTTCTTAGATTGCTTTGCTAGTTACCATCAGATCATTGTTGCTGAAGAGGACCGAGAGAAAACAGCTTTCATCACTCCATGGGGAACCTTCTACTACAGACGACTATCCTTCGGCCTCATTAATGCCGATGCTATATATCAGCGAGCCATGATGGCCTAATTTTATGACATGATGCACAAAGAGATAGAGTTCTATGTGGATGACATCATCATCAAATCCCGGAGGGAGGATGATCACATTAACCATCTCAGGAAGCTGTTCAACAGGTTGCGTAAGTACAACCTTAAGCTAAATCCTGCTAAATGTGCTTTTGGCGTCAAAGCAGGCAAGCTGTTAGGATTTTTGGTGAGTAATCGAGGCATCGAGCTAGATCCCTGCCAAGATCAAAGCCATCATTGAGATGTCAGTACCTCGAACAGAGAAGGAGATACGCGGGTTCTTGGGAAGAATCAACTTCATAAGCCGATTCATTTCCCAGCTCACAGCAACTTGTGAACCCATATTTAAGCTATTAAGGAAGAATTCCTCCACCAAATGAAATGAGGATTGTCTACAAGCCTTCCTTGCCATCAAGAAACAGCTGATCGAAGCACCTGTTTTGGTACCTCCGAGGGATAGAGTTCCCTTGTTCAATGCCAATGCAATGGGCTGCATGCTAGGACAGAAAGATGATAGTAGCAAAGAGAGAGCCATCTACTACATCAGTAAAAGATTCAGCAGTGGTGAACAGAAGTACACCCTGATCGAGAAGACATGCTATGAGTTAGCATGGGCCGCCATGAGGTTGCAACACTATTTGTATAGGCACACGACCTACCTCATATCTCGCATGGATCCCCTAAAGTACGTATTCAACAAGCCAATGTTGAATTGTCGACTATCCAAATGGTAGTTGATCCTACAATAGTTCGACATTTTCTATGTGACTCAGAAGTCAATTAAGGGTCAAGGCATTAAAGATCAATTAGTTGAAGCACCTTCAGGAGGGTTCGAGCCCCTAGAGACTTATTTCTTGATTGATGGGATCATGATAATTTAATTACTCCCTCAAGACAATACAGTCCAACCATGGAAAATGTATTTCAAAGGAGCAGTAAACATGGATGGTGCCGGAGTTGGGGAAGTCTTTATCATTGGTACAGGAGAGCAATATCCTGTGGCTACCAAACTTCAATTTGGTAACAACAACAACACGGCCAAGTATGAAGGCTGCATAATGGGGTTGAGACTAGCTTAATCCATGGGTATCAAACACTTACTGGTCTTTGGAGACTCTGAGTTAGTCATCAGACAAACAACCGGGGCATATCATACCAAAGAACTGCATTTGCTGCCCTATCATTGATATTTCGTCAAAATATCACTGGAGTTTGAAGACATAACCTTCAGCCATATTCCCCTGGGTTGGAATGACTTTGCTAATGCATTGGCGACATTGGCTTCATTGATCCACATCTCCAATAGGAGTGGGATTCCCTGCATAACATTCATAATTTATAAAAGCCCAGACATACGGGAATTACATTGGAGAAGTATCAGATAAAATACCTCCTGTTAATCAACCTTGGTATCAAGACATCAAGGAATATCTCTGAGATGGATCTACACCCGCTGGGGCAAGCCAATCTGCACGAAAGCGGATTCACAAAATCGCTATAAAGTTTTATTTGAGCGGAGATGCACTCTATAAAAGAGATGCTGGAATAGGCCTGTTAAGATGCCTTGATAAAGCGCAAGCCCAGAGACTGATGGATGAAATCCACGGTGGAGTATGTGGTTCACACATGAGCGGTCATCTGCTGGCTAAGAAGATATTAAGAACAGGACATTATTGGATCTCGCTCAAAGCTGACTGTGATGATGACGTCAAGAGATGCTTTCAATGCCAAGTGCATGGAAATGCTATACATGCTCCTCTAAATGAGCTACACAACATGAGTTCACCATGGCTTTTCTCCATGTGGGGAATGAATGTGATCGGTCCCATAGAACCCAAAGCCAGCAATGGTCATCGATTCATTTTCACCATGATCGATTACTTCACCAAATGGGTTGAAGCTCCCTCATTTCTCAAAGTCACCAAAGAGGTCATCATTGGGTTCATCAGAAATAATGTAGTATGTCGATATGGACAACCTGAGGTGATCGTATCAGACAACGGCAAGAACCTAAATAATAAAATGATGAAAGAACTTTACAGTAAGTTCCACATCAAGCATCTCAATTCTGTTATCTATCGGGCCAAGATGAATGGTGCTGTCGAAGCGGCCAACAAGATCAGAAAGATCATGCAGAAAATATCCTGCTAATCATAAAGAATGGCTTGACCTGCTGGCTCTAACCCTGTCAGCATACAAGACGTCAATGCGTACCTCTACTGGGGCTACCCCCTATTCATTGGTCTATGTCATGGAAGTAGTCCTCCCCATAGAAGTAGAGATGGAGTCCTTGCAAGTGTTAATCAACGCTAAGATGGACGAAGATCAGTGGTTGCAAGACCGGTATCACCAATTGTCCCTGATAAATGAAAAGAGGGCTACTACCATTTTCCACGGACAGTTATATCAGCGAAGGATTGCTCGATCCTACAACAAGAAGATCTGAATATGGCAGTTCAAAGAAAATGACTTGGTGCTGAAGAAAGTTTTGGCCAATCAAGATAAAGCTAAAGGAAAGTTCACCTCTAATTGAGAAGGCCCTTTCATTGTCAAGGAGGTGTTGACATGAGGAGCTGTTAGACTACAAGAGATGGATGGGAGTGAATTTCCCCAACTCATAAATTTAGACACCGTGAAAAGGTACTATGTTTGAAGTACATGCATGCCCGCATCCGGGTCCTACAAATCAAATCAGGTTTGATTTTTCACTAGAAAGCCGGAACTACGAATGACCTGATCTCCTTTAACTAGGGAGTACGTAGGCAGCCATTTCTGGTGCTGTCAAACCAAATAAAAAAAATTCAAAAACTCATCAAACCAAACTCAAAACCCAAGATAAATAGTTTTCAAACCTCTCTCATACAAGAAATTGAACTACGAATGACATGATCTCCCTACACCTGGGAGTACGTAGGCAGCCATTTATGGTGGGGTTTGACCTTCAAGAAAAAAACAAAAACCAAATAAAAACCAGTCCCAAGACACCAAAACCATATAAAAGCTAAGTCCTATCAAGCTACCCTAGTCAACAGGCCCATCTGAGATACTCTCTGACATCTCAACTGTCAGTCCATCAAGGAGAAGCTCAAGATACATCAACAACAGCGAGTCATGAAAGAAGTGGTAATCAGTCAGCAATGATAATACATATCCAAACAGAGAAGTGAATCAAAAATATATTTCTTTGATATATAACACTATTTAATATATACATAGTGTCCTATACATGACAAGAATGGCTGATCTAGTATGTACAAGAAAAATAAAGCTAGTCTATAGATCAATGGATAAGCGGGCCAGCAATGCCAACATGGCATCTCTCTCTGAAAAGGGAGGAACAGCTGCAAGTGCAATACCCTCAGCCTCCATATGACTCAAAACCTCCACAGTTATCCACAGTGTGGCACTGTGGATATCAATATATGCACTCATCTCGGTAACCAGACCATGAGTATAAGATCGGAGAGCAGTACTATCGACAATGTGAAAATCTCGGGAGGCTATGGCCTCGTCCCTCTCCACAAAAGTTGCATCCCTAGCAATTAAAGTCTCCTCAATCTCAACAAAAGCTGCATCTCTGGCAGATCGAATCTCCTTTCGCTCAATTAATCCTGCATTCTGAGCGGCTAGAGCTGCATCTCTCTCCGCCAAAGCTATGTCTCTGCCAGAAAAAGTGGTCAACATCAGAGCTATAGCCTAATCCCTCTCAAAGGTCATCCTAGCTAGTGAGTCTGCCAAAGCCAAATCTGTCCCTGCAGGAATTATCAGCGGATCACCAACTAGTGCTGCTGTCAAACTCATGAACAACTCATCCTCGGTAGGAGACTCAGGATCCTCCATAGGGTCATCCTCATCTGAATCTACAATAGAAGCTGATTAGATGAATGCAGTTAATGCTATATCTGCCTCCAACCACGCCGAGTACTCTAGAGAACTGTCTGGATGGCTACTGGAGAAATTAGGCCTCTCTCTGTGAGTCCAACACTCATACACTCGGATCAAATCAGCAGATGACATAGACGAAGCTGACATCCTTTGATCAGCAGCCCCCTTAAACGGATGTAGGCTCTAAAACTGATCGAACTGGCCCATAACAGCCAGAGGATGATAAGTAGTCACTCCCCTCAATCCCGCTAGGGGAAAATATTCCATGCCAGATACATGGGTAATAAAGCTATAGGGGGAGACTAGTCCTGCGCAGGGCAAAACCGAAAATGGATGCGCAATGTTAGACAGAAATGCTGACCATATCACTAAATCGGTACACTTCACTGGCTGAAAGGAGTAGGACATAGCTATATCATGGGAAAAATAATACCCCTGATGCCTGAAAAATCCAATCGGTCGAATATGGGACATGAGCTATATATACAACAAGACCAAACTGCCTCTGAAAAACCCCTCTAGGTGGGTAATGCAGTGAGTGGTTGACCTCAGCGTCTCAGCCAATATCATCAGAATAATGGTGCTACCATGCCTAAGGGTTTGAACCACAAATATCAATCCCACATCCAAATGGTCCAAGCATAGCGATATATAGACGTAGGATATGATGGACATCAGTAAAATGTCTATCCTAGCTAAATGCCACGCCTC
Source organism: Panax stipuleanatus (assembly GCA_020205555.1). Taxonomy (NCBI): domain Eukaryota; kingdom Viridiplantae; phylum Streptophyta; class Magnoliopsida; order Apiales; family Araliaceae; genus Panax; species Panax stipuleanatus. Next base: position 26,211,846 of record CM035122.1, read on the forward strand.
TACCGATACAATAAAATCCCCGACATATCGATCGTAACTGTCTAGCTCACTGAAGCAATCGAACAAAAAGTCGATGGAGATCACGCATCCAGAGATAATCTCATCCATCATTACGCTCTGGCGGAGACCCAACATCCGTATAAATGGTCTCCTCATATCACTAATCGTCGTGAGAGCGCATGGAGCCTCTAAAGCTAATCCAGTGAACCACTGGTACTCCTCAAGGGTCGTAGTCAACTCATGATGCTCGAAGCAAAAAACCTGTCTATCGGGTATCCAACAAGATAATATACCATCTACGAACCCGTATGGCACCTAAAAGTCTGTGAGGGCCAACGAATGCCCCAACATCTGATCCACTGTCCCTCTGGATGTGAAGGGCATGCTCTCGTAGCACAATCTCAATGACAATGCCACCTCAGATGGTGGTACATGCTCGGTACGACTAACGGTAGACAAATCCATCTGTATCACGTATCACAAGACCATCCAGGGGTCAAATCTGAACTCATCTGTCTAAAATGCATACACATGACATAATACATGCATAATGACAATGATAAATATGATGCAATAGATAGGAAATATCATGCATATCTATAACAAACTATCTACTACAAGCATCATCCCTGTCTGATAATACAAAGTAAAATAAAAAAGTACAGGAATATAGGGGACCACCACCCAGCTACTAACAGTGGTCTATCAAAATGGGGCACATCCGCCCAATAGCCAAAATAGTGGCTGACCAAAAGATATAGCTATAATAGCTATCCAAAAAGATCCAAAATATCTACGCTCAGGTGGTTAACCTGCTCCATATCCTCCGTGGACACAAAATTGCGGTCATTAGGCATATCTGGGCGGTACAAGGGAAGATCTTCCCCTGCAAAATTATTAGAAAATGGACCTAAAGAGGGGCTCGCTCCTGAGCTAGAAGGGTCAAAAGAAGATGCCTCTGACTGATCTCTGCTAAGATGCCTGATAAAAAAGCTAGCTCTCTCCAACTCTTAGGTCAGCTCTGCGATCTGGTCTGAATGAGTGGGCTCCCTGAGGTAAGCTATCCAGTTTGTCATCATCACAGACCCAGGCACTATATATGCCATAAACTGGGTAGCCCGAGTTTGAGCTCCAATAGTGCGAGGACTACACCAGCTGCTAAATGCCTCAAGGCTATAAGGGCCCTCTGATAGGGTAAAGCCATCTACGCCCTCCATAGGTATATCTTTCAGTGGCAAGATCAATGGCCAATAATGCCAAGCAAGAGGAACAATGGGAATGCAGATCTGCCCCTTGATGCTCTTAATAGCACGCTCTCCTAAATAGAGCTCCAAGCCTCCCTCTATCAAAAATGGGACTCTGCGGGTGGATAATGCAAACTCCCGACCAGTGGGGAAACCGCCCTCAAATCTAACAACCAAAAACTTAGAGGTGTATGGGATCCATGTGATCGCTCCAGGTGTCAAAAGCTCAAGCTGCAGGCGCGAATGGTTGAATCCCTCAGCAATCGGGACCTCCGTCAAAGTGGAGTGATGCCAATGCCATCCTCGAGGATAGGTCTCCAGACCTAAATCAATGGTGCGCCGTAGGAAAGGAAGACTGTCATATGCCCAGAATTGGCCATATAAATATTAAAAGTCCTAAGTGACCAAGGCTGAGAAATGTAAATGTAAAAATTAAAAAGGTATAAGAAAGATGTACTCACCAGCAAAAACGGGTAGAACCCTAACCAAACCTCCGTCAAACCCTCCTAAAGTATGTGCATGCCCCGAAGAAAATAGGCAAAGGTGTAGGAACCCCAATCGAAGTCACCGATGAGCTCTACATACCAGGTAGCGCTAATCAGGGTGAAGGACACAATAAATGAGTTGTCTGCCACAAAATAACCCCTGATGATCACCAGGAACAATCGCCTCAAGAAGCGATCCCTAACCCTCCGATCATCAGGCAGAGGCTCATACAAAGCCCCACTCTAGGCATCTATACTCAAGGGACCCGATCAGACCGTCCGACCCTTGATCGCTATCGCAGGAACTCCCACCAGTGATCGAACGGCAGTAGGCGTGATGTTAGCCACGACAGGCACTGGCTCACCCTTGAACTCAATGCCGATGATGAACCTCCAGTCCATAGGGGTCATAATCACCTCACAGTGCAACAAATGAAGGGACTGAGTCTTATGGAACCAGCGCTCAGATAGAGCCCTCATATACCGCCAGCGACAACGGCGGGGAAAAATAGAAAAGAAGGCCTGAAACCCCCAGTCATCAACGATATCCCTGAAGTCCTAGTGCATAGTATGATATAGGGAATGCACGTTGAACCAGTTCCCTCGAGGCTGCGTAAAGCCGGGAACCTGCATCAAAAACCAACCCATGTCAAAAACCTGTGCCCCGAGAATGGCAAAAGAAAGAAAGAGAATCCATAAAGAAAAAAACTTCAAGTCACCTCGTTGGCGTGGAGAAATCCAGATGGATGACGACTCAAGTCTCCCAACAACTCTTGGGTCAGCACAACAATTCCCGGAACCTCCGTTCGCTGGGCCTGAGCAGGGGCAGGAGCAGCAAAATGAGCCTGCTCATCATCAATATCAATCGGCTGCTCGTCTTGGGCTGGACGAATCACCGACTCTGCTAGTCTGCGAGACGGCCGAGCTGGACGTGGCTTAGAAACATTAGAAGCTCGCCAACGTCTAACGCCTGAATCTACCCTGCTACCACTGCCGGGTCTATCACGGTCCATCACCTAGACAAAGTCTCCAAATCACCTCAGAAAGGGTGTGGTAAGCCTAAAACTTGCGGCTTATTATTTTTTAGTACTCTATGCATTTCTAAGTCTCAAAACATGTATGGGTCAGTAAAAAATACCGAGTAAAGTAAAAACTGCATGTTTTTCAAAAGATAAATACTAAAAACATGCATGGGTCAGTCAACAATCCCTAGTAGAATCAAAAGTGCATGTTTATTAAATGCTCGAGCTTTTGAATTTTTTTTGCTAGAGTCTCCTTTATAAAACGGTTTGTCCACATGCACACAGGCATGTCTAGGTGGCCATTCAATAGCACACCTTCCAAAAAATAAGAATAGTTCATATTTATGAAATAAAATAAAAAGTAAACTTCATATGGTAGCCAAATTACCATGGACATTTTTAGTTGAAAATCCAGGCTCACTAGGCCTCAAAAAAGATGAGTAAATTGATCAAAAAGAGCAAAATATGATTGTCTCAGAATCTGAATTTTCTTACGTTAAAATATGCATTACAGTAAAACATGCACACATATGATGTCAGAAAATTTTTAGAAGGTCATATTAGCATACATTTTTCATACATTACGTCTAAAAGCCCCCTACGTGATTTAAGTACTTTTAACAGTCAAAACTTGCAAACAAAAGGACGTAAAACGTTACCTGCGATGCGCTGAACGCGTAGAAGCTGACGAAATCAGGAAAAGGCTGTCCGAACTCCGTAGATTTGAAAAAGAAAATTGGATTCCATTTGAAACTTAAAAATTATGAAATCCCGCTGCCCAATATAAAGCCTCAGGTGGATGCGAGCCCACCCGCGACAGCCGTACCTCTACCTGTGGCTCCCTAGGTTGGGTCCCACTCCCCCGTGCTCGGTTCGGTTTGAGTTTAAACAGAGTTCCTATGAGCCGAAGAGTCAAATATGAGAAAATATCGCTGCGCGATTGAGCGGTTTGTCCTAAAATCTTGCGTTGAAGCAGCATAATCCTAACAGAGAAGTGAACTCTCTAGAAACCCTTGGTATTCATCTCGAAGCAATGTCTGGGGATCAATGATGAGAATTCTAAAAAAGTACTGAAAAATTGAGCAAAACTGCCGAAAGCTACCACTTTCGAAGCATCGGGTACTAACCGATGACAGTTCAGCCGTTGGCTGAACCGCAGCAAAGCGTCGGGTACAGATCGAGACAGTTCAGCCGTTGGCTCAAACCCAGCGAAGCGTCGGGTACAGACCGAGATAGTTCAGCCGTTGGCTAAACCCCAACAAAGCGTCGGGTACAGACCGATGACAGTTCAGCCGTTGGCTCAACCCCAGCGAAGCGTCGAGTACAGACCGAGACAGTTTAGCCGTTGGCTCAACCCTAGCGAAGCGTCGGGTACAGACCAATGACAGTTCAGCCGTTGGCACAACCCCAGCGAAGCGTCGGGTATTGACCGATGAAAGTTCAGCCGTTGCCACAACCCTAGCGAAGCGTCGGGTACAAACCGATGATAGTTCAGCCGTTGGCCGAACCCCAGCGAACCGTCTGGTACAGACCAATACAGTTCAGCCCCTGACTCAACCCCAGTAAAGCGTTAGGTACAGACCGAGACAGTTCAGCCGTTGGCTTAACCGCAGCGAAGTGTCGGGTACAGACCGAGACAGTTTAGCCATTGGCTCAACCCCAGCGAAGTGTCTGGTACAGACCGAGACAGTTCAGGTGTTGGCTCTACCCTAGGGAAGCGTCGGGTATAGGCCGAGATAGTTCAACTGTAGGCTCAACCCCAGCGAAGTGTCGGGTACAGACAGATACAGTTCAGCCGTTGGCTCAACCCTAGCGAAGCATCGGGTACAGACCGAGATAGTTCAGCTGTTGGCTCAACCCCAGCGAAGCGTTGGGTACTGACCGATGACAGTTCAGCTGTTGGCACAATCCCAGCAAAGCGTTTGGTATTGACTAATGACAGTTCAACGGTTTGCTTAACCCCATCTAAGTGTCGGGTACAGACCGGTGACAGTTCAGCCGATGGCTCAACCCCAACGAAGCATCAGAAGGGTTCCGATGATGGAAGCAATATAATAATCCATCCCCTATGGTGGAATCTGTTATACACATCCTCAAAGGGAGCACCGAAAAGGATTGGTGCTTCAAAATCCCTGTCGCCAACTACTGGTGTAAATTATCGTCATAATAAGCATCAGAAACGCTTACTAAAGGTAAATCTGCAACAAAAATACATCCTCAGTGAAGGGCCTTCCGAAATATACAACGACATCAACCAAAAGGAAATATGCTCCAATGAAGAATATCGACGAATGAGGGGAAACCCTTGAACTCAAACCAAGAAATTCACCTAGGCTATCATGAGTAACGTCATCCCCAGCAGAAAGTGATGAAAACAATTCACGGTAGCCTATTAGTGACATCCCCAGCAGAACAAGACAGCAGCCTAACTCTAATAACCTGTCAGTGGTTATCCTACCAGTAATCGTCGGACAGTTCCGCCACGAGGGTTATCACGGGTGACGTTATCCCTAGCAAAAAATAACGTAATCAAATCAGTGATAACCCTACCCCCTCGAAGGAATCTAACATTCATCGCATATCATGCCATGCATTTCCTCCCCTTTGCATGTGCATTTCCCATGTCTACTAATCTTTATCCTGTCCATTTCACTGCATTGCAAGAACTTGATAAAGAGGGGCATCTGTAGACACTCAAAAATTTGTTTCTCTACTACTAACAATATACGAGGGCAAGACTATCTTTTTAAATCATCCCTGGTATCAATACCGGACCATCAGTTCAACCTCGGTCTCAATACCGAATCATCAAATCAACCCCGGTCTCAATATCGGGCCATCAACTCGACCCTAGTCTTAATACCGAACCATCAGTTCAACCCCGATCTCAATACCAGGCATTCAGTTTAACCCCGGTCCCAATACCGGGCAGTCAATTCAACCCGGTCTCAATACCGGGTCATCAGTTTAACCCCGGTCTCAATATCGGGCAATTAAATCAACCTCAGTCTCAATACCGGGCAATCAAATCAACCCCGATCTCAATATCGGGCCATATGTTCGACCTCGGTCTCGATACCAAGCAATCAAGTCAACCCCGGTCTTAATACCAGGTAATTAAATCAACCCCGGTCTTAATACCAGGCCATCAGTTCAACCCCGATCTCAATACCAGGCAATCAAATCAACCCCGGTCTCAATACCAGGACATCAAATCAACCCCCCTCTAAATACCGGGCCACCAAATCAACCCCGTTCTCAAAACTGGGAAATCAAATCAATCCCGGTCTCAATACTGGGCCATCAAATTAACCCCGGTCTCAATATCGGGTCATCAAATCAACCACGGTCTCAATATCAGGCCATCAGTTCAACCTCGGTTTAAATACTGGGAAATCAAATAAACCCCGATCTCAATATCGGGCAATTAAATCATCCTCGGTCTCTATGTCGGGCCATCAGTTCAACCCCGGCCTCAATACTGGGCCATCAAATCAATGCCGGTCTCAAGACCGGGCCATCAGTTCAACCCCGGTCTAAATATCGGGCAATCAAATCAACCTCAATCTCAATACCGGGCCATCAAATCAACCCCGGTGTCAATATCGGGCCATCAAATCAATCCAGTCTCAATATTCGGTCATCAGTTCAACCCCGGTCTCAATATCGGGTCATCAAATCAACCCCTGTCTCAAAACTGGGTCATCAGTTCAACCCTGGTCTCAATACCTGGCAATCAAATAAACCCCTGTCTCAATACTGAGTAATCAAATCAACCCCGGTCTTAATACCAGGCCATCAGTTCAACCTCGGTCTCAATACCGGGCCATCAAATTAGCCCAAGTATCAACTCGGGAGGTACAAGTTAGTCCTGGTCTCAACCCGGGAGGTACAGGTCAGCCCTGGTCTCAACTCGAGAGGTACAGGTCAGCCCCGGTCTCAACCTTGGAAGTACAGGTCAGCCCTGGTCTCAACCTGGGAGGTACAGGTCAGCCCCGGTCTCAACCCGGTAGGTATAGGTCAGCCTCGGTCTTAACCTAGGAGGTACAGGTCAGCCCCAGTCTCAACTTGGGAAGTACAGATCAGCCCCGATACTAACCAAGGAGGTACAGGTCAGCCCCGGTCTCAACCCAGAAGGTATATGTCTGCCCTAGTCTTAACCCGGGAGGTACAGGTCATCCCCAGTCTCAACCCGGGAGGTACAAGTCAGCCCCGATCTCAACCCGAGAGGTACAGGTCAGCCCCGGTCTCAACTCAGGAGGTACAGGTCATCCCCGGTCTCAACCTAGGAGTTCAGGTCAACTTTAGGAACAAACCTGAAACATCACAACATCTCCAAAGGAAAACCTGGAGCGACCAAGTCAACCTCGAAGACAACACTGAGGGCAAACAGACTCGATTCGGATCCAAGTCTTGAAAACAACCCTAGAAAGTCAATCAAAGGCTATGCCGACATTGAAGGCAACCCCCGGGAGGGGCAAAACGATCATTTTACCAACTCCAAGCCAATTCGGTCAAACTCAAGCCGAAATTTATGCCACCAAGGTCAGAACAAACCATAACGATGATGCTGAGTGCAAACAGCACAAAACAGCTCAACGGACAAACTACGGGGAATCAAAGACCTGGTTATGAACCCGTCTTCTTGGACCTATAAAATGTTTTATCCCATGTCTTTGTGACACTCTCGACGAGGTTTTTTTGTAAAGGTGTCGCACGCCTTAAACGAACGCTCCGATCAAAAGTTAGAAAATTTTGAATAAGACCTTGCATTACTCGGAGAACACATACTTCGAGATGACATAACCTGCCACGGAGCCCACGTCACGTGGAGCTGCACCTCTACCTGCGGCGGCAGCAGCAGGTAGAGTGGAGGCTTCCTGGCCTATATATAGAGGTGCACCCCCCTCTAATTTCAAAAATTCAGAAACGCTCTTAACCCCTGCCTGTTTGGTTTTCTGTCTTTTTTCTTGTCTTCCAAACCCAAATTTTTTCACTCTAACACGTAGATATACCCACATACTACCATATATTAGAAAAAAAAAACCCTGTAGATTCGGATGTTTAAAGCCTACGATTTGGCAAAAAGCCCGTGTAGCGGTCCATTGTGAGTATTTTATACACTTGCATATTTTAAATATTTTAATTAGATTTTTCTTGTGTTTGGGTCAAACTGTATTTAATTATGTGGACTAAATTAATTGGGCCTTAAAAATTTATTGGATCTAATTTATATTTGGTTAATATTAAAATCTTATTATAATTAGGAGAAAGAATAAGATAATAAGTAAAAACTAATTATACGTACACTATACTGCAAAGAGAAAAGAAGAGGGCGGCGACCGGGAGAGAACAGAACGAGAGCCGCAAGGAGTATATTCAGTTGCTAAGGATTTTTTTTTGGAAAGTGACGAACTCATGTGTGGTTATTATTATTTTTTTATTAATTAAATATTAGAGCTATTCACGTGAGTAGTGATCAGAGCTTTAAATTTTGCTAGGCTTTTGATTTTGTCTGTAATCATTGGGATAGTTGAAGGCTAAGTATATATGTAGATTTAAAAAGAAAAAAAAAGGGCTATCTACTATAGTACATACTACATGCATAAAGCCAGTAGGCCTTTATAACAGGCATTCGTTATACACACACACACACACACACACATATATATATATATATATATGCAATATTTTATAAATCAAATTAAGAACTGTTTGTTAATTCAAATTAAATAATTTTGCAAATAAAAGTATAAAATTTACTTATTAATAAATTTAACAATATGATGTTATTAATGATTAGATTTGTAATAAAATTTTATTTTATTTTAGTAGTTCGAACGGAAGAGAGTTTAACGAGTTTAATTTGGAATATACTTTGGGTATTACATTGTTTACTTCAGGTACGGATTCGGTACTCTTTCAGCGATATTCTTGCTAAATTTAATTTTTTGTTCATTATTTCGAATTTCGTTATTATTTCACATAATTATTTCTTGTGAAATTCATATAATAGTTTCATTTTGGAGTTGATTCATATGACTCAAATTTGTACTCTTTGATTTTGGTTATCATGTTATTATTTATTTTGATAATTGTAGAGCGGTACATGTTGTTACTTTCTTTTTGAGACATTGAGAATATGATTTGATTTGGTTCAACATGTATATATAGAACCCGTTTGTTGGTATTATGTCGCATGTGTTGTGACAAGATATTTTTGTTAGAATATATCGTAGGGTATACCTGAGCTATAACCACCTATGGGGGTACCACAGGCATGTCCTCTTGGCACCGAGGCATGACACCTTCCGTGGCGGTGTGATCAGTCCACGGCATCTCCGTTTTTTACTCCGGTGGGAGTTGGCCATTTGGTGTTTTGTTGTGGGAGGCGTATGGGTCGACCTTTGTTTTTTGTTCTGTTTTGCGGAGTGGTGATGTTTGTGCCAAACACGCCTTCTGATTTTGCATACATTTGGATTCGTGGTCCAATGTGTGTGACTTGCCTGTGTGGCATTATTTGACTTGCCTGTGTGGCAAGGTATATTTCTATTTTATTTTGAGCTCGGTATGAAATAACACCCAGCCATTTGATTCAGCCTATTATTTCATTGTTTTAGTTTTGTTCATTTCAGTTTAGATCATTTAATTGAGTTAGTTATTTCGTTTCAGTATTCTTGTATTCTATATCCGTACTGGGCATTTGGCTCATGCTGTGTTTTTCTTCTGGCAGGTAATTAGAGGGATCAAGGGCAAGTGTGATGAGAGCTCCCTTCATTCCAATGGTTTAGAAATATTCTATTTAGGCTTGATGGATTGATTTATTTTGAGTTGTAATAAATACTCTAGATTTGAGTTTGAGCCTGTTGGCATTTATTCTGGTTTGACCATTTTATATTTATTGGTTATAAATACTATTCTTTCATGGCATAGAGCTTTCGTTCAATTTTGTTGTGTTTTGAGTAACCTCTCTTTCTATTTCAAAAAAGGGGGTGTTACAGAGTTGGTATCAGAGCTTAGTTTCTTTCTTGTCGAAAACCTATTTAGGTTTGACCTGGGAGTTAGGGATAGACTTATGGGTTAGGTTTTGTTCAGTTTAATTTTCTGTTCAGCAATATTCGAATCTGTCTTTAATCTATTTTGCTTATATTCATTGATTTCTTTCTTAGATAACTCGTTGATCAGCTAGAGTTGCTAGGAGGAGAGGTAACAATAGGGGAAGGGGTGATGGTCAGCCCAATGATCAACCTGATGATCAGATTAATGCTCAACTGGCTAACTTGGTGAATCAGGAGGTTAATCAAGCTTTACCGCAGTTGGTGGCACAGGTTGTACAGGCAATGCAGCAGCCGTCAGAAATTCCTGAGCAGGGACACTTAGGAAATAATGGTCCAAAAGCAAACGAAAAGGAAGGGAATACAGATGGTCTTGATCAGCAGGTGGTTCCAATGTACGTATGGTTGGAGAGGTTTCAAAAGAAGAAGCCACAGTATTTCAGTTCTGCTCCAACTCCAATTGATGCGGAGAATTGGATTACACACCTATAGAAGATTTTTGATGTGTTGGGGTGCTTAGATAATCAGAGAGTGTTGCTTGCTACTTATAAGCTAGAGGGGGATGCACAGAGGTGGTGGAAAGCGCTGAAAATAACAAAGGGTGATGGGTACATGGAGACACTTCATTGGGCAGAGTTTTGTGAGGTCTTTTATCAGCAGTACTTTCCAGCTGCTGATAAAAAGGCCTATGCTAGAGAGTATATGTCTATTCGGCAGAAAGATAATGAGTCCATCACAGATTTTATGACGAGGTTCACCAGGTTGGCAGGTTTTACGGTAACCTCTGCAGGGATTGAAGCGGAGTAGGCAAAAAAGTTCAAGTGGTGGATTCATTATAGGTATTGCCAACATCTCATTAACCCCAAGTTCGCGGATGTATCGGCTGTGGCTAATGCGGCCAAGAACATTGAGATGGAGAGGCAGGACTTTCGGTCTTCCAAACCGGAAGGGAGTCGAAAGAGGGACAGAGATGACCAGCAGGGTCAAGCTTCAAGTCAGCGTGAGAGAAATCAGGGTGGTTAGTGGAACAGAAATCGTGGTGTCCAGAAAGAGCAGCGGCGTGGCCAAAATAAGAACATGATTAATCAGCAGATGCCTCAGCAGGGGTAGAATCGTCAGCTTCAGCTACCTTGGCATGGTCAGAATCGTCAGCAGGGGCATAATCAGGGTTAATATCTGGGACCAGCTAGTGGGGGTAACCCAAATCTTATTCCGATAGTTCCATATGCTATGTGTAGGGCTAATCATCCGGGGAGACAGTGTCTTAGAGTTACCGGTGCATGTTTCTTGTGTGGATAGATGGGTCACATGGCTAGAGATTATATCGGGCCACGTGGTAATGGTGGAGGCGGTGATCATGGTAGCAATGGAGGTCAGCGTCAGGGTGGTTGGGTGTTTGCCTTGATATATAATCAGGCAGCAGGTGCGCCAGGTACTATTTTTGGTACTCTTTTAGTTGGCAGTCGTGAGGCTTCTAATTTATTTGATACGGGTTCTACGCATTCTGTTGTTGCTCAGTCTTTTGTTCGGCACCTAGGTGTGCCATATCAGTCTTTAGATTTTGTTATGTCTATTGCTACCCCGATGGGGACTTCTGTTGTTATCTTTGATTTGTATCGCGGGTGTGCGATCAGTTTTAGGGATAAGATTCGTAGGGCTAATCTTCTTACAATGAGTATGCACGATTTTGATGTCATTCTTGGGATGGGATGGTTGGATAAGCACCAGGCCACCATAGATTGTCAGGCGAAGAAGGTTATATTTGGAGATGTGAAGTCTCCAGAATTCGTGTTTCAGGGTTCACAGCCGAGTAGAGTGGTGAAGTTGATTTCAGCTTTGAAGGCTGGAAAGTTAGTGGCAAAGGGTTGTATAGGGTATTTGGCATATGTGAAAGATACCTCTAAGGGCGAGTCTTGTATTGAAGATATTTCAGTTGTTCGTGACTTTCCCAATGTGTTTCCTGAGGAGTTGTCAGGGTTGCCACCGTAGCGGGTAAGTTGAGTTTACTATTGAGCTTGTTCATGTTGCGGGGACTATCTCTAAGGCGCCGTATCGGATGGCACCATTGGAATTGTAGGAGTTGAAGGAGCAGTTGCAAGAGTTGTTAGATCATGTTGTGATTCGGCCGAGTGTTTCGCCGTGGGGTGCTCTGGTTTTATTTGTAAAGAAGAAAGATGGGTCTATGAGGTTGTGCATAGACTACAGGGAGTTGAACAAGATTACTATCATGAATTGGTATCCATTGTTGAGGATTGAAGACTTGTTTGACCAACTTCAGGGGGCAAAGTATTTTTCAAAGATAGACTTGAGGTCGGGTTACCATCAGTTGAGGGTGCGAGATGAGGATGTCTCTGAAGATAGCTTTCCGTACTCGCTATGGGCATTACGAGTTTCTGGTGATGCCATTTGACTAACGCTTCGGCGGTGTTTATGGATTTGATGAATCGGGTGTTCAAGGAGTACGTGGACCAATATGTTATTGTCTTTATTAATAACATTTTGGTTTACTCCAAGTCTAGGGAGGAGCATGAGGAGCATCTTCAAACAGTGTTAGGAATTTTGCAGAAAGAGAAATTGTATGCTAAATTCTCTAAGTGCGAGTTTTGGTTGGAGCATGTTGCATTTTTGGGTCACGTTGTTTCTGCTGAAGGCATTAAGGTGGATCCTGCAAAGGTTGAGGCTATCAATAAATTGCTGAGACCTACTACTGTGACAGAGATTAGGAGTTTCTTGGGTTTAGCAGGGTACTATAGGAGATTTATGGAAAGATTCTCTTTGCTTGCCTTACCATTGACTCAGTTGATGAAAAAGGGTAAGAAGGTTGTTCGGAATGAGGAGCGTGAGAAGAGTTTCGAGGAATTGAAGAAACGACTTCTGACAGCTCCCATACTCACATTACCGTCGGGGACAGAAGGTTATCAGATTTATAGTGATGCTTCTAAGACAGGCTTGGGGTGTGTTTTGATGCAACACGGTATGGTGATTGTATATGCTTCCAGACAGCTTAAACCTTATGAGGCGAAGTACCCCACTCATGATTTGGAGTTGGCAGCGGTGATTTTTGCCCTAAAGATTTGGAGGCACTATTTGTATGGAGAGACTTGTGATATCTTCACCGATCACAAAAGTCTTAAATATATTTTTCACTCAAAAGGAGCTTAACATGAGGAAGAGGCGTTGGTTGGAGCTTCTAAAAGATTATAATGTGTGGATTCAGTATCACCTGGGGAAGGCAAATGTGGTTGCAGATGCTCTTAGCCGAAAGAGTTCAGGAAGTGTAGTAGCTCTTATTACACAACCTCAACTTGTTTCGGATATGGAGAGGCTAGAGTTAGAGTTGTATGTCCAAGTTTCAGATGGGAATTTGGCAAGTATAAGAGTGGAGCCCTCTCTTAGCTCGAGGGTTAAAGAAGCTCAAAAGGAACATGGAGAATTATGGAGTATGGCGCAGAATCTGGAGGAGGGCAAGCAACCCGACTTTCATATTGATGACCATGGTGTGATTTGATTGGGTGAGCGGTTGTGTGTGCCATCTGATCCAATCATTTGGAAGGCGATTTTGATGGAAGATCATCTTTCGCCATTTTCTATTCATCCAGGCTCTACAAAGATGTACAGGGATTTGAAAGAAATTTTTGGTGGAATGGGATGAAGCGAGATGTGGCTGAATATGTTGGGAAGTGCCTCACTTGTCAACAAGTGAAGATAGAACATCAACGAGCTAGTGGGTTGTTGCAACAGTTAGACATTCCAGTGTGGAAGTGGGAGTATATCACGATGGATTTTGTGACTGGCTTGCCGAAGACTTTCAGGAAGAATGATGCCATTTGGGTTGTGGTGGATCGGTTGACCAAATTGGCACATTTCTTGGCTATCCTTAAGGGTTACTCGGTGGGTAGGTTAGCCCATATTTTTCAGTCAGAGATTGTTAGGCTTCATGGTACTCCGGTGTCTATTGTTTCGGATCGGGATCCAAGATTCACTTCACAGTTCTAGAAAGGGTTTCAATGAGCTTGGGGTACTCGGCTCAACTTTAGTACTTCTTTCCTTCCGCAGACTGATAGGCAATCCGAACGGACTATTCAGACGTTGGAGGATATGTTGAGGTCTTGTGCACTTGAGCTGGTCGGGTAATTGGAATGATTCCTTAAGCTTAGTTAAGTTTGCTTATAATAACAGTTGGCACGTAAGTATTGGGATGGCTCCGTTTGAGGCGTTATATGGTAGGAAGTGTCGAGCACCAACTTGTTGGGATGAGGTTGGCGAGAGGGCCATAGAAGGGCCTGAGTTAGTTCAAATCACTACGGAGAAGGTAGCGGTGGCTAAAGAGAAATTGAAATCGGCTTGATCCCGGCAGAAGAGTTATGCTGATAAGCATAGGAGGACCTTAGAGTTTGAACCTGGTGAGCATGTGTTTCTAAAAGTCTCTCCTTGGAAGGGCATTTGACGATTTAGTCTGAAAGGGAAGCTTAGTCCGCGTTATATTGGCCCATTCGAGATTCTAGAGAGGGTTGGTGAGGTTACATATCGGTTAGCTTTGCCTCCACAGCTAGTTGTACACAATGTGTTCCATGTGTTGGTGTTGAGGAGTTATAAATATCACCCGTTGCATGTGGTGCAATATCCGTTCAATAAGATTCGTGATGATCTTACTTGTGTGGAGCAAGCCGAGGCGATTTTGGATCGTCAAGAGCGGGTTATGAGGAGGAAAACTATTCTATTTGTTAAGGTTTTGTGGGGAAACCATTCGGAGCGGGAAGCTACTTGGGAGATGGAGGAGTCTATTCGAGCGGAGTATCCGCATCTTTTTGATAATTAGGTACATTCTATTTTTTTTATTCCGGGGACAGAATCCTTTATAAGGGGTAGGTGATGTAATACCCAGAAAAAAAAAGGACATTTTAAAATTTATTTTAAATATTTTAATTGGGTTTTTCTTGTGTCTGGGTCAAACTGTATTTAATTATGTGGACTACATTAATTGGGCCTTAAAAATTTATTGGATCTAATTTATATTTGGTTAATATTAAAATCTTATTATAATTAGGAGAAAGAATAAGAGAATAAGTAAAACCTAATCATACGTACACTATACTGCGAAGAGAAAAGAAGAGGGCGGCGACCGGGAGAGAACAGAACGAGAGCCGCAAGGAGTATATTCAGCTGCTAAGGATTTTTTTTGGAAAGTGACGAACTCATGTGTGGTTATTATTATTTTTTTATTAATTAAATATTAGAGCTATTCACGTGAGTAGTGATCAGAGCTTTAAATTTTGCTAGGCTTTTGATTTTGTCTGTAATCATTCGGATAGTTGAAGGCTAAGTATATATGTAGATTTAAAATGAAAAAAATGGGCTATCTACTATAATACATACTACATGCATAAAGCCAGTAGGCCTTTATAACAGGCATTCGTTACACACACACACACACACACACACACACACACACACACATATATATATATATATATGCAATATTTTATAAATCAAATTAAGAACTGTTTGTTAATTCAAATTAAATAATTTTGCTAATAAAATTATAAAATTTACTTATTAATAAATTTAACAATATGATGTTATTAATGGTTAGATTTGTAATAAAATTTTATTTTATTTTTGTAGTTCGAACTAAAGAGAGTTTAACGAGTTTAATTTGGAATATACTTTGGGTATTACATTGCTTACTCCAGGTACGGATTCCGTACTCTTTCAGCGATATTCTTGTTAAATTTAATTTGTTCGTTTTGTTCCTTGTTTCGAATTTTGTTATTATTTCACATAATTATTTCTTGTGAAATTCATATAATAGTTTCATTTTGGGGTTGATTCATATGACTCGAATTTGTACTCTTTGAATTTGGTTATCATGTTATTATTTATTTTGATAATTGTAGAGCAGTATATGTTGTTACTTTTTTTTTTGAAACATTGAGATTATGATTTCATTCGGTTCAACTTGTACATATAGAACCCTTTTGTTGGTATTATGTCGCATGTGTTGTGACATGATATTTTTGTTAGAATATACCATAGGGTATACCTGAGCTATAACCACCTGTGGGGGTACCACAGACATGTCCTCTTGGCACCAAGGCATGACACCTTCCGCGGCGGTGTGATCAGTCCACGGCGTCTCCGTTTTGTACTCCGGCGGGAGTTGGCCATTTGGTGTTTTGTTATGGGAGGCGAATGGGTCGACCCTAGTTTTCTGTTCTGTTTTGCGGAGTAGTGATGTTTTTGCCAAACACGCCTTCCGATTTTGCATACATTTGGATTCGCGGTCCAATGTGTGTGACTTGCATGTGTGGCATTATTTAACTTGCCTGTGTGGCAAGGTATACTTTTGTTTTATTTTGAGGTCGGTATAAAATAACACCCAACCATTTGATTCAGCCTATTATTTCATTGTGTTAGTTTTCTTCATTTTAGTTCAGTTCATTTAATTGAGTTAGTTATTTCGTTTCAGTATTCTTGTATTCTATATCCGTACTGGGCATTTGGCTCATAATGTGTTTTTCTTCCGGCAGGTAATCAGAGGGATCAAGGGCAAGTGTGATGAGAGCTCCCTTTATTCCAATGGTTTAGAAATATTCTGTTTAGGCTTGATGGATTGATTTATTTTGAGTTGTAATAAATACTCTAGATTTGAGTTTGAGCCTGTTGGCATTTATTCTGATTTAACCTTTTTATATTTATTGGTTATAAATACTATTCTTTCGTGGCATAGAGCTTTCGTTCAGTTTTGTTGTGTTTTGAGTAACCTTTCTTTCTATTTCGGAAAGGGGTTGTTACAGAATGCCCCAACATTTGATCCATTGTCCCTTTGGCTGGGAAGGACAGGCTGTCGTACCACGATCTCAATGACGATGCCATCCCAGATGGTGGTAGATTCTCAATGCAACTGACAGTGGACCACATCATCTGTATCACCGTATCACAAGACCATCCAGGGGTCAAATTTGAACTCATCTGTCTAAAATGCATACACATGACATAATACATGCATAATGACAATGATAAATATGATGCGATAGATAGGAAATATCATGCATATCTATAATAAACTATCTACTGCAAGCATCATTCCTATCTGATAATACAAATTAAAATAAAAAGTACAAGAATATGGGGCATTATCACCCAACTACTAAACAGTGGTTTATCAAAATGAGGCACAGCCTCCAAATAGCCAAAATAGTGGCCGACCAAAAGATATAGATACAATAGCTATCCAAAAAGATCTAATACATCTACGCTCAGGTGGTTGACCTACTCCATCTCCTCCGTGGACACAAAGTCGCGGCCATCAGGCATGTCTGGGCGGTACAAGGGAGGATCAGCCCATGCAAAACTGCTGGAAAATGGACTTGATAAGGGTCCTGCTTCTGAGCTGGAAGGGTCAAAAGAATATGCCTCTGATGGATCTCGGCCAAGATGACTGATAACAAGTGAGCTCTCTCCAGCTGCTGTGTCAATCTTGTGATCTGGTCCAAATGAGTTGGCTCCTTAGGCAAGCTATCCAGTCTGTCATCAGAACAGACCCAGGCACCATGTCTACCATAAACTGGGTAGCCTGAGTCTGAGCTCCAATCGTACGAGGACTCCACCAGCTGCTAAATGCCTCCTGGCTATAAGCGCCCTCTGATAGGGTAAAGCCATCTATGCCCTCCATAGGGATATCTGTCAATGGCAGGATTAATGGCTAATGATGCCAAGCAAGAGGAATAATGGGAATGCGGATCTGCCCCCATAATACTCCTGGTCACAAGCTCTCCCAGATAGAGCTCCCAGCCTCCCTCTGTCAACAACAGGACTCGGCGGGTCGACAATGCAAACTCCTGACCAGTGGGGAAGCCTCCCTAAAATCCAACAGCCAAAAAATCAGAGGTATATGGGATCTACGAGATTGCTCCGGCTGTCAAAAGCTCTAACTACAAGCGGGAATGAGTAAAACCTTCAGCAATAGGGACCTCTGTCAGAGTAGAGTGATCCCAACGCCATCCCCGGGGATAGTTCTCTAGACCTAAAGCAGTGGCGAGCTGTAGGCAAGGAAGCCTCTCATATGCCCAGAACTGGCCATGTAAATATCAAAAGTCCTCAGTGAACAAGGCTGACAAATGTAAATGAAAAAATCAAAAATGTACAAGAAAGATGTACTCACCAGCAGAAATGGGTACAACCCTAACCAAGCCTCAGTCAAACCCTCCGAGAACATGCACATACCTCGGAGAAAATAGGCAAAGGTGTAGGAACCCCAATCAAAGTCATTGAGGATCTCTACATACCGGGTAGAGCTAACTAGGGCAAAGGCTACAGTCGATGAGTTGTCTGCCACAAAACAACCCCTGATGATCACCAGAAATAATCACCTTAGAATGCGATCTCTAATCCTCTAATCATCAGGCGGAGGCTCAAGCAAAGCCCCACTCTGGGCATCTATACTTAAGGGCCCAGATCGGACCGTCCGACCCTTGATCGCCATCGCAGGAACTCCCAGCAGGGACTGAACGGCAGTAGGCGTGATGTCAGCCACGACAGGCACTGACTCACCATCAAACTTGATGCCGGTGATGAACCTCCAGTCCATAGGGGTCATCATCACCTCACAGTCCAACAAATGAAGGGACTGAGTCTGGTGGAACCAGCACTTAGACAAAGCCCTCATATACCCCCAGGGGCAATGGCGGGGAAAAATAGAGAAAATGACAAGAAAACCCCCAGCCATCAATGATATCCCTATAGTCCTGGTGCAAAGTGTCGACATTTGAAAATTTAAGAAATACCGCGGGTCGGTTTATAACCCGGTTTTACTCAAATCGATCGTCCTAAGTTATCTCTACCCTTATTTTTTATTTAGGAAAAAGGTTTTGAAGGGGTTTTTAGGAAAGAGGCCAACATGTGTATATGTCGACAATTTGATTTAAACAGAGTCGCCAGTTGGTAGTTTTGAAAATGGTTGTACCAACTCAACCGAATTTGATTTGAAAAGAGGCCCAATTGCTGGATACTGTCGAAACATGATCTTTGAAATCGGAGTTTTGAGTTCGGGGGCTTGGTTAAGTGTGGGGAAGGTGTTAGGCACCCCACGACTCCCGTGTAAACACAGTACTGCAATTTTTTCAATATTTCCCTTAAAACTAGAATGCGTGAGTTAATACTTGTTTGAAAATTAGGCCTTTGGATTGATTGATTGAAAGCTTTGACAAGCTTCGTTGAGCCTATATACGAAGGGTTTGATTTGATTTGAAAATCAGTCTTTGATTTTATTTGCAAAAGCATTTCATTTGATTTTGCAAAAGCTTTTGAATGGAATTGACAATGACATTTTGAAAGCTGGTTTTATCAAACCCTTATGCTGACATAGGAAATGAAGCATATCAGCTACTTTCAATTTTATCTTTATAGCCTTAAGGCTGCATGCAAGTGGTGATTTGTCGGGCTGCGAAGCATCCTCGAGCACAGAAATATAAAGTGTCGGTCTCCTCATGGGTACGAAAACCATCGGAGGGACGCTGACACGACAATCCTTATTTTCACTATGTTGAGACCTTAAATCCGGATAACCGTTTTAAGGTCTGTGCATATATATTTTACAAAAAAACTGGCAGGGTACATCTATAAATTGGAGTTTGTCCATAGTGGGAATCAGATTCTGATCAGTTTCATCATGAATCCCATAATTCCTAAGCTCACATATGAGTGGCTAGAAAACCTGCACAGTTCAAATTTGTACAGAAGCAAATAAATATCCCAAGATAGCCAGAACCAGGGATTTATTCAGTAAATCCCAGTCCGTACGGCCGAAGCGTCTCGTTCCCACTAGATAGCGATCTAAGGGACACGAGGTTACTTTTGAAGCTGAAACTATAAAAATAACTAGATTTAAAGATATCTCAGCCATTATAGCTTTCATGTTCTGTCGGGACCTGTTTAAACCGCTAAAAGCTAGAATTGGCGAGATTTGGATAAATTTAGTTCGCCCGCAGATAAGTCAGTGCAAATTCATATACAAATGAATGTTAAATGCGACAGTTGAATAAATTGAGTAAAGCAATATATATAGTTAAATATATAAAAGCTATAAAAGGGCGATGGTTTTTCACTTGCAAGCCCGGACTAGAATTGAAATATATATATAAAAACTGTAAATAGCCACGAAATAATCCAAGCTGTGACAGAAATAAAATATATATATATATATATATATATATATATATATAAAGTAATAAGGGCGATGGGTTTTCACGCCTGTGCCCGTATTAAAATTGAAATTGACAGAAAAATAGTCACCAAGTGACTGGGGAGAGCACCTAGTATGGGGAAGTGTGTAAAAATAGTAAAATGGCCACGAAATAGTTCAGGCCGACTGAATATATATATATATATATATATATATTGACAAAAATGTAGTCAACCAAGATTGATATGAGTACCAGTGATGGTGAATGTCACTTATATATGCGAAAATATATATAAAAGCGGTAAACTACCTCAGATTTGACATCCGGGCATGACAAAATTGAAATGTTAGTACATTTACAATTAAATATGTACAGAAAAAGGCCAAAACTGGACTGGGAAGATAACCTAGTCCGGCGAAGTTGCCAGAATGTGCGTGCTAGTGCATTGAAGCTGCTGGAGCTGACAGATCGTCAATCCAAGTTGTAGAAATGTTGAAAACGGAGTTTATGTACAAAAATGTATCAATTTTTGATGAAAACGGCCACAAAACTAAGTTTCGGGCATTTTTAGAAGATGGAACTTTGTGTGCAAGTGTAAAGCAGTGCATAGTAGTAGTATTGACTAGCTCATCGTAAAAATACTTACAATGGGCTGCAATACGAGCTTTTTGCCAAATCGTAGGCTTTAAACGTCCAAATCTACTGGTGATTTTTGTATATGTGGTAGTATATGGGTATATCTAGTGTTGGAGTGAAAATATTTGGGTTTGAAAGGGGTGTAAAAGTCGAAAAATCAAACTGGCAGAGCTTCGCTGCGTTCTACAATTTTTTCAAATGAACGGGGGGCACATTTATTTATAGGCCAGGGAGCCTTAACTCTACCTACGGCAGCCACAGGTAGAGCTGCGGCTCCCCTAGGTGGGGCCCACGTGCCCGGCTTGGTCGTCTCGAAGTACATGCACTTCGAGCAATGCAATGTCCGGTCGAAAACTTTCTAACTTTTGATTAGAGCGTCCGTTTGAGGCATGCGATACCTTTCTGAAAAGATCTCATCGAGAGTGTCGTAATTACATGGGAAAAAACATTTTTTGGGTCCTGGAAGATGGGTTCATAACCAGGTCTACGATTCCCCGCAGTTTATCAGTTGAGCTGTCTTGCGTAGTTGCCACTCGGGATCGTCGTTAGGGTTTATTCTAACTTTGGCAGCATCGATTTGGCTTGAGTTTGACCAAGTTGGTTAAGAGTTGATGAAATGACCATTGTACCCCTCCCGGGGCTGCCTGTAGTGTCGTCATGGTCGCTGGTTGACTTTTGGGGGCTGATTCCAAGACTTGGATAGCAGTCGAGTGTTTTGACCTCAGGGTTGTCTCTAAGGCTAACGTGGTCATTCCAGGCTTTCCTCTAGATTTGTTGTGATGCTTCAGGTTGATGTCTGAAGTTTACTTGACGTCCCGGGTTGAGACCGAGGATGACCTGCACTTCTCGGGTTGAGATCGGGGTTGAGTTTGACTTTTCGGGTTGCTGTCGGGGATGAACTAACTTTCTCGGATTGAGACCGGATATGGCTTGACATGTCCTCGGTTGATGTCGAGGTTACCTTAATTTTTGAAATTGAGATCAGGGTTGACTTTAACTTCACGGGTTGAGATCGCGGTTGACTTGACTTCCCGGGTTGAGACCGGTGTTGAATTGACTTCCCGGGTTGAGACCGGGGTTGAGCTTGATGATCCGATTGACTGTTGGAGCTTGATTTATGGTGTGATTGACTGTCAAAGCTTGATTGATGGTCTGATTGACTGTCGGAGCTTGATTGATTGTCTGATTGACTGTGAAAGCTTGATTGATGGTCCGATTGACTGTCGGAGTTTGGTTGATGGTCCGATTGACTGTCAGAGCTTGATTGATGGTCCGATTGACTATCAAAGCTTGATTGATGGTCCGATTGACTGTCGGAGCTTGATTGATGGTCCGATTGACTGTCAGAGCTTGATTGATAGTTCGATTGACTGTTAGAACTTGATTGATGGTCTGATTGACTGTCGGAGCTTGATTGATGGTCCGATTGACTGTCAAAGCTTGATTTATGGTCCAATTCACTGTCAGAGCTTGATTGATGGTCCGTTTAACTGTCGGAGCTTGATTATCGATATTGGGAATCAGATTTAGGTTGAAGGACCGACGTTGGTGGCTGGATTTGGATTGATTGATGGTTTTGCCCTCCTATTGGGTTGGTATTGGGGGAAGGAAAATTTTGAGTGTCTACAGATGCCCCTCTTTATCATGTCCATGTAACGTGGTGGAATGGACAGGATAAAGATTAGTAGACACTGGAAATAGAGAATGCCAAAGCCATTTTGAAGCTGGGCGTCTTGGAGTAGAATGGGGCTACTTTTGGCTGTGTGCGTTATCACTTTGCTGGGGATGACGCTATCCAGTATAGCCATTGATGGTATTAGGAGTTATCGCAAGCCAGTTTTGTCATTCTCGGCGGTGGCTGACATCATTCACAATAATTTGTTTGCCTCTAATGAGTTTGTTGAAGATGATTTATCACAGATTTTCCCGTCTTGACCTGCTGGGGATGACGTCCTCTGCAATAGCTTCGTAGATTCTGAGGAGGTGAGCTATCACAGATTTTCCCGTCTTGATCTGCTAGGGGTGACGTCCTCTGCGATAGCTTTGTAGGTATTGAGGAAGTGGCCAGGATTGATACTACCTCAATGATCTTCTTTGAGGATGTGTATAACAGATTCCATCATCTGTCCTTTGTGAAGATGGATTATTATATAACTCTCAACCATAGATCGTCTCCTGCCATCTCACGGGACTAGTCTGAAGGTTGAAATTGACTTCGGTCGGCACCCGAACTTCACTGGGGTTGCACTAACGACTGAGTTGTCATCGATCAGTACCCGATGCTTCGCTGGACTGGAACCAACGGCTAAGTTGTCACCGGTCAGTACCCGATGCTTCGCTGTACTAGAACTAACGGATGAGTAGTCACCGGTCAGTACCCGATGCTTCGTTGGGGTTGAGCCAACGGCTGAATTATCACCGGTTAGTACCCGATGCTTTGCTGGACTGGAACCAACGACAGAGTTATCACCGGTCAGTAACCGATGCTTCGCTGGACTGGAACCAACGGCTGAGTTGTCACCGGTCAGTAACCGATGCTAAGCTGGGGTTGAGCCAATGGCTAAGTTGCTTCTGTCAGAACCCGAACTTTGCTGGGGCTAAGCCAACGGCTGAAACTACTTCGGTCAGAACCCAAACTTCGCTAGGGCTGAGCCAACTGCTGAAACTGCTTTGGTCAGAACCCAAACTTCACTAGGGCTGAGACAACGGCTGAAATTACTTCGGTCAGAACCCGAACTTTGCTGGGGCTGAGCCAATGGCTAAAACTGCTTCGGTCAAAACCCGAACTTCACTGGGGCTGAGCCAACGGCTGTAAATGCTTCGGTCAGAACCCGAACTTCGTTGGGGATAAGCCAACGGCTGAACTGCTTCGGTCAGAACCCAAACTTTGCTGGGGCTGAGCCAACGGCTATAACTTCTTCTGTCAGAATTCGAACTTCGCTGGGGCTGAGCCAACGGCAGTAACTGCTTTGGTCAGAACCCAAACTTCGCTGGGGCTGAGCCATCGGCTAAAACTGCTTCGGTCAGAACCCAAACTTCGCTAGGGCTGAGCCAATTGCAATAAGTGCTTTGATCAGAACCCAAACTTTGCTAGGGCTGAGGCAACGGCAATAACTGCTTCAGTCAGAACCCGAACTTCGCTGAGGCTGAGCCAACGGCTGTAACTGCTTAGGTCAGAACCCAAACTTCACTGGGGCTGAGCCAACGGCTGTAACTGCTTTGGTCAGAACTCGAACTTCTTTGGGGCTGAGCCAACGGCTGAAACTTCTTTGGTCAGAACCCGAACTTTGCTGGGGATGAGCCAACGGATGTAACTGCTTCGGTCAGAACCCGAAATTCGCTGGGGCTGAGGCAATGGCTGAAACTACTTCGGTCAGAACCCAAACTTCGCTGGGGCTGAGCTAACGGCTGTAACTACTTTGGTCAGAACCCGAACTTTGCTGGGGCTGAGCCAACAGCAGTAACTGCTTCGGTCAGAACCAGAACTTCGTTGGGGCTGAGCCAAAGGCTAAAACTGCTTCTATCAGAAACCGAACTTCACTGGGGCTGAGCCAACGGCTGTAATTGCTTCGGTTAGAACCCGAACTTTGCTGGGGCTGAGCCAACGGCTGAAACTTCTTTGGTCAGAACCCGAACTTCGCTGGGGCTGAGCCAACGGCTGAAACTGCTTTGGAATTGGCAGTTTTACGTAATTTATGCGCAATTCTTCCGTAGTTTGATCTGTTGACCCCCGAACATGGCTCCTGGATGAATGTCAAGGGTCTCTGTGGATTTTCCCTTTTTGTCAGGATTACACTGCTTGAACACAGGATTTCAGGACAAACCGATCAATCGCGTAACGATTTCTCTTCAGATTTGATTCGACGGCCCATTTAAACTCTGTTTTGACTCTAACCGAACTGGGCCCAGGGCAGGTGGGACCCACCTGGACTGCCACAGGTGGAGGTGCGGCAACTGCAGGTGGAGCTGCGGCCACCTGGGCTACTTAATGTGTTGTGGGATTTTCATTTTGCAAGTTTCCCATTTGAGCAGCGAAAGGATTTTCGATCTTCTTTTTCAGATCTACGGAGTTCTGGCAGTCAGATTCTGAATTTTTCAGTTCCTACGCGTTCAGCGCTGCGCAGGTAACCTTTTCCATCCTTCTTTCGTAGTTTTTGACCGTTAAAAGTATGCGAACCACCTAGGGTGCTTTAAAATGCAATGTATGAAAAATGTATGTCTATATGACCTGTGAAATTTTTTTTGTCTACATATGTATGCATATCTTACTGTAATGCATGTTTAGATGTCAGAAAATTCAGGTTCTGAGACAATCAATTTTTCCACTTTTTGATCAGTTTAGTCATCCTTTTTGAGGCCTAGTGAGCCTAGACTTTTAACTAAAAATCCCTATGGTATTTTGGAGACCATGTGAGGCTGGTTTTTGATTTTTTAGTAAATATGAACTATTTTTGTTTTTGGGTAGGTGTGCTACTGAATGGCCACCTAGGCATGCATGTCTGCATGTGGACAGTCCATTGTACAAAGGTGACTTTAGCAAAAAATTTCCAAAATCCTAAGTTTTGAGAAACATGCATTTTTGACTCTGTGGGGAGTTTTTACTGACCTAATGCAGGTTTTGAGCTTCTGGGATTTTGAAAACATGCAGTTTTAACTGTGCGGGGTATTTTTGATGGACCCATGCATGTGTTAGGACTTAAATATATATGCTAGATTGATTTATTAATAAGCCAAAGGTTTTAGGCCTACCACACCCTGTCTGAGGTGATTTCGAGTACTGGTGTATGCGATGGATCGCAATAGACCCGGCAGCTCTACCAGGGTTTCATCAGGCGTTAGACGAATGAGGGCTTCTGCCATCCTACAGGCCCGTCCAGCTAGAACTCCTCGAAGATTGGTAGAGAGCAGGATACGTCTAGCACAGGTCGAGCAGCCCATTGACATTGATGATGAGGAGGCTGCTTTTGTTGCTCCTGTTCAAGCTCAGGTTCCACGTGCGGAGGTCCCGGCCATTGCTATGCAGACACAGGAGTTGCTGGGCTACTTGAGTCGCCATCCTTCGAGATATCTTCAGGCCAACGAGGTGACTTGAAGTCTTTCTTCTCTCTGGACTCTTTTCCTATCTTCTGGCCATTCTCGGGGCACAGGTTTTTGACATGGGTTAATTTTTAATGTAGGTCCCTGGCTAGACACATCCACGAGGAAACTGGTTTAGTGTGCACTCCCTCTATCAGACTCTGCACGAGGATTACAGGGAGGTCATGGATGGTTGGGGATTTCAGGCTTTCTTCTCGATCTTGCCCCGTCGTTGCTCTTGGGGTATATGTGGTCTTTGTCTTAACACTGGTTTCACCAGACTCAGTCCCTTCATCTGCTTGGTTGCGAGGTGATGATGACTCCTATGGACTGGAGATTTATTACCGGCATTGAGTTTGAGGGTGAGACAGTGCCTGTCGTGTCTGATATTTTTCCCACCGCAATTAGATCCTTGTTGGGAGTCCCTCAGTCGGAATTCAAGGGTCGGGAAGTCCGATCTGGTCCCTTGAGTATAGATACCCAGGACGGGACTTTGCAGTTGCCTCCGCCTGATGATCAGAGGGCTAGAGATCGCATTATGAGGCGATTATTTTTGTCGATCATCAGGGGTTACTTTGTGGCAGACAACTCGTCGACGGTGTCCTTTTCTTTGATCAGCGCCACTCAGCATGTAGAGCGCCTCAGTGACTTTGATTAGAGTTCCTATACCTTTGCCTATTTTCTCTAGGGTATGCGCCTACTTTCGGAGGGTGTGACGGATGCTTGGTTAGGATTCCATTAGTTTTTGCTGGTGAGTACATGTTTCTGTACCTTTTTAATTTTTGCACTTATTTTTGGCAGTCTTGGTCACTGAGGACGTTTGATATTTGCATGGATAGCTTTAGGCATTTGAGAGGCTTCCTTGCCTACGGCCCATTTCAGCATTAGGTTTGGAGACCTATCCACGTGGACAGAGATGGCATCACTCCATTTTGACGGAGGCCCCTGTTGCTGAGGGATTCACTCATACTCGTCTGTAGTTGGAGCTTTTAACGGTGGGCTCGATTAGCTGGACGCCGTACACATCCAAGCACTTGACCGTCAGATTTGATAGAGGTTTCCCCACTGGTCGAGAGTTTGATTTATCGACCTGCAGAGTCCCTATGTTGACAGAGGGAGGCTCGAAGCTCTATCTTGGAGAGCGTGCCATTCGAAGCGTCACATAGGAGATCCGCATTCCCATTGCTCCTCCTGCTTGGCATCATTGGCCATTATCCGTGCCTTAGACAGACATCCCTTTGGAGGGTATAGACAACTTTGATCTATCAGAGGACCCATATAGCCAGGCAGCCATCTACAGTTGGTAGAGTCCTCGCACTATTGGGGCTCAGACTCGTGCCACCCATTTTATGGCAGATATGGTGTCAGGGTCCGTGATGATGATGGACTGGATAGCTTGTATTAGAGAGCCTACTCATGCAGACCAGATAACACATCTGACCAGAGAGTTGGACCAGGCTCATTTCTTTATCAGGCACCTTGGCCGAGATCCATCAGAGGCATCTTCATTTGACCCATCCAGCTCTAGAGCATGCCACTCTTTAAGTCCATTTAGTAGCAATTATACAGGGGAAGATCCTCTTTTATACCGCCCAGATATGCCTGATACTAGTAACTTTGTACAGACAGAGGATCTGGAGCAGGTCGATCGGTTTGATACCGAGGTTTTTGACTTTCTGTGATAGCTATGGCAGCTATATTTTTGGTCAGCAACTGTTTTGGCTATTCAGCGTCTGTGCCATAATTTTGATAGACCACTGTATTAGCAGGGTGGTGGTGCCCCATTTCCCAGTATTCTCTCTTTCACTTTGTATCAGGATATAGGGATGATGTATGCAGTAGATAGCTTGTTGTAGATATTCTTGTCATCTTTATCTGCTACATCATGTTTATATCTATAAGAACCCGAATTTTTAGATATTATTAAATAAGGATTTAATAAATAAAATTCTTAAACTGTGAGATGGGTTCGAATAAGAGTATTTTTATGTGATATAAGGTATGTGGTATTATATTACATAGGGTAATATGGACTATGTAATATGTGTTTTTGTGATTTATAAATATATTATTAATATATATTTGTTACTTAGCGTAGAGACGTTTCAGT
The DNA here is from genome assembly GCA_020205555.1 of Panax stipuleanatus. Classification (NCBI taxonomy): domain Eukaryota; kingdom Viridiplantae; phylum Streptophyta; class Magnoliopsida; order Apiales; family Araliaceae; genus Panax; species Panax stipuleanatus. Next base: position 26,239,658 of record CM035122.1, read on the forward strand.
TGAGATAAAGGGAGTGGATAAAATTATCTATAGATATTAAATAATTTAAAGAATTATTTTATCATAGTAAGTTGGTGACATTAAATATCCTTAATGTATAATCACCATATTCTTGTGTATGTGTATTAATAACTAAGTATGTTTATAATATAGGTTATTAATAGCACTTAAGTTATCCGTGAATAGGTTTGGATAGTGAAGCATGAGTTAGTTAAGGGAATTAACTATTAAGAATAAATATTAGTTAATATAAGTTGTGAGTTATATTATGGAATAATATAATGTCAGTATTGAACCTTAATTAACTATGGTGATATAGTATAGGGTTTAATTTACTTAAGTAAATGAGTGAATTAATATGTGTGTTGAATATGTAATTATAGTTGGTACTTTTATATATATTACTTAGAATAGTAATATGTGAGAAAGTCTAATGTACGAATAACGTTAAATATATATATACGTTATTAAAGGGAGATGGAAATCATTATATCTTTAAATGAATATTTGAAGAAATTGTTTTGGGAAAATTTATAGAAAAGAAAGAGAACTAATTATTATATATTTCTAATAAAGGGTATTAAAATAATTTGTAATATTGAATTATTTTAATAAAAGGAGGAAATGTTATTTTTTAATAATAATATTACCTTATATGTTTTTGTATGAGGTGTGATTGGTTAATATAGTAAATATATTAAAACGTATTTGCTATATGTAAATAAATTGATAGAAACAATTTATTATAATAGAAAATAAACTTATTATCTATTTTCTATATATAATATATGTACATGTGTCGTACATATAGTTATTTGATTTTATATTAAGAATAATATCATGAGACAATAAGTAAATTATTTTCTAATAACGAATGTGCTTATTTGGAGAAAACATAATATTTTATGATATGGCTAAATACATAATTTTAAATGTATTTTCAAGGGAGTTTAATTAATGAAAGGAAACTAAGTTATTTTTAATATATTAAATAACTTAAGTTATTATTTGATCGTGAATATTATTATTGAATAATTAATAGAGTATATATTAGTTATTATAAGCGTAAAGGTTATACTTATTATAAATATAATTAATTGAAGTAGTTTAGCATTTTAATAGCTTGAGTTATTATATTACCGTAAAGGTTATATAGAATATTGGAGTATTTCCATTCACGATATATTTATATATGTGAACCTTGTGACTTAATAGTTCGAATTATATTGAACATGTTATAAGTAGTAAGTGATGGGAATAATAATAAGCTTGAGATTAAGCTTGTGAGAAATGCCTTGTGTGGCACGATAATAGATTCGGTAATGAATCGATTAATTCAAGGATGAAAGAATTATTAATTAAACAATTAATCTATATTAATTGTTATTATAATAATATGTTGAATTATTATTATTGCGAGTGATAGCATGATAATAAGTATATTTGTTATAAATATAATAAGATAATTAACTATATAAATGTTAATTAATTGGTATGGAAATTATAATTCCATTGATTTATGAGAAATAGATTAATTAATATTATTATTAATTAATAAAATAAGTAATTTATTAAGGTGCAAGCATGCGATATTAAAATATATAACGTATGATAGTTAACTATGTGTTGTACGAAGTGTAAAGTGCGACGTGACTATATAAGCTATATAGTAAGGTGATAGAGTTACATGAAATGTGTATATAACGCAATGTGACACATTAACGTGGCTATATATGATATATATAGACTATATAGTAAGACCAATCGCATTATGTAAGTTACATAATAGTAAGTGTTTATGTGACAATAAGTGTATGGGTGAACATTGATGTATAGTAATATCAATAACCATTGTTAATTGATAATGTATGCAATAAGTTATTATAACTGTAATAATAACCGTTATGATAATACCCAATTAAATTATATTTGGTATTAAGAAAATGTACATGGATTATATGTGGTATATATGTACCCCTACTTGATACATTGTAATTAGGAATTACACTTGTAATTCATTTATAACCTAAGTTAAATGAAATGAAATAAGTATATATATTATATAACCTAAGTGTTTATATATATTTGCAAGTTCCTATTGCTGAGTTCTTCCTTGTCCCCAGTTGAGTGCACATTGCACTCTTCACGTGAACACACAAGCACCTATGCTACTCTACGTCTTCTCAATTTCCTCACAATGGTAGCTAATGAGTGGATGGGGAATGGCTTTCATGATTAATTTCAACTACTCCAACTACTCCCTATGAACCAATGTGTTCTCATTTCTGTTGGTTTGATTTGGTGGAAAATGACATTATCTGTGTAATCAATCCTCTATAAATATAGCTCTCCCCTTCATGTTTTCATTTGCTGAGAAATCTTAATAAGTATAAGATATAGAGGTAGTTCATTGTATTGGCAAGGAGTCAGTGAATTGAAGGAATTGGATATAGCAGTGGTATAACTCCCTACCTATGTTCTTTAATTTTCAAATTCTAGATTTCTTGGTTAAGCATTAATTGATGATAAGTTGATTAGAGAGTGTGTATTAGTTGCTATGATAGCTTATATGCATGATAGAACTAATATATAGTTGCTCATAATCGAATTGCTGTGGAAAATTTTGAGTTTGGGCTAAGTTCTGCTGAAGTAGGCTGTCTCTGCCCCTGGCCGGCCACCTGCGCAGCTGCACCAGTTTTGTACTGGCCAGCGGCGCAGCTGCGCCTGTACCAGACTTGAGTTGGGCAAGGCCCTGCGCAGCTGCGCCAGTTTTGAACTGGGGAGCTACGCAGTTGCGCCGGGACCAGTTTCTAGGTTTTAGTTTTCTGTTGCAGGTTCTGTTATATGCTAGCATAAGTTATATAATTAGAACAAGCATGCACACTTAAATAATATGTATATATGAGTATCATGACATGACATAAGCATGATAGTATACATTATTGATGAAGAACTCATAATTTTCAAATGAAACTTATGATTTTCGATATGAACTTTGATACTTGTATAAACATGTGTGTTCTGACCTTGTAAGCGTATTTGTACGATCTAGACATGCATGGAAGTTGGTATTAACTTATAGTACGTGTTCTTGATACTACATGTACATGCATGGCCATGTTAGTATGTACTATGGAAGGAAAACGTATGATTTTAAAATGAAACTTCTAGTTTTAGATTTGAACTTGGACGTATACATAGCATGTATATATTCTGATTTTGTGAGCATGTTTAGATGACTTAGAAATGAATATCGGACATGTCAACCTATATATAGATATCATGAACATGTTAGGTTTTGTTAGTAAGATTCACTAATGAAAATGCGAGCCTTGAACGTGGACGATAACATGTTACCTTAAGATTTGGGATTTTGATGCTTATGGACATATGTGATAGCACATTTGGACTCTCTCATGTATCATACATGTATATATATACCATGACTACATATCATGAAACCAAGTTTAGCGTAAACGAAGCATGTCTTCAAACTAATAATCGTGATAGTTACATGTATGAAGTATGACTATTCATGAACATGCCCAATATGAGTTATATAAATACTTTATGTGTTTAAAGAACTAGCATGATAAACTTTGTGATGTTCATGACCTTGAGTGGCCTTAAATTGTTGAAATGTTGACTTAGAACCTAAATCATGTAAATTGAACGTGAAAAGGTTAATCGAGCATGAAAGTATCCTTTAATATGTATACATGCTATGTAGGACCATATATTAATACTTGAATCCGACTTCGACGGTTAATAGCGCATATTTGCTTTGTTATGGTCTTATGTGTTAGTAATTATATATGAGAATGATTAACTCAAAAGATGGACTACACTAGCTATATGTAAATAGATTAGTGGTAGACAGGCATATGTATATGTAGAGAATGGTAGTAAGTACGTATGGTTAAAGTATACTTATACGTACATAGTTATTATAAGAATACGATAAGAAAGTAAGACGAAGGTTCTAAGAACCAAGTTAGACAACAATGTAATACTAATTATTATATTGAGAATATATGGAAGTGTATGACTGATAAGTGTGATCTCTATGATTAATATAACTGTGTAGGATTACACGAAGTGCAGATATTCTTAAGAAGTTAAGTCGTAGTTGTTAAACTACGAATCAGGCAAGTCTTTCAGTTCCTATTTGATATATCAATTCAATAACTGTTAGTTAAATTATATTATGCTGTGATAATGTGAACTTATATATGAACTGTATATGAGATATAAATGAGATTGAAAGTTGATCTTTGATGATATACTTGTTATGTGAAAAGAAACATGCATAGTAAATATAAACTGTTTATAAATGCATGAACTGAGTATGATGTTATATGCTATGTGATGCATGAGGACTGTTAGAATTGCTGAGCTGTCGAGCTCACTCTTGTAAATAACCACTTTTGCAGGTTAAGGATTCACAGTAAAGATTTCGTGCTTCTTGATTGATAAAGATAGATAGTATCGCATTGAAGAATATTACTTAGATTATTGTCTGGACCATGTTTAGATTCTAGATGATGTACTCGATAGTTGCTTACACTGTTTAATACTTGTTGTATTGTAAGAATGTATTAATTAATACATAGAGGATATCGAGTTGAGTTGTAAATGTTTATACGATAACTCAGATAAGAATGAATCATATTATATAGTTGATTCAAGATTTGTAATTGGTATCAAAGTTATGGAATCAATAAAAAGATTTTTTATTCAGAGGATATTGAAAAGTTTAAATTATTTCGTATTTTAGTAATATCGAATATGATGTAAAGACGAGATCTTGGATATGAATAGAATTTATATTCTAAATTGTAATAAACAAAGTTGTATTCTTTTACTAATGATTAAAAGATATATTAGTTTGACGATAGTAGTATCGTGACTGCACCGAATCTAAGGTTTCGAAGGAACGTGGATTTGGGGGCGTCACAGGTTGGTATCAAAGCTGTAGGTTATAAACCTTAGGTAAGTGTACCTTAGACTATAACCTGAGAGAGGGAAAGATAAAGATTAAAATATATACGTGAAGATTCAAAGAAGAATCTCGAAATATCTAGAGAATGAGAATCAAGAGTTTCCTAACTCCGGTAATAAAAATGTTAAGACGATGTCTATAACATGTATATGACGAAGATAGTGAGAATAAACTCAGATGGAGTTTAGTTTATAGTAGGGAAAGAACCCTGAGGAAAAGCGATGATCACGACGTGATCAGATTGAACTGTGAAATGATAGAAAGTCTGTAACGACTAAGTGTGTATAGCTTGATGCTATGAGAGAATGTACTATAAAAAGTACGAGATGAACTCATGAGGAGTTGTATGTGGTGAAACATAGAAAGCTCATAACGAGCAAGTGATAGAGTAAGATAGAGTTAAGTGTAGGACTTCCATTGAGGACTCATGTGATGGCTTAGTCGTACAAACTTTTATATGGGCAGAAGTTTTGTGCTTGCACTGAGTGCGTCACATTGATAATCATTGGAATGTTAGTGTCGCGGTATCATTTTACATATGGTGGAAAGGTGGTTCTTTTCTTATATTTATTTTGATAGATAGAGATTTCTAAGATATATATAGATAATACTAAGATTAGGTGCGAGTTCTTAAAACTCATGCCTATGACAAGTTCGTGACTCATAATCGTATGGTGGGACCCCTTAGCGAATGGACAACTTTGGTCTGACTAGGATAAGTTCCTCAACCCATATGATTGTGGTAGGTTCCTGAGCTTCCATGGTGTGGTAAGTTGGTGAACTGTATTGAGAATAAATGTATTATATAAGAGTTTGGGAATAGTGAGCATTGATGGTGGTAAGAGATTGAAGCGATGGAGAAATTGGATTTTCCTAAATCCTCTAGCTACGCTAGATTTTCAATATTTATTGACTTCGTGCTAGTGTTTGCACTTCGGTTTTCTTGAGAAAACATTGGGTCAGGTAACTGAACTAATGAGTTTTAAAAACAACACCGTTATTCGTATGTCTACGCTATTTGTTCGGCTAAGACAAAAATGAGTTGACAATCTTTCAAAATATATTTTGACCATGTGCATCATTTGATATGATGTAGAATGGTAAACGATGGAGTCATCAATGCAATCGAACCTAGTGTTGGTTGTGATCGAAAGATCGTCAACCCACTATGGTATGTTGTAATATGACAAAGTCATAAAATGGCAGAATCCTCAACGTACTACTAATCTAGTATGGTATCATGACGTCATAAAAGAATTTTTGGTTTTCTTGTAAATTATAAAGAAGGTCAATTAAGTTGGCTAAATTATTTCGATTAATGTCCGAATTGTTGATGAGAGTCTAAGCTATTTGATTCGGCTAGACGACTATTGGAAAGGGATTTTAGAATTCAAGTATTCTTGTGTATGTATGCCAAACTAGATTGCTCTGGTGCGGATTTTGACGTTGAAAAGCTGAGGTGAACAACCCTATAAGGGAACATGTTTTCGGGGACAATGGTTCCGAGCGTAACGTATATAGTCGTTACAAAACACTACGTTGCGGCCCAACGTAGTGGTACAATAGGCTGGCCACTTAGAGTACGCGTGGAGGGTGTTTTCAGTCTTTGTGATTGATAAACACTCTAGTTTACGGTGTGAAGAATTGTGTTAAAGCATTAGTAAACCTGGAGAAAAGTTCACAGTCTTGTGACCCCTCAGCATAAATTGGAATCTGAGTTATTTATACTACTTCCCGATTATTAAAAAATCGTGGAAGATTCATATTCTTCTAAAGGATGAATGTAGTAAGTAGAATGTTCCTTAGAAAGGATAAAGTAGTAGAATGAGATTGAGAAAGTTATAGTAATAAAACTTCTGAAAAGAGAATGAATAAAATTATTCAAGAGAATATGTAATAATCGGAATAGCACCAAGTAGAGGAAGTTTCGGTGATTCCGAGGATGGAATCCTTATAAGGGGGAGAGGATGTAAGAACCCGAATTTTTAGATATTATTAAATAAGGATTTAATAAATAAAATTCTTAAACTGTGAGATGGGTTCGAATAAGAGTATTTTTATGTGATATAAGGTATGTGGTATTATATTACATAGGGTAATATGGACTATGTAATATGTGTTTTTGTGATTTATAAATATATTATTAATATATATTTGTTACTTAGCGTAGAGATGTTTCAGTTGAGATAAAGGGAGTGGATACAATTATCTATAGATATTAAATAATCTATAGAATTATTTTATCATAGTAAGTTAGTGACATTAAATATCCTTAATGTATAATCACCATATTCTTGTGTATGTGTATTAATAACTAAGTATGTTTATAATATAGGTTATTAATAGCACTTAAGTTATCCGTGAATAGGTTTGTATAGTGAAGCATGAGTTAGTTAAGGGAATTAACTATTAATAATAAATATTAGTTAATATAAGTTGTGAGTTATATTACGGAATAATATAATGTCAGTATTGAACCTTAATTAACTATGGTGATATAGTATAGGGTTTAATTTACATAAGTAAATGAGTGAATTAATATGTGTGTTGAATATGTAATTATAGTTGGTACTTTTATATATATTACTTAGAATAGTAATATGTGAGAAAGTCTAATGTACGAATAACGTTAAGTATATATATACGTTATTAAAGGGAGATGGAAATCATTATATCTTTAAATGAATATTTGAAGAAATTATTTTGGGAACAATTTATAGAAAAGAAAGAGAACTAATTATTATATATTTCTAATAAAGGTTATTAAAATAATTTGTAATATTGAATTATTTTAATAAAAGGAGGAAATGTTATTTTTGAATAATAATATTACCTTATATGTTTTTGTATGAGGTGTGATTGGTTAATATAGTAAATATATTAAAACGTATTTGCTATATGTAAATAAATTGATAGAAACAATTTATTATAATAAAAAATAAACTTATTATCTATTTTCTATATATAATATATGTACATGTGTCGTACATATAGTTATTTGATTTTATATTAAGAATAATATCATGAGACAATAAGTAAATTATTTTCTAAGAACGAATGTGCTTATTTGGAGAAAACATAATATTTTATGATATGGCTAAATACATAATTTTAAATGTATTTTCAAGGGAGTTTAATTAATGAAAGGAAACTAAGTTATTTTTAATATATTAAATAACTTAAGTTATTATTTGATCGTGAATATTATTATTGAAATAATTAATAGAGTATATATTAGTTATTATAAGCGTAAAGGTTATACTTATTATAAATATAATTAATTGAAGTAGTTTAGCATTTTAATAGCTTGAGTTATTATATTACCGTAAAGGTTATATAGAATATTGGAGTATTTCCATTCACGATATATTTATATATGTGAACCTTGTGACTTAATAGTTCGAATTATATTGAACATGTTATAAGTAGTAAGTGATGGGAATAATAATAAGCTTGAGATTAAGCTTGTGAGAAATGCCTTGTGTGGCACGATAATAGATTCGGTAATGAATCGATTAATTCAAGGATGAAAGAATTATTAATTAAACAATTAATCTATATTAATTGTTATTATAATAATATGTTGAATTATTATTATTGCGAGTGATAGCATGATAATAAGTATATTTGTTATAAATATAATAAGATAATTAACTATATAAATGTTAATTAATTGGTATGGAAATTATAATTCCATTGATTTATGAGAAATAGATTAATTAATATTATTATTAATTAATAAAATAAGTAATTTATTAAGGTGCAAGCATGCGATATTAAAATATATAACGTATGATAGTTAACTATGTGTTGTACGAAGTGTAAAGTGCGACGTGACTATATAAGCTATATAGTAAGGTGATAGAGTTACATGAAATGTGTATATAACGCAATGTGACACATTAACGTGGCTATATATGATATATATAGACTATATAGTAAGACCAATCGCATTATGTAAGTTACATAATAGTAAGTGTTTATGTGACAATAAGTGTATGGGTGAACATTGATGTATAGTAATATCAATAACCATTGTTAATTGATAATGTATGCAATAAGTTATTATAACTGTAATAATAACCGTTATGATAATACCCAATTAAATTATATTTGGTATTAAGAAAATGTATATGGATTATATGTGGTATATATGTACCCCTACTTGATACATTGTAATTAGGAATTACACTTGTAATTCATTTATAACCTAAGTTAAATGAAATAAAATAAGTATATATATTATATAACCTAAGTGTTTATATATATTTGCAAGTTGCTATTGCTGAGTTCTTCCTTGTCCCCAGTTGAGTGCACATTGCACTCTTCACGTGAACACACAAGCACCTATGCTACTCTACGTCTTCTCAATTTCCTCACAATGGTAGCTAATGAGTGGATGGGGAATGGCTTTCATGATTAATTTCAACTACTCCAACTACTCCCTATGAACCAATGTGTTCTCATTTCTGTTGGTTTGATTTGGTGGAAAATGACATTATCTGTGTAATCAATCCTCTATAAATATAGCTCTCCCCTTCATGTTTTCATTTGCTGAGAAATCTTAATAAGTATAAGATATAGAGGTAGTTCATTGTATTGGCAAGGAGTCAGTGAATTGAAGGAATTGGATATAGCAGTGGTATAACTCCCTACCTATGTTCTTTAATTTTCAAATTCTAGATTTCTTGGTTAAGCATTAATTGATGATAAGTTGATTAGAGAGTGTGTATTAGTTGCTATGATAGCTTATATGCATGATAGAACTAATATATAGTTTCTCATAATCGAATTGCTGTGGAAAATTTTGACTTTGGGCTAAGTTCTGCCGAAGTAGGCTGTCTCTGCCCCTGGCCGGCCACCTGCACAGCTGCACCAGTTTTGTACTGGCCAGCGGGGCAGCTGCGCCGGTACCAGACTTGAGTTGGGCAAGGCCCTGCGCAGCTGCGCCAGTTTTGAACTGGGAAGCTGCGCAGCTGCGCCGGGACCAGTTTCTAGGTTTTGTTTTCTGTTGCAGGTTCTGTTATATGCTAGCATAAGTTATATAATTAGAACAAGCATGCACACTTAAATAATATGTATATATGAGTATCATGACATGACATAAGCATGATAGTATACATTATTGATGAAGAACTCATAATTTTCAAATGAAACTTATGATTTTCGATATGAACTTTGATACTTGTATAAACATGTGTGTTCTGACCTTGTAAGCGTATTTGTACGATCTAGACATGCATGGAAGTTGGTATTAACTTATAGTACGTGTTCTTGATACTACATGTACATGCATGGCCATGTTAGTATGTACTATGGAAGGAAAACGTATGATTTTAAAATGAAACTTCTAGTTTTAGATTTGAACTTGGACGTATACATAGCATGTATATATTCTGATTTTGTGAGCATGTTTAGATGACTTAGAAATGAATATCGGACATGTCAACCTATATATAGATATCATGAACATGTTAGGTTTTGTTAGTAAGATTCACTAATGAAAATGCGAGCCTTGAACGTGGACGATAACATGTTACCTTAAGATTTGGGATTTTGATGCTTATGGACATATGTGATAGCACACTTGGACTCTCTCATGTATCATACATGTATATATATACCATGACTACATATCATGAAACCAAGTTTAGCGTAAACGAAGCATGTCTTCAAACTAATAATCGTGATAGTTACATGCATGAAGTATGAATATTCATGAACATGCCCAATATGAGTTATATAAATACTTTATGTGTTTCAAGAACTAGCATGATAAACTTTGTGATGTTCATGACCTTGAGTGGCCTTAAATTGTTGAAATGTTGACTTAGAACCTAAATCATGTAAATTAAACGTGAAAAGGTTAATCGAGCATGAAAGTATCCTTTAATATGTATACATGCTATGTAGGACCATATGTTAATACTTGAATCCGACTTCGACGGTTAATAGCGTATATTTGCTTTGTTATGGTCTTATGTGTTAGTAATTATATATGAGAATGATTAACTCAAAAGATGGACTACACTAGCTATATGTAAATAGATTAGTGGTAGACAGGCATATGTATATGTAGAGAATGGTAGTAAGTACGTATGGTTAAAGTATACTTATATGTACATAGTTATTATAAGAATACGATAAGAAAGTAAGACGAAGGTTCTAAGAACTAAGTTAGACAACAATGTAATACTAATTATTATATTGAGAATATATGGAAGTGTATGACTGATAAGTGTGATCTCTATGATTAATATAACTGTGTAGGATTACACGAAGTGCAGATATTCTTAAGCAGTTAAGTCGTAGTTGTTAAACTACGAATCAGGCAAGTCTTTCAGTTCCTATTTGATATATCAATTCAATAACTGTTAGTTGAATTATATTATGCTGTGATAATGTGAACTTATATATGAACTGTATATGAGATATAAATGAGATTGAAATTTGATCTTTGATGATATACTTGTTATGTGAAAAGCAACATGCGTAGTAAATATAAACTGTTTATAAATGCATGAACTGAGTATGATGTTATATGCTATGTGATGCATGAGGACTATTAGAATTGCTGAGCTGTCGAGCTCACTCTTGCAAATAACCACTTTTGCAGGTTAAGGATTCACAGTAAAGATTTCGTGCTTCTTGATTGATAAAGATAGATAGTATCGCATTGAAGAATATTACTTAGATTATTGTCTGGACCATGTTTAGATTCTAGATGATGTACTCGATAGTTGCTTACACTGTTTAATACTTGTTGCATTGTAAGAATGTATTAATTAATACATAGAGGATATCGAGTTGAGTTGTAAATGTTTATACGATAACTCAGATAAGAAGGAATCATATTATATAGTTGATTCAAGATTTGTAATTGGTATCAAAGTTATGGAATCAATAAAAAGATTTTTTATTCAAAGGATATTGAAAAGTTTAAATTATTCCGTATTTTAGTAATATCGAATATGATGTAAAGACGAGATCTTGGATATAAATAGAATTTATATTCTAAATTGTAATAAACAAAGTTGTATTCTTTTACTAATGATTAAAAGATGTAATAGTTTGACGATAGTAGTATCGTGACTGCACCGAATCCGAGGTTTCGAAGGAACGTGGATTTGGGGGCGTCACAATATCATTGTCATCATGCATATATCATATGTATGCATTCAGACAACTGCGATTTGACTTGACCTCTGGACGATCTTGTGATACGGTGCTACAGATGACGACGTCTATAGTTAGCCATATAGCGCATTTGCCACGGTCAGGGGTGGCTGCATCATTGCTGTCATGGTATGATAGTCTGCCCTTTCTAGTTAGGGGGACAGTTGACCAGATGCTGGGGCATTCGATGGCCCTTGTAGATTTTAGGGTTCTAGACGGCTTTATTGATGGCGTCCTACCCTTATGGGTACCGAAGAGACAGGTATTTTGCATTGGGCAGTGTGAGCTTTCGCCTACTCTGGAGGAGTACCAGAGATTTATTGGCTTGGATTTAGAGTCGCCGTGTGCTCGGACGGCTATCAGTGATATGCGGAGACTATTTACTCGGCTGTCCGATCTTCGGCAGAGCATAGTCATGGATGAGATCATTTCAGGGCATGTGATCTCCCTTGACTTCTTGATAGAGCGCTATGGTGAGCTTGATAGCTACGGCCATCACGTTAGAGATTTCGTCATTCTTGTAGAGGATTGGTAAATAGCCAGGATAAACATGTTGTTGATGTGCATTGTGGCGTATGTTTACATGTCATTGTGTTTAGATCACCTTGATGTGGGATTGGTTATCGTAGTCAGAGCCCTTAGACAGGGTAGTACCATTATCCCTATGATCTTGGAGTAGACACTAAGGTCGCTCTTCTATTGCAGTACCCATCTAGCTAGGTTTTTCCGGGGTAGCTCGGTCGTGCTGTATATATATGGTTGATGTCACACATACGACCGATTGCATCCTTTAGACCTCATGCCTATTATTTTAGTTACGAGATATCCTCATTTTACTCCTTCTGTCCGCCTGATTTCGTCGACTCAGAGTTCTGGTTAGTATTTTTGTCAGATTTTGGGCATCCGTTCGCAGTTTTGTTATGCTCAGCGATGGCGACCCAGTTCAGCTTCATTACTCATGCATCTGGCATAAATTATTTGCCTTTGGCAGGATTGAGGAGTACGACTACTTATCATCCCTTGGTAGTTATGGAGCAGTTTGATCAGTGGCAGAGTATGCACCATTTTGAGGATTCTGCTGATCAGAGGATGTCGGCTTCATCTATGTCACCGGCCGACTTGGTTAGAGTTTATGAGTGTTGGACTCACAAGGAGAGGGCTGAGTTCTCCAGTAGACATCCGAGTCTTTCTCTGGAGTATTCTGCATGGTTAGAGGCAGAGACCGCAGTCGCTGTAGTAGAGTTTCATTTACCTCCGCTTGCAGATTCTGATGAGGAGGAGCCCATGGAAGATCCCGATTCTCCTACTGAGGATGAGTTGTTCGCAGATTTGGCTGTAGCTTTGATTAGTGATCCCCCAATTATTCCCACAGGGACAGATCCAGTTTTGTCAGATTCTCTATTCAGGATGACCTTTGAGAGAGATTCAGCTAGAGCGCAGCTGTTGGCTGCCCTATCTGGCATGGGATTTAGCTTTTGTTGAGAGGGATGGTCTCACGACTGCCTTGGATACTGGATTGATTGAGCGGGAGGAGCTTTGCTATACTTTAGGTACGACCATTGTGGAGCGAGACGAGGTTCGCTAGGCCAGAGATGCAGCATATGTTGAGATTGAGGAAACTTTGAATTCTCGGGATGCAGGCAATAGCTTCCCATGATTTCCACATTGCTGATAGTACTGCTCTCCGCTCTTACACCCATGGTTTGGTTACCGAGATGAGTTCTTACATTGATGACAATAGTGTCACCTTGCAGATGACTATGGATATCCTTAGCTGTATGGAGGCTGAATGGACTACTCTTACAGAGGCTCCTCCATCCTCACAGAGAGATGCCATGCTGGCATTGCTGACCCGCTTGTCCTTGGGTCCATAGACTAGCTTTTTTTTCTGCACAGGCTAGATTAGCCATTTTTGTCATGTACAGGGCACTATGTATATAAAGCAGTTTATATATCAGAGAAATATATTTTTGAGATACTTCCCTGCTTGGATATGTATTGTCAACGTTGAGTGATTACAACTTCTGTCATGAATCGCAGTTGTTGATGCCTTTTCAGCTTCTCCTTGATGGACTGACAATTGAGGTGTCAAAGGAGTTCCTCAAATGGGTCTGGTAACCAGACAGCTTGACAGCATTTAGCTTCTATTTATCTTTGGTGTTTTGGAACTAGTCTTCCATCTTTTTGTTTTTTCTTGAGGGTCAAACCACATCGTAGAGGGCTGCCTACGTACTCCCGGATTGAGGGAGATCAAGTTATTCGTAGTTCTGGTTGTTTAATTGAAGAGGCTTGAAAAGAGTTTATCTGGGGTTTGAATTTGGTTCGATAAGCTTTGGAATTTGATGCTGGAATTTGCATGTTCTTTGGATTTTTGCTTGATTTGACCGCAACATAGATGGTTGCCTACGTACTCCCGGGCTAAGGGAGATCAGGTCATTCGTAGTTTAGGCTTCTCTAGTGAAAAGTCGAACCTGATTCAATTTATAGGACCCAGATGCGGGTATTCATGTGCTTCAGATGTAGTACCTTTTCACGGTATCTGAATTGATGAGTTGGGGAAATTTGTTCCCGTCCATTTCTTGTAGCTTGATTGGTCCCCCTGTCAGCACTTCCTTGACAATGAAAGGGCCTTCCCAGTTTGGTGCAAATTTTCCTTTGGCTTCATCCTGATTGGCCAGGATTTTCTTTAGCACCAAATCATTTTCTTTGAATTGCCGAATTCTGACTTTCTTGTTTTAGGACCTGGAGATCCTTTGGTGGTATAACCGTCCATGGAAAATGGTTGTGGCCCTCTTTTCGTCTATTAGGGACAGTTGATGATATCGGTCTTGCAACCATTGATCTTCATCCATCTGAGCATCTATTAATACTCGTAAAGACTCCATCTCTACTTCTATGGGGAGGACTGCTTCTATGCTATAGACCAGTGAATAAGGGGTAGCCCCAGTAGAGATGCACATTGACGTCCTGTAGGTTAACAGGGTGAGAGGTAGCAGGTCAGGCCAATCCTTATGATTGGCGGACATTTTCTGCATGATCTGCTTGATGTTTTTATTGGCCGCTTCGATAGCACGGTTCATCTTGGGCTGATAGATGACGGAGTTGAGATGCTTGATGTGGAACTTGCCGCACAGTTCTACCATTATTTGATTGTTCAGGTTTTTTGTGTTGTCTGATACGATCACCTCCGGTTATCCATATCGACAAATGACATTATTTCTGATGAAACTGATGATGACCTCTTTTGTGACTTTAGGAAAAGAGGTTGCTTCAACCCATTTGATGAAGTAGTCGATCATGGTGAAGATGAACCGATGACCGTTGCTGGCTTTGGGTTCGACTAGACCTATCACGTCTATTCCCCATATAGAAAAAGGACATGGTGCACTCATATTGTGCAGCTCATTTGGCGGAGCGTGGATGGCATTTCCATGTGTTTGGCATTGAAAGCATCTCTTGACGTGATCATCGCAATCAGCTTTGAGCGAGATCCAGTAATATCCTATTCTGATTATCTTTTGGCTAGTAGATGGAGGCTCATGTGTGGACCACAGACTACGCTATGGATTTCATCCATTAGTCTTTGGGCTTGCTCCTTGTCGAGGCATCTTAACAGGCCTATTCCAGCATCCCTTTTGTAAAGTGCATCTCCGCTCAGATAGAACTTTATGGCCATTCTGAGCATCCGTTTCCGCTCTGATTGGCTTTCACTAGTGGGTGTAGATCCATCACAGAGATATTCCTTGATGTCTTAAAACCAGGTTGCTTGACAGGAGGTATGTTGTCTGATACGTCTCCAATGTAATTCCCGTATGTTGGGGCTTTTTTGATTAGTGAACTGGATGTTGGGAAACCTGCTCCTGTTGGATATGCGGATTATTGAAGCCAACGTTGCCAATGCATCGGTAAAGTCATTTCGACCCCGAGGAATGTGGACTGAAGGTTATTGCTTCAAACTGCTGGGACATTTTGAGGACTTGCCGATGATAAGGCAGCAGATGCAGTTCTTTTGTGAGATACTTGCTGATGGTTTGTCTGATGACCAACTCAGAATCTCCAAAGACCAATAAGTGTTTGATACCCATGGATTGGGCTAGTTTTAACCCCAGTATACAGCCTTCGTACTCGGCCGTGTTGTTGGTTTTGCCAAATTAAAGTTTGGTAGCCACAGGAAATTGATCACCTGTACCGGAGATATGGACTGCCCCAGCTCCGGAACCTTCCATGTTTACCGCTCGTTGAAATATATTTTCCATGGTTGGACTGTATTATCTGAATGGAGTTGTTGAATTTTCATAATCCCATCATCTGGGAAATATGTCTCCAGGGGCTCAAACCCTCCTGAAAGTGCTTCTGCTAATTGATATGCAATGCCTTGCCCTTTGATAGACTTCTGAGTCACGTAGACAATGTCGAACTGCTGTAGAATCAACTGTCATTTGGACAGTCGACAATTTAACATTGGTTTGCTGAAGACGTATTTGAGTGGATCCATACGGGATACGAGATACGTTGTATGCCCAGTGCAAGTAGTGTTGCAACCTCATGGCGGCCCATACTAATGCACATCATATCTTCTCGATCAGGGTGTATTTTTGTTCCCCGCTGCTGAAGATTTTGGTGATGTAGTAGATAGCTCTTTCTTTGCTACTATCATCCTTCTGTCCTAGCATACATCCCATGGCATTGGCATTAACTAACAGGTACATGAATAAGGGGGCAACCATGATTTGATGGTAACCAGCAAAGTAGTCTACGAAGGAATACATGCCGTACTGCGCAGTATTGTCAATCAGGATGTGGATTAAAGGTACCAGGAAATTATCCTTGAGACTGGCTTTGTTTAGATCCCGGTAATCCACGCAGACGGGTACCTTCCCTCCTAGTTTAGGCACGGGGACTATGTTTGATAGCCATTCGGGATATGTTGATACCATGATGATCCCGGCTTTGAATTACTTAACAATTTCTTCTTTGACTTTTAAAATCCACTCAGGTTTCAATCGTCTGAGCTTTTGTTTGACTGGTTTGAACCCTTCTTTGATGGGCATCCGATGGATGACAATGTTTATGGATAGACCGATCATGTCTTCATGCGACCATGCAAATACCTCCTGGTACTGTGTTAGGAGTTCGATCAGGTCGGCTTTTTGATCTAAGGTGAGGTCTAAACCTATTTGGATTTCTTTGATGGTTTCGGAGGTTCCTATGTTGATGGTGGAGGTTTGGTTGAGGTTTGGTTTAGGTTTTTCTTCGATCCATTCCTTGATCTCCTCTGGCACCTCATAGTCATCTTCCTCCCCTTGATCAAGATCCGTCAAGTTCAAGCTCAATCTTGCATCATAGTTGGAGTTATGTTGACAGTTTGGCATCTCATCAGCAGAGACACACATATCCAATGCTTGGGTCCTGAAAATAAAAATGCTTTCATTAATATATACAACTGCTTAAATACATATGGCATTTATAAAGCATGACGAAAGTAATTGCTCCAGCTGTGTAATCAAAAGTAAGCAATAAATGAAAGCATAATTAAGGGCAGATTGACTGTCTACCCCTTTACCCTTTTAATTGAGGCAAGGGACACTGCTCCAATTATCCAGTGTTAGATCCTCATGGATAGGGATGATGCTGGAAGTGTGCTCGTCCGTCTCGTCTTGAATGATAACTGAGACATCCTTTAGGATATGGCCGAGGCTTTTATGTGGATTGTTCCTTTATTTGCTGCGAGGAAACTGAGGACAATCCTCATCGTCAATATCTGGGAGTTCATCATTCATCCCTTTGTAGTTGATAATGACTTTTATGTTAGCAAACGGATTTCGTCCTTCGTACAGGATCTTTTCTTTTCCCTTTTCGGTATCTGCCTCAGGCTTGAGGGCTTTCCTTTCATGGACAGGTATGATTGAAGAAAATAGCATGGCTGATGCCCCCATTGGGATCTTTTTCGTAGGTTTCATCCATCAGGCATTTGTTAGGTTTGGGAGCAGAATTGTGGAGGCATGAGCCTTGGGATGTTTGTGTGGATTCCAGTGGTTTGGCCTGGATGAAAATCACAATCCGGCTCTTCCCATCTAACTTGGGATTTGGATTGGCATCTTAATGTCGTGCTTATTCTTTCCTAACCCTTCTCCAGGCTGGAAACCCGCAGCTACCATTTCTTGCCCCACTGTCATTACTTCAGTGGAAATTTTTGGCTTTAGGGCTGGTGCCCCAATCCGTAGATATTGAATATCGCTTACCTCGAGAGCTTGAAAACTTGCGGGCTCAACCCCGGCGTCCAGGCTAATCACTGGCATGTCCCCATGTATGTGAGTAGGGTATTCCAATTTAGCATTCACTGTGATGATACTGCCGTTGATAATGTACTTGAGTTGCTGATGGAGGGTGGATGGAATAGCCCCGGCCATATGGATCCATGGTCTACCCATCAACAAGTTGTATCTGGTGGCTATATTGAGCACCTGGAAAGATACGTAGAAGGTGTGTGGACTAATTTCTAGAAGAAGCTCAATTTCCCCCATAGCCTGGCGGCGAGATCCATCGAAAGCCCAGATAACCATGTTACCGGCTTTTATCCGGTTTGGATTGATCTTCATCCTTTCCTACGTGTCGTATAGACAAATATTAAGGGAAGATCCTCCATTAATAAGCATTCCTCCGATCACATATCCGGAGGACATAACGGCTATATGCAGGGACTTGTGGTGGCCCCTTCCCTCAGCCGGGATATCATCTTCTGTAAAGGAAATCACATTGTTGTTGAAAATGTGTTCTATCACGCGATGAAATTTCTCTATGTCTACCATGTATGGCAGATGAGCTTCTTCTAGTACCTTCACTAGGATGTTACGGTGATCCTCTGATGATAGGACCAAGTCCAGGATGGATATTTGCTTGGGTGCGTCTTTCAAGCTTTGCACTATCTTGATTTTATTGTGTCCCATCTTTTTGAGGAACATCTTTATCTTTTCTTCTGCCACCCTTTCTTTTTCTTTGGTAACTGGTTTAATCACCTGCTGAGGCAGGTACAATGCATTATCCTTTGACAGGATGGAGATGTTATTTGAAGTAGAGCTTTTAATGTCCCCGTAGTTCCATGGGACCTTCTTCAGACTGAGGATTGGATACTTAGGCCTGAAGGTCAAAATTAGAGGCTGAGGTGTAGCCACCTTCACAGGATTTTGGACTTCTTGGACCCCTTTACCTGTCAGTACCAGGGGTGTGATAAATTGATTCTTTATCGCAGGATATGACAGCCACTTTATCCTAATACCATGCATCGGGGATCCAGAGGCTATCTTTATCTATTATGTCAAGGATTTGATCTCCTCTAATTAGGTCACCTTTCTCACTCAGGTCTTGAATTAGGTTCCAAAGTGCCCATCATTCTTCTGTATCATGGCCGGGAGAGTTGGAATGGTACTGACATATTTGTTCAGGTTTAAATTTTCTGGATTAAGGGTTCAGCAGAGGTAGCATGTTTTCAACCATTCCCTCGTTGATCATCATTTGTAGGATTTCTTCCATTGACTAGTTCAAATTGGTGAAATTCCTTTGAAATAGGAATTTGTTATCTGCTTGGACACTTGCTTCTTCGATCCCCTTGTCAGTCCAGGGTGTAAGCTCACAAATCTGGCTATGATCTTGATTAGAATTAACTTTCGCTGGTGGAGAGCGACTGCCAATAGATTGATGGATTTGCTTCAACATCTTTATGGTCAGTTGATAGACGACCACTTCAGCCAACTGCTCGACTTGTTCCTTGATAGGCTTTATTTCTTGCTCTATCAGGAATTAGTTTTCAAAAGCTTCCCAACTCATTGGGCTGATGTTGTTGGATTGAGTTGATTATTCAACATAGCAGAGGTATTTGGATCCTTCTCCACTTGAAGTGTTGATCACGTTGACACTCTCCTCCTTGTGATGTGGGAGAGGGTTATCTTGGACATGCGGTTGATCTGGCTTTATGACCATAATTTCTCCATTATCAATCAAATCTTGGATCTTGTGCTTAAGGGACCAACAATCTTGGGTGTCATGGCCCGGTGATCCTGAATGATAAGCACATTTCTTGCTAGGGTTGAAGTTGCTTGCATTAGTGTTAGTTGGCAGGAGGAGTTGGCCAATCTTCTTCTAAGCTGTCAGAAGTTTGAAGACATTCTCGAGTGAATCCCATAGTGGGGTGAAAGTCCTTCTACGTCTGACCTCCATGTTTTTCTGGAATGAAGGATTTGAAGGCTGCGTTGCAGCTTGGAAAGGGGTATAGTTCCTCCTTTGAATGGGTTTATTGTTTGAATTCTCGCTTAAATTTTGTCCTTGTCACACCAAGAAAACTTCTTCATCTTTCTTTTTGTGGACCCTCCGGGGATTACTCCCGTAATTTCTGGATTGGATATGCTCAGCAACAGCTTCGAGTGCTGTTAGGTCTTTTATTTTTTTGGACTTGAGTCCCATTTCGACCATTTCGCCGTGTTTGATCATTTCTGAGAAAGGTTTTCCTATGTCTGCTAGGACCCTTTCATAATAATGAGCTTCTTGAATATCGATGAAAGTCATGATTATTTTAGATTCAGTCATGGCTGGGCTGACTTATGCTGCGACCCGTCTCCATCGCTGGGCATATTCTCTGAATGATTCATTGTTATTCTTCTTGATTTTGGTAATTTGATACCGATTTGGAGCTAGTTGAGATTGGAAACTATACTGGCTGAGGAAGGCATAGGCCAATTCTTCCCCACTATGGATTTTGGAGTTGTCCAGACTGGCATACCAGGCTCTGGCTTCTCCAGTTAAACTCTTCTGAAATAGCTGCATTCGAAGTTTCTCGTCCTCAGCATAGGATCCGAGTTCTCCGATGAAAACTTTCATATGTATGTAAGAATCCCCTAATCCGTCATATTTCTCGAACTCAGGGGTTTTGAATTTCTCAGGATAACAAGCCCCGGGGAATATGCATAGATCTGAGTAGTTGACACTACCAAATGCCCCAGTTCCTTTGATGGACCGGAGGGTTTCTTCCATTTTTGCATTTTCTTGAGAATGTCACCAGCTTCCTGTTCTTTACTTAAGATGGTGATTTCTAGAGTTTTGTTGATTGTATCCTAGGTTCTGGGGTCCAGGGATCTGAGTTTCGGCCTTTTCTGTATCTTGACCGCCAGCACCATTACTAGATGCTCCTGGTTCTGGATGAGTTGGGATTGTTTCTCTTCGAAGGCCTTACTTTGCTCTCGAAGGAAACCGCCTAGCTCGGTTATCTAATTTTTCAATCCTTCGAAGTCTTCCCTAGACACAGGGGTGGATTCTGGTGAAGCACTTGAAGCCATGTCCGTAGATGGACCGTGTGCTTTTCTGGCATTTGATCTGGTGATGGGACCAATTTTTCCCTACCTACACCAAAACGTAGGAGTGTCAGTTCCCTGTGGTAGGTAATGACTGGATGTATTTATGATGTGTGTTTTTTAAGTTTATCTTGCAAAACCGAGGTTAGTTGTTTTGATGGCGGGATGACAGGATATTTGACATGAAAGTAAATCTTTCATTATTGTCATTTACATTGTGCTCCTCGATAATTGGAGACTTGACATGGAATTGAAAGAGGAAGGCATGAAGAAGCATCCCATCGGATTCGGTTGATCAGAAGCTAGCCTATCCTAGGTTACTCTTGCGACTTTTGTTTCGGCATGATGGTTTCCAGATTATCGCAATCTACTAGAAGGGAAGTTAATCCGATCGTTCAACTGGAGCGAATCTGGGTGGTGCATTTTTAGGAGGCAGCCCTAGAGACTTAGTCGTCCCTAGAGTCCTTACTTATCACCGACCGGGTTAGCCTCCTGGTGGAGGGACTCACAGCATACATTCACATACATCGGCCTCACCGCTTATGCATGCAATGATAGTTCATGCGAAGCACTAATATGGGTGTGAAGCACTAAAGCATTCATTCTCATTCATTCATTGTAAAGGCATAGCATTCATACATTCAATGACAGTCGCCGCATTCACTCATCCATTGACTGTGGAGATGCAGGATTTCACGCATTCAATAGTTTTGAAAGGGAAATGTTTGAAAAGATTGAAAGCGGCCTAAACCCTCTACTGTCCCCAGTAGAGTCGCCACCTGTCAACGTTGGAAAATTTAAGAAATACCGCGGGTCGGTTTATAACCCGATTTTCCTCAAATCGATCTTCCTAAGTTATCTCTACCCTTATTTTTTTATTTAGGAAAAAGGTTTTGAAGGGGTTTCTAGGAAAGAGGCCAACATGTGTATATGTCGACGATTTGATTTAAACAGAGTCGCCAGTTGGTAGTTTTGAAAATGGTTGTACCAACTCAACCGAATTTGATTTGGAAAGAGGCTCAATTGCTGGACATTGTCGAAACTTGATCTTTGAAATCGGAGTTTTGAGTTTCGGGGGACTTGGTTAAGTGTGGGGAAGGTGTTAGGCACCCCACGACTCCCGTGTAGACACGGTACTGCAATCTTTTCAATATTTCCCTTAAAACTAGAATGCGTGAGTGAATGCTGTTTGAAAATTGGGCCTTTGGATTGATTGATTGAAAGCTTTGACAGGCTTCTTTGAGCCTATATACGAAGGGTTTGATTTGATTTGAAAATCAGTCTGTGATTTGATTTGCAAAAGCTTGATTTTGCAAAAGCTTTTGAATGGAATTGACAATTACGTTTTGAAAGTTGGTTTTATCAAACCCTTATGTTGACATAGGAAATAAAGCATATCGCTACTCTTAATTTTATATTTATAGCCTTAAGGCTGCATGCAAGTGGTGATTTATTGAGCTGCGAAGCATCCTCGACCACAAAAATATAAAGTGTCGGTCTCCTCATGGGTATGAAAACCATCGGAGGGACGCTGACACGACAATCCATATATTCACTATGTTGTGACCTTAAATCAGGATAACCATTTTAAGGTCCGTGCATGTACATTTTACAGAAAAACTGGCAGGGTACATCTATAAATTGGAGTTTGTCCATCGTGGGAATCAGATTCTGATCAGTTTGATCATGAATCCAACGATTCCTAGGCTCACATATGAGTGGCTAGAAAACCTGCACAGTTCAAATTTGTACAGAAGTAGATAAATATCCCAAGATAGCCAGAACCAGGGATTCATTCAGTAAATCCTGGTCGGCACGGCCGAAGCATCTCATTCCCACTAGATAGCGATCTAAGGGACGCGAGGTTGCTTTTGAAGCTAAAACTATAAAAATAACTAGATTTAAAGAAATCTCAGCCATTATAGCTTCCAGGTTCTGTCGGGACCTGTTTGAACCGCTGAAAGCTAGAATTGGCGAGATTTGGATAAATTTAGTCCGCCCGCAGATAAGTCAGTGCAAATTCATATACAAATGAATGTTAAATGTAACATTTGAATAAATTGAGTAAAGCAATATATATAGTTAAATATATAAAAGCTGTAAAAGGGCGATGGGTTTTCACTCGCAAGCCCGGACTGGAATGGAAATATATATATATATATATATATATATATAAACTGTAAATAGCCACGAAATAATCCAGGCTGTGACAGAAATAAAATATATATATATATATATATATATATATATAAACAGTAATAAGGGCGATGGGTTTTCACGCCTGTGCCCGTATTGAAATTGAAATTGACAGAAAAATAGTCACTCAGTGACTGGGGAGAGCACCCAGTATGGGAAAGTGTGCAAAAGCAATAAAATGGTCACGAAATAGTCCAGGCCGACTGAAAATATATAAATATATATGTATATATATATATATTGATAGAAATATAGTCAACCAAGACTGATATGAGTACCAATGATGGTGAATGTCGCTTATATATGCGTAAATGTATATAAAAGCAGTAAACTACCTCGAATTTGACATTCGGGCTTGACAAAATTGAAATGTTAGTATATTTACAATTAAATATGTATAAAAAAAGGCCAAACCAGGACTGGGAAGATAACCCAGTCCGGCGAAGTTGCCAGAATGTGTGTGCTAGTGCATTGAAGCTGCTGGAGCTGACGGATCGTAAATCCGAGTTGTAAAAATGTTGAAAACGAAGTTTATGTACAAAAATGTATCAAATTTTGATGAAAACGGCTATAGAACTAAGTTCCGGGCATATTTAGAAGATGAAACTTTGTGCGCAAGTGTAAAGCAGTGCAAAGTAGTTGTATTGACTAACTGATCTTAAAATACTTATAATGGGCTGCAATACGAGCTTTTTGCCAAATCGCAGGCTTTAAACGTCCAAATCTACCAGTGGTTTTTTGATATGTGGTAATATATGGGTAAATCTATGTGTTGGAGTGAAAATATTTGGGTTTGGAAGGGTTGTAAAAGTCAAAAAAATCAAACTGGCAGAGCTTCGCTACGTTCTGGATTTTTTTCAAATGAACGAGGGGAACGTTTATTTATAGGCCAGGGAGCCTCAACTCTACCTGCGGCAGTCGCAGGTAGAGCTACGGCTCCCCTAGGTGGGGCCCACATGCCCGGCTTGGTCGTCTCGAAGTACGTGCACTCCGAATAATGCAATGTCCGGTTAAAAACTTTATAACTTTTGATCGGGGCGTCCGTTTGAGGCGTGCGATACCTTTCAGGAATGCTCTAGCCGAAAGTGTCGCAATGACATGGAAAAAAACATTTTTAGGGTCCAGGAAGACGGGTTCATAACCAGGTCTTAAATTCCCCACAGTTGTCCGTTGAGCTGTCTTGCGTAGTTGCCACACGGCATCGTCGTTAGGGTTCATTGTAACTTTGGCGGCATCGATTTGGCTTGAGTTTGACCAAGTCTGTGGAGAGTTGATAAAATGACCATTGTACCCCTCCCGGGGCTGCCTGTAGTGTCGGCATGGTCGCTGGTTGACTTTTGGGAGCTGATTCCAAGACTTGGATCCAGTCGAGTCTTTTGACCTCAGGGTTGTCTCTGAGGCTGACGTGGTCATTCCAGGTTTTGCTCTTGAGTTGTTGTGATGCTTCAGGTTGATGTCTGAATTTGACCTGACATCCCGGGTTCAGACCGGGCATGACCTACACTTCTCGGGGTTGAGGCCGGGGTTGAGTTTGACTTCCCAGGTTGCTACCGAGGATGAACTAACTTTCACGGATTGAGACCAGAGATGGCTTGATATGTCCTCGGTTGAGGTCGAGGTTGCCTTGATTTCCCAGATTGAGACCAGAGTTTACTTTAACTTCCGGGGTTAAATTGACTTCCCGGGTTGAGACCGGGGTTGAGCTTGATGATCCGATTGACTGTCGGAGCTTGATTGATGGCCCGATTGACTGTCGGAGTGTTATTGACTGATTGACTGTCGGAGCTTGATTGATTGTTCGATTGACTGTCGGAGTTTGATTGATGGTCCGATTGACTGTCAGAGCTTGATTGATGGTCCGATTGAGTGTCAGAGCTTGATTGATGGTCCGATTGACTGTCGGAGCTTGATTGATGGTCCGATTAACAGTCGGAGCTTGATTGATGGTTCAATTGACTGTCGATACTTGATTGATGGTTTGATTGACTGACGTGTTGGGTTTGTACGAAATCGTGACACAATCAAATTGTAAAAATTAGCAGAAACATGGTATATCAGAGTTTTAAATTTTCTACTAAACTATTACCCGGATCATCCTTTATGCAAATTATTAATTTATAACGATAAATAAGAAGTTAAGGAATCATACCCTTATAGAACGAAGCTTCCACAGGTACGAGTTCAATTCCTTGTTCTTCGTGATCTCCTTGAATTTCCTAGTTAGATTCCTTCCTTTGATCAACGTTAGCCACCCAAGTGTTTGGCCTCTAGAGGTGATCCACCAAGGAGGATGAATTATCAAGAAGGAGGGTGGTTGGCAAAACCTTAGTTTTTTTATCCTTTATAGAAAAGGAGTACTCTTCAACAATTAGAATTTCATCAACTGATATCTATTATAAGACTCCTCTTATATAGATATTGGTCAACATTTCAAATCCTATTAGACATGGGATTTTATTTAATTAATTATACTCCTTTAATTAATCTAGGCTTTCCACCACATTGGGAGTAAATAATTAAATTCATTTAATTAATTTATCTCCTAATCTTATTAGGAATAAATGAGAGTACTAATATTAAATTAATTACTAAACTCCTTTAGAAATTAAAATAATAATAATATTAATAATATTAATAAGGCTCCTCTTATTAATTTATATTTAATATTTCCAAAATAATAAATAATAAATATTAAGCTATTTAATTTATTCTATCATCAAAGATTAAATTAATTACACTTAATGTATTATTTCGATTATGCCATTACCTTCTTAAATAATTATTCTTCCTTTTATGGTGTGACCCTTTAGGTTCTACATATTAAATCGGTTGTGAATAAATCAATTAGAACAATTCTAATCTTATTTAAATAAATAAATTAAACTAATAATCTATTTAAATAAATAATATTTATTCTACAATAGGGATAAGCCTCCCTAGCGATCAACGATTTTCCAAATAATATAGATTTCAACATTAATCATAAAAGAACCTGTGAGTAAATAGTTACCGTACAATTCAATCCTTCCACCACACAATGTCCAAATTAAATATAAGACATGAATTTACTGTCAAGTCTTATTTTATTTAATCATATGTATTTTGATTGGAAAATGCACAACTCCAAATAATGCAAATTAGAAACTCCCTTCTAATTTCATTCCACCTTGACCAAGGATTCCTGGATTGTCATTTAACGAATCACATAGGACATATCTCCTCTTTTACTAGAGGTGGTAGATTCTTTATTGATCATTCATTATCTCCATATGTAACTCATTATACCCAAGCATACCCTACATATGCCTTAAAAAGCCTTAAGCAATAAGTCAAAGTATAATTTGTTACATACAAGATACTATGATGATCTCAAGTCCAAGGATCACTTGTACTACTATCACAATAGGAATTCCTATTGACAGACGAGTAAAACTCCATTAGGTATTCCATAGCGAGTCACGTTCAGTGAACTTATTCTCCAATAAGCACCTACATACTTGCTTTAGTGTCTCCACACAAATGATCATAAGATCAATCATCCTCATCCAATGAGCAAGCAACATACGTACCAATCTATCCGAATTTACTAATCCCCTTTTTAGTAACCCCACGATTGGGAACTATTTTAGTTTTAAAGCTTTCTAAGAATTTAGATCTCATTAGCATGATCATCATCATGATTCTAAAAGCATTGCTTAAAACTATGGGTTATTTACATATTATAAAAATTGCACCATGTAGATAATTAAATGCCTTTAATAAATAAATATTTTTAGTAATAAATAAATAAGATTGTCTCCAAAGTATATGCTTTATCATCATACATGATTGGCTTGTAAAAATACTACTTTCAATCTCCCACTTGCACTAAAGCCAATCGCCATGGTATTTCATACCAATTTCTCTAAGTGACGATAAAACTGCTGTTGTGTTATAGCTTTAGTAAATGGATCTGCAATGTTATCTTGAGAGTGTCTATATGCTCCTCTTTCAATGATTTCTTTAATGAAAGTGCTGCAACACATGTTTAGATTCAAGATGAGACTTAAGAACTATTCCTAGTTCTGTAATGAACTTTTCATCCGAAACATCAACTTGCAGCTTCACTTACAGTTATATTCTTTGTCTTTGTCACTAAACCAACAACACTTTGTTGTTTGGAACCTTTTCAATTCACTGCACCATCTTTCAAGGTAACGACTTACCCTAAAGTGGATTTGTTATCGTCTAGGTCAGTCTGAAAACTTGAGTCTGTTTAGCACTCTAGTTTAATATTGACTCATCATGTGATATGATGACATCCTTAGTGTCAGTTAAGTACTTTAAGATATTTATCAGTGTCTCACAATGATCTTCTCCAGAATATGACTGATCAACATCAAGTCTCGTATATTTCATTGTATACATGATAGTAGCTCATGCGATCTCTCTTTTATTGAGGATACTCTCCATGGCTCATCATCATGAGACACCTTTTGGAGTTTGCCATGCTAAACGCCTTTAGCATCTAATG
The DNA here is from genome assembly GCA_020205555.1 of Panax stipuleanatus. NCBI lineage: Eukaryota > Viridiplantae > Streptophyta > Magnoliopsida > Apiales > Araliaceae > Panax > Panax stipuleanatus. Next base: position 26,267,886 of record CM035122.1, read on the forward strand.
AATATACGCTTCCTTGGGTTAAGCCGAACATCCTTTTAAATCTATCAATAAAGATTTATATCCCCAATGTGAGATGTTCTACCCAAATCATTCATGGAGGAATGTTTAGATAACTTTATTTTAATCGATTTTAGCATAGAAATTTCATTCCCTATCAGTAATATATCATCAACATATAATACAAGGAATGAAACAGCGCTCCCACTAAACTTCTTGTACACACATGGTTCATCCTCGTTTTTGATAAAATCAAACTCTTTGATTATCTCATCAAAACGAATGTTCCATCTACGAGAATCTTGCTTCAATCCATGAATGGATTCTTGTAGCTCATATATATGATTTGCTTCAACCATTGAAACAAAAAACCATCTGGCTGTATCATACATACATTCTCCTCTAATAATGTATATTTGAGGAAGGGCGTCTCCACGTCCATTTTGCCAGATTAAGTAAAAATAAGCTGCAATCGCAAGAAAAATTCAAATGGACTTAAGCATAGCTTCAAAATCTATTTTAGATTTTATGGTCATCTACCATTTCTCTAAGTCTTTATTACTCATAGTCTGTTCGTAATTCAATGGATCATCATCGTCCATGATGTGTACCTTATCGTCATCCTCTATGACGAATCCATACCTTTTAGGTATCTTCAGTACTTTTTCAGATTTACGAATAGGGTGTTGTATAGTAGGTGTTTCTACTTAGACAGGTTCATCCACTTGATCTGTAGTGGTTTGTGGTTCTTGAATTTCTTCAATATCTAATTTCCTCCCACTAGCTCCTTCAAGGATAAACTCATTTTCCAAGAAGACAGCGTGTTTCACCACAAACACCTTTTGCTCAGTACGATTGTAGAAATAGTATCCCAAACTTTCTTTAGGATATCCCACAAACGTGCACTTATCAGATCTTGTCCCTAGCTTATCATTTTGAAACTTTTTCACATAAGCTGGACATCCCCAGATCTTAACATGCTTAAGACCAGGTTTCCTCCCTGTCCATATCTCATATGAAGTCTTGGGGACGGATTTCGAGGGGACCTTATTTAGTAGATATGAAGCCGCTTGTAGGGCATAACCCAGAATGATACTGAAAGATCGGTAAAACCCATCATGGATCGAACCATGTCCAACAATGTTCGATTTCTTCTTTTAGATACTCCATTGAACTGTGGTGTACCCGGTGGAGTCCATTGTGAGATTATACCATTTTTTTGAGACAATCGAGAAACTCATAGCTTAAGTATTCACCAACTCGATCTGATCGAAGAATCTTAATACTCTTGCCCGTTTGTTTCTCTACTTCACTTCTGAACTCTTTGAACTTTTCAAATGATTCTGATTTGTATTTCATTAAATACACATATCCAAATCTTGAGTGATCATCAGTGAAAGTAATAAAATAAGAATACCCACCCTGTGCATTCGTTGTCATAGGTCCATAAACGTCTGTGTGAACCAACTCTAACAACTCTGTAACTTTTTCTCCTTTTCCACTAAAAGAAGATTTAGTTATTTTACCCATGAGACAAGGTTCACAAGTTGGATATGATTCATAATCAGATAGCTCTAAGAGCCCATCCTTATGCAACTTGGATAATTTCGTTTCATTGATATGACCAAGTCTACAGTGCCACATATAGGTATAATTAATATCATCTCTTTTCTCTTTCTTAGTTTGTTTTATTTGAAGTATATTTTCATGCAAGTCAAGTATATAAAGTCCATTTCGCAAATTTCCAATACCATATAAAACATTATTTTAATAAATTGAACAACTGTTGTTCTGTATTATAATTTCAAATCCATCCATATCTAATACAGAATTTGAAATAATGTTTCTAATGATATTCGAAACAAAATAACAATTATTTAAATAAATGGACTTGCACGTAGGCTATGCTAAACAATAAGTGCCTACAACTAATGCAACAACCTTTGCTCCATTTCCCACTCATAGGACAACCTCATCCTTGTTCAGCTTTCTACTTCTGACCAATCCCTTCACATTATTACATATGTGAGAACCACAGCCGGTATCCAATACCCAAGTAGAATTTTGACTTTCTGAAAAATTAATTTTAATCATGAACAAATCTTGATTGGAAGTCGAAGCTTCTCTAAGCTTCTTCTCTGCTAGAAACTTCTTGCAGTTCCTCTTCCAATGTCCCGGCTCATTGCAATGAAAGCACATTCCTTTAGCTGGTTCAGGTTTCTTTTGTTCCTTTTCTTTCCCCTTTCCCTTAGCCTTCTTGGATTTCTTCTTTTCAAAAGATACCTTGGGCCTCTTTCTTTTATTGGAAGAATCCACCATCAAGACATGGTTCTTCTTGGATGGGAAGTGACCTTCTGCAATTTTTAGCATGTTAGGCAGCTCAGGCAAACTGACATCTAGATTATTCATGTGAAAATTAACCACAAACTGCGAGAAGGTCTCAAAGAGTGACTGCAAGATCAAGTCTTGACTCAACTCCCCATCCATGACGAACCCAAGCTGTCCAAGGCGTTCAATCAAATTGATCACCTTCAGGACATGAGTCTCGACGGCAGTACCCTCGGTTACCCGAGATCGGAAGAGCTCCTTAGATATCTCATATCTAGCAGTCCTACTCTGTTCACCATACAACTCCATGAGGTGAAGCAGCATAGCAGGAGAATCCATATTTACGTGCTGACGCTGAAGCTCGTTATTCATGGATGCGAGCATGATGCATTGAGCCACAGATGCATCATTTTGCCACTTATTGAAAGTAGCAATCTCTTCCTCAGAGGCTGTTTCCGAAACAAATTCAAGGATAGTTGAATTTAGGACATAAGAAATCTTTTCAGCAGTGAGAACAATTCTCAGATTTCTTAGTCAGTCCTCATAATTCTGCCCGGTAAGCTTATTTGTATCAAGTATGCTTCGTAGTGAGATTAGTGATTTTGACATTTTTAAAATTCTGCATGTGAAAAGATAATATTTTAGCAAACATTCATTTTATTAATTTTGTATACCAAAATAAATTTAGGTCTTTATTTGAAATTGGTATCTCCCACTATTTTCATCAAACTATATTACCCTCATTTATATAGTTCGGCAACATCTAATTAAAGATTTGCTAGTGAGATTAAGGATCACATTTTAAATGTATATATAACCTTGTGGATAGCACAACAAGCGATATACAAATAAATAGGTAGACGACTCTTGTCAATTACATCATCATGTAATTCCTTTTATTTTGCCTCTTAAATCATAATGGTCAAGTGTGTGCACATCCGAACTAAAATAATTTAAGTTAAGTCCAGCCTAGCATTTCCATAAATTAAAAAAAAAAAATTATTCCTTGTGGATAGCACAACAAGACTAGATTGTTCAATTTACTTGATAAGCATCAAATGTGATTAATTAACATCTTAAATATTCAATATTCGCCTTGTGGATAGCACAACAAACTCATATTAAATATTTAATACTCTATTAATTAACCATGCTAGAAGGCGACGTTCGATATTTCAAATATCATTTGAACGCTTCAGACTTAATATTATTTCTTTGAGGGGTTTGTTATTACTTGTCTCATCTTGTTTAGCGCGCATGCACATATATATATAAAATACGCATCATTTTATTAAACATTCAAAGCATGTTTGTATAAAATATAATATATAATATTTAGCATGCACATATAGAATACTATATTCTACCTGGATTGATTATAAACTTTTATTCTAGTTTGGTTCACTAGAGCCACCAAGTTAACAAAAAGGTCAAACCTAGGAGTGCAAGAATTTAAATTTGAACGTAACTATTACATTTAAACCCGAGCTCCATACAAATGGATCTTCATGCACTCCTTGCTCATTGGTCTCCAATTTCTTCAAGATAATTCTAACTATCTCTATTACATTAAACTATTTAATTTAAATAGAAACCTTGATCAGCAGTCAAGGGGAAGTACATAGGAGGGAGATAGAATTTACATCGAGAAAAAAAAATTAGAGAAGACGAGGTACGCATACCCCCATTTAATAAAACTCATTCATTCAAGCATTCATGTAAAATAAAATCCAATCATATTGGTCAAATAGTCCATAACCAATCCCCATTTATTATCATACATATCACCATAAGCATCAATAAATAAATATCCATCTCATGAATTAAAACATTCTATATATATATGAGTATCATTTAATGGGCAATTTTAAATTGCATGAAATCTAATTTCAAGATTAAAATAAACTCTTTATTTTAATTATAAAATTATTATATATATATATATATATATTATATATATAATAGTCACATTCATTTTGAAAAATCGCCTTTTGAAATCCTTATTATCAAATATATATATATATATATATATATTATATAAGCTTATGTGATAACCTTTATTTCTGCAGGTTCATGGAATATATAACGTGAATCACATTTAATAAACCTTCCAGCAGGTTTACGGAATCAACTTTTCAATTCGTGGGAAGTAAGTTCGCCTCTTTTTGATTTGAAACAAACGTGACTCAGCCCTTGTGCCAAATAAATTGTTTCCGTTTCACGGATGGAACGAAGAAAAAAAAATAAATTTCGTTATATTTTTTTTCTTTCTTTCATAAATAATAATTTTATACAATTAATTATACCCAATAAATTATTCTAAATACATACCCATATGTATATGAAATCAAAACAATTAATAATTGCATAAAGGTTTGGCTCTGATGCCACTATTGGGTTTGTACGAAATCGTGACGCAATCAAATTGCAAAAATTAGCGGAAGCATGGTATATCAGAGTTTAAAATTTTCTACAAAACCATTACCCGATTCATCCTTTATGCAAATTATTAATTTAAAACGATAAATAAGAAGTTAAGGAATCATACCCTTATAGAAGGAAGCTTCCACATGTACGAGTTCAACTCCTTGTTCTTCGTGATCTCCTTAAATTTCTAGGTTAGATTCCTTCTTTTGATCAACGTTAGCCACCCAAGTGTTTGGCCTCTAGAGGTGATCCACCAAGGAAGAGGAATTATCAAGAAGGAGGGTGGTTGACTAAACCTTAGTTTTCTATCCTCTATAGAAAAGGAGTACTCTCCAACAATTGGAATTTCATCAACTGATATCTATTATAAGACTCCTCTTATATAGATATTGGTCAACCTTTCTAATCCTATTAAATATGAGATTTCATTTAATTAATTAAACTCCTTTAATTAATTTAGGCTTCCCACCACATTGGGAGTAAATAATTAAATTCATCTAATTAATTTATCTCCTAATCTTATTAGGAATAAATGAGAGTACTAATTTTAAATTAATTACTAAACTCCTTTAGAAATTAAAATAATAATAATTATAATAATATTAATAAGACTCCTCTTATTAATTTATATTTAATATTTTCAAAATATTAAATAATAAATATTAAGCTATTTACTTTATTCTATCACCATAGATTAAATTAATTACACTTAATGTATTATTACGATTATACCATTACCTTCTTAAATAATTATTCTTCCTTTTATGGTGTGACCCTTTAAGTTCTCCATATTAAACCGGTTGTGAATAAATCAATTAGAATAATTCTAATCTTATTTAAATAAATAAATTAAACTAATAATCTATTTAAATAAATAATATTTATTCTACAATAGGAATAAGCCTCCCTAGCGATCAACGATTTTCCAAATAATATAGATTTCAACATTAATCATAAAAGAACCTGTGAGTAAATAGTTACCGTACAATTCAATCCTTCCACCACACAATGTCCCAATTAAATATAAGACATAGATTTACTGTCAAGTCTTATTTTATTTAATCATATTTATTTCGATTAGAAAATGCACAACTCCAAATAATGCAAATTAGAAACTCCCTTCTAATTTCATTCCACTTTGGCCAAGGATTCCTGGATTGTCATTTAACGAATTACATAGGACATATCTCCTCTTTTACTAGAGGTGGTAGATTCTTTATTGATCATTCATTATCTCCATATGTAACTCATTATACCCAAGCATACCCTATATATGCCTTAAAAGCCTTAAGGAATAAGTCAAAGTATAATTTGTTACATACAAGATACTATGATGATCTCAAGTCCAAGGATCACTTGTACTACTATCAGATTAGGAATTCCTATTGACAGGCGAGTAAAACTCCATTAGGTATTCCATAGCGAGTCACGTTCAGTGAACTTATTCTCCATAAGCACCTACATACTTGCTTTAGTGTCTCCACACAAATGATCATGAGATCAATCATCCTCATCCAATGAGCAAGCAACATACGTACCAATCTATCCGGATTTACTAATCCCCTTTTTAGTAACCCCACGATTGGGAACTATTTTAGTTTTAAAGCTTTCTAAGAATTTAGATCTCATTAGCATGATCATCATCATGATTCTAAAAGCATTGCTTAAAACTATGAGTTATTTACATATTATAAAAACAGCACCATGTAGATAATTAAATGCCTTTAATAAATGAATATTTTTATTAATAAATAAATAAGATTGTCTCCAAAGTATATGCTTTATCATCATATATGATTGGCTTGTATGCATACTACTTTCATGTCGGAGCTTGATTGATGGTCCGATTGACTGTCGGAGCTTGATTACCGATATTAGGAATCAGATTTAGGTTGAAGGACCGACGTTGGTGGCCGGATTTGGATTGATTGACAATTTTTCCCTCCTACCAGGTTGTTATTGGGGCAAGAAAAATTTCGAGTGTCTACACAAAGTATGGTACAGGGAGTGCACGTTGAACCAGTTCCCTCGAGGCTGCGTGCATAAAAAACCAACCTATATCAAAAACATGTGCCCCGAGAATGGCAAAAGAAAGAAAGAGAATCCAGAAAGAAGAATACTTCAAGTCACCTGGTTGGCTTGGAGAAATCTCTATGGATGTCGACTCAAGTCTCCCAGTAAATCCTGGGTCGGCACAACAATGCCTGGAAGCTCAGCTCGTGGTGCCTGAGCCGGAGCAGGAGCAACAAAAGGAGCCTGCTCATCATCAATATCAATCGGCTGCTCGTCCTCTACTGGACGAATCACCAACTTTGCTAGTCTGCGAGGCGACCGAGCTGGACGTGGTTGAGGAACATCAGAAGCTCGCCTCCGTCTAACGCCTGAAACTACCCTGCTAGCACTGCCGGGTCTATCTCGATCCATCACCTGGTTAAAGTCTCCAAATTACTTCAGAAAGGGTGAGGTAAGCCTAAAACCTGTGGCTTATTAGTTTAAATTAGTATTTTATCCATTTCTAAGTCCTAAAACATGCTTGGGTCAGTCAAAATCCCCAATATAATCAAAACTGAATGTTTTTCAAAAGCTAAGTCCTAAAACATGCATAGGTCAGTAAAAAATACCCACTAAAGTCAAAACTGCATGTTTTTCAAAAGCTAAATCCTAAAACTTGCATGGGTCAGTCAAAAATTCCCAGTAAAGTCAAAATTGCATGTTTTTAAATGCCTAAACTTTTTAAAAAAATTGCCAGAATCTCCTTTGTAAAACGGACTGTCCGCATGCACATAGGCATGTCTAGGTGGCCATTCAGTAGCACACCTTCTCAAAAACAGGAACAGTTCATATTTATGAAATAAAATCAAAAGTAAACTTCACATGGTAGCCAAATTACCATGAACATTTTTAGTTAAAAATCTAGGCTCACTAGGCCTCAAAAAGAATGAGTAAACTAATCAAAAAGAGCAAAATATGACTGTCTCAGAATCTAAATTTTCTTCCATCAAAACGTGCATTACAGTAAAATATACATACTTATGAAGTAAGAAAATTTTTAGCAGGTCATAGAAGCATACATTTTACATACATTTCGTCTAAAAGCCCCTTACATGGTTTACATGCTTTTAACAGTCAAAACTTTCGAAAAAAGGACGTAAAACGTTACCTGCGATGCGCTGAACACGTAGGAGCTGATGGAATCTGAAAAAGGCTGCCTGAACTCCGTAGATCTGAAAAAGAAGATCGGATTCCGTTTGAAACTCGAAATGAAACTGATTCAAATAAACTCTGGTGCCCAATATAAAGCCACAGGTAGAAGCAGGCCCACCTGCGACTATCGTACCTCTACCTGCAACTCCCTAGGGTGGGCCCCGCTTCCTCTGGCTTGGTTTAGTTTGAGTTACAATGGAGTTTATATGAGCTGAAAAGTCAAATCTGAGAAAAAAATGCTGAGCGATTGAGCGGTTTGTCCTGAAATCCTGCGTTTAAGCAGCATAATCCAGACAGAAAGAGGGACTCTCTAAAAACCCTTGGTATTCATCCCCAAGCAATGTTTGTGGATCAGTAATTAAGAATACTGAAGAATTGCGCAAATCTGCCAAAAAACTGCCCAAAACTGCCGAAAACTGTCACTTTCAAAGCGTCGGGTACTGACCGATGACAGTTCAGCCGTTGGCACAACCCCAACGAAACGTCGGGTACTGACCATTGACAGTTCAGCCATTGGTACAACCCCAGCAAAGCGTCGGGTATAGACTGATGACAGTTCAGCCGTTGGCACAACCCCAGCAAAATGTCGGGTACTGACCGATGACAGTTCAGTCGTCGGCTCAACCCCAGTAAAGCATCAGGTACAGACCGTTGACAGTTCAACCATCGGCTCAACCCTAGAGAAGCGTTGGGTACAGACCAGTGATAGTTCATCCGTTGGCACAACCCCAGCGAAGCGGCGGGTACTGACCGATGACAGTTCAGTCGTTGGCACAACCCCAGCGAAGCATCGGGTACTGACCAATGATAATTTAGCCATTGGCACAACCCCATCGAAGCGTCGGGTACAAACCGGTGACAGTTCAGCCGTTGGCACAACCCCAGCGAAGCGTCAGGTACTAATCGATGACAGTTCAGTCGTTGGCACAACCCCATCGAAGCGTCGGGTACAGACCAGTGACAGTTCAGCAGTTGGCACAACCCCAGCGAAGCATTGGGTACTAACTGATGATTGTTCAGCCGTTGGCTAAACCCTAGCGAAGCATCGGGTATAGATCGGCGATGGTTCAATCGTTGGCACAACCCCAACAAAGCATCGGGTATAGACAAGTGACAATTCAGCTGTTGGCACAACCCAGTAAAGCGTCGGGTATTGACCGATGACAGTTCAGCCGTTGGCTCAACCCCATCGAAGCATCGGGTACAGACCGATGACAGTTCAACCGTTGGCATAACCCCAGCGAAGCGTCGGGTACAGACCGCTGACAGTTCAGCCATTGGCACAATCCCAGCAAAGCGTCGAGTACTAACCGGTGACAGTTCAGCCGTTGGCTCAACCCCAGCGAAGCGTCGGGTACAGACCGGTGGCAGTTCAGCCGTTGGCTCAACCCCATCGAAGCCTCGGGTACAGACCGGTGACAGTTCAGGCGTTGTCATAACCCCAGCGAAGTGTCGGGTACTAACCAATGACAGTTCAGCCGTTGGCACAACCCCAGCGAAGCATCTTGTACTGACCGATGACAGTTCAGCCATTGGCTCAACCCCAGTGAAGTGTCTAGTACAGACCGAGATAGTTTGGCCGTTGGCTAAACCCCAACGAAGCTTTGGAAAGGATCCGGTGACAGAAGCATTATAATAATCAATCCCTTATGATGGAATCTGTTATACACATCTATAGAGGGAGCACCGGGAGCACTCATTGGAATAACTCGACGGCAACAATGTCGTCTCCATCAGAGTCACCTAGGCTATCATGGATGACGTCATCCCTAGCAGAAAGTGATGAAAATAGTTCGTGGAAGCCTATTGGTGACCTCCCCAGCAAAACAAGATGAGAACAGTCTGTGATAGCAGCCTAACTCTGATAACCTATCAGTGGATGTCTTAGCAGCAACCGGCTGATAATGCTGCAACAAGGGTTATCACGGGTGACGTTATCCCCAGCATTAACGACCGTAAACATTCAATGATAACCCTAACCCCTCAAAGGTATCCAACCTGTATAACATGTTTTACAATGGTGACATTTCTAGTGTCTAGCAATCTTTATCCTGTTCATTCCACTACATTGCATGAACATGATAAAGAGAGGCATCTATAGACACTCGAAATTTCATTTTCCTGTTACTAACACTGTAGGAGGGCAAAACAGTCTCATCAAATCAACCCCGATCTCAATACCAAGTCATCAACTCAACCCCAGTTTTAATACCGGGTTATCAAATCAACCTCGGTCTCAATACTAGGTCATTAACTCAGCCCCGGTCTCAATACCGGGCCATCAACTCAACCCCGGTCTCAATACCGGGCAGTCAAATCAACCCCGATCTCAATATCGGGTCATCAAATCAACCCTGGTCTTAATACCGGGCCATCAAGTAAACCCTGGTCTCAATACCGGCCCATCAGGTCAACCCCGATCTCAACTTAGGAGGTACAAATCAGCCCCGGTCTTAACCCGGGAGGTACAGGTCAGCCTGGTCTCAACCCAAGAGGTACAGGTCAGCCCCGGTCTCAACCCGGGAGGTAAAGGTCAGCCCCGGTCTCAACCTGAGAAGTATAGGTCAGCCCCGGTCTCAACCCAAGAAGTACATGTCTGCCCTGGTCTCAACCAGGGAAGTCAGGTCAACTTCAGGAATAAACTTAAAACTCCACAACATCTCCAGAGGAAAACCTGGAGTGACCAAGTCAACCTCAGAGACAACACGGAGGACAAACAGACTCGAATGGGATCCAAACCTTGGAAACAACCCCAGGAAGTCAACCGAAGGTCTTGTCGACACTACAGGCAACCCAGGGTGGGGCAAAATGGTCATTTGAGGAACTCTAAGCCAATTCAGTCCAACTCAAGACAAATTAATGCCAACAAGGTCAGAACGAACCATAACCATGATCTCGAGTGCAACAATGCAAGACAGCTAAACCCATAAACTGTATGGAATCGAAGACCTGGTTATGAACCCGTCTGGTTGGACCCAAAAATTGTTTTATACTATATCATTGTGACACTCTCGGCGAGAGCTTTTCGGAAAGGTATCGCACGCCTCAAACGGACGCTTCGATCAAAAGTTAGAAAGTTTCGACTTCGACCTCACGTTGTTCAGAGTGCACATACTTTGAGATGACAGAACCTGGCCCGAGGCCCACACCATGTGGAGCCGTACCTCTACCTGTGGCTGCCGTAGGTAAAGTGGAGGCTCCCGGGTCTATATATATGAGGTGACCCCCAGCTCATTTCATAATTCAGAAATGCACCGAACCCCTGCCCGTTTGGTTTTGCAGCTATTTTCTTGTCTTCCAAACCCAAATTTTTTCACTATAACACGTAGATATACCCACATACTACCACATATCAGAAAATAACCGGTAGATTTGGACGTTTAAGGCCTACGATTTGGCAAAAAGCCCGTGTAGCAGTCTATTATTAGTATTTTTACGATCAGAAAGTTATTATTACTTCTTCGCACTTTTATACACTTGCATATCAAGTTTTGTTTTCTAAATATGCCCAGAACTCAGTTTTGTGACCTTTTTTGTTAACTTTTGGTATATTTTAGTACCTAAATGCACTTTTTGGCATTTCTACAACTCGAATTGACGATCCGTCGCTTCCAGCAGCTTTTATATACTTGCATCTTCGTTACTAGCAACTTTGCCAGACTGGGTTATCTTCCCAGTGTGGGTTTGGCTTTTTTTTGTATATATTTAACTATATATATGCTAACTTTTCAATTCTGTCAAGCCCGGATGTCCAATCTGCGGTAGTTTACTGCTTATATATATATATATATATATGCATATATAAGAAACATTCACCACACTGGGTTATCTTTCTAGTCTTGGTTGACTACTTTTCTATCTATATATATATATATATATAAATTTACATTCCAGTTTGGCCTGGATCATTCCGTGGCTTTTATACATCTTTTATAAATATATATTTATATTTCAGTCCGGGCCTCGGAGTGAAAATCCACCGCCCATTACTGCTTTTCTATATATATATTTACATTATGTTCAGCCTGGATCATTCCGTGGCTTTTATACAGCTTTTATATATATATATACATTTCAGTCCGGACACCGATGTGAAAACCCATCGCCCTTTAAATATTCTTTTGATATGAATAGGCACTTACATCTCTGCGGGCGAACTAGATTTCTTTAAATATCGCCAACTCTAGCTTTCAAACGATTCAAAATAGGTCCAAACAGAACAGAAAAGCTAGAATGACTGAGATTTATTTAAATATAGCATTTTTCTAGTTTCATTCATAAAAGCTACCTCGTGGCCCTTAGATCGCTATCTAGTGGGAACGAGATGCTTCGGCCATGTGTGAGCCAGGATTTACTGATGAATCCTTGGTTCTGGCGATATTTGGATATATATTTCTGTACAAATTTGAGCTGTGCAGGTTTATTGGCTTCCATATGTAAACCTAAGAATCATGGGATTCATGATCAAACTGATCAGAATCTTATTCCCACGATGGACAAACTCCACTTTACAAATGTACCCTGCTAGTTTTTCTGTAAAAATGTACATACAAAAGACCTTAAAACGGTTATCCGAGTTTAAGGTCTCAACATAGTAAAAATATGATTTGTCATGTTAGAGTCACTCTGATGGCTGTCATGCCCATGAGGAGACCGAAATTTGTATATATTTTGTGGTCGAGGATGCTTCGCAGCCCAACAATCACCATTCAAATTGAGCCTTAAGGCTGAAAAGATAAAACTAAAGTATCAATATGCTTCAATTCCTATATTAGCGTAAGGGTTTGAAAACCTTCTTTGAAAACATCACTCTAGTAATCTTATCGAAAAAAGAAGATTTTGCAAATCAAATCAAACATTTTTGCAAATCAAATCAAAGACTTTTTGCAAATCAAATCAAACCCTTCGTATATAGGTTCAACGATGCATAGACATGCTTTTAAATCAAACATAGGCCCAATTTTCTTCCAGCATTCACACACACATTTCAGATTTTTAAGGGAAATATTGAAAAGATATGGTACCGTGTTTACACGGGAGTTGTGGGGTGCCTAACACCTTCCCCACACTTAACCAAGCCCCAAACTCAAAACTTCGATTTCAAAGATCTAGTTTTGACAGTGTCCAGCAATTAGGTCTCTTTTCAAACAAAACTCGGTTGAGTTGGTACAACCATTTTAAATCTACCAACTGGCGACTCTTAAAACGTTCAAATCGTCGAAATAATACATGTTGGCCTTTTCCTAAAAAATTCTTCAAAACCTTTTTCGCAATAAAAAGTGTAAGGGTAGAGATAACTTAGGAAGATAAAAAGATCCGGGTTGTGACCTGACCCGCAGATTTTTTTCCCGACGTCGACATTACTTAAACATCAACTTAATATTAATCATCAATTTAATTAATATATTGCACTTAATTAAATTACTCCACAATATAATCACATCAATTATTTATTTAACTCAATAAATAAATCAATTAAAATATTTATTTAATTCAATAAATATTTAAAATAAAATACAAAATCTCATTTGTTACACACCAAGTGAACCAAAAGGTCAAACCTAGGGTGTAAGAATAAAATTTAAATATAACTATTACATTTAAACCTTTGCACCATTACGAACGGGTCTTCAAGCGCTCCTAGCTCCTTGGTCTCCAATTCTTCAAATAATTCTAAATAATCATATTACATAAACTATTTACAATAAATAGAAACATTGATCAGTAGTCAAGGGGAAGTATATAGGAGGGAGATAGAATTTACATTAAGAAAAATTAGAGAAGACGAGGTACGCAGACCCCATTTATAAAACTCATTTATACAAGCATCCATCTAAAATAAAATCTAATCACATTGGTCAATAGTCTATAATCAACCCCATTTATTATCATAGATATCACCATATGCATCAATAAATAACATTCATCTCATGAATAAAGAAAGTCATTCCATATATGCATTGATATCATTTAATGGGCAATTAAAAGTTTACTAGAAATTTAATTTTGAAATAAAATAAACTCCTTTATTTTAATCAAAATTTAAATCATAATAAACTTCTTTATTTTATTTCATTTAATTTTAAATAAAAATAAACTCCTTTATTTTTAAACAAATTCTAAATCAAATTAAATTTCTTTATTTTAATTAACATGGAATCCAATTTTAAGTACAAAATAGACTCCTTTATTTTAACTTAAAATTGCTGAAAAAAAATAAAATATGTTGAATCATATTACTTATCAAAATAAAAAATTTTATTTTTAAGGAAACATGGAACCCTATTACATATGTGAATAAACTCCATTATTCTAGGAGACATGGAATCATATTCCAAATATGAATAAACTCATTTATTCTAGTTAATGTGGAATCCAATTCCAAGTTAACTTTTATTTTTAAGCATATTCCAATTCAAAATAAACCTTTTTATCTTAATTGAAATAAATAAATAAAAATAAAAATTTTGGTTTTGGGTGCGGTCGCGCCCAAAATGAACTGGGACGCTGCGCGACCCCGGTGCAACCCTAGAAACGTTTTCTAGGTTGGGGCGCGACAGCGTAGAAGAATCAGAAAACTCATCTTTTTTTCCAAAAAAATCGATCGAATCTTATACCATACAATATGAAATCATCATAATCGATAATTAGCACATAGTTTGGTTCCGATATCACTGTTAGATTTATATATAGCGCGAACATGCAATCAAATTACATAAACAGTGCGAAAGCGCTATAAAATCAAATTTTAAAAATTTTTATACAAACCATCACCATGATATTTTCTTGTGCATAATTATCAATTAAGTGAAAAAGACGAAGATATAGAATGATACCCTCATAGATCAAAGCTTACTTGGGTACAAGTTCACCTCCAATTCCTTTGCGTTCTCCTTAAATTCCTTCTCGTTCTCCTTGAATTCCACCAATGAGATTCCTTCTTTTGATTAATGCAAGTCACCCAAGTGTTTGGCGTCTAGAGGTGATCCACTAAGGAATAATACGTATTCAAGAAGTTGCGTATTTGACAAACCCTAATTTTCTCTCTCTAGAGAATATGTGAGTGTTCTCCCAACTATTGGGAAATTATGTTGTGAAAACATCAACCTTTACCCATAATAAGACTTCTCTTATTTATAGATATAGATAACTCTCCTAAACTATTTAGGAATGGAGTTTTATTTAATTAAACTCTTCTAATAAATTAAACTCCTAATCTAATTAGGAATTTATTAGAGTACTCTTATTAATTAATTCCTAAATCATTTATAAATTAAATAATAATCATTGTAATAATATGAGTAAGACTCCTCTTATTAAGTTATATTTAATATTTCTAAAATATAAAATAATAAATATTAAGCTATTTAATTTATTCTATCACCATAGCATAAATTAAATATACTTAACATATTATTACGATTAATAATAGTAATAATATTAATATGACTCTTCTTATTAATTTATATTTAATATTTTCAAAATATTAAATAATAAATATTAAGCTATTTAATTTATTCTATCACCATAGCATAAATTAAATATACTTAACATATTATTAGGATTATGCCATTTACTTCTTAAATAAATATTTTTCTTTTGCGGTGCAACCCTTTAGGTTCTCCATATTAAACTGGTTGTGAATAAATCAATTATAACAATTCTAATCTTATTTAAATAAATAAATTAAACTATTTAATTCATTTAAATAAATAATATTTATTCTACAATAAGGGTAAGCTCCCTTAGCGATCAACGACTTTCCATATAATATAGATTTCAACATTAATCACAAAAGAACCTTTCAATGAATAGTTACCGTTCAATTCAATCATTCTGTTATACAATGTTCCAATTAAATATAAGACATGGAATTACTGTCAAGTCTTATTTTATTTAATTATATGTATTTCAATTCTCAAATGCACAGCTCTAAATAATGCAAATTAAAACGACCTTTCTAATTTCATTTTGTGTTGGCCAATGACTACTGAGTTGCCATTTATTGAATCACATAGGACATTCTCTTCTTTCACTAGAAATGGAAGATTCTTTGTTGATCATTCATTATCTTCATTTATAACTTATTATACTTGAGCATACCCTTGGATATGCCCTAAGGGTCTTAAGGGACATGTCAAAGAATAACTCATCATACACAAGATACTATGATGATCTCAAATTCAAAAATCACTTGTACTACTATTACTATAGGAATTCCTTTTGACAAGCGAGTAAAATTTCATCAGGTATTCCTTTAGCGAGCCATGTTCAGTGAACTTATTCTCGAATAAGCACCTACGTACTTGCTTTAGTGTCTCCACACAAATGATTATGAGATCAATCATCTTCTTTCTAAGAGCAAACAACGTATGTACCAATCTATTCGAATTCACTAATCCCCTTTTTAGTAAGTAATCCAACGATTAGAAACGATTTTAGTTTGCGAGTTATCTAGAATTTACATCTCATTAGCATTATTATCATCATGATTCTAAAAGAATTTCTCAAAACTATAAGTTTATCACATTTAATATAGCAGCACCATGTAGATATATTAAAATGACTTTAATAAATTAATTCTTTTATTAATAAACGAAAAACATTACAAAGTATATGATACATCATATCAAGTATGGTTGGCTTGCGTTCATCCTACTTTCATTTAGATCATCATTCTATCTACTACATTTGAATTGAAATCATTGTTTTGGAAGATCAAAGGCATGTCGAGCTAATTTCACTATTTTAGTTCTCAGGGATGTTGAGCCTTATTCATAATTAACGATTTGATCAAATTTACTTTATTTATTCATTCTTGCATGAGATTTATTCTAAAAATCTATGTTAATTGAATGCATTCTATTTTATCTGATTGATTTGATTAGGCCAGTTAGATTAATCTGATAAATATCATCTGCTAGATTGAGATATAATATTAAGCAAACGATATTGTATCTGATCATAAGTAGCAATTACTGATTCATAATTGTGGACAAGCTTTTATGTATTGCTAAGGTTATCAGGAAACAAGTTTAATAATTCTTGATTGTGTAATTGCAACTTGAAATAACCTAATTCTTATTCTTCATGCTTCTATTATATTAAATCTAGACTGATAGTTCTAGGTTGTAAGATAGTTAGGGTTCATTGGGACGATTGCCACTTTAAACTTACAACGAAAGAAGAATGTCGGATAATTTGCGATTGCGGTTATATAGGGTTATTAATCTCATTGAAGGAAAAATATTGCTTAAACTTGACTAATCCATAATTGTGAAAAGGTGAAGCTGAACTTTAGAACTGATGTCTCTTACTTATTAATTTATCATATTACTTATTATTTATTTTCATTAAATTAGTTACTCAACTCAAAACCCCCTTTTCATTGAAAACAATCGGATAAAGATAAAATAATACACTCTCTTGTATGCTACTGTGCTAATTGTTTGAATTTGTGAAGTAAAAGTAAGGATAATTTTGGAGTGTCAACGACAACACCCAAATTTTAGAGCCGTTGCCGGGGAGTGTTAGTTATTTTTTTATTCATTATTTTATTTTATTTTATTTTGTGTTTGTAATGCCCCCAAAGTCAGACACTTATATCTCGATTTTGGTGCATCACAATCTAATTCTAATAACATACTAAAATCTCATGCAACAGAATAATAAAATAATTTACATTGATTTAATATAATTATTCGCGTCCCACGGTCTCGCAACCATGACTAACTTAAATATATCTTAAACCATAACATGACTTAATACATAATATGAAATAAGTCTTATTACAACATAATAATAATCTTAAAAGAGAACAAAGCTACGCCGTAGCCTTGTCTTTGCCCTTATCCGTGCCAGAGGGTCCACAGTGTTCTGCCTTAACTGAAATGTTTAAGGAAAGCAAGAATGAGCAACAAATTTGCTCAGCAAGTAATATAGCAATAAGGGTAAGCATAATTATAATTAAAGCTTGATAATATCCAAGGTATGATGTCAAAAGATAACTCAAGAGTGTAAGGAATAATATTGGAAACAAAGAATATCGATAGTTCCAAAACTGTCCTTTGAATTGTAAAAAGAAGGTCATTAAAGATCGAAGCATTATCAAAAGGATTCAAAGGGTTCAACATTTTTCCACAATATAATGTTTAATACTAAGCAGTCACTAAGGACCAAGAACTCTTGCTAGAATTAACAGTATTTAACTAAAAATTCGATATAAACAAGTACAACAGGTGATCAGCCTCAAGTACCTTACATTATGCATAATATTCACATGCTATTTGTGCGCACGTCGGTTTCCCGACAATTATATAGTTTTCTCTTCAATGAGGGTTGTTCATCTCAGTCGATTTATAAGATTCCTCACCAAAGCAATTGGTTTGGATCGCTTTCTAATTCATGATATTGGTTTAGCCGAATCAAATGGCGTAGACAACGTTTACAAGGTATATAAGAACAATTTATAAGTTCAATACTTGCAACATGATTCGAAGAATATAATCAAGCTATGAAATATTAATTTATAAGACAACAATTATTCTAGCAATTATTTACTCGTGCGATCAATACTAGTACAAGCTTAAGTACGTGCTCAATAAAGAGTAATGTTCGAATACTTGCTTAATAAAAGAGTGTAGTTTGGATACTTGCATAATATCCAAAGTTGTGTAAGATAGAGAACTTGTCTGAGTCGTTGGCTAATTTCGACCTTGACTTCTTATCCCTTAATTAAATTATTGTTATCGTAACAGTTAATCTCTATCAACTCATAAACATATAAAACCTTAATCGGTCTAATACACTAGCCTTAGGTATCTAAAACTTCTCAAAAAAATTATTCATTGTTCCTTCTTAATCATTATCTTTATCATCCTATCATTAATCTAGTACTTCATTATTCTCTAAGTAATTCTCTTAATCATAATTAGTTAAGGATATTCATGTTTTATTGGTCCATAATTAAATAATCTTTGAAAGTATTTAATTATTTAATAATTATTATTCATAATTAAAATATTTATTAATGTCACTTTAATTGTTCACACTTGATTAATTACACAATTAAAAATAGTCTTCACTATTATCAATTGGTTTAAGTCTTGTTGTTTTACAATTAAGTATTATCTTAATTGTTTATTAGTTTCACAATTAAAACCTTATTTAGTTTTATTTGTTTATAAATTAGGAATATTAAATTAATTATCACTTATTAATTTACAATTAAAATTATTTTAATTGTTTAATCTTTTTCAAGTAAAATAAGTCTTAAACTTTTAAATCACAAATTGTATTTAATTAACTCACAATTAAATTACTTTAATTATTTAATTATCTTTGATTAATAAAATCTCTTAATATTAATCTAATTAAGTATTATTATTATTTAATTAATTATTATTTTAATTATACTTTATTTTAGAAAAATTAAGTTTCTGATCCAGTTTGACCCGACCCGACCCTGCTCACCATGACTAGACCCGGTTTGACCCGGATCCGGGTCAACTGTGAAATTGCCCTGGCACTGCAGCGCCGAGTTTAGTACTACAGATGGCGCGGTAGCGCCGGCCTTGCAGAAACCCTACCTGGTTGTGGCGCTGCTGCGCGGGGTTTAATACTGAGGATGGCGCGGCAGCGCCGGTCCTGCGGAACTTTTAATCTTTGAAATGTGCATGGCACAGCAGCGCCAGTCTTAGCTCTCTAAGCGGCGCGGCAGCGCCGGCCCGACAGATTGCTTAGATATGAAAATTTCTCAACATGTTCTTTTACCTCTTTTGATTCAATATTGCATAACTTGTTCATTTTACATCCAAATGGGTTGAAACCACTTCAATTATCTCATGAACTTGTATATCTTCAATATGTGATATCTTTAACAATTTTCTAAAATATTTATTTAATTAGATTTATTGCTTTTCCAAGCTAGGATTTACATTTTGACATGTTTTACGAAAAGTTCCGCTACGGGTTCATTTTATGTCCGATTATTATGATTCCACTTGGGTTATTTTCGTATTTCATAGAGATTCAACATAAAATTATTGGATCATATATAAGGCTTCTACATTTTATGACACTTAACAACATATCTTATGCTAACAAGTATACTAAATTAGGTTTCATGCTTCTATGCGTTTCTATCTACACTAAATTAGCTTGACAAGTATAAAAGGAAGTTAGATGGTGATCCTAACTATTGATGGCTTTCTTTCTCTTGGCTAGGAACTTTTAGTATGCCTCCTGCAGACGTCTGGAAAAAATGCGGGTAGGGTTGGATCCGAATCTCTCTCTTCCTAAGTTTTGTCTACCCTTATTCTTTTTATTTGTGAAAAAGGTTTAGAAGGGCTTTTTAGGAAAAGGCCAACATATATCATGTCGACGATTTGAACGTTTTATAGAGTCGCCAGTTCGTAGTTTTGAAATGGTTGTACCAACACAACCGAATTTGTTTGAAAGGAGGCCCAATTTGTTGGACACTATCGAAACTTGATCTTTGAAATAGTTCGGGGACTTGGTTAAGTGTGGGGAAGGTGTTAGTCACCCCACAACTCCTATGTAAACACGTTACCGCATCTTTTCAATATTTTCCTTTTAAATATGCAATGTGTGTGTGAATGCTAGAAGAAATTGGGCCTATGTTTGATTGATTGAAAGCATGGACATGCTTCGTTGAATTTATATACGAAGGTTTTGATTTGATTTGCAAAAGTTATTTTTTAGACAAAATATTTTAAAATGATATTTTGAAAGCAGGTTTTCAAACCCTTACATTCACGTAGGAATTGAAGCATGTTGATACTTCCTTTTTTTATCTTTTAAGCCTTTTGACTCAATTTGAATGATGATTTTTGGGCTGCGAAGCATCCTCGACCACAAAATATATACAAGTGTCGGTATTCTCATAGGCATAAAAAGCCACGAAGTAATCCAGGCTTGATAGAATGGAAATATATATATATATATATATATATATATATATATATATATATATATGTATACAAAAGCTGTAAAAGCGATGGGTTTTCACTCCTGTGCCCGGACTGGAACGAAAATATATATATATAAAATAAAAGCTATAAAAAGTCACGGATTAATCCATGCTGGACAGAATGTAAATATATATATATATATATATATATATATATATAAAAGTTGTAAAAGAGCCACAAAATTGTCCAGGCTCAGCAAAAGTATATATATATATATATATAAACTGTAAAGGGTAACAGACATTCTATCTTTTTCCCGGACAGAAATGGAAATATATATATATATATATATTTATTTATAAAAGTAATAAAAAAGCCACAGAATGATTCAGGTCAAACTGGAATGTAAAAAGTTAATATATACAGTTAGTATATATATATATATATATATATTAAAGCAATAAAAAGGCCACAAAGTAGAAATCCAAGCCCAAATAAGTCTGAAAAAATTATATATATATAGTTATATATAAAAGCAGTAAACTGCCACAGATTTGACATCCGGGCTTGACAGAATTGAAAAGTTAGTATATATATAATTATATATATATATATATATATATATATATAAAGCCAAACCCGGACTGGGAAGATAACCCAGTCAGGCGAAGTTGCAATAAATGAAGATTAATATATATATATATATATATATATATATATATATATATATGAAAATGTAAGCAAAGCACGACCACGGAACTGAGTTTCGGGAATAATCAAAAGCAAAACTTAACGTGCAAGTGTATAAATGCGCAATGAAGTAGTAGGAATTTTCTGATCGTAAAAATACTCATAATGGACTGCTATACAGGCTTTTTTCCAAATCGTAGGCTTCAAACGTCCATTTCTATCAGTTAATTTCTGATATGTGGTAGTATATGAGTACACCTACATATTAGGGTGATAAAATCTGGGTTTGGAGTACAATAGTGGGGTTGAGAAACGAAACGGACAGAGTTCCAGAGCATTTTTCTATATAAAATTAGCTGAGGGTGCACTCATATATATAGACCCGGTGGAAGCGGGCCCACCTGTGGCTTCCTCCACTCTACCTGCAGCTCCACATGGCAGGGCCAACGTGGTGGGTCCCATCATCTCGAAGTACGTGCACTCCGAGCAACGCGAGGTCAGATTCAAAACTTTCTAACTTTTGATCGGAGCGTCTGTTTTAGGTGTGCTGTACATTTCCAGAAAGCCCTCACCAAGAGTGTCGCAATGACATAGGAGTAAACCTTTTCTGAGTCCAAAAAAATGGGTTTATAACCAGGTCTTTGATTCCTCGCAATTTATCCGTTGAGCTGTCTTGCGCTATTTTCACTCGGGATCACCGTTATGGTTCTTCCTTACCTTCGTGACATTAATTCGACTTGAGTTTGACCTAATCGAGTTCAAGTTGGCAAAATAACTTTTTTCCCCTCCCGGGGTGGTCTCTTGTGGATTTGGCTTCCCATGATTGTCTCTAGGGCTGAACTGGATCTTCAGATTGTGATCGGGGCTTAACTGTACCTCCTAATTTGTGATCGGTGCTTAGTGGAGATCCCGGTATTAAGAATGGGTTGACCTGACATCCCGGTATTGAGACCGGGGATGACCTGTTGGCCCGATATTGAGATCGGGGTTGACCCGATGGCCCGGTATTAAGACCGGGGATAACCTGAGGTCCTGGTATTGAGACTGAGGATGATCTGATGTCCAGGTATTAAGACCGGGGTTAACCTGACATCCCAGTATTCGGATCGGGGTTGATCTGGCATCCCGATATTGATACCGGGGATGACCTGTTAGCCCAGTATTGAGATCGTGGATGACCTGAGGTTCCGATATTGAGACCAGAGATGATCTGATGTCCCGGTATTGAGACCGGGGTTTACTTGACATCCCGGTATTAGGACCTGGGTTGATCTTGCATCCCGGTATGGAGACCGAGGATGACCTGTTGGCACGGTATTGAGACCAGGGTAACCTGATGGCCGGTATTGAGACCGGGGCTGACCTGAGGTCCCGGTATTGAGACCGGGGATGATCTGATGACCCGGTATTGAGACCGGGGTTGACCTGACATCTCGGTATTAGTTTCGGGGTTGATCTGGTCGGTATTGAGACCGAGGATGACCTGTTGGCCCGGTATTGAGATCGATATTCACTTGATGGGCTGGTATTGAGACAGGGAATGAACTGAGGTCCCGATATTAAGATCGGGGATGACCTGATGGCTCGGTATTGAGATTGAGGTCGACCTGATGGCCTGATATTGAGACCGGGGTTGACCTGATGGCCCGGTATTGAGACCGGGGATAACCTGAGGTCCCGGTATTGAGACCGAGGATGATCTGATGTCCCGGTACTAAGATTGGGGTTGACCTAACATCCCGATACTAGGACAGGGGTTGATCTGGCATCCCGGTACTGAGACAGGGGTTGGAAAGATGGTTTTGCCCTCCTGCAAGGTTATGTTGGGTTTGTACGAAATCACGACGCAATCAAATTGCAAAAATTAGCGGAAGCATGGTATATCAGAGTTTAAAAAATTTCTACAAAACCATTACCCGGATCATCCTTTATGCAAATTATTAATTTAAAACGATAAATAAGAAGTTATGGAATCATACCCTTGTAGAACGAAGCTTCCACAGGTACTAGTTCAACTCCTTGTTCTTCGTGATCTCCTTGAATTTCCGGGTTAGATTCCTTCCTTTGATCAACGTTAGCCACCCAAGTGTTTGGCCTCTAGAGGTGATCCACCAAGGAAGATGAATTATCAAGAAGGAGGGTGTTTGGCTTAACCTTAGTTTTCTATCCTCTATAGAAAAGGAGTACTCTCCAACAATTGGAATTGCATCAAATTAATATCTATTATAAGACTTCTCTTATATAGACATTGGTCAACCCTTCTAATCCTATTAGACATGGGATTTCTTTTAATTAATTAAACTCCTTTAATTAATTTAGGCTTCCCACCACATGGGAATAATTAATTAAATTCATTTAATTAATTTGTCTCCTAATCTTATTAGGAATAAATGAGAGTACTAAATATTAAATTAATTACTAAACTCCTTTAGAAATTAAAATAATAATAATTGTAATAATATTAATAAGACTCCTCTTATTAATTTATATTTAATATTTCCAAAATATTAAATAATAAACATTAAGCTATTTAATTTATTCTATCACCATAGATTAAATTAATTATACTTAATGCATTATTACGATTATGCCATTACCTTCTTAAATATTTATTCTTCCTTTTATGGTGTGACCCTTTAGGTTCTCCATATTAAACCGGTTGTGAATAAATCAATTAAAACAATTTTAATCTTATTTAAATAAATAAATTAAACTAATAATCTATTTAAATAAATAATATTTATTCTACAATAGGGATAAGCCTCCCTAGCGATCAACGACTTTCCAGATAATATAGATTTCAACATTAATCATAAAAGAGCCTGTAAGTTAATACTTACCATACAATTCAATCCTTCCACCATACAATGTCCCAATTAAATATAAGACATGGATTTACTGTCAAGTCTTATTTTATTTAATTATATGTATTTCGATTAGAAAATTCACAACTCCAAATAATGCAAATTAAAAACTCCTTTCTAATTTCATTTCACCTTGGCCAAGGATTCCTGGGTTGTCATTTAACGAATCACATGGGACATATCTCCTCTTTTACTAGAGGTGGTAGATTCTTTATTGATCATTCATTATCTCCATATGTAACTCATTATACCCAAGCATACCCTATATATGCCTTAAAAGGTCTTAAGGAATAAGTCAAAGTATAATTTGTTACATACAAGATACTATGATGATCTCAAGTCCAAGGATCACTTGTACTACTATCACATTAGGAATTCCTATTGACATGCGAGTAAAACTCCATTAGGTATTCCATAGCGAATCACGTTCAGTGAACTTATTCTCCAATAAGCACCTACATACTTGCTTTAGTGTCTCCACACAAATGATCATGAGATCAATCATCCTCATCCAATGAGCAAGCAACATATGTACCAATCTATCCGGATTTACTAACCCCCTTTTTAGTAATCCCACGATTGGGAACTATTTTAGTTTTAGAGCTTTCTAAGAATTTAGATCTCATTAGCATGATCATCATCATGATTCTAAAAGCATTGCTTAAAACTATGGGTTATTTACATATTATAAAAACAGCACCATGTAGATAATTAAATGCCTTTAATAAATGAATATTTTATTAATAAATAAATAAGATTGTTTACAAAGTACGTGCTTTATCATCATACATGATTGGCTTGTATGCACACTACTATCAATCTCCCACTTGCACTAAAGCCAATCGCCATGGTATCTCATACCCATCTTCTCTAAGTGACGATCAAACTGCTGTTGTGTTAAAGCTTTAGTTAATGGATCTGCAATGTTGTCTTGAGAGTCTACACTCTCCTCTTTCAATGATTTGTTTAATCAAAGTGCCGCAACACATGTTTAGATTCAAGATGAGACTTAGGAACTATTCCTAGTTCTGTAATGAACTTTTCATCTAAAACATCAACTTGCAGCTTCACTTACAGTTATATACTCTGCCTCTGTCACTGAATCAGCAACTGTTTGCTGCTTGGAACTCTTCCAACTCACTACGCCTCCGTTCAAGGTAAAAAACATACCCCGAAACAGATTTACTGTCATCTTGGTTCGTTTGAAAACTTGAGTCTGTGAAGCCCTCGAGTTTTAATTCAGACCCACCGTAGACAAGAAAAATATCTTTAGTCCTTCTCAAGTACTTTAGGATATTCTTCACTGCCTTCCAGTGCTCTTCTCCAGGATTCGACTGGTATCTGCTCGTTACACTAAGTGCATAAGCAACATCCGGTCTAGTACATATCATACCGTACATGATAGATCCTATTGAAGAAGCATAAGGGATCTTACTCATACGGTCTCTCTCCTCAGGTGTCTTTGGGGCCTGTTTCTTGGAGAGATGTATTCCATGGCTCATCAGCATGAGACCTCTTTTGGAATCTTCCATGCTAAATCTCTTTAGCATTGCATCAATGTACGTTCCTTGGGATAAACCAAGCATCCTTTTAGATCTATCTCTATAGATCTTTATCCCCAAAATATAGGATGCTTCTCCCAAGTCCTTCATGGAGAAGTGTTTAGATAACCAGATTTTAATTGATTGTAGCATAGGAATGTCATTCCCTATCAGTAATATATCATCAACATATAATACAAGGAATGAAACTGCGCTCCCACTAACCTTCTTGTACACACATGGTTCATCGTCATTTTTGATAAAATCAAACTCTTTGATTGTCTCATCAAAACGAATGTTCCATCTACGAGAAGCTTGCTTCAATCCATAAATGGATCGTTGCAGCTTGCAGACTTGATTTATTCCAACCTTTGAAACAAATTCCTCTAGCTGTGTCATATACACATCCTCCTCAAGTTTCCCATTGAGGAAGGCCGTTTTCACGTCCATCTGCCAGATCTCATAGTCGTTATAAGCTGCAATCGCAAGCAAAATCCGAATGGACTTGAGCATAGCTACTGGTGAAAAGGTTTCATCATAATCAACTCCTTGTCTTTGTTTGAAACCTTTTGCAACCAGTCGGGCCTTATAGGTCTCCACCTTGCCGTCCGCTCCAGTCTTTCTTTTAAAGACCCATTTACACCCAATAGGCTTAATGCCTTCAGGTGGTGAAACCAAAGTCCATACTTTGTTTTCATACATGGAGTCCATTTCGAATTTCATGGCTTCAAGCCATTTCCCTGAGTGTTTATTACTCATGGCCTGTTCGTAATTCAATGGATCATCATCATTCATGATGCGTACCTCATCGTCATCCTCTACAACGAATCCATACCTCTCAGGTATCTTCGGTACTCTTCCAGATTTACGAACAGGGTGTGGTATAGTAGGTTCTTCTACTTGGTCAGGTACCTGACTTTGATCCGTGGTAATTTGTGGTTCTTGAGCTTCTTCAAGATATATCTTACTCCCACTGACCCCTTCATGGATAAACTCCTTTTCCAAGAAGGCAGCATGTTTCGCAACAAACACCTTTTGATCAGTTGGATGATAGAAATAATACCCTACAGTTTCTTTAGGGTATCCCACAAATCTACACTTTTCGAATTTAGTCTGTAGCTTATCATGTTCAAACTTTTTGACATAAGCTGGACAACCCCAAGTCTTAACATGCTTAAGATTTGGTTTCCTTCCCTTCCACATCTCATATGGAGTCTTTGGGGCGGATTTGGTAGGTACCTTGTTAAGTAGGTATGCAGCCGTTTCTAGGGCATATCCCCAGAAGGAAATTGGAAGGTCGGTAAAACTCATCATGGATCGAACCATGTTTAACAGTGTTCGATTTCTCCTTTCAGATACTCCATTTAACTGTGGTGTACCTGGAGGAGTCCATTGTGAGATTATACCATTTTCTTTGAGACAATTGAGAAACTCACTGCTTAAGTATTCTCCGCCTCGATCTGATCGAAGTATCTTTATACTCTTGCCCGTTTGTTTCTCTACTTCACTTCTGAACTCTTTGAACTTTTCAAATGATTCTGACTTGTATTTCATTAAATACACATATCCAAATCTTGAGTGATCATCAGTGAAAGTAATAAAATAAGAATACCCACCCCGTGCACTTGTTGTCATAGGCCCACAAACGTCTGTGTGAATCAATGTCAACAACTCTGTAACTCTTTCTCCTCTTCCACTAAAAGGAGATTTAGTCATTTTACCCATGAGACAAGATTCACAAGTTGGATATGATTCATAATCGGATAGCTCGAGGAGCCCATCTTTATGCAACTTGGATAATCTTGTTTCATTGATATGACCGAGTCTACAGTGCCACATGTAGGTATAATTAATATCATCTCTTTTCCTTTTCTTAGTTTGTTCAATTTGAAATATATTTTCTTGTAAGTCAAGTGTATAAAGTCCATTTCGCAAATTTCCAATACCATATAAAACATCGTCTTTATAAATAGAAATACTATTGTTCTTTATAACAACGTTAAATCCTTCCATATCCAATACAGAAATTGAAATAATGTTTTTAATAATATTCGGAACATAATAACAATTATTAAGATAAATGAACTTGCCCGAAGGCATTGCTAAATAATAAGTTCCTACAGCTAATGCAGCAACCTTTGCTCCATTCCCCACTCGTAGGATCACCTCATCATTGTTCAGCTTTCTACTTCTGACCAGTCCCTGCACGGTATTACATATGTGAGAACCACATCCGGTATCCAATACCCAAGTAGAATTATGACTTTCAGAAAAATTAATTTCAATCATAAACAAACCTTGATTGGAAGTCGAAGCTTCTCCAAGCTTCTTCTCTGCTAGATACTTCTTGCAGTTCCTTTTCCAATGTCCCGGCTTGTTGCAATGAAAGCACATTCCTTTAGCTGGTTCAGGTTTCTTTTGTTCCTTTTCTTTCCCCTTTCCCTTAGCCTTCTTGGATTTCTTCTTTTCAGAAGATACCTTAGGTCTCTTCCTTTTATTGGAAGAATCCACCATCAAGATATGGTTCTTCTTGGATGGGAAGTGACCTACTGCAGTTTTCAGCATGTTAAGCAGCTCAGGCAAGCTGACATCTAGCTTATTCATGTGAAAATTAACCACAAACTGCGAGAAGGTCTCAGGGAGTGACTGCAAGACCAAGTCTTGACTCAACTCCCCATCCATGACGAACCCAAGCTGTCCAAGGCGTTCAATCAAATTGATCACTTTCAGGACATGAGTCTCGACAGCAGTACCCTCGGTCATCCGAGATCGGAAGAGCTCCTTAGATATCTCATATCTAGCAGTCCTACTCTGTTCACCATACAACTCCTTGAGGTGAAGCAGCATAGCAGGAGCATCCATTTTTTCGTGCTGACGCTGAAGCTCGTTATTCATGGATGCGAGCATGATGCATTGAGCCACAGATGCATCATCTTGCCACTTATTGAAAGTGACAATCTCTTCCTCAGAGGCTGTTTCTGAAACAAATTCAGGGACAGTTGAATTTAGGACATAAGAAATCTTTTCAGCAGTGAGAACAATTCTCAGATTTCTTAGCCAGTCCTCATAATTCGGCCCGGTAAGCTTGTTTGCATCAAGTATGCTTCGTAGTGAGATTAGTGATTTTGACATTTTTAAAATTCTGCATGTGAAAAACAACATTTTAGCAAACATTCATTTTATTAATTTTGCATACCAAAATAAATTTAGGTCTTTATTTTAAATTGGTATCTCCCACTATTTTTATCAAACTATATTACCCTCACTTATATAGTTCGGCAACATCTAATTAAAAATTTGCTAGTGAGAATAAGGATCCCATTTCAAATGTATATAACCTTGTGGATAGCACAACAAGCGATATACAAATAAATAGGTAGACAACTCTTGTCAATTACATCACCATGTAATTCCTTTAATTTGCCTCTTAAATCATAATGGTCAAGTGTGTGCACATCCGAACTAAAATAATTTAAGTTAAGTCCAGCCTAGCACTTTCATAAATTCAAAAAAGAAAAATGTTCGTCCTTGTGGATAGCACAACAAGACTAGATCGTTCAATTTTCTTGATAAGCATCAAATGTGATTAATTAACATCTTAAATACGCAATACTCGCCTTGTGGATAGCACAACAAGCTCATATTAAATATCTAATACTCTATTAATTTATCATGCTAGAAGGCGACGTTCGATATTCCAAATATCATTTGAACACTTCGGACTTAATATTATTTCTTTGAGGGATTTGTTATTATTAGTCTCATCTTTGTTTAGCGCGCATGCACATATATATATAAAATACGCGTCATTTTATTAAACATGCGAAGCATGTTTGCATAAAATATAATATATATAATATTTAGCATGTAATATAGAATACTATATTCTACCCGGATTGATTATGGACTTTTATTCTAGTTTGGTTCACTAGAGCCACCAAGTGAACCAAAAGGTCAAACCTAGGAGTGCAAGAATTTAAATTTAAATATAACTATTACATTTAAATCCGGGCTCCATACAAACGGGTCTTCACGTGCTCCTTGCTCCTTGGTCTCCAATTTCTTCAAGATAATTCTAACTATTCTTATTACATTAAACTATTTAATTTAAATAGAAACCTTGATCAACAGTCAAGGGGAATTACATAGGAGGGAGATAGAATTTTACATCAAGAAAAAAAAATTAGAGAAGACGAGGTACGCAGACCCCATTTAATAAAACCCATTCATTCAAGCATTCAACTAAAATAAAATCCAATCACATTGGTCAAATAGTCCATAATCAATCCCCATTTATTTTCATACATATCACCATATATATCAATAAATAAATATTCATCTCATTAATTAAAACATTCCATATATATATGAGTATCATTTAATGGGCAATTTTAAATTGCATGAAATCCAATTTCAAGATTAAAATAAACTCTTTTTTTTGATTATAAAATTATTTAGAATATAATATATAAATATATCATATTTATTTTTTAAAAAGAAGTCACCTTCTTTTATTAAAAGAGTCCTGCAGGTTTATTAAAAAAGTCCTTTCCTGATGGGTCACCTTCTTTTTGGAGTAAGAAAGAGAAAACACCGTTTCTTTGCAGAATTCAAGATTAGCACCAAAAAAAAAAATGTGATTCGTCCCAAAAAAAGTCTTTTTTTTAAAGAAAAATATAATTTTATACAATAAAATTATGCCCAATAAATTATTTTAAATACATACCCATATGTATATGAAATAAAAAAAAATTAATAATTGCATAAAGATTTGGCTCTGATACCACTGTTGGGTTTGTACGAAATCACGACGCAATCAAATTGCAAAAATTAGCGGAAGCATGGTATATCAGAGTTTAAAAAATTTCTACAAAACCATTACCCGGATCATCCTTTATGCAAATTATTAATTTAAAACGATAAATAAGAAGTTATGGAATCATACCCTTGTAGAACGAAGCTTCCACAGGTACTAGTTCAACTCCTTGTTCTTCGTGATCTCCTTAATTTCCGGGTTAGATTCCTTCCTTTGATCAACGTTAGCCACCCAAGTGTTTGGCCTCTAGAGGTGATCCACCAAGGAAGATGAATTATCAAGAAGGAGGGTGTTTGGCTTAACCTTAGTTTTCTATCCTCTATAGAAAAGGAGTACTCTCCAACAATTGGAATTGCATCAAATTAATATCTATTATAAGACTTCTCTTATATAGACATTGGTCAACCCTTCTAATCCTATTAGACATGAGATTTCTTTTAATTAATTAAACTCCTTTAATTAATTTAGGCTTCCCACCACATGGGAATAATTAATTAAATTCATTTAATTAATTTGTCTCCTAATCTTATTAGGAATAAATGAGAGTACTAAATATTAAATTAATTACTAAACTCCTTTAGAAATTAAAATAATAATAATTGTAATAATATTAATAAGAATCCTCTTATTAATTTATATTTAATATTTCTAAAATATTAAATAATAAACATTAAGCTATTTAATTTATTCTATCACCATAGATTAAATTAATTATACTTAATGCATTATTACGATTATGCCATTACCTTCTTAAATATTTATTCTTCCTTTTATGGTGTGACCCTTTAGGTTCTCCATATTAAACCGGTTGTGAATAAATCAATTAAAACAATTTTAATCTTATTTAAATAAATAAATTAAACTAATAATCTATTTAAATAAATAATATTTATTCTACAATAGGGATAAGCCTCCCTAGCGATCAACGACTTTCCAGATAATATAGATTTCAACATTAATCATAAAAGAACCTGTGAGTTAATAGTTACCATACAATTCAATCCTTCCACCATACAATGTCCCAATTAAATATAAGACATGGATTTACTGTCAAGTCTTATTTTATTTAATTATATGTATTTCGATTAGAAAATGCACAACTCCAAATAATGCAAATTAAAAACTCCTTTCTAATTTCATTTCATCTTGGCCAAGGATTCCTGGGTTGTCATTTAACGAATCACATGGGACATATCTCCTCTTTTACTAGAGGTGGTAGATTCTTTATTGATCATTCATTATCTCCATATGTAACTCATTATACCCAAGCATACCCTATATATGCCTTAAAAGGTCTTAAGGAATAAGTCAAAGTATAATTTGTTACATACAAGATACTATGATGATCTCAAGTCCAAGGATCACTTGTACTACTATCACATTAGGAATTTCTATTGACATGCGAGTAAAACTCCATTAGGTATTCCATAGCGAATCACGTTCAGTGAACTTATTCTCCAATAAGCACCTACATACTTGCTTTAGTGTCTCCACACAAATGATCATGAGATCAATCATCCTCATCCAATGAGCAAGCAACATATGTACCAATCTATCCGGATTTACTAATCCCCTTTTTAGTAATCCCACGATTGGGAACTATTTTAGTTTTAGAGCTTTCTAAGAATTTAGATCTCATTAGCATGATCATCATCATGATTCTAAAAGCATTGCTTAAAACTATGGGTTATTTACATATTATAAAAACAGCACCATGTAGATAATTAAATGCCTTTAATAAATGAATATTTTATTAATAAATAAATAAGATTGTTTACAAAGTACGTGCTTTATCATCATACATGATTGGCTTGTATGCACACTACTATCAGGTTAGTAACCGGAAAATAAAATTTTGAGTGTCTACAGATGCCCCTCTTTATCATGTTTATGTAATGCAATGGAATGAACAGGATAAAGATTGCTAGACACTTAAAATATGACAAAATATTAATGATGCAAACCGCAATGCAATGAATGTTAAAATGTTTTCGTAAATCACATTTTGCACTTCGCAAATCGCATATCGCATCGCAACTCGCATTGCAAATCGCATATTGCATCGCATATGGCTTACCTTTACCGGTGCTTGTGTTGGGGCTGATTTTAATGGTTGACTTTCGCATAGTGCTGCTGATGTTTATGCTGGTGTTGACTCCAATGGTTTGATTTCTATCGGTGTTGCCAATGCTTTGTTTGATGAAGATAAATTAAAATGTTTTCTACATTTCTGTTGGGGATGATGTTCTGAAATCATCGGATCGTTCTGATGTTAAATTGGTAGTTTACAACGGTGCCTACCCTGCTGGTAGTTTGACAACAAATCCTACCCTGCTGGTAGTTGACCATGGTGCCTACCCTAATGGTAGTTGACAACAGTGCCTACCCTGATGGTAGTTGACAACTGAAGCCTACCCTAATGGTAGTTAACAACGGTTGATCACCGGACTGTCTAGATGCCTACTCGAACGGTAGTTTTCAACAATGGATTTTTTTCTCGAGTTTGGGTATTTAATGCATATGCATATTTAACTTTACTGGGTATGCATGCTTAACTTTTTAATGGAGATGTGCACTGATATAGCTCTTGTTGCACATGTGAAGACCAGGCATGATGCGATGATCTTATTTTGTCCTAGGTTGATGAATATGTTTAATTACAATGATGTAGAACCATACCTCCCCCTTTCTAAGGCAATTTGGATTTTCTTTTTAGGCATGGATTTTGATAAGCCTATCAGCTTCAACTACCGTATGGCTCCTTTTATCATTCGCATAGCAGATTCAAATGTTCCCCTTTCACATGTCGTCTTTGGTGGGGATCTCACAGAGGCTGCCATTTTTATTCCTGAATTGGGACCTGGTGCTGGTCTCTTTCGCTATTCAGACACTGATGACTTTACTCGGAGATATCCCGATATGTTCGCTGAAGTAGTGTTCCACGGCTTGCATCACCAGCTCTTTCCTCGATGCTACGCTGGATTGACGCCAACGGTTTGATCATTGATTATGAAAAGGGGCGAGCTCTTTACTTGCGACCCTGCTGGATTAGATACTAGCTTGGCTAGTGACCAGGGTGTTATTGACGTCCTGAGGATGTACCCCGTCCTTTTATTGCCCAGATTTGAGCTTCTGTGTAGAGGCCTCAACTGCTGAGGACTTGGCGCTGGTTGTCATGTTTGATGATGTTGGTTTCATTTGCCCGACCTTTTGTCGTCTAGCATGTGTTGTTATTTTTTTCGAGTTAGGGACTCTCTTGAGAATTTTTCTTTTCTTTTGTCGGGACAAGCTTATGTCGCCATGATTTCTTTCAGGAGTTCTCTCTTTCCTTTTGATGAGGATCTTGGTCTCACCGTAGACTCTTTCTATTTTATTGAATGGCAAAATGCCCCGGTCCCTTTCGCATGTTGATATTGGGGTTCATAGAAGAAACTGGATTTGTTGACCACATCCAGAGTGAGCAATATCCTACACATTTGACAAATAACAAAATGGGCCAAAAGCTTGATAGCTCCGGCCGTTGGGATTAGTATGATCTTGTAAATAAGGCATTTGAAGTTAAAGTTTATAAAATTTAATGCTTGTATTCACTGAGCTTTTATCTTATCGCTAAAATCTTGAAAATGAGTATGAAAATGAATTTTTTCCTAAGGAGATCAAAATTTTCATTTGGCCAGTTATGAAATCTTAAGAAAACTTTTAAGCATCCATGGTCAGTTTTTATGGGTAGGAACAGATTCAAAAGACTTATCTCCCTTTATCAGAGATATCTCATCTCTACTCTAAACACTACTCTTCACATAATTAACATCATATGACATATGCACTATGAGTGACGCAACCCTTAGAAGGGGTTTCTCTTCTATGACTTTAGATGATCTCATTTTTATCTTTCAAAATTTTTCTGCTTTCCTCGCTTAACTTTGTCTCGTTTTCTTAGGATATTCAGAGTTACCCATGTAATGAGTTTTGGACCAATAACTCCTAAACCAGACAGCTTTAGGGCATTAGATGTTAAGACACCCCTTCGGGTTTACTGGCTCGAGTAACAAAGGCCACACTTCATGATAAGTCAAGCGGTCTACTCTTTTTGATCCTCGCTTGAGCTTGTGCAAGGTCTATTTTCTTAGGCTCTAAATTAACCATGTAGCGAGTATTGGGCCGATGACTCCCAAATCAGATGGCTTTAGGGCATCAGGTGTAGAGACACCCCTCGGGCTTAATTACTCGAGTAACCTAGGCCACGATTCAGATATGCTCAGGTTTTGCCTTCTTCTTCTTGTAATGCTCGTTTTCTTAGGCACTGAGTTACCCATGTAACGAGCGTTGGGCCGGTGGCTCCCAAACCAGATGGCTTTAGGTCACCAGGTGTAAAGGCACCCCTCAAGCTTAATAACTCAAGTAACCCAGGCCACGATTCAAGACATTAGGCTGGCTACTAATCGTCATCCTTGTCGTCATAGTTTTATACCCCACAACTAAGAGTTAGGGTGATCGTAAAGTGCAGACATGCATATGAGGTCAAGTTTGTTCCAAAAAGCGCTTTAAACTAGGATGTCGTGCCTAATCAAAAGGTTGAATTGTCTTAATTCTCTAATCATTCCCGGGATTCTTGCTCCACGAACGCTTATCATAATTAATCCAATTCATAACAAGTTAAGCAAAATGTTCTCTTTTTAAAACATTTTCCTAACATTCTAATGCAAGATTTATCTATACTTAACA
Organism: Panax stipuleanatus; assembly: GCA_020205555.1. Classification (NCBI taxonomy): domain Eukaryota; kingdom Viridiplantae; phylum Streptophyta; class Magnoliopsida; order Apiales; family Araliaceae; genus Panax; species Panax stipuleanatus. The sequence goes on from CM035122.1 coordinate 26,303,410, forward strand.
TGTATACCATTGCCAATGCATGTGACTGGAAATTGAAAGCACATAAAGAGATGAAAGAGTCATACGTTATCAGTGGATCGCAGTATTCTAAGAAAATTATGATTGGAAAAGACAGATTGATCATACTGGATTGCCAAAAATGGAAGCTCTGATGATGACAGACCATGATGATGGTGCTGACTAGGTGCATTTTCATTGGATGGTTGATAAATGCCCCAGTGTTGAGTTGTCGCAATTTTTGAAATTGGTCCAGTCTTGTTGTATGGGTCTCAACATTGGGTTGTCATTGATTCTGAATTTGCCTCAGTCTTGCTTGTCATATGGGATGATTGCTTTATTGTATGTTTGACAAATGGACTGATAGGGCGCCACGATCGTAAGAGTCTTTTACCTCATAACCCACATGGTGAATATGTAGTAGATATGGGCCTTGATGTTTGGATGCCCCAATAATTATTTTTGATTTGTAGGAGCAAAATGGCTTTGATGACCTTTCTTCTAATTTGATGAAGGTTTCAGATTGAGGGTGTCAGCTCTTCGAAGGTTCTTGCTGATGATTATGCTTGATATATCGCTGTGTTGTTGTTTCAACATTGATGATTGATGTCGAGATGCCTTCGGACTCTAATGAATTAGACCTAAGAGCTCAGCTTGGTTTGTGGTGTGATGACTTTAACTGGATTTGGCTTAATTTGTGAAGTTTAATTCGTGGCCTTTTGCTTAAGGAATAGATCGTCGGGTATGAGATATACTTTGCCACGACGGTAGCCCATATGCTTCTGTGGGTCAAAGAAGATAAAGTTATCTCGTACATCAGGAGTGATGAATTGTTGACAGGTTGCATCCTATGATGATTGCCATTTCATCCTTGTGACTGGTCATCTTGATGTATCGATGTCTCTTCCTTTCGAGACTTTCTCCGAATTTGATGGAACAACATTGAGGTGCCGTTGGGTCCTCTGAACATGTGTCATCGATCTTGAGTGTCTTTCTTGGATGTAGGCTTTTCAGGTTTGTCCTTCATGAGTTAACTTCTATGCTAGAGGAGTATGAGTGCCTCACGGGTTTTGCATTAGATCTGCCATGTGCCAGGACAGCCATTAGTGATATGAGACTACCGTTCATAACCATGACTGGTCTGAGACGCAGAGTCGTCACTGAGGAGATTACTGCTGGGCATGTGGTGTCCTTGGATTTTTTTGATCGATCGCTTTGGCTGGCTGGACAACTACGAGCGATATTCAGGAGATTTTATCATCCCTGCAAATGAGTGGCAGTTTCCATGGGTAAACGTTCTGCTGATGTGCATCACTGCTTATTTGTGCATGCCCCTATATATAGACCATTTGGACACTGGCTTGATAGTAGCGGTTCGTGCCCTCAAACGGGGTTGTACGATTCTGCCGATGATATTAGGCGAGACCTTGAGGTCGACTACTTCCTGTAGTACCCATCTAGGGGGATTTTTCAGAGGCAGTGCCATTTTACTGTATATATGGTTCATGACGCTTTTGTGTCTGATTGGCACTTTTAGACACCAGGGGTACTATTTTACCCACAAGATAGCTTTGTCATACTCCTTTCAACCAGCGGAGTGTTTGGGTGCAGCGACATAGTCAGCCTTTCTGTAGGAGATCGAGCATCCCTTTTTGATCTTGCCATACTCAGGGTTTAGCTCCCCTTACAGCTTCATTACTTATGCAGACGGTATGGATTACCTGCCCTTGGCAGGTTTGAGAGGGGTGACCACATATCATCTGCTGGCAGTCATGGGCCAGTTTGATCAGTTTCAGAGCATTCACCACTTTGAGGGCTCTATGAATCAGCGAATATCAGCTTCGTCTTTATCGTCAGCTGACCTTACCAGGACTTATGGGTGTTGGACTCGTAGGGAGAGGGCTTATTTTTCTACTAGCCAGCCAAATCATTCTTCAGAGTAGTCTGCATGGTGGGAGGCAGATATTGCATTGGCTGCGATTATCCAGTCAGCTCCGAGTATTGGTTCTGATGAGGAGGAGCCTATGGAGGATCTGATTCTCCCACCGAGGATGATTTATTTATTGGTTTGACAGCATCTTTAGTCAGTGATCTTTCGAGCTTTCCTACTGGGACAGATCCAACTCTTATTGATTCACTGGCTTGGATAACTTTTGAGAGGGATCGGGTTAGGGCGTTGATGTTGACATCCCTTTCTAGCAGGGATACGGCTTTTGCTGATAGAGACAAGGCTCGAAATACTTGGGATGCAACATTTGTTGAAAGAGATGAGGCTCGATCTACCCGATATGCGACTTTTGAGGAGAATGATGAGGCTCGATCTATCCGTGATGCAGCTGGGATGTCTATATTGCTGATAGCATTGCGCTCAGGTCATATACACACATCATTGTTGCCGATATGAGTGCCTTCAAAGATGGTCACAGCAGTATTATGCAGATGACTGTGGATATTCTATTTTATATGGAGACCGTGGGACATGAGCTTACAACTGCTTCTCCTTCTTATGAGAAGGATGTCATGTTAGCACTACTATCCCGTTTATCCATGGGTTCATAAACTATCTTTTATTTTCCTTTACATACTAAATCAACCATTTTTGTTATGTACAAGATAACTGTATATATCAAACAGTATTATATAGCAGAGAAATATATTTTAATTCACCTCCTTATTGGGTATGTATTGTCATTGCTGAGTGATTACCACTTTTTTCATGACTTGTGGTTGTTGATGTATCATGAACTTCTTCCTGATGGATGGACATTGAGATGTCGGAGGGTACCTCAGCAGTGCCTGTTGACCAGGAAGACTTGATAGTATTCAAGTTTTATCGGGTTTCAGTGTCTTGGGACTGATTTTTATTGGCTTTTTTTTTCTTTGAAGGTAACACCGCACCATGAATGGCTACCTACGTACTCCCGAGTGGAGGGAGATCAGGTCATTGGTAGTTCATGTTTTGTGTGAGAGGTTTGAGAAGTGTCTCTTTTGAGTTTGAGTTTGGTTTGATGGGTTTTTGAACTTTTTGTTTTGCTTTGACTGCACCAGGAATGACTGCCTACGTACTCCCGGGTGGAAGAAGATCAGGTCATTCGTAGTTCAGGCTTTGCCTGAATGGTTTGATTTTTTGATTTTTCGATATTTATATGCATAGAAAATAAAAGGAATAATGCTAAGAAAGTGATAATATACCTACATCCCCTGTAACTCGCAACTTTCCTCTGGATCTATGTCTTCTTGGCTAGCTGAGGCCTGATAGTCCAGTTGTCAGTGATCATGTTTCTTTCAAGGCTCGTGATAGAAGTTACCTCCTGCTTCTGAATATCTTCAATCATGGTCGTAACTTGATCGCCTCCTAAATCAACATATCCCTTAAGGAGGCTCAAACTTGACTTGTCGCAGAAAGGGATGAACTCTAGATTCCTCGATGGGTTAGCTTCCTTGAGAACTTCACCACCTTTTTCTTCATTTGTTCCTTCACCTTTCCCATGGGCTTGAGAGGATTTGACTATGAGATCACTCTTAAACTGTTATTGTATTTCTCACAAGGAACTTTCCATTTTGGCTTTTTCCACCCAGGGAAGGATCAATATTTCCTCCTCATCATCCAAGAGGGTAAAACCAGGAATGGGGTTGTTGGCTTTGGGCAATAAGATATTTGATGGTGATGGATGAATTTTCTTAGAGGACTCTCTTGTCTCCTCTGTTACTCCTAGCATTAAGATCAGTCCACCTTGTGTTCTGCAATAATTGGTGCTTACAGCCGTCACCTCCTTTGAACTGCCTATCTCGAGTGGACATCTTAAGAACTTTATTTCCGTTTTGCCTTTTCTAGTCATGGGGACTTCTATCTTCAGTTCTCCATTTTTAATAAGATCCTGGATTTTGTGCTTTAGAGACCAACATTCCTCAGTTGCATGTCCAGGTGAGTTAGAATGGTAGAAACATATCTTGGTGGAATCATAACTTTTCATCTAGGGCTTGGCAGGAGGCAGCAACTCAGTAATCTTTTTCTGCGTAACCAACAATGCTAACACATTTTCTAACGAGTCCCCCAATGGTGTGAATACCCTTCTTTGCCTACTCTCCCCAAATTTCGGTGCCGTAGGATTTTGAGGGTTGGCCAATGTTTGGAATGTTGCTTGATATTTCTTATTTGGGAATTCGCATTCCTCCCGACGATTTTTCCTTTGGCAAGATCTTCTAGTAATTTTACTATTCCGCCTTTCTCGTCTACTGAGCATGCTTTGATCTTCTTCATTTAGCTGCTTGATCTTTGAGGGAGATAATCTTACTTTCTGAATAACCTCCTCTTTCTCTTGGCTTTTTGATAGTTGAGTGAAAAGCTGTCCTTGTATCCTGATGTTGGCGCACTATCAGATTAGCCAACAGAGTTACTTGATGTTGGATCGTATCCAATTTTTGCATCACTGTTATACCCTCCTTTACATTTTCCAGCTCTAGGACATTTTTTCTGTTCCTTTGGGGGTATTCATCCATTCTTCATATGTATTTACGATTTGGGTGCATTTCATCGCTTCCTGACCCGATCATGTTTACTCCATCCGTATCATGCGGCATCAGAAGGTTGTTATTGATATTTGGATGGTCAGGTTGTTGGACAACAACATCGCCGTTTTTGATAAGGTTTTGGATTTTATATTTCAAGGACCAACAATCTTGTGTATCGTGTCCTAGATATCCTAAATGGTAAGCTTATCTCTGGCTAAGATTATATCTTTTACTTTTTGGATTCAGAGATGGAGCCAGTTCAGTAATTTTCTTTTAATCTATTAACATCACCAACATGTTTTCAAGGGAATCGCCTAGTGGAGTGAACACCCAATTTTCCGTTCTTTCAAATTTTCTCTTTCTGTTTGGTATTGGTTGAATGTAGTTTGTTGTACTGATATATTGCCTTCCCTATTCCAAATGGGGGGATTACGATTGGGTCTCCTAGGCTGCCCCTGTAAGATGAGGGATACATCTCCATCGCCTTTATTGGGTACCCTCTTGGGATCGTTCGCATAGTTGCCAGACTGTATATGCTTGACGACTACTTCTAAGGCAGTTAGATCTTTAATCTTGCTTGCTTTTAGGCCCATCTTTGCTATTTCTCCGCGTTTGATCATCTCTGAGAATGGCTTTCCTATTCCAGCTAGGATCCTCTCATAATAAGGTGCCTCTTGGATGTCTATGAAAGTCATCACCATTTTAGTTTCTGTCATAGGCAAGTTGACCTGTGCTGCCATACGCCTCCATCTTTGGGCATATTCACGGAAAGACTCATTGTTCTGCTTTTTGACTTTGGTGATATGATATCGATCCGGTGCCATCTGAGACTAGAAGCTGTATTGATTTAGGAAGACATGAGTTAGCTCTTCCCAACTATGGATTTTTGCATTATCAAGTCGGGCATACCATGTCCTAGCCTTTCCGGTGAGACTTTTTTGGAAAATTTGCATTTTGAGGCTTTCATCTTCAGAATAAGACCCTAGCTCGCCAATGTATACTTTCAAGTGCGTATAGGGATCACCTGCCCCATTGTACTTTTCAAACTCAGGGAATTGGAATTTGTCATGATATATAGCCCCTAGGAATATGCAGAGATCTGAATAGGTGACACTTCTTTTATTGGATCGAGGTTCAGGGATATGTATTTCCCCTTTTTTGTCAGTACTTTGATTGCCACCCTGTGAGGAGGACTCTATTTGATTGAGCTTTGTTTGGCCCTGAGTGTTTTTACTTTGTTCTTTTAAGAGGATAGCCAACTATGTTATTTGATTCTGAAGCCCCTCAAACTCCTTTTGAGATACGGAACCTGACTCGTGTTGGCCACTTCCAGCCATAGTCGGTGGATAGGCTTTGTGCCTTTTTAGATTATGATCTAGTAATGAGACCACTCTTACCTACAAGAAGAGTAGGTTGTTTAGTCTTGATAGACACTAACCATATACATGTTATGCAATGTGTCAGGTTTGGGGACTTTTAAATCTTATCCTGTATAACAAAGGTCAGTTGTTTTGATGACAGGATATTATGACAGGATTTACAAACCATGTAATGTACATTATGACATTTACATTGAAAACTTTACATTTGAATTTGAAAGAGGAAGGCATGGAGAAGCTTCCCATTGGATTTGGTTAATCAGAGGCTGACCTATCTTAGGCTACTCTCGCGGCTTTTTGGTATGAAGGTTCCCAGATCATCGCAATCTACTAGAGGGGAAATTAATCCGATTTTTCAACTGGAGCAGATCTGAGTGGTGCTTTTTCATGAGCCCCGAAGACTTAACCGTCCTCAAAGACATTACTATGTCACCGAAGGTTTGCCTCCTGGTGGAGGAATCACACAACATACATTCACATACATCGCGTCTCACCGTATGCATATGATGACATTGGTGCAAAGCACTAACATTTGTGCGAAGCACTAATATAAAGAAGGAAAGTGTTCATTCACATTCATTCAATTTAAAGATGCAGCATTCACGCATTCATTTAATGTAAAGACGCAGCATTCACACATACACAGATATGAAAGAGAAATGCTTGAAAAGATTTGAACGCGGCCTAAGCCCTCTACTCTCCTCAGCGGAGTCGCCACCTGTCGACGTGGGGAAAAAATGCGAGTCGGGTTGGACCCGAATCTTTCTCTCTTCCTAAGTTTTGTCTACCATCATTTTTTTTATTTGTGAAAAAGGTTTTGAAGGGTTTTTTAGGAAAAGGCCAACATGTATCATGTCGACGATTTGAACGTTTTATAGAGTCGCCAGTTGGTAGTTTTGAAATAGTTGTACTAACTTAATCGAATTTATTTGAAAAGAGGCCCAATTTGTTGGACACTGTCAAAACTTGATCTTTGAAACTAAAGTTCTAAGTTCGGGAGCTTGGTTAAGTGTGGGGAAGGTGTTAGGCACCCCACAACTCCCGTGTAAACTCGGTACCGCATCTTTTCAATATTTCCTATTTAAATCTGCAATATGTGTGTGAATGATGGAAGAAATTGGGCCTATGTTTGATTGATTGAAAACATGGACGTGCTTCATTGAACCTATATACGAAGGGTTTGATTTGATTTGCAGAAGTCCTCTTTTAGACAAGATATTTTAAAATGATGTTTTGAAAGCAGGTTTTCAAACCTTTACGCTCACGTAGGAATTGAAGCATGTTGATATTTTATCTTTTCAGCCTTTTGGTTAAATTTGAATGATGATTGTTGGGCTGGGAAGCATCCTCGACCACAGAATATGTACAAGTGTCGGTCTTCTCATAGGCTTGACAGCCATCGGAGTGACTCTGACACGACAAACTATATTCTCACTATGTTGAGACCTTAAACACGGATAACCGTTTTAAGGTCTTTCGGATGTACATTTTTACAGAAAAACTAGCATGGTGCATTTGTAAAGTGGAGTTTGTCTATCGTGGGAATCAGATTCAGATCAGTTTCATCATGAATCCCACGATTCCTAGGCTCACAGTGGGAAGCCAATAAAACCTTCACAACTCAAATATGCACCGAAATGTATATTTACATCTAAATGTCTCCAGAACCAAGGATTCATCAGTAAATCCTGGCCTGTGCGTATTCGAAGCGTCTCTTTCCCACTAGATAGCGATCTAAGGGCCGCGAGGTTGCTTTTAGAAATGAAACTAGAAAAATTGCTAGATTTAAGTAAATCTCAGCCATTCTAGCTTTCCGGTTCCGTCTGGACCTATTTTGAACCATTTAAAAGCTAGAGTTGGCGAAATTTAAAGAAATCTAGTTTGCCAAGGAGATGTCAGCGCCGATTCATATCAAATGAATATTTAAAGCATTAATTTAATCAAAATGAGTAAAGGAATATATATATATATATAGTTATATTTATACGAAAATTATAGAGGGCGATAGGTTTGAACTCCGATACCTGGACTGGAATGTAAATATATGTATATTTATAAAAGCTATAACATGCCACGAAGTAATCCAGGCTTGATAGAATTGAAATATATATATATATATATATATATATATATATATATAAACGCTGTAAAGGGCGATGGGTTTCACTCCTGTGTCCGGACTGGAATGGAAATATATATACATAATAAAAGCTGTAAAAAGCCACGGAGTAATCTAGGCTAGACAGAATGTAAATATATATATATATATATATATATATATATATATATATATAAGCTGTAAAAGGACCACGAAATTGTCCAGGCTCAGCGGAAAGTAAATATATATATATATATATATATATATATATAAACTGTAAAGAGCAATGGACATTCTATCCTTTTCTCGGACAGAAATGGAAGTATATATATATTTATAAAATTAATAAAAAAAGCCACAGAATGATCCAGGCCAAACTAGAATGTAAAAAGTTAATATATACAGTTAGTATATATATATATATATATATATATATATATATATTAAAGCAATAAAAAGGCCACGAAGTAGAAATTCATGCCCAAATAAGTCAAAAAAATTATATATATATATATATATATATATATATATATATATAGTTATATATATAAAAGCAATAAACTGCCACAGATTTGACATTCGGGCTTGACAGAATTAAAAAGTTAGTATATATACAGTTAAATATATACATAAAAAGCCAAACCCGGACTGGGAAGATAACCCAGTCCGGCGAAGTTGTTATAAACGTAGAGATATATATATATAGAAGCTGTTAAAAGCCGCGGATCGACGATCCGGGCTGTAGAAATGCCAGAAAATGTGTTTATGTACTAAATGTATGAAAACGTAGGAAAAAACAGCCACTGAACTGGGTTTCGGGCATAATCAGAAATCAAAACTTAACGTGCAAGTGTATAAATGCGCAATGATGTAGTAGGAACTTTCTGATCATAAAACTACTCACAATGGACTGCAACACGGGTTTTTTGCCAAATCGTAGGCTTCAAACGTCCGTTCCTACCGGTTAATTTCTGATATGTGGTAGTATATGAGTATACCTACGTGTTAGAGTGATAAAATCTGGGTTTGAAGAACAAGAGTGGGGCTGAGAAACGAAACGGGCAAAGTTCTAGAGCGTTTTTCTATATAAAATGAGCTGGGGGTGCACTCATATATATAGACCTGGTGGAAGCGAGCCCACCTGCGACTGCCTCCACTATACCTGCGGCTCCACGTGGCAGGCCCCACGTGGCTGGTCTCGTCATCTTGAAGTACATGCACTCCGACCAACGCGAGGTCAGATTTAAAATTAACTAACTTTTGATCGAAGCGTCCGTTTGAGGCGTGTTGTACCTTTTCGAAAAGCCATCGCTGAGAGTGTCGCAATGGGATCGGAGTCAACCTTTTTCGAGTCAAAAAATACAAGTTCATAACCAGGTCTTTGACTCCTCGTAGTTTGTCCATTGAGCTGTCTTGCGCTGTTTTCACTCGGGATCACCGTTATGGTTCTTCCTGACCTTCGTGGCATTAATTTGTCTTGAGTTTGACCTAATCAGATTTAAGTTGGAAAAATGACCATTTTGCCCCTCCCGGGGTGGTCTCATGTGGATTTGGCATCCCATAGTTGCCTCTAGGGCTGAACTAGACCTCCCTATTGTGATCGGGGCTTAACTGTAGCTCCCGGGTTATGATCGGTGCTGAGTGGAGATCCCGGTATTAAGACCAGAGTTGACCTGATGTCCTGGTATTGAGACCGGGAATGACCTGTTGTCCCGGTATTGAAACCGGGGTTGACCTAATGGCCTAGTACTGAGATCGGGGTTGACCCGACATCCCGGTATTAGGACCGGGGTTGGTCTGTTATCTCGGTATTGAGATCGGTGATGATCTGTTGGCCCGGTATTGAGACCGGGGTTGACCTGATGGCCCGATATTGAGACCAGGGATAACCTGACGTCCCGGTATTAAGATCGGGGATGGTCTGATGTCCCAGTATTGAGACTGGGGTTGACCTGACATCCCGGTATTAGGACCGGTGTTGATCTGGCATCCCTGTATTAAGACCGGGATGGCCTGTTGGCCCGGTATTGAGACCGGCAGTTATTAGGACCAGGGTTGATCTGGCATCCCGGTATTGAGACCGGAGATGACCTATTGGCTCGTTATTGAGATCGGGGTTGACCTGATGGCCTGTTATTGAAACCAGGGGATGACCTGAGGTCCTGGTATTGAGATCGGGAATGACCTGATGGCCCGTTATTGAGATCGGGGTTGACCTGATAGCCCAGTATTGAGACCGGGGTTGACTTAATGGCCCGGTATTAAGATAGGGGATGACCTGAGGTCCCGGTATTGGGACCGTGGATGATCTGATGTCCCGATATTGAGACCGGAGTTGACCCGACATCCCGGTATTAGGAGCAGGGTTGATCTGGAATCCTGGTATTGAGACCGGGGTTGAAAAGACGATTTTGCCGTCTTGCAGAGTTAGTAACAGGAAAATGAAATTTTGAGTGTCTATATCTCCACCTTGTTCCTTCCTTCTATTGTTTCTCTTGAACCACCAACTCACAAGAACTTTTCTAAGTTTCTTCTTTTTCTCTCAACTCTCTCTAGCTCTTTATATCTTCCAACACTTAACAATTGAAAAGGCAAAATTCTAACACCAATATAAGACTCCTATTTATAGGAAAATCATATTCCAATTCACTAGGTTATTACACAATGGAAAAAAGGGGAGTTGGTAAATGCTTCACCAACCAACACTATTCATGGTACTACTAGTCATTGGGCTACACCATCATTGCCACCACATGGGTCTTTCTTGTTAGCTTATCTAAGGCACAAAAATCAGCATTCTAGTCTAAGGGAGGGGGGTGGTTCGGTCATGGGGGGTTCTATTGCCATATGTCACATTTTCTTTTTCTTTTGCACATCATGCTTAGCTTACATGACCCTTATATACACACACTGTGACGCCCCCAAATCCAGGTCCCCAGAACCTCGGACGTGGTACGTTACGATACATCATTTCTATAATTATTGCGGAAGATATAAACATAAATTGTTTATACAATAACTTTTACATATAATCCCCAAGGTCTGTAATCTTAACTTAATACCTGCATTCAATATCCTACACGACATACAATGTCATTTGTATCCAATACTATTACAAGTTTAACTTGCATCCAAATCCAATTCTGGAATTTATCTTTGTCTTTGCCTGTATCCGAAGTTTTGTCTTAATCTAAAAATTTTATCATGATATAGTAAGGGTGAGCAACAAGTTTGCCTAGCAAGTTTAAATACAATAAGGATATATCATGATTGAAAGAAAGAATAATAAGCTGATAAACTTTTAACAATATAAGAATTATGAAAGAACATGAATCAATAATGCTAAATAGCCAACAATAAACATGAATAATTTAACTTAACAATATGGTAATGAAGGTGATCAGCTTTTCATAACTGATGAACATATGCAACATGCACTTAGTGCGAATCAATAATCAGTATAGATATAAATAATCAACAATGATTAATCACAAACATGCTTTACAATAACAACTCGAGTTCGAGTTAGGAAACTTGCCTATATCGTTGATTACTGCTACGCAATCTTATTTAATCGTTTTATTGAAAAGGCGTATCAGTTATAAGATTGATCTTTCAATTAGCATAACATACCTTATAAGTAAACTATCTAACATTTAAACACATAGTCAAATATTAGATAACTTTAATACTATACATATACACAAGTCTAAACTTAAGACACATCGAGCCTTTAATAGTATTCAATATAGTATACTGAGTGGCTTCCCACAAATAACTAACAAATTAGTTTTCGTCGCGTCTACACTATTTTCACAGTGAGTTAGATCGGTTACTAATTTATAGATCCCTTCCCCATATGAAGGAGTCGTTTAGCCCAGCTACTATACATCAACCATTAAAGAGTATGATTGTACTACCATAGACTTGACACTACTATATCATACAACTTGTGAATTAACACTTAGTCTTTCATTTTATAAGTCCTTTATAATTTAGTAAGTTAAATACCTAATCCAGCAACCTGGACTTAGACTAAATTTCAATATAGTAAAATATTTTCCAATTCAGCAGACTAGATTCAACTGACCTTCAATCCAGCAAGCCTGGATTCAAACTGACATCCAATCCAGCAAGCCTGGATTCACTAACCTCTAATCCAGCAAGCCTGGATTCATCAATCCTTCAATCCAACAACCTAGATTATCTAAACAGTCTAATCCAGCATCCTAGATTATCCAAATATCTCATCCAGCAACTTGATAGCCAATCCAGCAAACCAGATTGCAATCCAGCAAGCTGGATTCCCCCTTTTTAACCAAATCATCTTATTATTATTTTTTCTTTTGTCCATACATAAATACATGTATTCCATACACAAAAATAATTTTTTAAGAATTTTTTAATTTCCTTAAGTATTTTTTCAAAAATCCATTTCTAGTTAATTTCTTAAGAAATTTGCTACATCACACTTAACTCCAGAAATTCCCAACTCTTGGCGGGATCTTACATATGTTATCGTGAGCCTTCAGTTTAAATTTCGTGGCCATTGGAGTTATACAACTCCGGTTATAGCGATTTTTGTTGGAAAATTACAAATATTGAAATGGTCATAACTTGCTCCATTTAAATCAGAACGAGCTCATTTTTGGACACAAGCTACTTTATCTCATATATTTTCATGTCCCAAAAGATTGGAATTTTTTTCAAAAACTAAGTGGACGAAACTGCCCTTCAAAAATCCGGACAGCCTACTTTTTGGGTTTTTCAGATTTCACGTCCTTTGCTAAAAATTGTCCAGACGAAAATCTACATGGACTTTTTCTGTGATTCTACTTGGATCTGTTAGAAGACTTATAGATCTAAGTCTAAAAATTTACCACACTTAAAAATTCAAAATACACTAGGAGATATGGTCATTTGAATTTCGTGTTACGTTTTCTCAAAATCTGATTTTTCAGTTTTTGTGTTTTCTAAGAAATCTTCCTAGATCTCTTGATTAGCCAAACATCAAACATCATAAACTATCATAATATATACTAATACACCTTAAGATCAAGGATCTACCATGAACCATGATATATTACACCAAATATACACCAAATCCAAGCAAAACATAATTTATGCTAAGAAAATCAAGATTTTCTAACTTTTAAAACATAGTTTCATTTTTCTTGCTTTTGATCATCAAAAGTGATAGATCTAAACATAACACACCTATATATATATAGATCTAAGGTTTTAGAGTTTTGAAATCATAGATCAATGTTTTGATTGAAAATAATTAAAATAAAATGCATAACTAGTTAAAGCTTATACCTTTGCTTGATTTCTTTCTTCTTCTTTCTATAATTTGTTTATGGGGCTTTGAAACTTAAAAATAAAACTCTCCCTCCCCCTTCCCTCTTTGGATGAAAATCCTTCCCTCTCTCTCTTTCTTGGTCTCTTTTTATTTTTCTTTCTTTTGCTAGCAACTTATGGAAATGAGAGAGGAAAGAATGTTATTTTGTTTGGTAAAAATTGGTGTAGATATATTTGTTATATCTATAATTATCTACCAATGTCTTAGCTCATTCTCTCTCCTCATCATTACTAGTTTGCTTGCACTCCTCAACAAGTGTGTTGGTTCCATCCAAGGCTTGATACCTAAGTGTGGTTAGGTGAGAGTTGTTTACCAACTAAAGTAAGCAATGATTACTAGCATCCCCCTTCTCCTCTCTTCACTCATATCCGGCCATAATGGCCTTTATCCTCCCCATTTTTGTTTTATTTATGCTTCACTTAATGACTAATATACCCTTGCTCAAGTGGGCTTGGCTTGGGCCATTAGTAATTCCTTTTGGGCTTTCATTTTCTTAATTTACTTACTAATTAAATAAATCTTGGGCTTCCACCTATAAATAAATTGGGCCATCATAATATTTGTCTCATACATGATATATTAGGCTATCTTAATAACTTAATTTCTATTAAATCAATTAGCTACAAGTCCAATGTTTAAATAAACAATTGGGCTTATTTAAATTACTTACCCTCCTTAGTCCATTAAATCTAATATCATTAGAACTAATGCTCAACATTTTTGATATTTACATATTCTTAATTATCTTTATATACAAAATAAATGTATACACATTATATAATGTATATTTATTTAATCATACACATAATTCACATAAGTTATAACACACTCCACTAAGTGTATTAACTTAATAGTCCTAATTGACTTTATAAGTTATAAACACTCACATAATTCACATACCTAATTTATATATTAGGTCACCAAACTTTATAGGTATCGTAGTACCTTATTCTTAATATTTCATCAAACACATATAGATTCATCTCTAAGGTTTAGAAATTTGATAACCTATATATTCTCATTCGAACAGTAAACCATATAGGTTCTTCTTTAAAATTTTAAATTATTCCTCAAATTCTCATCTAGGTTTTATCCTTTAACCTTTATTTTAATCATTTAAAATCTTATAAATTTCTGGGTTGTCACATACACACACACACACACACACACACACATATATATATAGCCCTATTATACTCCCACATACATATATCTCACATATATATGTATTCATATATCCATCATCCATATATTACAAATTGGGCTATCTCAAGCTAATTTAAATTGGGCTAGGTACAAATACTAATGCACATGGACTCTAACATTAACCTAGCACATACATTGTTTGGGCCACACCTCCTAACTCTTGCAAGCATGTCACATTAATAACATTGGGCTTGGATATAACCTAACTCCAATTAATTTATTAAATCATGACCCAACTAGTCCAATTAGGAAATTAATTATGTCACACAAGGCTTAACACTTAAGCTTAATTACTTATCATTATCATCAACATACTTCTTAATCATTTTATACTTGATTCAATTTATATTGAATTATTAATCACATGGCACATATATATATACTTGCACACAAATAATATCAATTACTTTTGTTTTAAATTCTAAAATTATTTAAACAAATTCTCGGGTACTACAGTGTTTATGCCTCGATCCTTTCACTCTCTCGACTTAAAATTTGATCTAGAAATCGAGAGAACTGTACGCAGGCTTAGGAAGGAGGCTCGTCAATCCCGGAGTACAATTACAAATTCTAACGAAGCTCCATCCCCAGGCCTCAACAATGCACCCGTGCTACTTTCAAACCATTCCTCTAGGGAATCGAACGAAGAGATTGTGGTGTAAAATAATAACTTTAAAGGAGTTGTCTACTCCTAATCTCACTCAACAACCTTTGTGTATTGAATATCCTGCTTTAAATGCTTTATTTGAACTAAAATATGGAGTAATTCATCTTTTGCCTACTTTCCGTGGTTTTAGAGGTGAAGATCCTTAGAAGCACTTGAAGGAATTATATGTATTATGCTCAATTATGAATCCACACGGGATCACGGATGAACAGATAAAGCTTAGAGCTTTCCCCTTTTCACTGGCGAATTTAGCGAAAGATTGGTTGTACTATCCCCCCTCGAGATAGATACAATCCTGGAATGACATGAAACAACTGTTCTTAGAGAAGCAATATCCTGCTTCAAGGGTGGCCAACATAAGGAAGGAAATTTGCAGAATCCGACAGTTCAGCGGTGAAACGTTATATGAATATTGGGAAAGGTTCGAAAAGCTTTGCTCCAACTTTCCACCCCACCAGATTAATAAGCAACACTTGATTCAGTACTTCTATGAGAGACTTGTACCTATGGATAGGACTATGATCGACGTTGCTAGTGGAGGACCATTGATAGATAAAATACCGGAGGCTGCAAGAAATCTGATTGCAAACATGGCAGCCAATGCACAGCTGTATGGGACAAGGAATGATCATGCACCATAAAGGGTAAGTGAGGTAAGCATAAACGATTTGGAGCAACAGAATTTTGACTTAACTGATGTTATTAGACAATTAACCACAAGAAACATACCGGTTGTAAAGGCTTGCGGGATCTGTTTGTAAGCAAATCACAATACAGATGCTTGTCCCACATTACAAGATAGGAAAATCACTCAACAAGCCAATGCTATGGGAAACTATCAAGCACTACCACAAAGGAAGTATGATCCCTACTAAAACACTTATAATCCAGGCTGGAGAGATCATCTGAACCTCAATTATGGAGGAAATAGGCCTCCAGCACAAGGAGTTTTTCCACCCAAACAGCAAGGTTTCCAACAGACCCAACCTTAGTATCAAACGAGACATGCAGCCCCTACAAATAGTGGACAAACCATGGAGGATATGTCCAAGGAATTTATGGGTCAATCACAATAATTCATGACCCAGACACAGCAATTCATGCAAGAGACAAGAAATTTTGTTCAAGATTTTGAGGAACCAAGTGGGGTAGCTGGCTACAACTGTACGAATATTGGAATCTCAAGGTTCAGGAAAGTTTCCATCTCAAACAGTGGTCAATCCAAGGAAAAATGCTAGCGCTATCACATTACGGAGTGGAAAATAGTTGGGAGTGCCCAAAGCAGTTGCTGATTTTGAGGAGGAGAAAGCTAAGGAAGATACTGAAACACCAAAGGTAAAATCTAACCCATCTTCTCAAGTTATAACTAAGCCAGTACTTTTTCCTCCTAGGAATCCTAAAACTTCAATGAAGGATGAACAAGAAAAGGAAATTTTAGAAACCTTCAGGATGGTAGAGGTAAACATTCCTCTTTTGGATGCTATAAGTAGGTGCCAAGGTATGCTAAGTTTTTGAAAGAATTGTGCACTAATAAAAGGAAATTAAAAAATGATGAAAGAGTGATTGTGGGAGAAAATGTGTCAGCAGTACTACAAAGAAAGATGCCCCCAAAATGTAAAGATCTATGCATGTTTACAATCACATGTAGAATAGGTAACAAAAGATTTGAAAGAGCCATTCTAGATCTAGGAGTTTTAATAAATGTGATGCCATTATCTATATTCGCTTCCTTAAATCTAGGGCCTTTAAAACAAACTGGTGTTATTATTCAACTGGCGAATATTACTAACGATTACCCTTAAGGGGTAATTAAAGATATCCTGGTGCAAGTGAACGAACTAATCTTTCCTGCAAATTTTTACATTGTGGATATGGAAGATGGCAAATCTCCAAATCCTTCACATATCTTGCTTGGGAGGCCGATTTTGAAAATAATGAGGACAATGATCAATGTACACAATGGAACCTTAAACATGGAGTTTGATGGAGAACGAATACAGTTCAACATATCTGAGGCAATGAGGTATCCTAGTGATGTTAATCTTGTTTTTGCTATTGACATCATTGACTCATTAACGCAGAGATCTTTTGAACATATGCATAAGGAGAGTTTGGTGGTTGCTATCACAGTAATTTGGAAATGGATAAAAATACAGAGATTGAACATGATCGAGAATTGAAGAAGTTTATAGCTACAATGCATTCATTACCGAAAATCTCAGATAACTATGCAGTCTGATCCATTCAAATTCCTGTTTCTCATCAAAAATTGTTACCATCTGTGACGCAGCTCTAATTTTAGAATTGGAACCATTACTTGCTCACTTAAAATATGCATATCTAGGGACTAATTGTAAGAACCGTGAATTTCATGAATAAATTTTTTATTTTATTTATTGATATAATAAGAAAATGAATACTTATTGGAACATAAATGTGTACGAGTTATGAGAAAAGTAATTCGATTATATTAAATTGATTCTAGAAGGAAATATGGAGGAATTCAACGAACTTGTAGAATACCTGGGGTGGCATGAGAATGGAAATGATGATGATTTAATTAATTAAAGAAGGAGATCGATAAGCGAAGGATTAATTAATATTACACTGTTAATTAATTGTTGTTATTAATGAGTAATTATTAATAGTATGTTATTGGAAATAACAAAATATTTACGAGTAAGTAATTGATGAATATGATGAGTGTTATATTTAATTGATGAATTATTGAGCGAACGATTAATATATATTAATTGTTATTTACTTTCTATTATGAGAAAATAGAATATTAATGATGATTAATTGATAATATGTTGATTGTTATTATTGCGAATAATATAATGATAATAAGCAATTTGTTTATAAATATAATAAGATTTATATTTATTTAATGTGATAATTAATCGTATAAATGTTAGTTAATTATTATGGAGATTAATAACTTCATTAATTTATGAGGAATGAATTGATTAAATATTCTAATTGATTAATTGCCATTATGAATAATAAGTAAGTTATTAATATAATGAAATTATATTAATTGTATGCGGGATTAAATATATAAAATATATGGGATACAACTATATTATAGTGCGACATTTATGTGGCTATACTAAATATAAAAACCATACATTAAGTTTATATGATGCAATGTGATTGTACATATTGAAACTATATATTATAATTAATTAAATTATATGAGTTACATAATAAAGCTTATGTGACAACATGTGGTGTGTGGCTACATTAAAAGATGTACTATCCTAAATAAACAAATGTTAAGTGGTGAATAGTTCAATAGATATAATTGGAAATAATAGAGTTGTAATGATATTATGTGACAACATATATGTATGGATACATTAAAGGTGTACTTATGGATTATCAAATTGAACTAAGTGTGTATTTAATAATATGAGGGGAAACAAATAAATGGATTACCTATTTTAATATTAATGTGGAACTAAAATAATGATTATTCCGATAAATATAAATGATTGAAATAATATGGTTCATAGTAATATGGAAAGATAATACCCGATTAAATTATATTCAGTATGATATAATGTACATGGATTATATGTTAATATACATGCACCCTTATTTGATACATTATTTTATTATTTGCTCATTGAAATTGTGACTTTACATTATTTATAGCCTAAATATATACTATGTGTATATATATAACCTAATGTATTCATTATATAATTAAGTGCTGGACATAAGTGATATATACATTTGTAGTTGCTGAGTATATTGAGTGCCCGCCTCATATGCAAACACGTGAACCCACATGCTACTCTATCTCTTTCTCCTCCATTTCATCCAAGCTAGCTAATCATGGGATGGGGTGTGGGATTCATGAGTGGAATCACCAACCCTCACCTACCATCTTATGTCCATTGAACAAACCTGTTATCCTTTAATTTAATTTGAAAGAGAAATGCTTTGACTGGTTATCCGTTTGCCTATAAATTGGCTTCTATCCTTCTCATTTTGAATTGCTTAGAGTATTGGTTTAAGGGAGAGTATTATAGTAGCATTATAGATAATCTGTTTAGCAGCAAAGCATTCATAGAGGTACAATTCCATCTTTATATTCTTCATTTTTCTGTTTCAAAGATTGCTAAATTCGTAATTCTCGATTTCAATTAAGCATGGATTGAGTGCTAAGTTGATTAGAACATGATTGTTAGGTGGTATATAAGTTATTATACATGTTAGAATTTGTGTGGAACGATTTTGGATTGAAAAGTTTTGAGTTGGGCTAAGAACTGTCGAAACTACATAGCTGCAGGCCTGGCCGCCAGCCTGCGCAGCTGCGCCAGTATTGCACTGGCTAGCGGCACAGCTGCGCCAGTGCCTGTCTGCAGATTCTTATTTCTTTTGCAATCTGTTCAGGCTAACTCATGGTACTAGTTTAGAATGAGCAATCTAGCATGAGTGATACTTATATATGTGTTTACTGAGATAGCGCGAGTTATTTTAACATCACTAAAATCACTTGCTAAGTGAACTTAGAATTTGGAAAGGAACTTAAACCTTTTAAAAGTAAACTTTGACATGTGTGTGTCATATCTATGTTATGACTTTTGATACATGTTAGTATAGTTTAGAGATGCATGAAAGACGTATTGAGCTATGAATATATGTTTCATAGTATAACTTGAATATGTCGGACCCCGTTAATGAACATTTCTAACGAAACATATAAGTTTCAAAGGTGAACGTTAGCATGAAAGTATTGTATATGTATTTTATGTTGGCGAGCATGTTGGTATGACCTAGAAAGGCATGAAGAGCATATTAATTGGTATATACATGGTTAATAATATGCACGGTCATGTTAGACCTCATTAGGGAAAAACTTACTAACAAAATGTGAGCGTTGAACATGGACTTGACATGTTACATTGAGATATGAATTCTGATTTTTCAAACATATTTATAATGACGTGAGATGCATGTTAAAAGTACTAATCAACCACTAGCATATATGATTGAGAGACTCAAACGTTTTCAAAGAAAAAGTTAAGACTTTTTGAAGCAAACTTGACCAAGACCATGTCTTGTACATTCTGACCATTTGAATATGTATGAGTGGTTTATATATGCGTTCTAATACATGTGAGTCGTGGCTACGAGACGCTTTACATGTGCTATGATACCTTTGTCGACTTAGTGCAATTTTTTAAAAAATATAGAATGTGAAAGTTAATAACATCGAGTACCATGTGAGTCGTGTTATGAGTATACAAGCATGAGTATTAAGATTTCATTATGCCTATAGATATGTTGACATAAGCATTATATACAGATTTCACATATGCAAGCATATTCATAGAAAGTGGATTTCTAAGGCATGAACTATGTGATTCAAGTATGCATGAGTAGTATTCGCACAAGCATGTTTACTAAGTGTTATTAGCCTCGTTATGTGATATCATAATATGGCCGTAAATTTATGTGAGAAGTTAATCTTCAACTTATTTCGTAAAGGGTTGAATTTAGAACGATTATAAAAGTATGAAAGGATCCTTTAATATGAATACATGCTATGTAATATCATATGTTGACACTTAAATCCGATTTTAACGGTTAAGTTATAGAAATGCCATAACTTACTAAAATAAAATGTATTTATTGTGGTCTTATGTGATATTAATAATGTGAGAATATGTTTAAACTCAAAACGAGGAACGTTAATGATAAAAGTATATTAGTTGAGACTTGTGAATTAAATATGATACTATATATGATATAATTGTATAGCTAGGCTAAGACTTAGCTTGTGTAATGATTGTATATCCAAGATAAGATATGATGTTATACTATATGACTAATGAATATCCTATACATATAAATATATATATTACGATAGGGATTTGAAAGTGTCAATTTATTTAACGAGGATAAACTACGCATAAGGCAAGTTTCCTGACTTACATTCATTTATAGTGCAAGTATCTGAACCCTACTTTTATTGTGTTGCAAGTATTCTATCCTTGTGGTTACTTATTCGAGGAACGTCGTAAACAAGTTCTCAAACTTATACTCTTTCATTGTGCAAGTTTCCTTGAAACCGTTCTTGTATATTAATTGCAAGTATCTGACTACTCTTTTATTGAGCAAGTATTTGATTCATACTCTTTATTGAACACATATTCGAGCTTGTACTAACTTTGGTCGTACGAGTAAATAGGTGCTAGAATAATTCTTGCATTACAAACTTATGTTTCATAGTTTGATTTAAATCACGATTATATTCTTCGAATTATTATTGCAAGTACTAAACTCATAAATTGTTCTTATATACGTTATTGCAATTGTCTACGCCATTTGATTCGGCTCAACCAATATCATGAATTGGAAAGTAATCCACACCAATTGCCTTGGTGCGGACTCTTATAAATTGACTGAGATGAACAACCCTCGTAAAAAGGGGAACTATATAGTCGGGGTGCCGACAGTAGTGTGGTAGGTTATGCATAACACCAGGTACGACAGGCCGATCCCCTAATTGTACTTAGTTGGGTTACCAGAAATATTTTTGGTGATTCTAGTAGAAGTTTGTGGTTCTTAGCGACCACTCAGTATTCAGTATTTATTAACTTGAAACTTTTAATTCATTGGATTCTTTATTAATCTTTGGTCCACAGCGACACTTAGTGATATCTATTCATTCACCTGAAATTGTTGAAACTTTTAAAACTATTAATAACTTCTCGACTCGTAGTGGTCCTTATTCAACTTCACGGAATAGATTTGGAAGTCATTGCTATTTATTTTGTTCACAAGATTCTTATTTGAAATCTTGAGTACCCTTGAGATTTAGAACTGTATATATTCCTATTCACATTTTTTGGCATATTACTTGCTGAGCAAATTTGTTGTTCACTCTTGCTTCCCATAAACATTTCAGTTAGACCAGGGCAAGGTGGAACCCCAGGACAGGACAAGTGTGATGGCAAGGCTATGGAGTAGCTGTGCTTTTCTATATTAGGATTTTTCCGTTTTGTTGTATTAAGACTTATTTAATGTTATGTATTAAGATATGTTTGGTTTAAGTTATGAAGTGTATTAGTAATAGTTTTGAGACTTGGGACGAGAATATTTATGTTATATCAATGTAAATTATTCTGTTATTCCATTGTTTGAGATTTTAGTTGTTATTAGAATTAGTACGTGACATTTAAATTCTAGATCAGTGACGGTTTGAATTTGGGGGCGTCACAGGTTGGTATCAATATTGTAGGTTATAAACCTTAGGAGCGAGTCCTTAGGCTATAACCTTAGGAGAATTTAGAGAATAGCAGGAGATAAAACTCATGTAGTGTTTTCTTAGAAAGCTTGTAGTGGTATGAAATATATTTTCATTCCATACAATGAAATTGTGTTTTACTCGGAGACAATAATAAAGTTCATTGGTTTTGTGATTATGGATGTCGGAGATAGGTAAACCTGGTAGGGTCATGGAGGAGGAACCATGTGATATACATGTGGTGTCTGCAACACCCCTTGAAGTTAAGCCTTTTTCAGCAGTAACCTTAACCTAGGAAGAGATGGAATCGGGATATAAACGGAAATCCACGGTGGAAGTTTTCTTTCATGGTTGAGTCATGTTTGAGTTTCTTAAAATGAAAAATAAGATACAATAGTGGGAGGCGAAGTTCTAGACCTTTAAATTAGTAATTAATAGTTACAGACATAGTGAGAGGAAAGGTAGTAGGTAGTTAGTGGAATAAGTGTCGTGAATAATACGATAAATATTTATAGATGCGAAACAGTGTTGTAGATTCCATTTTAGGGATAATGTGGGAAGTATCTTTCTAACCCCAACTTTAGTGGTACCCGGGAGGGGTATGTAATGAAACTAGCAGAATGCTATACGATGTGATATGTGTTCATGTGACATGTTTTTATTAAACGTGCTCGTAGTGGCTAGATTTTGTTAAATAATGACAAGGGAGAATAGCAATAAAACTTATACGTCTTAAGAAGTATTAGATGTTTAACAAATAGATGATTATACTATTTTATTTCTATACAGAAATGTCAATACCCCAACGAGGAGAGACTCATCAAGCGACGGAGAATGGAGATAGGGAAGTGAATCAAGAACCCTTACAACAATTGCTAGACCTTATAGTAAATGCTTTTGAAGAAGGAATAAACGATTATAAGAAGATTAAAGACGAAAACTTCTGAGGTAGGAAAAAATATTAATTTGACTAAAGAAGGAGAGGTTAATAATTCAAAGAAAGCGAACGAAGGTAGGATGGGAGAGAGTAGTAGTGGTAGCAGCAAGAATTTCAAGAGGAAGTGGAATGAAAATAAGTATGTAAGAGAAGAAGGACAACCATGAAAGAAGAAGGTAGAAGCCTGTAAGAAATGTAAAAAGAACCACATGGGAGCGTGTTTGAAAGGAAAACATGTGTGTTATAAGTGCGGGTCATATTTCTCCTAATTATCCTAAGAAGGAGGAAACCAAAGAGTGTTTTGCGTATGGATCTGAAAAACGTCAAATACGTAATTGGCAGAAGGAAACGAACGAGAAGGGAAACGAAAACAAAAGAAGACAGGACAACAACAACATCAACAACAATCCGATGGGAAGTCGCCAGGAAGGACTCAAGAAAAAGAACAAGGATTGCCCAAGATATGGGAAGAGTCATCAAGGAGAGTGCTGGAAGGGACGAGGCGTTTGCTATAGCTGCGGCCAGGAAGGGCATATTTCCCCGAATTGCCCAAACCCGAAGAAGATCGAAGGATGCTTCGCTTGTAGGTCAACAGGTCATTAGGTTAAGAACTGCCCGAAGAAAGGAAGGAATGAAGAAGACAGCAACAAAGGAAGCCATAGCGGGAAGCCGACGATAATCGAACTAGCTCAATTGAGTGAACCAATGCCAAGTACGAGTAACGCTATGATAGATAATGTAGTGGCGTTCCAAGTTGTGATGTCAGGTGCTGTCTTAATCTATAATATAAATGTATATATATTATCTAATCCGAGTGCTATCTTTCCCTTTTGCATCTGAAGGACTGTGAAATGACTAAGTTACCCCAAGAACAATTAGAAGATCCTTTAAACATAGAAGTTGCGAATAAGGAAGTAATTTTAGTAGAAATTCATTTACCGTAATTGTTAAGCGTAAATTAGGGGATGTAAACTAAGCATAGACTGAATTTCGATAAAATTTGGAAAGTGTGATGGGATACTAAAAAAATGGACTGATTACATAACCATACTACGATAATTGACTGTTAGAAGAAAAATATGAACCTTCCGAATCCAAACCGATCCAAGGAAGTGTTTTATGGTAGCTCGTCGCTTAGGCAATTATTTTGCCTTACGATGATGCAGGCCAAGATATTGTTAAGAAAAGTTTGTGTAGATTGTTTCACCATATTGTAGATACTAAGAGAGCGAGAGTAGAACTAAAGAATGTATCAGTAGAAATAAATAATATATTAATAGAACCAGAATTTCAAACCGTATTCCCAGACGATCTGCTCGGCCTTCCGCTAGACAGAGAAAACAAGTCGTAATAGATTTAGTACCGGAGACTACACTGATTTCGAAAGCACCTATCTTATGGCACCGGTAGAAATGAAGAATTGATAATACAATTGCAAGAAATGTTAGATAAAGGATATATTCAGCCGAGTGTATTTTCCCTTGTGGAGCACCAGTGTTGTGTGTCAAGGAGAAGGTTAGTTTTAGGGCACGTCAGATCTAGCAGAGGTGAAGGCGGTAATTAATTGGGAGCAGTCGAAGACTACCACTAAGAAATTCTCTATCACCTGGAAAAGGAAAACGTAGTAGCCGATATGCTAAGTATGAAAAGGGAATGGAGAAATTATTCAAGTTGATAACTCGAGAGGAACTAATCAGGAAGATGAAGAGATTGGAGATAGAAGTGAAAGGACCCAGAGAGTCTAAAGGGAAATTTATAACGGAAGTTTGTCCAACGTTGTTGGATAAAGTAAAGGGATAACAAGATAAAGACAAAAAGTGCATGAAGATATAGAGGCAAAGTTCAGAAATGGTATCTTGAGAATTGTAGATCGAGCGTGAGGGTCAACCGTAATTTACGAGATAAGAGTTTTCATGAGGCATATAGTTGAACATATTTTGTTCACCCAGGAAGCACGAAAAAGTATCGGGATCTTCGAAGACACTTTTAGTGGTCAATATGAGACGAGAAGTTGTAGAATGCATCGACCGATTAAAGAAGACAACGCGCTTTCTACCAATAGATATTCGATTCAATTTAAAGTAGTTAGCGAAATTATGCGTAAAGGAAATCGTTTAGCGACACAAAATATCTATGTTAATAATTTCCGATCGAGACCCGCGCTCCACTTCAAAGTTTTGGAAGAACTTGCGTAATGGATTTCAAAGGTAACTTGGAATTTCACTTACCCTTAGTAGAATTCGCTTATAGTAATAATTATTATACGAATATCGGTAAGCCATTGTACAAAGCTCTCCACGGAAGAAAGTGCAGAACACCGCTATATTGGAATGAGGTCAGAGAACGACGACTTTAATTGGGACCGGATTTAGTACGACGAATGGCAGACATTTTGAAGACAAAAAGAGCCAGAGTAGTAGCAACTCAAGATCAACATGAGAAACACGCAGATTGGCATCTTCATAATCAAGATTTTGAAGACAGTAGTTTTGTAAATGTTTCCCTGTGAAGGGAAGATAAGATTAGAAGAATTTAGTCTGAGGTTCGTGAGACCTTTTGAAGTATTGCATAGAGCAGTGAAAGTGGTGTACGAGGTAGCCTTACCTCTTGAACTGGAACATGTCCACAGTGTGTTTTATATTTCTGTCTTACGATCGTCTAAACCTAATTAGAAGAGCGTAATACCATATGAACCCATTCAAGTAGAGAAGGATCTGACTTACGAAGAATTCATGTCCAAATACTAGATAGGAAAGAACAGATAATAAGAAATAAAATTTTATCTCTTATGATAGTACTTTGGTAAAACCACAATGCCAAGGAAGCCATGTGGAAATTAGAAGATAGGATGATGAGGATCTATCCCCATCTATTCGTGTAACCTTGTACCAATTCCGTGTACGGAATTTTTATAAGGGGTGGAGGATGTAAGAACCGTGAATGTCATGAATAAATTTTTAATTTTATTTATTGATATAATAAGAAAATAAATACTTATTGGAACATAAATGTGTACGAGTTTTGAGAAAAGTAATTCAATTATATTAAATTGAATCTAGAAGGAAATATGGAGGAATTCAACGAACTTGCAGAATACCTGGGGTGGCATGAGAATGGAAATGATGATGATTTAATTAATTTAAGAGGGAGATCGATAAGCGAAAGATTAATTAATATTACATTGTTAATTAATTGTTGTTATTAATGAGTAATTATTAATAGTATGTTATTGGGAATAACAAAACATTTACGAGTAAGTAATTGATGAATATGATGAGAGTTATATTTAATTGATGAATTATTGAGCGAACGATTAATCTATATTAATTGTTATTTACTTTCTATTATGAGAAAATAGAATATTAATGATGATTAATTGATAATATGTTGATTGTTATTATTGCGAATAATATAATGATAATAAGCAATTTGTTTATAAATATAATAAGATTTATATTTATTTAATGTGATAATTAATCTTATAAATGTTAGTTAATTATTATAGAGATTAATAAGTTAATTACTTTATGAGGAATGAATTGATTAAATATTTTAATTGATTATTTGCCATTATGAATAATAAGTAAGTTATTAATATAATGAAATTATATTAATTGTATGCGAGATTAAATATATAAAATATATGGGATACAACTATATTATAGTGCGACATTTATGCGGCTATACTATATATACAAACCATATATTAAGATTATATGATGCAATGTGATTGTACATATTGAAACTATATGTTATGATTAAATAAATTATATGAGTTACATAATAAAGCTTACGTGACAACATGTGGTATGTGGATACATTAAAAGATGTACTATCCTAAACAAACAAATGTTATGTGGTGAATATTTCAATAGATATAATTAAAAATAATAGAGTTATAATGATATTATGTGACAACATATATGTATGGATACTTTAAAGGTGTACTTATGGATTATCAAATTGAACTAAGTGTGTATTTAATAATATGAGGGGAAACAAATAAATGGATTACCTATTTTAATATTAATGTGGAACTAAAATAATGATTATTTCGATAAATATAAATGATTGAAATAATATGGTTCATAGTAATATGGAAAGATAATACCCGATTAAATTATATTCAGTATGATATAATGTACATGGATTATATGTTAATATACATGCACCCTTATTTGATGCATTGTTTTATTATTTGCTCATTGAAATTGTGACTTTACATTATTTATAGCCTAAATATATACTGTGTATATATATAACCTAATGTATTCATTATATAATTAAGTGCTGGACATAAGTGATATATACATTTGTAGTTGCTGAGTATATTGAGTGCCCATCTCACATGCACACACGTGAACCCACATGCTATTCAATCTCTTTCTCCTCCATTTCATCCAAGCTAGCTAATCATGGGATGGGGTGTGGGATTTATGAGTAGAATCACCAACCCTCACCTACCATCTCTTGTCTATTGAACAAACCTGCTATCCTTTGATTTAATTTGAAAGAGAATTGCTTTGACTGGTTATCCATTTGCCTATAAATTGGTTTCTATCCTTCTCATTTTGAATTGCTGAGAGTATTGGTTTAAGGGAGAGTATCATAATAGCATTATATATAATCTGTTTAGTAGCAAAGCATTCACAAAGGTACAATTCCATCTCCATGTTCTTCATTTTTCTGTTTCTGAGATTGCTAAATTCTTAATTCTCGATTTCAATTAAGCATTGATTGAGTGTTAAGTTGATTAGAACATGATTGTTAGGTGGTATATAAGTTATTATACATGTTAGAATTATGTTAGAATTTGTGTGGAAAGATTTTGGCTGGAAAATTTTTGAGTTGGGCTAAGAACTGCTGAAACTGCACAGCTGCAGGCCTGGCCGCCAGCCTGCGCAGCTGCTCCAGTATTGCACTGGCTAGCGGCACAGCTGCGCCAGTGCATGTCTACAGATTCTTGTTTTTTTTAAAAAAATATTCAGGCTAACTTATGGTACTAGTTTAGAATGAGCATGCTAGCATGAGTGATACTTATATATGTGTTTACTAAGATAGCGTGGGTTATATTAACTTCACTAAAATCCCTTGCTAAGTGAACTTAGAATTTGAAAAGGAACTTAGAGCTTTTAAAAGTAAACTTTGACATGTGTGTGTTATATCTATGTTATGACTTTTGATACATGTTAGTATAGTTTAGAGTTGCATGAAAGACGTATTGAGCTATGAATATATGTTTCATAGTATAACTTGAATATGTCGGACCCCATTAATGAACATTTCTAACGAAACATATAAGTTTCAAAGGTGAACGTTAGCATGAAAGTATTATATATGCATTTTAAGTCGGCATGCATGCTGGTATAACCTAGAAAGGCATGACGAGCATGTTAATTGGTATATACGTGGTTAATAATATGCACGGTCATGTTAGACCTCATTAGGGAAAAACTTACTAACAAAACGTGAGCGTTGAACATGGACTTGACATGTTACATTGAGATATGAATTCTTATTTTTCAAACATATTTATAATGACGTGAGATGCATGTTAAAAGTACTAATCAACCACTAGCATATATGATTGAGAGACTCAAACGTTTTCAAAGAAGAAGTTAAGACTTTCTGAAGCAAACTTGACCAAGACTATGTCTTGTACATTCTGACCATTTGAACATGTATGAGTGGTTTATATATGCGTTCTAATACATGTGAGTCGTGGCTATGAGACGCTTTACATGTTCTATGATACCTTTGTCGACTTAGTGCAATTTTTATGAAAACATAGATTGTGAAAGTTAATAACATCGAGTACCATGTGAGTCATGTTGTGAGCATACAAGCATGAGTATTAAGATTTCATTATGCCTATAGATATGTTGACATGAGCATTATATATAGATTTCACATATGCACGCATATTCATAGAAAGTGGATTTCTAAGGCATGAACTATGTGGTTCAAGTATGCATGAGTAGTATTCGCACAAGCATGATTACTAAGTGTTATTAGCCTCGTTATGTGATATCATAATATGGCCATAAATTTATGTGAGAAGTTAATCTTCAACTTATTTTGTAAAGGGTTGAATTTAGAACGATTATAAAAGTATGAAAGGATCCTTTAATATGAATACGTGTTATGTAATATCATATGTTGACACTTGAATCCGATTTTGACGGTTAACTTATAGAAATGCCATAACTTACTAAAATAAAATGTATTTATTGTGGTCTTATGTGATATTAATAATGTGAGAATATGTTTAAACTCAAAACGAGGAACGTTAAGGATAAAAGTATATTAGTTGAGACTTGTGAATTAAATATGATACTATATATGATATAATTGTGTAGGTAGGCTAAGACTTAGCTTGTATGTTGATTGTATATCCAAGATAAGATATGATGTTATACTATATGACTAATGAATATCCTATACATATAAATATATATATTACGATAGGGATTCAAAAGTGTCGATTTATTTAACGAGGATAAACTACGCATAAGGTAAGTTTCCTTACTTACACTCATTTATAGTGCAAGTATCTGAACCCTACTTTTATTGTGTTGCAAGTATCCTATCCTTGTGGTTACTTATTCGAGGAACGTCGTAAGCAATTTCCCGAACTTATACTCTTTCATTATGCAAGTTTCCTTGAAACCGTTCTTATATATTAATTACAAGTATCTGACTACTCGTTTATTGAGCAAGTATTTGATTCATACTCTTTATTGAACACATATTCGAGCTTGTACTAACTTTGGTCGTACGAGTAAATAGGTGCTAGAATAATTCTTGCCTTACAAACTTATGTTTCATAGTTTGATTTAAATCACGATTATATTCTTCGAATTATTGTTGCAATTATTGAACTCGTAAATTGTTATTATATACGTTATTGCAATTGTCTACGCCATTTGATTCGGCTTAACCAATATCATGAATTAGAAAGCAATCCACACCAATTGCCTTGGTGTGGGCTCTTATAAATTGACTGAGATGAACAACCCTCGTAAAAAGGGGAACTATATAGTCGGGCTGCCGACAGTAGTGTGGTAGGTTATGCATAACACCAGGTACGACAGGCTGATCTCCTAATTGTACTTGGTTGGGTTAATAGAAATATTTTTGGTGATTCTAGTAGAAGTTCATGGTTCTTAGTGACCACACAGTATCCAGTATTTATTAACTTGAAACTTTGAATGCATTGGATTCTTTATTAATCTTTGGTGCACAGCGACACTCAGTGATATCTATTCATTCACTTGAAATTGTTGAAACTATTAATAACTTCTCAACCCGTAGTGGTCCTTATTCAACTTTATGGAATAGATTTGGAAGTCATTGCTATTTATTTTGTTCACAAGATTCTTATTTGATATCCTGAGCGATTAATTACCGTTTTACCCTTGAGATTTAGAACTGTATATATTCCTATTCACATTTACTGGCATATTACTTGCTGAGTAAATTTGTTGCTCACTCTTGCTTCCCATAAACATTTCAGTTAGGGCAGGGCAAGGTGAAACCCCAGGACAGGACAAGTGCGAACACAAGGCTATGAAGTAGCTGTGGTTTTCTATATTAGGATATTTTCGTTATGTTGTATTAAGACTTATTTAATGTTATGCATTAAGATATGTTTAGTTTAAGTTATGAAGTGTATTATTAATAGTTTCGTGACTTGGGATGAGGATATTTATGTTATTGTTGGTCGGAAAACCGATCACTAAACACGCGCAAGTATACGCGGTCTAACAAGTAATACAGTGATAAGAAAAGTGTCGTACCCACGAGGAACTATCACTAATATTTACCAAATACCAACTTTGTATCGCTTTAGTCTTATTCGAACAGTAAACTAATAAGAGTGTGGCTAAACTAGTTATAACTAATTATTAAAGCAAGTAAACGGATAACGAATGGTAATCGAAGGAATTACAAGCTAAGGTTACAACTTCACCCCACACAGGCATTCCGTCGAACACCTGGCGTGCTATGCTTCATCAAACTTCCTACCCTTCTCTCTTTGGTCTTAATGGTCACGACAGTTTGTCGACCGAGAACACACAGGTGTTCATACACCTCTGTCGAGGTATGCACAAACGTAACCTCTCCAGATCCACCCGATAGGGAATAGAACAGAAAGGAACGTCCAAGCTAGGTGATAATCCTACACATATCTATGCGAATTAACCTAACAAGGATTAAAGCATAAGTTCTCAATTAGGTCACATGTGGCACACAGATATATGTCTATTCTACGCACAACTTATGCAGTCGAAACCCATAATCACATGCCAATATATTTAGGTGTAAATCTACAATTCTTCTTTCGATATCATATAGATTACCAAAATCATCACTAATGTCTTAGTGAGAATCGTTAAGCATGAATATATTAAACCAAACCATATGGTGCCAACCAAAGAGATAAGACAGTCAATTTAACTAACAAAGGGTTCCATTATAACCTTAGAGCTAATACTTAGTTCATAGCTATTGAACAAAATATAAGTAGCAATAAAGACAACATTTATGGATTACAAAAGTAGAGGAAATAAATGGATAAGAATAAACTCTGTCAAGCCTCTTCAGTCTCCAAGCATTCCGCTCCTTTCAAGCTCTCCAATCCGTGTAGCTCAATGCTCTTGTTGCTCCAAGGAACACCCAAACTTTACCCTAATCTACCTAATCTATATTTACAAACATTACCTAATAACTAGAGAGAGAAAGTACTAAGCTAACCGATTCTCTATCCCAGTCTCCCCCTCTTTTCTCGTAGAGGCCCCCTCTTTTTATATATATCAGTTCTCCTCTTTTTCTAGGTCAAAAGCAAGCCTTCTCTGTCTGGGCACCGGAGGTCGCGCTGCGGCGCGGGATATAGGCTTA
This sequence comes from Panax stipuleanatus, assembly GCA_020205555.1. Lineage (NCBI taxonomy): Eukaryota > Viridiplantae > Streptophyta > Magnoliopsida > Apiales > Araliaceae > Panax > Panax stipuleanatus. The sequence goes on from CM035122.1 coordinate 26,335,733, forward strand.
TGGATGGCGCTGCGGCGCCATGTTAAAATCAAAAGACCGGAGGTCGCGCTACAGCGCGAGTTTATAAAGGCTCAGGGACGCTGCAGCGTCATGGTGACGTCAGGCTGAATAGGTAGGTGGCGCTGCGGCGCGAGATGGAGGTATAGCATTGACGCTGCGGCGCCAGTGTATGTAAATTGCCCATTTTGCCTAGAAAAGTACTGCAGAGCCTGCAACACAACGGTTAAGCATACTAATACTAAAATAATATAAAAATATATAAACAAAGCGAAGATCAGGCAACTATTTAAGCCATAAAGTATCCGATTCGCGGGTGTAAATCCCACTCATCAAATACCCCCAAACTTAAGTCTTTGCTTGTCCTCGAGCAAACTATCTAACACAAACACACAGTAAAACACACGCAAAAGAACAATAAAACTGCACTAGCATCACGGCTTCTAAGCTCGAACATAGCTATTCCCAGAGAACAGGGCAAACATAGATATTAGCAAGAGTTCATTCAGCTTCAAGCATAAGACTGTATTCGATCCGTTCTATGTGTGTGTGTGGGGACCAACCATCCTAACTAATCATTGCTCAAATAAGATCGCACAGTCAATTGCTAAAAACAATATGCACACTACGCAACTTAAACAATCAACAAGCATTAAGACTAGGATGCAATCATAGGAAAAGATCAAAAGGCTCTAGCATGAAGACAACAAAAATCTGACTCGGACAGTCCTTAATTACCTTAGGCTAGACAGAGCTACCCATAAATGAGCTTTTGATCAGTGACTCCCAAGCCAGACGGCTTTAGGGCACTAGGCGTAAAACACCCCTATGAATCTAATCACTCGAGCAGCAAAGGCCACGTAATCAACATAAGCCAAATTAGACTTTAAGAAATCTGAAGATTATATGACGAGTGCATTTTATGCTCCATCTCAACATCGGTCCTGCGTTTATGGATGAGTGCGTTTTACGCTCCATCTCGACCCACCGCAAGACTTTCGATATTCAATCTCCTTTTCAAATTTTTTTTTTTTTTTTTTATTATACAACATGCCAGAATCCAAGATCCAAAACTGTATATGCGTCGAAGTCTTTTATTACCTTGTAAAAATGAAAGTTTATAAAAGTGAACATACTCCCAAAGCAATAAACAGGCGAACTAAATTCAAAAAATAACTAGTTAGCACAGTTGGTCGGTGCTTGCTAAGAAGGACGGATCAATAACAGTCTCAACTTATCGATTGAACAACCCCTAGCTCATACATGCTTGACACGATTCTAAGAGATAAGCATAATTACTTGACGCTTGTCATTAGCCACAATCAAAAATCAGCGAAAAATATACCACCCTCGCATAAAAGCAGCTCAAAATAGGGTAATAAAGCCATTAACATGGCACAAGCATATAAATCTGTAAAAGCCCCAAAAAGATGGCTATAAACCACAAACATGCTAAAAACAAACAAAGTGCTAATAAATAACCAAAAACTGTTCATGGCATCCATCATAATAAACCCAAAACATAATACCGCAGTACAAAACGACTGCACTACACTCCTGATAAAAACCTAAATAAAGTACTAAAATAACAACCTATCATGGCAATAGACAGAAATAAAACAGATAATAAACCATAACACCCCCAAACTTAAGGTGAGCAATGCCCTCATTGCTAAACATATATCACTCTAAACAAGAGAGCTTCCCTGAAGTCTGGTCACTCGGCAGCAGCTGCGTCCTCGTCAGCTTCGGCGGGTGGTGATGGTGGAGGGTATGGCGGGAAGACAGGAGGCTCCGGGAACTGGAATGGCGTGAACTCTGAATCCTCGCCACTATACACAGTGTAGATGCTCTGCATCGTGTTGACCAGCTCAGCCTGATACTGCATCGCTATGTCCTGCCTCAAGGCCACCGCTGCTATGTGCCTCTGCTGCCTCTGAGCATTAGCTTCCTGGTTCTGATGTAGCAGAGTGAGGGATGCCATGATTTCTGCCAGTAGTCCCTGTGAAGCTGTGCCTGCGTCTGATGGCTGCGAAGGCTCTGCTGTAGGAGGTGGCTCAGTAGGTGGCCCGAATCCTTCGCCTCTAGCATGAGAAATAGCCCCATCCCACACATCGAAGCGTGAAATGGTCTGATGGTCAATGACTGACATGGGCGGCAAAGCTATCTCTTCTGGCCCCCAATGTATACCTGCCCTCTTGCACAGCCGGGTGATCAAGGATGGATGTGGAAGTCCCGTAGATACATTGCTCTTGATTGCCTTTATGATGGACTCATGGATGAGAACTCCGATGTCCACGTTCAGCCCCGTGACAATGGCAAATAATAGGATCGCTCTATCCTTAGTCACGTTGCTCAGGTGACGAGTCGGGATCATGTTGGCACAAATAAAACTGAACCATGCCTTCCCATAGCGACTGAGTGCAGCATGTGGGAAACTGGTCCTCTCACCCGTGAAGTCATTTGTCTTCCATGTAGTCCCGGGCTTGCAGAGCCTCCGAACAATCTCCTCGAGGTCATAGCTGCGGAGTCCCGGCCCCATATAATCCTTACCCTCGAAACCGGGCGTCGCGAACAGTGCATTGATGGCTTGGCTTCCAAACGCCACTGACCGCCCCCTGACTTGGACAACAGCAGGACCCTCGGCACTAGCATTAGCGTAGAACTCACGAACCACAGAAACAATGGCCGATTCGGGTGGTTTTGTGAAGTGCACCCACTGGCGACCCGCAATCATGGCTAACAACTCGCCATCCTTTGTTTTGTCAGGCCTCAAACCCCGTTCAGGAATCAAATTTCGTGCGGCAAAGGAGCTTTTGTATCGTTTCCATGCCTCTTCGTTAACAAATTTGGTGTTGTCCCATGCCGTTGGTGCTGCGGACGAGGAACCGCCGACGCTCAGGCGTTGCCTTTTTGAAGCCATGTCAGAATTTGTAGCAATTGGCTTGAACACAAGCAGGACTCGATTCCACACTTCGCCAAACTTAGGCTAGAATAATTCCCAATGCAACTTCAATGTCAAACAATCCCAAACAGTCAAATTATCTCTCAGTCAATTTATCAAACACCTTGTGCGCGCTTTCAAAACCCAATTTGGACAGCCCTTGCTTGACAGTGCTCTGTCCCGATTTCCGTCAGTGGAAATCACCCCAATCAACAGAGTAAAACCAACCCAAATATCGAAATCAAACAGTAAATGAATGACTAAAATCCCCCAAATACCTTGAGTGGGAACCCTAGATTGATTCTGATCTCCTCTTGCTGCGTGCACTGGCTTGGGGTTTTGTGAAAGAATGAATGGATTGCTCTCTTGTGGTAGATTGATCAAAGGTTCGGGGGTGGAGAAAGGCACGTTTTTGTTTTGGGTCTCTTTAGGTTCTTTGTGCTGCCGAAACTGTCGAGAGAATTGGGAAGGAATGGGCACAACTGCCGGCTTCAGCTGTGCTTTTAAAAACACAAATTCGCTACCGGCGCTGCGGCGCGAGTATTCCTTCTTTGCTTGGCGCCGCGGCGCGACTTGGCAGTAGCTTTGCCTGCTTTTGGCGCTGCGGCGCGAGTCCCCCTTTGTTCCTTGGCGCTGCGGCGCGAAGCAGAGATTTTGAATAAATGGCATGGCGCTGCGGCGTGAAGTTCAAGGCAAATGCTGGCGCTGCGGCGCCAGCCTTGTATCTGAGTTTTTCTGCATAAAAACCATGTATTAGACAACATATATTACACAGATATCATGCTAAGTAAATAACATGCTATATACTATATCTAACTAAGATATACACTAGCAACATACTAAATGACATGCTCCCTGCATCCTATGATCACAAAAACATACGCATTGGCAACGACGTTTAAATGGTAAAAAGAAAAGACACAATATAAACTAGACATAAGTAAAGAAAACAGAGAAAATTGATACTGAGATGGGGTTGCCTCCCCACCAAGCGCTTGTTTTAAAGTCGTCAGCTTGACTATACCGATGCCGCTCAATCCGGCTCATAAGCAAAAATGACCATTTCATGCCGCCTATTTGTCAATTCCTTTAAATTTGTGGCGGACATGGATGATTGATCATCCTCGTTTTCGTCACCCATCGGCACGAAGAATCTTTCACCACTGGAATTATCCAATAATTCGCCTTTTTCATCAAGTTGAAAGCGTTCTTTGTGCACTAGCGGGTCCTCCAGGGTTTCCACAATCGTGAGCGTGGCATCCGGTTGTTGATTAGTCTTGACAATATAGCCACTCTTTATCCTCTTCTCTCCAACTTCAGTCTCCACCTGTTGGACAATTTGCGCTATGACATCTCCCTCAACAACTTCGTGAGACTCCCCGCCTTCTCCTTGCGTATCCACCGTGCAATGCTCTACTGCTTCACTGTTGAGATTGGTTATGACCGGTAGATTGCCCTGTGGTAGATTTATGATGGCATTGACGAGTTGTCCCAATTGATTTTCGAGGCTTTGCAATGCGGCATCTTGGCTTGCCATTCGAACCTCATTTCTTTCTATAAAGTTGGTGAGGAGCTCTTCAAGCCTTTTCTCTTCTATTAAGTCTGCCGAAAAGCTCTCATTGGGTTGGAATGTCACCTTATATTGCAGAGGTGATGGACATTCAAATTGATTCGGATAGGAGTAATTCAGATCATGATATTGCTCTTGACTATAGTCCCAAGAGTTTGGATAACCCTGACAGTTTGGATGATAGGAACTTGGTTCAATGTCAGCTCGCTCCTGACAGTAGGCAGTCTGAGTGGACTCACACTCAAGATTATCAGAAAACCTCAAGACATTTGCAATTTGAGCTCGCAATTTCTCGAGTCCTTCTTCCGAGCTTGGTTGTGTAGTCCTCTCATAAGGCCATTGATAATATTGATCGTCCATAACCTGTAAACTTAAAAACACAACGGAAGATCAAACAAATAAAAGAAATATATACACGTTCAAATTAAGACTAAATTGATTTAAATCAATATTGGACAATATTAGAATAATAGTTCCCCGGCAACGGCGCCAAAAACTTGTTGGTCGGAAAACCGATCACTAAACACGCGCAAGTATACGCGGTCTAACAAGTAATACAGTGATAAGAAAAGTGTCGTACCCACGAGGAACTATCACTAATATTTACCAAATACCAACTTTGTATCGCTTTAGTCTTATTCGAACAGTAAACTAATAAGAGTGTGGCTAAACTAGTTATAACTAATTATTAAAGCAAGTAAACGGATAACGAATGGTAATCGAAGGAATTACAAGCTAAGGTTACAACTTCACCCCACACAGGCATTCCGTCGAACACCTGGCGTGCTATGCTTCATCAAACTTCCTACCCTTCTCTCTTTGGTCTTAATGGTCACGACAGTTTGTCGACCGAGAACACACAGGTGTTCATACACCTCTGTCGAGGTATGCACAAACGTAACCTCTCCAGATCCACCCGATAGGGAATAGAACAGAAAGGAACGTCCAAGCTAGGTGATAATCCTACACATATCTATGCGAATTAACCTAACAAGGATTAAAGCATAAGTTCTCAATTAGGTCACATGTGGCACACAGATATATGTCTATTCTACGCACAACTTATGCAGTCGAAACCCATAATCACATGCCAATATATTTAGGTGTAAATCTACAATTCTTCTTTCGATATCATATAGATTACCAAAATCATCACTAATGTCTTAGTGAGAATCGTTAAGCATGAATATATTAAACCAAACCATATGGTGCCAACCAAAGAGATAAGACAGTCAATTTAACTAACAAAGGGTTCCATTATAACCTTAGAGCTAATACTTAGTTCATAGCTATTGAACAAAATATAAGTAGCAATAAAGACAACATTTATGGATTACAAAAGTAGAGGAAATAAATGGATAAGAATAAACTCTGTCAAGCCTCTTCAGTCTCCAAGCATTCCGCTCCTTTCAAGCTCTCCAATCCGTGTAGCTCAATGCTCTTGTTGCTCCAAGGAACACCCAAACTTTACCCTAATCTACCTAATCTATATTTACAAACATTACCTAATAACTAGAGAGAGAAAGTACTAAGCTAACCGATTCTCTATCCCAGTCTCCCCCTCTTTTCTCGTAGAGGCCCCCTCTTTTTATATATATCAGTTCTCCTCTTTTTCTAGGTCAAAAGCAAGCCTTCTCTGTCTGGGCACCGGAGGTCGCGCTGCGGCGCGGGATATAGGCTTATGGATGGCGCTGCGGCGCCATGTTAAAATCAAAAGACCGGAGGTCGCGCTGCAGCGCGAGTTTATAAAGGCTCAGGGACGCTGCAGCGTCATGGTGACGTCAGGCTGAATAGGTAGGTGGCGCTGCGGCGCGAGATGGAGGTATAGCATTGACGCTGCGGCGCCAGTGTATGTAAATTGCCCATTTTGCCTAGAAAAGTACTGCAGAGCCTGCAACACAACGGTTAAGCATACTAATACTAAAATAATATAAAAATATATAAACAAAGCGAAGATCAGGCAACTATTTAAGCCATAAAGTATCCGATTCGCGGGTGTAAATCCCACTCATCAGTTATATCAATGCAAATTATTCTGTTATTCCATTGTTTGAGATTTTAGTTGTTATTAGAATTAGTACGTGACAACCGAATTCGAGATCAGTGACGGTTTGAATTTGGGAGCGTCACACTAATGAGACATTACCTGTGATTGTTGCTAGCAATCTAACCAAAGTGCAGGAAGATAAATTGTTGAGAATCCTAAGGGACGACATCGTAGCTTTTTGTTGGATAGTAGCAGATATCAAGGGTATAAGCCATGCGGTGTGCATAGATCAGATTTTGTTGGAAGATGGAGCAAGGCCCACTCGAGAAGCACAACAGAGATTGAACCCACCTATGATGGAGGTAGTAAAGAAAGAGGTGCTCAAATTACTTGATGCCGGTATAATCTACCCCATTTCAGACAGTCAGTGGGTAAGTCCAATACAGGTAGTCCCAAAGAAATCGTGAATTATAGTAATCAAGAACGACAATAATAAGTTAGTTCCCACACATACACAAACATGATGGAGAGTGTGTATTGATTATAGAAAATTAAATGTTGTAACAAGAAAAGTTCACTTCCCTCTTCCTTTTATTGATTAAATGCTAGAAATATTAGCTGGGCATGCTTATTATTATTTTCTAGATGGTTTTTCAAGGTATAACCAAATTATGATTGCACCAGAAGATCTGGAAAAGACCGCATTCACATGTCCTTTCGGTACATTTGCCTATCGTCGAATGTCCTTTAGCTTATATAATGCACCAAGAACATTCCAAAGATGTATGGTAATCATTTTTTAGATCTTTTAGAAAATTGCATAGAGGTCTTTATGGATGATTTCACAATTCATGGTGATTCTTTGGTTATTCTCTTGGATAATTTGACTCGTGTGTTAAACAGATGCTTAGAAACTAATCTTGTTCTTAATTGGAAAAAATATCATTTTATGGTAGAACATGGTATAGTACTTGGTCATGTTGTGTCAGCTAAAGGTTTAGAGGTTGATAAAGCCAAGATAGATGTTATTTCTGCTTTGCCTTATCCCGCCAGTGTGCAGGAGATTCGTTCTTTTCCTGGACAAGGAGGATTATATCATAGGTTTATCAAAGATTACTCAAAGATAGCTCTGCTACTGTGTAAACTATTGCAAAAAGATGATAAATTCTAGTTTTTTGATGAGTACAAAGAGGCGTTTAACAAATTGAAAAGCCTATTGACCTCTGCACCTGTGATTCAACCCCTGAATTGGACTCTACCCTTTGAGATCATATGCGATGCAAGCAATTATGTAGTGGGAGCTATTTTGGGCCAAAGAATTGACAAAGTTGTCTATGCCATATAATATGCCAAGAGAACTCTAAACTCTACTCACATTAACTACTCTACAACAGAAAAAGAACTTTTATATGTTGTTTTTGCTTTAGATAAATTTAGATCATATTTGTTTGGCACTAAAGTTGTAGTTTATTCTGATCTTGATGCTCTCAGGTATTTGCTAACCAGGAAGGATTCTAAACCGAGGATTATCAGATGGATTCTTTTTCTGCAAGAATTTAACTTGGAAATTAAGGATAAGAAAGGGGCAGATAACTTGGTGGCAGATCACTTGAGCAGATTGATGAGAGATGAGGAGGTACTACCATTGGTTGATTCCTTTCTAGATGAGCATCTACTCTCTATCCATAAGGAATTGCCTTGGTATGAAATATTTTTAATTATTTAGCAAGTGCATATTTCCCAATTGAATTCTCTAGAGCACAAAAAGATAAACTTAATAGTGATGCCAAGTACTATGTATGGGATGATCCGTATCTATGGAAATTCTTTATTGATCAGGTAGTTAGAAGGTGTGTGCCAAATAGTGAATTTTTATCTATCTTAACCTTCTGTCACTCTTATGCTTGTAGAGGACACTTTAGCCCAAAAGGACTGATCATAAAGTTTTAGAAAGTGGTTTTTTCTGGCATTCAATTTTTAAAGACTCCTACTTGTTTTGTAAGTCTTGTGTAAATTGTAAACAGACGGGTAATATATCACATAGAAATCAAATGCCACCAAACCCTATTTTAATTGTTGAAATCTTTGATGTTTAGGGTATTAATTTTATGGGACCATTTCCTACTTCTTTTGGTAATTTCTACATTGTTTTTGTTGTTGATTATGTTTCCAAATGAGTGGAAGCAAAATCCACTCATACTGATGATTCTAAAATTGTTGCAGATTTTTTCAGGTCTAATATATTTGTCAGGTTTGGAACTCCGAGGGCTATCATCAGTGATAGGGGAACACACTTTTGCAATAGGGTTCTTGCAACTTTGTTCAAGAAATACAATGTTCTACACAAGGTTTCTACATCCTATCACCCACAAAGCAATGGCCAAGCCGAGGTGTCAAACTGTGAAGTAAAATCCATCTTGGAAAAGGTAGTCAAGCCGAACAGGAAAGATTGGAGTTTGAGGCTAGAAGATGCACTATGGGCGTATAGAACCGCATACAAAACTCCCATTGGTATGTGTCTATATTGGTTGGTATTTGGGAAGCCATGCCATCTACCTGTTAAGTTAGAACACAAAGCTTTTTAGCCAATTCAACATTTTAACATGGATATGGATTATGCGGGAGTGCATAGGAAACTACAATTGCAAGAATTGGAGGAGTTGCGGAATGAAGCATATGAGAGTTCTAGAATGTACATGAGTAAGACAAAAGCATTCCACGATAAGTAGATCTTAAGGAAAAATTTTACTGTCGGACAAAAAGTTATTCTCTACAATTCAAGGCTGAAATTATTTCCCAGAAAGTTAAGGTCTCGTTGGGAAGGCCCTTTTGTTATTTCTAATGTGTTTCCTAATGGTGATATAGATATACAAAATCCAAAAATAGGGAAACTTTCAAGGTGAATGCTCACATGCTGATACCGTTCTTCGAGGGCTATCAGATGGATGAGGTTGAGATGCTAAGTTTGGTGGATCCGGTTTATGATTGATAGAGGGGATTGTTGTCGAGCAAACGACAATAAAAAAATGCGCTGCTTGGGAGGCAACCTAAGATCTCAAATTTGCTTTTTCTATCCATTTACCTTTTAGTTTTTATTAGTTGCATGTAGTTACTTTCGTCTTTACATGATTTTCTTACATTGGGGACAATATAAGGTTTGAGTGTAGCGGGGAGGGGGAATTAGGTATTATTATTATTATTACTAGTTTTTTTAGGGATATTGTTCCATTTTTGATGAGAAGTTAAAAAAAAAATTAAAAATATTTTGGGAAATTTTTGACTTTGACTAAGTTTCGAAAGGTTAAAATCACGGATTGAAAATTGGTGCTAAATTTTAGAAATTAAAATTGCTTAATTGGTTGATGTATGATGAGAACTAAGTCATGATCCATAGTAACTAAGTTGAATTGAATTTGTGATACATGAGTACTTGAACATGTGAATTATGCTTATTTGGTTGAGTTATCTGTGGAGTTGTCTATGTGCACTATGAAAGTAGTATGCATATAAGCCAATCATGTATGATGATAAAGCATATACTTTGAGAAAATCTTATATATTTATTAATAAAAGTGTTATTCAATTAAATGCATTTAATTTATCTACACGGTGTTATTTTTATAATATGTGATAAACCCATAGTTTTAAGCAATTCTTTTGGAATCATGATGATGATCATGCTAATGAGATCTAAACTCTTAGATAGATTAAAACTAAAATAGTTCCTAATCGTTGGATTACTAAAAAAGTGATTAATGAATTCGGATAGATTGGTACATACGTTGACTTGCTCATTAGATGAGGATGATTGATCTCATAATTATTTGTGTGGAGACACTAAAGCAAGTATGTAGGTGCTTATTGGAGAATAAGTTTACTGAACGTGGCTCGCTAAGGAATACTTAATGGAGTTTTACTTGCCTATAAATAGGAATTCCTTAAGTGATAGTAGTGCAAATAATCTTTAGACTTGAGATCATCATAGTATCTTGTGCATAATGAGTTATACTTTGACATGTCCCTTAAGACCCTAAGGGTATATCAAAGGGTATGATTGGGTATAATGATTTATACATGGAGATAATGAATGATCAATAAAGGATCTACCACTTCTAGTAATAGAATAGAATGCCCTATGTGATTCGATAAATGACAACCCAGTAGTCCTTGGCCAAGGTAGAATAAAATTAGAAAGTAGTTTCTAATTTGCATTATTTGGTGTTGTGCATTTCAGAATCAAAATACATATAATTAAATAAAATAAGACTTGACGGTAAATCCAAGTCTTATATTTAATTGTGACATTGTGTGGTGGAATGAATGAATTGTACGGTAACTATTTACTCACAGGTTCTTTTATGATTAATGTTGAAATCTATATTATCTGGAAAGTCGTTGATCGCTAAGGGGGTTTACCCTTATTGTAGAATAAATGTTATTTATTTAAATGAATTATTAGTTTAATTTATTTATTTAAATAAGATTATAATTGTTCTAATTGATTTATTCATAACCGGTTTAATATGGAGAACCTAAAGGGTCACACTATAAAAGAAAGAATATTTATTAAAGAAGCTAATAACAAAATCGTAATAATAAGTAAAGTATGTTTAATTTAATCTATGGTGATAGAATAAATTAAATAGCTTAATATTTATTATTTAATATTTTGGAAGTATTAAATATAAATTAATACGAGGAGTCTTATTATTATTATTATTTAATTTCTAAAGGAGTTTGAGAATTAATTAATAAGATACTCTCTCTCTCCCATATATTCCTAAAAAGATTAGGAGGCTAATTAATTAAAAGAGTTTAATTATTCTTAATAGGATTGGAAAGCCTAATTAATTAAAAGGTTTAATTAATTAATATGAAACCATATTCTTAAAAGGTTTAGGAGGGTTGCCTACATCTATAAATAAAAAAGTGTTATTATGGAACAAGGTGAGACATTCCACTATTCTAATAGTTGGGAGAGTATACACATTCTATAGAGATATAATTAGGGTTAGCCAAACACTCATCTTTTTTGTTCATCTTCTTCCTTGGTGGATCACCTCTAGAGGCCAAACACTTGGGTGGCTTGCATTGATCAAAGTAAAGGAACTAATCTCGTAGATTCAAATTGGAGGAGAACTCGTACCTGTGGAAGCTCAATCTATAAGGATATAATTCTGATCTCCTACTTTTTTATAGATTGATAATCAAGCACAAGATATGATCATGGTTTATGGAATGCAAGAAAATTTTAAAATCATATTTTATTACGTTTTCGCTTTGTTTATATGTAATATGATTACATGTGTGCGTTTCTAGCAAACCTTACACATTAGTCTAATGATTTAGGACTATTGAACTGCTTGTGTTGTTTTCATGACCATGAAAGAAAAATTGGAAAAGTGAGAAATCAAGTTGATAAGTTTTTGAAAAAGAAAAAAAGGGTCGAAGAGAAACCATGTGGCGGGTTGAGATGGAGTGTAAAACGTATTCACCCATAAACACGTGTAAATAAGTGAGATGGAGTATAAAATGCACTCACTTAAGAGAGAATGAAGAAGGTGAAATAGAGCATAAAATGCATTCACCTAAAAAACGAAGAGAATGTGAAAGGGTTTGGAGAAAAAAAATAATAAGCAGGAAAAGTATGTTTTTGAGTCTTAAGTTAGTGTGCACGGTTTTTGTTCCATGATAATTGAGTTGAGTATGTGTGTGGATCTTGGGAAAGTTACTTATGTGGATACAGTTTGATTCCGAGATCGATTAATGAGGTGCTAGTTGGATATCTATCCGTTAGTGTTGATTTTCATGATGTGAGACTTGACTCTTTTGAAAATTTGATTAAAGTAGAATTCTTCTAGAAATTAAAATTTTGTTTTACACGAGGCCGTGTAAAGGCTATGTGTGGGGGAATTTGATGAGTGCATATTATTCATTTATTTTAATTCCTTTGTGTTTAGTTTATTACATGTTTTGTGATGTAAATGGACTTATTGGTGTGTTTATTGATTTCAGGAGTAATTGAAGCTGAAAAGATGAAAACGGTACGAATATGAGCTAAAAGATAAAATTATTGATGATCAGAGTCAGGCGCGGCCGCGTTGCGACAGGATTTCAAGTAAAGCTGAATTCGCCCCGATAAGCTTAAATGGCTTAGTGACTTCGCCCTGTTCCTATCTGTCTGAATTTGCCCCAACACACTCAGAAGCCGCCCCAGCCAAGACCTCTCTGTTCTTGGGCACGGCTGCGCCGTTCCCTAGTGTAAATGAGGCGTGGTCACGCCACTTCGGGAAAATCTCTGGAAATTTGGAAAGTCATGCAAATTTTGGCAATCTTCTACTTTGATTTAGATTGCAATATTTCAGAATTCTATCATAATTAGGATATCTTTTTGACTGAGATTCACTTTTTAAATTGATTTTATTTCTTTATGGAAACTAGAGTTATGTTTTGTAATTCCTCTTAGGATTTGGATTTGTAGTTTACATACGATTTAGGACATTGTCTAGTACTATAAATACATTGTAATAGTAAGTGTTTTAGATCATCATTCTATTTACTACATTGGAATTCAAATCATTATTTTAGAAGATTAAAGGTATGTCGAGCTAATTTCTCTATTTCAGTTCTCACGGATGTTGAGCCTTATTCATAATTAACGGTTTGATCAAGTTTACTTTATTTATTCCTTCTTGCGTGAGATTTATTCTAATATTCTGTGTTAATTGATTGCATGTTATTCTATCTAATTGATTAAATTAGGCTAGTTAGATTAATATGATAAATATCATCTTCTAGATTAAGATATAGTATTAAGCAAACGATATTGTAAGTAGCAATTAGTGATGCTTGATTGTGGACAAGCTTTTATGTATTTCTAAGGTCATTAGGAAGCAAGTTAAATAATTCCTGATTGTGTGATTGTTACTTGAAATAACCTAATTCTCATTCTTTATGCTTCTATTATATTAAATCTAGAGTGATAGTTCTAGGCTGTATGATAGTTAGGATTCATGGGACGATTGTTACTTTAAACTTATAACGAAAGGAGAATTTCGAATAATTTGCGATTGCGGTTATCTAGGGTTATTAGTCTCATTAAAGGGAAAATATTTCTTAAACTTAACTAATCCATAATTGTGAAAAGGTGAAGCTGAACTATAGAATTGAAGTCTCTTACTCGTTGATTTCTCATATTACTTATTCTTTGTTCTCATTAAATTAGTTACTCAACTCAAAACCCTCTTTTTATTGAAAATAATCGGATAAAGATAAAATAATACACTCTCTGTGAGATCGATCCTTTTTTGCTACTGTACTAATTGTTTGAATTTGTGAAGTAAAAGTAAGGTTAATTTTAGAGTGTCAACGACAGCTCCCATTAGGCACCCCCTGTAATACCTGAGAAATTTCCTAGTACTAATAAATAAATGTATTATTGAGAATGAATATTTATTTGAATATAAATGATTTTGCGAGTAACTCAATTATATTAAACTGAATAATTATAATAATTGAGAAAGAATGTGGAGTTTATTATTAGCCCGATGAATGCCTTGTGTGGCACAGTAATGGGAAGTATGTAATTTAATACATTAAAGAAAGAGTTGATGAGTGGATAATTAATTAATAATATAATAATTAATGATTATTATGAATAACCGAGAACACCGACGTAGGTGAGTAATTGGGAACAACCGAGAACACCGACAGAGGTGAGAAGTTTCTTAGTGTTAGCTGGGTACTATCGAAGATTTATTCAAGATTTTTCTAAGATAGCAACCCTGTTGACTAATCTGACGAGGAAGACGTTGAAATTTGTATGGAATGACAAATGCGAAGAGAGTTTTCAAGAGTTAAAGAAGAGATTGAGCGAAGCATCTGTGTTATCACTACCAGATGATGCGGGAAATTTGTGGTATAAAGTGATGCATCGCACAAAGGACTTGGTTGTGTGCTCATGCAACACGGCAAGGTCATTGCGTATGCATCACGACAATTGAAGGATTACGAAAAATGATACCCTACTCACGACTTAGGGTTAGCGGCAGTAGTTTTTGCTTTAAAGATATTGAGGCATTATCTATACAGGGAGAAATGTGAGATATACACGGGCCATAAAAGTCTGAAATATATCTTCACACAAAAGGAGTTGAATATGCGGTAGAGAAGGTGGTTAGAATTAATCAAAGACTATGACTGCGATATTCTTTATCACCCGAAGAAGGCAAACGTGGTTCCCGATGCTTTGAGTAGGAAAGGAAGGGAGAAATTTTTTCAATTAATGACTCAGGAAGAGCTGATAAGAAAGATGGAGAAATTGGAGATAGATGTGCAACGACCAGAAAAGTCTGGTGAGAAGTTATTTGTAATGGAAGCTTGTCCGACGTTGTTGGATAGAGTGAAGGAAGCCCAGGAAAAGGATGAAGAGTGTGAGAAAATTCGAAAGAGGATCACAGAAAATGAGGAAGAGAAATTTTGAATGGATAAAGATGGTATTTTAAGATTTGAAGAAAGAGTATGGGTACCAGCGGTAACCGAGTTGAGGGAAGAGATTTTGCACGAGGCACACAATACGATATATTTCGTTTATCCAGGAGGCACTAAGATGTACCGAGATTTGAAGCAACATTTTTGGTGGCCTAATTTAAAACGGGAACTCGCAGAGAGCGTTAGTAAATGTTTGACTTGTCAACGCATTAAAGCAGAACATCATCGACCGAGTGGTTTACTCCAACCGTTAGAAATGCCAGAGTGGAAATGGGAGCATATTACGATGGACTTTGTGGTAGGACTTCCAGTCACGCAGAAAGGTTATGATGCCATTTGGGTGATTATGGATCGACTTACGAAGACCGCACATTTTCTACCAATCAAGATCCGCTACAGTTTGAATCAGTTAGCGAGCATATACGTAAAGGAGATTGTTTCACGACATGGAGTGCCGGTGTCAATTATTTTCGATCGAGATCCGCGCTTCACATCAATTTGTGGAAGGGTTTGCAAGAGAGAATGGGAACGCAGTTGAGGTTGAGTACCGCTTATCATCCTCAGACAGATGGACAAAGTGAGCGAACAATACAAACGCCGGAGGACATGCTTAGGACTTGCGTGATGGACTTCAAGGGAAACTGGGACGACCACTTACCCTTAGTAGAATTTGCATATAATAATAGTTATCATGTGAGTATCGACATGCCACCGTACGAAGCTCTTTACGGAAGAAAATGCAGAATGCCATTATGTTGGGACGAAGTCGAAGAGCGACGAATACTCGGACCAGAGTTAGTACAACAAGCCGCAGACGTGGTGACAGTGATAAGAGCCAGACTTGTAGCAGCTCATGATCGCCAGAAGAAATACGTAGATTTGCATCGGCAGGATCGGGACTTTAAAGTCGGCAGTTTTGTCTTCTTCAAAGTATCTCCATGGAAGGGAAAAATCCGTTTCGGCAAGAAAGGAAAATTGAGTCCAAGATTCATAGGACCGTTCGAGATACTGAAGCGAGTGGGCGAAGTGGCATATAAAGTTGCGTTACCACCCGAGTTGGAGCACATTCACAACGTGTTCCACATTTCTGTGTTGCGACCGTACAAGGCCGACTATAAGCACGTGATTTCTTACGAGCCCATTCAAGTGGAGAAGAACTTGGCGTATGAAGAAATTCTTGTCCAGATACTAGATAGGAAAGGAGAAAACTTTGATAAATAAAATTATATCTTCTGTAAAGGTACTTTGGCGTAACCACGATGTCGAGGAGGCAACGTGGGAGTTAGAAGATAGGATAATGAAGGATTATCCCCATTTATTTGTGTAACCTTGTAGCAATTTCGGGACAGAAATTTTATAAGGGGGGGATGATGTAATACCTGAGAAATTTCCTAGTATTAATAAATAAATGTATTAATGGGAATGAATATTTATTTGAATATAAATGATTTTGCGAGTAACTCAATTATATTAAACTGAATAATTATAATAATTGAGAAAGAATGTGGAGTTTATTATTAGCCCGATGAATGCCTTGTGTGGCACACTAATGGGAAGTATGTAATTTAATTCATTAAAGAAAGAATTGATGAGTGGATAATTAATTAATAATATATTAATTAATGATTATTATGAGTAATGACATGTTAAGTAATGTTTGAGATTAATGTGTGTTCAATTAAATGCTTAATGTAAAGTTGTGTAATCATATATCATATAGTAACTACAACTATATAATATAAAGTATAATGTGACAATATGTATGCAAGTATACATTAAATTAAAACAACTTGAGAGTGTTGTAAACAAGGGTTGATTAATAGAATTTAATAATAAAGGAAATAATGTGATGTGATTATATCCGAGTAAATTATATCAGTATGATAAAAATGTACATGGATTATATGTGTACAAGTCACACTTATTACATTATGTGAATTATAGTGTGACATTTCAATTAAAGACATATGTATAAAATATATATATGTGTAAATAGCCTAAGTATTTAATACATATGTGTATAATGATTTAAGTGTAGTATGTTGCAAATGCTGAGTTAGTATTGTGCCTTGTCCCTAAATGCTAGTCTCATTCTCCTTCACGTGCTTGACAAAAAGGCTAAGGCCTATTTCCCTTTCCTTCTCTAAATTCTCGACAATTGGCATTCCTTAGCTGCATAGCTCATGATGAGCAAGGGAGTGGGAAAAATGATGGATTTCAACAACTCTTACCAACCCCCTCTTATCTAGCATACATTTCAAACTTACGTTAGTTTAATTTGTTGTACGTATCTATGGTCTGGGTTTTTATTTTGCTATATATATGGCCTTTTCTCTTCATATTTTTCTTTTGCTGAGAATTGGTTAAAATTTGAAATTGAGAGCATATATACTTTAGTAATATCATTCTAGTAGTGGGAAATTTCAGTAGCAACAAGCTTAATTCATAGCAAAGGTATAATCGCATTTTCATTATTCTCCATTATTGTTCTCTAAGATTTTCAAATTCTTGAATTAAGCATGCTTTCATAATAAATTGATTGGGTTGTAATCGTTGGTTGTTATATAGACTTAGTAACATCTTAGAATGCAATGTGGCTTACTAGCAATCGAATTCTTACAATAACACCCATGTTCTTCATTTTCATTTTCGTTTCTAATAAAAGTTCAAATCTTGATCATGACCAATTTGGATTATAATTAGGTGGTAGGACACTCACTTAGTTGTGATATGAACTTATTTACATGTTTAAACTGGAATTGGGTGATTCGAATCGATTTCGTGAAGTAATTCTGTGATTTAGGATAAAGTCTGCCAAAGCAGACTGTGTCTTGAACTTAACCAGGCACGGCGCAGCTGCGCTGGGCCTTGATCCCAGTTTCTGCAGATTTTGTTCCTGCTTTATTGCTGCTAAGTGATAATTATTGAAACGGATTAGAATAAGCATGCAAGCATGATGAATACATATATATTAATGTACTAAGGTAATGTAAACATGTTTTAGACCAAGATGGTATACATTTTGACAAAAAGAATTATGTTCTTCAAAGTAACTTAGAAGTTTTAAAAAGGGGATTTTGATACTTAAGTACTAAGATTATATTCTGACTTGAGCATGTTAATAGGACTAGAAATGCATGAAAATGTGATACCATGTACGTATATGTTCCATGATGTAGGAGTTATTGTTCCTTGTTTATGATCGAACTCGTTAGGCTTTGTATTAGAGAACATTTTCAAGTAAAGCTTGTTATATCAAAGCAAATATGTACGAATACTACATGATATACATCCTGATCTTGAGAAGATGTTAACATGACTAGACTACACATTATTAGAACTTTAAAGAGATCTTGTATGTGTTGAATTGCATTGTTCAAGATTAAAATGATTTTAAGGCGAACTTGAACAAGTTTTTAAACCAATTGCATCAATATGAGTAGTTATGTTCTAAAAAGTCTAAAACATAACATGTTTACATTCGTTATGTCTCTAAATATGGTTCTTGTACGATTGATATAATGAAAGAAAACCAAGTATGCTAGACCTTGTGACTTTATAACCTTTAATGGACTTAAGTTATTAAAGGTGTTAACTTAGAACCTACATCATGCAAATTGAATATGAAATGGGTGAACGATCATGAAAGTATTCTTTCATATGTATACGTGCTACGTGAGATCATATGTTAATATTTGAATCCGATTTCGACGGTTAACTTATAGTAATGCTATAACTTGTTAACATAGAGTATGTTTGCTAATTGTTGTAGTCTCACATGATAGTAATGATGTATGAAGACGATTAACTTGAGAAGAGGAACGTTAATGATAAAAGATATTAAAAGTCGAGACTTGTGAAATTGTATGATACTATACATAGTATAACTGTGTCGCTAGGTCAAGACTTAGCTTATGTGTTAATCGTATATACGAGATGAGATATAATGTTAAACTATATGACTAATGGATATCATATATACGTAACTATATTACGGTAGGATTCGAAAAGTGTTGATTAAATTACGGAGATAAACTACTCTTAAGGCAAGTATCCTAACCGACGCATTTACTTTATGCAAGTATTCTATCCTTGTATATTGCGAGCTAGTTTCTTTGCTTACTCATTTGAATTGAATTAGCATACTTAAACTCTTATTTCATTAAAGATATTATTCATGTTGAACTTGGTATTGTTCTTGAAAATTGTGAAAGTGTCTATGCCATTTGATTTGGCTAGACTTATATTATTGAAAAGCGACCCAAACCAATTGATTGGTACGGTATCTCGTATTTGACTGAGAAGAACAACCATCTTCGAAGGGAAAATATAATTGTCGGAGAACCAACATGCGCACTTGAGTATGATTGATTGTTATGCATAACGTAGAGTACTTTAGGCTGATCACCTATTGTACTTGTTTTTGATTTGGGTTATCAGTTTAATACTGGTAAATCTAGTACAAGTTCATAGTCCTTAGTGACTGCTCAGTATTCAGTTATCTTGAAATCTTGAATTGATTTATTATTGAATCACATTGATATTATTCTGTCCTTAGCGACTGTTATTGAGAACTACTGATATTCTTGTTATCCTTGAACTATCAAACCTTGCTATACCCTTTCAAGAATTGAGAATTTTATTACTCACCCTTACTGTATATTACTTACTGGGCAATTTGTGTTCATTCTTATTTTCCCTAAAATATTTCAATTAAGGCAGAGCAATGCGGACCTTCTAGGCACAGATAAGGGCAAGGGAAAGGCTACTTGGTAGCTTTAATTATGTAGGACTTATGATTGTAATAAAGAACTTATGATATTATGTACTAGTTAAGGTTATTTATTCTTAAGATATGTCTAACCTATGTAATCACGGTTTAAGTTACGAGACCTTTGGAAAATAAATAAATTATATTATCTAAATGTAATCTATTCGGTAGTAGTCGTGCATTATATTCTGCTGTGCGATGCGACATTTAGTCGTATTATTATTATGATGTATTATCGTGAGAACGTGACGAACCGAATTCGAGTGGCCAAGTGGCTGTCCCGAATTTGGGGGCGTCACAAGTTGGTATCAAAGCTGTAGTTATAAATCTTAGGAACGAGTGTCCTTAGACTATAACTTAGGAGAACTTAGAAGTTAGAAAGAGATAGAACTCACATAGAGTTTTCCCTATAGCGGGACTTAGTTTGTTATGAAATGTAACTTCATTTTATACAATGAACTTATGTTTTATTTAACATTCTAATGGAGTTGCTGTTTCTTGTCTGTGTTTGTGATTGTAGATGGCAGCTATGGGAGTACCCACTAGAGTGGCTGAGGACGAGCCCGGGGATATCCATGTAGTGTACGAGGCACCGATAGAGGCTGTGCCAGTACTGGCTGTAGCACTATTTGAGTCAGATGATGAGGAGGAGATAGAGGTAGAGCTTGATCCAGAGGAGGAGCCGATGGAGGACGAGCCGATTAAGGACGAGCCTTCAGAGGAGGAGGCCATGGAGGACTCCTACAAGCCTAACCTAAAGGAGCATATACTAGGCGAGTATGAGGAGCAGATCCGAGAGTTGGACAGCAGAGTCCAGGAGTTAGAGGAAGAGGCCAAGGAGAGAGAGTCAGAGTTCCAGAAACTACGGGACAAAGACCACTAGAGGAAGCTGGCTATACAAGAGTTGGAAGTAGAAATTGCTTATCGCAAAGAGGCGAGAATCCAGATGGGAACCCTATTTCACAAGTCAGTGGCTAGGAACGTGGATATAGCAAGGAAGCTAGTAGAGGTTGAATAGAGGGAACTAAGCGAGAAGACTGAGAAGGAAGCACTCCGCACTGAGTTGGAATTAGAGGTGATGGATAGGATACACTTCGAGGAGAAGTGGGAGGCTGCCCATGAGAGAGCTGATGACCTGGAGGATGAGGTCCGATGTAAGAAGAGAAAAATGAACAAGATGGGGTATGTGTTTCGTTCGGCATTTGAGAGAGTGCTTGATGGTGTGTACCACTACCCGGCAGAGCAGGGAAGACTCTACACACTATGAGTCGAGAGTTGGTAGCTTATATAGCACAATTAGAGTACAAGAGCGTTGTGGAGCGTGGCATGATGTGACGAGATTTCCATAGACGGATTAGTAGTAGTCTAGTAGTATTCTCTTTATGTATTGTATATACTATGTTGTATTCCCAATCTTTTGTGTAAGATGTGGGATAGTGATGTAAACCCCGAGTTAGCTTTTGTTAGAGGGGTAGTGTGGTAGTAGGTTGGTATATTCCCCGTCTTTTGTGATATTAGGGGATATATGTGATGACATTTAGAGCAGTATGCTAGGATAATCATGTAATGAAATGAAATGGCATATGAATATAAATGGAGTTTATTCAAAAATGTGTTATAAATTTTATTCTTTTAGTACTAAAGGAATGCTTAAGTAATATAACTAAGTAATAATATAGTGAAAATTTGTGATGCAGAAAATGCCGCCCAGACGTAGATTGACTGCACCCGAAGAATCCATTATCAACAAGAGGGAGCAAGTAGATCCCATCCAGAGGCTAGTTGATCTGTTAGGAGAGGATCTTAGGGGGAGTAACAATGAACCTATTCGCCCTAACCCTCAGACTGTGCCAGTAACAACCTTTAAAGACTTTAAGAGTGTAGGACCCACAAAGTTCAAGGGAACTATCGACCCAATCATTGGACAAACCTGGATCAATGAGATCGAGAAAGCTTTCACTATAGCTCTCGTAGGCGAAGATCAGAAGACGGTGTTTGCCACTTACATGATGAGGGGAGAAGCAAACTATTGGTGGGAAGCAAATCAGTAGAGAGCTGGAGAGGGGACGATAGCATGGGAAAGATTCAAGACGCTGTTCTTCGAGAACTACTTCCTGAAGAGCATGAAGAATAGGATGGAGGTGAAATTTTTGGAACTCAAGCAAGGTGAGATGATGCTGGCACAATACGTGGCTAGGTTTAACGAACTAGCGCAATTTGCGGAGCACCAGGTAGGAGATGAGGAGAGGAAGGCTAGACGATTCAAACAAGGACTGAAGCCTTGGCTATTCAATAAAGTGTCAGTTCTTCAGATCGATTCTTTTGCAACACTGCTGGAGAAGGATATTATCGCCGAGGGAGGAAGTGAAGCTTTGAGCTTTATAACAAAGAGAAGAAAGGAAAGAACACTAGTAGTGAAAATCGTGGAGGAAGCAGTGGTGGAGGGAGTAACTTCGGGAAGAGAAAATGGGACAACAACAACAACAACAACAGAAACAATAATCAAGATGGGAGTCATCAAGGAAATTTTAAGAAAAGGAGTGGAGCTTGCAATAAATGTGGGAAGAACCATCACGGAGAATGCTGGAAGGGACGCGGCACTTGCTACAACTACGGTCAGGAGGGCCACATTTCGCCCAACTGTCCGAAACCAAAGAAGATCCAAGGATGTTTTGTTTGTGGCTCAATTGAGCACCGAATTAAGGACTGCCCGAAGAAGGGAAGTGGTAGAGGTAGCCAACAAGGGGGAGGTAACAAACTGATGATCGGCGGACCGGCACAATCCAACCGCCCAACCGCCATAACCTTTAACATGACCGTCCAAGACGCCGTAGCTACAAAGGACGTGGTGTCAGGTATAATCCCAATCAATAATATAAATGCTTACGTATTATTTGATTCGGGTGCCACCTATTTTTTTGTATCTGAAGAATTTGCTAGTAGACTTATTACACCCCGATAACGTTTAGAAGATCCTTTGAACATAGAAGTTACGAATAAGGAAATAATCCCTGTAGAATACGTTTATCAAAATTATCGCGCAAACATTAGAGAACATGAACTGAGCGTAGACTTGATTCCTATTAGGCTGGGAGAATTTGATGTAATACTGGGAATGGATTGGTTGTATAACCATGCAGCGATAATTGATTGTCAGAATAAGTGTGTGAACCTTCAGACTCCGAATAAGTCTAAGGTAGTGTTTTATGGTAGCTTATCGCTTAAGCAATTGTGTTGTGTTACGATGATGCAGGTCAAGAAATTGTTAAGAAAAGGATGTGTAGGTTATTTAGCTTACATCATTGATACTCGGAAAAAAGGAGTAGAAATTAAAGATATATCCATAGTGAATGAATTTCAAGACGTGTTTCTGGACGATCTGCCTGGTCTTCCGCCAGACAGAGAAATCGAATTCGTAATAGACTTAGCACCGGGAACGACACCAATTTTGAAAGCTCCATATCGTATGGCGCCAGTAGAAATGAAGGAATTGATGATACAATTGCAAGAATTATTAGATAAGGGTTACATTCGACCGAGTGTGGCTCCTTGGGGAGCACCGGTGTTATTCGTTAAGAAAAAGGACGGATCGATGAAACTCTGTATCGATTATCGAGAATTGAACAGAGTAACGATCAAGAACCGATATCCGCTACAGAGGATAGACGACTTATTTGATCAACTGAAGGGAGTAAAGTGTTTCTCAAAAATTGACCTATGAACAGGATATCATCAACTGAAAGTGAGGGATGAGGACATACCAAAGACTACGTTTCGAACCCGTTATGGACACTACGAGTTTTTGGTAATGTCATTTGGTTTTACTAATGCTCCGGCAGCATTTATGGACTTAATGAACCGAGTTTTCAAGCCATACTTGGATAAATTTGTGGTAGTTTTCATCGACGATATTTTGATCTACTCGAAGACAGAGGAAGAACACGCCGAACATCTGAAGATTATTTTGGAGGCACTGAGGAAAGAGAAGATGTATGCAAAGTTTTCAAAGTATGAATTTTGGATGGAGAAGGTTCAATTCTTAGGTCACGTAGTGGATAAGAATGGAATCTCAGTAGACCCTACAAAGGTCGAAGCAGTGAGTAATTGGGAACAACAGAGAACACCGATGTAGGTGAGAAGTTTCTTAGGGTTAGCTGGGTACTATCGAAGATTTATCCAAGATTTTTTTAAGATAGCAACCTCGTTGACTAATCTGACGAGGAAGACGGTGAAATTTGTATGGACCAACAAATGCGAAGAGAGTTTTCAAGAGTTGAAGAAGAGATTGAGCGAAGCGCCTGTGTTATCACTACCAGATGATGCAGGAAATTTTGTGGTATATAGTGATGTATTGCACAAGGGACTTGGTTGTGTGCTCATGCAACACGGAAAGGTCATTGCGTATGCATCACGACAATTGATGGATTATGAAAAATGATACCCTATTCAAGAATTAGAGTTAGCGGCAGTAGTTTTTGCGTTAAAAATATGGAGGCAATATCTATACGGGGAGAAATGTGAGATATACACGGACCACAAAAGTCTAAACTATATCTTCACACAAAATGAGTTGAATATGAGGCAGAGAAGGTGGTTATAATTAATCAAAGACTATGACTGCGATATTCTTTATCACCCGGGGAAGGCAAACGTGGTTGCCAATGCTCTGAGTAGGAAATGAATGGAAAAATTGTTTCAATTAACGACTCAGGAAGAGTTGATAAGAGAGATAGAGAAATTGGAGATAGAACTGCAAGGACCAGAAAAGTCTGGTGATAAGTTATTTGTAATGGAAGCTTGTACGACGTTGTTGGATAGAGTGAAGGAAGCCCAGGAAAAGGATGAAGAGTGAGAAAATCCGAAAGAGGATCACAGAAAATGAGGAAGAGAAATTTCGAATGGATAAAGACTGTATTTTAAGATTTGAAGAAAGAGTATGGGTACCAACTGGTAATCGAGTTGAGGGAAGAGATTTTGCACGAAGCACACAATACGATATATTCCGTTCATCCGGGAGGCACTAAGATGTACTGTGCGTTAGTAAATGTTTGACTTGTCAACGCGTTAAAGCAAAACATCAACGGGCGAGTGGTTTACTCCAACCGTTAGAAATACCAGAGTGGAAAAAGGGAGCATATTACGATGGACTTCGTGGTAGGACTTCCTAGTCACGCAGATAGGTTCTGATGCCATTTGGGTGATTGTGGATCGACTTAAAAAGATCGCACATTTTCTACTAATCAACATTCGCTACAGATTGAATCAGTTAGCGAGCCTATACATAAAGGAGATTGTTACACGACATGGAGTGCCGGTGTCAATTGTTTCAGATCGAGATCCGCGCTTCACATCAAATTTTTGGAAGAGTTTGCAAGAGAGAATGGGAATGCAGTTGAGGTTGAGTGCCGCTTATCATCCTCAGACAGACGGACAAAGTGAGCGAACAATACAAACGCTGTAGGACATGCTTTGGACTTGCGTGATGGACTTCAAGGGAAACTGGGACGACCACCTACCCTTAGTAGAATTTGCATATAATAATAGTTATCATGCGAGTATCGGCATGCCACCGTACGAAGCTCTTTACGGAAGAAAATTCAGAACGCCATTATGTTGGGACGAAGTCGGAGAGCGACGAATACTCGGACCAGAGTTAGTACAACAAACCGCAGACGTGTGACAGTGATAAGAGACAGACTTGTAGCAGCTTAAGATCGTCAGAAGAAATACACAGATTTGCATCGGGCAGGACCGAGACTTTAAATTCTGCAGTTTTGTCTTCTTGAAAGTATCACCATGGAAGGGAAAAATTCGTTTCGGCAAGAAAGGAAAATAAAGACTAAGATTCATAGGACCGTTCGAGATACTGAAACGACTGGGAGAAGTGGCATACAAAGTTGCGTTACCACCCGAGTTAGAGCACATTCACAACGTGTTCCACATTTCTGTGTTGCGATCGTACAAGGCTGACTACAAGCACGTGATTTCTTACGAGCTCATTCAAGTGGATAAGAACTTGGCGTATGAAGAAATTCCTATCCAGATACTAGATAGGAAAGAGCAAACTTTGAGAAATAAAATTATATCTTCTGTAAAAGTACTTTGGCGTAACCACGATGTCGAGGAGGCAACGTGGGAGTTAGAAGATAGGATAATGAGGGATTATCTCCATTTATTTGTGTAATCTTGTAGCAATTTTGGGACGGAATTTTTATAAGGGGGGTGGATGTAATACCCGAAAAATTTCCTAGTATTAATAAATAAATGTATTAATGGGAATGAATATTTATTTGAATATAAATGATTTTGCGAGTAACTCAATTATATTAAACTGAATAATTATAATAATTGAGAAAGAATGTGGAGTTTATTATTAGCCCGATGAATGCCTTGTGTGGCACACTAATGGGAAGTATGTAATTTAATTCATTAAAGAAAGAATTGATGAGTGGATAATTAATTAATAATACATTAATTAATGATTATTATGAGTAATGACATGTTAAGTAATGTTTGAGATTAATGTGTGTTCAATTAAATGCTTAATGTAAAGTTGTGTAATCATATATCATATAGTAACTACAACTATATAATATAAAGTATAATGTGACAATATGTATGCAAGTATACATTAAATTAAAACAACTTGAGAGTGTTGTAAACAAGGGTTGATTAATAGAATTTAATAATAAAGGAAATAATGTGATGGGATTATATCCGAGTAAATTATATCAGTATGATAAAAATGTAAATGGATTATATGTGTACAAGTCACACTTACTACATTATGTGAATTATAGTGTGACATTTCAATTAAAGACATATGTATAAAATATATATATGTGTAAATAGCCTAAGTATTTAATACATATGTGTATAATGATTTAAGTGTAGTATGTTGCAAATGCTGAGTTAGTATTGTGCCTTGTCCCTAAATGCTAGTCTCATTCTCCTTCACGTGCTTGACAAAAAGGCTAAGGCCTATTTCCCTTTCCTTCTCTAAATTCTCGGCAATTGGCATTCCTTAGCTGCATAGCTCATGATGAGCAAGGGAGTGGGAAAAATGATGGATTTCAACAACTCTTACCAACTCCCTCTTATCTAGTATACATTTCAAACTTACGTTAGTTTAATTTATTGTACGTATCTATGGTCTGGGTTTTTATTTTGCTATATATATGGCCTTTTCTCTTCATATTTTTCTTTTGTTGAGAATTGGTTAAAATTTGAAATTGAGAGCATATATACTTTAGTAATATCATTCTAGCAGTGCGAGATTTTAGTAGCAACAAGCTTAATTCATAGCAAAGGTATAATCGCATTTTCATTATTCTCCATTGTTGTTATCTGAGATTTTCAAATTCTTGAATTAAGCATGGTTAGCATGATAAATTGATTGGGTTGTAATCGTTGGTTGTTATATAGACTTAGTAACATCTTAGAATGCAATGTGGCTTACTAGCAATCGAATTCTTTCAACAACTCCCATGTTCTTCATTTTCATTTTCGTTTTTGATAAAAGTTCAAATCTTGATCATGACCAATTTGGATTGTAATTAGGTGGTAGGACACTCACTTAGTTGAGATATGAACTTATTTACATGTTTAAATTGGAATGTGGGTGATTAGAATCGATTTCGTGAAGTAATTCAGTGATTTAGGATAAAGTCTGCCGAAGCAGACTGTGTCTTGAACTTAACCAGGCACGGCGCAGCTTCGCCGGGTCCTGATCCCAGTTTCTGCATATTTTGTTCCTGCTTTATTGCTGCTAAGTGATAATTATTGAAACGGATTAGAATAAGCATGCAAGCATGATGAATACATATATATGAATGTACTATGGCAATGTAAACATGTTTTAGACCAAGATGGTATACATTTTGACAAAAATAATTATGTTCTTCAAAGTAACTTAGAAGTTTTAAAAAGGTTATTTTGACTACTTAAGTACCAAGATTATATTCTGACTTGAGCATGTTAGTTGGACTAGAAATGCATGAAGAATGTGATACCATGTACGTATATGTTCCATGATGTAGGAGTTATAGTTCCTTGTTTATGACCGAACTCGTTAGGCTTTGTATTAGAGAACATTTTCAAGTAAAGCTTGTTATATCAAAGCAAATATATACGAATACTACATGATATACATCCTGATCTTGAGAAGATATTAACATGACTATACTACACATTATTAAAACTTTAAAGAGATCTTGTATGTGTTGAATTGCATTGTTCAAGCTTAAAATGATTTTAAGGCGAACTTGAACAAGTTTTTAAACCAATTGCATCAATATGAGTAGTTATGTTCTAAAAAATCTAAAACATAACATGTTTACATTCGTTATGTCTCTAAACATGGTTCTTGTACGATTGATATAATGAAATAAAACCAAGCATACTAGACCTTGTGACTTTATAACCTTGAATGGACTTGAGTTATTAAAGGTATTAACTTAGAACCTACATCATGCAAATTGAATATGAAAAGGGTGAACGATCATGAAAGTATTATTTGATATGTATACATGCTACGTGAGATTATATGTTAATATTTGAATCTGATTTCGACGGTTAACTTATAGTAATGCTATAACTTGCTAAAATAGAGTATGTTTGCTAATTGTTGTAGTCTCACATGATAGTAATGATGTATGAAGACGATTAACTTGAGAAGAGGAATAAAAGATATTAAAAGTCGAGACTTGTGAAATTGAATGATACTATACATAGTATAATTGTGTCGCTAGGTCAAGACATAGCTTATGTGTTAATCGTATATACGAGATGAGATATAATGTTAAACTATATGACTAATGGGTATCATATATATGTAACTATATTACGATAGGATTCAAAAAGTGTTTATTAAATTACAGGGATAAACTACGCTTAAGGCAAGTATCCTAACCGACACTTTTACTTTATGCAAGTATTTTATCCTTGTATATTGCGAGCTAGTTTCTTTCCTTACTCATTTGAATTGAATTAGCATACTTGAACTCTTATTTCATTAAACCTATTATTCATGTTGAACTTGGTATTGTTCTTGAAAATTGTGAAAGTGTCTATGCCATTTGATTCGGCTAGGCTTATATTATTGAAAAGCGATCCAAACCAATTGATTGGTGCGGGATCTCGTATTTGACTGAGAAGAACAACCTTCTTTGAAGGGAAAATATAATTATCGGAGAACCGACGTGCGCACTTGAGTATGATTGATTGTTATGCATAACGTAGAGTACTTTAGGCTGATCACCTGTTGTACTTATTTTTAATTTGGGTTATCAGTTTAATACTGTTAATTCTAGTAGAAGTTCATAGTCCTTAGTGACTGCTCAGTATTCAGTTATCTTGAAATTTTGAATTGATTCATTATTGAATCACATTGATATTATTCTATCCATAGCGACTATTATTGAGAACTGTTGATATTCTTGTTATCCTTTAACTATCAAAACTTGATATACCCTTTCAAGAATTGAGAATTTTATTACTCACCCTTATTGTATATTACTTGCTGGGCAATTTGTGCTCATTCTTGCTTTCCCTAAAACATTTTAGTTAAGGTAGAGCAGTGCGGACCTTCGGGCACAGATAAGGGCAAGGGAAAGGCTACTGAGTAGCTTTAATTATGTAGGACTTATGATTGTAATAAAGAAATTATGATATTATGTACTAGTTAAGGTTATTTATGCTTAAGATATGTCTAAGCTATGTAATCACTGTTTAAGTTACGAGACCTTGGGACGTGAATAAATTATATTATCTAAATATAATATATTCGGTAGTAGTCGTGCATTATATTCTGCTGTGCGATGCGACATTTAGTCGTATTATTATTATGATGTAGTATCGTGAGAACGTGACGAACCGAATTCGAGTGACCAAGTGGCGGTCCCGAATTTGGGGGCGTCACACCCCCGACTTCTGTGAAACACGGTTACCGCGTCTTTTTCATTCCCTAAACATGAAGTGTGTGTGTGTGTGTGTGACTTTAGAAAAGGTGCTTAAGTGCTTTATTTTGAAAGTAGTGTTGTGCCTCCTTGGACCTATATACAAATTGTTTGATTTAGAGAAAAGTTCATTTTTTCAGACAAAGCATATGAAAGTGATATTTTGAAGAAATGGTTTTCAAACCCTTTGTCAAATAGGAATTGTGGCCCTTTGATACTTCCAATTTTAACTAGAAGTGGATGTGTTTGGTTGTAATCGAGATGCGAGGCATCTTGCTTGGTGATGAAATCAAAACTATTAACTATAAGGGTCAGGCTCCTTGTGGGCATGAAAGCCATCTAAGTAAGCCTGAACACCTACAAGCATGGTTTTTTTTCACTATTATAGGGCCTTAAATTCGGATAATGTTTTATGGCCTGAGATTACATGTAGAATGGATTGCAAACTGATAATACAATTGAAATAAGTTCATCATGGGAACCTGGTTTGGATCCATTGATTGGATCTTTGACATCATGGTTCCGAGGCTCACATGATGTTATTCCAAATCCTGCATGGAATATATATTAAATATATATATATATATATATATATATATATATATATATATGCTTACTAACTTTGCTAACAAGAGATTTATCGATTAAATCCTTGAAAGCGAGTAACTAGAATTTCCCACTTCCACTAGATATGGATCTAGGATAGCACGGAAAGTTAAAATATTTATAAAGCTTAAAAATAAACTAGATCTACCTAGATCTAAACCGATCTAGCTCAAAGGTTCAAGCCATGAAGCTTTTGAACCAGTTAAATGCTAGATCTGGCTAGATCTAGGATTGATCTAGTTAAAAAACTTCAAATACTAACTATATACACAAAATAATTATTAAAAAGTTAGATCTAGGCACAATCAATCAGTATATATATAGCACTTATATATATACTAAAGTAGTAAATGAACACGGATCTAGAAAGATCTTACGTATTTACACGAGATATTAGCAAAGAGGGGCCATCACATCTGAAATGAAGTTGAAACTTCTAGAAACTTGATTTGAACTGCTGGAAAGTTGCTATAAAAAGAATTATATGTATAGAAGTGTATGAAACCGAGATTTACAGTGTTTAGGAGAAAGATCTAAGCTATTTCTCTCTCTAGCTCTCGAATTTCTCTCTAAAATTTTCTAGAACTGAAATCTCCCTTTTTTTTACAAGTGAGTTCGGATGTTAATTTAAAGACCTCGAGCCAGCCGCAGGTGTACCTGTAAGAACCCAGATTTTTGAGAGGTAATAAGAATTAATAAAAAGAAAATTCTTATTAAATGATATGTTGTGTGATATTGTATTGCATAAGTGAATTTGTGTTATGCAATATGTGATTTTGTGTATAATAAATATATTAGTAGTATATATTTATTAATATATTTATTGTATGTAAATAAATTGTGGGAGAAATTTATTAAGGGAAACGAGATGGGTAAACTAAAAATAATATATTATATTATATTATCTTTAAGGTAGTTAATCGGTGGCATTAAATACACTTAATGTATAACCATTATTTTATTGAAGAAATTAATCATATATTACATTATTAAGTGTAATGTATGTATGTTTTAATGTAGTGAATATATTATTATATTTATTATAGTTAAATTATTGAAAATAATTTAAAGAAGGGAAAAGAAAATAATTAGTTTAAGTATACAAATATTATGATATAATTTAATTAAAGGATATTAAAATAAATTCTAGCATTAAATTATTTTAATAAAGGGAGAATATTATTTTAATTATATATGTAAATAAATTGATATAAACAATTTATAATGTGAGAGGATAAATTTATTATTTATTTTCTTTATGTGATGTGCGTGCATGCAGTACAGGGAATGTTTGCAAGGTGATAAATATATATAGTTATTTTGTATATATTTATTATGTGAAGGAATACAAATTGTGATGGACAATTTGAATAAGGAATGAAGAAGATGGTTTAAGTATGTAATATCTATATATACTTTACCTAAGAATATTAGAAATAAATTCTTAATTGAATTTAGGTTAATGAGGCAAGGGTATTATATTTATTATAATATCTTGTGTAGGCAAATAATTAGATTTGCATGTGTTATTATGTGTTGCATATTTATTTTTGTATTTATAAAATAAATATGTAATAAGAACCTAATATGTTATGTTTTGTATAATTTATATATTAAGATGGGTTATATAAATTATATGATTCTTAATGGATAAAATATTTTATGTGGGTGAGTTAGTAACTTAATAAATGTAAATCTAATTACAAACTATTGGGTAATTTATATATGTAATAAAAGTGTTATAAGAATAATTGGGTAAGTTAATTAATTAAACAAAAGTGTTAATTCCTAATTACCCAAGTTACTATTGCAAGCTTAACTTGAAAGTCATTCTATTTCTTCCTCTAGCCGTGAATGAGAAGGAGGAGGAGAGGAGTATAGCCTACTCAAAATTGAGCTTGGGCACCAAGTAGTTTGAATTGCAAGATTTGAAAATTCTCTTCTTCATTCCCCCACATAACCGTGACCATCTCTCTCTCATTCCTTGAAATTTTGAAATTTCCCAATATGAAGAAGTGAAGAAACCGTGAGTTGGAGAGAGAGCATAGCCAAATTGGAACCAAAGATTTAGTTAAATTAGAAGAGCAAAAGCTTGGATTTTGTAAAGCAGGAGAGTATAAGGTATAATCCTTATTTAAGTTTGAGTTTGAGTGAAATTCATGTAAGCATGTAATTATATTGCTAGACTTTAATTTTGAAAGTTTAGTAGCTTATGATGAAGTTCTTTATGGAATTTCTTTGTAATAAATCAACATTTGATTTATGTATATGAAATATGGAGTTGAAATTAATTTTGAATCAAGAGAATCAAAATTTGATATTATTAGTAAACTTTAGTTTACTAACATTCATTTTAGTTTAATTTTGAGCTTGAATTATTAATGGAATGATGGGATTTAGAGCCTTGGTGGCTAGGTTGGTTGTGCGGTGATATAAGGATGAGAGTTATGGAAAAATCGCTAATAAATCGATAAGAAAGTTAACGGAAACGAAAACGCACGCGTTATATTCGCTTATATGCCTAAAAGAGTTAACTAGGCTAAAAACGCATAATTTGGCAGAGTCGAAACCTAAGATAGGTTCATACGACCTAAATTAAGTTAACTTAAGCGCCTCGTGGCATTAAACCAAACAGGAGCGATTTTTAACGAAAAATGAAGAAAACAAAAAAAGTGAAAGTTAGTGTGTCAGACTAATTTTGAGCCAATTATAGGACTAATTAATGAATCTAAAAAATTATGAGTTCATGGGGGATTTGTAGAGAATGTTACAAGCTTTCCAATGCCTCAAAAACAGGACTCATTCAGATAACGGGAGTGAAAGTTATGGCATTGCGAAGTAGGCATATCAGAACGGACAAAAACTGAATTGGGCTGATATGCGCGAGCATTGGGCAGCGATGTTGGGCGCGTTGGAGCGCAGGCGCGCCAAGCATCAGGGGGTGGGTTGTAGTTGACATGACTGTTTTGACCTCCTATAGTAAAACGAGCATAACTTTTGCATAAGAGCTTCAATTGAAGTGCTTCAAGATGAGTCGGAAATATAAAAAGTAGATCTACAACTTTAATTTCAAAAGTGTTTCGATTTGAGGTGGTTAGAAGAGTAAAAAATTCCTATATTTAGGACTGTTGTGCATTCAGAGGCAATCAGAGGGCGTCGAGCATGTGCATATGCAACGTGGATGTTTTCCGATGATAAATGATGTGGTTCTAGGTTGTAAAACATGAACATTATGAAAAATAATAATGATTAACATTAATCAATGATGTATTAGATAAGTTTAGCAAGCATGTCAAGCTTAGTTAACAGGCGTCGCCGAACGTAGCCGTCGTATTCTGTTTTGACGTTCACCATTCCAAATTGCGTTTAGGCTAGATGTTTAGTAATGTTCTAATAAAGTCCCAAGAAAGAAGTTTTAATGTTATGTGATAATTTATGCCATGAAACCTCCTTTCTGGCATAAATAATGCAATATAAATATAATGTGAGTATGAATTTTCATATTTAAGCGAATGTAAGCTGAAATTAGTATGTAAAATGGTTTTGTAATGAATCAAATAGTATGGAACCATTAAAAAGTTTATCGATCATAAAAGTGATGAAACGAAGGTTTTCGGAGTTCGAAACGGAGATTTTGAATGAAGATTTACATAATGGTATATATATACTTGATATGTTTACGAAGAGAATATGCGAATTATTTGCAAAACAAAATGCGAAACTAACTTGCTAGCGAAATAAAATATTTGCGTATATGAGGCAATGATCCGAATTGACTCGTGAGTAGATCAACAACTATAAAATTATTTAAATCAAGCAATAATATAGTAAATTGACTTTTTACAATAAAAGAAATATAATATCTGTTTAAAACTTGAATTCGTAAATAAAGGCAAAAGATATTCCTAAAGTGGAATATAAATGATTTAAGTTTCGATATGTAAAATATTTACATGTTAAAATGTGAGGGGCCTTTATTTGACGTAAAAAGGTTAAAAAGAATTAAGTTTTTAAATAAACTACAATTCGTTTTGAGTAAGAATAAATAATATTAGTTGGTATAAAACTAATAATTATTGTTAACGAGTAAACATGCATGTTTTGTGCCATTTAATTATCTAATATGTGTGTGCATGTGAATACAATTCTGTAAGAATTGTGGAGAAACTCTAAGTTAAATTTTGTGGTAATCTCCAATCAAGGCAAATTTTTCATTTCTGTTATGTTGGTGGATTAAATGTTATTATGTGGTAAGTTGCATACCATGCTTTTTGAATTGTTAAAGTCAAAATATGACTAAGTCAATTGGGTTATGGAACTCAATTTATATGTGATATGTGATAATATATGTTGTATGATGCAACTCAAAAATTAGAAATGTATAATGCATGAATATATATGCATTGCAAAGAATTATTGATGCATGTAGAATATGCATATTAAAGAGAATATGTTGCATGTTGTGAATACAGAGTTGTGTGCTATGTGAAACATAATAGACTATTAAATTTGCTGGGCTGTCGAGCTCAATCTTGCAAACACAAACTTTTTGCAGGCTAATGATGTAAGCAATATTATTTGCTATACGGATGCTGAAGATTGAACGACGGGTGAAATAAATACATTTTCTCGAGTTAGAATTTGTATAAAGCTATTATGGATGATTTTGGTATATGTAACTAACAACTATGTTTAGTTTAAAATATTCAATCAAGAATATTTGTTCTGGATATATTGTAATGAATATTTTATTTAAATAAAGTGATATAGTGACATTACTATATAAGAAAGAATTAATATTGAGTTATATATATTAATATAACTCTGATAAGAGAAATCGTTAAATGAATATGATTTCATTATAAAAGAGAATCGTAAAGGTTAAGATTCAAAGAACGAATGAATGGAATAAAAGAAAAAAAAAATTATTCCGTATTTTTAGCTATTTTAATATTAAATATTGCTTTAAACCTAGAAAAATGTAGTATTAACGCACAAGATCGAGAAGAGAAATAAGTCTCGATTTTGGGGTCGTTACAGTTGGTATCAAAGCTAAGAATTATAATCGTCAGCAAGGCATATGAAAAGAAAGAAGATGTTAAAACTTGAATTAGGATTAAACGATCTTGAATGAATTTAGAAAATTCATAAAGAGTGCGTTAATATAATACGGAAAGATTCAAAGAAAAATCTTAAAAGGCAAGGAGTAGAGAATTAGGGGACACATGATTCAAATAATCATTAAATAATATGATTAGAGAAGAAAGAAAGAATATCATAGAAATAAATCGATCATAGAATGAGAAAGAATCGTAATATAACACGATTATGAGATAAGATCACGACGTGATCTGATCAAGACAAAGAAGGACAGATAATCAAGCGAATGATTGTAAATTTATAGCAGAATGACTATATGAAAATGGTACTATATAATAGTACAAGAATAAAACTCGAAAAGAGTTATAGATGATGAAATACAAATTAAATAAAATTTGTATTGAGCAAAGAACAGAAAAAGATTTGATGGGATAAGGTGGGATTTCAATTAAGGACTCATGTTAGTGGCTGAGTTTTACAATTCCTTATATGGGCATGGAATTTGTGCTTGGTTTGAGGACCACTTGGCTTCCTATAATGATATAGTGGTTAAGTTGAACAATTCCTTGTGTTGGGATGCGATTATTTGGGTCTAGCCAAGGTGCAGCTCAATTTATTTAATGGTCCAGATCTGGTGATGGCCCATATACGTTTATTTTAATAGCTTTCTCGGATAGTGGGAGAGTCCTTATTAAACTAAGATTATGTTTCCTTATTTGGAGGGATTGCAATTATAAGGTGATTCTAAAAATAACTCTTACTCCTAATTGGATTCGGGTGGATATGACTTCTATAAATACAGCAACAAGCAAGGGTTTGGGAAAGAACGAAAGAAGACAATTACATAAAAGGCAATTACATAGAACACAATTACATATAACACAAATACATAATTTGTACTCTCTTTATTATTATAGTGGATTTATCTCTCTCTCTCCGTGGTTTTTTCCCAATTGAGTTTCCACGTAAATTCTTGTATTCATATTTTATATCTCTTTGTTTATGTTTATGTGAGTATATTTTGTGAGTTTGATTTCAGAAAAATACAATCAACCGTTAGCGCGATTTTGGTCTGCTGTTTTGGTGATTTCGGCAGGCGTGTAAAATCAGACATTAACATTGGCGCCGTCTGTAAGAAACTAAAATTTTATTCGAAAAATCACCAACACAATTAATCTCATCTTCGGGACGACTTACTATAACAAGAAGGCGGAATCAATACATAAAGCTAAGTCACTTTTGTTTATCAAATCATAACAATAAATATACATGTGCATATAATTACAATAATACTATTATGATACTCATATGATATATATATATATATATATATATATATATATATATATATATATATATTCACTTTGAAAAGATAAAGAACTCCATTATATTTCGTCACCTTCTTTGCAACGAGAGGTTGCGCCTTGTTCCCATATGATATATTAAGTAATAGCATTATATCAGTAATAACAAAATATAATGTAGACCCACTTTTATGGGCATGTGTGTATTCATGTATTATGTATATTATTTTGGGGAGGTGTTTTTCTATGAAGGAAAACTCTATAAAAAAAATAATGTTATTATCACATAAATTTTGTTACATAATTTTCACATACACTCACATATATATTGTGGGTCCCGCATGTCAGGCGGGACCCCGCAGTATGTATGTGTGTGTATGTAAGAATTATATAAAAAAATTTATGTGATAGTAGCATTGTTTATAAAAAAGGCGTGATATTTCCACACACCTTTCCTCTGTAAAATATTATAGCTGTAAATTAGTATATTTAGCTTATACTCCCATAAATATAAAATTAAATGGGACTAAAATGTTGGTGTTATAACTCTTGAGGCTTTTCAAAGTTGTGCAGTTCTTCGTGGCCTGATTCGTATATGTAGTTATATTTTTATAATATGACTTTCACCATATATATACTATGTTTTTCTGAGTTACTAACCATGTGGTTTGGAGAAAGTGAGGCGAATGTTCGAGAGATATTTGACAAAGCTCGCAAGTTGACTCCATGTGTACTTTTCTGTGATGAACTTGATTCTATTGCAACTCAGCGTGGCAGTTCACATGGAGATGCTGGTGGTGCTGCAGATAGAGTTTTGAACCAACTTCTGACAGAAATGGATGGAATGACAGCAAAGAAAACAGTTTTCATCATATGTGCAACAAACAGGCCAGACATTATTGATTCAGCACTGCTCAGGCCGGGACGATTGGACCTGTTAATATACATCCCACTTCTAGATGAGGCTTCTCGTCTTCAGATTTTCAAAGCATGCTTGCTAAAGTCTCCACCTCTGATCCCGAACATCAGATTTTCAAAGCATCCTTGTTTTCACCGGCACCGCCGCCTCCATCTCTGATCCCGAACATCAGAGATTCACCTTCAGATTCAGCTGCGACTGCCAATATATTTAGATTCCACCAAAACAACAATATTGACAGATCTAAGGTCTTAAGGCTACCGGATTATGTCCGTCGTTCGGTTATGGCCGACATTGATCATCAGCTACTTTTGTAGGGTGACAAACATTCCATCAATTGGCTCTTGAGGTCGGTTGCGGAATTGGGAGTGTTTCAGATCAGTAATCACGAATTATCGGCCGAAGATTTATGAACAACCTTGACGGAAGAATCCGAATAAGTATTTGGGTTATCATCGGAGTTACGTCATCGTGCAGATGATCACCGTGAGGAGTTCATGCGGTGTCGATCCGGCGAGACTTGTGTGGAAACACGGGGAAAAGAAGTTGTCGAAATCCATAAATATCGGACTTTAAGGCAAGAGATTGAAAATGTTTCCAGTAAACTTGAAACAATTGCAGAGGAATTAGGTCATATATTCTCAACAAATGCTAGTAAGCTGCTACAATCCAGAAAGGAAATTCAACCAAGTGAAGCAAGACTGAGTTTGTCTAGACACAATCACCCTAGTACTCTCAGGGGCCACAACCTGCATTCATCATACCATAAAACGGAACAAGAAGATCATGTAAACATGCTCTAAGAATCCACTTCACGGTAGACCAAGGTCAATTTTGCATCCATTCAGAACAAAGTCAAAGCTCCTCCTCCTTCAACACAAGTCCGAATACAATTGTTATCACTATTAGAGGACAGCTCGCAGAAAGGGATACAGTAACAGGTTTGCCAAACCTGAATAAGCAGAGCTCACCCACATTTTACTCGTTAAACCACACTGACTATGGGTCAAACGACCATCTCCATGCTTGATCAACCATTACAGGCATCCTTGAGCTTCATTCAAAGCAGCTAAGGCATGACTCTACCATTCTCTTCTTTATCTCCCTGCTGCTGTGCTGAAGAGAGGAAACGAAGAAAAAGGGAACTTGTTATATTCTATGTATGGTTCAACTGGGCAGTGGGGCCTATTCGATAGGAATTTTGGGAGGTCTGTTATCCAAGAGCCAGATTCAGATGGAAGGGTTCCTCAGTGGGAGAAAGCAAGTGGTCAAGAAATGAAAGATAAATTTTCTACTATTGGCTTCGGTCCTCTCCAGCTAGCAGTGATGTTTGTGTTCTGGGGTCCTGTTCAGGCAGCAATTGAGTCATTATTAGCCATAGATCCGGATGTTTTGTTATGGGTACAGAAATACTGACGTAGCAGAGAAACAGTATCTGAGACCGACTATGAGGTTGACTTGATTACTACTCTTACAAAACTGTGTTTCTTAGGCCAACCAACTATGAAGCATATACATATCCTGTTCAGAAATAAGATTTAAACAAACACAGGCTCCAGAAAGAAAGCTATCACATATTCACTGATGCAGTATTAAAAGATGAGTCAGGAATTAGTGTGGTACGTATATCATATATTTGCCCGGATGAGGAGGAGGCGGTATATTATTAACCTTTGGATTGACAGCAATTAATGTGTCTACACCCATATACTAGTAGCTGCAACTGAGCGCTCTCTAATCTTCACAAAACCATCATCACAGCTGAAGCATCAGTACGTTCAACTATTACAGTTTGTCATCTACTTTGGTTTTTTCTTGGGCGAAGGTAGGGCCTTTCGCATATCTTTGATCTTCAAATTCTCATCTTCGGCATCGACAAATCCAAATTTTCTTCAGCTACCAAAACCAAACTATATCATCGGATAAAAGTATCCCATTTCTCGGCAAGCACATCGGCTCGTCGCTCTTGTTGCTAATTGTCACAGGGGTAAAGTCTGGCAATAAATTTTTGCAAACTTTCCAACCCTATGATGGCCTGATTGCCTCCCACAACCAATCAACCAACGCACACAGCACTGTCTGTCACACTGTTTGAACCAACATCACACACACCCTATTTGTATGTCTGCTGATTGGAACAATGTATATATGCAAGCACAATGAGCAATACATAAATTTACAGGCAAAACTCCCAACCTTTTATTGCACTCTCAATAAACTAGGAATTCTCCCAAAAGCTTACAAAACTCATCTCTCTAGCCTACTTGTCTGATGTCCTACACCATAATAATTTTCGTGCACAAAGCACTGACTATTTATAGCCTGGTGGTCAGTTGACACCCCCAACTGCCAAGAGGTTTGCACCACTACAGAGCATGTCAAGCATGTGCCACACATCTTAGGTCCCAGCTATGTAATCAGATGTCTGGCCATGTTCCCACCAACTGGTCATTAGCACTCAACTGCTGCCTGGTCAGCTTACCCACCACAGGTAATTGCCACAATTACTATCTAGCACCTTGCCCACTATTTGGTAACCGCCCACAACTGCCTTGCATGATTTCCCAACTACTGCCCACTTGCTAACACGCTGCCCCCATGTTCTGTTCAGTTCAGCGCCCCAAACTTGCATCTCAACTGCTTCTTGACCTGGTTCAAGTCGCAACACGAACCAACTGTGCGCGCCAACCCCCTCTGGTTGCCTTCATGCGCATCAGCCTTGCATGCTGCCCAACCAGCCATGTCTAGCACTATCTTGTGCTTAGCCTAAAACCTCTTGTTGTCACGCAGCCCAACGCCCAGCGTTGTTTGGCACCCTTTGTCGCCCAACTCATGGTGCTTCCTTCGCCTCCAACATAGCCCACTACTGATTAGTCTGAATCCATGCCACTTTTTCGCACGCTAGGCCCTTCCAATGCCATGCCCACGTTTAGCCCACTCCGAGTGTCACCAAGCTACTGTCACAGTCCTTGGTCCTAAGCCAACCGTATGCCAAGCTCAGCCTTGACATTGCTTTGCCTAGCATTGCGCCTTAGGTCTTCCTTGTTCGTGCCCAATCCATGCCCAACTCATGAACGGGTCTTCGATCCATCAAGCCACCTAAATCCCTCATTAGCGTTATTGTAGGGGAGCCCAATCAATGCCTAAACATGCCTCACGCATTGGCCATGCCATCCTTCCCATGACCCTGGGTGACCTTCACGGAGCACCCCCCTTTATAGTAGCACTTATGAAAATATCCAAGTTGCCACCAACAGACATCAGGTGTGCTTAAGGAAGCATAATGTAGCTCGCCTAGAACTTACATTTTCTTGACATAGCCCCCAATTGCCTATTAAGTGCGCCCAGCGCCCCACGCTGCCGACTTCTGTCGCTCGATGCTGCACTTTGGTTGTCTAAGTGTTTGTCAAGGTCCGACCTTGACATTTTGGCCGAAGCCCAAACCTATCGCCTGCTATGCACAGCTGCTGCACGCTCCGCCCATCTGCCGCACGTTGCGCCAATCTGTCACACGCTACGCCAATATGCTACACGATTTGAGTATCAGCATGCCTTGTCCGTGTCAAGGTCATGTCAAACCAACAAGGGTCTAACAAACCAGCCCTACTTGAAGAATTTGACGCCCTCGTCGAAGTACTTCTGAGTAGTCCCTAAATTTGTTAAGCCATGGAGATCTTTTCCCAGCCATCAATTTCGTCTGATGCCTCCGATTGCACTGAACTTGGCATCTCCCCCTCCAAGAACAACACGTTCTCAATCTATTTTTAGTCACATGTAGTGTGAAATCCCAAAACCCTAATAAGACTCGGTTATGTAAATTCTTCAATTATCAATAAAATCTCTCCGTTCTGAATGTGTATTATGTTATGATATACTCTACTGAAAACTTAAGTTAAAGATATTTTTCTCCGAAAAACGTCATGCTTGACACGTCGTGCTTAAATTTTTATTTCGTATATGGATTTTTCAGTA
Organism: Panax stipuleanatus; assembly: GCA_020205555.1. Lineage (NCBI taxonomy): Eukaryota > Viridiplantae > Streptophyta > Magnoliopsida > Apiales > Araliaceae > Panax > Panax stipuleanatus. Next base: position 26,377,349 of record CM035122.1, read on the forward strand.
TATTATTTTGTCAAGCTGCCTTGTCGTGCTTACATGGACAAAACGATTTGTCGTGCTTCGTCTAGATTACAAAACAAACTCTAAATTAAGAAACCCTAATGCTAAATTTGAAAAACCTAAACCTAATTTAGAAACCCTAACCTTAAATTTAAACCCTAACCCTAATTAAGAAGTACTAACCCTAATTAGGTTATCCTAAACCCTAATTATGTTAGCTAAACTTAAATTAGGTGTTAATAGCTTCATTAAGTTATCCTAAACACAAAAATCATAACCTTAAATCACAATTAGTGAATATTAGGGCAAAATTAGCTTACTAATCAAGTTAAAGTTGCTCACATGCAAGTGCCACCACCACATTTCGAAATTCTATCATCTCTGGCCTCTAAACAGGTGGTCATAGCAGCACAAGTTCAGAGGCTGGATATTTGCGGAGGCAAAGAGTGAAAAATAGACATAAAAACCCTAATCTATCAATTCTATCAATAGCAGCCTTATTTAAGTTCAAACTCACAAAATTTCTCAACCAATACACTTATACTACCTGCCATAAGAAGCTCTAGCAATAGCAAGATCAGAATCAAAGCTTAGATAGCCAAATTTGCTCAAGAAAGGTAGAAACACTAATTTTACATTAGAACTTTGATGTTATGTTAGATTTGTTGTTATGTTGTTTAGTTATGTGTAATAACATGTTAGTTAGTGTTCTGGGTTGATAGATCACATTTTCATAACATCTAGATGCATCAAGAAGGAGTTTTATGTAAACTAAAAATTTGTTAAAAACAGTCCTGACAGCCTAATGTTAGAGCCCGTAGATCTTCATGTGTTAATGTTTAGGTTTGATAATTGTATGCTAGTTGTAGTATTACATGAGCTTAGTAATCTAGAACAAGAATCAAGTTCATTGGATTAACACAATGAAAGATATAAGTGATCAAATGTGGTTGACCGATCACGAAGTTATAATTTCTGGGTTACCCAGAAATCTCAAGAATAGTCGAGATAGGTACTTTGACCAGCTTGTATCTTTCTCTCTATATGTTGTTAAGCTATCTAAGTGCTATGTTATTGTACCCTTACATGTATACTAGAGGTATGATACACTTTAACACATGATACATACATAGGATTACTAGAATTAATGGTCAAAACCCGTTGACCGTTCACGGATTCGTTTTCTGGAAAACCCAGAAAAGGAAGAACATGAAGAACAGCTTCTGACAGTACTTTGTGATAGTAGTGTGCATACAAGCCAATCATGTATGATGATAAAGCACGTACTTTGTAAACAATCTTATTTATTTATTAAAAAAAATATTCATTTATTAAAGGCATTTAATTATCTACATGGTGCTGTTTTTTATAATATGTAAATAACCCATAGTTTTAAGCAATGCTTTTAGAATCATGATGATGATCATGCTAATGAGATCTAAATTCTTAGAAAGCTCTAAAACTAAAATAGTTCCCAATCGTGGGATTACTAAAAAGGGGATTAGTAAATCCGGATAGATTGGTACATATGTTGCTTGCTCATTGGATGAGGATGATTGATCTCATGATCATTTGTGTGGAGACACTAAAGCAAGTATGTAGGTGCTTATTGGAGAATAAGTTTACTGAACGTGATTCGCTATGGAATACCTAATGGAGTTTTACTCGCCTGTCAATAGGAATTCCTAATGTGATAGTAGTACAAGTGATCCTTGGACTTGAGATCATCATAGTATCTTGTATGTAACAAATTATACTTTGACTTATTCCTTAAAACCTTTTAAGGCATATATAGGGTATGCTTGGGTATAGTGAGTTATATATGGAGATAATGAATGATCAATAAAGAATCTACCACCTCTAGTAAAAGAGGAGATATGTCCTATGTGATTCGTTAAATGACAACCCAGGAATCCTTGGCCAAGGTGAAATGAAATTAGAAAGGAGTTTTTAATTTGCATTATTTGGAGTTGTGCATTTTCTAATCGAAATACATATAATTAAATAAAATAAGACTTGACAGTAAATCCATGTCTTATATTTAATTGGGACATTGTATGGTGGAAGGATTGAATTGTATGGTAACTATTAACTCACAGGTTCTTTTATGATTAATGTTGAAATCTATATTATCTGGAAAGTCGTTGATCGCTAGGGAGGCTTATCCCTATTGTAGAATAAATATTATTTATTTAAATAGATTATTAATTTAATTTATTTATTTAAATAAGATTAAAATTATTTTAATTGATTTATTCACAACCGGTTTAATATGGAGAACCTAAAGGGTCACACCATAAAAGGAAGAATAATTATTTAAGAAGGTAATGACATAATCGTAATAATGCATTAAGTATAATTAATTTAATCTATGGTGATAGAATAAATTAAATAGCTTAATGTTTATTATTTAATATTTTGGAAATATTAAATATAAATTAATAAGAGGAGTCTTATTAATATTATTACAATTATTATTATTTTAATTTCTAAAGGAGTTTAGTAATTAATTTAATATTTAGTACTTTCATTTATTCCTAATAAGATTAGGAGACAAATTAATTAAATGAATTTAATTAATTATTCCCATGTGGTGGGAAGTCTAAATTAATTAAAGGAGTTTAATTAATTAAAAGAAATCCCATGTCTAATAGGATTAGAAGGGTTGACCAATGTCTATATAAGAGAAGTTTTATAATAGATATTAGATGATGCAATTCCAATTGTTGGAGAGTACTCCTTTTCTATAGAGGATAGAAAACTAAGGTTAAGCCAAACACCCTCCTTCTTGATAATTCATCTTCCTTGGTGGATCACCTCTAGAGGCCAAACACTTGGGTGGCTAACGTTGATCAAAGGAAGGAATCTAACCCGGAAATTCAAGGAGATCACGAAGAACAAGGAGTTGAACTAGTACCTGTGGAAGCTTCGTTCTACAAGGGTATGATTCCATAACTTCTTATTATCGTTTTAAATTAATAATTTGCATAAAGGATGATCCGGATAATGGTTTTGTAGAAATTTTTTAAACTCTGATATACCATGCTTCCGCTAATTTTTGCAATTTGATTGCGTCACGATTTCGTACAAACCCAACAGTGGCATCAGAGCCAAATCTTTATGCAATTATTAATTTATTTTTGATTTCATATACATATGGGTATCTATTTAAAATAATTTATTGGGCATAATTTTATTGTATACAATTATATATTTTTTTTGGGACGAATCACAATTTTTTTTTTTTGGGCGCTAATCTTGAATTTTGCAAAGAAAAGTTGTTGTCTCTTTCTTACTCCAAAAAGAAGATGACCCATCAGGAAAGGACTCTTTTAATAAAAGAAGGTGACTTTTTTTTAAAAAAATAAATAAATATGATATATTTATATATTATATTCTAAATAATTTTATAATTAAAATAAAGAGTTTATTTTAATCTTGAAATTGGATTTCATGCAATTTAAAATTGCCCATTAAATGATACTCATATATATATAGAATGTTTTAATTCATGAGATGAATATTTATTTATTGATATATATGGTGATATGTATGAAAATAAATGGGGATTGATTATGGACAATTTGACCAATGTGATTGGATTTTATTTTAGTTGAATGCTTGAATGAATGGGTTTTATTAAATGGGGTCTGCGTACCTCGTCTTCTCTAATTTTTTTTTTCTTGATGTAAAATTCTATCTCCCTCCTATGTACTTCCCCTTGACTGTTGATCAAGGTTTCTATTTAAATTAAATAGTTTAATGTAATAGAAATAGTTAGAATTATCTTTAAAAATTAGAGACCAAGGAGCAAGGAGCGCATGAAGACCCGTTTGTATGGAGCCCGGGTTTAAATGTAATAGTTACGTTTAAATTTAAATTCTTGCACCCCTAGGTTTGACCTTTTGGTTCACTTGGTGGCTCTAGTGAACCAAACTAGAATAAAAGTCCATAATCAATCCGGGTAGAATATAATATTCTATATTGCATGCTAAATATTATATATATTATATTTTATGCAAACATGCTTCGCATGTTTAATAAAATGACGCGTATTTTATATATATATGTGCATGCGCGCTAAACAAGATGAGACAAATAATAACAAACCCCTCAAAGAAATAATATTAAGTCCGAAGCATTCAAATGATATTTGGAATATCGAACGTCGCCTTCTAGCATGATAAATTAATAGAGTATTAAATATTTAATATGAGCTTGTTGTGCTATCCACAAGGCGAGTATTGCGTATTTAAGATGTTAATTAATCACATTTGATGCTTATCAAGAAAATTGAACGATCTAGTCTTGTTGTGCTATCCACAAGGACGAACATTTTTCTTTTTTGAATTTATGAAAGTGCTAGGCTGGACTTAACTTAAATCATTTTAGTTCGGATGTGCACACACTTGACCATTATGATTTAAGAGGCAAATAAAAGGAGTTATATAGTGTTGTAATTGACAAGAGTTGTCTACCTATTTATTTGTATATCGCTTGTTGTGCTATCGACAAGGTTATATACATTTGAAATGGGATCCTTATTCTCACTAGCAAATCTTTAATCAGATGTTGCCGAACTATATAAGTGAGGGTAATATAGTTTGATGAAAATAGTGGGAGATACCAATTTAAAATAAAGACCTAAATTTATTTTGGTATGCAAAATTAATAAAATGAATGTTTGCTAAAATGTTATTTTTCACATGCAGAATTTTAAAAATGTCTAAATCACTAATCTCACTACGAAGCATACTTGATGCTAATAAGCTTACCGGGCCGAATTATACGGACTGGCTAAGAAATCTGAGAATAGTTCTCACTGCTGAAAAGATTTCTTATGTCCTAAACTCACATGTCCCTGGAACTGTTCCAGAAACAACCTCTGAGGAAGAGATTGCCACCATTGTAAAGTGGCAAGATGATGCATCTGTAGCTCAATGCATCATGCTCGCATCCATGAATAACGAGCTTCAGCGTCAGCATGAAAACATGGATGCTTCTACTATGTTGATTCACCTCAAGGAGTTGTATGGTGAACAGAGTAGGACTGCTAGATATGAGATATCTAAGGAGCTCTTCCGATCTCGGATGACCGAGGGTACTGCCGTCGAGACTCATGTCCTGAAAGTGATCAATTTGATTGAACGCCTTGGACAGCTTGGGTTCGTTATGGATGGGGAGTTGAGTCAAGACTTGGTCTTGCAGTCACTCCCTGAGACCTTCTCGCAGTTTGTGGTTAATTTTCACATGAATAAGCTAGATGTCAGCTTGCCTGAGCTGCTTAACATGCTGAAAACTGCAGAAGGTCACTTCCCATCCAAGAAGAACCATATCTTGATGGTGGATTCTTCCAATAAAAGGAAGAGACCTAAGGTATCTTCTGAAAAGAAGAAATCCAAGAAGGCTAAGGGAAAGGGGAAAGAAAAGGAACAAAAGAAACCTGAACCAGCTAAAGGAATGTGCTTTCATTGCAACGAGCCGGGTCATTGGAAGAAAAACTGCAAGAAGTTTCTGGCAGACAAGAAGCTTGGAGAAGCTTCGACTTCCAATCAAGGTTTGTTCATGATTGAAATTAATTTTTCAGAAAGTCAAAATTCTACTTGGGTATTGGATACCGGCTGTGGTTCTCACATATGTAATAATGTGAAGGGACTGGTCAGAAGTAGAAAGCTGAACAATGATGAGGTGATCCTACGAGTAGGGAATGGAGCAAAGGTTGCTGCATTAGCTGTAGGAACTTATTATTTAGCAATGCCTTCGGGCAAGTCCATTTATCTTAATAATTGTTATTATGTTCCGAATATTATTAAAAACATTATTTCAATTTCTGTATTGGATATGGAAGGATTTAACGTTGTTATAAAGAACAATAGTTGTTCTATTTATAAAGACGATGTTTTATATGGTATTGGAAATTTGCGAAATGGACTTTATACACTTGACTTACAAGAAAATATATTTCAAATTGAACAAACTAAGAAAAGGAAAAGAGATGATATTAATTATACCTACATGTGGCACTGTAGACTCGGTCATATCAATGAAACAAGATTATCCAAGTTGCATAAAGATCTATCCGATTATGAATCATATCCAACTTGTGAATCTTGTCTCATGGGTAAAATGACTAAATCTCCTTTTAGTGGAAGAGGAGAAAGAGTTACAGAGTTGTTGGCATTGATTCACACAGACGTTTGTGGACCTATGACAACAAGTGCACGGGGTGGGTATTCTTATTTTATTACTTTCACTGATGATCACTCAAGATTTGGATATGTGTATTTAATGAAATACAAGTCAGAATCATTTGAAAAGTTCAAAGAGTTCAGAAGTGAAGTAGAGAAACAAACGGGCAAGAGTATAAAGATACTTCGATCAGATCGAGGTGGAGAATACTTAAGCGGTGAGTTTCACTATTGTCTCAAAGAAAATGGTATAATCTCACAATGGACTCCTCCAGGTACACCACAGTTAAATGGAGTATCTGAAAGGAGAAATCGAACACTGTTGGACATGGTTCGATCCATGATGAGTTTTATCGTCCTTCCAATTTCCTTCTGGGGATATGCCCTAGAAACGGCTGCATACCTACTTAACAAGGTACCTACCAAATCCGCCCCAAAGACTCCATATGAGATGTGGAAGGGGAGGAAACCAAATCTTAACCATGTTAAGACTTGGGGTTGTCCAGCTTATGTCAAAAAGTTTGAACATGATAAGCTACAGACTAAATCCGAAAAGTGTAGATTTGTGGGATACCCTAAAGAAACTGTAGGGTATTATTTCTATCATCTAACTGATCAAAAGGTGTTTGTTGCGAAACATGCTGCCTTCTTGGAAAAGGAGTTTATCCATGAAGGGGTCAGTGGGAGTAAGCTATATCTTGAAGAAGTTCAAGAACCACAAATTACCACGGATCAAAGTCAGGTACCTGACCAAGTAGAAGAACCTACTATACCACACCCTGTTCGTAAATCTGGGAGAGTACCGAAGATACCTGAGAGGTATGGATTCGTTATAGAGGATGACGATGAGGTACACATCATGAATGATGATGATCCATTGAATTGAGAACAGGCCATGAGTAATAAAGACTCAGGGAAATGGCTTGAAGCCATGAAATCCGAAATGGACTCCATGTATGAAAACAAAGTATGGACTTTGGTTTCACCACCTGAAGGCATTAAGCCTATTAGGTGTAAATAGGTCTTTAAAAGAAAGACTGGAGCGGACGGCAAGGTGGAGACCTATAAGGCCCGACTAGTTGCAAAAGGTTTCAAACAAAGACAAGGAGTTGATTATGATGAAACCTTTTCACCAGTAGCTATGCTCAAGTCCATTCGGATTTTGCTTGCGATTGCAGCTTATAACGACTATGAGATCTGGCAGATGGAAGTGAAAACAGCCTTCCTCAATGGGAAACTTGAGGAGGATGTGTATATGACACAGCCAGAGGGATTTGTTTCAAAGGTTGGAATAAATCAAGTCTGTAAGCTGCAACGATCCATTTATGGATTGAAGCAAGCTTCTCGTAGATGGAACATTCGTTTTGATGAGACAATCAAAGAGTTTGATTTTATCAAAAATGACGATGAACCATGTGTGTACAAGAAGGTTAGTGGGAGCGCAATTTCATTCCTTGTATTATATGTTGATGATATATTACTGATAGGGAATGACATTCCTATGCTACAATCGATTAAAATCTAGTTATCTAAACACTTCTCCATGAAGGACTTGGGAGAAGCATCCTATATTTTGGGGATAAAGATCTATAGAGATAGATCTAAAAGGATGCTTGGTTTATCCCAAGGAACGTACATTGATGCAATGCTAAAGAGATTTAGCATGGAGATTCCAAAAAAGGTCTCATGCTGATGAGCCATGGAATACATCTCTCCAAGAAACAGGCCCCAAAGACACCTGAGGAGAGAGACCGTATGAGTAAGATCCCTTATGCTTCTGCAATAGGATCTATCATGTACGGTATGATATGTACTAGACCAGATGTTGCTCATGCACTTAGTGTAACGAGCAGATACCAGTCGAATCCTGGAGAAGAGCACTGGAAGGCAGTGAAGAATATCCTAAAGTACTTGAGAAGGACTAAAGATATTTTTCTTGTCTACGGTGGGTCTGAATTAAAACTCGAGGGCTTCACAGACTCAAGTTTTCAAACGGACCAAGATGACAGTAAATCTGTTTCGGGGTATGTTGTTACCTTGAACGGAGGCGTAGTGAGTTGGAAGAGTTCCAAGCAGCAAACAGTTGCTGATTCAGTGACAGAGGCAGAGTATATAACTGTAAGTGAAGCTGCAAGTTGATGTTTTAGATGAAAAGTTCATTACAGAACTAGGAATAGTTCCTAAGTCTCATCTTGAATCTAAACATGTGTTGCGGCACTTTGATTAAAGAAATCATTGAAAGAGGAGAGTGTAGACTCTCAAGACAACATTGCAGATCCATTAACTAAAGCTTTAACACAACAGCAGTTTGATCGTCACTTAGAGAAGTTGGGTATGGGATACCATGGCGATTGGCTTTAGTGCAAGTGGGAGATTTATAGTAGTGTGCATACAAGCCAATCATGTATGATGATAAAGCACGTACTTTGTAAACAATCTTATTTATTTATTAAAAAAAAATATTCATTTATTAAAGGCATTTAATTATCTACATGGTGCTGTTTTTTATAATATGTAAATAACCCATAGTTTTAAGTAATGCTTTTAGAATCATGATGATGATCATGCTAATGAGATCTAAATTCTTAGAAAGCTCTAAAACTAAAATAGTTCCCAATCGTGGGATTACTAAAAAGGGGATTAGTAAATCCGGATAGATTGGTACATATGTTGCTTGCTCATTGGATGAGGATGATTGATCTCATGATCATTTGTGTGGAGACACTAAAGCAAGTATGTAGGTGCTTATTGGAGAATAAGTTCACTGAACGTGATTCGCTATGGAATACCTAATGGAGTTTTACTTGCCTGTCAATAGGAATTCCTAATGTGATAGTAGTACAAGTGATCCTTGGACTTAAGATCATCATAGTATCTTGTATGTAACAAATTATACTTTGACTTATTCCTTAAGACCTTTTAAGGCATATATAGGGTATGCTTGGGTATAGTGAGTTATATATGGAGCTAATGAATGATCAATAAAGAATCTACCACCTCTAGTAAAAGAGGAGATATGTCCTATGTGATTCGTTAAATGACAACCCAGGAATCCTTGGCCAAGGTGAAATGAAATTAGAAAGGAGTTTTTAATTTGCATTATTTGGAGTTGTGCATTTTCTAATCGAAATACATATAATTAAATAAAATAAGACTTGACAGTAAATCCATGTCTTATATTTAATTGGGACATTGTATGGTGGAAGGATTGAATTGTATGGTAACTATTAACTCACAGGTTCTTTTATGATTAATGTTGAAATCTATATTATCTGGAAAGTCGTTGATCGCTAGGGAGGCTTATCCCTATTGTAGAATAAATATTATTTATTTAAATAGATTATTAATTTAATTTATTTATTTAAATAAGATTAAAATTATTTTAATTGATTTATTCACAACCGGTTTAATATGGAGAACCTAAAGGGTCACACCATAAAAGGAAGAATAATTATTTAAGAAGGTAATGACATAATCGTAATAATGCATTAAGTATAATTAATTTAATCTATGGTGATAGAATAAATTAAATAGCTTAATGTTTATTATTTAATATTTTGGAAATATTAAATATAAATTAATAAGAGGAGTCTTATTAATATTATTACAATTATTATTATTTTAATTTCTAAAGGAGTTTAGTAATTAATTTAATATTTAGTACTCTCATTTATTCCTAATAAGATTAGGAGACAAATTAATTAAATGAATTTAATTAATTATTCCCATGTGGTGGGAAGTCTAAATTAATTAAAGGAGTTTAATTAATTAAAAGAAATCCCATGTCTAATAGGATTAGAAGGGTTGACCAATGTCTATATAAGAGAAGTCTTATAATAGATATTAGATGATGCAATTCCAATTGTTGGAGAGTACTCCTTTTCTATAGAGGATAGAAAACTAAGGTTAAGCCAAACACCCTCCTTCTTGATAATTCATCTTCCTTGGTGGATCACCTCTAGAGGCCAAACACTTGGGTGGCTAACGTTGATCAAAGGAAGGAATCTAACCCGGAAATTCAAGGAGATCACGAAGAACAAGGAGTTGAACTAGTACCTGTGGAAGCTTCGTTCTACAAGGGTATGATTCCATAACTTCTTATTTATTGTTTTAAATTAATAATTTGCATAAAGGATGATCCGGATAATGGTTTTGTAGAAATTTTTTAAACTCTGATATACCATGCTTCCGCTAATTTTTGCAATTTGATTGCGTCACGATTTCGTACAAACCCAACAGTTTGACCGTCCTAGATCTATACCTTAGGAAGTTACTCTATCCAAACCATTGCTATCTCGTTCAACTAGGATATATAGACTACAAACTACAACAATTAAAACACATAACTAATACACAGAATCAAAGCTATTAGCAGCACAAGGTCGTTGACCGACGTTGACTGGCGTTCGGGTCACCTAGAAACCCAAGAATAACTCTGACAGCTACTTTAAGCCTTAAATAACTTTCTGATATGTTATAGTTAGAGTTCAAAATTAGTATCAAGTTGTAGTATTACATAAACACTATATCATTAAAGCACTTACAATCACAGAATCGTAACAAGCTACTAGAACAAGCTTGGTCAAAGTGGTCACTCGGCCATAACCAAGGCTGTTCTTCAGGCTGAAGAACACCTATAGCGACGCTTCTTGTCGCCTACGACCTTTAGCGATGGACAGAGTAAAAATTAATTAAAATAAATAGAAATAATTAGTAAATAATTATAAATTCAGTTTTAAAAAAAATTTAAAATTATAATAATTAACTTTTAATATTTTGACATACATTTCATAAATATTTTTATAAAGTAATTAATTAAATCATTTAAAATAATAAGTAATAATTTAAAAATAATTTAAATATTCTAAAAATTATAATAAATTATTATAATTTTTTTAAAAATAATACTAAGGTTTAAAAAAATATACTAAGTAATTAATAAATATTTAAGTATAAAATTAATGATTTAAAAATCATTCTAATGGATAAATAAATACTTAAAAATTATTACAACCTTTCAAAAATTATTATAATGATAAATAAATTATCTAAAATTATAATAAAGCTTATAAATAAAGTTTGACCGAGATATTAGCTTAATAAATATACGATAAGGTTTTAGGACACCAAAATCATATTGAACATAGACCGAACGTATATAGTTTGAGTAGTTAGGTATTGTTATCAATACTAATGATATATATAAATATGTTAAAATATTTTAGGTATCCTAAACACTTCAAGTAACGTTAGATAGACGTTCTTCGCATAGGCAAGTATTCGAACTTTACCTTTTTATTACGTAAGTTTTCTATACTTAATCTTATGACGTTACTTGAATACCTTTCGATAACTTATACCGAACCAGGTTATTACCCATTTATTGAGAAAGTTATTGCTATTGTTTCAGCATAATTTAAGAAATGAATCACTTATTCATATGAAATTGAATTGTTGTTAACAAGCATAAACTGTTAAGTCAAACTAAATTGTTTTGGTAAGACATCCTATACTGAGTTCAATTTACCCTAAATTGGGTTTTAATGTGTGTCTCAAAATTAACACTAGAAGTAGGATGTTATGCATAGTCCTGGATACTGAATACGCTGATCCCCTATCTCAGATCCGAATTCGCAGATTTCTAAGTCTGTGTGACTGACAGAAATGGTCGTTAACCCTCAGTAAAGTGAAATTGTTGAACTATCATTTCTTCAAAATCAAACATTTTGTTATATATATAAATTTGCTGAGCATGTCATAGCTCATTCTTGCAAATTATTTCCTTTGCTGTTTTAGATGGTAATCCTGGCACTTCTGGAACACATAATGGAAAAAAAACCTTTATTAGATTAGCTTTATATTACTATATTCATTAAATGTAAGTCTTATAAGACTTTTGTTGTAATAAGAACTCAATGTTGAGAACCATGTAACCGAACTTATTATATGAAATATATATTATCTTCTTTTGTTTCTGCAACCATGTACTGATACATTCTTAGATGATTAGTAGTATGATTTAAACGATACAGTATCCTTAGGGATTATACATCTGAGTGAGGGTATTGGTAATATGGACTGATCATGTTATTGTTGATACTCTGTGTCGACGTCGGTGGAAAAATTTGGGTCGGGTCAAACCCGGATCTTTCTCTTTTCCTAAGTCTTGTCAACCTTTATTCTTTTTATTTTGGAAAAAGGTTTTGAAGGGTTTTTTAGAAAAAGGCCAACATATATCATGTCGACAATTTCAACGTTTACAGAGTCGCCAGTTGATAGATTTGAAATGGTTGTATCAACTCAACCAAATTTTGTTTGAAAGAGGCCCAATTGCTGGACACTATCGAAACTTGATTTTTGAAATCGAAGTTTTGAGTTCGGGGGCTTGATTAAGTGTGGAAAAGATGTTAGGCACCCCACAACTCCCGTGTAAATACGGTACCGCATCTTTTCAATATTTTCCTTTTATATCTGCAATGTGTGTGTGAATGATGGAGTGAATTGGGCTTATGTTTGATTGAAAATATGTTTATGCATCGTTGAACCTATATACGAAGGGTTTGATTTGATTTGTTAAAGTCCCTCTTTTAGACAAGATTATTAAAAATGATGTTTTGAAATGTCGATTTTCAAACCCTTACGCTAACATAGGAATTGAAGCATATCGATACTTCAGTTTTACCCTTTTCAGCCTTCTGGCTCTATTTGAATGGTGATTGTCGGGCTGCGAAGCATCCTCGACCACAGAAATATATACAAGTGTCGATCTTCTCATGGGCATAACATCCATTAGAGTGACTCTAACACGATAAATCATTTTCACTATGTTGAGACCTTAAATCCGGATAATCGTTTTAAGCTCTTTTGTAGGTACATTTTTACATAAAAAATGGCAGGTACATTTATAAAGTGGAGTTTATCCGTAATACCAATTAGATTCCGATCAGTTTGATCGTGAATCCAACGACTCCTAGGCTCACATAGGGAGGTCAAAAAAACTTGCACAGCTTAAATATGCACAGAAATATATCCAAATATCGCCAGAACCAAGGATTCATCAGTAAATCCTGGTTCGCACATGGCCAAAGCGTCTCGTTCTCACTAGCTAGCGATCTAAGGGCCGTTTGGTTGCTTTCATAACTGAAACTAGAAAAAATGCTAGATTTAAATAAATCTTAGCCATTCTAGCTTCCTGGTTCTGTCTAAACCTATTTTGAACCGTTTGAAAGCTAGAGTTGGCGAGATTTAAAGAAATCTAATTCGCCCGCAGAAGTGTCAGTGCCGATTCATATCAAATGAATATTTAAAGCATTAATTTAATAAAAAAATGAGTAAAGCAATATATATATATATATATATATATATAATTATATATATACAAAAGCTGTAAAGGGCGACGAGTTTTCACTACAATGCCCGGACTAAAATGTAAATATATATATATATTTATAAAAGCTGTAAAAAGCCATGGAGTAGTCCAGGCTTGACAGGATAGAAATATATATATAAAAGAAATAAAGGGCGATGGACATTCTATCCTTTGCCTGGACTGAAATAAAAAAATATATATATAAAAGCTGTAAAAGAGCCACAGATTTAATCAGGCTTGACAGAATTGAAATATATATATAAAAACTGTAAAAGGGCAATTGACATTCTATCCTAGGCCCATATATATATAAAAGCTGCAAAAGAGCCACGGAGTTATCTAGGTTAGACAGAATTTAAATAAATAAATATATATATGTATATATATATATATATATATATATATATATATATAAAATCTATAAAAGGGCAATGGACATTCTATCCTAAGCCCATATATATATAAAAGCAATAAAAGGCCACGAAATGATCCAGGCTGAACTGGAATGTAAATAAATATATATAGTTATATATAGACAAAAAATAGTGAAACCGGGACTGGGAAGATAACCCAGTCCGGTGAATGGTGCATATATATATATATATATATATATATAAGTAGTAAACTACCGCGGATTTGACATCTGGGCTTGATAGAATTGAAAAGTTAGTATATATATAGTTAAATATATACAAAAAAAGCCAAACCCAGACTTAGAAGATAACCCAGTCCGACGAAGTTGCTAAAACTCAGATATAAGTATATAAAAGCTATTAGAAGTGACATATCGTCAATCCGATTTGTAGAAATGCCAGAAAATGCGTTTAGGAAATAAAATGTACCAAACGTTAGCAAAAACGGTCACGGAACTGAGTTCCGGGCATATGCAGAAAACGAAACTTAATGTGCAAGTGTATAAAAGTGCGAAGAAGTAGTAATAACTTTCTGATCGTAAAAATACTCACAATGGACTGCTACACGGGTTTTTTGTCAAATCGTAAGCTTTAAACGTCCGAATCTACCAGTTAATTTTTGATATGTGGTAGTATGTGGGTATATTTGCGTGTTAGAGTAAACAAATTTGGGTTTGGAAGACCAAAAAATGGCTGAGAAACCAAACGGGCAAGGGTTCAGAGCGTTTTAGAATTATGAAATGAGTTAGGGGTCACCTCATATATATAGACTCGGGAGAAGCAGCTCTACCTGCGGCAGCGGCAGGTAGAGGTGCGGCTCCACGTGGTGGGGCCCATATGGCAGGGCTCACATGGTGATTGCATCAAAGTACGTGCACTCCGAGCAACGCGAAGTCGAATTCAAACTTTTTAACTTTTGATCGGAGCGTCCGTTTGAGGCGTGCTATACCTTTTCAGGAAGCCCTCGTCGAGAGTGTTGCAATGACATGGGATAAAACATTTTCTGAGTCCAAAAAGATGGGTTCATAACTAGGTCTTAGATTCCTCACAGTTTGTCCATTGAGCTGTCTTGCGTTATTTTTACTCGGATCATTGTTATGGTTTGTTCTGACCTTAGTGGCATCAATTCTGCTTGAGTTTGACCGAATCAGCTTTAAGTTGATAAAATAACCATTTTGCCCCTCCTGGGGTTGCCTTCAGTGCTAGCATGGCCTTTGGCTAACTTCCTAGGGTTGTTTCTAAGGTTTGGATCCTAGTTGGTACTGTTTGTCCGCAGGGTTGTCTCAGAGGCTGACTTGGTCATTCCAGGTTTTCCTCTGGAAATGTTGTGAGGCTTCAAGATTGTTTCCGAAGTTGACCTAACCTCCCGGGTTGAGACCGGGGCTGACCTGTACCTCCCAGGTTGGGACCGGGCTGAGCTGTACCTCCCAGGTTGAGACCGCGGCTGACCTGTACCTCCCAAGTTGAGATCGAGGCTGACCTATACCTCCAGGGTTAAGACCGGGGCTGACTTGTACCTCACGGGTTGAGACCGGGGATGAACTGTACCTCCCGGGTTGAGACCAGGGCTGAACTGTACCTTCTGGGTTGAGACCGGGGCTGACTTGTACCTCCTGAGTTGAGATCGGGGCTGGCCTGTACCTCTCAGGTTGAGACCGGAGCTAACCTGTACCTCCCGGGTTGAGACGGGGGATGACCTGTACCTTTCAGGTTGAGACCAGGGCTGACCTGTACCTCACGGGTTGAGACCGGGGCTGACCTGTACCTGTCGGGTTGATATCGAGGTTGACCTGTACCTGTCGGGTTGAGACCGGGGCTAACCTGTACCTCTTGGGTTGAGATTGGGGCTGACCTTTACCTCCCGGGTTGAGATCGGTGATTACCTGTACCTTTCGAATTGAGACCGGGGCTGACCTGTACCTTCCGGGTTGAGATCGGGGCTGACGTGTACCTCCCGGGTTGAGACTGGGGCTGAGTTGATGTCCTTGTATTAAACCCAGGGTTCAATTAATGGCCCTGTATTGAGACCGGGGTTGAGTTGATGTCCCGGTATTGAGACCAGGGTTGAGTTGATGGCCCGGTATTGAGATCGGTGTTTAATTGATGGCCCGGTATTGAGACCGTGGTTGAATTGATTGCCCGGTATTGAGATTGGGGTTAAATTGATGGCCCGATATTGAGACCGGGGTTGAATTGATGGCCCGATATTGATATCGGGGTATAATTGATGGCCCAGTATTGAGATCGGGGTTGAATTGATGGCCCTGTATTGTGACCGTGGTTGAATTGATGGCCCAGTATTCTATCGGTTTCTCTGCTGGGGATATATCTTAGTTACCGAGTTACCTTAGTGGGTGCTTCCGATGCCTATCATGACGATAATTTACACCGATTGTTCTTCTCGATACTCCTTCTGAGGATGTGTATAACAGATTCCATCATCTGTCCTCTGTGGGGATGTATTATTATTTTGTTTTCCCTCACCGGATCACTGTCGATGCTTCACAGGGGTTGTGCCAACAGCTGACATGTTGATGGGGTTAGGCTAATGGCTGATACTTCATTGGGGTTGAGCCAACGGCTGAACTATCACTGGTCTATACCCGATACTTCACTGGGGTTGTGCCAACGACTGAACTGTTATCGGTTTGCACCCGACAGTTCCTTGGGGTTTAGCCAATAGCTGACCTATCTTTGGGCAGTACCCGACGCTTTGCTGGGGTTGTGCCAACTGTTGAACTGTCATCAGTCAGTACCCGACGCTTCTTTGGGGTTTTGCCAATGGCTGAACTGTCATAGGTCTGTACCCGATGCTTTGCTGGGGTTGTGCCAATGGCTGAACTATCATTGGTCAGTACCCGACGCTTCGCTGAGGTTGTACCAACGGCTAAACTATCATCGGTCAGTACCAGGCGCTTCGTTGGGGTTGTGCCAATGACTGAACTATCATCGGTCAGTACCCGACGCTTCGATGGGGTTGTGCCAACGGCTGAACTGTCATTGGTCAGTACCTGAAGCTTTGCTAGGGTTATGCCAATGGTTGAACTGTCATCTGTCAGTGCTCGATGCTTCGTTGGTGTTGTGCCAACGACTAAACTGTCATCGGTCTGTACCCGACGCTTTGCTGGGGTTGTGCCAATGGCTAAACTATCATCGGTCTGTACCCGACGCATCGAAATTGGCAGTTTTGTGCAATATTTTGACAATTGTTTAGCATTCTTTATCATTCGTCCCCGGACATTGCTTCAGAATGAATACCAATGGCTTTCAGGAAGTTCCTCTTTCTGTCAGGATTCCGATGCTTAAACGCAGGATTTCAGGATAAAATGCTCAATCGCAGAGCGATTTTTTCTCAGATTTGACTTTTTAGCTCATATAAACTCCGTTTCAACTCGAACCGAACCGAGTCGAAGGGAGTGGGCCCCACCCTAGGCAGCTGCAGGTAGAGGTGCAATTGCCGTGGGTGGAGCGGCTCCTTCCTGCGTTTTAAAATGGGCAACGGGCTTTCATAATTTCAAGTTTTAGTTTCGAGTTTCAAACGAAATTCGACTTTCTTTTTCAGATCTACAGAGCTTTGGCATCTTTTTTCAAATTCCGTCAGTGGCTGCCCGTTCTACACATCTCAGGTAACATTTAGATCCTTTCTTTTCAAGTTTTGACCGTTAGAAGTATGTAAAGCACGTAGGGTGCTTTGAACGCAATGTATCAAAAATGTATGCTTATATGACTTGCTAAAAATTTTCTGACTTCATAAGTATGCATATTTTACTACAATACACGTTTTGATTTTAAAAAATTCAGATTCTGAGACAGTCAATTTTTGCTCTTTTTGATCAATTTACTCATCCTTTTTGAGGCCTAGTGAGCCTGGATTTTCAACTAAAAATCACCATGGTAATTTGGCTACCATGTGAAGTTTACTTTTGATTGTATTTCATAAATATGAACTGTTCCTATTTTTGGGAAGGTGTGCTACTGAATGGCCATCGAGACATGCCACGCATGCGGACAATCCATTTTATAAAAGAGACTTTGGTAAAAAAAAATTAAAAGCCCGAGCATTTAATAAACAAGCAGTTTTGACTCTACTAGGGATTTTTGACTGACCCATGCACGTTTTTAGGATTTAGATTTTGAAAAACATTCAGTTTTGACTATACTGAGGATTTTTGACTTACCCATGCATGTTTTAGGACTTAGAGATGCATAAAGTATTAATTTAAATTAATAAGCCACAGGTTTTAGGCTTACCACACCCTTTCTGAGGTGATTTGGAGACTTTGTCCAGGTGATGGATCGAGACAGACCCTGCAGTGTTAGCAGGGTAGTTTAGGAGTCAGGCGAAGGCGAGCTTCCGATGTTCCTCAGCCACGGCCAGCCCGGTCGCCTCACAGGTTAGCGGAGTCGGTGATTCATCCAGCCCAGGATGAGCTGCCGATCGATACAGACGATGAGGAGGCTCCATTTGCTGTTCCTACCCTAGCACAGGCCCCACGTGCGGAGCTTCTAGGCATTGTTGACCCAGGAGCTGTTGGGAGACTTGAGTCGTCATCCTTTAAGATTTCTTCATACCAACGAGGTGACTAAATCTTTCTTCTCTCTGAATTCTTTTTCTTTGTTTTGCCATTCTCGGGGCACAAGTTTTTTACATGGGTTGGCTTTTGATGTAGGTTCCTGGCTTCACACATCCTCGCGGAAACTGGTTCAATGTGCACTCCATGTTCCACACTCTGCACCAGGACTACAGGGATATTGTTGACACCTTGGGGTTTCAGGCATTTTTTTATATTCTTCCCCGCCGTTGCCCTTGGGGTTTTATGAGGGCTTTGTTTGAGCGCTGGTTCCACCAGACTCAGTCTCTCCATTTTTTGGACTGTGAGGTGATGATGACCCCTATAGACTGGAGGTTCATCACCAGCATAGAGTTCGAGGGTGAGCTAGTGCCTGTCGTGGCTGACATCACACCCACTGCCGTTCGATCCCTGCTAGGAGTTCCTGCGACGGCGATCAAGGGTCGGACGGTCCGATCTGGTCCCTTGAGCATAGATGCCCAGAGTGGGTCTTTACTTGAGCCTCTGCCTGATGATCAGAGGGTTAGGGATCACATCTTGAGGCGATTATTTCTGGTGATCATCAGGGGTTGTTATATGGTGGACAAATCTGCGACGGTGTCCTTTGCCCTGGTTAGCGCCACTCGACATGTAGAGCGCCTCAGTGATTTTGATTGGGGAGCCTACACCTTCGCCTATTCTCTCCGGGGCATGCGCTCGGAAGGTGTGACTGAGGCTTTGTTAGGGTTTTACCTATTTCTGCTGGTGCGTACATCTTTCTTGTACCTTTTTTAATTTTTGCATTTATATTTATCAGTCTTGGTCACTGATGACTTTTGATATTTATATGGCCAGTTTTGGGCCTATGAGAGGCTTCTTTGCCTTCGTCTCGCTACTGCTTTAGGCCTGGAGACATATCCCCAGGGATGGCGTTAGCACCACTCCACTCTAATGGAGGTCCCTATTGCTGAGGGTTTCACCCATTTCCGCTTGCAACTTGAGCTTTTGACAGCGGGATTGATCTCGTGGATCTCATATACCTCTGACTTTTTAACTTTTGGGTTTGAGGGAGGCTTCCCCACTGGGCGGGAGTTTGTACTGTCAAACCGCAGAGTCCCACTTTTGACAGAGGGAGGTTAGGAGCTCTATTTAGGAGAGCGTGCTATCAGGAGCATCACGGGGTAGATCCGCATTCCCATTGTTCCTCCTGCTTGGCATCATTGGCCATTAGTCCAGCTACTCACAGACATTCTGATGGAGGGAATAGATGGTTTTACCCTGTCATAGGGTCCATACAGCCAGGAGGCATTCAGAAGTTGGTGCAGTCCTCGCACGATTAGAGCTTAGACTCATGCCACCCAGTTCATGGTAGACATGGTGTCGGGGTCTGTGATGATGACAGACTGGATAGCTTGCCTCAAGGAGCCTACTCGCTTGGACCAGATTACAGGACTGACCCAGGAGTTGGAGAAAGCTCATTTGTTCATAAGGCATCTTGGCAGATATCCCTCAGAGGCATCTTCTTTTGACCCCCTTCCAGTTCAAGAGCGGGCCCCTCATCTGGTCCATTTTCCAGCAGTTTTTTAGGGGCTAATCCTCCCTTGTACCGCCCTAACATTCCTGATGGACGAGACTTTATGTCCATGGAGGAGATGGAGCAGGTTAACACCTGAGTGTAGATTATCTTGACATTTTTGGGTAGCTATTATAGCTATATCTTTTGGTCGGCCACTATTTTGGCTGTTAGGCGGTTGTGCCCCATTTTGATAGGCCACTGTTAGTAGTTGGGTGGTGGTGCCCCATATCTCTTTACTTTTTATTTTGCACTTTATTAGCGGACAGAGATGATGTCTGCAGTAGATAGTTTTTTCTAGTTATGTATGATCTTTCCTATCTATTGCATCATGTTTATCATTGTCATTATGCATATATTATGTCATAGATATGCATTTAGACAGATGAGTTCAGATTTGACCCCTGGATGGTTTTGTGATACGGTGATACAGATGTCGTCATCCACCATCAGCTTTATTGAGCACTCGCCACAGTCTTTGGTGGCATCTTCATTGCAGTCGTGGTATGACAGTCTGCCCCTCACAGCAGGAGAGACAGTTGACCAGATGCTAGGGCATTATCTAGCCCTTTTAGCTTTCTAGGTTCCGTATGGGTTCGTGGATGGCATCTTATCATGCTGGATACCTGATCGGTATATTTTTCATTTTGGATTCCATGAGTTGACTCCTACCTTAGAGGAGTATGAGCGTCTTACTTGCTTAGCATTGGATCTGCCTTGCGCTCGTACAGCCATCAGTGACATGCAGAGACCATTCATGACTATGTCGGGTCTGAGATGCAAAGTTATCATTGAGGAGATTATTGAAGGCCATGTGATATCCATAGACTTTCTGATTGATCGCCTCAGCCGACTAGACAGCAATGAGTGATATGCTGGGGATTTTATCATCTCGTTGGATGAGTGGCAGCTCGCCCGTGTAGACGTCTTATTGATGTGCATCACAGCTTATATTTATATGCCACTACCCTTGGAGCACTTGGATGTTAGATTGATGGTCGTGGTTCGGGCCCTTAGACAGGGTTGCACCATCCTGCCAATGATATTGGCTGAGACACTGAGGTCGGCTACCCATTGCAGTACCCATCTAGAGGGGTTTTTTAGAGGTAGCTCTGTCCTGTTGTACGTGAGGCTCATGTCCCACTTACGTCCGATCAGATTCTTTGGACACCAGGGGTATTGTTTCACTCATGAGATAGCCATATCATACTCCTTTCAGCCGGTGGAGTGTTCGGATATAGAGACATGGTCAGCTTTTCTATTTGATATTGTGCATCTTTTCTCGATTCTGTCCTGTTCAAGGCTAGTCTCCCCCTATAGCTTCATCACTCATGTATCTGGCATGGATTACTTGCCTCTAGCGGGATTGAGGGGAGTGACCACTTACCATCCTCTGGAAGTTATGGGTCAGTTCAATCAGTTTCAGAGCCTGCATCAGTTTGAGGGGGCTATGGATCAGATGATGTCAGCTTCTTCTATGTCGTCTGCCTACTTGGTCAGAGTTTATGAGTGTTGGACTTATAAGGAGAGGGCTGACTTCTCTAGTAGCCATCCAGACCATTCTTCAGAGTATTCTGCATGGTTGGAGGCTGATATAACAGCAGCGACAGTCGTCCAGTTAGCTCTGATTGTGGACTCAGATGAGGAGGAGCCTATGGAGGATCCTGATTCTCCCAGTGAGGATGAGTTGTTTATAGGTCTGACAACAGCCTTAGTTAGTGATCCTCTGATCATTCCTACCAGGACAAGTCCAGCTTTGGCAGATTCACTAGCTTGGATGACCTTTAAGAGAGATCAAGCTAGAGCGCTGATGTTGACTACCCTATCTGGCAGAGACATAGCTTTTGCTGAGAAAGATGCGGCTCGAGCCACTCAGGATATGACATTGGTTTAGAGAGACGAGGCTCGATCTTCTTGAGATGCCACTTTTGTCGATATTTAGGAGACTTTGATTGCCAAGGATGCAGCTTTCGCAGAGAGGGATGAGATCCGATCTGCCAGAGACGTAGCCTTTAAGGAAATTGAGAAGGATTTGATGGCCAGGGATGCTGCTTTTGAAAAGAGGGATGAGGCCATAGCTTCCCTTAATTTCCACATTACCGACAGTACTACTTTTCCGATCATATACTCATGGTCTAGTTGGCTAGATGAGTGTTTACATTGATGATCATAGTGCCACTATGCAGATGGCCGTGGATGTTTTGGCTCGTATAGAGGCTGAGGGTATTGCACTTGCAGTGACTCCTCCATCTTCAGAGAGAGATGCCATGTTGGTATTGTTGTCCCGCTTGTCCATGTGTCTATAGACTAGCTTTGTTTTTCCTGCACATACTAGATCAGCCATTTTTGTCATGTACAGGACACTATGTATATATCAAACAGTATTATATATCAGAAAAATATATTTTGATTCACTTCCCTGTTGGATATGTATTGTTATTGCTGAGTGATTACCACTTCTTCCATGACTTACTGTTGTTGATGAATCTTAAACTTCTCCTTGATGGACTGACAGTGAGATGTTAAAGAGTATCTCAGATGGGCTTGCTGACCAGGGTAGCTGGATAGAATTTATGTTTCATATGGTTTCGGTGTCTTGGGACTGGTTTTTATTAATTTTTGTTTTTTCTTGAAGGTCAAACCGCACCATGAATGGCTACCTACGTACTCCCTGGTGTAGGGCGATCAGGTCATTTGTAGTTCAATTTTGTGTGTGAGAGGTTTGAGAAGTGTCTCTTTTGAGTTTGGTTTTATGAGTTTTTGAATTTTCGTTTGGTATAACCGCACCAGAAATGGCTGCCTACGTACTCCAGGGTTGAGAGAGATCAGGTCATTCGTAGTTCTGTTTCTAGTGAAAACCAAACTATTTTAATTTAATTGCAGGGCCAGGATGCGGATATACATGTGTCTCAGACATAGTACCTTTTCACGGTGTCTGAGTTGATAAGTTGGGGAAATTCGCTCTCATCCATCTTTTGCAGTCTGATAGCTCCTCCCGTCAACACCTCTTTGACAATGAAAGGGCCTTCCCAATTTGGGGTAAACTTTCCTTTGACTTCGACCTGATTAGCCAGGATTTTTTTTGCACCAAGTCATTTTCTTTGAATTACCGGATTCGAACTTTCTTGTTGTATGATCGAGCAATCCTTTGCTGATATAATTGCCAGTGGAAAATGGTTGTATCCCTCTTTTCATCTATCAGGGACAGTTAATGGTACCGCTCTTGCAACCACTGATCTTCGTCCATTTGAGTGTCGATTAGTACTCTCAAGAGCTCCATTTCTACTTCTACGGGAAGGACTGTTTCCATGCCATAGACCAATGAGTAGAGGGTAGCCCCAGTAGAAGTGCGTATTGATGTCCCGTATGCTAACAGGGTTAGAGGCAACAGGTCAGGCCATTCTTTGTGATTGGTGGACATTTTCTGCATAATCTTTTTGATGTTCTTGTTGGCCTCTTCGACAACACCAATCATCTTGGGCCGATAGATGACGGATTTGAGATGTTTGATGTGGAACTTGCTGCATAGTTATCTCATCATCTGATTGTTTAGGTTCTTAGCATTGTCTGATATGATCACCTCCGATTGTCCATACCGACAGACGATATTATTTCTGATGAAACCAATGATGACCTCTTTGGTGACTTTGGGGAAAGAAGCAGCTTCAACCCACTTGGTGAAGTAATCGATCATAGTGAAGATGAATCGATGACCATTGTTGGCTTTGGGTTCTACTGGGCCTATCACATCCATTCCCCAAATGGAGAAAGGTCATGGTGAACTCATGTTGTGTAGCTCATTTGGAGGAGCGTGGATGGCATTTCCATGGACTTGGCATTGAAAGCACCTCTTGACGTGATCGTCGCAGTCATCTTTGAGAGAGATCCAATAATGCCATGTTCTTAATATTTTCTTGGACAGCAGATGACCGCTCATGTATGGATCGCAGATTCTTCCATGGACTTCACCCACCAGTCTCTGGGCTTGCTCTTTATCAAGGCATCTTAAGAGCCCTATTCCAACATCTCTTTTGTATAGTGCATCTCCGCTCAGATAAAACTTCATGTCCATCTTGTGAATCCGCTTTCATTCGGGTGTAGATCCATCTCGAAGATATTCCTTGATGTCTTGATACCAAGGCTATTTGATAGGAGGTATTTCATCTGATACTTCTCTGATGTAATTTCCGTAGGTCGGGGTCTTCTGACTTGTGAATTTGATGTAAGGAATCCCACTCCTATCGGATATGGATTAAGGAAGACAACGTCGCCAATGCATCAGCGAAGTCATTCCTACCCCGAGGTATATGGATGAAAGTTATGTCTTCAAACTCCATGGATATTTTGACGACCTACCGATGATAGGGCAGCAAATGCAGCTCTTTGGTGTGATATGCTTTGGTGGCTTGTCTGATAACCAATTCAGAGTCTCCAAAGACCAATAAGTGCTTGATACCCATGGATTGGGCTAGTTTAAATCCCATTATACATCCTTCATACTCAGCTATGTTGTTAGTGTTGACAAACTGTAGCTTGCTAGCCACAGGATATTGTTCTCCTGTACCAGAGATAAGGGCTGCCCCAGCTCCGTCACCTTCTATGTTTACTGCTCCATCAAAATACATTCTCCATTGTTAGACTGTATTCTTTGGAAGACCTTGCTGAATCGTCATGATCCCATCATCTGGGAAGTAAGTTTCCAGAGGTTCGAACCCTCCTGATGGTGCTTCGACCAGTTGATCTGCAGTGCCCTGACCTTTGATGGACTTTAGAGTTACATAAACAATGTCGAACTGTTGTAGGATCAACTGCCATTTGGACAATCGGCAATTCAACATTGGCATGTTGAATACGTATTTCAGCGGATCCATGCGGGATATAAGGTAGGTCGTGTGCCCATGCAGATAAAGTTGAAATTTCATGGCCGCCAATGCTAATGCACAACATGTCTTCTCAATCATGGTGTACTTCTGTTCACCACTGCTGAACCTTTTGCTGATGTAGTAGATAGCTCTCTCCTTGCTACTATCATCTTTCTATCCCAGCATACAGCCCATTGCATTAGCATTTGACGAAAAAATACATAAATAGGGGAACTCCATCCCTTGGGGGTACCAATACGGGTGCTTCGATCAGCTGCTTCTTGAAGTCAAGGAAGGCTTTCTGACAATCCACATTCCATTTGGTGGAGGAATTCTTCCTTAGTAGCTTGAAAATAGTTTCACAAGTTGCTGTGAGTTGGGGAAATGAACCTACTTATAAAATTGATCCTTCCCAGGAACCCGAGTATCTCCTTCTCTATTCTACGTACTGGCATCTCAGTGATAGCTTTAATCTTGGAAGGATTCAGCTCAATTCCTCTATTGCTCACTAGGAATCCTAAAAACTTGCCCGATTTGATGCCAAAAGCACATTTAGCTGGATTCAGCTTGAGGTTGTACTTACACAACCTATTGAATAGCTTCCTGAGATGGTCAATGTGATTGTCCTCCTTCCGGGATTTAATGATGATGTCATCCACATAAACTTCTATCTTTTTATGCATCATGTCATAAAATAGGGCCATCATGGCTCGCTGATATGTTGATCCGGCATTGATAAGGCTGAAGGATAGTCGTCTGTAGCAGAAGGTTCCCCAGGGAGTGATGAAAGTAGTTTTCTCCCGGTCTTCTTCAGCAACTATGATTTGATGGTAACCAGCAAAGCAATCCATAAAAGAATGCATGTCGTACTGCGCCGTGTTGTCTATCAAGATGTGGATGAAAGGTACCTAAAAATTATCCTTTAGGCAAGCTTTGTTCAAATCCCTGTAATCTACGCATACTCGTACTTTCCCTCCGGGCTTAGGCGCGGGGAATATGTTCGACAGCACCCCGGGTATGTTGATACCATGATGATGCCTGCTTTGAGTTGTTTAACGACCTCTTTTTTGACTTTCATACTCCATTCAGGTTTCAAAAGCCTGAGCTTTTACTTTACGGGTTTAAATCCATCTTTGATGGGCATTCAATGGATGACAATATCAGTAGACAAGCCGATCATGTGTTCATGTGACCATGCAAACACATCCTGGAACTATGTTAGGAGTTCGATAAGATCGGTATTTTGGTCTTGGGTGAGTTATAGGCCTATCTGGATTTCTTTGAGGTTTTCGGAGGTTCCTATATTGATAGTGGTGGTTTGGTCAAGGTTTGGTTTGGGTTTGTCTTTGACCCATTCTTTGATCTCCTCGGGCACCTCATAGTCATCTTCCTCCTCTTGATCAATATCCATCAAGTCGAAGTTCATTTCTACATAAACGTTGTAGTCACTATGACAGGCTGGCATCTTATCAGTAGTGACAAATAAACCCAACTCTGGAGTCCTGAAAACAAAATGCTTTCAGTTTAATATATGCAACTACTTAAATATACAAAGCATTTGGCAAATCATGACAAAAGTTACTGCTATAGTTGTGCAATCAAAATAAGCAGTAAATGAAAGCATGTTACAGGGCAGATGGACTCTCTGCCCCTTTAGGCTTTTTGAATAAGGCAAGGGACACTGCTCTAGTTGTCCAGGGTTAGATCCTCATAAATAGGGAGGATCCCATAATTATGCTCGTCTGACTCATCTCGGATGATGAGTGAGACATCCTTTATAATAGGGCAGGGGTTCTTCTTTGCACTTCCCCCTTTTCCTTTCTTTATGCAAGGAATTTGGATCTGATCCTCGTCACTGCCGTCTGGAATCTCATCATTTATACCCTCGTAGTATATGAGAACTCGCATGTTAACAAATGGGTCTCGTCCTTCGTACAAGAACTTTTCTTTTCCCTTTTTGCTATCACCCTCAGGCTTTGGGTATTTTCTTTCACAGACCGGTATGACTTGAGGAAATAAGATGGCTGATACAATAGCAGGGATCTTCTTCATTGGCTTTACAAAGCCAGCATCAGTAAGGTTTGGCAGCAGTATGGTGGAAGCACAAGCCTTACGGTGCTTGTGTGGGTTCCGGTGGTTTGACCCGGATGTGTAACCCAATCCGGCTTTCTTCGACTGACTCGGGATTAACACCGGGCTTTTGATTCCTTGTTGATTATTTCCTAACCCTTCTCCTGGTTGGAAACCCAAAGATACCATCTCCTAGCCGACTGTCATCACTTCGGGGGAGACTTTAGGCTTCAAGGCTGGTGCCCCAACTAGTAGGTATTGAGTATTACTCACCTCCAAGGCTTGAAATCTAGCAGGTTCAATCCCTGCATCCAGGCTGATCACCGACATGTCTCCCTGTATGCAAACAAGGTATTCTGGTTCGGCATTCACCATGATTAGGTTGTCGTTGATAATATATTTGAGTTGCTGATGGAGGGTGGATGGCATTGCCCCTGCCATATGTATTCATGGCGTGCCCATCAATAAATTATATCTGGTGGCGATGTTGAGCACCTGGAAAGACATATAGAGAGTGTGTGGACCAATCTCCAGAGGAACCTCTATTTCTCACATAGCTTGTCGGCGAGATCCATCAAAAGCCCGGATGACCATATGACTGGTTCTGATCTGGTTTTGGTTGATCTTCATTCTCTCCAAGGTGTCGTAGGGACAGATGTTGAGCGATGATCCTCCATCTATGAGCATACCTCCGATCACATATCCTGATGACATTACTGCTATGTACAGTGACTTTCGATGACCCGTCACCTCTGCAGGTATATCATCGTCAGTGAAAGATATCACATTACTGTTGAAAATGTGTACCACCACGTGAGAGAATTTCTCGGCATTCACGGTATGTTGAAGATGGGCTTCTTTCAGTACTTTCACCAGAATGTTACGATGATCCATTTAGGATACGACCAAATCTAGGATGGACATCTACTTGGGTGCGTCTTTCAGGCTTTGCACCACTTTGATTTCATTGTGTCCCATTATACGAAGGAACTCTTCTATTTTATCTTCAAACACCTTTTCTTTGGCCTTGATGACTGATTTAATCACTCATTGAGGCAGGTACAATGGATTCTACTTTAGTACGATGGCAATGTTATTTAAGGTTGAATCTTCAACATTCCCGTAGTTCCATGGGACCCTCTTCAAATTGATCACTGGATACTAGGGTCTGAATGGCAATATCAAAGGTTCAGGCGCCGCCAACTTCACAGGATTTTGTATTTCTTGGACCCTTTTTGCAGGCAGTACTAAGGGTGTGAGGATTGGTTCCTTATCACAGGAAATAACAGCCACTGTATCTCGACTCCATGCAGTGGGAATAAAGAGAATTTCTTCATCTGGGAGGCTATAATCCTGATTCCCCCTTATCAGTTCCCCACTTTCAATTATGTTCTGAATTATATGATGAAGTTTCAAGCAATCCTCAGTATTATGGCCGGGTGCATTGGAGTGGTACTGGAAGATTCTGTCAGGTTTGAATTTGCTGGATCGAGGGTTTACTAGGGGTAGCAAGTCTGTAACCATCCCCTCATTGATCAATATCTGGAGGATTTCCTTTATCAACTAGTTTAGGTTGGTGAAATTCCTTTGGAAGGTGAATTCCCTATCAGCCTGAAATTTTTCTTCTTTGGCCATCTTGTCGGCCCAGGGTTCATACTACTGAAAATGGTAATGGTCCCTCACAGGAATGGGACTGATTTTTGGTGTGGGAGGATTTGCATCAGACTGGTTGGTCTGGTATATCAGCTGTCTGGTGACCTGATGTTGGTATATTACCAGATCTGCTAACTGTCCAATCTGTTCCTTGATAGACTTGATCTCCTGTTCTATCAGGAATCGCCTTTCTAAGACTTCCCAACTGTCTGGGTTGTTGTTGCTAGGTGGAGTTGACTCTTCGATGTATCGGAGGTACTTGTACCTTCTTCATTTTGGGTGCTAATCATGTTGATACCCTCCTCTTTGTGCTGAGGGAGGGGATTATCCTGCACATGCAGTTGCTCGGGCTTTGTCACCAAAATCTCTCCTTTGTCAATCAAGTCTTGAATTTTGTGCTTGAGAGACCAACAGTCTTGTGTATCATTTCCCGGAGCTCCGGAATGGTAAGCAAACTTTTTACTTGGGTCAAAATTTCATCCACCGGTATTAGTGGATGGAAGGAGTTGAATGATCTTTTTCTGTGTTGTCAACAGTTTTAGAACATTCTCGAGTGAATCCCCTAACGGGGTGAACGTTCTTCGGCGTCTGGCCTCAAAATTATTTTGGAATGGCTGGTTTGAAGGTTGTGCTGGAGCTTGAAAAAGGGAATAGTTCCACCTCTGAATGGGCCTGCTTGAATCACCCCTTGGATTCTATCCTTGCAATACTAAGGACACTTCTTTATCTTTCTTCTTATGTGCCCTCCGGGGATTACTACCATAATTTTCGGACTGGATATGCTCAGCAACAACTTCCAAGGCAGTCAGGCCCTTTATCTTCCCATACTTTAGCCCCATTTCGGCCATCTCTCCATGTTTGATCATCTCCGAGAATGGTTTTCCTATGCCTGCTAGGACCCTCTCGTAATACAGAGCTTCTTGAATATCGATGAAGGTCATGACTATCTCAGACTCAGTCATAGATGGGGTGACTTATGCGGCAACCCGCCGCCATCGTTGAGCATATTCTCTAAATGATTCATTACTTTATTTCTTGACTTTTGTAACCTGGTATCTGTCTGGAGCCAGTTGAGACTGGAAGCTGTATTGACTGAGGAAGGCATGGGCTAACTCTTCCCAACTGTGAATTTTAGAGTTGTCTAGATGGTCGTAGCAGGCTCTAGCCTCTCCGGTCAGACTCTTCTGGAATAACTGCATTCAGAGTGTCTCGTCCTCTGCATAGGATCTGAGTTCTCCAATGAACACCTTCAAGAGAGTGTAGGGGTCTCCCAATCCATCGTATTTCTCAAAATCAGGAGTTCTAAATTTTTTGGGATAACGAGCCCCAGGAAAAATGCATAAATTAGAATAATTGACACTGCCAAATGCCCCAGTCCATTTGATAGACCGGATGGTTTCTTCCAACTATTGGACTTTCTTCATAATGTCACCAACTTCCTGTTCTTTGTTGAGGATGGTGATTTCAGGGGTTTTGTTGGTTGTATCCTGATTCTGTGTCGTAGGACCTTGAGTGTCTATTTTTTCGGTCTCTTGACTACCACCAAGTGTTCCTGGTTCTGTGTGATCCCTGTGCTTGTTTGCCTTGAAGAGCCTTACTTTGTTCTCTCAAGAAACTAACCAATTCGGCTATATGATTTTTTAGTCCTTCAAAGTCTTCCCTAGAGACAGGGGTGGATTCTGGCCGAGCACTGGAAGCCATATCCGGAGGCGGACTTAGTGCTTTCTTAGACTTAGATCTAGTGAAAGGACCAATTTTTCACGTACAATAAAATGTAGGCGTGTCAATTTCCTGAGGTAGGTATGGATAGGATGCATGCCATGATGTGTTTTTGAGGTTTTTTAATCTTATCTTGCAAAATAGAGGTCAGTTGTTTTGATGACAAGATAACATGACATAATCTACATTATGACATTTACATTGTGCTATTTACATTGGAATTAAAAAACTAGACATTGAATTGAAAGAGGAAGGCATGAAGAGCCTTCCCTTCGGGTTTGGTTAATCAGAGGCTGACCTATCTTTGGCTACTCTCGCGGCTTTTCGGCATGAAGGTTCCCAGATCATCGCAATCTACTAGAGGAGAAATTAATCAGATCTTTCAACTGGAGCAAATCTGAGTGGTGCTTTTTCATGAGCCCCGAAGACTTAGCCGTCCTCGAAGACATTACTCTTACACCGACGGGTTTGCCTCTTGGTGGAGGAATCACACAACATACATTCATGTACATCGCATCTCACCGTATGCATATGATGACATTGGTGCGAAGAACTAATATAGGTGCGAAGCACTATGAAAGCAAGAAAGCATTCATTCACATTCATTCAATGTAAAGACGCAGCATTCACGCATTCATTCAATGTAAAGACGCAGCATTTACACATAGGCAGATATAAAAGTAAAATTTTGAAAAGATTTGAACGCGGCCAAAGCCCTCTTTTGTCTCCAGCGGAGTCGCCACCTGTCGACGTCGGTGGAAAAATTCGGGTCGGGTCAAATCCAGATCTTTCTCTCTTCCTAAGTTTTGTCTACCCTTATTCTTTTTATTTGTGAAAAAAGTTTTAAAGGATTTTTTAAGAAAAGGCCAACATGTATCATGTCAACGATTTGAACGTTTTACAGAGTCGCCAGTTGGTAGATTTGAAATGGTTGAACCAACTCAACCTAATTTTGTTTGAAAAAGGCCCAATTGCTAGACACTGTCGAAACTTGATCTTTGAAACCGAAGTTTTGAGTTCGGGGGCTTGGTTAAGTGTGGGGAAGGTATTAGGTACCCCCACAACTCTCGCGTAAACACAGTACCACATCTTTTCAATATTTCTCTTTTAAATCTGCAATGTGTGTGTGAATGCTGGAGTGAATTGGGCATATGTTTGATTGAAAGTATTTTTATGCATCGTTGTACCTATATACGAAGGGTTTGATTGGATTTGGAAAAGTCCCTCTTTTATACAAGATTATTAAAATGACGTTTTGAAAGGTCGATTTTTGAACCCTTACGCTAACATAGGAATTGAAGCATATCGATACTTCAGTCTTATCTTTTTCAGCCTTTTGCCTCTATTTGAATGGTGATTGTTGGGCTGCGAAGCATCCTCGACCACATAAATATATATAAGTGTCGGTCTTCTCATGGGCATGACAACCATCAGAGTGACTCTGACACGACAAATCATTTTCACTATGTTGAGACCTTAAATCCGGATAACTGTTTTAAGGTCTTTTGTAGGTACAGTTTTACAGAAAAACTGGCAGGGTACATTTGTAAAGTGGAGTTTGTCCATCGTGGGAATCAGATTTCGTTCAGTTTGATTGTGAATCCCACAATTCCTAGGCTCACATAGGGAGGTCAATAAAACCTGCACAACTAAAATTTGCACAGAAATATATCCGAATATCGCCAGAACCAAGGATTCATCAGTAAATCCTGGCTCGCACATGGCCAAAGCGTCTCATTCCCACTAGATAGCGATCTAAGGGCCGCGAGGTTGCTTTCATAACTGAAACTAGAAAAAATGCTAGATTTAAATAAATCTCAGCCATTCTAGGTTCCCGGTTCTGTCTGAACCTATTTTGAACCGTTTGAAAGCTATAGTTGGCGAGATTTAAAGAAATCTAATTCTCCCGCAAAAGTGTCGGTGCTGATTCGAATCAAATGAATATTTAAGGCAACAATTTAATAAAAAATGAGTAAAGCAATATATATATATATAATTATATATATACGAAAGCTGTAAAGGGCGATGGGTTTTCACTCCGATGCCCGGACTGGATTATAAATATATATATATATATAGATATAAAAGCTGTACAAAGCCACGGAGTAATCTAGGCTTGACAAAATGGAAATATATATATATAAGCGGAAAAGGGCGACGAGCATTCTATCTTTTGCCCAGACTGAAATGGAAATATATATATAAAAGCTGTAAAAGAGCCACAGAATTAACCAGACTCGACAAAATTGAAATATATATATATAAGCTGTAAAAGGGCAATTGACATTCTATCCTAAGCCCATATATATATAAAAGCTGCAAAAAAGCCACGGAGTTTTCCAGGCTCGACAGAATTGAAATATATATATATATATATATATATAAGTTGTAAAAGGGCAATGAACATTCTATCCTAGGCCCATATATATATAAACGCAATAAAAAGCCACGAAATGATTTAGGCCTAACTGGAATGTAAATATATATATATATATAGTTACATATAGAGAGAAATAGTCAATCCGGGACTGGAAAGATAACCAAGTCCGGTGAAAGGTGTATATATATATATATAAATGCAGTAAACTATCGCGGATTTGCATCCAGGCTTGATAAAATTAAAAAGTTAGTATATATATAGTTAAATATCTACAAAAAAAAATTCCAAACCCGAACTGGAAAGATAACCTAGTCCGGCGAAGTTGCTAAAACGCAGATATAACTATATAAAAGCTGTTAGAAGTGACAGATCGTCAATTCGATTTGTAAAAATGCCAGAAAATGCGTTTAGGTACTAAAATGTATCAAAAGTTAGCAAAAACGGCCACGGAACTGAGTTCCGGGCATATTTAGAAAATGAAACTTAACGTGCAAGTGTATAAAAGTGCAAAAAAGTAGTAATAACTTTCTGATCGAAAAAATACTCACAAAAGATTGCTACACGGGCTTTTTTCCAAATCGTAGGCTTAAAACGTCTGAATCTACCGGTTAATTTTTGATATGTGATAGTATGTGGGTATATCTACGTGTTAGAGTAAAATAATTTGGGGTTGGAAGACCAGAAAATGACTGAGAAACCAAATGGTCAGGGGTTTAGAGCGTTTTCGAATTATAAAATGAGTTGGGGTCACATTATGTATATAGACCCTGGAGAAGCAGCTCTATCTTCTGCATCGGCAGGTAGAGGTGGGGCTCCACATGGTGGGGCACACGTGGTGGATCCCATTGCATCGATGTACGTGCACTCTGAGCAACGCGAGGTCGAATTCAAAACTTTCTAACTTTTGATCGGAGCGTCCATTTGAGGCGTGTTGTACCTTTTCGAAAAGCCCTCGCTGAGAGTTCGCAATGACATGAGATAAAACATTTTTTGAGTCCAAAAAGATGGGTTCATAACCAGGTCTTTGATTCCTCGCAGTTTTCCTGTTAAGCTGTCTTGCGCTGTTTCCACTCGGGATCATTGTTATGGTTCGTTATAACCTTAGTGGCATTAATTTGGCTTGATTTTGACTGAATTGGCTTTAACTTGGTTAAAAGATCGTTTTACCCCTCTCGGGGCTACCTTCAGTGCAAGCATATCCTTTGGCTGACTTCCTGGGGTTGTTTCCAAGGTTTGGTTCCCAACTGGTTCTGTTTGTCCTCAGGGATGTCTCTGAGGCTGACTTGGTCATTCCAGGTTTTTCTCTGGAGATGTTGTGAGGCTTCAGGATTGTTTTTGAAGTTGATCTAACTTCCTGGGTTGAGACTGGGGCTGACCTGTACCTCCCGGGTTGAGATCGAGGCTGACCTGTACCTCCCGGGTTGAGACTGAGGCTAAACTATACCTCCCAGGTTAAGACCGTGGCTGACCTGTACCTCCCGGTTTGAGACTGGGGCTGACCTGTACCTCCTAGGTTGAGATTAGGGCTAACCTGTACCTCCCGAGTTGAGACCAGGGCTAAACTGTACCTCCCAGATTGAGATCGGGACTGACCTGTAACTCCCGGGTTGAGACCAGGGCTGACCTGTAGCTCCTGTGTTGAGACCGCGGCTGACCTGTACCTCTCGGGTTGAGACCGTAGCTGACCTCTACCTCCTGTGTTAAGACCGGGGCTGACCTGTACCTCCCGGGTTAAGACTGGGGCTGACCTGTACCTCACGGGTTGAGACCGGGGCTGACCTTTACCTCTCAGGTTGAGACTGGGGTTGGGACCGGGGCTGACCTGTACGTCTCTGGTTGAGATCGGGGTTGATCTGTACCTCCCAGGTTGAGACCGGGGCTGACCTGTACCTCCCAGGTTGAGACCGGGGATTACCTGTACCTCTCAGGTTGAGATCGTGGCAGAATTATACCTCCTGAGTTGAGACCGAGGCTGACATGTACCTCCCGAGTTGTGATCGGGACTGACTTGTACCTCCCAGGTTGAGACCGGGGCTAAGTTGATGGCCTGGTATTGAAACCGGGGTTAAATTGATGGCCCGATATTGAGATCGAGGTTGAATTGATGGCCCAATTTTGAGACCGAGGTTGAATTGATGGCCCAATATTGAGACCGGGGTTGAGTTAATGGCCCAGTATTGAGACTGGGGTTGAGTTGATGGCCTGGTATTGAGACCGGGGTTGAATTGATGGTCCGGTATTGAGCTCGGGGATGAGTTGATGGCCCGGTATTGAGATCGGGGTTGAATTGATGGGGGCAGTTTTGCCCTGCTACAGTGTTAGTAACAGGGAAATGAAATTTCGAGTGTTTACACTATAGATTTCGAATTGATATGAACTGCTGATATGAATGGGATTTTCATAAGATACAGTTTATACATCCAAGTGAGGGTATCCAAACACAGCAATAGTTCTGTTGAGAATTGTTATCTGTTATGGGATGCTGTGTACCTTGGATAGATATGAATAATAACTTATTAAATATTTATAGTTAGTTGAGTAGTCGTGAACTCCAGATCGGATACCACGGGTGTATAGATTTGGGTTCGTCACAAGTTGGTATCAGAGCTTTAGGCTATAACTCTAAGGAAGAAGTATCTTAGGATATAGTCTTTGTGTCCGTAAAAAAATATTTAACTACACATAAAATAACATTAAAAGCTTTATGTTAGGTGTAGAGTTTCTTAATATATAATCAAATAATGAAAGAAATTTCTTTTGTAGAAAATGGTCGATGTAGAGGATAAGCCAATAGTCATCAATCCACCTCAGATAATGAAAGAACAAGATAGTGATCCTGAGGAGGAGGAACTACTGCATGATCAGAAATATTAGAGGCTGAAGAAGGTGAAATCCTATAGCAGGACAGTTAATGAGGATAGAGGAACATAAGGAGGCACTCGCAACAATGATTCAGTAGGCTAACATCAATACTGTGAATGCTGAATTCAAGGCAAATATGGCTGAAGGAAGGCTGGAACATGAGAAGGCAGACTCCACCAGACTGAGGATGCTTCTACATAACGCTCAGAGGGCAAGACATGAGGAACATACTAGGTTAACTAAGTTTGTCCGTGGTACTCGTGGGTCATTCGATATTGTGCAGAATCGAGTGATCAAATATCCAGTTGAAGATTGAAAGATTCCTTATCTCATAAATCGATTAGTAGTATGCCACATGATCCAAGACATCTTATGAGGAAACCAGGAATTTCTAGATTATAGTTGTAGACACTCAAAATTTCCTATCCCTGTTACTAACATTGTAGGAGGGCAAAATGGTACAATCAAATCAACCCCGGTCACTAATACCGGGTCAACTCAATCCCGATCTCAATATCGGGCCATCAAATCAACTCCGATCTCCAATCGGACCGTCAACTTAACCCCGATCTCAATATCGGGCCATTAAATCAACTCTGATCTCCAATCAGACCGTCAACTCAACCCCGATCTTAATATCGGGCCATCAAATCAACTCTGATCTCCAATCGGACCGTTAACTCAACCCCGATCTCAATATCAGGCCATCAAATCAACACCGATCTCCAATCGGACCATCAACTCAACTCCGATCTCAATATCGGGCCATCAAATCAACTTTGATCTCTAATCAGACCGTCAACTCAACCCCGATCTCAATATCGGGCCATCAAATCAACTCCGATCTCCAATCGGACCGTCAATTCGGGCCATCAAATAAACTTCGATCTCCAATCGGACCATCAACTCAACCCCAATCTCAATATCGGGCCATCAAATCAACTACGATCTCTAATCAGACTGTTAACTCAACCCCGATCTCAATATCGGGCCATCAAATTAACTCCGATCTCCAATCGAACCGTTAGATCAACCCTGATCTCAATATCGGGCCTTTCAAATCAACCTCCGATCACCAAATATCGGGACAACCATAGCCTCGAACACTAGTCTTAGGATGTCAACTCAGCTCCGGTCTCAACCCGGGAGGTACAAATTAGCTCCGGTCTCAGCCCGGGAAGTCAAGTCAACTTTGGGACCAAACCTGAAGCTCCACAACATCTCCAGAAGATAACCTGGAACGACCAAGTCAACTTCAAAGATTACACTGAGGACAAACAAACTCGTATGAGATCCAATTCTTGGAAACAACTCCCGGAAGTCAACCAAAGGCCATACCGACACTAAGGGCAACCCCAGGAGGGACAATATGGTTTTTTTACCAAGCCTAAGTCGATTCAGTCAAACTCAAGCCGAATTGATGCCACCAAGATCAGAACGAACCATAACGACGATCCCGAGTGCAAACAACGCAAGACAGCTCAACGGAGAAACTGCGAAGAATCGAAGACCTGGTTATGAACTCGTCTTGTTGGAACCAAAAAATGTTTTATCACATGTCATTGTGACAATCTCGGCGAGGGCTTTCCAGAAAGGTATAGCACGCCTCAAATGGACGCTCCGATCAAAAGTTAGAAAGTTTAGACTTCGACCTCGCGTTACTTGGAGTGCACGTACTTCGAGACGACTCAACCTAATATGTGGGCCCCGCCACCGGAGCCGCACCTCTACCTGCGGCAGCATCAGGTAGAGCTGAGGCTTCCTGGCCTATAAATTAATGTGCCCCCCTCATTTTCAAGAATTCTGAAACGCAGCGAACCTCTGCCTGTTTGATTTTCTGACTTTTTCACCTCTTCTAAGCCCAAATTTTTTCACTCTAACATGTAGATATACCCACATACTACCACATATCAGAAAATAATCAGTAGATTATGACGTTTAGAGCCTACAATTTGGCAAAAAGCCCCTTAGCAGTACAATGTAAGTATTTCTACGATCAGAAAGTTAATACTACTTCTTTGCACTTGCATATCAAATTTCATTTTCTAAAAATGCCCGGAACTTTTTTGTGACCGTTTTCATCAAAATTTAGTACATTTTTGTACATAACTGCGTTTTCTAGCATTTTTACAACTCGGATTGACTATCCGTCAGCTCTAACAGCTTCAGTGCACTAGCATCTTGGTTTTAAGCAACTTCGACGGAATGGGTTATCTTCCCAGTCTGGTTTTGGCATTTTTTGTGTTTATTCAATTGTATATATACTAACTTTTCAATTTTGTCAAGCCCGGATGTCAAATCCGAGGTGGTTTACTGCTTTTATATATATTTATGCATATATAAGCAACTTTCACCACTACTGGGTTGTCTTCACAGTCTTGGTTGACTATATTTCTGTCAATATATATATATATATATATATATATATATAAATATTTTAGTTCGGCCTGAATTATTCTATGGCCTTTATACTATTTTGCACACCTCACCATTACTGGGTTCTCTTCCCAGTCCCTAGTTGACTACATTTATGTACATTTACATTTCTGTTCGCCCTGGATTATTCTGTGGCCTTTTTACTGCTATTATATATAAATATGCATATATAAGCAGCCTTCACCACCACTGGGTTCTCTTCCCAGTCTTGGTTGACTATGTTTCTGTCAATATATATTTCAATTCCAGTCCGGGCACCGGCGTGAAAATCCATCGCCCTTTACAGCTTTTATATATATAACTATGTATATATATTGCTTTACTCGCTTCTATTAAACTCTTGCTTTAAACATTCATTTGATATGAATTGGCAATGACATATCTGCGGGCGGACTAGATTTATTTAAATCTCGCCAACTCTAGCTTTCAAACGGTTCAAAACATGTCCAGACTGAACCGAGAAGCTAGAATGGCTGAGATTTCCTTAAATCTAGCTTCATTCTAGTTTCAGTTATAAAAGTATCCTCGCGTCCCTTAGATCGCTATCTAGTGGGAACGAGACGCTTCGGGCGTGCAAACCTGGATTTACTGAATGAATCCTCGGTTCTGGTAAATTTGGGATATATATCTATTTTTGTGCAAATTTGAACTGTGCAGGTTTATTGGCTACTCATATGTGAGCCTAGGTATCGTGGGATTCATGATCAAATCGATCAAAATCTGATTCCCACGATGGACAAACTCCGCTTTACAGATGTACCCTGCCAGTTTTTCTGTAAAAATGTACATACAACAGACCTTAAAACGGTTATCCGAATTTAAGGTCTGAACATAGTTGAAATATGGTTTGTAGTGTCAGAGTCCCTTCGATAGCTATAATGCCCATGAAGAGACCGATATTTATATATATTCTATGGTCGAGGATGCTTCGCAGCCCGATAATCACCATTCAAACTGTGTCTTAAGGCAGAAAAGATAAAAAATGGAAGTATCAACATGCTTCAATTCCTATGTTAGCTTAAGGGTTTAATAACCAGCTTTCAAAACATTATTTTCAATTCAATCAAAAGAAAAGATTTTTAGAATCAAATCAAACACTTTTGTAATCAAATCAAAGACTTTTGCAAAATCAAATCAAACCCTTCGTATATAGGTTCAACGAAGCAAAGAACTACTTTCAAATCAATCAATCAAACATAGGCCCAATTTTCAAGAAGCATTCACACACGCACTTCAGTTTTAAGGGAAATATTGAAAAGATGCGGTACCGTGTTTACATGGGAGTCGTGGGGTGCCTAACACCTTCCCCACATTTAACCAAGCCCCCAAGCTCAAAACTTCAGTTTCAAAGATCAAGTTTGGACAGTGTCCAATAATTTGTCCTCTTTCAAATTAAACTCGGTTGAGTTGGTACAACCATTTTCAAATCTACTAACTGGCGACTCAGTAAAATGTTTAAATCATCTACATGATACATGTTAGCCTTTTTCCTTTAAAACCTTTTTCCTAAATAAAAAGAGTGAGGGTAGAGATAACTCAGGAAGAGATGAAAGATCCGGGTTGTGACCCAACCCGCAGATTTTTTAACCAACATCGACAGGTGGCGACTCTACTGGGGACAGTAGAGGGCTTAGGCCGCTTTCAACTCTTTTCAAATATTTCCCTTTCAAAACTATAAATGCGTGAATTCTGTGTCTCCACATTGAATGAATACGTGAATGCGGCGTCTTTACATTGAATGAATGTTAATGAATGCTTTCATGTTTTTTAGTGCTTCGCACCTATATTAATGCTTCGCACCAACTGTCATCATATGAATACGGTGAGGACGATGTATGTAAATGTATGTTTTGTTCCTCTCACAAAAAAGGGAAAACCCGTCGGTGATAAGTAATGTCTCTAGGGATCGGATAAGTCTCTAGGCTCATGAAAATGCACCACCCAGATTTGCTCTAGTTGAAAGATTGGATTAATTTCCCCTCTAGTAGATTGTGATGATCTGGGGACTTTCATGCCAAAAAGCCGCGCGAGAGTAACCTAAGATAGGTCAGCCTCTAATTAACCAAATCTGACGAGAAGCTTCTTTATGCATTCCTCTTTCAATTCAATGTCTAGTTTTTAATTCCAGTAAATACGTCTTGTCATCCTGTCATCAAAACAACTAACCTCTATTTTAAAGGATAAAATTAAAAACCACATCATGCATCCTATCCCTACCTATCTTAGGAAATTGACAAGCCTACATTTTGGTGTAGGTGAAAAATTGGTCCTGTCACTAGATCTAAGTCTAAGAAAGCACTAAGTCCATCCACGGACATAACTTCGAGTGCTAAACCAGAATCTACCCCTGTGTCTAGGGAAGAGTTCGAATGACTGAGAAATCAGATAGTTGAACTAGCCTATTTTCTAAGAGAACAAAGGAAGGCCCTTAAAGGGAATCACGCCCAAAATCATACAGAACTAGGAACACCTGGTGGGAGCGGTAGTCAAGAGACCAAAAAGGCCGAAACTCTGATTCCTGGACCACAAAACCAGGACCCAACTAACAAAACCCCTGAAATCACCGCCCTCGGCAAAGAACAGGAAGCTAGTGATCTTCTCAAGAAAGTACAACAAATGGAAGAAACTCTCCGGTCTATCAAAGGGACTGGGGCATTTGGCAGTGTTAATTACTCCGACCTCTGTATTTTCCCAGAAGCTCGTTATCCCGAGAAATTCAGAACTCCTGATTTTGAGAAACATGATGGATTGGGAGATCCTTATACACATCTGAAAGTATTCATCGGAGAACTCGGATCTGATATAAAGGATGAGAAACTTCGGATGCAGTTATTTCAAAAGAGTCTAACTGGAGAGGCCAAAGCCTGGTATGCCCGCATAGACAATTCTAAGATTCATAGCAGGGAAGAGCAGGCCCATGCATTCCTTAGTCAGTATAGCTTCCAATCTCAGCTGGCTCCAGATAGATACCAGATAACCAAAATCAAGAAAAAGAATACTGAATCATTCAGAGAGTATGCCCAACGATGGAGATGGGTTGCAGCACAAGTCACCCCAGCCATGACTGAGTCTGAGATAGTCATGACCTTCATCGCCATCAAGAAGCGCCATATTATGAGAGGGTCCTAGCAGGCATAGGAAAACCATTCTCTAAAATGATCAAGCAAGTCGAAATGGCAGAAATGGGGCTCAAGTCCTGGAAGATAAAAGATCTGATCGTCCTCAAAGCTGTCATTGAACATATCCAATCTAGAAATTACGGGAGTAATCCACGGAGGGTAAACAAGAAGAAAGATGAAAAAGTGTCCTTAGTATTGCAAGGACAGAATACAAGGGGCGAGTCAAACAGTATGCCCATTCAAAAGAGGAATTATACTCCTTTTCAAGCTCCAGCACAGCCTTCAAACCATCCATTCCAGAAGAATATGGAAGTCAGGCTTAGAAGAACATTCACCACTCTAGGGGATTCACTCGAGAACGTGTTCAAGCTTCTGACAACTCAGAAGAAGATTGTCCAACTCCTTCCACCCACCAACACTGGTGGATAAAATTTTAACTCTGCCAAGAAGTGTGCTTACCACTCTGGATCTCCAGGCCATGACACACAAGACTGTTGGTCTCTCAAGCACAAGATCCAAGATTTGATCGACAACAGAGAGATTTTGGTCATAAAAGACTGAGCAACCCCATGTATAGGACAATCATCTACCACAACATAAAGAAGAGATTGTCAATATGATCGACACCTTGTTGGATGGAGAAGGATCCAAGTACCTCCGTTATGTGGGAGAATTAACTCCATCCAACAATAGCACCCCAGACAGTTGGGAAGTTTTAGAAAGAAGGTTCTTGATAGAGCAAAAAATAAACTCTATTAAGGAACGAATCAAACAATTAGCAGAACTGGTCGTCTACTAGCATCAGATTACCAGGAAAATGATCAAATAGGCCAACCGGTCTGATATCGATCGTCCTCCCATGTAAGAACCTGAATTTTCAGATATTATTAAATAAGGATTTAATAAATAAAATTCTTAAACTGTGAGATGGGTTCGAATAAGAATATATATATATATGTGATGTGAGGTATGTGATATTATATTACATAGGATAATATGGACTATGTAATATATGTTTTTGTGATTTATAAATATATTATTAATATATATTTGTTATTTAGTGTAGAGACGATTAAGTGGAGATAAAGGAAGTGGATAAATTTCTATCGATAGTAAATAATTTATAGAATTATTTTATCATAGTAAGTTGGTGAGATTAAATATCCTTAATGTATAATCACCATATTCTTGTGTATGTGTATTAATAACTAGTATGTTTATAATATAGGTTATTAATAGCACTTAAGCTATCCGTGAATAGGTTTGGATAGTGAAGCATGAGTTAGTTAAGGAATTAACTAATAAGAATAAATATTAGTTAATTTAAGTTGGGAGTTATATTAGGGAATAATATAATGTTAATATTGAACCTTAATGACATGGTGCAGTGTTTAATTTACTTAAGTAAAGAAATGGATTAATATATGCGTTGAATATATGATTATAGTTGCTACTTTTTATATATATTATTTAGAATGATAATATGTGAGAAAGTCTAATGTACGAATAACGTTAATAAATATATATATACATTATTAAAGAGAAGTAAAAATTAATATATCTTTAAATGAATATTTGAAGAAATTATTTTGGGAACAATTTATAGAAAAGAAAGAGAACTAATTATTATATATTTCTAATAAAGGATATTAAAATAATTTCTAATATTGAATTATTTTAATAAAATGAGGAAATATTATTTTTGAATAGTGATATTATCTTATATATTTTGTAAAAGGTGTGATTGATTAATATGATAGATATATTACATATTTGCTATATGTAAATAAATTGATGGAAACAATTTATTATAATGGAAAATAAACTTATTACCTATTTTCTGTATATAATGTACATATGCCGTACATGTGATTATTTCTAATAGATATTATATTAATTATAATATCTTGAGACAATAAGTAAATTATTTTCTAATAATGAATATCCTTATTTGGAGAAAATATAATATTTTATGTTAGGGCTAAATACATAATTTCTAATGTATTTTCAAAAGGAGTTTAATTTATAAAAGAAAACTAAGTTATTTTAATAACTTGAGTTGCTATAGTACCGTAAGTGTTATAAATAATATTTGAATATTTCTATTCGTAATATATTTATATGTGAACCTTGTGACTTAATAGTTCTAATTATATTGAACATGTTATAAGTAGTAATATGGTGGGAGATGAGTAAGTGGTGAGAATAATAATAAGCTTGAGATTAAGCTTGTGAGAAATGCCTTGTGTGGCACGATAATAAATTCGGTAATGAATTGATTCGAGGATAGAAGAATTATTAATTAAATAATTAATCTATATTAATTATTATTATAATAATATGTTGATTTATTATTGTGTCTAGTAATAGTATAATAATAATAAAGAAATCGATTATAAGTATAATCGGATTTGTAATTATTAAATTGATGAGGAATGAGATATACTGTCTTATTAGATTAATTATTGTTATGGACAAAATACTATTATCAAGTAATTATTTGATAATATGTTGATTAATGAATAAATTATAAATATAATAAGATTTATATTTACTTAAAATGTGATAATTAATCATATAAATTGTTATAGAGATTAATAATTTTATTGATTTGCGAGGAAGGGGTTAATTAATATTATTATTAATTAATTGATAAGATAGGTAATTTATTAATCCCTATGTGCAAACATGCGATATTAAAAAATATAACATATAGTAGTTACACATAAGTTATATAAAGTATAGTGCAACATTAATGTGACCATACTATATATATATAAACTATATAGTAAGATTAATTGCATTATGTGAGTTACATAATAGTAAGTGTTTATGTAATATAATGTGTATGGGCAGACCTTGTTGTATACTCTATTATTATATAGTAATATCAATAACAATTGATAATTGATAATGATTTTAATAGTTATTATAATAGAAATAAGAACAATTGTGATAATTAATAATAATGATACCCCATTTGAAATATGTAATTGGTATTAAGGAAAAGGTACATGAATTATATGGATGTACCCTTATTTAATTACGTTGTATTTAGAAGGGACATTGTTACTTAAAAATATACTATATGTACATATATTATATAACCAAAGTGTATATATATTATGTGTATGGATATATAACCCAAGTGTTATATTACACTTTGCAAGTTGCTGAGTTCCTTGGT
Organism: Panax stipuleanatus; assembly: GCA_020205555.1. NCBI lineage: Eukaryota > Viridiplantae > Streptophyta > Magnoliopsida > Apiales > Araliaceae > Panax > Panax stipuleanatus. The sequence continues at coordinate 26,421,727 of CM035122.1, forward strand.
CTTGTCCCTAAATGAGAGCCCATTCACGTGAGAAGCTAGCCTACTCTACCTTCCTTCTCAATTTCAGTATTTTAGAGCTAATGAGTATGGGGGGGAGTGGGTTTCATAATGGATTTCACCAACTCCTCACCAACTTTTTATTAACCACTATGTTCTTGTTTCTTCCGTTAGTTGAAAATGATGAGCAAAGTCATGGACTGTGTGTTAGAATTTCTATAAGTGCAGCCTCTCTTCTTCTATTTTCAAATTGCTGAAATTCTAAGTTGAGTTTGTATAATTTTTCTGAGAATAAGAGTGAGTATACTATTATTGAAGGAGAGTCGTATAGCATCAAGCAATTCATTGCAGAGGTATAACATTTACATCAATGTTCTTCAATTTTCAATTCTTGATTTTTGGATTAAGCACGAATTGGATGTTAAGTTGATTAGAGAATGTTTAATAGTTGCTATGATAGCTTATAAACATGTTAGAACTATTATGTAGCTGCTCAGAATCGAATTGCTGTGAAAATTTCTGAGTTGGCCTTAAGTTCTGCCGAAGCAGAACAGTTTCTGGCCTGGCCGGACACCGGCGCAGCTGCGCCAGTTTTGTACTGGGCAGCGGCGCAGCTGCGCCAGGCCCTGAAGCTTGACTTCTGTTTCTGTTAAGTTGCTGTCATATGTTAGCATGTAGTATCTCATTAGACAAGCATGTGGACATGACTAACATACATATAGGAGTACTTTGTCATGACATAAGCATGTATGACCATGATAGTATACACTATTGAAGAAAGGCTTTATGAGTTACGAAATGAACTTAGAATTTTTAAAGTGAACTTGTCATGAACATACCATATATACATTCTGACTTTTGAGACATGTTTGTATGACCTAGAAATACATGATTTGTATGTTTACATGCGTAGATAAGCTTCATAATGAAATACGAACATGCAAACCTCACTAGTAGCAAAAATGTAAGTTTTACAAAATGAACTTTTGACATGTTTATACCATGCTAACGTTCTAATTTTACAAACATATTGGTATGGTTTAAGAATGCATGAAGAGCATGTTAACTTACGTACATATGTTTCACAATGTAATATGAACATACGAACCTTATTAGTGAGCTTACTAATGAAAATATAAGCTTTGATCATACACGTTATCATGTTACCTTAAGATTTGGATTTTGATATTTATGAACATATGTGATAGCACTCTTGGACTCTCTCATATACCATACATGTATATACACCATAACTACATGTTGTGAAACCAATTTTAGAATAAACAAAGCATGTTTTCAAACTAATAGCTATAATAGTTACATATATAAAATATGAATATTCATGAACATGCCCAATATGAGTTATATGAATACTTTATGTGTTTAAAGAACGAGCATGATAAACTTTGTGATGTTCATGACCTTGAATGGCCTTAAAATTGTTGGAATGTTTACTTAGAACCTATATCGTGTAAATTGAACATGAAAAGGTTGAACGAGCATGAAAGTATCCTTTAATATGTATACATGCTATGTAGGACCATATGTTAATACTTGAATCCGACTTCGACGATTAATAAAGTATATTTACTTTGATATGGTCTTATGTGTTAGTAATGATATATGAGAATGATTAACTCAAAAGATGGACTACACTAGCTATATGTAATTAGATCAGTGGTAGACGGGCATATGTGTGTAGAGAATGGTAGTAAGTACATATGGTTAAAGTATACGTATACTTACATAGTTATTCTAAGAATACGCTAAGAAAGTGAGACGAAGGTTCTAAGAACCAAGTTAGACAACAATGCAACCTTTATTATTACATTGAGAATGTGTGAATACATATAAGTGATAAGTGTGAATCCATGGTTAATATAACTGTGTAGGATTACACGAAGTGCAGATATTCTTAAGCAGTTAAGTCGTAGTTGTTAAACTACGAATCAGGCAAGTCTTTCAGTTCCTATTTGATATATGAATTTAATAACTGTTAGTTGAATTATATTATGCTGTGATAATGTGAACTTATATATATGAGATATAAATGAGATTGAAAGTTGATTTTTGATGATATACTTGTTATGTGAAAATTAGCATGCGTAGAAAATATATATTATTTATAAATGCATGAACTGAGTATGATGTTGTATGCTATGTGATGCATTAAAACTGTTAGAATTGCTGAGCTGTCGAGCTCACTCTTGCAAATAACCACTTTTACAGGTTAAAGACTTACGATAAAGACTTCGTGCTTCTTAATTGATAAAGATAGATAGTATCGCAATGAAGAATACTGTTTAGATTATTACTCGAACCATGTTTAGGTTCTAGTCATTGTACTTGATATTTGTTTATGAGGTTTAATGCTTGTCGTACTGTAAAGATGGATTAGATAATACATAGAGGATATTAAGTTAAGATGTAAACCTTTATAATTCTCAAATAGATTGAATCATATTTTATAGTTGATTCGAGAATTGTAATTGATTTAAAGTTATGAAATCAATAAAAGATTTTATTCAAATGATATTGAAAAGTTTAAATTATTCCGCATTTTAGTAACATCGAATATAATGAAAAGACGAGATCTTGGATATGAATAGAATTCATATTCTAAATTGTAATAAACAAAGTTGTATTCTTTTACTAATGATTAAAAGATGTAATAGTTCGACATTAGTAGTATCGTGACTGCACCGAATCCGAGGTTTCGAAGGAACGTGGATTTGGGGGCGTCACAGGTTGGTATCAAAGCTGTAGGTTATAAACCTTAGGTAAGTGTACCTTAAACTATAATCTGAGAAAGGTAAAGATAAGATTAAAATATATACGTGAAGATTCAAAGAAGAATCTCGAAATATCTAGAGAATGAGAATTAGGAGTTTCCTAACTCCGGTAATGAAAATGTTAAGACGATGTCTATAAGATGTATATGACAAAGATAGTGAGAATAAACTCAGATGGAGTTTGGTTGATAATAGGGAAAGAACCCTAAGGTAAACTGATGATCACGACGTGATCAGATTGAACTGTGAAATGTTAGATAGTCTGTAACGACTAAGTGTGTATAGCTTGATGCTATGAGAGAATGTACTATAAAAAGTACGAGATGAACTCATGAGGAGTTGTATGTGGTGAAACATAGAAAGTTCGTAATGAGCAAGTGATAGAGTAAGATAGAGTTAAGTGTTGGATTTCCATTGAGGACTCATGTGATGACTTAGTTGTACGAACTTTTTTATGGGCAGGAGTTTTGTGCTTGCACTGAGTGCGTCACATTGATAATCGTTTGAATGTTAGTGTCGCGGTATCATTATACGTATGGTGGAAAGGTGATTCTTTTCTCATATTTATTTTGATAGATAGAGATTTCTAAGTTTTAATTAGATAATATTAAGATTAGGTGCGAGTTCTTAAGATTCATGCCTATGACAAGTTCGTGACTCATAATCATATGGTGGGACCCCTCAGCGAATGGACTGATTATGGTCTGACTAGGATAAGTTCCTCAACCCATATGATTGTGGTAAGTTCCTGAGCTTCCATGGTATGGTAGTTGGTGAACTGTACTGAGAATAGATATATTATATAAGAGTTTTGGAATAGTGAGCATTGATGGTAGTATGAGATTGAAGTGATTTGGATTTTTCTAAATCTTCTAGCTATACTAGGTTTTCAAAATTTATTGACTTCGTGCTAGTGTTTGCACTTCGGTTTTCTCAAGAAAAACATTGGATCAGATGACTGAACCAATGATGTTTAAAAATAATATCGTTATTCATATGTCTATGCTAATTGTTTCGGCTATGACAAAAATGATTTAAAAATCTTTCAAAATGTATTTTGACCAGGTGCATCATTTGATATGATGTAGAATGGTAAATGATAGAGTCATCAATGCAATCGAACCTAGTGTTGGTAGTGATCGAAAGATCGTCAGCCCACTATGGTATGATGTAATATGACAAAGTCATAAAATGGCGGAATCCTCAACGTACTACTAATCTGGTATGGTATCATGACGTCATAAAAGAATTTTTGGTTTTCTTGTAAATTATGAAGAAGGTCAATTAAGTTGGCTAAATTATTTCGATTGATGTCCGAATTGTTGATGAGAGTCTAAGCTATTTGATTCGGCTAGGCGACTGTTGAAAAGAGATTATAGAATTCAAGCATTCTTGTGTATTTATGCCAAACCAGATTGCTCTGGTGCAGATTTTGATGTTGAAAAGATGAGGTGAACAACCCTATGAAGGGGACATGTTTTCGGGGACAATGGTTCCAAATGTAACGCATATAGTCGTTACAAAAACACTACGTTGTGGCTCAACGTAGTGGTACAATAGGCCGGCCACCTAGAGTACGCATGGAGGGTGCTTTCAGTCTTTGTGATTGATAAACACTCTGGTTTACAGTGTGAATAATTGTGTTGAAGCATTAGTAAACCTGGAGAAAAGTTCACGGTCTTGTGACCCCTCGGCATAAATTGGAATCTGAGTTATTCATACTACTTCTCGATTATTGAAAAATCGTGGAAGATTCTTATTCTTCTGAATGATGAAAGTAGTAAGTAGAATATTCCTTAGAAAGGAGAATGTGGTAGAATGCAAGTGAGCAAGTTATAATAAAACTTCTGAAAAGAGAATGAATAAAAAAAAATTTATTCAAGAGAATATGTAATATTCGGAATAGCACCGAGTATAGGAAGTTTCGGTGATTTCGAGGACGGAATCCTTATAAGGGGGAGAGGATGTAAGAACCCGAATTTTTAGATATTATTAAATAAGGATTTAATAAATAAAATTCTTAAACTGTGAGATGGGTTCGAATAAGAATATATATATATATATATATATATATATATATGTGATTTGAGGTATGTGATATTATATTACATAGGATAATATGGACTATGTAATATGTGTTTTTGTGATTTATAAATATATTATTAATATATATTTGTTATTTAGTGTAGAGACTGATTCAGTGGAGATAAAGGAAGTGGATAAATTCCTATCGATATTAAATAATTTATAGAATTATTTTATCATAGTAAGTTAGTGACATTAAATATCTTTAATGTATAATCACCATATTCTTGTGTATGTGTATTAATAACTAGTATGTTTATAATATAGGTTATTAATAGCACTTCAGCTATCCGTGAATAGGTTTGGATAGTGAAGCATGAGTTAGTTAAGGAATTAACTAATAAGAATAAATATTAGTTAATTTAAGTTGAGAGTTATATTAGGGAATAATATAATGTTAATATTGAACCTTAATGATATGGTGCAGTGTTTAATTTACTTAAGTAAAGAAATGGATTAATATATGCGTTGAATATATGATTATAGTTGCTACTTTTTATATATATTATTTAGAATGATAATATGTGAGAAAGTCTAATGTACGAATAACGTTAATAAATATATATATACGTTATTAAAGAGAAGTAAAAATCAATATATCTTTAAATGAATATTTGAAGAAATTATTTTGGGAACAATTTATAGAAAAGAAAAAGAACTAATTATTATAAATTTCTAATAAAGGATATTAAAATAATTTTTAATATTGAATTATTTTAATAAAAGGAGGAAATGTTATTTTTGAATAGTGATATTACCTTATATATTTTGTAAAAGATGTGATTGATTAATATGATAGATATATTACATATTTGCTATATGTAAATAAATTGATGGAAATAATTTATTATAATGGAAAATAAACTTATTACCTATTTTCTGTATATATTGTACATATGCCGTACATGTGATTATTTTTAATAGATATTATATTAATTATAATATCTTGAGACAATAAGTAAATTATTTTCTAATAATGAATATCCTTATTTGGAGAAAACATAATATTTTATGTTAGGGCTAAATACATAATTTCTAATGTATTTTCAAAAGGAGTTTAATTTATAAAAGAAAACTAAGTTATTTTAATAACTTGAGTTGCTATAGTACCATAAGTGTTATAAATAATATTTGAATATTTCTATTCGTAATATATTTATATGTGAACCTTGTGACTTAATAGTTCTAATTATATTGAACATATTATAAGTAGTAATGTGGTGGGAGATGAGTAAGTGATAGGAATAATAATAAGCTTGAGATTAAGCTTGTGAGAAATGCCTTGTGTGGCACGATAATAGATTCGGTAATGAATTGATTCGAGGGTGGAAGAATTATTAATTAAATAATTAATCTATATTAATTATTATTATAATAATATGTTGATTTATTATTGTGTCTAGTAATAGTATAATAATAAGGAAATCGATTATAAGTATAATCGGATTTGTAATTATTAAATTGATGAGGAATGAGATATACTGTCTTATTATATTAATTATTGTTATGGACAAAATACTATTATCAAGTAATTATTTGATAATATGTTGATTAATTAATAAATTATAAATATAATAAGATTTATATTTACTTAAAATGTGATAATTAATCATATAAATTGTTATAGAGATTAATAATTTTATTTATTTACGAGGAAGGGGTTAATTAATATTATTATTAATTAATTGACAAGATAGGTAATTTATTAATCCCTATGTGCAAACATGCGATATTAAAAAATATAACATATAGTAGTTACGCATATGTTATATAAAGTATAGTGCAACATTAATGTGACCATAATATATATATATATAAACTATATAGTAAGATTAATTGCATTATGTGAGTTACATAATAGTAAGTGTTTATGTAATATAATGTGTATGGGCAGACCTTGTTGTATACTCTATTATTATATAGTAATATCAATAACAATTGATAATTGATAATGATTTTAATAGTTATTATAATAGAAATAAGAACCATTGTGATAATTAATAATAATGATACCCCATTTAAAATATGTAATTGGTATTAAGGAAAAGGTACATGAATTATATGGATGTACCCTTATTTGATTAATTTATATTTAGAAGGGACATTGTGACTTAAAAATATACTATATGTACATATATTATATAACCAAAGTGTATATATATTATGTGTATGGATATATAACCAAAGTGTTATATTACACTTTGCAAGTTGCTGAGTTCCTTGGTCTTGTCCCTAAATGAGAGCCCATTCACGTGAGAAGCTAGCCTACTCTACCTTCCTTCTCAATTTCAGTATTTTAGAGTTAATGAGTATGGGGGGAGTGGGTTTCATAATGGATTTCACCAACTCCTCACCAACTTTTTATTAACCACCATGTTCTTGTTTCTTCCGTTAGTTGAAAATGATGAGCAAAGTCATGGACTGTGTGTTAGAATTTCTATAAGTGCAGCCTCTCTTCTTCTATTTTCAAATTGCTGAAATTCTAAGTTGAGTTTGTATAATTTTTCTGAGAATAAGAGTGAGTATACTATTATTGAAGGAGAGTGGTATAGCATCAAGCAATTCATTGCAGAGGTATAACATTTACATTAATGTTCTTCAATTTTCAATTCTTGATTTTTGGATTAAGCACGAATTGGATGTTAAGTTGATTAGAGAATGTTTAATAGTTGCTATGATAGCTTATAAACATGTTAGAACTATTATGTAGCTGCTCATAATCGAATTGATGTGAAAATTTCTGAGTTGGCCTTAAGTTCTGCCGAAGCAGAACAGTTTCTGGCCTGGCCGGACACCGGCGCAGATGCGCCAGTTTTGTACTGGGCAGCGGCGCCAGGCCCTGAAGCTTGACTTCTGTTTATGTTAAGTTGATGTCATATGTTAGCATGTAGTATCTCATTAGACAAACATGTGGACATGAATAACATACATATAGGAGTACTTTGTCATGACATAAGCATGTATGACCATGACTAGTATACGCTATTGAAGAAAGGCTTTATGAGTTACGAAATGAACTTAGAATTTTTAAAGCGAACTTGTCATGAACATACCATATATACATTCTGACTTTTGAGACATGTTTGTATGACCTAGAAATACATGATTTGTATGTTTACTTGCGTAGATAAGCTTCATAATGAAATACGAACATGCAAACCTCACTAGTAGCAAAAATGTAAGTTTTACAAAACGAACTTTTGACATGTTTATACCATGCTAACATTCTGATTTTACAAACATATTGGTATGGTTTAAGAATGTATGAAGAGCTTGTTAACTTACGTACATATGTTTCACAATGTAATGTGAACATACGAACCTTATTAGTGAGCTTACTAATGAAAATATAAGCTTTGATAATGCACGTTAACATGTTACCTTAAGATTTGGATTTTGATATTTATGAACATATGTGATAGAACTCTTGGACTCTCTCATGTATCATACATGTATATACACGATGACTACATGTCGTGAAACCAAGTTTAGCATAAACGAAGCATGTTTTCAAACTAATAACTATAATAGTTACATGTACGAAATATGAATATTCATGAACATGCCCAATATGAGTTATATGAATACTTTATGTGTTTAAAGAACGAGCATGATAAACTTGGTGATGTTCATGACCTTGAGTGGCTCTAAAATTGTTGGATTGTTGACTTAGAACCTATATCGTGTAAATTGAACAGGAAAAGGTTGAACGAGCATGAAAGTATCCTTTAATATGTATACATGCTATGTAGGACCATATGTTAATACTTGAATCCGACTTCGACGATTAATAGAGTATATTTACTTTGATATGGTCTTATGTGTTAGTAATGATATATGAGAATGTTAACTCAAAAGATGGACTACACTAGCTATATGTAATTAGATTAGTGGTAGACAGGCATGTGTGTGTAGAGAATGGTAGTAAGTACATATGGTTAAAGTATACGTATACTTACATAGTTATTCTAAGAATACGATAAGAAAGTGAGACGAAGGTTCTAAGAACCAAGTTAGAGAACAATGTAACCTTTATTATTACATTGAGAATGTGTGGATACATATAACTGATAAGTGTGAATCCATGGTTAATATAACTGTGTAGGATTACACGAAGTGCAGATATTCTTAAGCAGTTAAGTCAGTAGTTGTTAAACTACGAATCAGGCAAGTCTTTCAGTTCCTATTTGATATATGAATTCAATAACTGTTAGTTGAATTATATTATGTTGTGATAATGTGAACTTATATATATGAGATATAAATGAGATTGAAAGTTGATTTTTGATGATATACATGTTATGTGAAAAGTAGCATGCGTAGAAAATATATATTATTTATAAATGCATGAACTGAGTATGATGTTGTATGCTATATGATGCATGAAAACTGTTACAATTACTGAGCTGTCTAGCTCACTCTTGCAAATAACCACTTTTGCAGGTTAAAGACTTACGATAAAGACTTCATGCTTCTTAATTGATAAAGATAGATAGTATCGCAATGAAGAATACTGTTTAGATTATTACTCGAACCATGTTTAGGTTCTAGTCATTGTACTTAATATTTGTTTATGAGGTTTAATGCTTGTCGTACTGTAAAGATGGATTAGATAATACATAGAGGATATTAAGTTAAAATGTAAACCTTTATACGGTAATTCGCAAATAGAATGAATCATATTTTATAGTTGATTCGAGAATTGTAATTGATTTAAAGTTATGAAATCAATAAAAGATTTTATTCAAATGATATTGAAAAGTTTAAATTATTACGCATTTTAGTAACATCGAATATGATGAAAAGACGAGATCTTGGATATGAATAGAATTCATATTCTAAATTGTAATAAACAAAGTTGTATTCTTTTACTAATGATTAAAAGATGTAATAGTTCGACGTTAGTAGTATCGTGACTGCACCGAATTCGAGGTTTCAAAGGAACGTGGATTTGGGGGCGTCACATCCCACAACCGAGATCAATCCTATGAGGGATCATAACCGATTTTAGGAGCATGTATCCTGGACTGACAAAGGTGTTGAAGAAGCAAGCGACCAAACTAGTGGAAAATTCCTACTTCAAAAGAACTTCACCAACCTAAACCAGTCAATGGAAAAAATCCTCCAGATGCTAATCAACGAGGGAATGGTTGCATACTTGTTACCACCATTGAACCCTCGGGCCAGAAAATTCAAACCTGATCAAATATGTCAGTACAACTCCAATTCACCTGGTCATGATACTGAGGATTGCTGGGCGCTTCGTAACCTAATTCAAGACATGATTGAAAATGGTGACCTGATAAGGGGAAATCAACTTCTTGACCTCCCGGATGAAGAAACTCTCTGGATCCCCACTATATGAAATCAAGGTACCGTAGCTGTCATCTCCTGTAATGATGAGTCAACCCTCAAATCCTTAGTACTGCAAGAGAAAGGGGTCCAAGAAATATAAAATCCTGTGAAGGTGGCCGCACACGAGCCTTTGATATTTTCCTTCAGACCCAAGTATCCAATTATCAATCTGAAGCAGGTCCCATGGACCTATAGGAACGATGAAGGGTCCACCTCAAATAACATTACCGTTGTACCAAAGGATAATCCATTATACCTGCCTCAGCGGGTGATCAAACCAGCCACCAAAGACAAAGCAAAGGTGGATGATGAGAAAATTGAAGAGTTTCTAAAAATGATGGGACACAATGAGATCAAGGTAGTGCCGAGCTTGAAGGATACACCCAAGAAAATGTCCATCCTCGACTTGGTCTTATCCTCAGTGGACCATCGCAACATTATGGTGAAAGTTCTAGAAGAAGCCCATCTGCCACATACCGTACATGTTGAGAAATTCCGTCATGTGGTGGAACATATTTTCAACAGCAATGTGATTTATTTCAGTAATGATGATATCCCTGTAGAGGGAATAGGCCATCATAAGTCCCTGCACATAGCTGTGATGTCTTCCGGGTTTGTGATTGGAAGGGTACTCATCGACGGAAGATCATCCCTTAACATCTATCCTTACGATACTCATGGAAAGAATGAAGATCAACCCGAATCGGATCAAAACCAACAGTATGGTCATCTGAGCTTTCGATGGATCGCGACGCCAAGCTCTAGGAGAAATAGAGCTATCCTGGAGATTGGCCCACACACTTTCTATGTATCCTTTCAGGTGCTCAATATCGCCACTGGATAAAACCTGTTGCTGGGCAGGCCATGGGTTCATATGGTAGGGGCAGTGCCATCCACCCTCCATCAACAGCTCAAATATATTATCAACGGCAACCTCATTATGGTCAATGCTGAACCAGAATACCCTGTCGGCATACAGGGAGACATGCTAGTGATCAGCCTAGATTTAGGGATTGAACCTACAAGTTTTCAAGCTCTGGAGGTGAGCGATACGCAGTATCTACCTATCAGAGCACCAACCCTTAAGCCCAAGGTCTCCACCAAAGTAATGACAGTGGGCCAAGAAATGGTATCTTTGGGTTTCCAACTTGGAGAAGGGTTAGGAAAGAATTAGCAAGGTATCAAGAGCCTGATATAAATCCCAAGTCAAACTGGGAGAGCAGGATTGGGATATTCATCCAGGGCAAATTATAGGAACACGCATAAGCATACCAAGGCTCATGCTTCCACCATACCTTTACCAAATCTTACTAATGTCGGATGGGTAAAACCAATGAGGAAGAACCTTATTGTGGTATCAACAATGCTATTTCCTCCAATTATACCTGTCAATGAAAGAAAAGCCATCAAGCATGAGGCAAATAGTTAAAAGGGATAAGAAAAGATCCTATACGAAGGACGAGACCCATTCGTTAATATGCGGATCATCATAAACTATGAAGGTATGAATGATGAGATCCCAGATAGCGAAGACGAGGATCAGATTCAAATTCCTTGCATCAAAAAGGAAAAAGGGGCAATTCAAGGAAAAACCATGGCCCTATTATAAAGGATGTCTCAATTGTCATCCGAGACGAGACAGATAATCACAAATCCCTGATCCTCCCGGTTCATGAGGATCTGACCTTTGATAACTGGAGCAGTGTCCCTTGCCTCGGTCGAAAAGGGTAAAGGGGCAGAGAGAGTCAATCTGCCCTTTAAATATGCTTTCATTTACTGCTTACTTTTGATTACACAGCCATAGCAGCAGTTTTGTCATGCTTTGCAGAATGCTATGTATATTTAAGCAGTTGTATATAATTAAGATGAAGCTGTTTTTTGTTTTCAGGACTCAAGCGTTGGATGTGTTCGTCTCTGCCGATGAGATGCCAACCTATCAAAATGACTACGACTTTGATGTAGAACTGAACTTCGACTTGATGGATATTAATTAAGAGGATGAAGATGACTATGAGGTGCTCGAGGAGATCAAAGAATGGGTCGAAGAAAAATCCAAACCAAACCTCGACCAAACCACCACTATCAACATAGGAACCTCCGAAAACATCAAAGAAATCCAGATAGGTTTAGACCTCACACCAGACCAAAAAATCGACCTGATCGAACTCCTAACACAAGTCCATGATATATTTTCATGGTCACATGAAGACATGATTGGCCTCTCTACTGACATTGTCATTCATCACATGCCCATCAAAGACGGTTTCAAGCCAGTCAAACAAAAAGTCAGGCGATTGAAACCTGAATGGAGTCTGAAAGTCAAAGAAGAAGTCGTTAAACAATTCAAAGCCGGGATTATCATGGTATCAACCTATCCAGAGTGGCTTTCAAACATAGTCCCAGTGCCTAAGCCCGAAGGGAAGGTACGAGTATGTGTGGATTACCGGGATTTGAACAAAGTCTGCCTTAAGGATAATTTCCCGGTTCCTTTCATCCACATCCTGATAGATAATCTGGCGTAGTACGACAAGTATTCCTTTGTAGATTGTTTTGCTGGTTCCCATCAAATCATGGTTGCTAAAGAGGACCGGGAGAAAACAGCTTTCATCACTCCCCGGGGAACCTTCTGTTATAGGCGACTATCCTTCGGCCTCATCAATACCGGAGCCACGTATTAGCGAGCCATGATGGCCCTATTTCATGACATGATGCACAAAAAAATAGAGGTTTATGTGGATTACATCATCATCAAATCCCGGAGGGAGGATGATCACATCGACCATCTCAGGAAGCTGTTCAACAGGTTACGAAAGTATAACCTCAAGCTGAATCCCGCTAAATATGCTTTTGGCGTCAAAGCAGGCAAGCTGTTAGGATTCCTGGTGAGTAATCGAGGCATCGAACTTGACCCTACCAAGATTAAAGCCATCACTGAGATGCCAGTACCTCGGATAGAGAAGGAGATACGTGGGTTTCTGGGAAGGATCAATTTCATAAGTGGATTCATTTCCCAGCTCACAGCAACCTGTGAGGCCATATTCAAGCTACTAGGGAAGAATGCCTCCACCAAATGGAATGAGGATCGTCAACAAGCCTTCTTTGCCATCAAGAAGCAGCTAATCGAAGCACCAGTATTGGTACCTCCGAGGGATGGAGTTCCCTTGTTCATGTACCTATCCGTCAATGCCAATGCAATGGGCTGAATGCTAGGACAGAAAGATGATAGTAGCAAAGAAAGAGCCATCTACTACATCAGTAAAAGATTCAGCAGTGGTGAACAGAAATACACCATGATCAAGAAAATATGTTGTGCATTAGCATGGGCTGACATGAGGTTACAACATTACCTCCATGGGCACACGACTTACCTCATATCCCGCATGGATCCACTCAAATATGTATTCAACAAGCCAATGTTGAATTGTTGACTGTCCAAATGGCAGTTGATTCTACAATAGTTCGACATTGTCTATGTGACTCAGAAGTCAATCAAGGGTCAAGGCATTGCAGATCAATTAGTTGAAGCACCTTTAGGAGGGTTCAAGCCCCTGGAGACCTATTTCCCAGATGATGGAATCATGATAATTCAACAACTCCAACGAGAGAATACAGTCCAACCATGGAAAATGTTTTTTGACGGAGCATTAAACATGGAAGGTGCCGGAGCTGGGGCAGTCCTTATCTCTGGTACAGGAGAACAATATCCTGTGGCTACCAAACTTCAATTTGGCAACACTAACAACACGACCAAGTATGAAGGCTATATAATGGGGTTGAAACTAGCCCAATCCATGGGTATCAAACACCTACTGGTCTTTGAAGACTCTGAGTTGGTCATTAGACAATCCACTGGGGCATATCACACCAGAGAACTGCATTTGCTGCCTTATCATCGACAGATCATCAGAATATCCCTGGAATTTGAAGACATAATTTTCAGCCATATTCTTCGGGGTAGGAATGATTTCGCTGATGCATTGGCAACGTTGGCTTCATTAATCAGCATATCCGATAGGATTAGGATTCCCTACATCAAATTCACAGTTCAGAAAGCCCCGACATACGAGAATTACATTGGAGAAGTATCAGATGAAATACCTCCTGTCAAGCAGCCTTGGTATCAAGATATTAAGGAATATCTACGAGATGGATCTACACCCGCTGGAGCAAGCTAATCTGTACGAAAGCGGATTCCCAAAATGGCTATGAAGTTCTATCTAAACGGAGATGCCCTCTATAAAAGAGATGCTGGAATAGTCCTGTTAAGATGCCTTGATAAAGAACAAGCCCAGAGACTTATGGATGAAATCCACGGTGGAGTTTGTGGTCCACACATGAGCAGTTATCTACTGGCCAGGAAGATATTAAGATCCGGTCATTATTAAATCTCTCTCAAAGTTGATTGCGATGATCACGTCAAGATATGTTATCAATGCTAGGTACATGGAAATGCCATACACGCTCCTCCAAATGAGCTACACAACATGAGTTCACCATGGCCTTTCTCCATGTGGGGAATGGACGTGATTGGTCCAGTGGAACCAAAAGCCAGCAATGGTCATCGATTCATTTTCATCATGATCGATTACTTCACAAAATGGGTTGAAGCAGCCTCTTTTCCCAAAGTTACGAAAGAGGTCATCATTGGTTTCATCAGAAATAATATCGTATGTCGGTATGGATAACCGGAGGTGATCATATCAGACAACGCCAAGAACATGAACAATTAGATGATGATAGAACTGTGCAGTAAGTTCCACATCAAGCATCTCAACTCCGTCATCTATCGGCCCAAAATGAATGGTGCTATCGAAGCGGCCAACAAAAACATCAAAAAGATCATGCAAATTTTTTTTGCCAATCACAAAGAATGGCCTGACCTGCTGCCTCTAACCCTGTTAGCATATAGGATGTCAATGCGCACCTCTACTAGGGCTACCCCCTATTCATTGGTCTATAGCATGGAAGCAGTCCTCCCCGTAGAAGTAGAGATGGAACCTTTACGAGTGTTGATCGATGCTCAGATAAACGAGGATTAGTGGTTGCAAGATCAATATCACCAATTGTCCATGATAGATGAAAAAAGGGCTACAACCATTTTCCACGGACAGTTATATCAGCAAAGGATCGCTTGATCTTACAACAAGAAGGTCTGAATACGGCAATTCAAAGAAAATAACTTGGTGCTGAAGAAAGTTTTAGCCAATCAAGACGAGGCTAAAGGAAAGTTTGCCCCTAATTGGGAAGGCCCTTTCATTTTCAAGGAAGTGTTAACGGGAGGAGCTATCAAATTATAAGAAATGGACGGGAACCAATTTCCCCAACTCATCAATTCAGACACCGTGAAAATGTACTATGTCTGAAGCACATACATACCCGCATCCGGGTCCTATAAATCAAATCAGGTTCGGTTTCTCACTAGAAGCCGGAACTACAAATAACCTGATCTCCCTCCACTCGGCAGTACGTAGGCAGCCATTTCTGGCGTGGTCAAACCAAATAAAAATTCAAAAACTCATCAAACCAAACTCATAACCCAAGATAAATAATTTTCAAACCCTCTCTAATAGAAGCCAGAACTACGAATGACCTGATCTCCC
The DNA here is from genome assembly GCA_020205555.1 of Panax stipuleanatus. NCBI lineage: Eukaryota > Viridiplantae > Streptophyta > Magnoliopsida > Apiales > Araliaceae > Panax > Panax stipuleanatus. The sequence goes on from CM035122.1 coordinate 26,437,556, forward strand.
TCCACCCGGGAGTACGTAGACAGCCATTTACGGTGCGGTTTGACCTTCAAGAAAAAACAAAAAGCCAATTAAAAACCAGTTCCAAGACACCGAAAGCCATACAGAAGCTATATCCAATCTTCCTGGTCAACAGGCCCATCTGAGATATTACCTGACATCTCAACTGTCAGTCCATCAAGGAGGAGCTCAAGATACATCAACAACAACAAGTCATAAAAAAAGTGGTAATCACTCAGCAATGACGATACATCTCCAAAAAGGGAAGTGAATCAAAAATATGTTTCTCTGATATAAAACAGCTTGATGTATACATAATGCCCTGTACATGACAAAAATTGTTGATCTAGTCTGTGCAGGAAAAATAAAGCTAGCCTACGGACCCAAGGATAAGCGGGCCAGCAATGCCACCATGGCATCTCTCTTGGAAGATGGAGGAGCGGTTGTAAGTGCAATACCCTCAGCCTCCATACGACTCAAAACCTCCACAGTCATCTGCAGTGTGGCACTATGGTCATCCATATATGCGTCCATCTCGGTAACCAGGCCGTGCGTATAAGATAGAAGAGCAGCACTATCGGCAATGTGGAAATCACGAGAAGCAATAGCCTCATCCCTCTCCTCAAAAGCTATATCTCTAGAAATCAAAGTATCCTCGATCTCAGCAAAAGCTGCATCTCTGGCTGAGCGGATCTCATCCCTCTCCACAACAGCTACATCTCTAGAAGATCGGAGTTCCTCTCTTTCTATCAAGCCTACGTCATGAGCGACTCAAAGTGCGTCCATCTCAGCTAAAGCTATATCTCCACCAGATAAGGCGGTTAACATCTGTGCTCTAGCTGAATCCCGCTCAAAGGTCATCCTGAATAAGGAATCTACCAAAGCCGAATCTGTGCCTGCAGGAATAGTAAGTGGATCACTGACCAGTGTCACTGTCAAACCTACGAATAGCACATCCTCAGTAGGAGAGTCAGGATCCTCCATAGGCTCCTCCACATCTGAATCTACAATAGGAGCTGAAGGGATAAATACAACTGCTGCCATAACTGTCTCCAACTATGCCGAGTACTCTAGATAACGGTCCGGATGGCTACTGGAGAACTCAGCCCTCTCCCTATGAGTCCAACACTCATATACTAGAACTAAGTCATCTGATGACATAGACGACGCTGACATTCTTTGATTAGCAGACCCCTCAAAAAGGTGCAAGCTCTGTAACTGATCAAACTGGCTCAAAACAGCCAGGGGATGATAAGTAGTCACTCCCCTCAAACCCTCTAGGGGCAAGTAATCCATGCCAGGTGCATGAGTAATGAAGCTATATGGGGAGACTAGCCCTAAGCATGGAAAAATTGAAAACGAATGCTCAATAACCGATAAAAATGCTGACCACATCTCCGCGTCAATACACTTCGCAAGCTGAAAGGAGTAAGATGTGGCTACCTCGCGGGTAAAGCAATATCCATGACGCCTGAAAAATCTGATCGGCCGGATATGGGACATCCGCCATACATACAGCAAAACCAAGCTACCTCAGAAGAACCCCTCCGGGTGGGTAATACAATAAGTGGCTGACCGCAGCGTCTCAGCTAATATCATTGGGATAATGGTGCTACCCTATCTAAGGGCCCGAACAACAACTACCAATCCCACATCGAGGTTATCCAAGTGCAGCGGCATGTAAACGTATGCCACAATGCACATCAGCAGAATATCTACCATAGCCAGATGCCATGCCTCTGCTAAAATAATAAAATCCCCAACATGTCGATCGTAGCTATCAAGCTCCCCAAAGTGATAGATCAAGAAGTCAATCGAGATCACACGCCCAGAAACGATCTCGTCTGCGACTACCCTCTGACGAAGACCGGACATCCGCAAAAATGGTCTCTGTATATTACTAACAGCATTTCGAGCGCACGGCAAGTCCAAAGCCAGACCGATAAACCGCTCGTACTCCTCCAAAGTCGGCATCATCTCATGTCGCCCAATGCTAAATACCTGCCTCTCGGGTATCCAGCAGGATAGTATGCCATCCACAAACCCATATGGCACCTAAAAATCTGCAAGGGCCAACAAATGCCCCAACATCTGGTCTACTGTCCCTCTAGCTGAGAAGGGAAGGCTCTCGTACCATGACCTCAATGATGAAGCCACCTCAGACTGTGGTAAATGCTCAATACGGCTCACGGCGGATGACGTTATCTATGTCACCATATCACAAGACCACCTAGGGGTCAAATATGAACTCATCTATCTAGATGCAGGCATACGACATAATATATGCATGATGACAAGTATAAACATGATGCGATAGATAGGAAATATCATGAGCATATACAACGAGCTATCTACTGCGGGCATCATCCTTGTCTAATAATACAAAGAGAAATAAAGAAATATAGGAAAATGGGGTACCACCACCCAACTACTAACAGTGGTCTATCAAAATGATGGCACAATCGCCAAATAGCCAAAACAGTGGCTGACCAAAAATATAGCTGCCATTGCTATCCAAAGAGATCCAAATAATCTACGTCTAGGTGATCAACCTGCTCCATCTCCATTGTGAACACAAAGTTGTGGTTGTAACGATTTAGATTATATATTTAATTTTAAATATTTATTGAATTAAATAAATATTTTAGGTGATTTATTTATTGAGTTAAGTAAATAAATCATGTGATTTATGGAGTGATTTAATTAAGTGTTATATATTAATTAAATGAATGTGTAATATTTATGTAATTAATGTATATTAATTTTATATTATAGTTCTAATTTAATTGAGAAAATTGAATTAGATGAATTATGTGATGAAGTGTTACATGAATTATAATTAGCGAGTAATTATAATTATGTGGCAATTTTATGTGATTTATTGATGTTAGATTTTAATTGATTAAATTATTATTGATATTTAATTAATTAAAATGTGACATTAAAATATGTGTTAAATAAATTGTTAAAATAAAGAAAAAGAATTTTAAACAAACAAGGCCCTTGCTTTTGTTTTAAAAGACTGTTGTCAAACAGGGCCGTTACACTAGCTTAAACCCAATTTACCTAAACCATGCCTAAGTTAGTAAAACTAGTTTCTAATTTTCCTGTTGCCAAATAAGCAAAAAGGACTTTTGAATTTTGTAACTTACGTTGTAATTAGTAGTTAGTGCATATACTTATTATATGGGAGTTACATATATTATATATTACTTGTGTTATATATTATATGTATATACTATCAGTACGTTAGTTTTTCTAAAAGCCTAAGTCTAAACTAGAAGAAAACAAAGGAGAAAGAAGAGCAGAGAAGAGAGAATACAAAGAAGAGAACTTTGAGAAAATAAGAGGAAAACTATACATCATCATCTCCATCTTTTCTTCCAATTCAAGCTAGTAAGATTATACTCTTAACCATAGAATCAATTCTTATGTGTTGTATTTTTTCTTGTCAAATTATATTTTCATGAAGTTGTATAATTATGACTATGTATATATAATGTTCATATGTTTGCATATGTAATTGTAATGCCATGAAAAGATTTTCAAAAACCAGTTTTAAAATTATGATCCTGATATTTTCATTCTCTGTAAAAGGTGTTTTAGAAGTTGTATAGCATGATGGATATATATATACGTAATTGTGTTCATATCATGTCTATATGTGATAGTATGCTTATTTAGTTGTTTAATTCATGAATATATATGATATAAATGGAGAATTTATGTTTTTCAAAAGTCACAATGAAGTGTCTAGGAAAAATAAAGTTTCTCATAGACATCAAAATATATGTTGATTGTTGAAATTAATTGTGGAATATGTTATTATGTTTAGAAATTAGTTGATTGGGATTGGAATTGTGAGAATTGGTTTCAAAACAAATTTACAGTGTTCAATTTTATCTAGAACACTGATTTGAACACTGACATTGGTACTTTCTTTAAATTTTTATAAAAATTAAGCGTTGTAATCTTGTATCAGTGTGTTCAAAACATGTTAGAAGCTTTGCACTTTGTTTCTATAAAGTTTTATATGAAAATTATTGGCTGAATTGTGAACTCATTGTAGAGAATTAAGCCAATTTGGCTTTTCTCTACACTGTTCGAGAAGCTGCTCTGTTTCTGTCCGCTGTCGGCGCAGCTACGTAGGCAGTAAGGGTTAGCTGCGCCGCTGGATTTTCTCAGGATTGACCCCTGCGCAGCTGCGCCGGTGTCAAGGCTAAAGGTGGCGCAGCTGCGCCGTGTCCTTGGCAGGGGCAGTGACTTTAGTTTTTGTGCAGTGTTATTTCTAAGCTTAGTTTAATTATTCTATGACAATGAGTATATATCTAGTTTCTATAACATGTTGTTAATATGAATGTGATGATTGCATGTTTGGAAATTAAAAAAAGAGGATTTGAAAACCTAATATAGTATTTAAATTATAAGTTATAATTGTTTAATTGAACTACTTAATTATAATGTGATTAATTATAATTAAGAGTAAATGTTTAATTTAAATTATAATTTTTGTGAAATTATAAGGTATAGAAGTTGATTTATTTTAATCAATTACATGTTAATTTAAATTATAATCTATGTGATTATAATTTAATAAATGCATGTTTAATTGTGGATTATAAATTGATAATTGCATGATTAATTATAATTTGTGTAATTATAATGCATGATATAGTTTAATTGATTATAAATTATAATTTGTTTATAATTTAAAAGGTAATTATAATTTAAGTAATTTTAATTTGATTAAGTGTTTGAAATATAATTGTTTAATTATAATTTAGTTAAATACATAATTAATTTAATTATGTGAGTATGTGTGTGATGTAATTAATTATGTGATAGTTGATTATTTATTTAATTAGAGTGAGTTATTCTTGAGTGTTAACCACTTGTCTGAATTAGTTATGTGTTAACTAATTTAGGTTTTTGTGACATAATATATATGTGTAGGAAGTATTAAAGTACGTGAATTGTGTTAAGTAGCTTGCGCTTAAGGCAAGTTTTCTAAACCCTAAACTTGTTAATTCTATACAATTTCTTTGAGTTCATATATTCATTTTTGAGAAGGTTCTTTCCATTTCTATATTGAACAATTGTCTATTTAATTGAAATGATCTTAACTTATTGTTCAAGTAAGATCCAGTTTATTATTTTAAATGCTTTAAGTTTACTTCTAAAGCATATGTTAATTCATAATTCTTTTATTTATGAATTATTGAAAGTCCATTCAACTAATCCTCAGTTGATGAACGTGAAATCTAAATTACCTTTGTAAGCTTATCCAAACCAAACTTTCTTTGGTGCGGACTTGAATTCAAATTACTGAGTTGAACAACCCAAATTGTTAGGAAAGATGATTACGCATAGCGTTAAAATATTTATGCACAATACATGGTACAAATGGCTGATCCCCCTAAGTACGGGTTAAGGTCCATAGTCTTATTGACTATTAAAGGTTTAAATAGAAATATTTATAACCTAGGACAAGAAGAGTTCAAAGGTCTTATGACCCTCAGATAAATTCTATATTCGAATTTTAATGTTGATAGAGAATTATTATTCAATTCTTTATTATTGAAGCAAGCTAAGTTGTTCAGATTCTTTTAAATATATCCTTTCATGTCTATATTATTGTTAAACTCTAGTGAGCTGTGGTTTGCTCACTTTTGCATTAAATAATAATTTCAGTAAAGGTTGATAATGCTGATGCTCCGTCTACATGTAAGGGCAAAGGAAAGCAAAGCAAGTGAAGACTTGTTTTAATTATTTTGAAATGATTGTAATGAGACAGGAATGTTATGTTTCCGCACTTTATTATTTCATGTCAGGTTTAGAGTAACCCGGGATTATTTTAAAAAGGTTGTAACCCTTGTTGTAAGGGAGATTTATTTATTTTAATTTAAGTTGTAGCTTATTTTGCATTATTCATTGGGTAGATGTATGTTATATTAGAAAGTGAACACCAAATTATGTGGAAACGAAGTACCCAAATTTGGGGGTGTCACATGTTGGTATCAAAGCTATAGGTTATGAAACCTTAGGTGGGGAAAAACCTTAGGTAGTAGCCTTATGGTAAGATCGAAAAGATAGTGATGCTAGGTAAAGATAATAAACTACCTTATGTGCCTATGTGTTTACACTTTAGCATTCGAAGAGTGACGATTCGTTATCACGTAATAATGAACTTTAAAATTCTTTTGTCAGGATGTTGAACGTTGGAGAACCTAGTCAGGCTAGAGAGGATGTACCTCAGGTGCCTAGAGAGGAAGAGCCCCGTGACATACATGTTATCTGGAAGCAGCTGGTTAGGAGAGAGCCATCTCCAGTGATCACTGTAGCTGGTCGGGAGCATGAGCTGACACCTATTCCAGAGGATGAGGATGAGGACGAGTCTGAAGAGGAGGAAGAGGAGGAAGAGGATCCCGAAGAGGAATTCCCACCTCACTCTACTAGTGCTGAGATGTACGAGGCAGTCTACGATAGCAATGTGGAGCTTCATGGACGCGTAGGAGATCTCGAGAAGACTATCCAGCAGCGAGACGAGACGATCGAGGAAATGGTAAGTGACCTATGAGATGCACAGTGGAACTTGATACATATGGAGGTTGAGAGAGATGCTGCTCGATTTGAACTGGCGAAGCTGAAGTAAGACATCCAGGAGGAGTCGAGGAAGCGTGCCAGAGCTGAAGAGACAAGCTTTATAGCTAATCAACGAGCCGATCGAGCTGAAGGTGAAGCTGAAGCCAAGAGAGCCAAGCTGAGGGAAACGAAATATGCTTTTCATACAGCGATAGAGAGAGCTCAAGACCGTGTTTTCTACTACCCAGCTCAGTTCCAAGGTTTATCGTGGTATGTGGTGGACCAAAGAACGGCGTTTCGGGTGATGGAAGAGGAACGCAGAGAGGCTGTGCGACATATTAATATGCCTAGGCAGTAGCAGTAGCAGTAGTAGTAGCAATTGTAGTAGCAGTAGTAGTAGTAAAGCTTTTGTTTATGTGTTGCTTTTTGTAGTAAATAAAGTAAATCCCATAATTTGAAATAAGAATGGGATAAGTTAATAATATAATCCTGCAACTTTTCCAGTTCAGGAAGGATGATGTAAATGGCAGAAATGCTATCTGATTGATGTTTTTAAAACTACGACTAATGAATAAACAAAGTTTATTGATGTGCTATGTGTTCTATGTGAACTAAGTTATTCGAACGTTTAAGTATGAACTTGAATATTTAAAAATTGAATAAAGGGTCTAATAATAATATTTTCTTAACAGAAAATACCTCCTAGAAGAAGAGTAACTCGTCAAAACCCCGAGGGATCGACGAACAACAACAATAACGATGGGAAAAATCCCAACTCGGTTCAACAGTTGGTGAACCTGTTGACAGGAGCTCTTGCGAATCAGTCGCAAGTGCAGGGTACTACGTTCAAGGAATTCAAGGCAGTAGGACCGCCTGAGTTCAAAGGATCGACTAACCCTATCGAAGCTCAGACATGGGTTATGGAAATAGAGAAGGTATTTGATGTGGCTAGGGTGGGGGAAGACCAGAAGACAGCATTCGCGGATTTCATGTTGAAGTCGGATGCTAGTTTTTGGTGGCAGGTTAACAAGACCCGAGAGGGAGAGGGAGTCATCACTTGGGAACGTTTCAAGGAAATGTTCTACGAAATGTACTTTCCAGCGAGTTCGTAGGACCAGATTGAGGTCCAATTCCTAGAACTAAAGCAAGGAGGGATGACGGTGTCCGAGAATGCCGCTAAGTTCAATGAGTTGGCCAGGTTCGCTACTCACCAGGTCAGCACTGACGCTAGGAAGATGAAAAGGTTTGAGCGGGGACTAAAGCCCTGGCTCTACAGCAAGGTTTCTATGTTCCGGCTGAATACCTTTGTGGCTGTGCTAGAGAAGGCCATACTTGCTGAGGGAGGAAGCGAAGTGGTGACGAAGTTTAACCAAGATAAGAAGAAGAAGAAGAATGAGGTAGAAACCAAGTCTGGGGGTAGCAGCACTGTGAACCAGAAGAGGAAGTGGTTTGATAATACCTCTGTTGGGAGTCAGCAAGGAAGCCAGCAGAAGAGGATGTTCAAAGCGTGTGCTACATGCGATAAGAATCACACTAGCGTGTGTATGAAGGGGAAGCGGGTGTGCTTCAACTGTGTTCAGGAAGGCCACATCGCGCCTAATTGCCCAAACTCGAAGAAGGGAGCTTGCTTTACATGTGGATCCAAGGATCACATGGCTCGCAACTGCCCGAAGAAGCTGACGGCAGGGTCAACAGGGAATGGAAGCTGCAGTTCCATGACTATCGCTGCACCATTGCAAGCTGTTCGACCCACTGCACGGACATTTAATATGACAGTGCAGGATGCTGTGCAATCAAAAGACGTGGTGTCAGGTATTATTCCGGTCAATAGTATAAATGCGTATGTATTATTTGATTCGGGTGCTACTTGCTCATTCATATCTGATGATTTTGCTAAAACCCTAGACTTATCTGTAAAGGAGTTAGTTTACCCTTTGAACATAAAGTTGCGAATGGGGAGGTTATTCCTGTAAGGAGCGTTTATAAGAACTGTATATTGGACATTAAGGGTCAGGAACTTAGAGTAGATTTAATTCCGATTAAACTTGGGGAATTCGACGTTATACTGGGTATGGATTGGTTGTTCAACCATGGGGCGGTAATCGACTGTCAGAAGAAGTCGGTGAATCTTACGACTCCGTCGAAGTTGGTGTTCTATGGTAGTAAATCACCTAGGCAAGTGAGTTGTCTAACTGTTATGCAAGCCAAGAAACTTCTGACGCAAGGCTGTATAGGATATCTAGCCTACATAGTAGATATGCGTAAGGAAAGCCCGAAGGTGGAGGAAATATCAGTAGTTAAGGAGTTTGTGGACATTTTTCCGAGCGATTTGCAAGGACTTCCGCCGGATAGGGAGATAGAGTTCGTGATCGATTTAGCCCCGGGAATTGCTCCAATTTTGAAGGCTCCGTACCAAATGGCTCCAGTCGAGATGAAGGAACTGATGGTTCAACTACAGGAATTACTGGACAAGAAGTATATTCAACCAAGCGTTTCACCGTGGAAAGCGCCTATTTTATTCGTGAAGAAGAAGGATGGGTCGATGTGTCTTTGCATTGATTATAAGGAGTTGAATAAAGTTACGATCAAGAATAGGTATCCTTTACCTAGGATCGATGACTTGTTTGATCAACTGAAGGGTGCGAAGTACTTCTCGAAAATCGATTTGAGAAGCGGGTATCATCAATTGAAGGTGAGGAAGGAAGATATACCTAAAACTGCCTTTAGGACTCGATATGGTCATTACGAGTTCTTGGTGATGTCATTTGGTCTCACGAATGCCCCATCTGCATTTATGGACCTAATGAACAAGGTTTTGAAGCCATTTCTGGACAAGTTCGTGGTAGTGTTCATAGATGACATCCTGGTTTATTCCAAGACCGAGGAGGAACATGCTGAACACTTACGACTATCCTTAGAAGCACTGAGACGAGAAAAGCTTTACGCTAAATTCTTGAAATGCGAATTTTGGTTGGAACGTGTGCAATTTCTGGGCCACGTGATCGACAAGGATGGTATTTCGGTGGATCCGTCGAAGGTTGAAGCTGTTATGAATTGGGAACAGCCGAAGACGCCATCTGAAGTGAGGAGTTTCTTGGGATTGGCAGGTTATTACCGAAGATTTATCCAAGACTTTTCTAAAATCGCAACTCCGTTGACGAATTTGACTCGTAAAATAGTTAAGTTTGTTTGGACGGAGAAGTGTGAGGAGAGTTTTCAAGAGCTGAAGAAGAGGTTGAGTACTGCGCCTGTATTGTCTTTATCGGATAGTTCGGGGAATTTTGTGGTATATAGTGATGCCTCACATAAAGGATTAGGCTGTGTGTTAATGCAGAGCGGCAAAGTCATTGCCTATGCGTCACGTCAGTTGAAGGATTACGAGAAGGGGTATCCGACCCATGATCTAGAATTGGCGACAGTAGTGTTTGCCCTAAAGATTTGGAGGCACTACTTATATGGAGAGAAGTGTGAAATATACACAGATCACAAGAGTCTGAAGTATATATTTACCCAGAAGGATTTGAACATGCGCCAAAGAAGGTGGTTGGAACAGATTAAAGACTACGATTGTGAGATACTTTACCATTCGGGTAAAGCTAACGTTGTTGTCGATGCTTTGAGCAGAAAAGGTCGGGAGAAGCTGAACGTATTAACTGATCAGAATCGATTAATAGAATAAATGGCTAGATTGGAATTAGAAGTGAAGCTTACGAAGGAATCGGATGAGATGTTGTTTCAAGTAACCACTGGTTCTACTCTAGTAGACAAAGTGAAAGAAGCACAACTTCATGATGAAGAATGTGAAAAGATTCGGACAAGGTTAACTGATGGCGAAGAGTTCAAGTTCAAGGTTGATAATGAAGGTGTGTTACGATTTGAAGGTAGAATCTGGGTACCGCCAGTACCAGAGGTCAAAGAGGAGATTTTGAGTGAAGCTCATAGTTCTAGATATTCTATTCACCTTGGGAGTACGAAGATGTACCAGGATCTCAGGCATCATTTCTGGTGGCCAAATATAAAGAGAGATGTGGCTGAATGCGTTTCGAAATGCTTAACGTATCAGAAAGTCAAAGCGAAACACCAGAGACCTAGCGGGTTGCTACAACCGTTAGAGATCCCAGAGTGGAAGTAGGAACACATCACGATGGATTTTATGGTAAGACTTCCAACGACTCAGAAGGGATTTGATGCGATATGGGTTATAGTGGATCGACTGACGAAGTCAGCCCACTTTCTGCCGATCAGGGTTAAGTACAACCTGGATAAGTTAGCAAAGCTATACGTGAAGGAAATTATTTCTCGACATGGTGTTCCGGTGTCGATTGTGTCCGACAGAGATCCACGTTTTACGTTAAATTTCTGGAAGCGATTGCAAGAATGTATGGGCACCCAGTTGCGAATGAGAACAGCATACCATCCTCAGACTGATGGACAGAGCGAGAGAACGATTCAGACGCTTGAGGATATGTTGAGAGCTTGTGTGATGGACTTCAAAGGAAGCTGGGAGGATCATCTACCGTTGGTGGAGTTCGCCTACAATAATAGTCATCATGCGAGTATTGGCATGCCACCTTATGAAGCGTTATACGGCAGAAAATGCAGAACTCCTTTGTGCTAGGATGAAGTCGGGGAACGTCAATTGTTGGGACCTGAATTGGTACAACAAACCGCCAAAATTATGAAGCTGATCAGAATGAGATTAGTTGCTGCTCAAGACAGATAGAAGAAGTATGCCGATTTACATCGACAGAACCGAGAATTCTTACCAGGAAGTTTCGTGTTCCTGAAAGTATCTCCCTAGAAGGGGAAGATTCGATTTGGGTAAGAAGGGAAAGTTAAGTCCCAGATTTATTGAACCTTTTGAGGTACTACGAAACGTGGGCGAGGTAGCTTATGAGATTGTATTACCTCCGGAGCTCGAGAATATACATAACGTCTTTCATATTTCTGTATTAAGACCTTACAAGCACGATTATAAACATGTAATAGAATATGAACCTTTACAATTTGATAAGGACTTAACATATGAAGAAGTGCCTGTTCAAATAGTTGATAGAAAGGAACAAGTACTTAGGAATAAAGTGATACCTTCTGTTAAGGTAATCTGGAGGAACCACAGTGCTGAAGAAGCTACGCGGGAACTCGAAGATGTTATGATGAAATCTTATCCGCATTTATTTGATTAGTTTTGTGTAACCTCTTATATATTGATTCTGGGGACAGAATCCTTTTAAGGTGGTAAGAATGTAATAGACGAGAATTTTTTTTGTGTGATTCTGGGGACAGAATCCTTTTAAGGAGGGAAGATTGTAACGATTGAGATTATATATTTAATTTTAAATATTTATTGAATTAAATAAATATTTTAGATGATTTATTTATTGAGTTAAGTAAATAAATCATGTGATTTATGGAGTGATTTAATTAAGTGTTATATATTAATTAAATGAATGTGTAATATTTATTCATTTAATTAATGTATATTAATTTTATATTATAGTTCTAATTTAATTGAGAAAATTGAATTAGATGAATTATGTGATGAAGTGTTACATGAATTATAATTAGCGAGTAATTATAATTATGTGGCAATTTTATGTGATTTATTGATGTTAGATTTTAATTGATTAAATTATGATTGATATTTAATTAATTAAAATGTGACATTAAAATATGTGTTAAATAAATTGTTAAAATAAAGAAAAATGATTTTAAATGATTTTAAACAAACAAGGTTCTTGCTTTTGTTTTAAAGGACTATTGCCAAACAGGGCCCTTACACTAGCTTAAACCCAATTTACCTAAACCATGCCTAAGTTAGTAAAACTAGTTTCTAATTTTCCTGTTGCCAAACAAGAAAAAAGAACTTTTGAATTTTGTAACTTACGTTGTAATTAGTAGTTAGTGCATATACTTATTATATGGGAGTAACATATATTATATATTACTTGTGTTATATATTATATGTATATACTATTAGTTTTTCAAAAAGCCTAAGTCTAAACTAGAAGAAAACAAAGGAGAAAGTAGAGCAGAGAAGAGAGAATACAAAGAAGAGAACTTTGAGAAAATAAGAGAAAAACTATACATCATCATCTCCATCTTTTCTTCCAATTCAAGCTAGTAAGATTATACTCTTAACCATAGAATCAATTCTTATGTGTTGTATTTTTTCTTGTCAAATTATATTTTTATGAAGTTGTATAACTATGACTATGTATATATGATGTTCATATGTTTGCATATATAATTGTATGCCATGGAAAGATTTTCAAAAACCAGTTTTAAAACGTATTTTGGAAGTTGTATAGCATGATGAATATATATATATACGTAATTGTGTTCATATCATGTCTATATGTGATAGTATGCTTAATTAGTTGTTTAATTCATGAATATATATGATATAAATGGAGAATTTATGTTTTTCAAAAGTCACAGTAAAGTGGTTGGGAAAAATAAAGTTTCTCATAGAAATCAAAATATATGTTGATTGTTGGAATTAATTGTGGAATATGTTATTATGTTTAGAAATTAGTTGATTGGGATTGGAATTGTGAGAATTGGTTTCAAAACAAATTCAAAGTGTTCAATTTTATCTAGAATACTGACATTGGTATTTTCTTTAAATTTTTATAAAAATTAAGCGTTGTAATCTTGTATCAGTGTGTTCAAAACATGTTAGAAGCTTTGCACTTTGTTTCTGTAAAGTTTTATATGAAAATTGTTGGCTGAATTGTGAACTCATTGTAGAGAATTAAGCCAATTTGGCTTTTCTCTGCACTGTTCGAGAAGCTGCTCTGTTTCTGTCCGCTGTCGGCGCAGCTACGCAGGCAGTAAGGGTAGAAGCGGCCCAGCTGCGTCGCTGGGTTTTCTCAGGATTGATCCCTGCGCAGCTGCACCGGTGTCAAGGCTAAAGGTGGCGCAGCTGTGCCGTGTCCTAGGCAGGGGCAGTGACTTTAGTTTTTGTGCAGGGTTATTTCTAAGCTTAGTTTAATTACTCTATATATATCTAGTTGCTATAACATGTTGTTAATATGAATGTGACGATTGCATGTTTGGAAATTAAAAAAAGAGGATTTGAAAACCTAATATAGTATTTAAATTATAAGTTATAATTGTTTAATTGAACTACTTAATTATAATGTGATTAATTATAATTAGAGTAAATGTTTAATTTAAATTATAATTTTTGTGAAATTATAAGGTATAGAAGTTGATTTATTTTAATCAATTACATGTTAATTTAAATTATAATCTATGTGATTATAATTTAATAAATGCATGTTTAATTGTGGATTATAAATTGATAATTGCATGATTAATTATAATTTGTGTAATTATAATGCATGATATAGTTTAATTGATTATAAATTATAATTTGTTTATAATTTAAAAGGTAATTATAATTTAAGTAATTATAATTTGATTAAGTGTTTGAATTATAATTGTTTAATTATAATTTAGTTAAATACATAATTAATTTAATTATGTGAGTATGTGTGTGATGTAATTAATTATGTGATAGTTGATTATTTATTTAATTAGAGTGATTTAATCATCAGGGTTAACCACTTGTGTGAATTAGTTATGTGTTAAGTAATTTAGGTTTTTGTGACTTAATATATATGTGTAGGAAGTATTAAAGTACGTGAATTGTGTTAAGTAGCTTGCGCTTAAGGCAAGTTTTCTAAACCCTAAACTTGTTAATTCTATACAATTTCTTTGAGTTCATATATTCATTTTTGAGAAGGTTCTTTCCATTTCTATATTGAACAATTGTCTATTTAATTGAAATGATCTTAACTTATTATTCAAGTAAGATCCAGTTTATTATTTTAAATGCTTTAAGTTTACTTCTAAAGCATATGTTAATTCATAATTCTTTTATTTATGAATTATTGAAAGTCAATTAAACTAATCCTTAGTTGATGAAAATGAATTCTAAATTACCTTTGTAAGCTTATCCAAACCAAACTTTTCTTGGTGCGGACTTGAATTTAAATTACTGAGTTGAACAACCCTAATTGTTAGGGAAGATGATTACGCATAGCGTTAAAATATTTGTGCGCAATACATGGTACAAAGGGCTTATCCCCTTAAGTACGGGTTAAGGTCCATAGTCTTATTGACTATTAAAGGTTTAAATAGAAATATTTATAAAAATTTATAACCTAGGACAAGAAGAGTTCAAAGGTCTTATGACCCTCAGATAAATTCTATATTCGAATTTTAATATTGATAGAGAATTATTATTCAATTCTTTATTATTGAAGCTAGCTAAGTTGTTCAGATTCTTTTAAATATATCCTTTCATGTCTATATTATTATTAAACTCTAGTGAGCTGTGGTTTGCTCACTCTTGCATTAAATAATAATTTCAGTAAAGGTTGATAATGCTGATGCTCTGTCTACAAGTAAGGGCAAAGGAAAGCAAAGCAAGTGAAGACTTGTTTTAATTATTTTAAAATGATTGTAATGAGACACGAATGTTATGTTTCCGCACTTTATTATTTCATGTCAGGTTTAGAGTAACCCGGGATTATTTTAAAAAGGTTGTAACCCTTATTGTAAGGGGGATTTATTTATTTTAATTTAAGTTGTAGCTTATTTTATATTATTCATTGGGTAGATGTATGTTATATTAGAAAGTGAACACCAAATCATGTGGAAACAAAGTACCCAGATTTGGGGGTGTCACAGCGGTCATCAGGCTTGTTTAGGCTGTACAAAGGAGGATCTGCCCCTGTAAAAACTACTGCTAAATGGACTTGAAGAGGGGCCAGCTCCTGAGCTGGACGGGTCAAAAGAAGTTGCCTCTGACGGATCTCGTCCAAGGTGCCTGATAAAGAAGCGAGCCCTATCCAACTCCCAGGTCAGATCTGCAATCTGGTCTAAATGATTCGGTTCCCTGAGGCAAGATATCCAGTCCGTCATCATCACGGGCCATGGCACCATGTCTGCCAAAAACTGGGTGGCTCGAGTCTGAGCTCCAACAGTGCGAGCACTCCACCATCTGCTAAATGCCTTCTAGCTGAAAGGGCCCTCCGATAGGGTCAAGCCATCTATGCCCTCCATGGGAATCTCTGTCAGTGACATGATCAACGGCCAATGATGCCAAGTACAAGGAACAATGGGAATGCGGATCTCACCAGTGATACTCCTAATGACACGCTCTCCCAAATAGAGCTCCCAGCCTCCCTCTGTCAAAATCGGGACCCTGCGGGTAGACAATACAAACTCTCGACTAGTGGGAAAGCCTCCCTCGAATCCGACGGTCAAATAATTGGAGGTATATGGCACTTAGGAGATCAATCCAGCTGTCAAAAGCTCCAACTGTAAGCGAGCATGTGTAAATCCCTCAGCAACAGGGACCTCCGTCAAAGTCGAGTGATGTTAATGCCGTCCTCGAGGATAGGTCTCCAGATTTAAAGTAGTGGCAGACCGTAGGCAAGGAAGCCTCTCAAATGCCCAGAACTAGCCATATCAAAAGTCCGTAGTGATCAACACTGACAAATATAAATGATGAAATCAAAAAGTACAAGAAAGACGTACTCACCAGCAGAAATGGGTAGAACCCTAACTAGGCCTCCGTCGAACCCTCCGAAATCATGGGCATGCCCCAGAGAAAATAAGCAATAGGAACCCCAATCAAAATCACTAAGGCGCTCTACATGCTGGGTAGCGCTGACTAGGGCGAAGGACACAGTCGACGAGTTGTCCGCCACAAAATAACCCTTGATGATTACCAGAAATAATTGCCTCAGAATGCAATCTCTAACCCTCCAATCATCAGGAAGAGGCTCTAGCAAAGCCCCATTCTGGTTATCTATACTCAAGGGACCAGATCGGACTGACCGAACCTTAAGCGTCGTCGCAGAAACTCCCAGCAGGGAGCGAACGGTGGTGGGCGTAATGTCAGCCATGATAGGCACTGGCTCGCCCTCAAACTCAATACCAGTGATGAACCTCCAATCCATAGGGGTTATCATCACCTTACAGTCCAACAGATAAAGGGACTGAGTCTGGTCGAATCAGCGCTCAGACAAAGCCCTCATATACCCCTAGGGGCAATGGCGAGGAAGAATAGAAAAGAATGTCTGGAACCCCCAGCCATCAACAATATCCCTGTAATCCTCGTACAAAGTATGATACATGGAATGCATATTGAACCAGTTCCCTCGAGGCTGCGTAAAGCCGGGAACCTGCATCAAAAACCAACCCATGTCAAAAACTTGTGCCCCGAGATTAGCAAAAGAAAGAAAAAGAATCCAAGAAGAGAAAAACTTCAAGTCACCTCATTGGCGTGGAGATATCTCGAAGGATGGCGACTCAAGTCGCCCAGCAGCTCCTAGGTAGGCACAACAATGTCTGGAACCTCCGCAAGTGGAGCCTGAGCCGGTTCTAGAGTAGCAAAAGCAGCTTGCTCATCATCAATGTCAATCGGCGGTTCATCCTGAGCTGGACGAATCACTGACTCTGCCAACCTGCGAGGCAATCTAGCCAGACGTGGTGAGGAACATCAGAATCCCTCCTACGTCTGACCCCTGAAACGACTCTGCTAGCATTATCGGGCCTATCAGGGTCCATCACCTGTGTCAAGTCTCCAAATCACCTCAGAAAGGGTGTAGTAAGCCTAAAACTTGTGGCTTATTATTTTAAATCAGTATTCTATGCATCTCTATGCCCTAAAAACATGCATGGGTCAGTCAAAAATCCCTAGTAGAGTCAAAATTGCATGCTCGGGTTTTAAATTTTTTTTGCCATAGTCTCCTTTGTAAAATGAACTGTCCGCATGCACATAGGCATGACTAGGTGGCCATTCAGTAGCACATCTTCCAAAAAACAAGAACAGTTCATATTTATAAAATAAAATCAAAAATAACCTCACATGGTAGGAAAATTACCATGGACATTTTCTAGTTGAAAATCTAGGCTCACTAGGCCTCAAAAACGATGAGTAAACTGATCAAAAAGAGCAAAAATTGACTGTCTCAGAATCTAAATTTTCTTACATCCAAACGTGTAGTACAGTAAGATATGCATACATATGTAGTCAAAAAAAATTTAACAGATCATATAGGCATACATTTTTCATACATTGTGTCTAAAAGCCCCCTACGTGGTTTACATGCTTTTAACTATCAAAACTTAAGGAAAAAAGATTTAAACATTACCTACACTACGCTGAACACGTAGAAACTAACAAAATCAGAAAACAACTGTCCAAGCTCCGTAGATCTGAAAAAGAAGATCAAAATCCTTTTGAAACTCAAAACTAAAAATGTTTCAAATAAACCCGTAGCCCAATATAAAACCCAGGTGGAAGCAGGCCCACCTACGGCTGCCGCACCTCCACTTGCGGCTACCCAGGGTGGGTCCCACTCCCCCGAGCTCGGTCTGGTTCAGGATGAAACAGAGTTTCTATGTGCTGCCAAGTTAAATCTGAAGAAAAATCGCTACGCAATTGAGCAGTTTGTCTTGAAATCCTGCGTTTAAGCAGCGTAATCCTGACAGAAAGGGGGACAATCTGGAAACCTTTGGTATTCATCCCGAAGTCATATCCGGGGATCAAAAATGAAAAAATTGGGCAAAACAGCAGAAAAATTGCACAAAACTGCCGAAAACTGCCACTTTCAAAGCGTCGGGTACAGACCGAGTTCAATCCAGCCATTGGCTTCAATCCAACAAAGCATCGGGTACAGACCGAGTTCAATCCAGTCGTTGGCTTCAATAAACCAAAGCGTCGGGTACAGATCGAGTTCAATCTAGCCGTTGGCTTCAATCCAACAAAGCATCGGGTACAGACCGAGTTTAATCTAGCCGTTGGCTTCAATCCAGTGAAATATCAGGTACAGACTGAATCCAATTCAGTCGTTGGTTCAACCCCAGCGAAGTTTCAGGTACAGAGCGAATCTAATTCAGCTGTTAGTTCAGCCCCAGCGAAGTTTCGTGTACAGACCGAATCCAATTCAGCCGTTATTTCAGCCCCAGCGAAGTTTCGGGTACATACCGAATCCAGTTCAGCCGTTGGTTCAACCCTAGCAAAGTTTCAGGTACAAAACGAATCCAATTCAGCCATAGGTTCAGCCCCAGCGAAATATCGGGTACCGACCGAATCCAATTCAGCCGTTGGTTCATCCCCAGCGAAGTATCAGGTACAGACCGAATCCAATTCAGCCGTTGGTTCAGCCCCAGCGAAGTATAGGGTGCAGACCGAGTTCAATTCAGCCGTTGGTTCAGCCCCAGCGATGTCTTATCCATCGGAGAAACCTCCACGAAGCATCGGAAGTGATCCGAGGATGGAAACCAAATAATAGTCCATCTCCGAAGATGGAATCTTTTATACACATCCTCAAGAGGAGCACGAAGAAGAATTGGTGATTCAACTGCTTGTGACAAAATGCGATGTAAACTATCATCAGGGTAGGCATCGGAAGCATCCCTTAAGGAAACTGGGTAATCAATAAGTATCCCCAGCAGATGAACCTTTAAAATGTGCAGCAACACCGGCCGAAGGGAAATCAAAACTGCAAATAATACCGCCAGACAAAGAAGCCATTGATCTCAAACCAAGGTAGTACCAATGGTATCATCCCTATCTAAATCAATAAATCTATAGCAGAGGACGTCATCCCCTAGCAGAGCAAGATAAGAACAATTTGTGATAGCTCATCTCTGACAAGAACGTCAGTGGTTCCACCATCAGTGATCGTCGGACAACGTCCACCCTAAGCTATCATGAATGATGTCATCCCCATTAGAAAGTGACAAAAACAGTTAGCAGTAGCCTAGTATTGACATCCCTAGAAGAAATGTGGAAAACATTTTAGTGTATCATCATCAAAACAAACATCGACAACACCGATGGGAATCAAACCGTTGGTCTCAGCCCCAACACCAACACCGATAAAGGTAAATAATTTGCGATGCGATTTGCCATGCGATTAGCGAAGAGATTTGCGATACGATTAGCGATGCAAAGTGCGACCTGCGATCTGCAAAAACATTTCAACATTCATTGCATTGCATCATTGATATCTTTGCATTTCAAGTGTCTAGCAATCTCTATCCTACTCATTCCATCACATTGCATGAGTATGATAAAGAGGCGCATCTGTAGATACTCAAAATTTCCTATCCCTATTACTAACATTGTAGAAGGGCAAAATGGTACAATCAAATCAACCCTGGTAATCAGTACCAGGTCAACTCAACCTCGATCTTAATATTGGGCCATTAAATTAACTCTGATCTCCAATCGAACTGTTAACTTAACCCCAATCTTAATATCGGGCCATCAAATCTACTCCGATCTCCAATCGGATCGTCAACTCAACCCCGATCTCAATATCGGGCCATCAAATCAACTTCGATCTCCAATCGGACCATCAACTCAACCCTGATCTCAATATCGGGCCATTAAATAAACTCCGATCTCCAATCGGACAGTCAACTCAACTCCAATCTCAATATCGGGCCATCAAATCAACTCTGATCTCCAATCGTACCGTCAACTCAACCCCAATCTCAATATCTGGTAATCAAATCAACTTTGATCTCCAATCGGATCGTCAATTCAACCCCGATCTCAATATCGGGCCATCAAATCAACTCTGATCTCCAATCGAACCGTCAACTTTACACCGATCTCAATATCGGGCCATCAAATCAACTCCGATCTCCAATCGGACTGTCAACTCAACCCCGATATCAATATTGGGCCATCAAATCAACTCCGATCTCCAATCAGACTGTCAACTCAACCCCAATCTCAATATCGGGCCATCAAATCAACTTCGATCTCCAATCGAACCGTCAACTCAACCCCGATCTCAATATCAGGCCATCAAATCAACTCTGATCTCCAATCGAACCGTCAACTCAACCCCGATCTCATTATCGGGCCATCAAATCAACTCCGATCTCCAATCGGACAGTTAACTCAACCCCGATCTCAATATCGGGCCATCAAATCAACTTCGATCTCCAATCAGACCGTTAATTCAACCCCGATCTCAATATCAGGCCATCAAATCAACTCCAATCTCTAATCAGACTGCCAACTTACCCCTGATCTCAATATCGGGCCATCAAATCAACTCCGATCTCCAATCGGACCGTCAACTCAACCCCGATCTCAATATCAGGCCATCAAATCATCTCTGATCTCTAATCGGACCGTCAGATCAACCTCGATCTAAATATCAGGCCTTTTAAATCAACCTTGGTCACCAAATATCGGGACAACCACAGCCTCAAACATCAGTCTCGGGATGTCAACTCAGCTCCGGTCTCAACCTGGGAAATGCAGATCAGCCCCGGTCTCAGCCCGGGAAGTCAAGTCAACTTCGGGACCAAACTTGAAACTCCACAACAACTCCAAAAGATAACCTGGAATGACCAAGTCAACTTCGGAGATTACACTGAGGACAGATAGACCCGAATGGGATCCAAGTCTTAGAAATAACTCTCGAAAGTCAACCAAAGGCCATGCTGACACTAAGGGCAACCCCGGGAGGGGCAAAATGATCGTTTTACCAACCTTAAGCTGATTCAATCAACTCAAGCTGAATTGATGCCACCAAGATCAGAACGAACCATAACGACGATCCCGAGTGCAAACAGCGCAAGACAGCTCAACGGACAAACTGCTGGAAATCGAAGACCTACTTATGAACCCATCTTCTTGGACCCAAAAAATATTTTATCCCAAGTCATTGTGACACTCTCGGCTAGGGCTTTTTGAAAAGGTATAGCACGCCTCAAATAGGCGCTCCGATCAAAAGTTAGAAAGTTTTGACTTCGACCTCGCGTTGCTCGGAGTGCATGTACTTTGAGACGACTCAACTAGACACGTGGGCCCCACCAGAGGAGCCGCACTTCTACCTGCGGCAATAGAAGGTAGAGTTGAGGCTCCCTGGCCTATAAATAAATGTGGCCCCCTCATTTTCAAGAATTTTAAAACGCAGCGAACCTCTGCCTGTTTGATTTTCTGACTTTTTCACCTATTCTAAAACCAAATTTTTTCACTCTAACACGTAGATATAGCCACATACTACCATATATTAGGAAATAATTGGTAGATTCTGACGTTTAGAGACTACGATATGGCAAAAAGCTTGTTTAGCAGTACATCGTAAGTATTTCTACGATCAGAAAGTTAATACTACTTCTTTGCACTGTTTTGCACTTGCATATCAAATTTCATTTTCTAAAAATGCCCGGAACTTAGTTCCGTGGCCGTTTTTGTCAAAATTTGGTACTTCTTTTACATAACTGCATTTTCTGGCATTTTTACAACTCGAATTGGCGATCCGTCAGCTCTAACAGCTTCAGTGCACTAGCATCTTCGTTTTAAGCAACTTCGTCCGGACTGGGTTATCTTCTCAGTCCAGGTTTGGCTTTTTTTGTGTTTATTCAACTGTATATATACTAACTTTTAAATGTTTTCAAGTCCGGATGTCAAATCCGAAGTAGTTTACTACTTTTATATATATTTATGCATATATAAGCAACTTTCACCACCACTGGGTTCTCTTTCCAGTCTTGGTTGACTACATTTCTGTCAATATATATATATATATATATATATATATATTTATATATTTCAGTCCAACTTGGATTATTTTATGGCCTTTATACTTTTTTTGCACACCTCACCATTGCTGGGTTCTCTTCCAAGTCCCTGGTTGACTACTTTTATGTATATTTACATTTTATTTCAACTTGGATTATTCTGTGGCCTTTTTACTACTTTTATATATAAATATGCATATATAAGCAGCATTCACCACCACTGGATTCTCTTCCTAGTCTTAGTTGACTATATATATATATATATATATATATATATATTTCAATTCCAGTCCGGGCACTAGCGTGAAAACCCATCTCCTTTACAGCTTTTATATATATAACTTTGTATATATATTGCTTTACTCGCTTTTATTAAATTGCTGCTTTAAACATTCATTTGATATGAATTGGCACTGACATATCTGTGGGTGGACTAGATTTATTTAAATCTTGCCAACTCTAGCTTTCAAACGGTTCAAAACATGTCCAAACTGAACCGGGAAGCTAGAATGGCTGAGATTTCTTTAAATCTAGCTTTCTTTTTAGTTTCAGTTATAAAAGCATCCTCGCGTCCCTTATATCGCTATCTAGTAGGAACAAGACGCTTCGGCCGTGCGAACCCAGATTTACTGAATGAATCCTTGGTTCTAGCAATTTTGGGATATATATCTATTTTTGTGCAAATTTGAACTGTGCAAGTTTATTGGCTACTCATATGTGAGCCTAGGAATCGTGGGATTCATGATCAAATCGATCAGAATTTGATTTCCACGATGGACAAACTCCGCTTTACTAATGTACCCTGCCAGTTTTTCTGTAAAATGTATATACAACAGACCTTAAAATGGTTATCCGGATTTAAGGTCTCAACACAGTGGAAATATGGTTTATAGTGTTAGAGTCCCTTCGATAGCTATCATGCCCATGAGGAGACCGATATTTGCATATATTCTGTGGTCGAGGATGCTTTGCAGCCCGATAATCACCATTCAAACTGTGCCTTAAGGCTGAAAAGATAAAAAATAGAAGTATCAACATGCTTCAATTCCTATGTTAGTGTAAGGGTTTGATAACCAGCTTGCAAAACATCATTTTCAATTCAATCAAAAGAAAAGCTTTTGCAAATTAAATCAAACACTTTTGCAAATCAAATCAAAAACTTTTGCAAAATCAAATCAAACCCTTCGTACATAGGTTTAACAAAGCAAAGCACTACTTTCAAATAAATCAATCAAACATAGGTCCAATTTTCAAGCAGCATTCACACACGCACTTTAGTTTTAATGGAAATATTGAAAAGATGTCGTACCGTGTTTGTACGGGAGTCGTGTGGTGCCTAACACCTTCCCCACACTTAACCAAGCCCCCGAGCTCAAAACTTCGGTTTCAAAGATCAAGTTTCGATAGTGTCCAGCAATTGGGCCTCTTTCAAATAAAACTCGGTTGAGTTGGTACAACCATTTTCAAATCTACCAACTGGCGAATTTGTAAAACGTTCAAATCGTCGACATGATACATGTTGGCCTTTTCCCTAAAAATTCAAAACCTTTTTCCAAAATAAAAAGACTGGGGGTAGAGATAACTTAAGAAGAGATAAAAGATCCGGGTTATGACCCGACCCATGAATTTTTTAACCAACGTCGACAATAGTATAAGAATCTAGGTGCTCAGTTTCTACTATAGAGCATATTTTATTGTGTTAAGCTAGTGGTAGTATATAAACCACTAGTTGAATATGTAATCTACGGTTTATGTGATATACAAGTTCTGTTTAAAACATCAGATTCTTACTATGTGTATGATTGTACTTGTATTTATACTTGGCTTTATTTTTATTTTAGAATCATGTCACAAAACAGAAGAAGACCACAGTTAGAGAATGATAATGACTCTACCCAAAGTTTAGTAGACTTATTATTAGGAGTTGTATAGAGTAGACCTACCAACCAAAATACATTGTTTAAAGACTTTAAGTTAGTAGGACCACCTGAGTTTAAGGGTACCGGAGAACCTATTGAGGCCCAAGTTTGGATCACCGAAATTGAAAAGTTTTTCCTAGTAACCAATGTTAAGGAAGACCAGAAAATAGTTTTTGCAACCTTTTTCTTGAAAGGAGAAGCAAATTATTGGTGGGAGTTTACCAAAAATCGTGCAGGGACAGAAGTTGTTTCATGGGATAAATTCAAGGAACTATTCTTTGAAAATTATTTGCCCAGTCATTAAAGGATAGTATGGAGGTGCGATTTCTGTTATTGAAGCAGGGTGAACTTACTGTAGTCCAGTATACAGCTAAGTTTAATGAATTAGCGAGATTCGCTTAGCATCAAGTAGATACTGAAGCTAGAAAAACCAGGAGGTACGAGGAGGGTTTATAACCCCAGATTCGTAGTAAGCTGTCTATGTTTCAGCTAAGGACTTTCTTGAGATTCTCAAAAAGGCTATTATTGCTGAGAGTGAGAATGAAAATCTCATTAAATATCATAAAGATAAAAAGATTCAAATTGATGGGAGAAAATTGAGGAGAATCTAGTTCAGGAGGGTTTAATAATAAAAAAAAATAGGATACCACTTTTCCAAACAACTATGGGAAGAAGGTAACTAGATTCAATAACAATAACAATTTTAACACCAACACGAATAATAATAAAACTGACTCTTGTGTCAATTTTGGAAAAGTTCATAAGGGTATGTGTCTTAAGAATATGTGTTTTAATTGTGGACAGGAGGGACACTATTATCCTCAGTGTCTTAATCCTAATCAAAATAAATGCTTCATTTGTGGTACATAGGGACATATAAGTAGAAATTGATCTAAAAAAAAGAACCAAGGAGGAGGGGGAAGCCAGGCACCAACTAATAAACCACCTATAACAGTAGCTGGAGGTCTGGGTCGTCCAACTGCAAGAACATTTAATATGTCGGTGATGGATGTTGTTGCTTCACAAGACGTGGTGACAGGTATCATCCCTATCAACACTTTAAATGCATATGTGTTATTCGACTTTAGAGCTACTTATTCTTTTGTGTCTAAAAGCTTTTCTAAAAATTTGAATATGCCATGTGAAAATTTAGACAAACCATTCTGCGTAGAAATTGCAAATAATGAGAAAATACTTGTTGAAAATATTTATAGAAATTGTAGTGTGAACATTAAGGGACACAACTTCCTTGTGAATCTTATTCCCATAGAGTTAAATGAATTAGATGTAATCCTAGGGATGGATTGGCTGGTTAATCATAATGCAATGATTGATTGCCATCAAAAACGGATAAACCTTTTGACTGCGTCGAAGTCAAAAGTAGTGTTCAACGATAGTTGTTCACCTAGGCAGTCTCAATGTCTGACTATAACTCAAGCAGAAAAACTACCTAGGAATGGTTGTACAGGTTATTTGGCCTATATAGTAGATACTCGAAAGGAAGAAGTTAAACTAGATCAAATACCTGTAGTTAGGGAATTTCCCGATGTGTTCCTAGATAACTTACCAGGTCTTCCACCTGATAGAGAGATCGAATTTGTTATCGACCTTGCACCTGATACAGTGCCAGTTTCTAAAGCACCATACAGAATGGCACCAGTAGAGCTGAAAGAGTTACTAGTACAACTACAGGAACTCTTGGACAAGAAATACATACAACCTAGTGTTTCACCTTGGGGAGCACCAGTATTGTTTGTAAAGAAGAATGATGGAACAATGAGGTTATGTGTCGATTATAGGGAGCTTAATAAACTAACCATAAAGAATAGTGTATTTGTTAGTTCCCATAGGCACAATAGTTATCTAGAAGGGGTGTTGAAAAGATATTTTAAAAAAATTTCCTTTGCAAAATACTTATCAGGTTTGTTAAGCCTCATAATCACCTATATTTTGACAATTTGAGAGAAGTAATGAAAAAAAAAAAAGAAAGTGTCCCTAATTGAAGATTTGTGTGAGATGTACGGATCGTTTTGAAGGCACTAGTGGATTGCTCCTTTTGATGCTAATCAAACTAGACGAAGTCATAGGACTCATAATCACCTCTTTCTTTGACAATTTGAGAGAACAAATGAAATAATAAGAAGGTCTCCCTAAATCAAGATTTGTGTGAGATGTATGCATCGTTTTTAACGCGATAGTCATGGAATTGCTCCTTTTGATGCTAATCAAATTAGAACGAAGTAAAAGGACTCTTAATCACCTCTTTCTTTTACAATTCTAGAGAACCAATGAAATTATAAGAAGGCCTCCTTAAATGAAGACTTATGTGGGTTGTACGCATCATTTTTATTGTGATAGTCATGGGATTGTTCCTTTTGATGTTAATAAAACTAGAACGAAGTTATAGGACTCCTAATCACCTCTGGCTTTGACTGTTTTAGAGAACCAATGAAACAATAAGGTCTCCTTAAATGAAAACTTGTGTGAGATGTAAGCATCGTTTTAAACGAGATAGTCATGGGATTGCTCCTTTTGATACTAATCAAACTAGAACGAAGTTATAGGACTCATAATCACCTCTTTCTTTGACAATTTTAGAGAATCAATGAAACAATAAGAAGGTATCCCTAAATGAAGATTGTGTGAGATGTACGCATAGTTTTGAACGCGATAGTCATGGATTTCTCTTTTTGACTCTAATAAAACTAGAACAAAATAATACAACTCTTAATCACCTCTTTCTTTGTAAATTTGAAACAACCAATGAAACAATATGAAGGTCTCCCTAAATAAAGACTTGTGTGAGATCTACGAATCGTTTTGGACATGATAGTGATGGGATTGCTCCTTTTGATGCTAATTTCAATTAGAACGAAGTAATAGGACTCGTAATCATCTATATTTTGACAATTTAACATAACTAATGAAAAAAATAAGAAGGTGTCCCTAAATGAAGACTTGTGTGAGATGTACGGATCGTTTTGAAGGCACTAGTGATAAGATTGCTCCTTTTGATGCTAATCAAACGAGAACAAAGTGATAGGACTCATAATCACATCTTTCTTTGATAATTTGAGAGAACCAATGAAATAATAAGAAGGTCTCCCTAAATCAAGACTTGTGTGAGATGTACGCATCGTTTTTAATGCGATAGTCATGGGATTGCTCCTTGTAATGCTAATGAAATTATAACGAAGTAAATGGACTCCTAATCACCTATTTCTTTGACAATTCTAGAGAACCAATGAAATAATAGGCTGAGGCAGCTGAAGAGGAGGAGGAAGACCCTGAAGAGTTCCTGCCGAGCTCTATCAGTGCCGAGATGTATGACGAGCTGTATAACCGTAACATAGAGTTACGTGATACTGTTCAGAAGCTGTGGGAGACTGTTCAGGAGCTGAGGGAGCGGTCAGTTACTCAACAGTCTACCATCGAGCTGAGGGATGGAGAGGTTGAGGCTCTTCACACACGTTTGGGAAATATAGAGTGGAATTTGGTTCACGAGAAAGGCCAAACCGAGCAGAAGTTAGAGGAAATAGAGGAATTGAAGAATGAACTAAAAGAGAAATCAGTAAGGCTGGCCATAGCAGAGGAAGCCTAGGTAAGGGAATCACGACGAGCAGATCTCGCAAAAGAGAACTATTGGGCGAAGAAGGCCAAGCTTGAAGAGACGTACTCTACACTTCAGTATGCAATTGACGAGGCCCAAGATCGGGTTATGAGGTACCCAATTCAGTTCGAAGGACTACCGTCATACATGCTAGATCGCAGGACGATGTCCCGAATTATGGAAGAAGAGCCTGGCAAAGCCGTTCGTCCCCTTAATGGGCACTGATAGGAACATTTGATTTTGTGAAACCTAACTGGTAGTTAATATTGTAAATTCCAATGTGTTTATAAACAGAGGAATATTTTATGTTTTAAATCCTGTAGATTCTTTATCTCGGGATAGTTGATGTAAATAGCAGTGATGCTATCGTATTATGTTAAAACTTTTGATTTAGTAATATATCAGAGTTTATTTGAGAAAATGTGTTGACTGATTGTGTCTAAATGTTTAAGTTAAGCCTTAAATATTTAAAAGATTGAATAAAGTTCTAATAAGCGTATATCTTAATAGAAATATGCCGCCAAGGAGAAGACCGAACCGTCGACCAGCCCAGGAAGGGTCAACTAACAACAACAACGACGCCAATGCTAACCCCGTTCAGCAGTTGGCGAACTTACTTGCTGGAGCACTTAACAACCAACCTCAAGCTCCACCGAACACAACGTTCAAGTACTTCAAGGCGGTGGGACCGCCAGAGTTTAAAGGCACCATGAACCCGATAGAAGCTCAAACCTGGGTCATGGAGATGGAAAAAGTTTTCGACGTCGCCAGAGTCAGAGAAGACCAGAAAATCGCCTATGCAACGTTCATGCTAAAATCTGAGGCCAGCTATTGGTGGCAAGCGAATAAGGTCCGGGGAGGTGAAGGTGTGATTACCAGGGAGAGGTTCAAAGAGATGTTCTTCGAGATGTACTTTCCGACCAGTTCGCAGAATCAAATGGAGGCCCAGTTCCTGGAGTTGAAATAGGGGAATATATCCGTACCAGAATATGCGGCGAAATTCAATGAGTTGGCTAGGTTTGCCACGTATCAAGTGCACACCGATCAGAGGAAGGCAAGGAGGTTTGAGCAGGGCCTGAAGCCCTGGTTGTATA
Organism: Panax stipuleanatus; assembly: GCA_020205555.1. Classification (NCBI taxonomy): domain Eukaryota; kingdom Viridiplantae; phylum Streptophyta; class Magnoliopsida; order Apiales; family Araliaceae; genus Panax; species Panax stipuleanatus. The sequence continues at coordinate 26,466,337 of CM035122.1, forward strand.
GCAAAGTGTTAATGTTCCAATTGAACACTTTTACTGGGGTGTTGGAGAAGGCCATTCTCGCTGAAGGCGGGAGTGACGCTATTACAAAATACAATCAAGACCAAAAGAAGAAAAAGAGTGAAGGTGAAGGAGTTAACAAGGCTAGTGGTAGCAACACGGGAGGGAGTAATAATCAGAAGAGGAGGTGGAATGATAACTCATCAACTGGGAATCAGCAAGGAGGTTAGAAGAAGAGGATCGAAGCTTGTCTGACCTGCGGGAAAGCTCACCTGGGGGTCTGTATGAAGGGAAAACGAGTATGCTATAATTGTGGTCAGGAAGGCCACATAGCACCGAATTATTCGAACCCAAAGAAGGGCGCTTGCTTCACTTGCGGTTCAAAGGACCATCTGGCAAGGGACTGTCCCAAGAAGGGATCAGGAGGGGCAGGATCAGGAGGGAACAGGGGAAACAGCGGTGGAAGTGCTCTAACTATCACGGGACCAACCGCAACCAATCGACCAACTGCCAGGACCTTCAACATGACCATGCAGGATGCTGTACAGTCTCGCGATGTGGTGTCAGGTATCATTCCGATCAATAAAGTTAATGCTTATGTACTATTTGATTCGGGTGTTACTTGTTCATTTAGATCCGATGACTTTGCTAAGAACTTAGAACTTCCTATGGACGAGTTAGAATACCCCATGAACATAGAGATTGCGAATAGAGAAGTGATCCCTGTTAAGTATGTACACAAGAACTATAGAGTAGATATTAAGGGTAACATTATGAACGTAGATCTTATCCCGATTAGACTTGGAGAATTTGATGTTATTCTGGGAATGGATTGGCTAGTCAATTATGGGGCTATAATTGATTGCCAGAGGAAGTGTATCAACCTTATGACCCCGTCAAAGGTTGTGTTTTATAGCAGCAAATCGCCTAGACAAGCGAGTTGTCTGACGATGATGCAGGCCAGGAAGTTGTTAAGACAAGGCTGTGTAGGATATTTAGCCTACATAGTCGATAGTCGTAAAGAAAACCCGAAAGTGGAAGATATACCAGTCGTGAGGGACTTCATTGACGTATTTTTGGATGATCTGCCAGGACTTCCGCCAGACAGAGATGTTGAGTTTGTGATCGATTTGGCGCCAGGGACGGCCCCAATATCAAATGCACCATTCCGGATGGCTCCGGTTGAGATGAAGGAGTTAATGGTACAACTGCAAGAGTTACTGGACAAGAAGTACATCCAACCGAGCGTATCGCCTAGGGAACGCCAGTTTTGTTTGTGAAAAAGAAGGACGGGACGATGCGGCTTTGCATCGACTACAGAGAATTGAATAAGGTCACAATTAAGAATAGATATCCATTACCGAGGATCGACGATCTGTTTGACCAATTGAAGGGTGCAAAGTACTTTTCAAAGATAGACTTGAGGAGTGGCTATCATCAGCTGAAGGTGAGGCCAGAGGATGTTCCGAAGACAGCATTTAGGACTCGATATGGTCACTACGAATTTTTGTAATGTCATTTGGTCTAACGAATGCTCCTGCAGCATTCATGGGCTTAATGAATGGAGTGTTCAAGCCGTTTTTGGACAAATTCGTGGTGGTCTTTATCGACGATACTTTGGTATACTCGAAGACCAAAGAAGAACATGTAGAACATCTGAAGTTAACATTAGAGGCGTTGAGAAGAGAGAAGTTGTACGCTAAATTTTCGAAATGTGAATTCTGGATTGAAAGAGTGCAATTTCTTTGACATGTGATCGACAAGGACGGAATTTCGGTAGATCCCTCTAAAGTCGAAGCTATGATGAACTGGGATCAGCCGAAAACACCGTCGGAAGTGAGGAGTTTTCTTGGATTGGCGGGTTATTATAGAAGATTCATTCAGGACTTTTCCAAGATCGCAACTACGCTGACGAATTTGACTAGAAAATCGGTGAAGTTCGTTTGGACAGAGAAGTGTGAGGAAAGTTTCCAAGAGCTTAAGAGGAGGTTGAGTTCAGAACCTGTGTTATCCCTTCCGGACGACACAGGAAATTTTATGGTTTTTAGTGATGCGTTGCATAAAGGACATGGCTGTGTGCTTATGCAAAACAGCAGGGTCATTGCGTATGCGTCACGACAATTGAAAGACTATGAGAAAGGGTATCCGACCCATGACTTAGAGTTAGCTGCAATAGTATTTGCTTTGAAAATTTAGAGATACTATCTCTATGGGGAGAAGTGTGAAATATATACAGACCACAAGAGTCTGAAATATATTTTTACACAGAAGGACTTGAATATGCACCAGAGAAGGTGGCTGGAGTTAATTAAGGACTATGACTGTGAAATCTTATACCATCCAGGTAAGGCTAATGTGGTTGCCGACGCCTTAAGCAGAAAGGGTCGGGAGAAATTGATGATGTTGACTACTCAGGAGGAGCTAATTTCGGCAATGGAAAAGCTAAAATTGGAAGTGAAGTATCCAATGGAGATTGACGAGAAGTTGTTTCAGATGCAAGCTGGTACAACCCTATTAGATAAAGTAAAGGAAGCTCAACTTCAGGACGAAGAATGTGAGAAGGTTAAGAAAAAGATATCTGAAGGAACCGAACCGAGATTCAAAATAGACAGTGAGGGACTACTGAGATTTGAGAACAGAGTGTGGGTACCGTCAGTGCCAGAGATTAAGGAGGACATTTTGAGCGAGGCTCATAGCTCACGGTATTCGATTCACCCCAATAGTACCAAGTGTACCAGGATCTTCGATAGCACTTCTGGTGGCCGAATTTGAAACGAGATGTTGCTGAGTGTGTTGCAAAGTGTCTAACCTGTCAGAAAGTGAAAGCAGAACATCAGAGACCGAGTGGTTTGCTACAACCCCTAGGAAATCCCAGAATGGGAATGGGAACACATTACGATGGATTTCGTGGTCGGCCTTCCGACGACTCAGAAAGGCTACGACGCAGTATGGGTTATCGTTGACCTGCTGACGAAATCCGCACACTTCCTTCCGATCAAAATCAAATTCAACTTAGATCAACTGGCAAGGTTATATGTGAAAGAGATTGTTTCGAGGCACGGAGTTCGGTGTAAATTGTTTCCGACAGAGATCCGAGCTTCACATCAAACTTCTGGAAGCGACTACAGGAATGCATGGGGACACAGTTGAGAATGAGTACGGCTTATCACCCTCAGACAGACGGGCAGAGTGAAAGAATGATCCAGACATTGGAAGATATGTTGAGAGCATGCATCATGGATTTTAAAAGAAATTGAGATGATCACCTACCGCTTGTGGAATTTGGTTACAACAACAGTTACCACGCTAGTATTGGCATGCCGCTTTACGAAGCGTTGTACGAAAGAAAATGTAGAACTCCGCTATACTGGGATGAAGTTGGCGAGAGACAATTGCTAGGTCCAGAGTTGGTACAACAGACGGCAAAGATAGTCAAAGTGATCCGGACAAGACTGGTAGCCGCTTAGGATAGGCAGAAGAAATACGCCGATCCACACCGTAAGAATGTTGAGTTTGTATCGGGTAGCTTTATATTTTTGAAAGTCTCTCCCTGGAAAGGGAAGATCAGATTCGAAAGAAGGAAAAATTGAGCCCGAGGTTCATTGGACCCTTTGAAGTACTGCGAAGGATTGGAGAAGTTACGTATGAGGTAGCCTTACCTCCGGGGCTCTAGAATGTCCACAACATTTTTCACGTTTCAGTTCTACGACCCTACAAACCCGATTACAAGCATGTGATTGAATATGAACCCCTACATTTTGAAAAAGACTTATCCTATGAAGAAATTCCTGTTCAAATTGTTGACAGGAAAGAGCAAGTCCTCAGAAACAAAGTTATACCTTCTGTTAAGATAATTTGGAGGAACCACAACGCTGAAGAAGCTACGTGGGAACTCGAAGAGCATATGATGAAGAATTACCCAGATTTATTTACTTAATTTTTTGTATATGTGATTCTGGGGACAGAATCCTTTTAAGGGGGGAAAGATGTGACGAACAAGATTTTTGTAATTTATTTTGAATATTTATTGAATTAAATAAATATTTTTCGATGATTTAATTATTGAGTTAAATAATTAATTGATGAATTTGTGGTAGAGTAATTTAATTATATGTGTTACATTAGTTAAATTAATGTGGAGAATTTTTATATTCAAAGTATATATTTAATTGAGTTTATTTGATTTAATGAATTAATTAATAAGCATAATGTTATTCTAATTAATTTAATAATTAATTAGAGATTTAATGATTTGACATAATTAATAAATAAGAATTTTAATTATGTGACTATGTGAATTATTGTGGAATTATGTAATTTTATTTAATTGATTTAAATAGGATTATTTGATTAATTGGGTGTGACATTTAATTAACTATATAATAGTAAGTTAATTAAATTAAATGGAAAAAGGGGAATAAGGGACAAGCAAACAAGGCCTTGGTGAAGGTTGAGGCCAGTTAACCCATTATGGGATTAACTGACGACCATGACCCACGACTAATTATACGTATATGTATATTATTCATATCAGACTTATATCTTATAAACATATATCAGAACTACTATATATCATATACACACTCTGAGAAAGCTTAGAGAAAAATTGAGAGAACTTTGAGAAAGAGTTAAAGAGATCAAGGATTGTAGAAATCAAAAGAGAGTTCATCATCATCACAAACTAGCAAGGGTAATTCCTTCATCTTTAAGTTTAATTCTATGTTTTTCCATTAACGTATCTTTGAGTTCTCTGTAAAAACAGAGTTTGTGATTACTACATAAAGTGATGATATAAGTGTTACTAATTAGACATAATATGTTTTCTATCGTATATTCATGATTTAAAACAGTCAATTTCATATAAATATGTATTAATTGAATTCTTGTAAAGTTACAGAGTTATGTTTCCTTCATGAACATATATTCTGAGTTCTCTGTGTATGGGAAAAATTAGCAATTTTTGATTATATGCTTATATGTGTTATTATATCATTATAACATGTTTTGTATTTGGTATGAATGAATTAAAATAATCGAATTCATGTAATTAGGCCTTAATTGGGTTTTCAAAATTTTACAGAGTTTTTTTTCCATTTACGTGCTTTAAAAATTCTCTGTGAATGGAGAAAATTGATAATTGTTCATAATATGGCTATATGTATGTTCATATGTGTTTATAACATATTATATGCCATATATGCATAACTTGCAGTGATCGAATTTTGTTTAAATTGGGTTTTCAAAAATTACAAAGTCGTATATATGGTCATACGGCCCTTACGGCCCTTACGTACAAATTTTATACCATGAATCGATGGTTTAACTTTGAATTAACATTTGCATATGATTGTACATGTTTATACGAACAAAACGGAAGTTAAACGAACGGATTCGGTGTTATAACGAATCTGTAACGTTGAATTTCTTGATTATCCTTCAAAACATGATAAAGTATGAAAACAGTGAAATTAGATGCCTTGGATTGTGTGATTACATGATTTTAATTGCCAAGATCATGCTAGAAATGTTGTATAGCATTTCTGTGAAGTTTTTACATTATGGGTAGCCTTAAAATTCATTATGTTAGTTTAATTTGGATTTATTTGGGCTACTCTGTTTGTTCATCGCGAACCAAGGAGTGCACCAGCCCAGCGGGTGTTCATGGGCATTAGGACCCGCCCCAGCGGGTATAAGGGCTGTCTGGGAGCCTTTTTTTTGGTTTTCGAGACTGTTTTGACCTCCTGTAGTAAAATAAGTATAACGTTTTCATACGAACTCCGATTAAGGCGATTCAAGATGATTCGGAAAGATAACGAGTAGACCTACAACTTTCATTATTTAAGTTTTTCAATTTGAAATCGTAAAAATGGGTAAAAATGGTCATCTTTGTGACTGATGCGTATTCGGAGGCAATCGGAGGGCTTCGGACATGCACGCACACAAGTGTAGTGTTCTCGATAATAAAAGATGTTGTTTTAAGTTACATACATGAATATTATATGATTTGAAGTTCATGATTAATAAATTAAGTTATTGACATGTATAAGATAATGTGAAGGTTCAAGTTAACAAACTAAGTACGAACTTGAATATCGTAATTGTAAAACTTGATTATGATTGTTTAAAGGGCTATACATGTGTGATATGCATGTTGTGAGTTTACATTCATGTTATGTGGTTAGCCATTGAGTAATATTATAAACCAAGTTATAAGTCGAACTTAAGTGAATAGTTCAACAGTTAAACATGGTAATTATGAAAACTAATCGATGTCGTATACATAATGTAATGTGTAGGACGTTGAGGAAGTGAATTGTAATTATATTTGTAGCTTGTGCAAGAGGCAAGTATCCTATCCCTAACTTATTGATTTAGCAAGTTTCCTAAATTCTAATTTATTCATTTATTAAGTCTTAGACTTGTGTTTCTATATCGAGTAAGCTTGTGTTCTTAATTGTTCCAGTTCGAAATTCATATTACATATTGTAACTCTTTTAAAAGCATGATTCAGTTATACAATACTTATTCGATTGTATACTCTTGATATTTATTATTCAAGTTGAATATCGATGTTATTATTGAACCTTATAGGACTAGTGAACCCTTATTGATTCGACTAGTTCATAGTTAATGAACGTTCTAAATTCTAGAATACTTATTGAGATTATCCAAAACAAACTTCCTTTGGTGCGGACTCTGATGTCTAAACTGAGATGAACAACCCTGTAAAAGGGGATTATTTACTCTTTAGCGTTGAGATATTGTGCACAGTATGGTACTAAGGGCTGATCCCCCTAAGTACGAGAAGTAAAGTCCATAGTCTTATGACTGTTAAAGGTTTAAAGCATAAAAACTTTACAACCTAGGACATAGTTCAAGGTCTTATGACCCTCAGACGTTTTTTTGATTCCTGTTATTCATTCTTGAGTCAAAAGTTGAGTTTCTTTATTCAGATGTCTTTGATTCACTTGTATGTTATTATATTGTTGTCATATTATTATACTTGTGGGAAATTGTGCTCACTCTTGCGTAATAATAACATTGCAGTTAAGAACGAAAGGTCCAACGAGCCTTCTACTAGCAAAGGCAAGGGCAAGGTCAACAAGTGATGAAGACTTGTTGTTTATTTTATGTGTTTATGTTTCAGACTTATATTAGAGTTGTGTAAGACTTATTTATTTGTTTATGTTCCGCACAGATGTTTAAGGTTAGTATGACCTGGGATTTATTTTATTTATTACTTAGATGTTGTAACCCCATAAGGGGAGGATTTAATTCTATTTATTGCATGGTTTGCATTTACTATGGGTAGATAGATAGATGATATTCGTACAGTGAACACCAAGTCCCGTGGAATTGAAGTACCCGAATTTGGGGGTGTCACAATTACCCTTTTTGATACTAATCAAACTAGAACAAAGTTATAGGACTCCTAATCACCTCTTTCATTGACAATTTTAGAGAATTAAAGGAACAATATAAAGGTCTCCCTAAATGAAGACTTGTGTGAGATGTACGCATGGTTTTGAACACGATAGCCATGGTTTTCTCATTTTTACGCTAATAAAACTAGAACGAAATAATACAACTCTTAATCACCTATTTCGTTGTAAATTTGAAACAACCAACGAAACAATATGAAGGTCTCCCTAAATAAAGACTTGTGTGAGATCTATGAATCGTTTTGGACACGATTGTGATGGGATTGCTCCTTTTGATGCTAATTTCAACTAGAACGAAGTAATAGGACTCATAATCATCTATATTTTGATAATTTGAGAGAACTAATGAGAAGAATAAGGTGTCCCTAAATGAAGACTTGTGTGAGATGTACGGATCATTTTGAAGGCACTAGTGATAGGATTGCTCCTTTTGTTGCTAATCAAACTAGAACAAAGTCATAGGACTCATAATCACATCTTTCTTTGATAATTTAAGAGAACCAATGAAATAATAAGAAAGTCTACCTAAATCAAGACTCTGTGTGAGATGTACTCATCGTTTTTAATGGAATAGTCATGGGATTGCTCCTTTTGATGTTAATCAAATTAGAACGAAGTAATAGGACTCCTAATCACCTCTTTCTTTGACAATTCTAGTGAACCAATGAAATAATAAGAAGGCCTCCTTAAATGAAGACTTGTGTGAGGTGTACGCATCGTTTTGAATGCGATAGTCATGAGATTGTTCCTTTTGATGCTAATCAAACTAGAACGAAGTTATAGGACTCCTAATCACCTCCTTCTTTGACAATTTTAGGGAACCAATGAAACAATAAGGTCTCCCTAAATAAAGACTTGTGTGAGGTCTACGCATTGTTTTGGACGCGATAGTGATGGGATTGCTCCTTTTGATTCTAATTTTAACTAGAACGAAGTAATAGGACTCATAATCACCTATATTTTCATAATTTGAGAGAACTAATGAAACAATAAGAAGGTCTCTCTAAATGAAGACTTGTGTGAGACGTACGGATCGTTTTGAAGATACTAGTGATAAGATTGCTCTTTTAATGCTAATCAAACTATAACAAAGTCATAGGACTCATAATCACATCTTTCTTTGACAATTTGAGAGAACCAATGAAACAATAAGAAAGTCCCGCTAAATCAAGACTTGTGTGAGATGTACGCATCGTTTTTAACGCAATAGTCATGGGATTGTTCCTTTTGATGTTAATCAAATTAGAACGAAGTTATAGGACTCCTAATCACCTCTGGCTTTGACTGTTTTAGAGAACCAATGAAACAATAAGGTCTCCTTGAATGAAGACAAGTGTGAGATGTACGCATCGTTTTGAACGAGATAGTCATGGGATTGCTCCTTTTGATACTAATCAAACTAAAACGAAGTTATAGGATTCATAATCACCTCTTTCTTTGACAATTTTAGAGAATCATTGAAACAATAAGAAGGTATACCTAAATGAAGATTGTGTGAGATGTACGCACGGTTTTGAACGCGATAGTCATGGGTTTCTCTTTTTGACGCTAATAAAACTAGAACAAAATTATACAACTCTTAATCACCTCTTTCTTTGTAAATTTGAAACAACCAATGAAGCAATATGAAGGTCTCCCTAAATAAAGACTTGTGTGAGATCTACGCATCGTTTTGGACATGATAGCGATGGGATTGCTCCTTTTGATGCTAATTTCAATTAGAACGAAGTAATAGGACTCATAATCATCTATGAGTCCCTAAACGAAGACTTGTGTGAGATGTACGGATCGTTTTGACAATTTTAGAAAACCAATGAATAATAAGAAGCCTCCTTAAATGAAGACTTGTGAGAGACGTACGCATCGTTTTGAACGCGATAGCCATGAGATTGTTCCTTTTGATGCTAATCAAACTAGAACGAAGTTGTAGGACTCCTAATCACCTCCTTCTTTGACAATTTTAGGGAACCAAATGAAACAATAAGAAGGTCTCCCTAAATGAAAACTTGTGTGAGGTCTACGCATCGTTTTGGATGCGATAGTGATGGGATTCCTTCTTTTGATGCTAATTTAAACTAGAACAAAGTAATAGGACTCATAATCACCTATATTTTGATAATTTGAGAGAACTACTGAAACAATAAGAAGGTTTCCCTAAATGAAGACTTGTGTGAGATGTACGGATAGTTTTGAAGATACTAGTGATAGGATTACTCCTTTGATGCTAATTAAACTATAATGAAGTTATAGGACTCATAATCACATCTTTCTTTGATAATTTGAGAGAACCAATGAAACAATAAGAAGGTCTCCCTAAATTAAGACTTGTGTGAGATGTACGCATCGTTTTTAATGCGATAGTCATGAGATTGCTCATTTTATGCTAATAAAATTAGAACGAAATAATAGGACTCCTAATCACCTCTTTCTTTGACAATTTTAGAGAACCAATGAAACAATAATGATGTATCCTTAAATGAAGACTTGTGTGAGGTGTACGCATTGTTTTTAACGCGATAATCTTGGGATTGCTACTTTTGATGCTAATCAAACTAGAACGAAGTTATAGCACTCCTAATCACCTCTTTTTTTTGACTATTTTAGAGAACCAATGAAATAATAAGGTCTCCTTAATTAAAGACTTCTGTGAGATGTACGCATCGTTTTGAATGCGATAGTTATGGGATTGCTCCTTTTGATACTAATCAAACTAGAACAAAGTTATAGGACTCTTAATCACCTCTTTCTTTGACAATTTTAGAGAAACAATGGAACAATAAGAAGGTCTCCCTAAATGAAGACTTGTGTGAGATGTATGCATGGTTTTGAACGCGATAGTCATGGGTTTCTCTTTTTTACGCTAATAAAACTAGAACGAAATAATACAACTCTTAATCACCTATTTCGTTGTAAATTTGAAACAACCAATGAAACAATATGAAGGTCTCCCTAAATAAAGACTTGTGTGAGATTTACGAATCGTTTTAGACACGATAGTGATGGGATTACTCCTTTTGATGATAATTTCAGCTAGAACGAAGTAATAAGACTCATAATCATCTATATTTTGACAATTTGAGAGAACTAATGAGAAAAATACGAAGGTGTCCCTAAATGAAGACTTGTGTGAGATGTATAGATCATTTTGAAGGCACTAGTGATAGGATTGCTCCTTTTGTTGCTAATCAAACTAGAACAAAGTCATAGGAGTCATAATCACATCTTTCTTTGATAATTTGATAGAACCAATGAAATAATAAGAAGGTCTCCCTAAATCAAGACTTGTGTGAGATGTACGCATCGTTTTTAAAAGAATAGTCATGGGATTGCTTCTTTTGATGCTAATCAAATTAGAACGAAGTAATAGGACTCCTAATCACCTCTTTCTTTGATAATTTTAGAGAACCAATGAAACAATAAGAATGTCTCTTTAAATGAAGACTTGTGTGAGATGTACGCATCATTTTTAACGCGATAGTCATGGGATTGCTACTTTTGATGCTAATTAAACTAGAACGAAGTTATAGTACTCCTAATCACCTCTTGCTTTAACTATTTTAGAGAACAAATAAAATAATAAGGTCTCCTTAAGTGAAGACTTATGTGAGATGTACGCATCGTTTTGAATGCGATAGTCATGGGATTACTTCTTTTGATACTAACCAAACTAGAACGAAGTTATAGGACTCCTAATCACCTCTTTCGTTGAAAATTTTAGAGAATCAATGAAACAATAAGAAGGTCTTTATAAATGGAGACTTGTGTGAGATGTACGCATGGTTTTAAATGCGATAGTCATGGGTTTCTCTTTTTGATGCTAATCAAAATAGAAAAAAATAATACAACTCTTAATCACAACTTTCTTTGTAAATTTGAAACAAGCAATAATATACAATATGAAGGTCTCCCTAAATAAAGACTTGTGTGAGATCTATGCATCGTTTTGGACACGATAGTGATGGGATTGCTCCTTTTGATGCTAATTTCAACTATAACGAAGTAATAGGACTCATAATCACCTATATTTTGACAATTTGAGAGAAGTAATGAAAAAAATAAGAAAGTGTCCCTAAATAAAGACTTGTGTGAGATGTACGGATCGTTTTGAAAGCACTAGTGGATTGCTCCTTTTGGTGCTAATCAAACTAGAACGAAGTCATGGGATTGCTCCTTTTGATGCTAATCAAATTAGAACGAAGTAAAAGGACTTTTAATCACCTTTTTTTGACAATTCTAGAGAACCAATGAAATTATAAGAAGGCCTCCTTAAATGAAGATTTGTGTGAGTTGTACGCATCATTTTGTACGCGATAGTCATGGGATTGTTCCTTTTGATGTTAATCAAACTAGAACAAAGTTATAGGACTTCTAATCACCTCTTTTTTGACAATTTTAGAGAATTAATGAAACAATAAGAAGTATCCCTAAATGAAGACTTGTGTGAGATGTACGCATGGTTTTGAACGCGATAGTCATGGGTTTCTCTTTTTGACGTTAATAAAACTAGAACAAAATAATACAACTCTTAATCACCTCTTTCTTTGAAAATTTGAAACAACCAATGAAACAATATGAAGGTCTCCCTAAATAAAGACTTGTGTGAGATCTACGCATCGTTTTGGACATGATTGTGATGGGATTGCTTCTTTTGATGCTAATTTTAATTAGAACGAAGTAATATAACTCATAATCATCTATATTTTGACAATTTGATATAACTAATGAAAAAAATAAGGTGTCCCTAAATGAAGACTTGTGTAAGATGTACGGATCGTTTTGAAGGCACTAGTGATAAGATTGCTTCTTTTGATGCTAATCAAACTAGAACGAAGTCGTAGGACTCATAATCACATCTTTCTTTGAAAATTTGAGATTATCAATGAAATAATACGAAGGTCTCCTTAAATCAAGACTTGTGTGAGATGTACGCATCGTTTTTAACTCGATAGTCATGGGATTGCTCCTTTTAATGCTAATGAAATTAGAACAAAGTAAATGGACTCCTAATCACCTATTTCTTTGACAATTCTAGAGAACCAATGAAATAATAGGAAGCCTCCTTAAATGAAGACTTGTGAGAGATGTACGCATCGTTTTGAACTCGATAGCCATGGGATTGTTCCTTTTGATGCTAATCAAACTAGAACGAAGTTATAGGACTGCTAATCACCTTCTTCTTTGATAATTTTAGGGAACCAAATGAAACCATAAGAAGGACTCCCTAAATGAAGACTTGTGTGAGGTATACGCATCGTTTTGGATGCGATAGTGATGGGGTTCCTTCTTTTATGCTAATTTAAACTAGAACGAAGTAATAGGACTCATAATCACCTATATTTTGACAATTTGAGAGAACTAATGAAACAATAAGAAGGTCTCCCTAAATGAAGACTTGTGTGAGATGTACGGATAGTTTTGAAGATACTAGTGATAGGATTTCTCCTTTGATGCTAATCAAACTATAATGAAGTTATAGGACTCATAATCACATCTTTCTTTGACAATTTGAGAGAACCAATGTAACAATAAGAAGGTCTCCCAAAATAAAGACTTGTGTGAAATGTAGGCATCGTTTTTAACACGATAGTCATGAGATTGCTCATTTTATGCTAATCAAATTAGAACGAAATAATAGGACTCCTAATCACCTCTTTCTTTGACAATTTTAGAGAACCAATGAAATAATAATGATGTATCCTTAAATAAAGACTTGTGTGAGATGTACGCATTATTTTCAACGCGATAGTCATAGGATTGCTACTTTTGATGCTAATCAAACTAGAACGAAGTTATAGCACTCCTAATCACCTCTTTCTTTGACTATTTTAGAGAACTAATGAAATAATAAGGTCTCCTTAAATGAAGACTTGTGTGAGATGTAAGCATCATTTTGAATGCGATAGTTATGGGATTACCCTTTTTGATACTTATCAAACTAGAATAAAGTTATAGGACTCCTAATCACCTCTTTCATTGACAATTTTAGAGAATCAATGGAACAATATAAAGGTCTCCCTAATTGAAGACTTGTGTGAGATGTATGCATAGTTTTGAACGCGATAGTCATGGTTTTCTAATTTTGACGCTAATAAAACTAGAACGAAATAATACAACTCTTAATCATCTATTTCGTTGTAAATTTGAAACAACCAACGAAACAATATGAAGGTCTCCCTAAATAAAGACTTGTGTGAGATCTATGAATCGTTTTGGGCACGATAGTGATGAGATTGCTCCTTTTGATGCTAATTTCAACTAGAACGAAGTAATAGGACTCATAATCATCTATATTTTTACAATTTGAGAGAACTAATGAGAAAAATAAGGTGTCCCTAAATGAAGACTTGTGTGAGATGTACGGATCATTTTGAAGGCACTAGTGATAGGATTGTTCCTTTTGTTGCTAATCAAACTAGAAGAAAGTCATAGGACTCATAATCACATCTTTCTTTGACAATTTAAGAGAACCAATGAAATAATAAGAAAGTCTACCTAAATCAAGACTCTGTGTGAGATGTACTCATCATTTTTAACGGAATAGTCATGGGATTGCTCCTTTTGATGCTAATCATATTAGAATAAAGTAATAGGACTCCTAATCACCTCTTTCTTTGACAATTCTAGTGAACCAATGAAATAATAAGAAGGCCTCCTTAAATGAAGACTTGTGTGAGGTGTACGCATCGTTTTGAACGCGATAGTCATGAGATTGTTCCTTTTGATGCTAATAAAACTAGAACGAAGTTATAAAACTCCTAATCACCTCCTTCTTTGACAATTTTAGGGAACCAATGAAACAATAAGAAGGTCTCCCTAAATAAAGACTTGTGTGAGGTCTACGCATTGTTTTGGACGCGATAGTGATGAGATTGCTCCTTTTGATGCTAATTTTAACTAGAACGAAGTAATAGGACTCATAATCACCTATATTTTGATAATTTGAGAGAACTAATGAAACAATAAGAAGGTCTCTCTAAATGAAGACTTGTGTGAGACGTACGGATTATTTTGAAGATACTAGTGATAAGATTGCTCTTTTGATGATAATCAAACTATAACAAAGTCATAGGACTCATAATCACATCTTTCTTTGATAATTTGAGAGAACCAATGAAACAATAAGAAGGTCCCCCTAAATCAAGATTTGTGTGAGATGTACGCATCGTTTTTAACGCAATAGTCATGGGATTGTTCCTTTTGATGTTAATCAAATTAGAACGAAGTTATAGGACTCCTAATCACCTCTGTCTTTGACAATTTTAGAGGACCAATGAAACAATAAGAATGTCTCTTTAAATGAAGACTTGTGTGAGATGTATGCATCATTTTTAACGCGATAGTCATGGGATTGCTACTTTTGATGCTAATTAAACTAGAATGAAGTTATAGGACTCCTAATCACCTCTTGCTTTGACTATTTTAGAGAACCAATGAAACAATAAGGTCTCCTTAAATGAAGACTTATGTGAGATGTACGCATTGTTTTGAATGCGATAGTTGTGGGATTGCTTCTTTTGATACTAATCAAACTTCTTTTGATACTTTGATACCAACCTGTGACGCCCCCAAATCCACGCTCCTTCGAAACCTCAGATTCGGTGCAGTCACGATACTACTATCGCCAAACTATTACATCTTTTAATCATTAGTAAAAGAATACAACTTTGTTTATTACAATTTAGAATATAAATTCTATTCATATCCAAGATCTCGTCTTTACATCATATTCGATATTACTAAAATACGGAATAATTTAAACTTTTCAATATCCTTTGAATAAAAATCTTTTTATTGATTCCATAACTTTGATACCGGTTACAAATCTTGAATCAACTATATAATATGATTCCTTCTTATCTGAGTTATCGTATAAACATTTACAACTCAACTCGATATCCTCTATGTATTAATTAATACATTCTTACAATACAACAAGTATTAAACAATGTAAGCAACTATCGAGTACATCATCTAGAATCTAAACATGGTCCAGACAATAATCTAAGTAATATTATTCAATGCGATACTATCTATCTTTATCAATCAAGAAGCACGAAATCTTTACCGTGAATCCTTAACCTGCAAAAGTGGTTATTTGCAAGAGTGAGCTCGACAGCTCAGCAATTCTAACAGTCCTCATGCATCACATAGCATATAACATCATACTCAGTTCATGCATTTATAAATAGTTTATATTTACTACGCATGTTACTTTTCACATAACAAGTATATCATCAAAGATCAACTTTCAATCTCATTTATATCTCATATACAGTTCATATATAAGTTCACATTATCACAGCATAATATAATTCAACTAACAGTTATTGAATTCATATATCAAATAGGAACTGAAAGACTTGCCTGATTCGTAGTTTAACAACTACGACTTAACTGCTTAAGAATCTCTGCACTTTGTGTAATCCTACACAGTTATATTAATCATAGAGATCACACCTCATAGTTATATACTTCCATACATTCCCAATATAATAATAAGGTTACATTGTTGTCTAAGCTTGTTTCTTAGAACCTTGTTTCACTTTCTTATCATACGCTTAGTATCGCTAGGTACGCATAGGTATACCTTAACTATACTCAATTAATATCATCTTTCATATACACATGTCCGCCTACAACTAATCTATTTACCTATAGTTAGTGTAGTACATCTTCAAAACATGCTCGCACAGTGCATATCACGGTTAACTAGCGGGGTGCACATACCAATCACGACTAGAGGCATATAAGTCCTATCATGCATGTTCATAAAGTTAGAATGCCAGTAACTCTATGTTCAACCATTCTACTTTCAAAACTTCATAAGTTTTATTCTCCAAAAATTAATGTCATGCTTAACTAATCATGCAAGGCTACTTTGAATCATTTTATATCTACTTATGCCATGTACGTATGTTATCATATTTAGAACATTAAGTACACAAGTTCCTTTAAGTTTAATTTCAAGGCTTCAAGTTTTCTCTAGAACCGCACACTAAAGTGACCAAGAGGTTCATGGTATTCAAAGGGGTTTGAAACCACATGACATACCTATTTCCATGCATAACTAGGTCATACAATCATCCTTAAAAATCAGAACATACACATCATATGTATATGTCAAGGTTCGTTTATAAAACTTTAAGTCTATTTTCAAACTACAAGTCTTTTCTATCAATAATGTATGGTAGTGTGATTAACACCTTAAACATGTATTTCATGTCAATATAAACCATACTATCGGGTTCACAAAATCAGAATATAAACATGACTTATATACGCCAAAATTCGTTTATAAAACCTTAAGTTTATTTTCAAAACTATAACTTCATCGTTCACGTAAGCGATCCGAATATAATATGCACATACTAGTTTAACAAGTCCATATATATGTATTAATCATACCAGCATGCTTGTCCTAATTTCTTTCAATATCTATCACTTAGCAGACATCAAGCAGGAACAAAATCTGCAGAAACTGGGATCAAGAACCGGCGCAGCTGCGCAGCTCCCCAGTTCAAAACTGGCGCAGTTGCGCAGGGCCTTGCCCAACCCAAGTCTGGTACCGGCGTAGCTGCGCCGCTGGCCAGTACAAAACTGGCGCAACTGCGCAGTTGGTCGGCCAGAAATAGAGCAGCTTCTGCTTCGGCAGTACCTCAAGCCAAATTCTGAATTTCGCAACGATTATCATTCTAAGCTACTACATTACAGTTCTATCATGATTATAAGCTAGCATAGCAACTAAGGAGCAATTAACAAACATTGCTTGATCACATAATCATGGATTCCATACTCAATTCAAGAATTAGAAATTTACAGAATTTTAGAAAACATGAATTGAAGAACATGAAAGGTATATTGTACCTCTGCTAACAACTTGGGCTTGCTGCTACTAAATTCCCTCTCAATTCTAGAATGCTATTACTAAGGTATGCAATGCTCTCCACTTAACACTTAAGCAAAAGCTCAGCAAAATGAAAAGATGAAGGAGAAGAGCTTCATTTTATAGGCAAATGTTTACACAGACATTACAATTCCACCTCAAATTAAACCAAAGGAATGCAAGCTTGTTCAATGGATAAGGGAGAGTTGGTGAGAGTGGGTGGAACTCATCATGAATTCCTCACCCTTGCTCATCATTTGCTATGGAATGCTGAGTTTGAGGAGTAGGAAGTAGACTAGCTTGGAGCATATCACGTGAAGGAGATATGAGATGGGCACATAATGTGGGACAATAAATAACTCAGCAACTGGCTATACAATACACTAAGGTTATATATATAGCCTATCATGCTTACTAAGACTATATCATAATTCATTTCATAAACACTTAGGTTATAATGAATTAGAGGGTACACAATATCACTCATAATGAGCAAATAATAATATAATGTATCAAGTAGTGTACATACATATAATCCATGTACATCTTATTAATGCCGAATATAATTCTATCGGGTACCATCACAGTGTATTGTCTCCTCTATTAGTAAATTCAATAATTGTTTACTATATATTCATGATATATTATTTTATTGTATACTTAATATACACATTGTCAAACCCACATTTCATGTACCTATTACAACTCAATAACTTTACTATATAGTTTATATTCATATATAACATAGTCGCATTGCACTTTATACTTCGCATAACATATAGTTAACTATCATACGTTATACTTTAATATCGCATGGTTGCACATAGAAATTAATAAATTACTTATCTTATCAATTAATTAATAATAATATTAATTAATCCATTTCTCATTAATCCATGGAATTATAATTCCCACGCTAATTGATTAACACTTTATATGATTTATTATCACGTTAAATAAATATAAATCTTTTTATATTTATAAATCATTTACTCATTAATCATCATATTATCAAATAATTACTTGATAATAGTATATTGTTCATAACAATAATTAATATTAGAAGACAATTTATCTCATCACAAATCCGATTATACTTATAATCGATTTCCTTATTATTATACTATCACTAGCCATAATAATTTAACATACTATCATAATAACAATTAACAATTAATTTAGATTAATTGTTTAATTAATAATTCCTCCATCATTAAATTAGTCAATTCATTACTGAATCTATTATTGTGCCACACAAGGCATCTCTCACAAGCTCAAACTTAAGCTTATCATTATTCTCATCACTTACTCATTTCTCACCACATTACTACTTATAACCTGTTCAATTAAATTAGAACTATTAAATCCAAGGTCCACATATAAATATTTTACAAATCGAATATTCAAATATTATATATAACCTTTACGGAAATATAATAACTCAAGCTATTAAAATGTTAAATTACTTCAATTAATTATACTTAAAATAAGTATAACCTTTACGCTTATAATAATTAATATATACTCTATTAATTATTCCAATAATAATATTCACGATCAAATAATAACTTAAGTTATTTAATATATTAAAATAACTTAGTTTCCTTTCATTAATTAAACTCCTCTGAAAATATATTTAAAATTATGTATTTAGCCATATCATAAAATATTATGTTTTCTCCAAATAAGCACATTCGTTATTAGAAAATAATTTACTTATTGTCTCGTGATATTATTTTTAATATAATATCAAATAACTATATGTACGACACATGTACATATATTATATATAGAAAATAGATAATAAGTTTATTTTCTATTATAATAAATCGTTTCCATCAATTTAATTACATATAGCAAATACGTTTTAATATATTTACTATATTAACCAAACACACCTCATACAAAAACATATATAAGGTAATATTATTATTCAAAAATAATATTCCCTCTTTTATTAAAATAATTCAACATTAGAAACTATTTTAATATCCTTTATTAGAAAAATCATATCTCTTTCTTTTCTATAAATTGTTCCCAAAATAATTTCTTCAAATATTCATTTAAAGATATAATGATTTCCATCTCCCTTTAATAACGTATATATATATATATATATATATATATATATATATATATATATATATATATATATTTAACGTTATTCGTACATTAGACTTTCTCACATATTACTATTCTAAGTAATATATATAAAAGTACCAACTATAATTACATATTCAACACACATATTAATTCACTCCTTTACTTAAGTAAATTAAACATTGTACTATATCATCATAGTTAATTAAGATTCAATACTGACATTATATTATTCCATAATATAACTCACAACTTATATTAACTAATATTTATTCTTATTAGTTAATTCCTTAACTAACTCATGTTTCACTATCCAAACCTATTCACGGATAGCTTAAGTGCTATTAATAACCTATATTATAAACATATTAGTTATTAATACACATACTCAAGAATATGGTGATTATACATTAAGGATATTTAATGTCACCAACTTGCTATGATAAAATAATTCTATAAATTATTTAATATCGATAGGAATTTATCCACCTCCTTTATCTCAACTGGATCGTCTCTACGATAAGTAACCAATATATATTAATAATATATTTATAAATCACAAAAACACATTTTACATAGTCCATATTATCCTATGTAATATAATACCACATAACTCATATCACATATATATATATATATATTTTTATTCGAACCCATCTCACGGTTTAAGAATTTTATTTATTAAATCCTTATTTAATAATATTTGAAAATTCGGGTTCTTACAACTCCAAATCACCTCTTTCATTGACAATTTTAGAGAATCAATGAAACAATAAGAAGATCTTTATAAATGGAGATTTGTGTGAGATGTACACATGGTTTTGAATGCGATAGTCATGGAGTTTTTTTTGATACTAATCAAACTAGAACGAAATAATACAACTCTTAATCACCTCTTTCTTTGTAAAGTTGAAACAACCAATTATACAAGATGAAGGTCTCTCTAAATAAAGACCTGTGTGAGATCTACGCATCGTTTTGGACACGATAGTGATGGGATTGATCTTTTTGATGCTAATTTCGACTAGAACGAAGTAATAGGACTCATAATCACTTATATTTTGATAATTTGAGAGAAGTAATGAAAAAATAAGAAAGTGTTCCTAAATTAAGACTTGTGTGAGATGTACGGATCATTTTGAAGGCACTAGTGGATTGCTCCTTTTGATGCTAATCAAACTAGAACGAAGTCATAGGAATCATAATCACCTCTTTCTTTGACAATTTGAGAGAACCAATGAAATAATAAGAAGGTCTCCGTAAATCAAGACTTGTGTGAGATGTACGCATCGTTTTTAACGCGATAGTCATGGGATTGCTCCTTTTGATGCTAATTAAATTAGAATGAAGTAAAAGGACTCTTAAGCACCTCTTTCTTTGACAATTCTAGAGTACCAATAAAATTATAATAAGGACTCCTTAAATGAAGACTTGTGTGAGTTGTACGCATCATTTTGAACGCGATAGTCATGGGATTATTCCTTTTGATGCTATTCAAACTAGAACGAAGTTATAGGACTCCTAATCACCTCTTTCATTGACAATTTTAGAGAATCAATGAAACAATAAGAAGATCTTTATAAATGGAGACTTGTGTGAGATGTACGTATTGTTTTAAATGCGATAGTCACGGGTTTCTCTTTTTGATGCTAATCAAACTAGAACGAACTAATATAACTCTTAATCACCTCTTTCTTTGTAAAGTTGAAACAACCAATGATACAATATGAAGGTCTCCCTAAATAAAGACTTGTGTGAGATCTACGCATCGTTTTGGACACGATAGTGATGGGATTGCTCCTTTTGATGCTAATTTCAACTAGAACGAAGTAATAGCACTCATAATCACCTATATTTTGACAATTTGAGAGAAGTAATGAAAAAAATAAGAAGGTGTCCCTAAATGAAGACTTGTGTGAGATGTACGGATCGTTTTGAAGGCACTTGTGATAGGATTGCTCCTTTTGATGCTAATCAAACTAGAACGAAGTCATAGGACTCATAAACACATCGTTCTTTGATAATTTGAGATAACCAATAAAATAATAAGAAAGTCTCCCTAAATCATGACTTGTGTGAGATGTACGCACTATTTTTAAGGGAATAGTTATGGGATTGCTCCTTGTGATGCTAATCAAATTTGAACGAAGTAATAGGACTCCTAATCACCTCTTTCTTTGACAA
Source organism: Panax stipuleanatus (assembly GCA_020205555.1). Taxonomy (NCBI): domain Eukaryota; kingdom Viridiplantae; phylum Streptophyta; class Magnoliopsida; order Apiales; family Araliaceae; genus Panax; species Panax stipuleanatus. The sequence goes on from CM035122.1 coordinate 26,487,943, forward strand.
TTCTAGTGAACCAATGAAATAATAAGAAGGCCTCCTTAAATGAAGACTTGTGATTTGTACGCATCGTTTTGAACGCGATAGTCATGTGATTGTTCCTTTTGATGCTAATCAAACTAGAACGAAGTTATAGGACTCGTAATCACCTCCTTTTTTGACAATTTTAGGGAACCAATGAAAGAATAAGAAAGCCTCACTAAATGAAGACTTGTGTGAGGTCTACGCATCCTTTTGGACGCGATAGTGATGGGATTGCTCCTTTTGATGCTAATTTTAACGAGAACGAAGTAATAGGACTCATAATCACCTATATATTGACAATTTGAGAGAACTAATGAAACAATAAGAAGGTCTCCCTAAATGAAGACTTGTGTGAGATGTACGGATCGTTTTGAAGATACTAGTGATAAGATTGCTCTTTTGATGCTAATCAAACTATAACGAAGTCATAGGACTCATAATCACATCTTTCTTTGACAATTTGAGAGTACCAATGAAATAATAAGAAGGTCTCCCTAAATCAAGACTTGTGTGAGATGTACGCATCGTTTTTAACGCGATAGTCGTGGGATTGCTGCTAATCAAATTAGAACGAAGTAATAGGACTCCTAATCTCCTCTTTCTTTGACAATTTTCGAGAACCAATGAAACAATATGAATGTTTATTTAAATGAAGACTTGTGTGAAATGTACGCATCATTTTTAACGCAATAGTCATGGAATTGCTACTTTTAATGCTAATCAAACTAGAACGAAGTTATAGGACTCTTAATCACCTCTTTTTTGACTGTTTTAGAGAACCATTGAAACAATAAGGTCTCCTTAAATGAAGACTTATGTGAGATGTACGCATCGTTTTTAATGCGATAGTCATGGGATTGCTTCTTTTGATACTAACCAAACTAGAACGAAGTTATAGGACTTCTAATCACCTTTTTCATTGACAATTTTAGAGAATCAATGAAACAATCAGTTAATACATAACTAATTCACATAAGTGGTTAACCCTCATGGTTAACTCACTTCTAATTAAATAAATAATCATAATCAACTATCACATAGTTTAATTACATCACACACATATTATATCATTTAAATAAATGTCCACTATCAATGAATAATTAAACTAAGGCTCAAAAATAATCTGTACAAATAAACTAAAACTACTGCCCAAGCACTATGCACGGCGCAGCTGCGCAGCTAGCAGCCTGGGCACCGGCGCACCTGCACAGGGGTCGGATCAGAGATGGGCAAGCGGCGCAGCTGCGTTGCTTCTGGCTTTCTGCGGGCGCAGCTACGCAGCAACTCGGCCAGACGCAGACAGCCACGACTCTCTGCTTTACCGAACAACCTATACAATCCAGCAATCGGCAATACCAAGCAATACAAATAACATAGGACACAAACATGCAACAATACATATGTACAACATGTACTTAAACACAAAAATCACCTAAGTAACAAGAACCAGTGTTTTAAAAACTCAATATTTGATATTTTCATATAAACTCATACTTTAACAAAATAAGTCACTATAAATCCAATTCTCAATTAATTTCAACTTATAACACATATATTCTTTTCATGATTGAGGATATAACATCCTTAACAATTCCAATAGGCATATTAAAAACAATTAAATCATAACTTTTACTCTAAAACTCAACCAAATACATGAATTACATATGAACACTATTTTCACACATAAAACTTGTTTCTACAGTACTTTGATTTTTGAAAACAATCATTAATAGCATATATGTAATGGATTACAACATCCCTCAATTCATATAACATGTAATAACAAATTTATCAATTACAATCCCAATTATTTACCAAAAACTCAAGAATACAGGAACTAAAAACAAGAGGTGACTTGTTACCTTAATTATTGATTAAGCTTTGATAGAGGGTAAGAATAGTTCTGATAATCCTACTTTGATTCTCAGAATTTTAACTATTCTCCACCTTCTTTGTTAAAAAAAATTCACAGTGTTTCCTCTCTTTTCCTCTCTGTCTTCTCTTTTCTTTGTTAAGACTTGGGAAAAACTAACGTAGTTTAGGAAAATATAACTGTTACATGATAATATACGTATATAATAGACATAATAACATGCAACGTAACTGACAAATATATAATGTCTAAATTAAATAATTAGCAGTTATAATTTGTTTTGAATTTTAAAAGCCATAAGGTCATGTTTGGCAAACCTTTTATTTAAAAACAGATTTTAGTCACTAAGGCCATGTTTGGTAGAAATAGGTTTAAAATAAATACAAGGGCCCTGTTTGGTAAAATAAATTTAAAAATCCTTTTCTTTATTTTAACAAATTATTTAACACATACTTTAATGTCACATTTTAATTAATTACATATTAATCATCTAATTTAATCAGTTAAAATCTAACATCAATTAATCACATAACATTGCCACATAATTATAATTACTCGCTACTTATAATCCATGTAACACTTCATCACATATCTTATCTAATTTAATTATCTCAATTAAATTAAAACTATAATATAAAATTAATATACATTAATTAAATAAATATTACACATTCATTTAATTAATATATAACACTTAATTAAATCACTCCATAAATCACATAATTTATTTATTTAACTCAATAAATAAATCACATCAAATATTTATTTAACTCAATAAATATTTAAAATTAAATAAAAAATCTCAATCGTTACATGAGGTGTACGCATCGTTTTGAACGCGATAGTCATGGGATTGTTCCTTTTGATGCTAATTAAACTAGAACGAAATTATAGGACTCCTAATCACCCTTTGACAATTTTAGGGAAGCAATGAAACAATAAGAAGGTGTCCCTAAATGAAGACTTGTGTGAGGTCTACGCATCGTTTTGGACGCGGTAGTGATGGGATTGCTCCTTTTGATGTTAATTTTAACTAGAACGAAGTAAATGGACTCACAATCACCTATATTTTGACAATTTGAGAGAACTAATGAAACAATAAGAAGGTCTCCCTAAATGAAGACTTGTGTGAGATGTACGGATCGTTTTGAAGATACTAGTGATAAGATTGCTCTTTTGATGCTAATCAAACTATAACGAAGTCATAGAACTCATAATCACATCTTTCTTTGATAATTTGAGAGAACCAATGAAACAATAAGAAGGTCTCCCTAAATCAAGACTTGTGTGAGATGTACGCATCGTTTTAAACGCGATAATCATGGGATTGCTGCTAATCAAATTAGAATGAAGTAATAGGACTCCTAATCTCCTCTTTCTTAGACAATTTTAGAGAAGCAATGAAACAATAAGAGTGTCTCTTTAAATGAAGACTTGTGTGAGTTGTACGCATCATTTTTAACGCGATAGTCATGGAATTGCTACTTTTGATGCTAATCAAACTAGAACGAAGTTATAGGACTCCTAATCACATCTTTTTTTTGACTATTTTAGAGAAATAATGAAACAGTAAGGTCTCCTTAAATGATGACTTGTGTGAGATGTAGGCATCGTTTTGAATGTGATAGTCACAGGATTGCTTTTTTTGATACTAACCAAACTAGAACGAAGTTATAGGACTCCTAATCTCCTCTTTCATTGACAATTTTAGAGAATCAATGTAACAATAAGAAGATCTTTATAAATGGAGACTTGTATGAGATGTACGTATTGTTTTAAATGCGATAGTCACGGGTTTCTCTTTTTGATGCTAATCAAACTAGAACGAAATAATACAACTCTTAATCACCTCTTTCTTTGTAAAGTTGAAACAACCAATGATACAATATGAAGGTCTCCCTAAATAAAGACTTGTGTGAGATCTACGCATCGTTTTGGACACGATAGTGATGGGATTGCTCCTTTTGATGCTAATTTCAACTAGAACGAGGTAATAGGACTCATAATAACCTATATTTTGATAATTTGAGAGAAGTAATGAAACAAATAAGAATGTGTCCCTAAATGAAGACTTGTGTGAGATGTACGGATCGTTTTGAAGCTAATCAAACTAGAACGAAGTCATTGGACTCATAATCACCTCTTTCTTTGATAATTTGAGAGAACCAATGAAATAATAAGAAGGTCTCCCTAAATCAAGACTTGTGTGAGATGTACGCATCGTTTTTAATGCGATAGTAATGGGATTGCTCCGTTTGATGCTAATCAAATTAGAATGAAGTAAAAGGACCCCTAATCACCTCTTTCTTTGACAATTCTAGAGAACCATGAAATTATAAGAAGGCCTCCTTAAATGAAGACTTGTGTGAGTTGTACGCATCGTTTTGAACGCGATAGTCATGGGATTGTTCCTTTTGATGCTAATCAAACTAGAACGAAGTTATAGGACTCCTTATCACCTCTTTCTTGATTAAGCTTTGATAGAGGGTAAGAATAGCTCTGATAATCCTACTTTGATTCTCAGAATTTCAACTCTTCTCCACCTTCTTTGTTAAAAAAAATTCACAGTGTTTCCTCTCTGTCTTCTCTTCTTCTCTTTTCTTTGTTAAGACTTGGGAAAAACTAACTAGTTTAGGAAAATATAACTGTTACATGATAATATACGTATATAATAGACATAATAACATGCAACGTAACTGACAAATATATAATGTCTAAATTAAATAATTAGCAGTTATAATTTGTTTTGAATTTTAAAAGACATAAGGTCATGTTTGGCAAACCTTTTATTTAAAAACAGATTTTAGTCACTAAGGCCATGCTTGGTAGAAATAGGTTTAAAACAAATACAACGGCCTTGTTTGGCAAAAACAAATTTAAAAATCCTTTTCTTTATTTTAACAAATTATTTAACGCATACTTTAATGTCACATTTTAATTAATTAAATATTAATCGTCTAATTTAATCAATTAAAATCTAACATCAATTAATCACATAACATTGCCACATAATTATAATTACTCGCTACTTATAATCCATGTAACACTTCATCACATATCTCATCTAATTTAATTATCTCAATTAAATTAGAACTATAATATAAAATTAATATACATTAATTAAATAAATTTTACACATTCATTTAATTAATATATAACAGTTAATTAAATCACTCCATAAATCACATAATTTATTTATTTAACTCAATAAATAAATCACATAAAATATTATTTAACTCAATAAATATTTAAAATTAAATATAAAATCTCAATCGTTACAATCTTCCCTCCTTCAAAGGATTCTGTCCCTAGAATCACACATAATTTTTTTTTCCATCTATTACATTCTTCCCTCCTTAAAAGGATTATGTCCCCAGAATTAGTATATAAGGGGTTACACACAACTAAGCAAATAAATGCGGATAAGATTTCATCATAACATTTTCGAGTTCCCGCGTAGATTCTTTAGCACTGTGGTTCCTCCAGATTACCTTAACAGAAGGTATCACTTTATTCCTAAGTACTTGTTCCTTTCTATCAACTATTTGAACAGACACTTCTTCATACGTTAAGTCTTTATCAAATAGCAAAGGTTCATATTCTATTACATGTTTATAATCATGCTTGTAAGGTCTTAACACAGAAATATGGAAGACATTATGTATATTCTCGAGCTCCGAAGGTAATGCAATCTCGTAAGCAACCTCGCCCACCTTTCGTAGTACCTCAAAAGGTCCAATAAATCGGGGACTCAGCTTCCCCTTCTTACCGAATCGAATTTTCCCTTTCCAAGGAGATACCTTCAGGAAAACGAAACTTCCTGATAAGAATTCTCGGTTCTGTCGATGTAAATCGGCATACTTCTTCTGTCTGTCTTGAGCCGCAGCTAATCTCATTTTGATCAGCTTCACAATTTCGGCAGTTTGTTTTACAAATTCTTGTCCCAACAATTGACGTTCACCGACTTCGTCCCAGCACAAAGGAGTTCTGCATTTTTTGCTGTATAATGCTACGTAAGGCGGCATGCCAATACTCGCATGATGACTATTGTTGTAAGCGAACTCCACCAACGGTAGATGATCCTCCCAGCTTCCTTTGAAGTCCATCACACAAGCTCTCAGCATATCCTCAAGCGTCTGAATTGTTCTCTCACTCTGTCCATTAGTCTGAGGATGATACGCTGTACTCATTCGCAATTGCGTTCAGCAACGTCCCTCTTCATATTCGGCCACCAAAAATGATGCCTGAGATCCTGGTATATCTTCATACTCTCAGGGTGAATAGAATATCTAGAACTATGAGCTTCGCTCAGAATCTCCTCTTTGACCTCTGGTACTGGCAGTACCCAGATTCTACCTTCAAACCGTAACAGACCATCATTATCGATCTTGATCTTGAACTCTTCACCATCGGTTATCCTCCTCCGAATCTTCTCACATTCTTCATCGTGAAGTTGTGCTTGTTTCACTTTGTCTACTAGAGTAGAACCAGTGGTTACTTGAAACAACATCTCATTCGATTCCTTCGAAAACTTCACTTCCAACTCCAATCTAGCCATCTGTTCTATTAACCGATCCTGATCAGTTAACACGTTCAGCTTCTCTCGACCTTTCCTGCTTAAAGCGTCGGCAACAACGTTAGCTTTACTCGGATGGTAAAGTATCTCGCAATCGTAGTCTTTAATCAGTTCCAACCACCTTCTTTGGCGCATGTTCAAATCCTTCTGGGTAAATATATACTTCAGACTATTGTGATCTGTGTATATTTCACACTTCTCTCCATATAAGTAGTGCCTCCAAATCTTTAGGGCAAACACTACTGCTGCCAATTTTAGATCATGGGTCAGATACCCCTTCTCGTAATCCTTCAGCTGACGTGACGCATAGGCAATGACATTGCCGCTCTGCATCAACACAAAGCCTAATCCTTTATGTGAGGCATCGCTATATACTATGAAATTCCCCGAACTATCCGGTAAAGACAATACAGGCGTAGTACTCAGCCTCTTCCTTCAACTCCTGAAAACTCTCCTCACACTTCTCCGTCCAAACAAACTTAACTATTTTATGAGTCAAATTCGTCAACGGAGTTGCGATTCTAGAAAAGTCTTGGATAAATCTACGGTAATAACCTGCCAATCCCAAGAAACTCCTCACTTCAGACGGCGTCTTCGGCTGTTCCCAACTCATAACAACTTCGACCTTCGACGGATCCCCCGAAATACCATCCTTGTAGATCACGTGGCCAAGAAATTGCACACGTTCCAACCAGAATTCGCATTTTGAGAATTTAGCGTAAAGCTTCTCTCGTCTCAGCGCTTCTAAGGTTAGTCGTAAGTGTTCAGCATGCTCCTCCTCGGTCTTGGAATAAACCAGGATGTCATCTATGAACACTACCACGAACTTGTCCAGAAATGGCTTGAACACCCTGTTCATTAGGTCTATAAATGCAGTTGGGGCATTCGTGAGACCAAATGACATTACCAAGAAATCGTAATGACCATATCGAGTTCTAAAAGCCATTTTCGGTATATCTTCCTTCCTCACCTTCAACTGATGATACCCGCTTCTCAAATTGATTTTTGAGAAGTACCTCGCTCCCTTCAGTTGATCAAACAAGTCATTGATCCTAGGTAAAGGATACCTATTCTTGATCGTAACTTTATTCAACTCCCTATAATCAATGCAAAGACGCATCGATCCATCTTTCTTCTTAACAAACAAAACAGGCTCTCCCCACAGCGAAACGCTCGGTTGGATATACTTCTTGTCTAGTAATTCTTGCAGTTGAACCATCAGTTCTTTCATCTCGACTGGAGCCATTCGGTACGGAGCCTTCGAAATCGAAGCAGTTCCCGGCGCTAAATCGATCACGAACTCTGTCTCCCTATCTGGCAAAAGTCCTGGCAAATCGCTCTGAAAAATGTTCACAAACTCCTTAACTACCGATATCTCCTCCACCTTCGGCTTTCCTTATGCGTATCCACTATGTAGGCTAGGTATCCTACACAACCATACGTCAGAAGTTTCTTGGCTTGCATAACCGTCATACAACTCGCTTGTTTAGGCGATTTGCTACTATAGAACACCAACTTCGACGGAGTCGTAAGGTTCACCGACTTCTTCTGACAGTCGATTATCGCCCCATGGTTGAACAACCAATCCATACCTAGTATGACGTCGAATTCCCCAAGTTTTATCGGAATCATATCTACTCTAAGCTCCTGACCCTTAATGTCCAATCTACAGTTCTTATAAATGCTCCTAACAGGAATAACCTCCCTATTCGCAATCTCTATGTTCAAAGGGTAAACTAACTCCTCTACAGGTAAGTCTAAGGTTTTAGCAAAATCATCAGATATGAATGAGCAAGTAGCACCCGAATCAAATAATACATATGCATTTATACTATTGACCGGAATAATACCTGACACCACGTCTTTTGATTGCATAGCATCCTGCACCGTCATATTGAATGTCCGTGCAGTGGGTCGAACAGTTTGCAATGGTGCAGCAATGGTCACGGAACTGCCGCTTCCATTCCCTCCGCTCCTTGTTGACCCTGCCGTCTGCTTCTTCGGGCAGTTGCGAGCCATGTGATCTTTCGATCCATATGTAAAGCAAGCTCCCTTCTTTGGGTTTGGGCAATTAAGTGCAATGTGGCCTTCCTGACCATAGTTGAAGCACACCCGCTTCCCCTTCATGCACACGCCAGTGTGATTCTTACCGCATGTAGCACATGCTTCAAACTTCCTCTTCTGCTAGCTTCCCTGCTGACTCCTAGCAAAGGTATTATCAGACCACTTCCTCTTCTGGTTCACAGCGCTGCTACCCCCAGTTTTGGTTTCTACCTCATTCTTCTTCTTCTTATCTTGGTTGAACTTCGTCATCGCTTTGCTTCCTCCCTCAGCAAGTATGGCTTTCTCCAGCACCGCTGCAAATGTATTCAGCTGGAACATGGAAACCTTGCTGTAGAGCCAGGGCTTCAGTCCCCGCTCAAACCTCCTCGCTTTCCTAGCGTCAGTGCTGACCTGGTATGTAGCGAACTTGGCCAACTCGTTAAACTTAGCGGCATACTCGGACACCATCATCCCTCCTTGCTTAAGTTCTAGGAACTGGACCTCCATCTGGTCCTGCGAACTCACTGGAAATTACATCTCGTAGAACATTTCCTTGAAACGTTTCCACGTGATGACTCCCTCCTTCTCTCGAGTCTTGTTAGCCTGCCACCAAAAGCTAGCATCCGACTTCAACATGAAAGCCGCGAATGCTGTCTTCTGGTCTTCACCTACTCGGGCTTCGTCGAAGACCTTCTCCATTTCCATAACCCATGTCTGAACTTCGATAGGATTAGTCGATCCTTTGAACTCAGGCGGTCCTACTGCCTTAAATTCCTTGAACGTAGTACCCTGCACCTGCGGCTGATTCGCAAGAGCTCCGGTCAGCAGGTTCACCAACTGCTGAACCGAGTTGGGATTCGTCCCATCATTATTGTTGTTGTTCGTCGAACCCTCGGGGTTTTGACGCGCTGAACTTCTTCTAGGAGGCATTTTCTATTAAGAAAATATTATTATTAGACCCTCTATTCAACTATTAAGTATCCAAGTTCATACTTAAATGTTTAATTGGCTCAGTTCACATAGAACACATAGCACGTCAATTTACTTCTTTTATTAATTACTCGTAGTTTAAAAAAACATCAAACAGATAGCATTTCTGCCATTTCTATCATCTTTCCTAAACTGAAAAAAGTTACAGGATTACATTATTAACTCATCCCATTCTTATCTCAAATTATGGGATTTACATTACTTATTACAAAAAGCAATACATAAACAAAACTCTACTACTGCTACTGCCTAGGCATATTAATACGTCGCACAGCCTCTATACGTTCCTCTTCCAATACCCGAAATACCGTTCTTCGGTCCACCACATACCACGGTAAACCTTGGAACTGAGCTGGGTAGTAGAAAATACGGTCCTGAGCTCTCTCTATCGCTGTATGAAAAGCATATTCCGTTTCCCTCAGCTTGGCTCCCTTGGCTTCAGCTTCACCTTCGGCTCGTTGATTAACCCTCAAGCTTGACTCTTCAGCTCTGGCACGCTTCCTCGACTCCTCCTGGATGTCTTGCTTTAGCTTTGCCAGTTCAAATCGAGCAGCATCTCTATCAACCTCCATATGTATCAGGTTCCACTGTGCCTCTCCTAGGTCACTTGCCATTTCCTCGATCGTCTCGTCTTGCTGCTGGATAGTCTCCTCGAGATCTCCTACGCGTCCATGAAGCTCCACATTGCTATCGTAGACTGCCTCGTACATCTCAGCACTAGTAGAGTGAGGTGGGAATTCCTCTTAGGGATCCTCTTTCTCCTCTTCAGACTCATCCTCGTCCTCATCCTCTGGAATAGGTGTCAGCTCACGCTCCCGACCAGCTATGGTGATCACTGGAGATGGCTCTCTCCTAACCAGCTGCTCCCAGAAAACATGTATGTCATGGGGCTCCTTATCTCTAGGCACCTGAGGTACATCCTCTCTAGCCTGACTAGGTTCTCCAACATTCGACATCCTGACAAAAGAATTTTAAAGTTCATTATTACGTGACATCGAATCGACACTCTTCGAATACTATAATGTAAACACATAGCACATAAGGTAGTTTATTATCTTTTACCTATCACATCTATCTTTTTGATCTTACCTATAAGGCTACTACCTAAGGTTTTTCCCCCACCTAAGGTTTCATAACCTATAGCTTTGATACCAACCTGTGACACCCCCAAATCCGGGTACTTCGTTTCCACATGATTTGGTGTTCACTCTCTAATATAACATACATCTACCCAATGAATAATGCAAAGTAACTACAACTTAAATTAAAATAAATAAATCTCCCTTACAACAAGGGTTACAACCTTTGTAAAATAAATCCCGGGTTAACTCTAACCCTGACATGAATATAATAAAGTGCGAAAATAAAAATATAACATTCAAGTCTTATTACAATCATTCTCAATTAAATAAAACAAGTCTTCACTTGCTTTGCTTTCCCTTACCCTTACTCGTAGAAGGAGCATCAGCGTTATCAACCTTAACTGAAATTGTTATTTAATGCAAGAGTGAGCAAACCACAGCTCACTGGAGTTTAACAATAATATAGACATGAAAGGATATCTTTAAAAAGAATCTGAACAACTTAGCTTGCTTTAATAAAAAAAGAATTGAATAATAATTCTCTATTAACATTAAAATTCGAATATAGAATTTATCTGAGGGTCATAAGACCGTTGAACTCTTGTCCTAGGTTATAAATATTTCTATTTAAACCTTTAACAGTCAATAAGACTATGGACCTTAACTCGTACTTAGGAGGATCAGCCCTTTGTACCATGTATTGTGCACAAACATCTTAACGCTATGCGTAATAACCTCCCCTAGTAAATAGGGTTGTTCAACTCAGTAATTTGAATTCAAGTCCGCACCAAAGAAGGTTTGGTTTGGATAAGCTTACAAGGGTATTTTAGAATTCACGTTCATCAACTAAGGATTAGTTGAATCGACTTTCAATAATTCATAAATAACAGAATTATGAACTAACATATGCTTTAGAATCAACGTAAAGCATTTAAAATAATAACTGGATCTTACTTGAACGATAAGTTAAGATCATTTCAATTAAATAAACAATTGTCCAATACAGAAATGGAAAGGACATTCTCAACAATAAATATATGAATTCAAGAAATTATATATAATTAACAAGTTTAAGGTTGAAAGACTTGCATAAAAAAATTAATACAAGATCAAGGTTTAGAAAACTTGCCTTACGCGCAAGCTACTTAACTCAACCACGTACTTAAACACTTCCTATACACATTCAATTATAATAATCTAAATCAGTTAATACATAACTAATTCACATAAGTGGTTAACCCTCATGGTTAACTCACTTCTAATTAAATAAATAATTATAATCAACTATCACATAGTTAATTACATCACACACATATTCACATAATTAAATTAATTATGTATTTAACTAAATTATAATTAAACAATTATAATTGAAACACTTAATCAAATTATAATTACTTAAATTATAATTACCTTTTAAATTATAAACAAGTTGTAATTTATAATCAATTAAACTATATCATGCATTATAATTACACAAATTATAATTAATCATGCAATTATCAATTATAATCAATAATTAATTAAACTATAACATGTATTATAATTACACAATTTATAATTAATCATGTAATTATCAATTTAAAATCCACAATTAAACAAGCATTTATTAAATTATAATTACTTAAATTATAATTTAAATTAACATCTAATTGATTAAAATAAATCAACTTCTATACATTATAATTTCACAGAATTATAATTTAAATTAAATATTTACTCTTAATTATAATTAATCAAATTATAATTAAGTAACTTATTTTACAATTAAACAATTATAGTTTATAATTTAAATACTATATTAGGTTTCCTTTTTCTCAAATATGAATTTATCACAATCATATAACAACATGTTATATCATTTAAATATATGTCCACTATCAATGAATAATTAAACTAAGGCTCAAAAATAATCTGTACAAATAAACTAAAACCACTACTCAAGCACTGTGCAAGGCGCAGCTGCGCAGCCAGCAGCCTGGGCACCGGCGCAGCTGCGGAGGGGTCGGATCAGAGATGGGCAAGCGGAGCAGCTGCGCTACTTCTGGCTTTGCTGCCGGCGCAGCTGCGCAGCAACTCGGCCAGACGCAGACAGCCACGGCTCTCTGCTTTACCGAACAACCCATACAATCCAATAACCGGCAATACCAAGCAATACAAATAACATAGGACACATACATGCAACAATACATATGTACAACATGTACTTAAACACAAAAATCACCTAAGTAACAAGAACCAGTGTTTTAAAAACTAAATTTTTTGATATTTTCATATAAACTCATACTTTAACAAAATAAGTCACTGTAAATCCAATTCTCAATCAATTTCAACTTATAACACATGTATTGTTTTCGTGATTGAGGATATAACATCCTTAACAATTCCAATAGGCATATTAAAAATAATTAAATCATAACTTTTACTCTAAAACTCAACCAACTACATGAATTACGTATGAACCCTATTTTCACACATAAAACTTGTTTCTACAGTACTTTGATTTTTGAAAACAATCATTAATAGCATATATGTAATGGATTACAACATCCCTCAATTCATATAACATGTAATAACAAATTTATCAATTACAATCCCAATTATTAACCAAAAACTCAAGAATACAGGACTAAAAACAAGCGGTGACTTGTTACCTTAATTCTTGATTAAGCTTTGATAGAGGGTAAGAATAGCTCTGATAATCCTACTTTGATTCTCAGAATTTCAACTCTTCTCCACCTTCTTTGTTAAAAAAAATTCACTAGTGTTTCCTCTCTTTTCCTCTCTGTCTTCTCTTTTCTTTGTTAAGACTTGGGAAAAACTAACGTAGTTTAGGAAAATATAACTGTTACATGATAATATACGTATATAATAGACATAATAACATGCAACGTAACTGACAAATATATAATGTCTAAATTAAATAATTAGCAGTTATAATTTGTTTTGAATTTTAAAAGCCATAAGGTCATGTTTGGCAAACCTTTTATTTAAAAACAGATTTTAGTCACTAAGGCCATGTTTGGTAGAAATAGGTTTAAAATAAATACAAGGGCCCTGTTTGGTAAAATAAATTTAAAAATCCTTTTCTTTATTTTAACAAATTATTTAACACATACTTTAATGTCACATTTTAATTAATTACATATTAATCATCTAATTTAATCAATTAAAATCTAACATCAATTAATCACATAACATTGCCACATAATTATAATTACTCGCTACTTATAATCCACGTAACACTTCATCACATATCTTATCTAATTTAATTATCTCAATTAAATTAAAACTATAATATAAAATTAATATACATTAATTAAATAAATATTACACATTCATTTAATTAATATATAACACTTAATTAAATCACTCCATAAATCACATAATTTATTTATTTAACTCAATAAATAAATCACATCAAATATTTATTTAACTCAATAAATATTTAAAATTAAATAAAAAATCTTAATCGTTACATGAGGTGTACGCATCGTTTTGAACGCGATAGTCATGGGATTGTTCCTTTTGATGCTAATCAAACTAGACCGAAATTATAGGACTCCTAATCACCCTTTGACAATTTTAGGGAAGCAATGAAACAATAAGAAGGTCTCCCTAAATGAAGACTCGTGTGAGGTCTACGCATCGTTTTGGACGCAATAGTGATGGGATTGCTCCTTTTGATGTTAATTTTAACTAGAACGAAGTAAAAGGACTCACAATCACCTACATTTTGACAATTTGAGAGAACTAATGAAACAATAAGAAGGTCTCCCTAAATGAAGACTTGTGTGAGATGTACGGATCGTTTTGAAGATAATAGTGATAAGATTGCTCTTTTGGTGCTAATCAAACTATAACGAAGTCATAGGACTCATAATCATATCTTTCTTTGACAATTTGAGAGAACCAATAAAACAATAAGAAGGTCTCCCTAAATCAAGACTTGTGTGAGATGTACGCATCGTTTTAAACGCGATAATCATGGGATTGCTGCTAATAAAATTAGAGCAAAGTAATAGGACTCCTAATCTCCTCTTTCTTTGACAATTTTGGAGAACCAATGAAATAATAAGAATGTCTCTTTAAATGAAGACTTGTGTGAGTTGTACGCATCATTTTTAACGTGATAGTCATGGAATTGCTACTTTTGATGCTAATCAAACTAGAACGAAGTTATAGAACTCCTAATCACATCTTTTTTTGACTATTTTAGAGAAATAATGAAACAGTAAGGTCTCCTTAAATGATGACTTGTGTGAGATGTACGCATCGTTTTGAATGTGATAGTCACGGGATTGCTTTTTTGGATACTAACCAAACAAGAACGAAGTTATAGGACTCCTAATCATCTCTTTCATTGACAATTTTAGAGAATCAATGTAACAATAAGAAGATCTTTATAAATGGAGACTTGTGTGAGATGTACGTATTGTTTTAAATGCGATAGTCACGGGTTTCTCTTTTTGATGCTAATCAAACTAGAACGAAATAATACAACTCTTAATCACCTCTTTCTTTGTAAAGTTGAAACAACCAATGATACAATATGAAGGTCTCCCTAAATAAAGACTTGTGTGAGATCTACGCATCGTTTTGGACACGATAGTGATGGGATTGCTCTTTTTGATGCTAATTTCAACTAGAACGAAGTAATAGGACTCATAATCACCTATATTTTGACAATTTGAGAGAAGTAATGAAACAAATAAGAATGTGACCCTAAATGAAGACTTGTGTGAGATGTACGGATCGTTTTGAAGGGACTAGTGGATTGCTCCTTTTGATGCTAATCAAACTAGAACGAAGTCATAGGACTCATAATCACCTCTTTCTTTGACAATTTGAGAGAACCAATGAAATAATAAGAAGGTCTCCCTAAATCAAGACTTGTGTGAGATGTACGCATCGTTTTTAATGCGATAGTAATGGGATTGCTCCGTTTGATGCTAATCAAATTAGAACGAAGTAAAAGGACCCCTAATCACCTCTTTCTTTGACAATTTTAGAGAACCATGAAATTATAAGAAGGCCTCCCTAAATGAAGACTTGTGTGAGTTGTACGCTTCTTTTTGAACGCGATAGTCATGGGATTGTTCCTTTTGATGCTAATCAAACTAGAACGAAGTTATAGGACTCCTTATCACCCTTATCTTTGACTATTT
This sequence comes from Panax stipuleanatus, assembly GCA_020205555.1. Lineage (NCBI taxonomy): Eukaryota > Viridiplantae > Streptophyta > Magnoliopsida > Apiales > Araliaceae > Panax > Panax stipuleanatus. Next base: position 26,503,693 of record CM035122.1, read on the forward strand.
TAGAGAACCTATGAAACAATAAGGTCTCCTTAAATGAAGACTTGTGTGAGATGTACGCATCGTTTTGAAGGCGATAGTCATGGGATTGCTCCTTTTGATACTAATCAAACTAGAACGAAGTTATAGGACTCATAATCACCTCTTTCTTTGACAATTTTAGAGAATCAATGAAACAATAAGAAGGTATCCCTAAATGAAAACTTGTGTGAGATGTACGCATGGTTTTGTGGGTTTCTCTTTTTGACACTAATAAAACTAGAACGAAATAATACAACTCTTAATCACCACTTTCTTTGTAAATTTGAAACAACCAATAAAAAAATATGAAGGTCTCCCTAAATAAAGACTTGTGTGAGATCTACGCATCGTTTTGTACACGTTAGTGATGGGATTGCTCCTTTTGATGCTAATTTCAACTAGAATGAAGTAATAGGATTTATAATCATCTATATTCTGACAATTTGAGAGAACTAATGAAAAAAATAATAATGTGTCCCTAAATGAAGACTTGTGTGAGATGTACGGATCGTTTTGAAGGCACTAGTGATAGAATTGCTCCTTTTGATGCTAATCAAACTAGAACGAAGTGATAGGACTCATAATCACATCTTTCTTTGACAATTTGAGAGAACCACTGAAATAATACGAAGGTCTCCCTAAATCAAGACTTGGGTGAGTTGTACGCATCGTTTTTGATGCGATAGTCATGGGATTGCTCATTTTAATGCTAATGAAATTAGAACACAGTAAAAGGACTCCTAATCACCTATTTCTTTGACAATTCTAGAGAACCAATGAAATAATAAGAATCCTCTTTAAATGAAGACTTGTGTGAGATGTACGCATCATTTTGAACGCGATAGTCATGGGATTGTTCTTTTTGATGCTAATCAAACTAGAACGAAGTTGTAGGACTAATCACCTACTTCTTTGACAATTTTAGGGAACCAAATGAAACAATAATAAGGTCTCCGTAAATGAAGACTTGTGTGAGGTCTATGCATCGTTTTGGATGCGATAGTGATGGGATTCCTCCTTTTCATGCTAATTTTAACTAGAACGAAGTAATACGACTCATAATCACCTATATTTTGACAATTTGAGAGAATTAATGAAACAATAAGAAGGTCTCCCTAAATAAAGACTTGTGTGAGATGTATGGATCATTTTGAAGATACTAGTGATAGAATTGCTCCTTTGATGCTAATCAAACTATAACGAAGTCATAGGAATCATAATCACATCTTTCTTTGACAATTTAAGAGAACCAATAAAACAATAAGAAGGTCTCCCTAAATCAAGACTTGTGTGAGATGTACGCATCGTTTTTAACGTGATAGTCATGAGATTGCTCATTTTAATGCTAATCAAATTAGAACAAAGTAATAGGACTCTGAATCACCTCTTTCTTTGATAATTTTATAGAACCAACGAAACAATAATGTTGTATCCTTAAATGAAGACTTGTGTGAGATGTACGCATTGTTTTTAACGCGATCGTCATGGGATTGCTATTTTTGATGCTAATCAAACTTGAACGAAGTTATAGCACTCCTAATCACTTCTTTCTTTGACTATTTTAGAGAACCAATGAAATAATAAGGTCTCCTTAAATGAAGACTCGTGTCAGATGTACGCATCGTTTTGAACGCGATAGTCATGGGATTGCTCCTTTTGATACTAATCAAACTAGAACAAAGTTATAGGACTCCTAATCACCTCTTTCTTTGATAATTTTAGAGAATCAATGGAACAATAAGAAGGTCTCCCTAAAAGAAGGCTTGTGTGAGATGTACGCATGGTTTTGAACGCGATAGTCATGGGTTTCTCTTTTTGACGCTAATAAAACTAGAACAAAATAATACAACTCTTAATCACCTATTTCGTTTTAAATTTGAAACAACCAATGAAACAATATAAAGGTCTCCCTAAATAAAGACTTGTGTGAGATCTACGAATCATTTTGGACACGATAGTGATGGGATTACTCCTTTTGATGATAATTTCAACTAGAACGAAGTAATAGGACTCATAATCATCTATATTTTGACAATTTGAGAGAACTAATGAAAAAAATAAGAAGGTGTCCCTAAATGAAGACTTGTGTGAGATGTACGGATCGTTTTGATGGCACTAGTGATAGGATTGCTCATTTTGATGCTAATCAAACTAGAACAAAGTCATAGGACTCATAATCACATCTTTCTTTGACAATTTGAGAGAACCAATGAAATAATAAGAAAGTCTCCCTAAATTAAGACTTGTGTGAGATGTACACATCGTTTTTAAGGGAATAGTTATGGGATTGCTCCTTTTGATGCTAATCAAATTAGAACGAAGTAATAGGACTCCTAATCACCTCTTTCTTTGACAATTCTAGTGAAGACTTGTGAGGTGTACGCATCGTTTTGAACGCGATAGTCATGGGATTGTTCCTTTTGATGCTAATCAAACTAGAACGAAATTATAGGACTCCTAATCACCCTTTGACAATTTTAGGGAATCAATGAAACAATAAGAAGGTCTACCTAAATGAAGACTTGTGTGAGGTCTACGCATCGTTTTGGACGCAATAGTGATGGGATTGCTCCTTTTGATGTTAATTTTAACTAGAACGAAGTAATAGGACTCACAATCACCTACATTTTGACAGTTTGAGAGAACTAATGAAACAATAAGAAGGTCTCCCTAAATGAAGACTTGTGTGAGATGTACGGATCGTTTTGAAGATAATAGTGATAAGATTGCTCTTTTGGTGCAAATCAAACTATAACGAAGTCATAGGACTCATAATCACATCTTTCTTTGACAATTTGAGAGAACCAATGAAATAATAAGAAGGTCTCCCTAAATCAAGACTTGTGTGAGATGTACGCATCGTTTTAAACGCGATAATCATGGGATTGCTGCTAATCAAATTAGAACAAAGTAATAGGACTCCTAATCTCCTCTTTCTTTGACAATTTTGGAGAACCAATGAAATAATAAGAATGTCTCTTTAAATGAAGACTTGTGTGAGTTGTACGCATCATTTTTAACGTGATAGTCATGGAATTGCTACTTTTGATGCTAATCAAACTAGAACGAAGTTATAGAACTCCTAATCACATCTTTTTTTGACTATTTTAGAGAAATAATGAAACAGTAAGGTCTCCTTAAATGATGACTTGTGTGAGATGTACGCATCGTTTTGAATGTGATAGTCACGGGATTGCTTTTTTGGATACTAACCAAACAAGAACGAAGTTATAGGACTCCTAATCATCTCTTTCATTGACAATTTTAGAGAATCAATGTAACAATAAGAAGATCTTTATAAATGGAGACTTGTCTGAGATGTACGTATTGTTTTAAATGCGATAGTCACGGGTTTCTCTTTTTGATGCTAATCAAACTAGAACGAAATAATACAACTCTTAATCACCTCTTTCTTTGTAAAGTTGAAACAACCAATGATACAATATGAAGGTCTCCCTAAATAAAGACTTGTGTGAGATCTACGCATCGTTTTGGACACGATAGTGATGGGATTGCTCTTTTTGATGCTAATTTCAACTAGAACGAAGTAATAGGACTCAAAATCACCTATATTTTGACAATTTGAGAGAAGTAATGAAACAAATAAGAATGTGACCCTAAATGAAGACTTGTGTGAGATGTACGGATCATTTTGAAGGGACTAGTGGATTGCTCCTTTTGATGCTAATCAAACTAGAACGAAGTCATAGGACTCATACTCACCTCTTTCTTTGACAATTTGAGAGAACCAATGAAATAATAAGAAGGTCTCCCTAAATCAAGACTTGTGTGAGATGTACGCATCAGTTTTTAATGCGATAGTAATGGGATTGCTCCGTTTGATGCTAATCAAATTAGAACGAAGTAAAAGGACCCCTAATCACCTCTTTCTTTGACAATTTTAGAGAACCATGAAATTATAAGAAGGCCTCCCTAAATGAAGACTTATGTGAGTTATACGCTTCTTTTTGAACGCGATAGTCATGGGATTGTTCCTTTTGATGCTAATCAAACTAGAACGAAGTTATAGGACTCCTTATCACCCTTTTCTTTGACTATTTTAGAGAACCTATGAAACAATAAGGTCTCCTTAAATGAAGACTTGTGTGAGATGTACGCATCGTTTTGAAGGCGATAGTCATGGGATTGCTCCTTTTGATACTAATCAAACTAGAACGAAGTTATAGGACTCATAATCACCTCTTTCTTTGACAATTTTAGAGAATCAATGAAACAATAAGAAGGTATCCCTAAATAAAAACTTGTGTGAGATGTACGCATGGTTTTGTGGGTTTCTCTTTTTGACACTAATAAAACTAGAACGAAATAATACAACTCTTAATCACCACTTTCTTTGTAAATTTGAAACAACCAATAAAAAAATATGAAGGTCTCCCTAAATAAAGACTTGTGTGAGATCTACGCATCGTTTTGTACACGTTAGTGATGGGATTGCTCCTTTTGATGCTAATTTCAACTAGAATGAAGTAATAGGATTTATAATCAACTATATTCTGACAATTTGAGAGAACTAATGAAAAAAATAATAATGTGTCCCTAAATGAAGACTTGTGTGAGATGTACGGATCGTTTTGAAGGCACTAGTGATAGAATTGCTCCTTTTGATGCTAATCAAACTAGAACGAAGTGATAGGACTCATAATCACATCTTTCTTTGACAATTTGAGAGAACCACTGAAATAATACGAAGGTCTCCCTAAATCAAGACTTGGGTGAGTTGTACGCATCGTTTTTGATGCGATAGTCATGGGATTGCTCATTTTAATGCTAATGAAATTAGAACACAATAAAAGGACTCCTAATCACCTATTTCTTTGACAATTCTATAGAACCAATGAAATAATAAGAAGCCTTCTTAAATGAAGACTTGTGTGAGATGTACGCATCATTTTGAACGCGATAGTCATGGGATTATTCTTTTTGATGCTAATCAAACTAGAACGAAGTTGTAGGACTAATCACCTACTTCTTTGACAATTTTAGGGAACCAAATGAAACAATAATAAGGTCTCCCTAAATGAAGACTTGTGTGAGGTCTATGCATCGTTTTGGATGTGATAGTGATGGGATTCCTCCTTTTGATGCTAATTTTAACTAGAACGAATTAATAGGACTCATAATCACCGATATTTTGACAATTTGAGAGAATTAATGAAACAATAAGAAGGTCTCCCTAAATAAAGACTTGTGTGAGATGTATGGATCATTTTGAAGATACTAGTGATAGGATTGCTCCTTTGATGCTAATCAAACTATAACGAAGTCATAGGAATCATAATCACATCTTTCTTTGACAATTTGAGAGAACCAATAAAACAATAAGAAGGTCTTCCTAAATCAAGACTTGTGTGAGATGTACGCAACGTTTTTAACGCGATAGTCATGAGATTGCTCATTTTGATGCTAATCAAATTAGAACAAAGTAATAGGACTCTGAATCACCTCTTTCTTTGATAATTTTATAAAACCAACGAAACAATAATGTTGTATCCTTAAATGAAGACTTGTGTGAGATGTACGCATTGTTTTTAACGCGATCGTCATGGGATTGCTACTTTTGATGCTAATCAAACTTGAACGAAGTTATAGCACTCCTAATCACTTCTTTCTTTGACTATTTTAGAGAACCAATGAAATAATAAGGTCTCCTTAAATGAAGACTCGTGTCAGATGTACGCATCGTTTTGAACGCGATAGTCATGGGATTGCTCCTTTTGATACTAATCAAACTAGAACAAAGTTATAGGACTCATAATCACCTCTTTGTTTGACAATTTTAGAGAATCAATGGAACAATAAGAAGGTCTCCCTAAAAGAAGACTTGTGTGAGATGTACGCATGGTTTTGAACGCGATAGTCATGGGTTTCTCTTTTTGATGCTAATAAAACTAGAACGAAATAATACAACTCTTAATCACCTATTTCGTTTTAAATTTGAAACAACCAACGAAACTAATATGAATGTCTCCCTAAATAAAGACTTGTGTGAGATCTACGAATCGTTTTGGACACGATAGTGATGGGATTACTCCTTTTGATGATAATTTCAACTAGAACGAAGTAATAGGACTCATAATCATCTATATTTTGACAATTTGAGAGAACTAATGAAAAAAAATAAGAAGGTGTCCCTAAATGAAGACTTGTGTGAGACGTACGGATCGTTTTGAAGGCACTAGTGATAGGATTGCTCCTTTTGATGCTAATCAAACTAGAACGAAGTCATAGGACTCATAATCACTTCTTTCTTTGACAATTTGAGAGAACCAACTGAAATAATAAGAAAGTCTCCCTAAATCAAGACTTGTGTGAGATGTACACATCGTTTTTAAGGGAATAGTTATGGGATTGCTCCTTTTGATGCCAATCAAATTAGAACGAAGTAATAGGACTCCTAATCACCTCTTTCTTTGACAATTCTAGTGAAGACTTATGAGGGGTACGCATCGTTTTGAACGCGATAGTCATAGGATTGTTCCTTTTGATGCTAATCAAACTAGAACGAAATTATAGGACTCCTAATCACCCTTTGACAATTTTAGGGAAGCAATGAAACAATAAGAAGGTCTCCCTAAATGAAGACTCGTGTGAGGTCTACGCATCGTTTTGGACGCAATAGTGATGGGATTTCTCCTTTTGATGTTAATTTTAACTAGAACGAAGTAATAGGACTCACAATCACCTATATTTTGACAATTTGAGAGAACTAATGAAACAAAAAAAGGTCTCCCTAAATGAAGACTTGTGTGAGATGTACGGATCGTTTTGAAGATAATAGTGATAAGATTGCTCTTTTGGTGCTAATCAAACGATAACGAAGTCATAGGACTCATAATCACATCTTTCTTTGACAATTTGAGAGAACCAATGAAATAATAAGAAGGTCTCCCTATATCAAGACTTGTGTGAGATGTACGCATCGTTTTAAACGCGATAATCTTGGGATTGCTGCTAATCAAATTAGAACAAAGTAATAGGACTCCTAATCTCCTCTTTCTTTGACAATTTTAGAGAACCAATGAAACAATAAGAATGTCTCTTTAAATGAAGACTTGTGTGAGTTGTACGCATCATTTTTAACGCGATAGTCATGGAATTGCTACTTTTGATGCTAATCAAACTAGAACGAAGTTATAGGACTCCTAATCACATCTTTTTTTGATAATTTTAGAGAAATAATGAAACAGTAAGGTCTCCTTAAATGATGACTTGTGTGAGATGTAAGCATCGTTTTGAATGTGATAGTCACGTGATTGCTTTTTTGGATACTAACCAAACTAGAACGAAGTTATAGGACTCCTAATCACCTCTTTCATTGACAATTTTAGAGAATCAATGTAACAATAAGAAGATCTTTATAAATGGAGACTTGTGTGAGATATACGTATTGTTTTAAATGCGATAGTCACGGGTTTCTCTTTTTGATGCTAATCAAACTAGAACGAAATAATACAACTCTTAATCACCTCTTTCTTTGTAGAGTTGAAACAACCAATGATACAATATGAAGGTCTCCCTAAATAAAGACTTGTGTGAGATCTACGCATCGTTTTGGACACGATAGTGATGGGATTGCTCCTTTTGATGCTAATTTCAACTAAAACGAGGTAATAGGACTCATTAATCACCTATATTTTCACAATTTGAGAGAAGTAATGAAACAAATAAGAATGTGTCCCTAAATGAAGACTTGTGTGAGATGTACGTATCGTTTTGAAGGCACTAATGGATTGCTCCTTTTGATGCTAATCAAACTAGAACGAAGTCATGGGACTCATAATCATCTCTTTCTTTGACAATTTGAGAGAACCAATGAAATAATAAGAAGGTCTCCCTAAATCAAGACTTGTGTGAGATGTACGCATCGTTTTTAATGCGATAGTAATGGGATTGCTCCGTTTGATGCTAATCAAATTAGAACGAAGTAAAAGAACCCCTAATCACCTCTTTCTTTGACAATTCTAGATAACCATGAAATTATAAGAAGGCCTCCCTAAATGAAGACTTGTGTGAGTTGTACGCTTCATTTTGAACGCGATAGTCATGGGATTGTTCCTTTTGATGCTAATCAAACTAGAACGAAGTTATAGGACTCCTTATCACCCCTTTCTTTGACTATTTTAGAGAACCTATGAAACAATAAGGTCTCCTTAAATGAAGACTTGTGTGAGATGTACGCATCGTTTTGAAGGCGATAGTCATGGGATTGCTCCTTTTGATACTAATCAAACTAGAACGAAGTTATAGGACTCATAATCACCTCTTTCTTTGACAATTTTAGAGAATCAATGAAACAATAAGAAGGTATCCCTAAATGAAAACTTGTGTGAGATGTACGCATGGTTTTGTGGGTTTCTCTTTTTGACACTAATAAAACTAGAACGAAATAATACAACTCTTAATCACCACTTTCTTTGTAAATTTGAAACAACCAATAAAAAAAATATGAAGGTCTCCCTAAATAAAGACTTGTGTGAGATCTACGCATCGTTTTGTACACTTTAGTGATGGAATTGCTCCTTTTGATGCTAATTTCAACTAGAATGAAGTAATAGGATTTATAATCATCTATATTTTCACAATTTGAGAGAACTAATGAAAAAAATAATAAGGTGTCCCTAAATGAAGACTTGTGTGAGATGTACGGATCATTTTGAAGGCACTAGTGATAGAATTGCTCCTTTTGATGCTAATCAAACTAGAACGAAGTGATAGGACTCATAATCACATCTTTCTTTGACAATTTGAGAGAACGACTGAAATAATACGAAGGTCTCCCTAAATCAAGACTTGGGTGAGTTGTACGCATCGTTTTTGATGCAATAGTCATGGAATTGCTCATTTTAATGCTAATGAAATTAGAACACAGTAAAAGGACTCCTAATCAGCTATTTCTTTGACAATTCTAGAGAACCAATGAAATAATAAGAAGCCTCCTTAAATGAAGACTTGTGTGAGATGTACGCATCATTTTGAACGTGATAGTCATGGGATTGTTCTTTTTGATGCTAATCAAACTAGAACGAAGTTGTAGAACTAATCACCTACTTCTTTGACAATTTTAGGGAACCAAATGAAACAATAATAAGGTCTCCCTAAATGAAGACTTGTGTGAGGTCTATGCATCGTTTTGGATGCGATAGTGATGGGATTCCTCCTTTCGATGCTAATTTTAACTAGAACGAAGTAATAGGACTCATAATCACCTATATTTTGACAATTTGAGAGAATTAATGAAACAATAAGAAGGTCTCCCTAAATAAAGACTTGTGTGAGATGTATGGATCGTTTTGAAGATACTAGTGATAGGATTGCTCCTTTGATGCTAATCAAACTATAACGAAATCATAGGAATCATAATCACATCTTTCTTTGACAATTTGAGAGAACCAATAAAACAATAAGAAGGTCTCCCTAAATCAAGACTTGTGTGAGATGTACGCATCAGTTTTTAACGCGATAGTCATGAAATTGCTCATTTTGATGCTAATCAAATTAGAACGAAGTAATAGGACTCTGAATCACCTCTTTCTTTGATAATTTTATAGAACCAACGAAACAATAATGATGTATCCTTAAATGAAGACTTGTGTGAGATGTACGCATTGTTTTTAACGCGATCGTCATGGGATTGCTACTTTTGATGCTAATCAAACTTGAACGAAGTTATAGCACTCCTAATCACTTCTTTCTTTAACTATTTTAGAGAACCAATGAAATAATAAGGTCTCCTTAAATGAAGACTTGTGTCAGATGTACGCATCGTTTTGAACGCGATAGTCATGGGATTGCTCCTTTTGATACTAATCAAACTAGAACAAAGTTATAGGACTCATAATCACCTCTTTGTTTGACAATTTTAGAGAATCAATGGAACAATAAGAAGGTCTCCCTAAAAGAAGACTTGTGTGAGATGTACGCATGGTTTTGAACGCGATAGTCATGGGTTTCTATTTTTGACGCTAATAAAACTAGAACGAAATAATACAACTCTTAATCACCTATTTCGTTTTAAATTTGAAACAACCAATGAAACAATATGAAGGTCTCCCTAAATAAAGACTTGTGTGAGATCTACAAATCATTTTGGACACGATAGTGATGGGATTACTCCTTTTGATGATAATTTCAACTAGAACGAAGTAATAGGACTCATAATCATCTATATTTTGACAATTTGAGAGAACTAATGAAAAAAAAATAAGAAGGTGTCCCTAAATGAAGACTTGTGTGAGATGTACGGATCATTTTGAAGGCACTATTGATAGGATTGCTCCTTTTGATGCTAATCAAATTAGAACGAAGTCATAGGACTCATAATCACATCTTTCTTTGAAAATTTGAGAGAACCAATGAAATAATAAGAAAGTCTCCCTAAATCAAGACTTGTGTGAGATGTACACATCGTTTTTCAGGGAATAGTTATGGGATTGCTCCTTTTGATGCCAATCAAATTAGAACGAAGTAATAGGACTCCTAATCACCTCTTTCTTTGACTATTCTAGTGAAGACTTATGAGGTGTACGCATCGTTTTGAACGCGATAGTCATGAGATTGTTCCTTTTGATGCTAATCAAACTAGAACGAAATTATAGGACTCCTAATCACCCTTTGACAATTTTAGGGAAGCAATGAAACAATACGAAGGTCTCCCTAAATGAAGACTCGTGTGAGGTCTACGCATCGTTTTGGACGCAATAGTGATGGGATTGCTCCTTTTGATGTTAATTTTAACTAGAACGAAGTAATAGGACTCACAATCTCCTACATTTTGACAATTTGAGAGAACTAATGAAACAATAAGAAGGTCTCCCTAAATGAAGACTTGTGTGAGATGTACGGATCGTTTTGAAGATAATAGTGATAAGATTGCTCTTTTGGTGCTAATCAAACTATAACGAAGTCATAGGACTCATAATCACATCTTTCTTTGACAATTTGAGAGAACCAATGAAATAATAAGAAGGTCTCCCTAAATCAAGACTTGTGTGAGATGTACGCATCGTTTTAAACGCGATAATCATGGGATTGCTGCTAATCAAATTAGAACAAAGTAATAGGACTCCTAATCTCCTCTTTCTTTGACAATTTTAGAGAACCAATGAAACAATAAGAATGTCTTTTTAAATGAAGACTTGTGTGTTGTACACATCATTTTTAACGCGATAGTCATGGAATTGCTACTTTTGATGCTAATCAAACTAGAACGAAGTTATAGGACTTCTAATCACATCTTTTTTTGACTATTTTAGAGAAATAATGAAACAGTAAGGTATCCTTAAATGATGACTTGTGTGAGATGTACGCATCGTTTTGAATGTGATAGTCACGTGATTGTTTATTTGGATACTAACCAAACTAGAACGAAGTTATAGGACTCCTAATCACCTCTTTCATTGACAATTTTAGAGAATAAATGTAACAATAAGAAGATCTTTATAAATGGAGACTTGTGTGAGATGTACGTGTTGCTTTAAATGCGATAGTCACGGGTTTCTCTTTTTGATGCTTATCAAACTAGAACGAAATAATACAACTCTTAATCACCTCTTTCTTTGTAGAGTTGAAACAACCAATGATACAATATGAAGGTCTCCCTAAATAAAGACTTGTGTGAGATCTACGCATCGTTTTGGACACGATAGTGATGGGATTGCTCTTTTTGATGCTAATTTCAACTATAACGAAGTAATAGGACTCATAATCACCTATATTTTGACAATTTGAGGGAAGTAATGAAAAAATAAGAAAGTGTCCCTAAATGAAGACTTGTGTGAGATGTACGGATCGTTTTGAAGGCACTAGTGGATTGCTCCTTTTGATGCTAAAACTAGAACGAAGTCATAGGACTCATAATCACCTCTTTCTTTGATAATTTGAGAGAACCAATGAAATAATAAAAAGGTCTCCCTAAATTAAGACTTGTGTGAGATGTACGCATCGTTTTTAATGCGATAGTAATGGGATTGCTCCGTTTGATGCTAATCAAATTAGAACGAAGTAAAAGGACCCCTAATCACCTCTTTCTTTGACAATTCTAGAGAACCATGAAATTATAAGAAGGCCTCCCTAAATGAAGACTTGTGTGAGTTGTACGCTTCGTTTTGAACGCGATAGTCATGGGATTGTTCCTTTTGATGCTAATCAAACTAGAACGAAGTTATAGGACTCCTTATCACCCCTTTCTTTGACTATTTTAGAGAACCTATGAAACAATAAGGTCTCCTTAAATGAAGACTTGTGTGAGATGTATGCATCGTTTTGAAGGCGATAGTCATGGGATTGCTCCTTTTGATACTAATCAAACTAGAACGAAGTTATAGGACTCATAATCACCTCTTTCTTTGACAATTTTAGAGAATCAATGAAACAATAAGAAGGTATCCCTAAATGAAAACTTGTGTGAGATGTACGCATGGTTTTGAACGCGATAGTCATGGGTTTCTCTTTTTGACACTAATAAAACTAGAACGAAATAATACAACTCTTAATCACCACTTTCTTTGTAAATTTGAAACAACCAATAAAAAAATATGAAGGTCTCCCTAAATAAAGACTTGTGTGAGATCTACGCATCGTTTTGTACACTTTAGTGATGGGATTGCTCCTTTTGATGCTAATTTCAACTAGAATGAAGTAATAGGATTTATAATCATCTATATTTTGACAATTTGAGAGAACTAATGAAAAAAATAATAAGGTGTCCCTAAATGAAGACTTGTGTGAGATGTACGGATCGTTTTGAAGGCACTAGTGATAGAATTGCTCTTTTTGATGCTAATCAAACTAGAACGAAGTGATAGAACTCATAATCACATCTTTCTTTGACAATTTGAGAGAACCACTGAAATAATACGAAGGTCTCCCTAAATCAAGACTTGGGTGAGTTGTACGCATCGTTTTTAATGCGATAGTCATGGGATTGCTCATTTTAATGCTAATGAAATAAGAACAAAGTAAAAGGACTCCTAATCACCTATTTCTTTGACAATTCTAGAGAACCATTGAAATAATAAGAAGCCTCCTTAAATGAAGACTAGTGTGAGATGTACGCATCATTTTGAACGCGATAGTCATGGGATTGTTCTTTTTGATGCTAATCAAACTAGAACGAAGTTATAGGACTCCTAATCACCTCATTCTTTGACAATTTTAGGGAACCAAATATAACAATAAGAAGGACACCCTAAATGAAGACTTGTGTGAGGTCTACGCATCGTTTTGGATGCGATAGTGATGGGATTCCTCCTTTTGATGTTAATTTTAACAAGAACAAAGTAATAGGACTTATAATCACCTATATTTTGACAATTTGAGAGAATTAATGAAACATTAAGAAGGTATCCCTAAATGAAGACTTGTGTGAGATGTACGAATCGTTTTGAAGATACTAGTGATAGGATTGCTCCTTTGATGCTAATCAAACTATAACGAAGTCATAGGACTCATAATCACATCTTTCTTTGACAATTTGAGAGAACCAATAAAACAATAAGAAGGTCTCCCTAAATCAAGATTTGTGTGAGATGTATGCATCGTTTTTAACGCGATAGTCATGAGATTGCTCATTTTGATGCTAATCAAATTAGAACGAAGTAATAGGACTCTTAATCACCTCTTTCTTTGACAATTTTACAGAACTAATGAAACAATAATGATGTGTCCTTAAATGAAGACTTATGTGAGATGTACGCATTGTTTCTAACGTGATCGTCATGGGATTGCTACTTTTGATGCTAATCAAACTAGAACGAAGTTATAGCACTTCTAGTCACTTCTTGCTTTGACTATTTTACAGAACCAATGAAATAATAAGGTCTCCTTAAATGAAGACTTGTGTCAGATGTACGCATCGTTTTGAACGCGATAGTCATGGGATTGCTCCTTTTGATACTAATCAAACTAGAACAAAGTTATAGGACTCCTAATCACCTCTTTCTTTGACAATTTTAGAGAATCAATGGAACAATAAGGTCTCCCAAGAAGAAGAATTGTGTGAGATGTACGCATGATTTTGTAACACGATAGTCATGGGTTTCTCTTTTTGACGCAAATAAAACTAGAACGAAATAATACAACTCTTTGTAAGAACCCGAATTTTCAGATATTATTAAATAAGGATTTAATAAATAAAATTCTTAAACTGTGAGATAGGTTCGAATAATAATATATATATGTGATATGAGGTATGTGGTATTATATTACATAGGATAATATGGACTATGTAAAATGTGTTTTTGTGATTTATAAATATATTATTAATATATATTTGTTACTTATCGTAGGGACGATCCAGTTGAGATAAAGGAGGTGGATAAATTTCTATCGATATTAAATAATTTATAGAATTATTTTATCATAGTAAGTTGGTGACATTAAATATCCTTAATGTATAATCACCATATTCTTGAGTATGTGTATTAATAACTAGTATGTTTATAATATAGGTTATTAATAGCACTTAAGCTATCCGTGGATAGGTTTGGATAGTGAAGCATGAGTTAGTTAAGAAATTAACTAATAAGAATAAATATTAGTTAATATAAGTTGTGAGTTATATTATGGAATAATATAATGAGAGTATTGAATCTTAATTAACTATAATGATATAGTACAATGTTTAATTTACTTAAGTAAAGGAGTGAATTAATATGTGTGTTGAATATGTAATTATAGTTGATACTTTATATATATATTACTTAGAGTGGTAATATGTGAGAAAGTCTAATGTGCGAATAACGTTAAATATATATACGTTATTAAAGGGAGATGGAAATCATTATATGATTAAATGTATATTGAAGAAATTATTTTGGGGAATAATTTATAGAAAAGAAAGAGAAATAGTTATTATATATTTCTAATAAAGGATATTAAAATAATTTCTAATATTGAATTATTTTAATAAAAGGAGGAAATGTTATTTTTGAATAATAATATTACCTTATATGTTTTTTTATGAGGTGTGATTGGTTAATATAGTAAATATATTAAAACGTATTTTCTATATGTAATTAAATTGATGGAAACGATTTATTATAATAGAAAATAAACTTATTATCTATTTTTTATATATAATATATGTACATGTGTCGTATATATAGTTATTTAATATTATATTAAGAATAATATCATGAGACAATAAGTAAATTATTTTCTAATAACGAATGTGCTTATTTGGAGAAAACATAATATTTTATGATATGGCTAAATACATAATTTTAAATGTATTTTCAAGGGAGTTTGATTAATGAAAGGAAACTAAGTTATTTTAATATATTAAATAACTTAAGTTATTATTTGATCGTGAATATTATTATTGGAATAATTAATAGAGTATATATTAATTATTATAAGCGTAAAGGTTATACTTATTATAAGTATAATTAATTGAAGTAGTTTAGCATTTTAATAGCTTGAGTTATTATATTTTCGTAAAGGTTATATATAATATTTGAATATTCGATTTGTAAAATATTTATATGTGGACCTTGGATTTAATAGTTCTAATTTAATTGAACATGTTATAAGTAGTAATGTGGTGAGAAATGAGTAAGTGATGAGAATAATGATAAGCTTAAGTTTGAGCTTGTGAGAGATGCCTTGTGTGGCACAATAATAGATTCAGTAATGAATTGACTAATTTAATGATGGAGGAATTATTAATTAAACAATTAATCTAAATTAATTGTTAATTGTTATTATGATAGTATGTTAAATTATTATGGCTAGTGATAGTATAATAATAAGGAAATCGATTATAAGTATAATCGGATTTGTGATGAGATAAATTGTCTTATAATATTAATTATTGTTATGAACAATATACTATTATCAAGTAATTATTTGATAATATGATGATTAATGAGTAAATGATTTATAAATATAAAAAGATTTATATTTATTTAACGTGATAATAAATCATATAAAGTATTAATCAATTAGCGTGGGAATTATAATTCCATGAATTAATGAGAAATGGATTAATTAATATTATTATTAATTAATTGATAAGATAAGTAATTTATTAATTTCTATGTGCAACCATGCGATATTAAAGTATAACGTATGATAGTTAACTATATGTTATGCGAAGTATAAAGTACAATGCGACTATGCTATATATGAATATAAACTATATAGTAAAGTTATTGAGTTGTAATAGGTACATGAAATGTGGGTTTGACAATGTGTATATTAAGTATACAATAAAATAATATATCATGAATATATAGCAAACAATTATTGAATTAATGAAATTTAATAATAAAGGAGACAATACACTGTGATGATACCCGATAGAATTATATTTGGTGTTAATAAGATGTACATGGATTATATATTGAATATATGTATCCCTACTTGCTACATTGTAATATTAGTTATATATTGAAAGTACATTGTGACTCAAATTATAACCTAAGTATATGTTATGTGTATAATAATTTAAGTGTTGTGTGTTGCTAGAATGCTGAGTATGTGCATTGTCCCATAATGAGAGGCACATTTCCCTCTCACGTGATTAACTCAATTGCTAGTCTACCCCCTATTGCTCTCAACCTCAGCATTCCATAGCAAATGATGAGCAAGGGTGAGGAATTCATGATGAGTTCCAACAACTCTCACCAACTAATTGCTAACCTCCATATAATTCTACAATCTATTGGTTTGATTTAGGAGATTTTGCATTTGTCTGGGTATTGATTTGGTTATAAATATGAAGCTCTCCTTCTTCATGTTTTCATTGCTGAGATTTTTGCTTAAGTGATATTGAGAGCATATTAAAGTAAGAATGCATTAGTAATATAGCAACATTTTGAGTTGAAGATTTCAGCAAGCTTGATACACATTAGCAGAGGTATAACACCTCATGTTCTTCAATTCATGTTTTCTGCAATTTCTAAGATTTCTAATTTCTTGATTCTTGAATTAAGCATAGATTTATTGATAACTTGATTGGAGTATGATTATTAGTTGCCATGATAGCTTATAATCATGATAGAACTGTAATGTAGTAGCTTAGAATGATAATCGTTGCGAAATTCTGAGTTTGGCTTGAGGTACTGCTGAAGCAGACGCTGCTCTGTCTCTGGCCGGCCAGTGGCGCAGCTGCGCCAGTTTTATACTGGCCAGCGGCGCAGCTGCGCCGGTACCAGACTTGAGTTGGGCAAGGCCCTGCGCAGCTGCGCCAGTTTTGAACTGGGGCTCTGCGCAGCTGCGCCGGTTGCTGATCCCAGTTTCTGCAGATTTTGTTCCTGCTTGATGTCTGCTAAGTGATAGATATTGAAAGAAATTAGGACAAGCATGCTGGTATGATTAATACATATATATGGACTTGTTAAACTAGTATGTGCATATTATATTCGGATCGCTTACGTAAACGATGAAGTTATAGTTTTGAAAATAAACTTAAGGTTTTATAAACGAATTTTAGCGTATATAAGTCATGTTTATATTCTGATTTTGTGAACCCGATAGTATGGTTTATATTGACATGAAATACATGTTTAAAGTGTTAATCACACTACCATACATTATTGATATAAAAGACTTGTAGTTTGAAAATAGACTTAAAGTTTTATAAACGAACCTTGACATATACATATGATGTGTATGTTCTGATTTTTAAGGATGATTGTATGACCTAGTTATGCATGGAAATAGGTATGTCATGTGGTTTCAAACCCCTTTGAATACCATGAACCTCTTGGTCACTTTAGTGTGCGGTTCTAGAGAAAACTTGAAGCCTTGAAATTAAACTTAAAGGAACTTGTGTACTTAAAGTTCTAAATATGATAACATACGTACATGGCATAAATAGATATAAAATGATTCAAAGTAGCCTTTCATGATTAGTTAAGCATGACATTGATTTTTGGAGAATAAAACTTATGAAGTTTTGAAAGTAGAATGGTTAAACATAGAGTTACTGGCATTCTAACTTTATGAACATGCATGATAGGACTTATATGCCTCTAGTCGTGATTGGTATGTGCACCCCGCTAGTTAACCGTGATATGCACTGTGCGAACATGTTTTGAAGATGTACTACACTAACTATAGGTAAATAGATTAGTTGTAGGCGGACATGTGTATATGAAAGATGATATTAATTGAGTATAGTTAAGGTATACCTATACGTACCTAACGATACTAAGCGTATGATATGAAAGTGAAACAAGGTTCAAAGAACCAAGCTAGACAACAATGTAATACTTATTATTATATTGAGAATGTTTGGAAGTATATAACTGATGGGTGTGATCTCTATGATTAATATAACTGTGTAGGCTTACACAAAGTGCAGAGATTCTTAAGCAGTTAAGTCGTAGTTGTTAAACTACGAATCAGGCAAGTCTTTCAGTTCCTATTTGATATATGAATTCAATAACTGTTAGTTGAATTATATTATGCTGTGATAATGTGAACTTATATATGAACTGTATATGAGATATAAATGAGATTGAAAGTTGATCTTTGATGATATACTTGTTATGTGAAAAGTAACATGCGTAGTAAATATAAACTGTTTATAAATGCATGAACTGAGTATGATGTTATATGCTATGTGATGCATGAGGACTGTTAGAATTGCTGAGCTGTCGAGCTCACTCTTGCAAATAACCACTTTTGCAGGTTAAGGATTCACGGTAAAGATTTCGTGCTTCTTGATTGATAAAGATAGATAGTATCGCATTGAAGAATATTACTTAGATTATTGCCTGGACCATGTTTAGATTCTAGATGATGTACTCGATAGTTGCTTACACTGTTTAATACTTGTTGTATTGTAAGAATGTATTAATTAATACATAGAGGATATCGAGTTGAGCTGTAAATGTTTATACGATAACTCAGATAAGAAGGAATCATATTATATAGTTTATTCAAGATTTGTAATCGGTATTAAAGTTATGGAATCAATAAAAAGATTTTATTTAAAGGATATTGAAAAGTTTAAATTATTCCGCATTTTAGTAACATCGAATATGATGTATAGACGAGATCTTGGATATAAATAGAAATTATATTCTAAATTGTAATAAAGAAAGTTATATTCTTTTAGTAATGAATAAAAGATGTAATAGTTTGACGATAGTAGTATCGTGACTGCACCGAATCCGAGGTTTCGAAGGAACGTGGATTTGGGGGCGTCACAGGTTGGTATCAAAGCTGTAGGTTATAAACCTTAGGTAAGTGTACCTTAGACTATAACCTGAGAGAGGGAAAGATAAGATTAAAATATATACGTGAAGATTCAAAGAAGAATCTCGAAGTATCTAGAGAATGAGAATCAGGAGTTTCCTAACTCCGGTAATAAAAATGCTAAGATGATGTCTATAATATGAATATGACAGAGATAATGAGAATGAACTCAGATGGAGTTTGGTTGATAATAGAGAAAGAACCCTAAGGTATAGTGATGATCACGACGTGATCAGATTGATCTGTGAAATGATAGATAGTCTGTAATGACTAAGTATGTATAGCTTGATGCTATAAGAGAATGTACTATGATAAAGTACGAGATGAACTCATGAGGAGTTGTATGTGGTGAAACATAGAAAGCTCGTAATGAGCAAGTGATAGAGTAAGATATAGTTAAGTGTTGGAATTCCATTGAGGACTCATGTGATGGCTTAGTTGTACAAACTTTTGTATGGGCAGAAGTTTTGTGCTTGCACTGAGTGCGTCACATTGATAATCATTGGAATGTTAGTGTCGCGGTATCATTATACATATGGCGGAAAGGTGATTCTTTTCTCATATTTATTTTGATAGATAGAGATTTCTAAGATATAATTAGATAATATTAAGATTAGGTGCGAGTTCTTAAGACTCATGCCTATGACAAGTTCGTGACTCATAATCGTATGATGGGACCCCTCAGCGAATGGACGATTTTGGTCTGACTAGGATAAGTTCCTCAACCCATATGATTATGGTAAGTTCCTGAGCTTCCATGCTGTGGTAAGTTGCTGAACTGTACTGAGAATAGATATATTATATAAGAGTTTTGGAATAGTGAGCATTGATGGTAGTAAGAGATTGAAGTAATGGAGAAATTTGGATTTTTCTAAATCTTCTAGCTACGCTAGATTTTCAATAATTATTGACTTCGTGCTAGTGTTTGCACTTCGGTTTTCTTGAGAAAACATTGGGTCAGGTAACTGAACTAATGAGTTTTAAAAACAACACTGTTATTCGTATGTCTACGCTATTTGTTTCGGCTAAGACAAAAATGATTTGACAATCTTTCAAAATATATTTTAACCTTGTGCATCATTTGATATGATGTAGAATGGTAAACGATGGAGTCATCAATGCAATCGAACCTAGTGTTGGTTGTGATCGAAAGATCGTCAGCCCACTATGGTATGTTGTAATATGACAAAGTCATAAAATGGCGGAATCCTCAACGTACTACTAATCTAGTATGGTATCATGACATCATAAAAGAATTTCTAGTTTTCTTGTAAATTATAAAGAAGGTCAATTAAGTTGGCTAAATTATTTCGATTGATGTCCGAATTGTTGATGAGAGTCTAAGCTATTTGATTCGGCTAGGCGACTGTTGGAAAGGGATTATAGAATTCAAGTATTCTTGTGTATGTATGCCAAACCAGATTGCTCTAGTGCGGATTTTGACGTTGAAAAGCTGAGGTGAACAACCCTATAAAGGGGACATGTTTTCGGGGACAATGGTTCCGAGCGTAACGCATATAGTCGTTACAAAACACTACGTTGCGGCCCAACATAGTGGTACAATAGGTTGGCCACCTAGAGTACGCGTGGAGAGTGTTTTCAGTCTTTGTGATTGATAAACACTCTGGTTTGCGGTGTGAAGAATTGTGTTGAAGCATTAGTAAACCTGGAGAAAAGTTCACGGTCTTGTGACCCCTCAGCATAAATTGGAATCTGAGTTATTCATACTACTTCCCGATTATTGAAAAATCGTGGAAGATTCTTATTCTTCTAAAGGATGAATGTAGTAAGTAGAATGTTCCTTAGAAAGGAGAAAGTGGTAGAATGAGATTGAGAAAGTTATAGTAATAAAACTTCTGAAAAGAGTATGAATAAAATTATTCAAAAGAATATGTAATATTCGGAATAGCACCGAGTAGAGGAAGTTTCGGTGAATCCGAGGACGGAATCCTTATAAGGGGGAGAGGATGTAAGAACCCGAATTTTTAGATATTATTAAATAAGGATTTAATAAATAAAATTCTTAAACTTTGAGATAGGTTCGAATAATAATATATATATATGTGATATGAGGTATGTGGTATTATATTACATAGGATAATATGGACTATGTAAAATGTGTTTTTGTGATTTATAAATATATTATTAATATATATTTGTTACTTATCGTAGAGACGATCCAGTTGAGATAAAGGAGGTGGATAAATTTCTATCGATATTAAATAATTTATAGAATTATTTTATCATAGTAAGTTGGTGACATTAAATATCCTTAATGTATAATCACCATATTCTTGAGTATGTGTATTAATAACTAGTATGTTTATAATATAGGTTATTAATAGCACTTAAGCTATCCGTGGATAGGTTTGGATAGTGAAGCATGAGTTAGTTAAGGAATTAACTAATAAGAATAAATATTAGTTAATATAAGTTGTGAGTTATATTATGGAATAATATAATGAGAGTATTGAATCTTAATTAACTATGATGATATAGTACAATGTTTAATTTACTTAAGTAAAGGAGTGAATTAACATGTGTGTTGAATATGTAATTATAGTTGATACTTTTTATATATATTACTTAGAGTGGTAATATGTGAGAAAGTCTAATGTGCGAATAACGTTAAATATATATACGTTATTAAAGGGAGATGGAAATCATTATATGATTAAATGTATATTGAAGAAATTATTTTGGGGAACAATTTATAGAAAAGAAAGAGAAATAGTTATTATATATTTCTAATAAAGGATATTAAAATAATTTCTAATATTGAATTATTTTAATAAAAGGAGGAAATGTTATTTTTGAATAATAATATTACCTTATATGTTTTTGTATGAGGTGTGATTGGTTAATATAGTAAATATATTAAAACGTATTTGCTATGTGTAATTAAATTGATGGAAACGATTTATTATAATAGAAAATAAACTTATTATCTATTTTCTATATATAATATATGTACATGTATCGTACATATAGTTATTTGATATTATATTAAGAATAATATCATGAGACAATAAGTAAATTATTTTCTAATAACGAATGTGCTTATTTGGAGAAAACATAATATTTTATGATATAGCTAAATACATAATTTTAAATGTATTTTCAAGGGAGTTTGATTAATGAAAGGAAACTAAGTTATTTTAATATATTAAATAACTTAAGTTATTATTTGATCGTGAATATTATTATTGGAATAATTAATAGAGTATATATTAATTATTATAAGCGTAAAGGTTATACTTATTATAAGTATAATTAATTGAAGTAGTTTAGCATTTTAATAGCTTGAGTTATTATATTTTCGTAAAGGTTATATATAATATTTGAATATTCGATTTGTAAAATATTTATATGTGGACCTTGGATTTAATAGTTCTAATTTAATTGAACATGTTATAAGTAGTAATGTGGTGAGAAATGAGTAAGTGATGAGAATAATGATAAGCTTAAGTTTGAGCTTGTGAGAGATGCCTTGTGTGGCACAATAATAGATTCAGTAATGAATTGACTAATTTAATGATGGAGGAATTATTAATTAAACAATTAATCTAAATTAATTGTTAATTGTTATTATGATAGTATGTTAAATTATTATGGCTAGTGATAGTATAATAATAAGGAAATCGATTATAAGTATAATCGAATTTGTGATGAGATAAATTGTCTTATAATATTAATTATTGTTATGAACAATATACTATTATCAAGTAATTATTTGATAATATGATGACTAATGAGTAAATGATTTATAAATATAAAAAGATTTATATTTATTTAACGTGATAATAAATCATATAAAGTATTAATCAATTAGCGTGGGAATTATAATTCCATGAATTAATGAGAAATGGATTAATTAATATTATTATTAATTAATTGATAAGATAAGTAATTTATTAATTTCTATGTGCAACCATGCGATATTAAAGTATAACGTATGATAGTTAACTATATGTTATGCGAAGTATAAAGTGCAATGCGACTATGCTATATATGAATATAAACTATATAGTAAAGTTATTGAGTTGTAATAGGTACATGAAATGTGGGTTTGACAATGTGTATATTAAGTATACAATAAAATAATATATCATGAATATATAGCAAACAATTATTGAATTAATAAAATTTAATAATAAAGGAGACAATACACTGTGATGATACCCGATAGAATTATATTCGGTGTTAATAAGATGTACATGGATTATATATTGAATATATGTATCCCTACTTGCTACATTGTAATATTAGTTATATATTGAAAGTACATTGTGACTCAAATTATAACCTAAGTATATGTTATGTGTATAATAATTTAAGTGTTGTGTGTTGCTAGAATGCTGAGTATGTGCATTGTCCCATAATGAGAGGCACATTTCCCTCTCACGTGATTAACTCAATTGCTAGTCTACCCCCTATTGCTCTCAACCTCAGCATTCCATAGCAAATGATGAGCAAGGGTGAGGAATTCATGATGAGTTCCAACCACTCTCACCAACTAATTGCTAACCTCCATATAATTCTACAATCTATTGGTTTGATTTGGGAGATTTTGCATTTGTCTGGGTATTGATTTGGTTATAAATATGAAGCTCTCCTTCTTCATGTTTTCATTGCTGAGATTTTTGCTTAAGTGATATTGAGAGCATATTAAAGTAAGAATGCATTAGTAATATAGCAACATTTTGAGTTGAAGATTTCAGCAAGCTTGATACACATTAGCAGAGGTATAACACCTCATGTTCTTCAATTCATGTTTTCTGCAATTTCTAAGATTTCTAATTTCTTGATTCTTGAATTAAGCATAGATTTATTGATAACTTGATTGGAGTATGATTATTAGTTGCCATGATAGCTTATAATCATGATAGAACTGTAATGTAGTAGCTTAGAATGATAATCGTTGCGAAATTCTGAGTTTGGCTTGAGGTACTGCTGAAGCAGACGCTGCTCTGTCTCTGGCCGGCCAGTGGCGCAGCTGCGCCAGTTTTATACTGGCCAGCGGCGCAGCTGCGCCGGTACCAGACTTGAGTTGGGCAAGGCCCTGCGCAGCTGCGCCAGTTTTGAACTGGGGCTCTGCGCAGCTGCGCCGGTTGCTGATCCCAGTTTCTGCAGATTTTGTTCCTGCTTGATGTCTGCTAAGTGATAGATATTGAAAGAAATTAGGACAAGCATGCTGGTATGATTAATACATATATATGGACTTGTTAAACTAGTATGTGCATATTATATTCGGATCGCTTACGTAAACGATGAAGTTATAGTTTTGAAAATAAACTTAAGGTTTTATAAACGAATTTTAGCGTATATAAGTCATGTTTATATTCTGATTTTGTGAACCCGATAGTATGGTTTATATTGACATGAAATACATGTTTAAGGTGTTAATCACACTACCATACATTATTGATATAAAAGACTTGTAGTTTGAAAATAGACTTAAAGTTTTATAAACGAACCTTGACATATACATATGATGTGTATGTTCTGATTTTTAAGGATGATTGTATGACCTAGTTATGCATGGAAATAGGTATGTCATGTGGTTTCAAACCCCTTTGAATACCATGAACCTCTTGGTCACTTTAGTGTGCGGTTCTAGAGAAAACTTGAAGCCTTGAAATTAAACTTAAAGGAACTTGTGTACTTAAAGTTCTAAATATGATAACATACGTACATGGCATAAGTAGATATAAAATGATTCAAAGTAGCCTTTCATGATTAGTTAAGCATGACATTGATTTTTGGAGAATAAAACTTATGAAGTTTTGAAAGTAGAATGGTTAAACATAGAGTTACTGGCATTCTAACTTTATGAACATGCATGATAGGACTTATATGCCTCTAGTCGTGATTGGTATGTGCACCCCGCTAGTTAACCGTGATATGCACTGTGCGAACATGTTTTGAAGATGTACTACACTAACTATAGGTAAATAGATTAGTTGTAGGCGGACATGTGTATATGAAAGATGATATTAATTGAGTATAGTTAAGGTATACCTATACGTACCTAACGATACTAAGCGTATGATATGAAAGTGAAACAAGGTTCTAAGAACCAAGCTAGACAACAATGTAATACTTATTATTATATTGAGAATGTATGGAAGTATATAACTGATGGGTGTGATCTCTATGATTAATATAACTGTGTAGGCTTACACAAAGTGCAGAGATTCTTAAGCAGTTAAGTCGTAGTTGTTAAACTACGAATCAGGCAAGTCTTTCAGTTCCTATTTGATATATGAATTCAATAACTGTTAGTTGAATTATATTATGCTGTGATAATGTGAACTTAAATATGAACTGTATATGAGATATAAATGAGATTGAAAGTTGATCTTTGATGATATACTTGTTATGTGAAAAGTAACATGCGTAGTAAATATAAACTGTTTATAAATGCATGAACTGAGTATGATGTTATATGCTATGTGATGCATGAGGACTGTTAGAATTGCTGAGCTGTCGAGCTCACTCTTGCAAATAACCACTTTTGCAGGTTAAGGATTCACGGTAAAGATTTCGTGCTTCTTGATTGATAAAGATAGATAGTATCGCATTGAAGAATATTACTTAGATTATTGTCTAGACCATGTTTAGATTCTAGATGATGTACTCGATAGTTGCTTACACTGTTTAATACTTGTTGTATTGTAAGAATGTATTAATTAATACATAGAGGATATCGAGTTGAGTTGTAAATGTTTATACGATAACTCAGATAAGAAGGAATCATATTATATAGTTGATTCAAGATTTGTAATCGGTATCAAAGTTATGGAATCAATAAAAAGATTTTATTCAAAGAATATTGAAAAGTTTAAATTATTCCGCATTTTAGTAACATCGAATATGATGTATAGACGAGATCTTGGATATAAATAGAAATTATATTCTAAATTGTAATAAAGCAAGTTATATTCTTTTAGTAATGAATAAAAGATGTAATAGTTTGACGATAGTAGTATCGTGACTGCACCGAATCCGAGGTTTCGAAGGAACGTGGATTTGGGGGCGTCACACTCTTAATCACCTATTTCGTTGTAATTTTGAAACAACCAATGAAACAATATGAAGGTCTCCCTAAATAAAGACTTGTGTGAGATCTACGAATTGTTTTGGACACTATAGTGATGGGATTACTCCTTTTGATGATAATTTCAACTACAACGAAGTAATAGGACTCATAATCATCTATATTTTGACAATTTGATAGAACTAATGAAAAAAAATAAGGTGTCCCTAAATGAAGACTTGTGTGAGATGTACGGATCGTTTTGAAGGCACTAGTGATAGGATTGCTCCTTTTGATGCTACTCAAACTAGAACAAAGTCATAGCACTCATAATCACATCTTTCTTTGACAATTTCAGAGAACCAATGAAATAATAAGAAAGTCTCCCTAAGTCAAGACTTATGTGAGATGTACGCATCATTTTTAAGGGAATAGTTATGGGATTGCTCCTTTTGATGCTAATCAAATTAGAACGAAGTAATAGGACTTCTAATCACCTCTTTCTTTGACAATTCTAGTGAACCAATGAAATAATACGAAGGCCTCCTTAAATAAAGACCTGTGAGGTGTACGCATCGTTTTGAACGCGATAGTGATGGGATTGTTCCTTTTGATGCTAATCAAACTAGAACGAAGTTATAGGACTCCTAATCACCTCCTTCTTTGACAATTTTAGGGAACCAATGAAACAATAATAAGGTCTCCCTAAATGAAGACTTGTGTGAGGTCTACGCATCGTTTTGGACGCGATAGTGATGGGATTTCTCCTTTTGATGCTAATTTTAACTAGAACGAAGTAATAGAACTCATAATCACCTATATTTTGACAATTTGAGAGAACTAATGAAACAATAAGAAGGTATCCCTAAATGAAGACTTGTGTGAGATGTACGGATCGTTTTGAAGATACTAGTGATAAGATTGCTCTTTTGATGCTAATCAAACTATAACGAAGTCAAAGGAAATAATCACATCTTTCTTTGACAATTTGAGAGAACCAATGAAACAATAAGAAGGCCTCCTTAAATCAAGACTTGTGTGAGATATACGCATCGTTTTTAACGCGATAGTCATGGAATTGCTACTTTTGATGCTAATCAAACTAGAACGAAGTTATAGGACTCATAATCACCTCTTTTTTTAACTATTTAAGAGAACCAATGAAACAATAAGGTCTCCTTAAATGATGACTTGTGTGAGATGTACGCATCGTTTTGAATGCGATAGTCATGGGATTGCTTCTTTTGATACTAACCAAACTAGAACGAAGTTATAGGACTCCTAATCACCTCTTTCATTGACAATTTTAGAGAATCAATAAAACAATAAGAAGATCTTTATAAATGGAGACTTGTGTGAGATGTACGTATGGCTTTGAACGCGATAATCATGGGTTTCTCTTTTCGATGCTAATCAAACTAGAATGAAATAATACAACTCTTAATCACCTCTTTCTTTGTAAAGTTGAAACAACCAATGATACAATATGAAGGTCTCCCTAAATAATGACTTGTGTGAGATCTTCGCATTGTTTTGGACACGATAGTGATGGGATTGGTCCTTTTTTAATGCTAATTTCAACTAGAACGAAGTATTAGGACTCATAATCACCTATATTTTAACAATTTGAGAGAAGTAATGAAAAAAAAAAGAAAGTGTCCCTAAATGAAGACCTGTGTGAGATGTACTGATCGTTTTGAAGGCACTAGTGGATTGCTCCTTTTGATCCTAATCAAACTAGAACGAAGTCATAGGACTCATAATCACCTCTTTCTTTGACAATTTGAGAGAACCAATGAAATAATAAGAAGGTCTCCCTAAATCAAGACTTGTGTGAGATGTACGCATCGTTTTTAACGCGATAGTTATGTGATTGCTCCTTTTGATGCTAATCAAATTAGAACGAAATAAAAGGACCCCTAATCACCTCTTCTTTGACAATTCTAGAGAACCAATGAAATTATAAGAAGTCATCCTTAAATGAAGACTTATGTGAGTTGTACGCATCGTTTTGAACGCGATAGTCCTGAGATTGTTCCTTTTGATGCAAATCAAACTAGAACGAAGTTATAGGACTCCTAATCACCTTTTTCTTTGACTATTTTAGAGAACCAATGAAACAATAAGGTCTCCTTAAATGAAGACTTGTGTCAAATGTACGCATCGTTTTGAACGCGATAGTCATGGGATTGCTCCTTTTGATACTAATCAAACTAGAACGAAGTTATAGGACTCATAATCTCCTATTTCTTTGACTATTTTAGAGAATCAATGAAACAATAAGAAGGTATCCCTAAATAAAGACTTGTGTGAGATGTACGCATGGTTTTGAACGCGATAGTCATGGGTTTCTCTTTTTGACGCTAATAAAACTAGAACGAAATAATACAACTCTTAATCTCCTCTTTCTTTGTAAATTTGAAACAACCATTGAAACAATATGAAGGTCTCCATAAAAAAAGATTTGTGTGAGATCTACACATCGTTTTGGACACGATAGTGATGGAATTGCTCATTTTGATGCTAATTTAAACTAGAACGAAGTAATAGGACTCATAATCATCTATATTTTGACAATTTGAGAGAACTAATTAAAAAAATAATAAGGTGTCCCAAAATGAAGACTTGTGTGAGATGTGCGGATCGTTTTGAAGGCACTAGTGATAGAATTGCTCCTTTTGATGCTAATCAAACTAGAACGAAGTGATAGGACTCATAATCACATCTTTCTTTGACAATTTGAGAGAACCAATGAAATAATACGAAGGTCTCCCTGAATCAATACTTGGGTGAGTTGTACGCATCGTTTTTAACGCGATAGTCATGGGATTGCTCCTTTTAATGCTAATGAAATTAGAACAAAGTAAAAGGACTCCTAATCACCTATTTCTCTGACAATTCTAGAGAACCGATGAAATAATAAGAAGTCCCTTAAATAAAGACTTGTGTGAGATGTACGCATCATTTTGAGCGCGATAGTTTTGGGATTGTTCTTTTTGATGCTAATCAAACTAGAACGAAGTTATAGGACTCCTAATCATCTCCTTCTTTGACAATTTTAGGGAACCAAATGAAACAATAAGAAGGTCTCACTAAATGAAGACTTGTGTGAGGTTTACGCATCGTTTTGGATGCGATAGTGATGGGATTCCTCCTTTTGATGCTAATTTTAACTAGAACGAAGTAATAGGACTCAAAATCACCTATATTTTGACAATTTAAGAGAACTAATGAAACAATAAGAAGGTCTCCCTAAATGAAAACTTGTGTGAGATGTACGGATCGTTTTGAAGATTCTAGTGATAGGATTGCTCCTTTGATGCTAATCAAACTATAACGAAGTCATAGGACTCATAATCACATCTTTCTTTGACAATTTGAGAGAACCAATAAAACAATAAGAAGGTCTCCCTAAATCAAGACTTGTGTGAGATGTACGCATCATTTTTAACGCGATAGTCATGAGACTGCTCATTTTGATGCTAATCAAATTAGAACGAAGTAATAGGACTCTTAATCACCTTTTTCTTTCATAATTTTAGAGAACCAATGAAACAATAATGATGTATCCTTAAAAGAAGACTTGTGTGAGATGTACGCATTGTTTTTAACGCGATCGTCATGGGATTGCTACGTTTGATGCTAATCAAACAAGAACGAAGTTATAGGACTCCTAATCACCTTTTTCTTTGACTAGTTTAGAGAACCAATGAAACAATAAGGTCTCCTTAAATGAAGACTTGTGTCAAATGTACGCATCGTTTTGAACGCGATAGTTATGGGATTGCTCCTTTTGATACTAATCAAACTAGAACGAAGTTATAGGACTCATAATCACCTCTTTCTTTGACTATTTTAGAGAATCAATGAAACAATAAGAACATATCCCTAAATTAAGACTTGTGTGAGATGTACGCATGATTTTGAACGCGATAGTCATGGGTTTCTCTTTTTTGAAGCTGATAAAACTAGAACGAAATAATACAACTCTTAATCTCCTCTTTCTTTGTAAATTTGAAACAACCATTGAAACAATATGAAGGTATTTATAAATAAAGACTTGTGTGAGATCTACGCATCGCTTTGGACATGATAGTGACGGGATTGCTCATTTTGATGCTAATTTAAACTAGAACGAAGTAATAGGACTCATAATCATCTATATTTTGACAGTTTGAGAGAACTAATTAAAAAAATAATAAGGTGTCCCAAAATGAAGACTTGTGTGAGATGTACGGATCGTTTTGAAGGCATTAGTGATAGAATTGCTCCTTTTGATGCTAATCAAACTAGAACGAAGTGATAGGACTCATAATCACATCTTTCTTTGACAATTTGAGAGAACCAATGAAATAATACGAAGGTCTCCCTGAATCAAGACTTGGGTGAGTTGTACGCATCGTTTTTAACTCGATAGTCATGGGATTGCTCCTTTTAATGCTAATGAAATTAGAACAAAGTAAAAGGACTCCTAGTCCCCTATTTCTCTGACAATTCTAGAGAACCAATGAAATAATAAGAAGTCCCTTAAATAAAGACTTGTGTGAGATGTACGCATCATTTTGAGCGCGATAGTTTTGGGATTGTTCTTTTTGATGCTAATCAAACTAGAACGAAGTTATAGGACTCCTAATCATCTCCTTCTTTGACAATTTTAGGGAACCAAATGAAACAATAAGAAGGTCTCACTAAATGAACACTTGTGCAAGGTTTACGCATCGTTTTGGATGCGATAGTGATGGGATTCCTCCTTTTGATGCTAATTTTAACTAGAACGAAGTAATAGGACTCAAAATCAGCTATATTTTGACAATTTGAGAGCTCTAATGAAACAATAAGAAGGTCTCCCTAAATGAAAACTTGCGTGAGATGTACGGATCGTTTTGAAGATTCTAGTGATAGGATTGCTCCTTTGATGCTAATCAAACTATAACGAAGTCATAGGACTCATAATCACATCTTTCTTTGACAATTTGAGAGAACCAATGAAACAATAAGAAGGTCTCCCTAAATCAAAACTTGTGTGAGATGTACGCATCGTTTTTAACGCGATAGTCATGAGACTGTTCATTTTGATGCTAATCAAATTAGAACGAAGTAATAGGACTCTTAATCACCTCTTTCTTTCATAATTTTAGAGAACCAATGAAACAATAATGATGTATCCTTAAATGAAGACTTGTGTGAGATGTACGCATTGTTTTTAACGCGATCGTCATGGGATTGCTACTTTTGATGCTAATCAAACTAGAACGAAGTTATAGGACTCCTAATCACCTTTTTCTTTGACTATTTTAGAGAACCAATGAAACAATAAGGTCTCCTTAAATGAAGACTTGTGTCAAATGTACGCATCGTTTTGAACGCAATAGTCATGGGATTGCTCCTTTTGATACTAATCAAACTAGAACGAAGTTATAGGACTCATAATCACCTCTTTCTTTGACTATTTTAGAGAATCAATGAAACAATAAGAACATATCCCTAAATTAAGACTTGTGTGAGTTGTACGCATGGTTTTGACGGCGATAGTCATGGGTTTCTCTTTTTGACGCTAATAAAACTAGAACGAAATAATACAACTCTTAATCTCCTCTTTCTTTGTAAATTTGAAACAACCATTGAAACAATATGAAGGTCTCCATAAAAAAAGATTTGTGTGAGATCTACACATCGTTTTGGACACGATAGTGATGGAATTGCTCATTTTGATGCTAATTTAAACTAGAACGAAGTAATAGGACTCATAATCATCTATATTTTGACAATTTGAGAGAACTAATTAAAAAAATAATAAGGTGTCCCAAAATGAAGACTTGTGTGAGATGTGCGGATCGTTTTGAAGGCACTAGTGATAGAATTGCTCCTTTTGATGCTAATCAAACTAGAACGAAGTGATAGGACTCATAATCACATCTTTCTTTGACAATTTGAGAGAACCAATGAAATAATACGAAGGTCTCCCTGAATCAATACTTGGGTGAGTTGTACGCATCGTTTTTAACGCGATAGTCATGGGATTGCTCCTTTTAATGCTAATGAAATTAGAACAAAGTAAAAGGACTCCTAATCACCTATTTCTCTGACAATTCTAGAGAACCGATGAAATAATAAGAAGTCCCTTAAATAAAGACTTGTGTGAGATGTACGCATCATTTTGAGCGCGATAGTTTTGGGATTGTTCTTTTTGATGCTAATCAAACTAGAACGAAGTTATAGGACTCCTAATCATCTCCTTCTTTGACAATTTTAGGGAACCAAATGAAACAATAAGAAGGTCTCACTAAATGAAGACTTGTGTGAGGTTTACGCATCGTTTTGGATGCGATAGTGATGGGATTCCTCCTTTTGATGCTAATTTTAACTAGAACGAAGTAATAGGACTCAAAATCACCTATATTTTGACAATTTAAGAGAACTAATGAAACAATAAGAAGGTCTCCCTAAATGAAAACTTGTGTGAGATGTACGGATCGTTTTGAAGATTCTAGTGATAGGATTGCTCCTTTGATGCTAATCAAACTATAACGAAGTCATAGGACTCATAATCACATCTTTCTTTGACAATTTGAGAGAACCAATAAAACAATAAGAAGGTCTCCCTAAATCAAGACTTGTGTGAGATGTACGCATCAGTTTTTAACGCGATAGTCATGAGACTGCTCATTTTGATGCTAATCAAATTAGAACTGAAGTAATAGGACTCTTAATCACCTTTTTCTTTCATAATTTTAGAGAACCAATGAAACAATAATGATGTATCCTTAAAAGAAGACTTGTGTGAGATGTACGCATTGTTTTTAACGCGATCGTCATGGGATTGCTACGTTTGATGCTAATCAAACAAGAACGAAGTTATAGGACTCCTAATCACCTTTTTCTTTGACTAGTTTAGAGAACCAATGAAACAATAAGGTCTCCTTAAATGAAGACTTGTGTCAAATGTACGCATCGTTTTGAACGCGATAGTTATGGGATTGCTCCTTTTGATACTAATCAAACTAGAACGAAGTTATAGGACTCATAATCACCTCTTTCTTTGACTATTTTAGAGAATCAATGAAACAATAAGAACATATCCCTAAATTAAGACTTGTGTGAGATGTACGCATGGTTTTGAACGCGATAGTCATGGGTTTCTCTTTTTGACGCTAATAAAACTAGAACGAAATAATACAACTCTTAATCTCCTCTTTCTTTGTAAATTTGAAACAACCATTGAAACAATATGAAGGTCTTCCATAAATAAAGATTCGTGCGAGATCTACACATCGTTTTGGACACGATAGTGATGGAATTGCTCATTTTGATGCTAATTTAAACTAGAACGAAGTAATAGGACTCATAATCATCTATATTTTGACAATTTGAGAGAACTAATTAAAAAAATAATAAGGTGTCCCAAAATGAAGACTTGTGTGAGATGTGCGGATCGTTTTGAAGGCACTAGTGATAGAATTGCTCCTTTTGATGCTAATCAAACTAGAACGAAGTGATAGGACTCATAATCACATCTTTCTTTGACAATTTGAGAGAACCAATGAAATAATACGAAGGTCTCCCTGAATCAATACTTGGGTGAGTTGTACGCATCGTTTTTAACGCGATAGTCATGGGATTGCTCCTTTTAATGCTAATGAAATTAGAACAAAGTAAAAGGACTCCTAATCACCTATTTCTCTGACAATTCTAGAGAACCGATGAAATAATAAGAAGTCCCTTAAATAAAGACTTGTGTGAGATGTACGCATCATTTTGAGCGCGATAGTTTTGGGATTGTTCTTTTTGATGCTAATCAAACTAGAACGAAGTTATAGGACTCCTAATCATCTCCTTCTTTGACAATTTTAGGGAACCAAATGAAACAATAAGAAGGTCTCACTAAATGAAGACTTGTGTGAGGTTTACGCATCGTTTTGGATGCGATAGTGATGGGATTCCTCCTTTTGATGCTAATTTTAACTAGAACGAAGTAATAGGACTCAAAATCACCTATATTTTGACAATTTAAGAGAACTAATGAAACAATAAGAAGGTCTCCCTAAATGAAAACTTGTGTGAGATGTACGGATCGTTTTGAAGATTCTAGTGATAGGATTGCTCCTTTGATGCTAATCAAACTATAACGAAGTCATAGGACTCATAATCACATCTTTCTTTGACAATTTGAGAGAACCAATAAAACAATAAGAAGGTCTCCCTAAATCAAGACTTGTGTGAGATGTACGCATCATTTTTAACGCGATAGTCATGAGACTGCTCATTTTGATGCTAATCAAATTAGAACGAAGTAATAGGACTCTTAATCACCTTTTTCTTTCATAATTTTAGAGAACCAATGAAACAATAATGATGTATCCTTAAAAGAAGACTTGTGTGAGATGTACGCATTGTTTTTAACGCGATCGTCATGGGATTGCTACGTTTGATGCTAATCAAACAAGAACGAAGTTATAGGACTCCTAATCACCTTTTTCTTTGACTAGTTTAGAGAACCAATGAAACAATAAGGTCTCCTTAAATGAAGACTTGTGTCAAATGTACGCATCGTTTTGAACGCGATAGTTATGGGATTGCTCCTTTTGATACTAATCAAACTAGAACGAAGTTATAGGACTCATAATCACCTCTTTCTTTGACTATTTTAGAGAATCAATGAAACAATAAGAACATATCCCTAAATTAAGACTTGTGTGAGATGTACGCATGATTTTGAACGCGATAGTCATGGGTTTCTCTTTTTGAAGCTAATAAAACTAGAACGAAATAATACAACTCTTAATCTCCTCTTTCTTTGTAAATTTGAAACAACCATTGAAACAATATGAAGGTCTTTATAAATAAAGACTTGTGTGAGATCTACGCATCGCTTTGGACATGATAGTGACGGGATTGCTCATTTTGATGCTAATTTAAACTAGAACGAAGTAATAGGACTCATAATCATCTATATTTTGACAGTTTGAGAGAACTAATTAAAAAAATAATAAGGTGTCCCAAAATGAAGACTTGTGTGAGATGTACGGATCGTTTTGAAGGCATTAGTGATAGAATTGCTCCTTTTGATGCTAATCAAACTAGAACGAAGTGATAGGACTCATAATCACATCTTTCTTTGACAATTTGAGAGAACCAATGAAATAATACGAAGGTCTCCCTGAATCAAGACTTGGGTGAGTTGTACGCATCGTTTTTAACGCGATAGTCATGGGATTGCTCCTTTTAATGCTAATGAAATTAGAACAAAGTAAAAGGACTCCTAGTCCCCTATTTCTCTGACAATTCTAGAGAACCAATGAAATAATAAGAAGTCCCTTAAATAAAGACTTGTGTGAGATGTACGCATCATTTTGAGCGCGATAGTTTTGGGATTGTTCTTTTTGATGCTAATCAAACTAGAACGAAGTTATAGGACTCCTAATCATCTCCTTCTTTGACAATTTTAGGGAACCAAATGAAACAATAAGAAGGTCTCACTAAATGAACACTTGTGCAAGGTTTACGCATCGTTTTGGATGCGATAGTGATGGGATTCCTCCTTTTGATGCTAATTTTAACTAGAACGAAGTAATAGGACTCAAAATCAGCTATATTTTGACAATTTGAAGAGCTCTAATGAAACAATAAGAAGGTCTCCCTAAATGAAAACTTGCGTGAGATGTACGGATCGTTTTGAAGATTCTAGTGATAGGATTGCTCCTTTGATGCTAATCAAACTATAACGAAGTCATAGGACTCATAATCACATCTTTCTTTGACAATTTGAGAGAACCAATGAAACAATAAGAAGGTCTCCCTAAATCAAAACTTGTGTGAGATGTACGCATCGTTTTTAACGCGATAGTCATGAGACTGCTCATTTTGATGCTAATCAAATTAGAACGAAGTAATAGGACTCTTAATCACCTCTTTCTTTCATAATTTTAGAGAACCAATGAAACAATAATGATGTATCCTTAAATGAAGACTTGTGTGAGATGTACGCATTGTTTTTAACGCGATCGTCATGGGATTGCTACTTTTGATGCTAATCAAACTAGAACGAAGTTATAGGACTCCTAATCACCTTTTTCTTTGACTATTTTAGAGAACCAATGAAACAATAAGGTCTCCTTAAATGAAGACTTGTGTCAAATGTACGCATCGTTTTGAACGCAATAGTCATGGGATTGCTCCTTTTGATACTAATCAAACTAGAACGAAGTTATAGGACTCATAATCACCTCTTTCTTTGACTATTTTAGAGAATCAATGAAACAATAAGAACATATCCCTAAATTAAGACTTGTGTGAGATGTACGCATGGTTTTGAACGCGATAGTCATGGGTTTCTCTTTTTGACGCTAATAAAACTAGAACGAAATAATACAACTCTTAATCTCCTCTTTCTTTGTAAATTTGAAACAACCATTGAAACAATATGAAGGTCTCCATAAAAAAAGATTTGTGTGAGATCTACACATCGTTTTGGACACGATAGTGATGGAATTGCTCATTTTGATGCTAATTTAAACTAGAACGAAGTAATAGGACTCATAATCATCTATATTTTGACAATTTGAGAGAACTAATTAAAAAAATAATAAGGTGTCCCAAAATGAAGACTTGTGTGAGATGTGCGGATCGTTTTGAAGGCACTAGTGATAGAATTGCTCCTTTTGATGCTAATCAAACTAGAACGAAGTGATAGGACTCATAATCACATCTTTCTTTGACAATTTGAGAGAACCAATGAAATAATACGAAGGTCTCCCTGAATCAATACTTGGGTGAGTTGTACGCATCGTTTTTAACGCGATAGTCATGGGATTGCTCCTTTTAATGCTAATGAAATTAGAACAAAGTAAAAGGACTCCTAATCACCTATTTCTCTGACAATTCTAGAGAACCGATGAAATAATAAGAAGTCCCTTAAATAAAGACTTGTGTGAGATGTACGCATCATTTTGAGCGCGATAGTTTTGGGATTGTTCTTTTTGATGCTAATCAAACTAGAACGAAGTTATAGGACTCCTAATCATCTCCTTCTTTGACAATTTTAGGGAACCAAATGAAACAATAAGAAGGTCTCACTAAATGAAGACTTGTGTGAGGTTTACGCATCGTTTTGGATGCGATAATGATGGGATTCCTCCTTTTGATGCTAATTTTAACTAGAACGAAGTAATAGGACTCAAAATCACCTATATTTTGACAATTTAAGAGAACTAATGAAACAATAAGAAGGTCTCCCTAAATGAAAACTTGTGTGAGATGTACGGATCGTTTTGAAGATTCTAGTGATAGGATTGCTCCTTTGATGCTAATCAAACTATAACGAAGTCATAGGACTCATAATCACATCTTTCTTTGACAATTTGAGAGAACCAATAAAACAATAAGAAGGTCTCCCTAAATCAAGACTTGTGTGAGATGTACGCATCATTTTTAACGCGATAGTCATGAGACTGCTCATTTTGATGCTAATCAAATTAGAACGAAGTAATAGGACTCTTAATCACCTTTTTCTTTCATAATTTTAGAGAACCAATGAAACAATAATGATGTATCCTTAAAAGAAGACTTGTGTGAGATGTACACATTGTTTTTAACGCGATCGTCATGGGATTGCTACGTTTGATGCTAATCAAACAAGAACGAAGTTATAGGACTCCTAATCACCTTTTTCTTTGACTAGTTTAGAGAACCAATGAAACAATAAGGTCTCCTTAAATGAAGACTTGTGTCAAATGTACGCATCGTTTTGAACGCGATAGTTATGGGATTGCTCCTTTTGATACTAATCAAACTAGAACGAAGTTATAGGACTCATAATCACCTCTTTCTTTGACTATTTTAGAGAATCAATGAAACAATAAGAACATATCCCTAAATTAAGACTTGTGTGAGATGTACGCATGATTTTGAACGCGATAGTCATGGGTTTCTCTTTTTTGAAGCTAATAAAACTAGAACGAAATAATACAACTCTTAATCTCCTCTTTCTTTGTAAATTTGAAACAACCATTGAAATAATATGAAGGTCTTTATAAATAAAGACTTGTGTGAGATCTACGCATCGCTTTGGACATGATAGTGACGGGATTGCTCATTTTGATGCTAATTTAAACTAGAACGAAGTAATAGGACTCATAATCATCTATATTTTGACAGTTTGAGAGAACTAATTAAAAAAATAATAAGGTGTCCCAAAATGAAGACTTGTGTGAGATGTACGGATCGTTTTGAAGGCATTAGTGATAGAATTGCTCCTTTTGATGCTAATCAAACTAGAACGAAGTGATAGGACTCATAATCACATCTTTCTTTGACAATTTGAGAGAACCAATGAAATAATACGAAGGTCTCCCTGAATCAAGACTTGGGTGAGTTGTACGCATCGTTTTTAACTCGATAGTCATGGGATTGCTCCTTTTAATGCTAATGAAATTAGAACAAAGTAAAAGGACTCCTAGTCCCCTATTTCTCTGACAATTCTAGAGAACCAATGAAATAATAAGAAGTCCCTTAAATAAAGACTTGTGTGAGATGTACGCATCATTTTGAGCGCGATAGTTTTGGGATTGTTCTTTTTGATGCTAATCAAACTAGAACGAAGTTATAGGACTCCTAATCATCTCCTTCTTTGACAATTTTAGGGAACCAAATGAAACAATAAGAAGGTCTCACTAAATGAACACTTGTGCAAGGTTTACGCATCGTTTTGGATGCGATAGTGATGGGATTCCTCCTTTTGATGCTAATTTTAACTAGAACGAAGTAATAGGACTCAAAATCAGCTATATTTTGACAATTTGAGAGCTCTAATGAAACAATAAGAAGGTCTCCCTAAATGAAAACTTGCGTGAGATGTACGGATCGTTTTGAAGATTCTAGTGATAGGATTGCTCCTTTGATGCTAATCAAACTATAACGAAGTCATAGGACTCATAATCACATCTTTCTTTGACAATTTGAGAGAACCAATGAAACAATAAGAAGGTCTCCCTAAATCAAAACTTGTGTGAGATGTACGCATCGTTTTTAACGCGATAGTCATGAGACTGCTCATTTTGATGCTAATCAAATTAGAACGAAGTAATAGGACTCTTAATCACCTCTTTCTTTCATAATTTTAGAGAACCAATGAAACAATAATGATGTATCCTTAAATGAAGACTTGTGTGAGATGTACGCATTGTTTTTAACGCGATCGTCATGGGATTGCTACTTTTGATGCTAATCAAACTAGAACGAAGTTATAGGACTCCTAATCACCTTTTTCTTTGACTATTTTAGAGAACCAATGAAACAATAAGGTCTCCTTAAATGAAGACTTGTGTCAAATGTACGCATCGTTTTGAACGCAATAGTCATGGGATTGCTCCTTTTGATACTAATCAAACTAGAACGAAGTTATAGGACTCATAATCACCTCTTTCTTTGACTATTTTAGAGAATCAATGAAACAATAAGAACATATCCCTAAATTAAGACTTGTGTGAGATGTACGCATGGTTTTGAACGCGATAGTCATGGGTTTCTCTTTTTGACGCTAATAAAACTAGAACGAAATAATACAACTCTTAATCTCCTCTTTCTTTGTAAATTTGAAACAACCATTGAAACAATATGAAGGTCTCCATAAAAAAAGATTTGTGTGAGATCTACACATCGTTTTGGACACGATAGTGATGGAATTGCTCATTTTGATGCTAATTTAAACTAGAACGAAGTAATAGGACTCATAATCATCTATATTTTGACAATTTGAGAGAACTAATTAAAAAAATAATAAGGTGTCCCAAAATGAAGACTTGTGTGAGATGTGCGGATCGTTTTGAAGGCACTAGTGATAGAATTGCTCCTTTTGATGCTAATCAAACTAGAACGAAGTGATAGGACTCATAATCACATCTTTCTTTGACAATTTGAGAGAACCAATGAAATAATACGAAGGTCTCCCTGAATCAATACTTGGGTGAGTTGTACGCATCGTTTTTAACGCGATAGTCATGGGATTGCTCCTTTTAATGCTAATGAAATTAGAACAAAGTAAAAGGACTCCTAATCACCTATTTGTCTGACAATTCTAGAGAACCGATGAAATAATAAGAAGTCCCTTAAATAAAGACTTGTGTGAGATGTACGCATCATTTTGAGCGCGATAGTTTTGGGATTGTTCTTTTTGATGCTAATCAAACTAGAACGAAGTTATAGGACTCCTAATCATCTCCTTCTTTGACAATTTTAGGGAACCAAATGAAACAATAAGAAGGTCTCACTAAATGAAGACTTGTGTGAGGTTTACGCATCGTTTTGGATGCGATAGTGATGGGATTCCTCCTTTTGATGCTAATTTTAACTAGAACGAAGTAATAGGACTCAAAATCACCTATATTTTGGCAATTTAAGAGAACTAATGAAACAATAAGAAGGTCTCCCTAAATGAAAACTTGTGTGAGATGTACGGATCGTTTTGAAGATTCTAGTGATAGGATTGCTCCTTTGATGCTAATCAAACTATAACGAAGTCATAGGACTCATAATCACATCTTTCTTTGACAATTTGAGAGAACCAATAAAACAATAAGAAGGTCTCCCTAAATCAAGACTTGTGTGAGATGTACGCATCATTTTTAACGCGATAGTCATGAGACTGCTCATTTTGATGCTAATCAAATTAGAACGAAGTAATAGGACTCTTAATCACCTTTTTCTTTCATAATTTTAGAGAACCAATGAAACAATAATGATGTATCCTTAAAAGAAGACTTGTGTGAGATGTACGCATTGTTTTTAACGCGATCGTCATGGGATTGCTACGTTTGATGCTAATCAAACAAGAACGAAGTTATAGGACTCCTAATCACCTTTTTCTTTGACTAGTTTAGAGAACCAATGAAACAATAAGGTCTCCTTAAATGAAGACTTGTGTCAAATGTACGCATCGTTTTGAACGCGATAGTTATGGGATTGCTCCTTTTGATACTAATCAAACTAGAACGAAGTTATAGGACTCATAATCACCTCTTTCTTTGACTATTTTAGAGAATCAATGAAACAATAAGAACATATCCCTAAATTAAGACTTGTGTGAGATGTACGCATGATTTTGAACGCGATAGTCATGGGTTTCTCTTTTTTGAAGCTAATAAAACTAGAACGAAATAATACAACTCTTAATCTCCTCTTTCTTTGTAAATTTGAAACAACCATTGAAACAATATGAAGGTCTTTATAAATAAAGACTTGTGTGAGATCTACGC
This sequence comes from Panax stipuleanatus, assembly GCA_020205555.1. Lineage (NCBI taxonomy): Eukaryota > Viridiplantae > Streptophyta > Magnoliopsida > Apiales > Araliaceae > Panax > Panax stipuleanatus. The sequence continues at coordinate 26,545,225 of CM035122.1, forward strand.
ATCGCTTTGGACATGATAGTGACGGGATTGCTCATTTTGATGCTAATTTAAACTAGAACGAAGTAATAGGACTCATAATCATCTATATTTTGACAGTTTGAGAGAACTAATTAAAAAAATAATAAGGTGTCCCAAAATGAAGACTTGTGTGAGATGTACGGATCGTTTTGAAGGCATTAGTGATAGAATTGCTCCTTTTGATGCTAATCAAACTAGAACGAAGTGATAGGACACATAATCACATCTTTCTTTGACAATTTGAGAGAACCAATGAAATAATACGAAGGTCTCCCTGAATCAATACTTGGGTGAGTCGTACGCATCGTTTTTAACGCGATAGTCATGGGATTGCTCCTTTTAATGCTAATGAAATTAGAACAAAGTAAAAGGACTCCTAATCACCTATTTCTCTGACAATTCTAGAGAACCGATGAAATAATAAGAAGTCCCTTAAATAAAGACTTGTGTGAGATGTACGCATCATTTTGAGCACGATAGTTTTGGGATTGTTCTTTTTGATGCTAATCAAACTAGAACGAAGTTATAGGACTCCTAATCATCTCCTTCTTTGACAATTTTAGGGAACCAAATGAAACAATAAGAAGGTCTCACTAAATGAACACTTGTGCAAGGTTTACGCATCGTTTTGGATGCGATAGTGATGGGATTCCTCCTTTTGATGCTAATTTTAACTAGAACGAAGTAATAGGACTCAAAATCAGCTATATTTTGACAATTTGAGAGCTCTAATGAAACAATAAGAAGGTCTCCCTAAATGAAAACTTGCGTGAGATGTACGGATCGTTTTGAAGATTCTAGTGATAAGATTGCTCCTTTGATGCTAATCAAACTATAACGAAGTCATAGGACTCATAATCACATCTTTCTTTGACAATTTGAGAGAACCAATGAAACAATAAGAAGGTCTCTCTAAATCAAAACTTGTGTGAGATGTACGCATCGTTTTTAACGCGATAGTCATGAGACTGCTCATTTTGATGCTAATCAAATTAGAACGAAGTAATAGGACTCTTAATCACCTCTTTCTTTCATAATTTTAGAGAACCAATGAAACAATAATGATGTATCCTTAAATGAAGACTTGTGTGAGATGTACGCATTGTTTTTAACGCGATCGTCATGGGATTGCTACTTTTGATGCTAATCAAACTAGAACGAAGTTATAGGACTCCTAATCACCTTTTTCTTTGACTATTTTAGAGAACCAATGAAACAATAAGGTCTCCTTAAATGAAGACTTGTGTCAAATGTACGCATCGTTTTGAACGCAATAGTCATGGGATTGCTCCTTTTGATACTAATCAAACTAGAACGAAGTTATAGGACTCATAATCACCTCTTTCTTTGACTATTTTAGAGAATCAATGAAACAATAAGAACATATCCCTAAATTAAGACTTGTGTGAGATGTACGCATGGTTTTGAACGCGATAGTCATGGGTTTCTCTTTTTGACGCTAATAAAACTAGAACGAAATAATACAACTCTTAATCTCCTCTTTCTTTGTAAATTTGAAACAACCATTGAAACAATATGAAGGTCTCCATAAAAAAAGATTTGTGTGAGCTCTACACATCGTTTTGGACACGATAGTGATGGAATTGCTCATTTTGATGCTAATTTAAACTAGAACGAAGTAATAAGACTCATAATCATCTATATTTTGACAATTTGAGAGAACTAATTAAAAAAATAATAAGGTGTCCCAAAATGAAGACTTGTGTGAGATGTGCGGATCGTTTTGAAGGCACTAGTGATAGAATTGCTCCTTTTGATGCTAATCAAACTAGAACGAAGTGATAGGACTCATAATCACATCTTTCTTTGACAATTTGAGAGAACCAATGAAATAATACGAAGGTCTCCCTGAATCAATACTTGGGTGAGTTGTACGCATCGTTTTTAACGCGATAGTCATGGGATTGCTCCTTTTAATGCTAATGAAATTAGAACAAAGTAAAAGGACTCCTAATCACCTATTTCTCTGACAATTCTAGAGAACCGATGAAATAATAAGAAGTCCCTTAAATAAAGACTTGTGTGAGATGTACGCATCATTTTGAGCGCGATAGTTTTGGGATTGTTCTTTTTGATGCTAATCAAACTAGAACGAAGTTATAGGACTCCTAATCATCTCCTTCTTTGACAATTTTAGGGAACCAAATGAAACAATAAGAAGGTCTCACTAAATGAAGACTTGTGTGAGGTTTACGCATCGTTTTGGATGCGATAGTGATGGGATTCCTCCTTTTGATGCTAATTTTAACTACAACAAAGTAATAGGACTCAAAATCACCTATATTTTGACAATTTAAGAGAACTAATGAAACAATAAGAAGGTCTCCCTAAATGAAAACTTGTGTGAGATGTACGGATCGTTTTGAAGATTCTAGTGATAGGATTGCTCCTTTGATGCTAATCAAACTATAACGAAGTCATAGGACTCATAATCACATCTTTCTTTGACAATTTGAGAGAACCAATAAAACAATAAGAAGGTCTCCCTAAATTAAGACTTGTGTGAGATGTACGCATCGTTTTTAACGCGATAGTCATGAGACTGCTCATTTTGATGCTAATCAAATTAGAATGAAGTAATAGGACTCTTAATCACCTTTTTCTTTCATAATTTTAGAGAACCAATGAAACAATAATGATGTATCCTTAAAAGAAGACTTGTGTGAGATGTACGCATTGTTTTTAACGCGATCGTCATGGGATTGTTACGTTTGATGCTAATCAAACAAGAACGAAGTTATAGGACTCCTAATCACCTTTTTCTTTGACTAGTTTAGAGAACCAATGAAACAATAAGGTCTCCTTAAATGAAGACTTGTGTCAAATGTACGCATCGTTTTGAACGCGATAGTTATGGGATTGCTCCTTTTGATACTAATCAAACTAGAACGAAGTTATAGGACTCATAATCACCTCTTTCTTTGACTATTTTAGAGAATCAATGAAACAATAAGAACATATCCCTAAATTAAGACTTGTGTGAGATGTACGCATGGTTTTGAACGCGATAGTCATGGGTTTCTCTTTTTGACGCTAATAAAACTAGAACGAAATAATACAACTCTTAATCTCCTCTTTCTTTGTAAATTTGAAACAACCATTGAAACAATATGAAGGTCTCCATAAAAAAAGATTTGTGTGAGCTCTACACATCGTTTTGGACACGATAGTGATGGAATTGCTCATTTTGATGCTAATTTAAACTAGAACGAAGTAATAGGACTCATAATCATCTATATTTTGACAATTTGAGAGAACTAATTAAAAAAATAATAAGGTGTCCCAAAATGAAGACTTGTGTGAGATGTGCGGATCGTTTTGAAGGCACTAGTGATAGAATTGCTCCTTTTGATGCTAATCAAACTAGAACGAAGTGATAGGACTCATAATCACATCTTTCTTTGACAATTTGAGAGAACCAATGAAATAATACGAAGGTCTCCCTGAATCAATACTTGGGTGAGTTGTACGCATCGTTTTTAACGCGATAGTCATGGGATTGCTCCTTTTAATGCTAATGAAATTAGAACAAAGTAAAAGGACTCCTAATCACCTATTTCTCTGACAATTCTAGAGAACCGATGAAATAATAAGAAGTCCCTTAAATAAAGACTTGTGTGAGATGTACGCATCATTTTGAGCGCGATAGTTTTGGGATTGTTCTTTTTGATGCTAATCAAACTAGAACGAAGTTATAGGACTCCTAATCATCTCCTTCTTTGACAATTTTAGGGAACCAAATGAAACAATAAGAAGGTCTCACTAAATGAAGACTTGTGTGAGGTTTACGCATAGCCCCATCATCATCAGCATCTCCATCTCTCTCTTAAGTCAAAAACTAGTAAGGTTATAATCTTAACCCTAGAATCAATTCATATGTGTTGTGTTTCTTCTTTGTCGAATTGCGTTTGTTATAATCATGAAATTATATGTATATATGGTGTTCATATGTTTTCATATGTAATTGTATGCCATGAAAGGGTTTTTAAAATACAATTGTTGTAAAAACAAGTTTTCAAAGCATGTTCTTCTATATTTTCATAGTTTTAGAATTCTTTGTAAAAATCTCTTTGTGAAAGTTATTTATATTGATATGTGAATGGGATATGTACATATATATGTATATATATATATATATATGTTTACATATGATTTTTATAGTTGTTTAAGAGTTTTAATTCACAAGTATATGATGAACACTACGAAATCATGTTCATAATACTCTTTTATGAAGTTATGTTGAAAATTGTTCTTAAATCCTTGATGTGAGCATGAGATATGTGTAATATGTGATATAACATGATTATATATGAGTTATATGGTTGTGTTAGCAATTCAAACCATGAATTTTCGATAAACAATAGGAATTGTGTTCGTAGTGATTTTCTTTGAATCAATTTCTAAAAAATGGTTTTTAAAACTATCAAATTGATGTTTGATTATGATTTATTGTTGAAATTGATCATGTATTATGTTAGTATGTTAAGAATAAAGGTGATTACAATTGGAATTACTTGAATTGATTGAAAAACGAATTCGTGATAGCAGTTTTCGCCAAGAACGCTTAAAATTGTATTTTTCTTCTAAAATCATGAAATCTTAATTTTAATTATGTGTTATATGGATTTTAAATGTTATAAGCATGTTAATAAGTTTAAAATATTATTTGTATCAAGTTTCATGTTTATCATGTTGAGAAAAATCGAATTGGGTGTGAAGGAATAAGCCAAATTGGCTTATTTCTCCACCAGTTCGCGAGCTAGGACCCTCACCAGGGGGGTGACCCGCCCTAGCAGGGGCTGGTAGGCCTTGGGGACCCGCCCCAGCAGGTCATGCTGCTGTCCGGAAAATTTTGGTTTTTGGTTTTGAGTTTTCATATCCCGTTTGTTTAGCTAACTTATTTCTATGGCTTGAAAAGTGAAATATATAATATGTTAACATGTTTTTGATGTGTTTAAATTTGATTGAAGTGTTATGTGAGTATGTTACATGTGTGTGTGTGTGTTACTTTTCTAAGATACACAACATAGTTCATTGAGTTATAAGCTTATGAATATATGCCATCAGTATAGACTCACGTACTTGACTAGTTAGCAACCAATGTGATAAATTACATTGTGAATTGGACTTGAGTATGAAGTTCAACGGTTTAAATGTTGTAGTTGGATATTAATAGATGGTTTAAATGTAATATAAATGTGTAGGATGTTTGTGAAGTGATTGTAATTGTGTTTCAAGTGTAGCTTGCGCTTAAGGCAAGTCTTCTAAACCCTAAACTCGTTAACGTTAAACATGTTTCCTATCTCTAAACTTATTATTGTGCAAGTTTTCTAGTTAAGCAAGTTTCCATTTCGAACTTGTTATTTACTATGTACAAGCGTTGTTGTACTCTAATATTCCTAATGCTCAAATATTGAAGTATTATTGAGGTATTATGATCTTGACTTAGTTGTTCAAGAAAGATTCACTTATTCTTTCAATTGCTTTAAGTTACTTCTAAAGCATGCCTACCTATTATGAATTTCATTGCCATATCTTATAGTTGGTTCATGATTCTTATATCATGGAACTGTTAAAGTACTACAATTCGATGAAACTACTCCTAGTTGATGATAGTTGAAACTCCAAAGTTCCCTTAGCTATCCAATCCAAACTTTCTTTGGTGCGGACTTGTATTCAATTACTGAGAATGAACAACCCTATTTATTAGGGGATATTTATGCGAAAGCATTAAGATGGTTGTGCACAATTTATGGTACAAAAGGTTGATCCACTTGAGTACAAGTTAAAGGTTAATAGTCTTATTGACTGTTAAAGGTTTAAATAGAAATATTTATAATCTAGGACAATAGTTCAAGGTCTTATGACCCTCATATATTTCTATATTCGAATTCTATGTATTGATGAAAGAATTATAATTCAATTCTTTATTTTAATGAAAGTAAAGTTATTCAAACTCTTTTGAAACTATTCATATATATATATATATATCAAACAAGTGTTGTATTTCCAAGTGAGCTTTTGTTTGCTCACTCTTACATGTTTTACCACCACTTGCAGTTGAAACCAAGAATGTTGATATACCGTCAACAAGTAAAGGAAAAGAAAAGATGAACAAGTGAATGCTTGTTGTTTCAAGTTTTGATTGTAATAAGACTTAGTTGATTATGTTATGTTTTATTTCTGCATTTATTTGATTGATGTTAAGGTTTAGTTAACCTTGGGATTTTTATTGGACTAGTTGTATTTCTTTTTAAAGGAAGATTTTTATTAAGATGTTATGAAGGTTGTAATTTACTTTACAAGTCTTTATATTTGGGTAGATGTATGTTTTAATTAGAAAGTGAACACCAAATCATGTGAAAATAAAGTATCCGGATTTGGGGGTGTCACAATAAAGACTTATAGGAGTTCTGTTTAGATATTTTATAGGGAGTCAGCCTAATCATATCCTAGGAGTATGCATATCATCCTACCAATCCAACACGTCAGAGTATATATGTACCAAACAATACTGGTTTTTCTGCAGTTTATGCTTTGATATCAAATCAAAAATATTTACACAAATAACAGTTCATATGTCTTGATTATACTTAAACAATAAGTCATAATCTTTTTCAAATCCCAGATATCACGAATAATGATTATAACAATTTCGTATATCAATTTACAGGACTTACATTTAATATTAAAATTAAATAAAGTTGGCAAAACTTATCTTTTATCACGATCGGTTACTTAAGTTATTTAAAAGTATATTCGCAACCTATATATGTTATAACAGTCATTAAAAATGATAGCAATTAATTTCTAATTAAACTATTAATGTCTGGGTTAAATTTTGGAGTCCGTTCGATATTTTATTGCTTCATTGAATAGTTATCGAATTAGTTTTTCAAAAACTTTATTTAAAAGTTTTAATATCTTATTTATATGTTTCAGATATTATTTATCATAATTTCCAAATGCTCAAATATAATTTTTAAATGATTTATTATCATTTAAAATGATTTTTAAGTTATTAATATTATTTTTAAATATTTAATAACCATTTAAAATGATTTTTAAATCATCAACATTATTTTTAAATAATTTATAATGATTTTTAAATTATTAATATCATTTTTAAATAATTTATTATAATTTAAAATGATTTTTAAATCATTAATATAATTTTTAAGTAATTTATTATTAATTACTTTTATTATTATTAATATTTAAATAAATTAAATATTAATAAAATTTTATGTCAAAATATTAAAAATTATTTATTATAACTAAAAATGATTTTTCAGAATTTTTTTATTAATTTTTTAGTAATTATTTTAATTTATACTAATTATTTTAATTAATAAAATTAATTTTCAAAAATCGTCTGTCGCTAAAGACCTTTAGCAACAGAAGTGTCACTATAGGTGTTCTTCATCACCTTAAAAACACGACAGTCAACGGCCAGGGGTCCCGTTTGACTCGATTGTTCTGCCAATCAACTTGGTTTATGAGTAATCTAATTCAATGAAGTTGTAGTGCTAGTGTAGGAGTACATGTTTATGCATCTTTCAGTACCTAGAAACCTTGCTACAAGTTCCCACAATCAGTGAAACTAGCACACCAACACTGTTCTTCAATTCTGGGCTGCCCAGAATTGAATGGTCAACGCCGGTCAACGACCTTTATGGTGTTATATCTTGTCGGCCGGTTAATGTTTGGGTGTTCTAGTCGTCGGGATCTGTAGACTAACTACAAGGTTACAATGTTTGAGCAGTTACAAAATCCATATACCAACCAGAAGCAAGATCTTAGCCTTCAAATAATTGGTCAAGCCGCTGCTCAACATTTCTAGGTTACCCAGAAATTGAATCTGGACGGTCAACGTGATTTGACCGTTCATATTTTCCAGCCAGTGATATTATAGGGCTCGATAGTGCTCTAGTTAGATAGTACTTATGTCAAGGTCCAACTCTACTAACATCTAACATCCAACCAGACTGACAGGAGAAAAATTTAGGCGGTCAAACCACCTGTCAGATCATGTTCTTAAGCTTTCTGGGTTACCCAGAAAGCAGCCGGTCATGGTCGGTCAACGACTTTGGACGGCTTATAACTTCAAATCCTGTGTTTCGATTGTCATTCCATCACTTTTAGGCTACTATCAACACTACATACTACAACTAACAACTTTAAACACATCTAAACAACAAACAGTTAGCGATATTAAGAGGGCTCACATTCGTTGTCAGACCCTGTTCTGCAACTTCGACAGTTTTTCTTAAAACTCCATTTTGATGATTTTAAATATTATGGATTCATGTTTTAGCAACCCAGAACACTAACCAACTTACTAATTAACATTCTTACACAATAACAACAACAATTAAATATGCAAAAATAAAAAATTAAGTTAGGGTTAGGTTTTTTACCCTTTTGAGCAATTTTTTTTCTTTCCTTCTTGATCTTGTTTCTGGCTTGCTGAGAAAGGTTTATGGATCAGTTGGCTATGTATGTTAAGTAGAGATTTCGTGGTCTTGGGTTCTTTTAACCTAACCTTATATGAAAACTTCAAGTAGGGTTAAAAAATTTATCTTTCTCTTTTCTTGACACATAAGCCTAGGTTATTTATGATATCGATTGTGTTGTTATTACCTAAAGAGATATAGAGGTATGGGATAATCTTTTGCTTGTTGCCTAAATGATTTGATCTTATCCTCTTTAATAAGAGAGTTTTAAGGATATTTTGGTTATTTTACATACACTAAGGGTACTTTGGTAATTTTGCATGTACTAAAGGTATTTTGGTAATTTCCCACTTAAATCCAAGGGTAATTTAGTCATTTCATATTCCCTTTAGAGAATTTAAAAATAATAATGAACAATGAGGTTTTATTAGTTTAGAATTAGGGTTTATAATTGAGATTAGGGTTTTATAATTAGGGTTAGGGTTTTCTAATCCCTAACTAGAGTTTCCTTACAATCTTTTTCAAATAAATCTTTAATACATCATATTAAATTAATATATGTATATATTCATAATTCTATATAACATTATCAATGTATTTTGTTATAATTCTTATTTATTATAATAATTAGGGTTAGGATTCCTTATTTAAATAAAATTCTTCAATTAGGGTTTTACTTAGAAAACCTTACACATCTACTTACATAGTTATATCTTATGTGTTGATATATATAATTATATATACCAATAATAAAGTTAAATACATATCACACAAGATATAAAACATATTATATTTACTGTTTAAATTAATATTCCTTTTGAAAGTTTGAAATATTACAATCACCCCCTCTTATAAGAATTTCGTCTCGAAATTGAAATTACACCCTATGAAAATAACTATGAAAACTCTTCTCGCATTTTATCTTCCAGCTCCCATGTAACTTCGTCCATATCATGATTCTTTCAGATTACTTTAACCGATGATATAATCTTATTTCTCAACACCTGTTCTTTTCGATCAACTATCTGGGTTAAAACTTCTACATACGATAAATCTTTCTCTATCTGAACAGGTTTATAGTTTATCACGTGCTAATAATCAGGTTTATACAGACGTAGCACAGACACATAAAACACATTATGGATGTGTCTTAACTCTGGGGGTAGAGCTACCTCATAAGCTACCTCACCTATTCGCCTTAGTACCTGAAATGGGCCAATGAATCTCGGGCTGAGCTTTCCCTTTTTACCAAAACGAATCTTGCCTTTATAAGGAAACACTTTTAGAAATACATGACTCCCAACACTAAACTCTCGTAGTTGTCTGTGTTGATCTGCATATTTCTTTTGTTAGTCCTGAGACGCTTGCAACCATTGTCGTATAACTCGAATCTTCTTAGTGGTTTGTTAAACTAACTCAGGTCCAAGCATTTGCCTTTCCCAAACTTCATCCCAGCATAAAGGTGTTCTACACTTCCTACCATATAAGGCTTCATATGGTGGCATCCCAATACTGGCATGATAATTGTTGTTGTATGCGAACTTTACTAGAGGCAACTGATCCTCCCAACACCCTTTAAAATCCATAATGCAGGTTCTCAACACATCCTCCAACGTCTGAATGGTTCTCTCACTTTGGCCATCGGTTTGCAGGTGATATGCTGTACTCAACTTCAGCTAGGTTCCTAAGTGCGCCTTAAGACTCCTTCAAAAGTTTGAAGTAAACCGTGGATCTCTATCTGACACTATGGATACAGGAACTCCATGTCTAGAAATAATCACTTGGCCAACTGATCGAGATTATAAGTAACCTTAATAGGTAGAAAATGGTCTGACTTTGTGATACGATCAACTATTACCCAAATAGCATTGTGGTCTTTCTGAGTGACAGGAAGTCCTACCACAAAATCCATGGTGATGTGCTCCCACTTCCATTCAGGAATCGGTAGAGGTTGTAGTAATTCACTCGGTCTTTGATGCTCAGCTTTAACTCTTTGGCATGTGAGACATTTGCTTACCCATTCTGCTATCTCTCTCTTTATGTTCGACCACCAAAAATGCTGACTCAAGTCTTTATACATCTTAGTACTTCCCGGGTGCACAGCAAACTTGGAACTATAAGCTTCGGCTAAGATTTCATCTTTCAATACTTGTACTGCTGGAACCCACACTCTATCTTCATACCTCAGTACTCCTTCTTTATCTAGTCGGAACTTAATGTTCTTCTTCTGAGTTATCTTAGCCTTACACTTCTGACATGCTTCATCTTTCTCCTGCATCTCTTTGATTTTATCCATTAAGGTTAAGGCTGTCTCTATCACAAATAGCTTCTGGTTAGAGTTAGTTGGATCTCTTACTTCAATCTCGAGTTTTTCAAACTCTTTTATCAGTACCTCGTTGTTTGTGATGGTATTCAACTTCTCTTGATTTTTTCGGCTCAATGCATCTGCAACTACATTGGCTTTACCATGATGATATAGAATCTCACAATCAAAGTCCTTGATTAATTCTAACCACCTGCTCTGTCTCATGTTCAGCTCCTTCTGTGTAAAAATATACTTCAGACTTTTGTGATCTGTGTATATCTCATACTTTCCTCCATACAAATAATGTCGCCATATCTTCAAAGAAAAGACTACTGCAGCTAACTCCAGATCGTGAGTAGGATACCTTTTCTCATAATCTTTAAGTTATCGCAAAGCATAGGCGATCACCTTCCCATGTTGCATTAACACACATCCTAAACCCCTGTGTGAAGCATCACTATAAATCACAAGACCCCCACTTTCATCTGGTAATGATAATACTGGTGCCCTACTCAACAATTTCTTCAATTCTTGAAAACTCTCTTCACACTTGTCCTTCCAATTATACTTCACAGTCTTTCGAGTTAAATTGGTTAGCGGGTCGCTATTTTAGAAAAATCTTTTATAAAACGACGATAGTACCCTACCAAACCAAGAAAACTGCGAACTTCTGTTGGTGTCGCTGGTTGATCCCAATTCATGATTGTTTCTATCTTCGCTGGATCCACTGCCACACCATTTTTATTAATTACGTGACCTAGGAACTGGACTTCTTCTAACCAGAACTCACACTTGGAAAATTTTGCGTAGAATTTTTCCTTTCTCAATATCTCTAATACCACTCTCAAGTGCTCCGCATGTTCCTCCCGTGTCTTAGAGTATATTAAGATATCATCAATAAACACCATCACAAACTTATCTAAGCATGATTTAAATACTCGATTCATTAAATCCATAAAAGTTGTTGGTGCGTTTGTTAACCCAAAAGACATCACAAAAAACTCGTAATGTCCGTATTGGGTCCTAAAGGCGGTCTTTGGTACATCTTTTATTCTTACCTTAAGTTGATGATAACCCGATCGTAAGTCAATTTTTGAAAAATGCTCCGCTCCTTTTAACTGATCAAACAAATCATCAATCCTTGGTAAAGGGTACTTGTTCTTGATGGTCAACTTATTTAACTCCCGATAATCTATAAACAATCTCAACGTCCCATCCTTCTTCTTTACAAACAACACAGGTGCTCCCCATGGTGAAACACTAGGTTGTACGTACTTCTTATCTAAGAGTTCTTGTAACTGAACGTGCAACTCCTTCAATTCTACCAGTGCCATTGTAATACCCGAGAATTTCCTAATATTATTAAATAGATTATATATGGAAATGAGAATTTATTAGAATATAAATGATTTTGTGTTATGAGATGAATTAATTCAATTATATATTAAATTGAATAATTATAATTATTGAGAAATTGATGGAGTTTGCGATAGACTCGTTGATAGCCTTGTGTGGCACAGTGACGTAATATAAGAATGATTATATTAATTTAAGCGAATAATTAATCTATATTTATTGTTAATTGTAGAATATTAATTAATTGTCATCGTAGAATAATTGTTATAGAATATTAATGGTGATTAATTAATAATAGGTGATTATTATTTTTGCAAGAAATATAATAATAATAAGCAACGTGTTTATAAATATAATAAAATTTACATTTAATGTGATGTTCAATCATATAAGTATTAATCAATTTTTGTGAAAATTAATAATTTCATTTATTAATGAGAAAAGGATTAATTGATATTATTATTAAATTAATTAATAAGATAAGTAAATCGTTTACTTCTATATGGAAGCATGCGAATAAAATGTATAGTAACTAACTATGTGTTATGCAAAATGTAAAGTGTAGTGTAACCATATATTAAGATTTATGAAACTATATGTTATGATATGTGTAGGTGACAAATGATATGTGGATATACATTAAAATAATGTATCATGAATATATGCATAATTAATGATTACTTCTATATATAATGAAATAATAGAATTTAATAATGTAAGAGATAATTTAATGTGATAACATCCGAGTAAATTATACCGGTAAGATAAAATATACATGGATTATATGTGTGCAAATTATACTTACTACATTATATGAGTTACATTATGTCATTAAATCTACAACTTAAGCATGTATTATATGAATACAACTTAGGTATATATATATATATATATATATATATCTGTGTGTGTGTGTGTGTGTGCAAGGTAACATAAGTGTTATGTATACTATTAGATTGCTGAGTATTGTGCCTTGTCCCATAATAAGAGACTCAGTTCATTCTTCTTCACGTGTATAGCTTGCAAGCTAGCCTACTCTCTACTCATCAAACTCAGTGAAATCACAGCAAATGATGAACTTGGATGTGGGAATCATGATTGATTTCAACAACTAATTACCAACTCTCCATTATCCTTCATACAATCCTTGATTTCCATTGGTTTGATTTGGGAAATAAACACATTAACCGTATATTTGTTTTGCTATATATATGAGCTCTTTTCTTCTCATTTCATTGCTGAGATTTTGCTAAGTGCTGAGAGGGAGAGCTTATACATATATCAGTATAGTAGCATTGTAAGTGGGAAGTAGCAGCAAGTTCACATACGTTTGACAGAGGTATAATTTCAAGCTTCGTATTCTTCATTGCCATTCTTGTTCTCTGTCAAAACTTCATTCTTGACTATATAAAATTTGGTGACAATTGGATGTTAGAATGCTTGTTTAATTGTTATATGGTCTTAGAAACATGTTTAAACTGAAATGTAGTTGAGTAGAAATGAATTGGTTGTGGAATTTGGAAATTGGCCTAGTATTCTGCCGTAGCAGACTGCTGTCTGGGTTGAACCAGTGGTGGCACAGCTGCGCCGGTTTAACCCAGGGATGCTGCGCAGCTGCGCCGGCACCCTGATCCAGTTCCTACTTTCTGCTAGAAATCTATTATGGTATAAATGACTAATGTGACTTCAACAAGTGTACTAATGAGCTTGGCATGCCTATATGGATATATTGAGACAATGTAAGCATGTTTTCTTGTACTAGCATACATGATTAACAAAAAGAGTATGGTTTCTGAGATAAACTTAGTATTCTAGAAACAAACTTTGAAGTAATACTTGTTCTACAAGTTATGAACTTAGTAATTCATACACATGATTGATTTCAAATATAAAGGAGCATGATATAGTATTTATAGCGTCCTTGTTCATGACCCAACTTGTTAGACCTTGTGTTAGAGAAATTATTAAGAAAAAGCTTGTTATGTTAACGCTAATATGCATGAATACTACATGATATACATTCTGATCTTGAGAAGATGTTAACATGACTTGACTACATATTATAAGAACTTTAAAGTGATCTTGTACGTGTTGAATAGCATCATTCAAGATGGATTCAAAAGCAAACTTGGGTATGATTTCGAATCAAGTGCATTAAGTATGAGTAGTTAAGTTCTTAGAATGTAAAATGACATGTTTACATTCATCATGTCTCTAAGCATTACTCGTATATGTTTGATATAACGGTAGTAAAACAAGGATGAGTACTATGTTTTAAAGTAATAAACAATGCTAGTTAAGAATAAATGATGTGGACAATTGCATGCATGTATATCACAATTGATATGACCTTCTCGCAAGAATCTATGATCAAATTGTATGCATTGTAATTATATAACCCTATTTGGCCTTAATTCCCGTGGTGATCCTAAACTAAGACCATGACATGTAAAAGTGAACATAAGATGGTCATAAGCTTATGAAAAGTCCTCTAGCATGAATGTATGTTAAGTGTAATTGCCTTAGTATGCTTATGTGTTGGACAGAAACAGCAGCAGCCGAACCCTGGTCTGGCCAGGGGGAAGCGCAGCTGCGCCGCCCCTAGGCATAACCAGGGCGCAGCTATGCCAGGCCAAAATAAAATCTGGACAGTTTTGTTGATCTGACTTTTGGCAGATAACTTACCTCAATGTTATAGCTGCTAAACAAGACTAATTGCTACTGATATTTGATAGTATTATACCATGGAGATGTTTCAATTGAGAAAAGTAATTCCATAGCTAATGAAAGCCTAATTGCTTAAAAATGACATAATGCTATACGAATGTTATTTGAATTCAGGGTAACTTATAATTTGATTTCATACCGAATGCGTATAAATATGTAATGACGTGCGACTAAAGTAATATCATGTGTGTATATATAATTTGAGTAACAAGCTTATGTACCGAATGTGTTAACTAATGAAAATCCTATACATGTAATACATTATAAATAGGATTCGAAAGTATTGGCTAGCTTAATTCGAGTAAACTACGCATAAGGCAAGTATCCTAAACCCTTGCATTACTTTATTCAACGGATATCGTAAGCGAGTATCTAAATCTTATCTCTTTGGATACAAGTATTCTATCTTTGTATATTGCGAACTAGTTTCCTACTTAATCGTTTGAATTGAATTAGCATACTTGAACTCTTATTTCATTAAAGCTATTATTCATGTTGAATTTAGTATTGTTCTTTAATATTGTGAAAGTGTCTATGCCATTTGATTCGGCTAGACTTATATTATTGAAAAGCGGCCCAAACTAATTGATTGGTGCGAGATCTTGTATTTGACTGAGAAGAACAACCTTCTTTGAAGGGAATATATAATTGTCGGAGAACCGACGCGTGCACTTGGGTATGTTGATTGTTATGCATAACGATGGAACTTTAGGCTGATCACCTGTTGTACCTATTTTTGTTGGATTTTTAGTTTATTACTGTTAATTCTAGTAGAAGTTCATAGTCCTTAGCGACTGCTCAGTATTCAGTTATCTTGAAATCTTGAATTGATTTATTATTGAATCACATTGATATTATTCTGTCCTTAGCGACTATTATTGAAAACTGTTGATATTCTTGTTATCCTTGAACTATCAAACTTTGTTATACCCTTTCGAGAATTAAGAATTATATCACTTACCCTTATTGTATATTACTTGCTGAGCAATTTGTGCTCATTCTTGCTTTCCCTAAAATATTTCAGTTAAGGCAGAGCAGGACGAACCTTCGGGCGTTGATAAGGGCAAGGGCAAGGCTACCAACTAGCTTGTCTCTTTTAGTTTTTTAAATATTTTAATGTTGTATTAAGATGATGTAGTAAGACTGGTTTTGATTATGTTTAAGCTTAAGTTAGGTTATGTAATAGGTCGTTAATTGATGTTATTATGTAATCTATTAAGTACTGTAGGTTGCGAGACTTGGGGGAATAATTATAATAAATCATTGTAAATTATTCTAGAATAGATTTTCCGCTGTAATTGTGTGATATTTAGTTATTATTATTGTGATGTATTACCATGAGCACGTGATGAACCGAATTCGAGCGACCCCGTGACGGTCCTGGAATTTGGGGGCGTCACAGGTTGGTATCAGAGCTGTAGTTATAAACCTTAGGAACGAGTGTCCTTAGACTATAAGTTAGGCGAACTTAGAAGTTAGGAAGGAGATAAAACTCATGTAGAGTTTTCCTTGAGAGACTTAGTCTGTTATGAAATGTAACTTCATTCTATATAATGAACTTATGTTTTATTTAACATTGTTGCTGTTTGTTTGTCTTGTGTTTGTGATTATAGGATGACAGACACAGGTGTACCTAGTAGAGTGGCAGAGGAGGAGCCCAGGGATATACATGTAGTATATGAGGCACCTCTAGAGGCTACACCAGTGCAGGCTGTTGCACCGTTTGAGTCTGACGATGAGGACGAGATTGAGATAGAGTCTAATCCAGAGGAGGAGCCGATGGAGGAGGAGCCAGTAGAGGACTCTGATGAGGCTACTGTAGAGGAGCAGATGCTAGGAGAGTATGAGGAGCGGAGCCTAGAGTTAGACTGCAGGGTTCAGGAGCTGGAGGCAGAGTCCCAAGAGAGAGAGTCAGAGTTCTAGAAACTGAGGGACGAGGACCACCAGAGGAAGCTGGCCATGCAGGAGTTAGAGGTGGAGATTGCCTACTGTAGGGAGGCAGGGATCCAGATGGGGACTCTGTTTCACAGGTCAATGGCTAAGAACGCGGATATAGCAGGAAAGCTGGAAGACGTAGAACAGAGAGAATTGAGTGAGAAGACTGAGAAAGAGGCACTCCGTACTCAGCTAGAGTTGGAGGTGATGGATAGGATACACTTCGAGGAGAAGTGGGAAGCGGCCAATGAGAGAGCTGACGACCTAGAGGACGAGGTCAGGTGCAAGAAGAGAAAGATGAACAAGATGGGGTATGTGTTCCGTTCAGCTTTTGAGAGGGTGATTGATGGTGTGTACCACTACCCGGCAGAACAGGGACAGACTCTACATACTTTGAGTCGAGAGCTGGTTGCGTATATAGCACAGTTGGAGTACAAAAGCGCAGTGGAGCGCGGGATGATGGGATGAGATTCCCTTAGTCAGTCTAGTAGTAGTTAGTAGCATTTATCTTTATGTGTTGTACATTCTATGTTGTAATCCCGATCTTTTGTGTAAGATGTGGGATAATGATGTGAACCCTGGAATACCCGAGAATTTCCTAATATTATTAAATAAATATATCAATGGAAATGAGAATTTATTTGAATATAAATGATTTTGTGCTATGAGAATAATTAATTCAATTATATATTAAATTGAATAATTATAATAATTGAGAATATGTGGAGTTTGCGATAAACTCGTGAAAGCCTTGTGTGGCACAATGACGTAATATTAATGATTATATTAATTTAAGCGAACAATTAATCTATATTAATTATCGTAGAATATTAATTAATGATTATAGAATATTAATGGTGATTAATTCATAATATGTGATTATTATTATTGCACGAAAAATGATAATAATAATGAGCAACGTGTCTATAATATAATAAAATTTATATTCATTTAATGTGATATTTAATCATATAAGTGTTAATCAATTATTATGGAAATTAATAATCAATGATGAATGGATTAATTAATACTATCGTTAATTAATCAATGAGATAAATAATTTATTTATTTGACAAATAAGTGAGTTATTAATATAATAAGATTATATTAATTGATATATGCAAATGTGCAATACTTGAATATATAAAGTATATGGAAATACAATTATATTATATAGTGTGGTGCAACATTTATGTGGCTATACTATATATGGACTATGCATTAAGATTAATTAAACTATGTGAGCTACATGATTAATGCCTATGTGACAATGTGAGTAAGTATACATTAAAATGATATATCATGAATATATTGTAAACAATTATTGAATTAATAGAATCTAATAATGAATGAGATAATGTAATATGGTAATATTTGATTTGAATTATATCTGGTAAAACAAATGTGCATGGATTATATGTGTGTAAATTACACTTATTACAGTATGTGAATTACATTGTGACATTAAATTACAAAATAAGTGTAGATATTATGTATAAGTATACAACATAAGTGTTATATGAATCCATGGCTGAGCTGCATTCTATTGTCCCATAATAAGTGTCACATTTCATTCTCTTCACGTGGAAAACTCCAAGCTAGTCTACTGCCTCTTCTCTCAAAATCAATATTCTAGCTATCATGATGAACAAGGGAGTGGTATTGATAATGAGTTTCACCAACTAATTACCAACTCTCCATTAACCTCTATACAATACAAAATCTCATTGGTTTAATTTGATGTATATATGCATTGTCTGTATTTTGGATTCTCTATAAATATAACCCATCTCCTTCTAAATTGATTTGCTGAGAATTTCTAAGAGAAGAGAGTATACTGTGATTGTCTATTTAGTTGAGAAGGAATTTCTATAGTAGCATTAGCAAGCCCAAACCATTAACAGAGGTATATTAAGCATTCATTGTTCTTCATTTTTCAGTTTCTGTCAAAATTCCAATTCTTGATTATGGATGCAAAACATGCCAAATGAATTATAAAACAATTGTTTAGTTGTTATAATAAACTTATAAGCATGTTAGAATACAATGTGATTGTTTTCGTGAATAAATTTTATGAATTGGGTTGCTGTCTGCCGAAGCAGGAGCTTTCAGCTCTATACAGGTAATGGCGCAGCTGCGCCCTGGTTATACTAGGGTGCTGCGCAGCTGCGCCAGTGCTGGACTTATGTTTTGCTGGCCAAGGCCCTGCGCAGCTGCTCCAGTTTTGAACTGGGACGCTGCGCAGCTGCGCCGGCTACTGGATCTAGTTCCTACTTTCTGCTAGAAATCTGTTATGGTATAAATAACTAATGTGACTTGAACAAGTCTAATAATGAGCTTGGCATGCCTATATGGATATATTGAGACAATGTAAGCATGTTTTACTAAGAGTTACACACATACTTATAGTTTGCGATAAACTTAGAGTTTTATAAACAAACTTCGAATTTGAAAATGAACTCGATATGTATACTTGCCATGTTAACATTCTGACCTTGCAAGCATATTTGTATGATTTAAGGATGTATGAAAAGCATGCTAACTCGCGTATATAGGTTCCATAATAAAATGTGGACATGTGAACCTTACTAATGACAACATAAGCTTTAAATGTGGACTTTGACATGTTATATTAGGACTCTACATTCTGATATTTTCAACATGATTGAATATGCTTTGAAGGCATCATACATGTATGTACTTGTTAGATGTAATGCAAGTTAATCAAGCATGAGTTCGATTAAGTCACGAACTAGTAACAGTGCTAGAATCACACATCCATGACATAGAAACATATGAACATGCGTATCAATAAAATATATGACTACTTTATATCTCTAAATGATAAGCATGACAACTTATGTAAATTCATGGCATTGCATAACCCTAAGTCGTTAGGGATCGTGAATTAAAAACTAAATTATATATGATTGGAATTTAAAAGATTGAACAAGAACGAAAGTATCCTTTAAATATGTGTACATACTTTGTGATATCATATGTTGTGTGTTACTTGAACCCGACGGTTAACTTATGAGAATGCCATAACTTGCTAAAATGAAATATATTTTAGTATTGCTTGTAGTCTTATGTGATATTAATAATATGCGAGTATGTTTGCTAATTGTGGTAGTCTCACATGATAGTAATGGTGTATGAATATGATCAACTTGAGAAAAGAGGAAGTTAAGGATAGAAATTATATTCTATATAACTGTGTAGCTAGGTTAAAACTTAGCTTATGTGTTGATCGTATATTCGAAGATAAAATGTGAAGTTAAATTATATGACTAATGAATATCATATATATACGTAATGGTATTACGATAGGAATTCAAAAGTGTTGGCTAGCTTTACGTGAGTAAACTACGCATAAGGCAAGTATCCTAAACCCTTGCATTATTTTATTCAACGGATATCGTAAGCGAGTATCTAAACCTTATCTCTTTGGATACAAGTATTCTATCTTTGTATATTGCGAACTAGTTTCCTACTTAATTGTTTGAATTGAATTAGCATACTTGAACTCTTATTTTATTAAAGCTATTATTCATGTTGAACTTAGTATTGTTCTTGAATATTGTGAAAGTGTCTATGCCATTTGATTCGGCTAGACTTATATTATTAAAAAGTGACCCAAACTAATTGATTGGTGCGGGATCTTGTATTTAACTGAGAAGAACAACCTTCTTTGAAGGGAATATATAATTGTCGGAGAACAGATGTGCACACTTGAGTATGACTGATTGTTATGCATAACGATGGTGCTTTAGGCTGATCACCTGTTGTACCTGTTTTTGTTGGATTTTCAGTTTATTACTGTTAATTCTAGTAGAAGTTCATAGTCCTTAGCGACTGCTCAGTATTCAGTTATCTTGAAATCTTGAATTGATTTGTTATTGAATCACATTGATATTATTCTGTCCTTAGCGACTATTATTGAAAACTGTTGATATTCTTGTTATCCTTGAACTATCAAACTTTGTTATACCCTTTCAAAAATTAAGGATTTTATCACTTACCCTTATTGTATATTACTTGCTGGGCAATTTGTGCTCATTCTTGCTTTCCCTAAAACATTTCAGTTAAGGCAGAGCAGGGCGAACCTTCGGGCGTTGATAAGGGCAAGGGCAAGGCTACCAACTAGCTTGTCTCTTTTACGTTTTTAAATATTTTAATGTTGTATTAAGATGATGTAGTAAGACTGATTTTGATTATGTTTAAGCTTAAGTTAGGTTATGTAATAGGTCGTTAATTGATGTTATTATGTAATCTATTAAGTACTGTAGGTTGCGAGACTTGGGGGAATAATTATAATAAATCATTGTAAATTATTCTAGAATAGATTTTCCGCTGTGATGTGTGTTATTTAGTTATTATTATTGTGATATATTACCATGAGCACGTGATGAACCGAATTTGAGAGACCAAGTGGCGGTCCTGGAATTTGGGGGCATCACAAACCCCGTGTTAGCTTTTGTTAGAGGGGTAGTATGGTAGTAGGATGGTATATTCCCCTTCTTTTGTGATATTAGGGGATATGTGTGATAGCATTTATAGTAGTATGCTAGGGAAATCATGTAATGAAATGATTTGGCATATGAATATAAATGGAGTTTATTTCTGAAATGTGTTATAATTTTATTCTTTTAGTATTAAAAGAAATACTTAAGTAATATACTTGAATAATAATAAAATGAAAAATTATGATGCAGATAATGCTACCCAGACGTAGATTGACTGCACCTGAGGAGTCAATGAACAATGAGAGGGAACAAGTAGACCCGTTCCAGAAATTGGTAGACCTGTTAGGAGAGGCATTAAGGGGAAGGAACAATGAACCCATTCGCCCAAACCCTCAGGCTGTGCCAGTAACAACCTTTAAAGACTTTAAGAGTGTAGGACCCTCCGAGTTCGAGGGAACTACCGACCCAATCATCGCACAAACCTGAATCAAAGAGATCGAAAAAGTTTTCACTATAGCTAGCGTAGGCGAAGATCAGAAGACGGTGTTTGCCATGTACATGATGAGGGGAGAAGCGAACTACTTGTGGGAGGCTAATCAACAAAGAGCTGGAGAAGGGATAATAGCTTGGGATAAGTTTAAGACGTTGTTCTTCGAGAATTACTTCCCGAAGAGTATGAAGAGTCGGATGGAGGTGAAGTTCTTAGAACTAAAACAAGGTGAGATGACGGTGGTGCAGTACGCAGCTAAGTTTAATGAACTAGCGCGATTTGTGGAACACCAAGTTGGAGATGAAGAGAGGAAGGCTAGAAGCTTCGAACAAGGGCTAAAGTCGTGGTTGTTCAATAAGGTATCAGTTCTTCAAATTGATTCCTTTGCAACATTACTGGAGAAGGCAATCATTGCGGAAGGTGGTAGTGAGGCCTTAAATCTGTATAACAAGGAGAAGAAAGGACAGAATACTGGATGAGAGAACCGTACTGGAGGAAGCAGTAGCGGAGGAAGCAATTTGGGAAAGAGAAAATGGGAAAATAACAACAACAAAAATAACAATAATCAATTAGGGAATTTTCGTGGAGGTTTCAAGAAGAGGGCTGAAGGATGCCCAAAGTGTGGGAAGAATCACCAGGGCGAGTGCTAGAAGGGACGTGGCACTTGCTACAACTGCGGACAGGAAGGGCACATCTCGCCCAACTGTTCGAAGCCAAAGAAGATCCAAGGGTGTTTTGCTTGCGGCTCAACGGAGCACCGAATTAAAGACTGCCCAAAGAAGGGAAGTGGCGGGGGTAGCAATTAGCAAGGAGGCAACAAGCTGATGATCAGCAGGCCGACACAATCCAACCGCCCAACCGCCAGAACCTTTAACATGACCGTCCAGGACGCCGTGGCTGCGAAGGACGTGGTGTCAGGTATAATCCCAATCAATGATATAAATGCTTATGTATTATTTGATTCAGGTGCCACCTGTTCTTTTATATGTGAAGAATTTGCTAGTAAACTTAGCACACCTCGAGAACGATTAGAAAATCCTTTGATCATAGAAGTTGCTAATAAGAAAGTGATCCCTGTAGAATACGTTTATAGAAATTATCGCGCAAACATTAGAGAACATGAACTGAGCGTAGACTTGATTCCTATTAGACTGGGAGAAGTTGACGTAATACTGGGAATGGATTGGTTGTATAACCATGCTGCGATAATTGACTATCAGAACAAATGTGTGAACCTTCAGACTCCGAGCAAGTCTAAGGTAGTGTTTTATGGTAGCTCATCGCTTAAGCAATCGTGTTGCGTTACGATGATGCAGGCCAAGAAATTGTTAAGGAAAGGATGTGTAGGTTATTTAGCTTACATCGTTGATACTCGAAAAAAGAGAGTAAAAATTAAGGATATATCCGTAGTTAATGAATTTTAAGATGTGTTTTCAGACGATCTGCCTAGTCTTCCGCCAGACAGAGAAATCGAATTCGTAATAGACTTAGCACCGGGAACGGCACCGATTTCGAAAGCTCTATATCGTATGGCGCCAGTAGAAATGAAGGAATTGATGATACAATTGCAAGAATTGTTGGATAAGGGTTACATTCGACCGAGTGTGTCTCCTTGGGGAGTACCAGTGTTATTCGTTAAAAAGAAGGACGGATCGATGAGGCTCTGTATCGATTATCAAGAATTGAACAGAGTAACGATCAAGAACCGATATCCGCTACCGAGGATAGACGACTTGTTTGATCAACTGAAGGGAGCAAAGTGTTTCTTGAAGATCGACCTACGAATAGGATATCATCAACTAAAAGCGAGGGATGAGGACATACCGAAGACTGCGTTTCGAACCCGTTATGGACACTATGAGTTTTTGGTAATGTCATTTGGATTGACTAATGCTCCGGCAGCATTTATGGACTTGATGAACCGAGTTTTCAAGCCATACTAGGATAAATTTATAGTGGTTTTTATCGACGACATCTTAATCTACTCGAAGACAGAGGAAGAACTCGCTGAACATCTGAAGATTGTTTTGGAGGCACTAAGGAAGGAAAAGATGTATGCAGAATTTTCAAAGTGCGAATTTTGGATGGAGAAAGTTCAATTCTTAGGCCACGTGGTGGATAAGAATGCAATCTCTGTAGACCCTGCGAAGGTTGAAGCAGTAAGTAATTGGGAACAACCGAGAACACCGACGGAGGTGAGAAGCTTTTTAGGGTTAGCCGGGTACTATCGAAGATTCATCCAAGATTTTTCTAAGATAGCAACCCCGCTGACCAATTTGACTAGAAAGACGTTGAAATTTGTATGGACCGACAAATGCGAAGAGAGTTTTTGGGAGTTGTAGAAGAGATTGAGCGAAACGCCTGTGTTATCACTACCAGATGATGCGGGAAATTTTGTGGTGTATAGTGATGCATCGCACAAGGGGCTTGGCTGTGTGCTCATGCAACACGGCAAGGTTATTGCGTATGCGTTATGACAATTGAAGGATTACGAAAAACGATACCCTACTCATGACTTAGAGTTAGCGGCAGTAGTTTTTGTGTTAAAGATATGGAGGCATTATTTGTACGGAGAGAAATGTTTGATATACATCGACCACAAGAGTCTGAAATATATCTTCACACAGAAGGAGTTAAACATGCGGCAGAGAAGGTAGTTAGAATTAATCAAAGACTATGACTGCGATATTCTTTATCACCCGGGAAAGGAAAATGTGGTTGTCGACGCTCTAGCAGGAAAGGAAGGGAAAAGTTGTTTAATTTAACGACTCAAGAATAATTGATAAGAGAGATGGAGAAATTGGAGATAGAAGTGAAAGAACCAAAAAAGTCTGGTGAGAAGTTATTCGTAATGGAAGCTCATCCGACGTTGTTGGATAGAGTGAAGGAAGCCCAAGAAAAGGATGAAGAGTGTGAGAAAATCCGAAAGAGGATCACAGAAAATGAGAAAGTGAAATTTCGAATGGATAAAGACGGTATCTTAAGATTCGAAGGAAGAGTGTGGGTACCAGCAGTAACCGAGTTAAGGGAAGAGATTTTACACGAGCCACGTAATACGACGTATTCCGTTCATCCAGGAGGCACTAAGATGTACCGAGATTTGAAGCAACATTTTTGGTGGCCCAAATTGAAATGAAAAGTCGCAGAGTGCGTCAGTAGATGTTTGACTTGCCAACACGTCAAAGCAGAGCATCAACGGCCGAGTGGTTTACTACAACAGTTAGAAATACCAGAGTGGAAATGGGAGCATATTACCATGGACTTCGTGGTAGGACTTCCAGTTACACAGAAAGGTTATGATGCTATTTGGGTTATCGTGGATCGACTAACAAAGACCGCACATTTTCTACCAATCAAGATCCGGTACAGTTTGAATCAATTAGCGAGTCTATACATAAAGGAGATTGTCTCACGATATGGAGTGCCGGTGTCAATTGTCTCTGATCGAGATCCGCGCTTCACGTCTAATTTTTGGAAGAGTTTGCAAGAAAGAATGGGAACGCAGTTGAGATTGAGTACTGCTTACCATCCTCAGACAGACGGACAGAGTGAGCGAACAATATAAACGCTGGAGGACATGCTTAGAACTTGCGTGATGGATTTCAAGGGAAATTGGGACGACCACCTACCCTTAGTAGAATTCGCATATAATAATAGCCACCATGCGAGTATCGGCATGCCATCGTACGAAGCTCTTTACGGAAGAATGTGCAGAACGCCATTGTGTTGGGACGAAGTCGGGGAGCGACGAATACTCGGACCAGAGCTAGTACAACAAACCGCAGACGTGGTGACAGTAATAAGAGCCAGATTAGTAGCAGCTCAAGACCGCCAGAAAAAGTATGTAGATTTGCATAGGCAGGACCGAGACTATAAAGTCGGCAATTTTGTTTTCTTGAAGGTATCTCCATGGAAGGGAAAGATCCGTTTCGGCAAGAAAGGAAAATTGAGTCCAAGATTCATAGGACCGTTCGAGATACTGAAGCGAGTGGGCGAAGTGGCATACAAAGTTGCGTTACCACCCGAACTGGAGCACATCCACAACGTGTTTCACATTTCCGTGTTACGACCGTATAAGGCCGACTACAAGCACATGATTTCTTATGAACCTATTCAAGTGGAGAAGAACTTGGTGTATGAAGAAATTCCTGTCCAGATATTAGATAGGAAAGAGCAAACTTTGAGGAATAAAATTATTTCATCTGTAAAAGTACTTTGGCGTAACCACGATGTCGAGGAGGCAACGTGAGAATTAGAAGATAGGATAATGAGGGATTATCCACATTTATTTGTGTAACCTTGTAGCAATTTCGGGACGAAATTTTTATAAGGGGGGAGGATGTAATACCCGAGAATTTCCTAATATTATTAAATAGATATATATATATGGAAATGAGAATTTATTAGAATATAAATGATTTTGTGTTATGAGATGAATTAATTCAATTATATATTAAACTGAATAATTATAATTATTGAGAAATTGATGGAGTTTGCGATAAACTTGTTGATAGCCTTGTGTGGCACAGTGACGTAATATAAGAATGATTATATTAATTTAAGCGAACAATTAATCTATATTAATTGTTAATTGTAGAATATTAATTAATTGTCATCGTAGAATAATTGTTATAGAATATTAATGGTGATTAATTAATAATAGGTGATTATTATTATTGCAAGAAATATAATAATAATAAGCAACGTGTTTATAAATATAATAAAATTTACATTTAATGTGATGTTCAATCATATAAGTATTAATCAATTTTTGTGGAAATTAATAATTTCATTTATTAATGAGAAAAGGATTAATTGATATTATTATTAAATTAATTAATAAGATAAGTAAATCGTTTACTTCTATATGGAAGCATGCGAATTAAATGTATAGTAACTAACTATATGTTATGCAAAATGTAAAGTGTAGTGTAACCATATATAAAGATTTATGAAACTATATGTTATGATATGTGTAGGTGACAAATGATGTGTGGATATACATTAAAATAATGTATCATGAATATATGCATAATTAATGATTACTTCTATATATAATGAAATAATAGAATTTAATAATGTAAGAGATAATTTAATGTGATAACATCCGAGTAAATTATACCGGTAAGATAAAATATACATGGATTATATGTGTGCAAATTACACTTACTACATTATATGAGTTACATTATGTCATTAAATCTACAACTTAAGCATGTATTATATGAATACAACTTAGGTATATATATATATATGTGTGTGTGTGTGTGTGTGTGTGTGTGTGTGTGTGTGCAAGGTAACATAAGTGTTATGTATACTATTAGATTGCTGAGTATTGTGCCTTTTTCCATAATAAGAGACTCAGTTCATTCTTCTTCACGTGTATAGCTTGCAAGCTAGCCTACTCTCTACTCATCAAACTCAGTGAAATCACAGCAAATGATGAACGTGGATGTGGGAATCATGATTGATTTCAACAACTAATTACCAACTCTCCATTATCCTTCATACAATCCTTGATTTCCATTGGTTTGATTTGGGAAATAAACACATTAACCGTATATTTGTTTTGCTATATATATGAGCTCTTTTCTTCTCATTTCATTGCTGAGATTTTGCTAAGTGCTGAGAGGGAGAGCTTATACATATATCAGTATAGTAGCATTGTAAGTGGGAAGTAGCAGCAAGTTCACATACGTTTGACAGAGGTATAATTTCAAGCTTCGTATTCTTCATTGCCATTCTTGTTCTCTGTCAAAACTTCATTCTTGACCATATAAAATTTGGTGACAATTGGATGTTAGAATGCTTGTTTAATTGTTATATGGTCTTAGAAACATGTTTAAACTGAAATGTAGTTGAGTAGAAATGAATTGGTTGTGGAATTTGGAAATTGGCCTAGTATTCTGCCGTAGCAGACTGCTGTCTGGGTTGAACCAGTGGTGGCACAGCTGCGCCGGTTTAACCCAGGGATGCTGCGCAGCTGCGCCGGCACCCTGATCTAGTTCCTACTTTCTGCTAGAAATCTGTTATGGTATAAATGACTAATATGACTTCAACAAGTGTACTAATGAGCTTGGCATGCCTATATGGATATATTGAGACAATGTAAGCATGTTTTCTTGTACTAGCATACATGATTAACAAAAAGAGTATGGTTTCTGAGATAAACCTAGTATTCTAGAAACAAACTTTGAAGTAATACTTGTTCTACAAGTTATGAACTTAGTAATTTATACACATGATTGATTTCAAATATAAAGGAGCATGATATAGTATTTATAGCGTCCTTGTTCATGACCCAACTTGTTAGACCTTGTGTTAGAGAAATTATTAAGAAAAAGCTTGTTATGTTAAAGCTAATATGCATGAATACTACATGATATACATTCTGAACTTGAGAAGATGTTAACATGACTTGACTACATATTATAAGAACATTAAAGTGATCTTGTATGTGTTGAATAGCATCGTTCAAGATGGATTCAAAAGCAAACTTGGGTATGATTTCGAACCAAGTGCGTTAAGTATGAGTAGTTAAGTTCTTAGAATGTAAAATGACATGTTTACATTCATTATGTCTCTACGCATGACTCGTATATGTTTGATATAACGGTAGTAAAACAAGCATGAGTATAGGTATATTTTAAAGTAATAAACAATGCTAGTTAAGAATAAATGATGTGGACAATTGCAAGCATGTATTTTACAATTGATATGACCTTCTCGCAAGAATTTATGATCAAATTGTATGCATTGTAATTATATGACCCCATTTGGCCTTAATTCCCGTGGCGATCCTAAACTAAGACCATGACATGTAAAAGTGAACTTAAGATGGTCATAAGCTTATGAAAAGTCCTCTAGCATGAATGTATGTTAAGTGTAATTGCCTTAGTATGCTTATGTGTTCGATAGAAACAGCAGCAGCCAAACCCTGGTCTGGCCAGGAGGAAGCGCAGCTGCGCCGCCCCTAGGCCTAACCAGGGCGCAGCTGCGCCAGGCTAAAATAAAATCTGGACAGTTTTGTTGATCTAACTTTTGGCAGATAACTCACCTCAATGCTATAGTTGCTAAACAAGACTAATTGCTACTGATATTTGGTAGTAACATACCATGGAGATGTTTCAATTGAGAAAAGTTATTCCATAGCTAATGAAAGCCTAATTGCTTAAAAATGGCATAATGCTATACGAATGTTATTTGAATTCATGGTAACTTATAATTTGATTTCATACCGAATGCGTATAAATATGTAATGACGTGCGACTAAAGTAATACCATGTGTGTATATTTAATTTGAGTAACAAGCTTATGTACCGAATATGTTAACTAATGAAAATCCTATACATGTAATACATTATAAATAGGATTCAAAAGTATTGGCTAGCTTAACGTGTAAACTATGCATAAAGCAAGTATCCTAAACCCTTGCATTACTTTATTCAACGGATATCGTAAGCGAGTATCTAAATCTTATCTCTTTGGATACAAGTATTCTATCTTTATATATTGCGAACTAGTTTCCTACTTAATCGTTTGAATTGAATTAGCATACTTGAACTCTTATTTCATTAAAGCTATTATTCATGTTGAACTTAGTATTGTTCTTGAATATTGTGAAAGTGTCTATGCCATTTGATTCGGCTAGACTTATATTATTGAAAAGCGGCCCAAAATAATTGATTGGTGCGAGATCTTGTATTTGACTGAGAAGAACAACCTTCTTTGAAGGGAATATATAATTGTCGGAGAACCGACGCGCGCACTTGGGTATGATTGATTGTTATGCATAATGATGGTACTTTAGGGTGATCACCTGTTGTACCTATTTTTGTTGGATTTTAAGTTTATTACTGTTAATTCTAGTAGAAGTTCATAGTCCTTAGCGACTGCTCAGTATTCAGTTATCTTGAAATCTTGAATTGATTTATTATTGAATCACATTGATATTATTCTGTCCTTAGCGACTGTTATTGAAAACTATTGATATTCTTGTTATCCTTGAACTATAAAACTTTGTTATACCCTTTCAAGAATTAAGAATTATATCACTTACCCTTATTGTATATTACTTACTGAGCAATTTGTGCTCATTCTTGCTTTCCCTAAAACATTTCAGTTAAGGAAGAGCAGGGCGAACCTTCGGGCGTTGATAAGGGCAAGGGCAAGGCTACCAACTAGGTTGTCTCTTTTATGTTTTAAATATTTTAATATTGTATTAAGATGATGTAGTAAGACTGGATTTGATTATGTTTAAGCTTAAGTTAGATTATGTAATAAGTGGTTAATTAATATTATTATGTAATCTATTAAGTACTGTAGGTTGCGAGACTTGGGGGAATAATTATAATAAATCATTGTAAATTATTCTAGAACAGATTTTCCGCTGTGATTGTGTGATATTTAGTTATTATTATTGTGATGTATTACCATGAGCACGTGATGAACCGAATTCGAGCGACCCCGTGACGGTCCTGGAATTTGGGGGCGTCACAGCCATCCTATATGGTCCTTTGAAACTGGTGCCGCACCTGGTGCAAGGTCAATTACAAATTTAATCTCTCTGTCAGGTGGAAGACCAGGTAGATCACTTGGAAACCGTCCGAAAACTCATTTACTATAGGTATGTGATCTAACTTTCCCCCTTCTTTCCTTGTATCCACCGCATAGGCTAAATACCCTGTACCACCCTTTCGAAGCAATCTCTTAGCTTGCATAACCGTTAAACATCGGACTTACTTTGGTGAATAACTTCCCTTAAATACTACCTTTGTTTTCAAAGATGTCCTTAAACTTGCTTGTTTCCTTTTGCAATCAATTACTTCCTTATGCCTACCCAACCAATCCATCCCCAATATCACATCAAACTCCCCTAGTTGTATAGGTATAAGATTCACCGGTAACGTATGTCCCTAAATTTCTACACTATAATTCTTATGTACTGTATGAACATGGATTATTTATTTGTTAGCAATTTCTACATTGAAAGGTACATCTAGATTTTCACATGGCATTTTTAATCTCTTAACAAAATCGACAGATGCAAACGAACAAGAAGCACCATAATCGAATAACACATAAGCATTTACAACATCAATTAGTATGATACCTGTCACCACATCTTGTGCTGCCACAGCGTCCCTTACTGCCATGTTGAAAGTTCTTGCATTCGGACGATTCTGAGCAACTCCTGCAGCCGCTGCTTCTGGCTTATTGTTGAAATTCTGACCTCCTCCCACATTCACCTTCTTAGGTTTTGGACAGAACTTTGACACATGACCCTCTTCCCCACAGTTGAAATATTTGATACCATTGCTCTTCTCCTTCTTTCGTGGACACCATTTGGAATAATGCCCATCTTCCCCGCAGGTATAACAATACGTCCCTTGAAAATACCATTCCCCTTTGTGATTTTTTTCACATATCTGACAGTACTCAAACCTTTGATTGTTTTTGTTACCTCCTTTATTAGTATTATTGTTAGGGTTATACCCTCCTTTTCCATGGTTGTTTGGAAAAGCTACCTCCCACCTTCTCTTGTTGTTGTTGCTGTTGTTGTTATTGTTACTCCCACTCGTGTTGCCCTTTCCTATAATAACGCTCTTCTCCTTATTGAACTGTAGTAGAGCCTCTCCTTCCTTTTATGTTATAATGGCCTTTTCCAAGATCTCCGCAAAAGCCTTCACCTGAAATGCCGATATTCTACTCCTAATTTGGGGTTTCAGCCCCCCTTCAAACCTCATTTTCTTTCTTACCTCAGTATCTACCTGATGTGATGCGAACCTAGCTAACTCGTTGAATTTGGCTGCGTATTATGACACCGTCATCTCCCCTTATTTCAATTCCAGGAATTGAACCTCCATATGATCCTGCATCGAAGTTGGAAAGTAATTGGCAAAGAAAAACTCTTTGAACTTATCCCAATTAGTGGCAACTTCTCCAGCTCTCCCCTTATTTGCTTCCCGCCAGTGGTTAGCTTCATCCTTCAAAAAGAAAGTGGCAAAATCTACCTTTTGGTCATCATTCACCTTTGTTACTTTAAACATCTTTTCCATCTCGGTAACCCAAGTTTGAGCTTTTATGGGTTCGTCCGTTCCTCTGAATTTTGGTGGTCCCACTAATTTAAAATCCTTAAACTGGGTTGTGGTTGGGTTATTGGGTGCAGCTGGTATCGCGTTAGCTTGGCTTCCTTGTAAAGCTCCTACTAGAATATTTACCAGGGTTTGGGTTGAATTTTCTTCTGTCTGTTCTTGCTCAAGTTCTCCACGATTTCTTTTTCTGTGTGCCATTTATCTAAATATATCAAATAACTAAGTATGAATATCAGTTCAATAATTAAACATCTCAGTTTGATAAACAAAAATTTGTATTTCACATTGCAAATCTATATATACATATCTAGTGACTCATTCTAGATCACAAGTTTTACACACGACAGAAAATAAACTACATAGCTTATCCGACTAGCGATTTATCCCTATCACTAACTATATTATAAACTTTCCTTAGTCTAAAGTTCTTTCTTCTTTGTTGCTATCTTCTTCTTCAGCTTTTCCACCATTTTCTCCAGCTTGTATAACCTCTCTTCTAGAAACTTAACCTCTTGAGCCAGTCTAGATCCTGATCGAGAATTTGAAGACCCTGTCCCTTCTATCCAAGCATGGCGAGGGAGTACTATCTGCAATGGTACCACAACTATGACTGGCTCTGCCACGATTAATTAACGTTCTTCTGACATCCTACAATCAGATTTATAAAATCGATTAGTATGTAAAAATCATAACTTAATACTTTATTAGTATTTTTATCTATTAACTTTCCTAACAACTTTCCCTCTCTCGTAATAACTCTATTTGAGCTTATCTCCTTTATCATCTAAATACTTCCGAGGTTATAGCCTAAGGGTTTCCTCCTAAGGTTTCTAACCGACCAAATTGTGACGCCCCCAAATTCTCTACATTTCTTGTAGCAGATTCGGTGCTCACGTAAATATTCTATAGGATAATAACTTCTATAAATCCAAAATTCATAGTATCCCAATCAGTTAAGAGTTCTCGTCAGAACAATTATCATATCTAGATATCCTCACTTGGATGTATAGATTTATGATCTTACAGTTATTTCTTACATATCAATAATTTCTATCTATCTGACATTCACAGTACAAATGATAAGATTGTTCTTGGAACTGAGGAGCGACCTCAGTGCTTACAGAACTCCCAAGATCATTCAATACCCTCATTCAGATGTATAGTTCATATAGATACTGTACTTGATTCTATTCACTATTAATAATGTAAAACCATTCCACTAATAACTTAACAGTATAATAATATCTGGTTACCTACTGTTCAACTATTACATCATAGAAATAACAAATTACATTCTTAGTCTTAATACAATAAACATTTATTTCCATAAATTTAATTCTACCCACATGTACGATTTCCTGAACCTTCTGGGTATTCGATGCAGCTGCAAAGGAAAAGAATATTTGCAAGGATGAGCTTTAAAATGCTCAGCAAGTTTTAAAGAAATACAGTTTATACTCGCACAGTATCTAAATTGAAGGAACATAAAGTTTAGAGTATTTTCTACATTCCTAAAAGTCACAAAGACTTATAGGAGTTCTGTCATTCCTAGGAGTCATAAAGACTTATAGGAGTTCTGTCATTCCTAAGAGTCATAAAGACTTATAGGAGTTCTGTTTGGATATTTCATAGGAGTCAGCCTAATCATATCTTAGGAGTATGCATATCATCCTACCAATCCAACACGTCAGAGTATATATGTACCAAACAATACTGGTTTTTCCACAGTTTATCCTTTGATATCAAATCAGAAACATGTACACAAATAACTGTTCATATGTCTTGATTATGCTTGAACAATAAGTCATAACCTTTTTCAAATCCCAGATATCATAATTAATGATTATAACAATTTCGTATATCAATTTACAGGAATTACATTTAATATTGAAATTAAATGAAGTTAGAAAAACTTGTCTTTTATCACGATCGGCTACTTAAGTTATTTGAAAGTATATTCGCAACCTATATATGTTATAACAGTCATTAGAAACGATAGCAATTAATTTCTAATTAAACTATTAATGTCTGGGTTAAATTTTGGAGTCCGTTCGATATTTTATTGCTTCATTGAATAGCTATCGAATTAGTTTTTTCATAACTTTATTAAAAAGTTTTAATATCTTGTTTATATGTTTCAGATATTATTTATCATAATTTTTAAATGCTCAAATTTTTTTTTAAATGATTTATTATTATTTAAAATGATTTTTAAGTTATTAATATTATTTTTAAATATTTAATAACCATTTAAAATGATTTTTAAATTATCAACATTATTTTTAAATAATTTATAATTATTTTTAAATCATTAATATTATTTTTAAATAATTTATTATTATTTATAATAATTTTTAAATCATTACTATAATTTTTACGTAATTTATTTTTAATTACTTTTATTATTATTAATATTTAAATAAATTAAATATTAATAAAATTTGATGTCAAAATATTAAAAATTATTTATTATAACCAAAAATGATTTTTTAGAATTTTTTATTAAATATTTAGTAATTATTTTAATTTATTCTAATTATTTTAATTAATAAAGTTAATTTCCAAAAATCGCCTGTCGCTAAAGACCTTTAGCGACAGAAGTGTCGCTATAGGTGTTCTTCATCACCTCAAGAACACGATGGTCAACGGCCAGAGGTCCCGTTTGACTCGATTGTTCTGGCAACCAACTTGGTTCTGAGTAATCTAATTCAATGAAGTTGTAGCGCTAGTGTAGGAGTACATGTTTATGCTTTTTTCAGTACCTAGAAACCTTGCTACAAGTTCCCACAGCCGGTCAAACTAGCACACCAACACTGTTCTTCAATTCTAGGCTGCCCAGAATTGAATGGTCAACGCCGGTCAACGACCTATATGGTCTTATATCATGCCGACCGATTAATGTTTGGGTGTTCTAGTCGTCGGGATCTTTAGACTAACTACAAGGGTACAATGTTTGAGAAGTTACAAAATCCATATACCAACCGGAAGCAATATCTTAGCCTTCAAATAATCGGTCAAGCCGCTGCTCAACATTTCTGGGTTACCCAGAAATTGAATCTGGACGATCAACGTGGTTTGACCGTTCATATTTTCCGGCCAGTGATATTATAGGGCTCAAGAGTGCTCTAGTTAGATAGTACTCATGCCAAGGTACAACTCTACTAACATCTAACATCCAACCAGACTGACAGGAGAAAGATCTAGGCTGTCAAACCCCCTGTCAGATCATGTTCTTAAGCTTTCTGGGTTACCCAAAAAGCAGTCGGTCATGGTCGGTCAACGACTTTGGACGGCTTATAACTTCCAATCCTGTGTTCCAATTGTCATTCCATCACTTCTAGGCTACTGCCAACACTACATACTACAACTAACAACTTTAAACACATCTAAACAACAAACAGTTAGCGATATAAGAGGGCTGATATTCGTTGTCAGACCCTATTTTGCAACTTCAACAGTTTTTCTTAAAACTCCATTTTAATGCTTTTAAATGTTATGGATTCGTGTTTTAGCAACCCAGAACACTAACTAACTTACTAATTAACATTCTTACATAATAACAACAACAATTAAATATGCAGAAATCAAAAATTAAGTTAGGGTTAGGTTTTTACCCTTTGGAGGAATTTTTTTCTTCTTCTTTCCTTCTTGATCCTGTTTCTGGCTTGCTAAGAATGGTTTATGGATCAGTTGGCTATGTATGTTACGTAGAGATTTCGTGGTCTTGGGTTCTTTTAACCTAACTTTATATGAAAACTTCAAGTAGGGTTAAAAATTTATCTTTCTCTTTTCTTGACACATAAGCCTAGGTTATTTATAATATAGATTGTGTTGTCAATACCTAAAGAGATATAGAGGTATGGGATAATTTTTTGCTTGTTGCCCAAATGATTTGATCTTATCCTCTTTAATAAGAGAGTTTTAAGGATATTTTGGTCATTTTACATACACTAAGGGTACTTTGGTAATTTTTCATGTACTAAAGGTATTTTGGTAATTTTCCACTTAAATCCAAGGGTAATTTAGTCATTTCATATTCTCTTTAGAGAATTTAAAAACAATAATGAACAATTAGGCTTTGTTAGTTTAGAATTAGAGTTTATAATTGAGATTAGGGTTTTATAATTAGGGTTTCCTTACAATCTTTTTCAAATAAATCTTTAATACATAATATTAAATTAATATATGTATATATTCATAATTCTATATAACATTATCAATGTATTATGTTATAATTCTTATTTATTATAACAATTAGGGTTAGGATTCCTTATTTAAATAAAATTCTTAAATTAGGGTTTTACTTATAAAACCTTACACATCTACTTACACAGTTATATCTTATGTGTTGATATATATAATTATATATACCAATAATAAATTTAAATACGCATCACACAAGATATAAAACATATTATATTTATTGTTTAAATTAATATTCCTATTGAAAGTTTGGAATATTATAGTAACAACTCTTTCAGTGCAAATAACAGTCTTATCAAAGAAGATGGATGCAATCTCAGGAGGGACTATGCAACAGGTATCAGTTGTGTGTGAGTTATGTGCAGGGGAACGTCCAACAGAACATTGTGCAATTAATCCGGCAGCAGTACAGTTTGTGGGTAGTTACAATCGGCCACTAAACACGGATCAGAACACATACAATTCGGGGGCAAGGAACCATCCCAACTTTTCATCAGAATCAGAATCAGCAGCAAGCTCCACAACCATCATACCCCCCCCCGGTTTTCAAAATCAGCACCAACAGTTAGCTCCGCAACATGAGAAGAAGACAGATTTGGAGGAGCTACTCATGAAATACATAATAGGTAATAAGGCGGCAATGAAAACTCAGGCGGCTGCAATTAAAAATCTAAAAACTTAAATGGGACATATTACAAGTGCTTTAAATAATAGACCCCAAGGAACCTTTCCAAGTGACACCAAAAAGAATCCTAGGGGAGGCCAAGAGCAATGCCAAGCTGTCACACTTCGGAATGGAAAACAGTTAGTTAAGCAAAATGCAGAAAATCCGACTACGGAGAAGGATGTGGAGGAAACAGTTGAGGGGGAGAAGGTAGGAGAAGAACCAGTGGTGAAGGAGCAGGTAGTTATTGCACCAACAGTTTACCCACTAACATCCTTTCAACAACGGATTCGGAAACAGAAATTAGAAAAGCAGTTTACTAAGTTTCTGGAAGTGTTCAAAAAATTACATATCAACATTCCATTTGCGGAAGCATTAGAGAAGATGCCTAGCTACGCCAAATTCATGAAGGATATCTTATCTAAGAAAAAGAAACTAGAGGATTTTGAGATCGTAGCGTTAACCGAGGAGTGTAGCTCTATATTACAAAAGAAGCTTCCACCCAAATTGAAAGATCCAGGTAGTTTCAGCATTCCTTGCACGATAAGTAGCTTGTCCTTCAAAAAATGTTTGTGTGACTTAGGTCCAAGCATCAATCTCATGCCGTCATCAGTATACACTCAGTTGGGTCTACCGGCACCTAGACCAACGAACATTTCTTTACAGCTTGCAGACAGATCGCTGACATATCCAAGGGGAATTATTGAAGACATTCTGGTAAAAGTTGACAAATTTATATTCCCAGCTGATTTCATCAACTTTGATTATGAAGAGGATAAAGAAATTCCTATAATACTTGGGTGACCATTTTTGGCAACTGGTAGAACTCTCATCGATGTTCAAAAAGGTGAGTTAACCATGAAGGTTCAAGACCAAGAGGTAACTTTCAATATGTTCAAAGCCATGAACTTCCCTAAGGAGGATAAGGAGTGTTATCGCATGGATGTGATTGAGTAGGTTGTGGGGGAGGAACAGGGTCGCATACTAAGTACCAATCTTTTGGAGATGACATTGTTAGGGGATTGTGAGAGCGACGATCCAGAATTGATTGAGTATCTGCATATGTTAGATGCACAACCTAGAATGAGTAGATTCAAAATACCACTTTAGCCGTTGGAAGTTGTAGGAACTTCATCAGTTCAGATGAAACCATCTCTAGAGGAACCACCTTCACTTGAACTCAAGCCTTTACCTCAACATCTCAGGTATGCATTTTTGGGTAATTCATCTACTTTACCTATTATTATTGCATCTGCGCTTAACGATTTGCAGGAAAGTAAGCTGTTAAGAGTTCTCCGAGAATACAAATCTGCTATTGGATGGACCATTGCCGACATTAAGGGAATAAGCCTTTCATTTTTCATGCACAACATATTGATGGAAGAGGATGGTAAGCCTATAGTGGAACAACAGTGGAGGCTCAATCCGATTATGAAAGAGGTAGTGAAGAAAGAAATTCTGAAATGGCTCGATGTTGGAATAATTAACCCTATTTCTGATAGTTCATGGGTGAGCCCAGTACAGTGTGTCCCAAAGAAGGGTGGTATGACATTAGTAACTAATGAAAATAATGAGTTGATATCGACAAGGACAGTGACCGGTTGGAGGGTCTGCATGGATTACAGGAAGCTTAATAAGGCAACCCGAAAGGATCATTTCCCCTTGTCATTTATTGATCAGATGTTAGATAGATTAGCAGGACATGAATACTACTGTTTGCTGGATGGTTATTCGGGGTACAATCAGATTGTAATTGCACCAGAAGACCAAGAGAAGACAACGTTCACATGCCCATATGGAACCTTTGCCTTTAGCAGGATGTCATTTGGACTGTGTAACGCACCGGTAACTTTTCAGAGATGCATGATGGCAATATTTTCAGATATGGTGGAATGCAATGTCGAGGGATTCATGGCTGACTTTTCATTGTTCGGGAATTCCTTTGACAACTGCGTAGAGAATCTAGTCATGGTACTTAAAAGATGCGTAGAAACTAATCTGGTGCTTAGCTGGGAAAAATGTAAATTTTGATAGTAGTGTGCATACAAGTCAATCATATATGATGATAAAGCATATACTTTGTAAACAATCTTATTCATTTATTAATAAAAGTATTTATTTATTAAAGACATTTAATTATCTACATGATGCTATTTTTATAATATTTAAATAACCCATAGTTTTAAGCAATACTTTTAGAATCATGATGTTGATCATGCTAATGAGATCTAAATTCTTAGAAATCTTAAAACTAAAATAGTTCCCAATCGTTGGATTACTAAATCGGGGATTAGTATATCCGGATATATTAGTACATATGTTGCTTGCTCATTATATGAGGATGATTGATCTCATGATCATTTGTGTGGAGACACTAAAGTAAGTATGTAGGTGCTTTTGGAGAATAAGTTCACTGAACGTGACTCGCTATGGAATACCTAATGGAGTTTTACTTGCCTGCCAATAGGAATTCCTAATGTGATAGTAGTACAAGTGATCCTTGGACTTGAGATCATCATAGTATCTTGTGTGTAATGAATTATACCTTGACTTATTCCTTAAGACCCTCAAGGTATATCAAAGGGTATGCTTGGGTATAATGAGTTACATATGGAGATAATGAATGATCAATAAAGAATCTACCACTTCTAGTAAAAAGAAGAGATATGTCTTATGTGATTCGTTAAATGACAACCCAGTAGTCCTTGGCCAAGGCAAAATGAAATTAGAAAGGAGTTTCTAATTTGCATTATTAGGAGTTGTGCATTTTCTATTCGAAATATATATAATTAAATAAAATAAGACTTAACATTAATTCCATGTCTTATATTTAATTGGGACATTGTATAGTAGAATGATTGAATTGTACAATAACTATTTACTCACAGGTTATTTTATGATTAATGTTGAAATCTATATTATCTGAAAAGTCGTTGATCGCTAGGGAAGCTTATCCCTATTGTAGAATAAATATTATTTATTTAAATAGATTATTAGTTTTATTTATTTATTTAAATAAGATTAGAATTTTTCTAATTGATTTATTCACAACCGATTTAATATGGAGAACCTAAAGGGTCACACCATAAAAGGAAGAATAATTCTTTAAGAATGTAATGGCATAATCGTAATAATGCATTAAGTGTAATTAATTTAATCTATAATGATAGAATAAATTTAATAGCTTAATGTTTATTATTTAATATTTTGGAAATAGTAAATATAAATTAATAAGAGGCGTCTTACTAATATTATTATAATTATAATTATTTTAATTTCTAAAGGAGTTTAAGAATTAATTTAATATTAGTACTCTCATTTATTCCTAATAAGATTAGGAGGCAAATTAATTAAAGGAGTTTAATTAATTAAATCCCAATATGTTGGGAAGCCTAATTAATTAAAGGAGTTTAATTAATTAAATGAAACCCTATGTCTAATAGGATTAGAAGGGTTGTCCAATATCTATATAAGAAGAGTCTCATGTTAGATATCAGTTGATGCAATTCCAATTGTTGGAGAGTACTCCTTTTCTATAAAGGATAGAAAACTAGGATTTAGCCAACCACCTTCCTTCTTGATAATTCATATTCCTTGGTGGATCACCTCTAGAGGCTAAACACTTGGGTGGCTAACGTTGATCAAAGGAAGGAATCTAACCCGGAAATTCAAGGAGATCACGAAGAACAAATAGTTGAATTTGTACCTGTGGAAGCTTCGTTTTACAAGTGTATGAATTTCATAACTTCTTATTTATCTTTTTAAATTAATAATTTACATAAAGGATGATCCGGGTAATTGTTTTGTAGAAAATTTTAAACTCTGATATACCATGCTTTTTCAAATTTTTGCAATTTGATTGCGCCCATGATTTCGTACAAATCCAATAATTTTATGGTTCAAGAGGGAATCATACTTGGACATAAAGTCTCGAAAAAGGGTTTGGAAGTTGACCGAGCGAAATTGGAAACAATAGAAAATTTGCCACCGCTAACCTCAGTGAAAGGTATTCGCAGTTTTCTCGGGCATGCCGGATTCTACCGCCGGTTCATTAAGGATTTTTCCAAAGTCACAAAACCTTTATACAGTTTGTTGGAGAAAGATGTACCGTTCAGATTTGATGAAGAATGTCTATCGGCTTTTGAGCAGTTAAAGAAGAAATTAACTACAGCAAATGTGACCGTAGCACCAGAATGGACCATGCCATTCGAATTGATGTGTGATGCCAGTGATTATACGGTAGGGGTTGTGTTGGGACAACGCCGAGATAGAATTTTTCATGCAATCTACTATACAATCAAAACGTTGACAGATACACAGCTGAATTACACAACCACCGAGAAGGAACTACTTGCGGTTGTGTACGCTTTCGATAAATTTTGCTCGTATTTAATTTGAACTAAGGTGGTGGTGTGCACCGATCATTAGGCTATACGGTACCTGGTTGCAAAGAAAGATGCAAAGCCTAGACTGATTCGCTAGATATTGCTCCTTCAAGAATTCAACTTAGAAATCAAAGATAGGAAGAGGACAGAAAATCAGGTGGCTGACCACCTTTCAAGATTGGAGAATCCGGATCAAGACAAAACAGATAGAGTGTTGATTAATGAATCTTTTCCAGATGAGCAGTATTTGTGATTCACGGTGATTTCCCGTGGTATGCGAATTTTGCCAATTATTTAGTGAGTAATATTCTTCCTCCAAATTTGACACGCCAACAAAAGATGAAATTTTTACATGATGTGAAGTGGTATATGTGGGATGAGCCGTTTTTATTCCGACACTGTGCAGATTGAATGATTCGGCGGTGTGTGCCACAAAGTGAAGTGGAAAGTATCTTACAGGCATGCCACGCATCGGTATATAGGGGACACTATGGAAGTGAAAGAACGACCGCCAAAGTAATACAAGTAGGATTTTATTGGCCCACCTTGTTCAAAGACGCACATCAATGTGTGAAAAATTGTGATCGATGTCAAAGGGTGGGCAACATTTCCAAACGGAATGAGATGCCACTCAACATGATCTTGGAAGTGGAAGTTTTTGATATATGGGGGATCGATTTTATTGAACCTTTTCCACCTTCATACAACAATCTGTATATCTTGTTGGCAGTAGACTACGTGTCTAAGTGGGTTGAGGCTGTAGCGCTACAGATGAATGACGCTAAATTTATTTTGAAATTTTTGCAAAAAAATATCTTTACAAGATTTGGCACCCCAACGACAATCCTCAGTGATGAGGGAAGTCACTTCTGCAATAAGTATTTCACAGCCCTCTTGACAAGGTATGGGGTCAACCACAGAATTGTCACTGCCTATCACCCCCAGACGAGTGGCCAAGCAGAGGTATCTAATAAAGAGATGAAGAAAATTTTGGAGAAAATAGTAAACTCAAACTGAAAAGAGTGGTCTTTAAAATTGGATGACGCTCTATGGGCGTATCAGACGACATACAAAACACCGATCGAAATGTCTCTATATCAGCTTGTCTACGAAAAGTGTGTCACCTCCCAGTGGAACTTGAACATAAAGCCTATTGGGTCATTCAAAAACTAAATTTTGACCTAACAGCAGTAGGCGAGAAAAGACTTTTGCACTCAACGAGTTAGATGAATTCTGCCCACAAGGCATATGAGAACTCTAAATTGTACAAACAAAAGGTCAAGAAGTGGCACGATAAAAAAATTATGGATAGAAAGTTAGAACCAGGCCAAAAACTTGTTGGTCGAAAAATCGATCACTAAACACGCGCAAGTATACGCGGTCTAACAAGTAATACAGTGATAAGGAAAGTGTCGTACCCACGAGGAACTATCACTAATATTTACCAAATACCAACTTTGTATCGCTTAAGTCTTATTCAAACAGTAAACTAATAGGAGTGTGGTTAAACTAGTTATAACTAATTATTAAGCAAGTAAACGGATAACGAATGGTAATCGAAGGAATTACAAGCTAAGGTTACAACTTCACCCCACACAAGCATTCCGTCGAACACCTGGCATGCTATGCTTCATCAAACTTCCTACCCTTCTCTCTTTGGTCTTAATGGTCACGACAGTTTGTCGACCGAGAACACACAGGTGCTCATACACCTCTGTCGAGGTATGCACAAACATATCCTCTCCAGATCCACCCGATAGGGAATAGAACAGAAAAGAACATCCAAACTAAGTGATAATCCTACACATGTCTATGCGAATTAACCTAACAAGGATTTAAGCATAAGTTCTCAATTAGGTCACACGTGGCACACAGATATATGTCTATTCTACGCACACTTATGCAGTCGAAACTCATAATCACATGCCAATATATTTAGGTGTAAATCTATAATCCTTCTTTCGATATCATATAGATTACCAAAATCATCACTAATGTCTTAGTGAAAATCATTAAGCATGAATATATTAAACCAAACCATATGGTGCCAACCAAAGAGATAAGACAGTCAATTTAACTAACAAAGGGTTCCGTTATAACCTTAGAGCCAATACTTAGTTCATAGCTATTGAACAAAATATAAGTAGCAATAAAGACAACATTTATGGATTACAAAATTAGAGGAAATAAATGGATAAGAATAAACTCTGTCAAAGCTCTTCAGTCTCCAAACATTCCGCTCCTTTCAAGCTCTCCAATTCGTGTAGCTCACTGCTCTTGTTGCTCTAAGGAAATCCCAGACTTATCCTCATCTACCTAATCTATATTTATAAACATTACCTAATAACTAGAGAGAGAAAGTACAAAAGAGATCTAATCTATCCTAAGCTAAGCTAACTGATTCTATCCAGTCTTCTTTCTCTGCTCATTTCTTCCTCTCCAATACCTCTCTCTGTTTGTAGAGGCTCACCTCATATATATATATATATATAGTATATATATATATATCTATTTTCTTCTTTTTCTAGGTCAAAAAGCAAGCCCTTCCTGCCTTGGCACCGAGGTCGCGCTGCGGCGCGGGCAATGGGCTTATAAGTGGTGCTGCGGCGCCACGTTAAAATCAAAAGACCGGAGGTCGCGCTGCAGCGCGAGTCCATAAAGGAACCGTGGCGCTGCAGCTCCAGAATGACATCAGCAAGGACCAAGGGCGGCGCCGCGGTGCGAGAATGAGACTAGGCATTGGCGCTGCGGCGCCAGTATATGGAAATTCTTCGTTTTGTCCCCTAAAAGCTAGAAAAGTCCTGTAAAGCCTGCAATACATCGGTTAAACAATAATACTATAAACATATAAAACTATATAAAAACTACGAAGATCAGGCAACTATTTAAGCCATAAAGTATCCGATTTGCGGGT
This sequence comes from Panax stipuleanatus, assembly GCA_020205555.1. NCBI lineage: Eukaryota > Viridiplantae > Streptophyta > Magnoliopsida > Apiales > Araliaceae > Panax > Panax stipuleanatus. The sequence goes on from CM035122.1 coordinate 26,589,259, forward strand.
ATAAATCCCACTCATCAGCAGTATTATTATTCAAATCTCAGTTCAAACACTTTCCCGAGAAACTGAAATCTAGGTGGTCGGGCCCATTCACCATCAAAATAGTGTTTCCACATGGAGCCGTTGAACTATATAGTCGGGATTCAGTGGAAACATTCAAAGTTAACGGACAACGCGTAAAGCATTATTAGGGTGGTGATCTTAATGGCCAAGCAACCTCAATTGACCTTGTCGAGCCGGCATGAAACAAGGAGTAATCAGGCTGAAAGACTCTAAATCAAGCGCTTGATGGGGGTAACCCAATCATTGGTTATTCTGTTATTAAAATTTGTTGTTTAGTATTCATTAGTAAAATAGTTAGATTAGGATAGTATTCG